>CM063496.1:117423610-118659444 GCA_032313775.1 Urocyon cinereoargenteus
AAAGTTGGCTCCAGATATTGTCAATGCACCTTTTATCACGTAAGACCGAGCTGCATGCGGGCAGTGTGGTGAGTTTCTGGGCTCCAGGACGACCTGATATTTCTGGAAGGGAAAACCCAAAGGTCATTTTACCTCCATCCTGCATGTCTGGCCCTTCAGCCTTCCTCACAGAGTGAACCTCGTTACGTCCTAAGAGGCCAGCGGTTCTCCTCCTTGGCTTCGTGTTGTGATCACCTGGGGAGATTAAAAATTCCTCATGTCCTGTTGTGTTCACTTCTGGGGCCCCGTAACCCATTACCACTAATTAGGGGTGGGAGGTGCTTAAAAGAGTTGAAGTTTACGCTCTCCCCGTTCCGGGGACCAGATGTCTCAGATCCAGGCAGGACACGAGACTGAGATCTAGTGGTGCAGGCTCTCTCCCTCCCAAGGCTCCAAGGGAAGGCCCTTCCCACCTCTTTCAGCATCTGGGGCCCCAGGCGTCCGCCGGGCTGGTGGCCGCATCCCTCTTGTCTCCGCCTCCATCCTCACGGGGCTCCTCCTCTGTGTCTGTGTGTCCTCTTCTCTCTTCTAAAGACACTTGTCATTGGATTTAGGGTCCACTTGTGTAATCCAGGATGAGCTCAGATAAAACCTAATTATATCTCCAAAATTTATTTGCCTCATAAGGTCCATTCACAGGTTTCAGGGCTCAGGATGTGGACATATCTCTTTTGGGGCCATCATTCAACCCAATACGCCAACCCATATCTTCAAGAATATGGAATAAACCAGAATTTTTGAGGGAGAAGCCCCCATGATTATAATCCATGTCAAAGCTGCGATGGGATTAGTAGAGAAAGACATCTGGCCGTCTGGCAAATCTATACCGTGACCCATTGTGCATTTCTTTATGACTTAATGCTCTAAGGGACCCATCTAACATGCTCATTTCCACGAGGTTGCAGGGTGCTTCGCCGTATGGACTTCAGAACCTCAGTATGGGTCATTTAAGCTCCTGTGCTTCTGTTTCCAGCCTTGAGCGATAAAGGAAGCTCACTGCACACCCGCCTTATAGGGTCACTGTTAACATAGAAAGTACTGGGCAGCCCGGGTGGCTCAGAGGTTTAGCACCGCCTTCAGCCCAGGGCCTGATCCTGGGGATCCAGGATCGAGTCCCACGTCGGGCTCTTTGCATGGAGCCTGCTTCTCCCTCTGCCTGGGTCTCTGCCTCTCTCTGTGTCTGTGTGTCTGTGTCTCATGAATAAGTAAATAAAATCTTAAAAAAAAAAAAAGAAAGTACTATGCATAGAACAGAGAATTACCCATTGCATGTGCTTCATACTTAGCGCTTTTATTTCTGGAGCTTTTAAACTAGCTGTGTTGTGTGAAGCACGTTCCCACACTATATTGCATCTAGGCTTCTCAAATGCTCTTGGAAGACATGAATTCTGAGGAAGAGTTCTTAGTGATGGCAATCTGCTCCTACGCCATGAGACTTAGACTGTGATTTACCCATCCAGACCCATGTAGAAGAACCAGAATCAGAAACAATCTGTGTCCTGGGTTGGGCTCTGCTCAACCACGAGGTTTATTAGAATAGAGTCGGACAAACACAGTTTTGAATCAATGGGACGTAGGCATGAATTTATGTTCTGCCCCTTAACAGCTGTGGGAACCTAGATGTGATCTACGTGACCTTCTGTTTCTTTGTCTATCAGAGGACAAGGATACCACTCACTTTATGGGATTGTTAGGAAAACCACTGAGATAACATCCCATATGTTTATAGACGGTGGCACAATGGTCAAAAGTCCTATTTCAAAAAAAAAAAAAATCCCGCAGCTGTGCCTACCACGTATTAGGGTAGCGTAAATCATCTCAAAGAAAATATGCATTTTTTTGTTTTGTTTTATAAACTCCATGACACCTTTCGATTGTGTAAAAGGGAAGTGCCGTCCCAGTTTGGACTGTCAGAGACCCACTGAGATGTGAAAGCAAAGCAGTGAGAGGATGCAAACAGAAAAACAGAGGGGATAGAGGAGGGTAGATGCATGAAGTATAATATATAAAAGTATACAATATTTACAAATCAATATAAGATATATTAATATGTTGGGATTCAAGATTCAAAGAGTCATATTTGAGCAGATTTTTAAATCAATTTTTAAATTTTCTGCCTAATATACTATCTAAAATGTCTAGATATAAAAAAAAATGTCTAGATAAATCTCATACCATGCACCATGGCCTTGCTGCATGTGGTCAACGCACTATAAAAAATATCCATACCTGGCACCTTTGAGGACCCATTTGCCCTGCTGATCTACGTCACTTGAGCAGATGACCCTTATCTGTCTATGAAAAGCCTCCCACCCATAAAGGAGAATGCCACAATCTTGAGTGGCATCCAGCCCCTTTCACACATCTTAATTAATGTAATCCTCACAATTATTTCTTATTTTAAGAGTCTTTTTGTCTTGGGAGACTATGTCATGAGAGATGGAGAAGGGAACAGACCGGATTCCAAGCATAGAGCTGGAAAATTTCAAGCCACACGTAGTAAGGAAAACAGAACTTGGTAAACATTCTCAACCCTCCCCCCACTCCCCGCCCAAAATGAATCTTAAAAATCTTGGTGTGCCACTCCCAATTTAGTACATAGAAGACATTTCTAAAAAGCAGCCTTAGCACACACTGTGGCCTGGATCTGCGTTGGCTCACAGTTGCATAGTCTCGGAGTCCCTTCCTCTGCTAGAATGTCGATAAAAATGTGATTTTCCTGACACAAAGGTGACTAGTTATCCCTGAAGCCTCAACCATCCGCTGCCATATTGCAGAATGTTGGTGAGGCGTAGTTTCCCAGGCACTGACTACACGTCCCAGGCTCCCTTGCCGCTATATAGGGTCATGTGACGAATTTTCACCAATGATATGTCATACATCTCCTTTCCTGGTCAAGCTGGAGAAGCTAAAATGATGGATGTAGAGATGCTAAGACCCTAGAGGATGGAGCAGCTGCAAGATGAGGAGAACCTGTATTCTTTAATAGCCGGGAATCAAGAACACCCGGCATAGGGTGACCTGCGGGGTCTCTGTGCTGCTGCTGTCCTCTGAAGTCTTTCCTCTTATGGCTGCCATAGCTCTTGAGAACCATTGTCACCCTTGCAAGTAGAGACCTATGCTTATTGGGTTTATGCCTCTGCAAGTCTGGGGTTTATTCTACCCATAGAACGAACGGGTCCCACCTAAGAGAACTAAGCCATTTATTTTGCCCATTGCACAGCCCCCCATAAGGCCATGAGCCACAGAAACACTGAAGTGTTTAAATGAGGAGATACTTGGGAAGAGCTTTCTATGGAAATGTGCAAAAAGACAGCTACTGTTACCTTTATCGTTATTATGATTATCTTGGTGGATTGATAGGATGACTCAAGGTGGAACACGACTTGTGATTTTCAAAATCTCTCATATGCTGTGATTTTTTAAAAAAGATTTTATTTATTTATTCATGAGAGACACAAAGAGAGAGAGGGGGGCAGAGACACAGGCAGAGGGAGACGCAGGCTCTATGCAGGGAGCCCGATGTGGGACTCGATCCTGGGTCTTCAGGGTCATGCCTGGGCTGAAAGCAGCGCTAAACCGCTGAGCCACCCATGGATCCCCATATCCTGTGATTTAAAAAAAAAAAAAGATTTCATTTATTTATTCATGAGAGACACAGAGAGACTCAGAGACATAGGCAGGGGGACTCGATCCCAGGACCCCGGGGTCACACCCTGAGCTGAATCCAGATGCTCAATCGCTGAGCCACCCAGGCGTCCCTATGCTGCGATTTAAAATGTCTGATAGGACTTTAAGTATTCATTATTTCTTGTAGATCAAGGAGCTAGTAGTGCCCAGGCGATCCCACGTTGCTCCCATCTGTGAGCCCCAGAGGAAGACTGCCTGGAGTCCAGGCCAATATTTCAGATGGATTTTTAAACATGGCATGCATTAAAATTTTCTACAATGCCCTAGTCAAAACATCCAGCCTCTGCAAGCCCTCTCTCTTGATCGTTTAAGAAATAGAAAAGTATATTTTAGTTTTTGAAAGGCCATAAAGTGGCTTGAGAGCAGGGGTGTGTTGTTAGCGAAAACTGAGCTCAACCTTTCTGTTATGAAAAAGAAAACGTAGACATGCTGCTTTTGGAAGGAAAAAAAGAAAACCAGGCTATTTTCCATTAATGTCTGGCAACGTGGATTTTTAAACAATAAAAAAGGAAACAAACAAAATCTTGAAGGGATTTCACATATAACGTAAAGAATCACAACCTCCCTTTTATTATTTTCTGTTGTATAAGCTTGTGTGCAATATATCAACAGAATTCAAAGGTACATTGAATGAGACGTTGGGAGGTTATGATATTCCTCAGGATTTGGCTCTGAATGGTTATAAAAATAGATTCTTCTCCTTTTTTCTTCTATTTTTCCTTCTGGATGATGGTAGGAGGTTGAGGTCTATTTTAAATAAATAGTAAAAGGAAGATTAAAAACACAGTTTTCAGAGGACAGGATTAGTACCCACTGCAGTTTCATTTTCTCCTTGTTGACTCTGGAAAATGAGACTTTTGTCAAGCCAGGATTTAAACTAATAAAAAAAACAACCACGGAGATTTTTTTTTTCCTACAGAAAATACTGGATTTAGTACATTTCAAATGGGGGAAAATAATCTTTCTTGACAGCCTTCCAGCAGAAATCAGAAAAGTGCACAAAAGGCCACCCACCATGTGGCCGGGTGGCTGGAGGGCCAAAAGGAATTGGCCAGAAGGAAGGCAGATCCGGGGCCATTTGGGAGAGAAAGACCACATTTCTACTGTTTTCCTACATAAGGATTGTACTACAGTGAGTTTTGGTAAAAGCTTTATTTCATACTATAAATGTCATAGATAAGATACAGCAATATAGGAAAAAGGGAATAAATGAAAATTATTCACAATCATTATCACTCAAAATACACTGAATGCATTCAGATATGGGTAAGTGTATGGGCGAACAAATTTTTATATATATATTAAAATACCTAATTCAGTTCTGTTTAGACGCCAAACCGTGTGGTTTAAAGTCTGTTTATTTTCCATAGCAATCTATGATTTTCTTACTTCAGTGTCATTAATGGGGCTGATATCCCGTTACATGGAAGCACTGTAAAGTGTTTCATCCGATCTTGGTGGACATCTGGATCGTTCCGTGTCTTTTGGCCCTCACTGCGAGGAGTCTCCCATTCATCTCTGAGATTCTGCGATGTAGGACTGCTGCAGTAAGGAACGCGGACGCATTTGAGGTTCTTGCCACACCTTTGGAAGCAATCCCTTAAAAAGGGTTTCCGGTGTCTATTGTCCTACACTGGCGAGTGACAGAACGATTTCCTCACACTCGAGGCCCGACACTTGCTATCATAGTAACAGCTCCTAATTTGGTACTTAGAAAAGAAGTATGCTCTTTCCATCGTTTATGCATGTTAATTAATGAACTGCATAACTTGGCAGTTTCAGGAAGGAAGCATTTGTTAGCCGGTCCACACATTTCTGTTGAGCTGTTTAGACTTTGTCTTTTTGAGCAATAAAAATAATTTACATAACAAGGCATTAACAGGTCCTCAATATAGCAAATGCTCCACCAGGCATTAATGCCCTAAATATAGCGAATATTTTGTGATATTTTATTCATCCTTTTCCTTTCAGATTTGTTTGTTGAACTGCATTTTTTTTCCCCAAAGTACAGGAATTTTTAAACAAGGGACGCCAGGGTGGCTCAGTGGTTGAGCATCTGCCTTTGGCTCGGGGTGTGATCCTGGGGTCCCGGGATCGAGTCCCACATCGGGCTTCCTGCATGGAGCCTGCTTCTCCCTCTACCTGGGTCTCTGCCTCTCTCTGTGTCTCTCATGAATAAATACATAAAATCTTTTAAAAAATAAGTTTTTAAACGGTTGGTAGCTGTATCTTTCAGGTTTTCCCAGTTTTCCCCTTGTGTTTGGAAAGCCTTTCTTCATCCTGAGATTATATATTTCCCTACCTGCTTTTATAATGTTTTTCACTTTTAAATATTAAACCATTAAACATTTGGAACCTCCCTGACTCTGTGGTATGAAGTGGAAATCTCACTTTCTTTGGCCTGAGTGCTAAACCAATTATTCTAATGCCACAGATTAATTCAGCATTTCCCTGGGGCCTGAAGTTCCACTTATATTTTTCCCTCTGGCCTATTGAGTGTTTTATAACATGTTTTAATACAACAGTGCAAGTTTCCTAATTTTCTTCTTATAATCATGTGTTTCCTTACCCATTTTGCCTTGGGATAAATTTCACTGGGGACATCTCGGGGGCTCAGTGGGTTAAGCGTTTGCCTTCAGCTCAAGTCAGGACCCCAGAGTTCTGGAATCAAGCTCCACATCATGCTCCCTGCTCAGTGGAGAGTCAGCTTCTCCCTCTCTCTCTGTTCCTCCCTCACCTTTTGCTCTCTCTCGCTGTCTTTCTCTCAAATAAATAAATAAAATCCTTAAAACTTTTTTCATTGAAAACTTTCATAACAAAAAGTCGTAGAGATTTCAACTGGAATGTCTTAGATACATGATTTTTTTGGTGATTTTTTAGAATTTTTTACATGTTATTATACAGTATATATTAAAATATGTCTTATATGTGCATTTTCCCATCCAAGGTTATAGTTTTGCCTCAGTTTGTAAGCATTTTTGTGTATCAGAAATGGTCTGCTCTTTCCTGCATAGAAATCTCCAACACTTTTCCTAAATTTTATTATGGAGGTCTTTTTTTAAATCTACATCGACTGGCTCGAGGTTGCAAAGCAAGACTTGGCAACATTTCTGATTCTTGCAGAAGGAAAAGGTCTACGGAGCAGCATGTATAATAACACGTGTAAAAAATTCTAAAAAAAAAATCATGTATCTAAGACATGAAATTTAGTTGAAATTTCTACGACTTTTTGTTATGAAAGTTTTCAATGAAAAAAGTTTTAAGAAAAAAAGTAAATAAATAGAAAATAAATAAAAAAGAAAAAGAAAAAAATTTTAAGAATTTTATTTATTTATTTGAGAGAGAGAGAACCTTCAGGACGCTGGTTCTAAGTCTGGTTCCAGTTCTGTTAGTTGCTCCAAGAATAATCAAAGGCTTTTCTATGCAAGAAAATCTGCACCTTGTGTCAGCCTGAAGCAAATGTTCACCGCATCTAACGATGATTTTTCTGAGTCTGAATTACAAAGTGTGTTCTTTTGTTGAGAAGGGATGTTGAATGAATCAAAGACCTTTGTCACATAGCTGTGAATGAGCCGTGCACCAGAGAGGCTCATCCTGGCTCTGAGGAGCCAATGATCAAACATCCAGGAGTTCTGCGAGCCATCTGTTCAAGCATGGGTAGCTTGGCGTCAACCACAGCGGAGTATTTACACCATAGAAATGGGCAAACACTACAGATCCAAGTGCGTGTGTTTGAAAGCTGGTTTTCTCAGCCCACCACTTATTATAGACAATAACGCATTCATGCATTTATCCAACAAATATACCTTGAGCACATACGATGTGTCAAACAAGGTCACAGAAGCCTGATAAAACTGTCAATAATGGGGGCAAAGATTCAACATAATCAGTCGGCGTACACAGTTGTGATGAGTAATATAAAGAAGAGGATGCTCTCAGCGTTTGTAACGCACATATACGGTCACACCAGGAGCTCCCAGATTTCCCTGAGGAAATGGTGCATCAGCTTGAACCTTGTCACTTTCCAGGACCTTCAATCCACTCCACAAATATAAAAACAACCGTTTCCTAACTGGAGTTATCTACATGAAATACAGAGAGGCCCGACCCTTTTTTTTTTTTTAAACAGCTTATCACAATAAACAGAACCCGCTTCAGTAAGCACATCCAAGCCACAAGGTTTACGACTCTGAGCGAAATCTGGGATCAAAGGGATGGGTGGGGTATCACATTTATAGTGGAATTCCCGGGAGACCCTCAGTGCCCACCGTCTCTCCCTAAGGTTTCTTCTCATTGAAGCTCCACACATTTGCCTCCTCAGAAGTCAGCTTCCCACCCAGTCTGGCCCTTTTGGTTTCCAGATAAATTGTTCTCTCTGCATCCCAGAGTACGGAAAAGACAATGAATGAGTTCCACATGGTTTGAAAAAGGAACAAAATAACAGCGTTACTTGGAATAATTCATATTCCTTCACTTCCCACTCAAATTCTGCATGTGTGTGTGTTTAGGTTCTTGGAAACATTTTTTCCCCCTTTTCCCGGACTTTGTGTCGTGTTTGCAAGCAACTCAAGGTAGCAACCGGTTTTCCTTTATCTAGTGTTTATCTGACAAAGGTGCCTTTTTAAAATTCTGTTTGCTATTATAATACCTGATGAAACATCAGCCTGGCATGTTTATGAAGTGAGTTTCCTTTTGAGATCAAACTTTTCTTCTCAGTACAGAGTTCCAAGGTTAGTCCATCTTGCATGAAGCTCCTAAGCTAGACAGACCGGAAAATTCAATATTGTTACATATATCTGCTTCATGCATTCGCATCTCCCCATATTTACTGAACACCTGTTATTGATAACAATCACTGTTTCATGGAGGAAATGAAGCAGACATCCCAGTGACCCAGATGACAGAGGAGACCTCCTACTAAATGCTCATTAGCATGATAAGGTGGGAGAATTGCAAGTGGGGGATAAATTTGGAGAGAAAAGGGATCTTACAAAGAGGATGACTCACAGGCCATTAAGATTTGCCCAAACACAAATGGAAAGGAAGCATCTGCAGCAGAGAATCAGCTTAAGCAAGACACAGATATGTGGAGCCCTGGTGCCTTGGGAAACAGGCAGTGGTTCAGTTTAGCTTGGACGTGGATTTCATGGAGTGTGAGCACCAGAGAACGCCGGAGACGCCCCTTGTGCTGGGCTGTGAAGTCTGTTCCATATCAGGATGAATTGGATAGTCAACCTGGAACGGTTGTAAGGTTTTTTGCTTTGCTTGTTACAAGCCCCCTACCATAGACTATTTGACCAATAAAGAATTTACAGAAAAATTCATTGCGGGGCATGGTGGATTGGATTGATTCCCACTGGGAAGAAGTGAACTGGGCTCCTGGTAAAATTAATTAGGAGACAATTGTCATAATTTAGGTGAGGATTAACGAAGGTTTGGTTTAACTGGTCTGAGAGAAAATAGAAAGAAGGAAAGAAAATTGAGAGATATCATAGAGGAAGAGTCTCTAGGATTCGGTGATTGTTAGCATGGAAAAGAAGAAATATAAATATTAAAAAAAAATTGGAGCTGAAAGACTGAGGATAACATATCTCCTTCAAAGAGAATAAGAGAATTGAAAGTCCCCCACTTGGACACTCTCCCATGGGAAGCTTTTCTCTACCCAGTGGATTGAAGGTATTGAGCAAATATTTAGCAGTGACAAGATGCCCACTTAAAATCAACAGATTCAGAAACAATCATGTGAAATTTTTTTTTCTGCCAATTTTATTTTGAAGTTTAACTTTTTGGGGTAGTTAGATATTCGCGACTGTGTTCTGAGCCAAAGACACCCAAAGAAGGCAGGCGTAGGTATAGGGCAAGTGTCCTGTGGTGGCGGGTGCAAATGGAGTGTAGACTCTGGGCCAGGCACACAAGGAGGGGAAAACGGGAGGGTTTGATTTTGATCTCAAGATCTCATCATGGTGACCCCAAGCATGTGCTGATTAAGGATCGCTGATCGTTTATTGTCCTCCTCTAAAACCCCCGTTAGTTGGCCCAAGTGGAGGTAATAAAATACCTACCAAGAAAACCTGACTGTTGTAACAAAGCCCCGTAAAGTCCACCCAGATGACCGCGGGCCAGGGACAAATGCCCAGCTGGCCTGCAAAGCTGCGCGCAGGAACATGGAGCCCCCCGGATGATTTGTTCCACATGTGGCAACCTGGAGGGACTCGGGGCCTCACACGGACACCCAGAAACGGAGCCTGGCCCCCCAGGTGTCTGCAAGGAAGCCTCTCAGAGGTACGAAGGCAACAGTGGAATCCAGACTTGCCTCTCAGCCCGGTGACTCAGACTCTCCACTGCTACTGCTCGAAACCGCAGAAACCAGCCAGAGAGGAATAGTGGGCAGGGGAGGAATCCCGTGTCTGCTTTGCCAGACCTGGGTCGCCAGCACCCGAGGGAGCATCGGCAGGTATGGGTTGACTAGGCACCAAAGGTCGGTGGGCAGTGGGGTGAGCCCAATTCTCATTAGTCTCAAGGGTTGATTGTACAGTCTTGGCACCAACGAGCCAACCGCAGACTGCCGTCCAATTTGCCAGGATAAATAAAGCAAGCTGGGCTCGTCCAGGCTTGGGGAGCGGCTTGAGTGCTAAGGGTGGGGCCCATGGAAGCTTTGCACTTGTACCAAAAGCTCACAAAAGCTCTCTTCGCATGCCTGTAGCGTGAATCACGCTGGGGCCGGCATCGCGCCGGACGCGCCCGCAGAGCCAAGGCTGGGGTGCATTGCGCCTGCGTGCTGTTGCACAGTCTGCAGGATGTGTATTTTATTTTTCGGAGACTGTAACCATGGAAGCCCAAAGGAAGGGCCAGGAAGAACAAAGAGTACTGCCATAAGTCTCGGAAAACCCTCCGTTATAATTTTCTTATTTTACGACGGGGATAAAGGATGTGTCACAGCGGAACCCACACACACCAGGGTTGGGGAAACATCCCAACCCAAGTCCTGCAGCAGAGCATCCACAGGCGGACCTGGGATGCTCCCACAGACAGACAGACAGGAGGGAGCTCTGTGATGAGAAGGGGAGACCAGCAACACTAAGATGGAAAAAATAATATACGTAAACGCTTGCACGTATTCACCTTCATGAGACTGAGAGTGCAGTGTGCGTGGGTGACTTGAAGGAAATATTTGATGCCTAGCTCAGGTCTGTAATTTTTTTTTATTACAAATCGAAAAATAAACGTGTTTTTGCACAGTGCAGAGCGGGGTGGGCTCATTTGGGAATCGCATTAAACGTTGTGCCACCAGATGCATTGCTTTTGGTCGGAGGTCGTTAAAGAGCAGCTAGAGGAATCAGCAGCAAGAGCTGGGTCATCGACTTAAAAGGGAAAGGTAGCTCCGGTGCTCGGCTGACCGCCAGGTAGTGCTTTCTCGAGATTGCCAGAAATGGTGGGTAAAAGGTGCATCACTTTCCCGTCTTCCGGGCGGGAGTTTGGACTCACAGAGGCCAGGGGATGTTCTGAGCCACTGGAGTCAGACCCACTGCACCCCAGCTCTGCCCCTGCCCAAGCTGGTGTCGTCGGCTCATTCCTGTCCAGGTCGCACAGCCGTGTGCTGCACATCCTGAATTGAATCTGTAGGTGTCAGCCTCTGTAGACACTGCCTGGGGTGTGCCTGCAAGTCCGAAACGGGAGCGGGGGATTGCAGATCTGTACGTCAGCATCTAACCACGATCCAGTACCGAATTGCCAGGTTCCCCATCGTTCATCCCCAGAAAAGGCTTTTGAACAGGCCCTGTATCTGCCAGATTGAATGGAATGGGGACATTCTGGAAGTTTCCTACACGCTTCTAACAATATTAACTAGTCTTCACTGAGGATCTTGAGCCAGGCCCCAGGCTCTAGACATTTCCCACTAAAGTCTGCAATCCTCCAGATCACCCTGGAGACCCCCATTAGCCACTTGGCCACCAGTCCAAGTTGAGGGAGAGGAAGGAACCAATTTTCAGTCAAACCCCAAGGAAGAGACAGAGCTGGGCTTGGAACCCCAGTGTGTGGGCCACAGAAGTCCACTTTACACAACCGTGGGCTATGTCTGTTCTAGTGAATGATGACTATCAGCCTGAAGATCTCCTGTGGTTCCCAGCACATGGGCAAAACACAAACGGCAGCAACAACATGGTGACCGTCTAGCCCATGGACTCTGAAGGCACAGTCTCACCTGGCTACTAAACATGGGACCCATTGCCACCCATGACTGAGATAATTGAGAGGCAGGTCAACCACAGATAGTCATGAGAAACTTTCTAAATCTGGATTTTACAACTATCTGCCTGTCTATGTACCTATCCATCCATCCATCCATCCATCCATCCATCCATCCATCCTTTCTTATCCATCCATCCATCCTTCTATCCATCCATCCATCCTTTCTTATCTCTCTATCCATCCATTCTTCTATCCACCCATCCATCCATCCACCTTCTATCCAACCATCATTTCTTATCCATCCATCCATCCATCCATCCATCCATCCTTTCTTATCCATCCATGCATCTATCCACCCATCCATCCATCCTTTCTTATCTCTCCATCCATTCATCTTTCTATCCATCCATCCATCCTTTCTTATCTCTCCATCCATCCATTCTTCTATCCATCCATCCATCCATCCATCCATCCATCCATCCATCCTTCTATCCAACCATCCTTTCTTATCCATCCATCCATCCATCCTTTCTTATCCATCCATCCATCCTTTCTTATCCATCCATCCATCCATCCATCCATCCTTTCTTATCTATCCATCCATCCGTTCTTATCTATCCATCCATCCATTCTTCTATCCATCCATCCATCCTTCTATCCAACCATCCTTTCTTATCCATTCAACCATCTATCGATCCATCCATCTATCCATCCATTCATCCATCCATCTATCCATCCATCCATCTATCCATCCATTCATCCATCCTTTCTTATCTATCCATCCATCCATTCTTCTATCCATCTATCCATCCTTCTATCCAACCATCCTTTCTTATCCATCCATCCATCCATCCATCCATCCATCCATCCTTCTATCCAACCATCCTTTCTTATCCATCCAGCCATCCATCCATCCTTTCTTATCCATCCATGCATCTATCCATCCATCCGTTCATCCATCCATCCTTATCCATCCATCTATCCATCCATGCAGCCATCCTAATCTGTCTAGCTATCTGCCAAAATACCTAAACTATAAGACAAAACTAAATTTTCTTAAGTTTAAAATATTCCCCTTCTTTTATTCTTATTTTTTATTTTTAAAAAGATGTTATTTATTTATTCATGAGAGACACACAGAGAGAGGGGCAGAGACACAGGCAGAGGGAGAAACAGGCTCCATGCAGGGAGCCAGATGCAGGACTTGATCCCAGGACCCTGGGATCATAACCTGGGCCAAATGCAGATGCCCAACCACTGAGCCACCCAGGTGTCCCAATTCCCTTTCTTGAAAAAAAAAGTGGAGATTCTTTTAGATAAAGAGGAAGGTTGATTTTTTTTCCAAAAAGTGTAAGTAATAAGATTCTCCTGCTCTCCCTCCATATCCTTGACACTTCTTTTTTCCCCATTTTTTCTGACCCTTCTGAATAGGCCGAGCTTCGGCTCCTTGGTTTCTCTCATTTCACAGCTGCGTAGCCATATACCTAGGACAGGTTCATTGTCAACATGATGCAAGGGAGCACAGTGTCGACTGTGATAATCCTATTTGTTCAGAGATGTCCTGGGGAAGCAGTCTGTGTTGCTGTGGACTTTAGACTCATATTACAAGAAGGTGCGGTCATGAATTGCCAGCATTGATCCTCTTGAGGATAGACACCACAGAGAAAAATAAAAACCTGAGCTACTTAGTATATTCATCTTAAAAGCAAAAGCAAAACCAAGGTATCCTCAATACTTACAAAAAGAAATAAATTGAATTATTTTTTTAAAAAACCAGCTTCAGGTTTCATCTCATTTAATTGTTAAGTATTGGTTTACTCATCTGCCTTAGGTCTGATTTCTGAATAACTGACCACAAGAAAAAGTGTTCCCAACAAGCCTATTGTATGAGCAATATTTGGAGCAGAGGAAAGCAAGCCATGTGAGATCTCAAGCCAAGTTGTGCAGAAGGAAGCCTCCACTTGAACCTACAGGGGACTCCGGAGGCTAAGTGTGCATCAGGGTCAGTTTGTACCACCTCTCTGGAGGTGACAGGGTGGGGAGAGGGTGGTTCCAGGAAACCAAGGTCTGCTTTCTGCAGAGGGTCTTGTGTGGGAGAAGCACGGCACATGTATAACCACGGAGGGTGCACGGAACCAATGAAAGGGACCTTCCTGCATGCTGAGGCATCGCTGAATATTTCCAGTACACCACTTTCTCTGTCACCCCAATTCAGTCTTCCATGGAGGAGCCGGTGCTCTTCCTTCTACAGCCAATCCTGAAATCTATGGAAATGTTCCTCTCAAAGACACAGGTCATTTCCCCTGGACTGAATTCCTCCTTCTGTGTCTCTTGCTTTCTTCTGAACTTCTTATGAACTCTAGTGCTCCAGGTGTGGTCCAGGACCAGCAGCATTGGCATAACCTGGTCTGAAATGCGGACCCTTGGGCTCCAACCCAGACGTGCCCCATCAGAGTCGGCATTTCCACAAGATCCTCAGGGATTGCCCGAGGTTTGAAACGCATGGTCCTCGGGGCATCCATCCATTCTGGGCATTTCCTCATGGCTAATCCTGAGTCTCTGGGGGGAAGGTCTATTCTGTATGACTCAAAGATGATACTCCAGCACATGGCTTATTTTTGTACATTCATGGTAGGATTTATGTATTTTGAACACAGTTTGCAGTTGTTTTAACTTGGCATTTTGAGTGTCATAAGTATAGTGATTTTCTCCTAGTTAATTAATGTTCTATTGTCAGGAACCCACTCCCCAGTGGTTAGATATATCTCAGGTCTACCCTGAAATCCATTTTTCTGGCATGTTTTCCATGCAAGCTGAAATTTCAGGTTCTTTCCAGCTTGTGAATTATACCAATCCGCCCTTCCATAAAGGTTTGGCCAGTGCCCTCAAGGTCAGTCCCTAAATGAAGGACTGTGAGTACATGAACAGGTCGCTTATCCCACATGTTGCTTACCCCATGGGACCTCGCATACATGTGGCTTTCAGACCCGTCACACAGCCTTGTGCTACTGACCACCTAGATTCATTCTTGAAGAAGCTCAAATGGCATTGGCTCTGCAGGCCTGAGGCACCCCACTTTGTGAACCATCAAGGTAGAGAGTAGAGTCTGACACCTTGGAAACTCAGTTGGTCCACTATCAGGCTGGAAACAGCAGGAAATGGAAATGCTGTTTCCTGAGATCGTAAGGTTAAAAAAAAAAGTGTTCCCATGCCAAGCAAGAGTGACATGTGTGCACTTAAAAATGGCGGTTAAGCTATTGACTGATTCAGACCCTCTTTGACGGTGATGAGTGGAAGAATAGTTACCCCTCATCTGATGTTCAGAGGGATGAGAAATTCTGATGACTGACTCTCTCGCTGGCATTTCCACATGCTGGGCGTGAATTTTTCATGTGCCCCAAATTGTCCCCAGAACCACAGATGGGAAGCTTGAAGAGACAATTTGACGGCCCTTGCTGACTCTGGCTCTGATGCACACCACAAGCTTGATGGGTCTTTAATAACAACTAGAGAGAGAAGAGGGGAGTCTTCTGCACACCAGATGGGCACAGACTTCAGCCATCATGTGTTTGAACAAAGCAACCCAAGCAGTCCAGGGGACTCAGTGACATGGCCTGCAGACTATACAACACTCTCGATCACTAGCAGTTTACCCAAAACCCAGACACGTGACACCTGGCATCACAAAGGGGTGAAAATCATCTGCATGTTTCAAATGCATAGAAACAAGGATGCCAGAATTTGGCCACATACCCAGAAAAGAAAATCTTATCAATGGGACTGCATTTTGGGGTAAAACTTGCCTTTATTGGGTATAGAAATGTCTTCCTTCTTTGAATGGCGATTTCAGATCCTTGGCGAGTTCTTGGATTCACCTCGTTCTTACATGGCCCTGTTGCTGGGCTCTGAGTTGGCTGTGGCTTGTGGGGTCACAATGCAACAGCGTCTATCTGCCATGAATGGGGAAGGACTAGCTGGTGGAGAAACGGAGTCTCCCTGGAAGGATTGGCTTAGGACAGAGGAGATCTTGGGGAAAGGCACACATCATTGTGTTCTGGTTTCTTCTACTATTAAGGACTCTCTTTTCTGGGAGGGTGGCACCTACTCTCCCTCCCTCCTTGCCCCTCCCTCTTTCTCCACACTCATTAAAGATTTACAGTCTTAGAATGTTATTCCAACTTCTCATACCGACCCCACTTCCTGCCCACACATACAGTCATTAATTGTGGAAAATGTGTCTGTAACTGAAATATTTACTGGCAGTCCCAGAGAGCCATGCAGATTTCTTATAAACTCTCGAACTTCAGCTCATTTTCTCCAGGTTGCCTTGTCTCTAAGTAGAAGCACGAGTGCCCGTGACTCCGTGAGTGTGCAAGTCCTCGCATGCACAGTTGCTCCATGGTATTTATTCACTGCATCCAGTTGAAACTTTCCTACTCAAAGCGTAAACACCAGGCTCTTTCAGACAGATCATGGGGATGGCAGGCTTCGACATGCAGGGTGCCGTCAGGCCGGCTCAGAGGCTGATGCTACAGAAGGGCTTTTGCACAGTGCAGTGATTCCGGGTAGCTGCACAGATGCAGCTGGAAGGCAGAAGGCCACCTTGGAACAAAAGTCCCTTTAGGGATTAGCAAGCTGACGAACAGTGGGAAGGGGTGTTGGCACGTGGAGTGAGCCAACAGTCAGTGAAGCATTCGCTTGGCATGGCTGCAACATCATGCTAGTTGGCAAAACTCGGCGCTCCCCTAGCAAACCCGGAGGGACCGTACACTAAAAACATTGCCACAAGGAGCCACAAGGAGAAACAAATCTATCCATGGGAGCGATGTCTGTGGGCAGAACTGACGCTGTCAACCTGCCGTGTTTGCCAAATGGACTTGGCCATGAACAGTAGTCTTGCAATTGGATCTGTAATTCATCTCAGTGTTTGACCGTGTTACAGAAGGCGGCTCCAAGTGACAGGAGCAGTTTCCTTTTCAGCACAAATGGTCTGATTACAAAGGGATCACACTGGCCTTCTGCCCTGCGTGCACCGTGAGGTTGAGGGTGAAGGCCATGGGCATGGCCTAAAGACCTTGTTGAATGGCTGTTGCCAAACAGATCGATAAATACAGAGAACAAATAGAAGGTTGCCATGGGGGGATGGGCAAAATGGTGAAGGGGAGTAGGATGCATGGATTGAATTATATTGTGGAATGGATAAGTCACGGGGATGCAAGGCCCAGCACAGGGAACACAGTCAATGATATTACAACAGTGCTATTGGGTGACAGATGGCTGCTACGCTTCTGGTAGTCCTATTGAGTAAGACTTGTTGAATCACTATGTTCGACACCTGATACTAATGTAACAATGTGTGTCAACTATACACCAATAAAAAAATATATATATCTTGCGATTCAGTCATGTAATATGACATGAAAATCTTTAATTGGTTCCCTATTTGCAAAGGATATGTTTGGAAGCCCTTGACGCTGGGGGCCCTTCCGTGTCCTGGCCCCCAGGTTATGTTTTCAAATTCACTCTGAGCTGCCTAACTGCCCCCTCACTTCCCTATGCATCCTGACATTCTCACCGTGTTCCAACAACACATGCATCTTCATCAACCGTGGAGCTCACATAGTTCTCTGCCTGGAAACTTCTTGCTTAATTTCTTCGTGTAAGTTCTAGTTTGTTCTCTGAGGTCTGGGGCAACTGTGACCTCTTATACTAACACCCTATAGCACCCCCTTTCTGGGGATCCCCTTATGGATTTTCCCTATCTACGTGAACTACTTAAAGGGCTCACATTTTCATTCACCTCCATGTTTCCAACACTTAGTCGATTTCCTTAGCACAGCACTCTGTGTATTTCATGGCAACCTCGACTCTATCCACATTTTTTTGTCTTCTCACCTGGGCCAGGTATAAAGGACATGTCACAGATGTTGCTGTCAAGCTCTACGAGCCAGGACAGTACCCAGAACATAGTACATTGCTGTATGGCAGAAATACATACATCCTATTATGGGACCACATCACCTTTTTCACTAAAATGAAAGGAGACAAGGTCTTTGCAAAAAATATAAAATGCTATAGCAGGGTAAGGTAAAACCAGGAAAAAGTCCTGCATCATAAAATGTATTGCATCAATTTAATGTGTAACATCTGGAGTCTAAGAGAGCCGGTATGTTAGGGAACTGTGAACGCATCAAGTTTATTTTATGTGCGCCTTTGGTCAGACACGATATGAATATCCCTTGCCTGGCAAATACGTGGCTAGCTCAGTCATGGGATTTATTTCTGCTGGAAATGCAAAGAAGGCAGCAAAAGCTGGCACATTTGTGGTCTGTCATTTTTCAGGCTCCGAAATGACCTTATAGACAGGATTTTGCAGGTGGCCACTATAACCAAAAATGTCTTCGCTAACTAGCAAAAGCAGTACTAAGTAGCTAAGTAGTTGATGGCAGATCAGATTCCTTACTTATGGTTGTTTTATGTCATACAGCAACACACCGTTCCAAGCTATCAAAATTTACAGCTTCCCGTGGTTTCCATGTGTAATCAGATCTCAAAGTGATTTCTCGGCTTCTATCATGGAGAGCGTTTGCATTCGTTAAGCAATGGATTTCATACCAGCTTTGGAAAATTGAAGACAGACATTTAAAATTCTCCCCAGGTCACCCATGAGGTTCAACTGAATTGGACAGGCACTGAAACGGAGAAAGGAAGCCTATTTATTGATCGTCATGACATCCAATAGAGACACGGCTGTGAATTATCACCCCCCCATTGTCCCTTTCCTGGTCCCCAGGCAGTGCACTAGTCAATATCCTTGGTTTTACCCTTCAGGATGGATGTGACTTGGAATCCACCCAAGACTCTAATACAGCTGGGCCTCCATTTTCCATCACGTGGATTGTTCTAATGTGGTTGACACGGGTCTCAAAACACTAAATAGCCAAGCAAGATGAGGTAGCAGTCTCAAACCAGTCAGTGGAATTCACCATGTTAACAGAAAAGAAAAGAAAAAAAAATCCAACATCTCTTCATGCTAAAAACTCTCAGTAAACCAAGAAAAGAAAAAACTTCCTCAACTTCTTATAAAAGGCAGCCACAAAACAAAACCCCAAAACACAAAAAAATAAAAGTAAAACCTACAGCACATCCTTACCTTTTGCATTTAACATTATACTAGAGATCCTAGCTATTGAAATGAGGTTTAAAAATTGGTAAAAACGTAAATAAAAGGCAACTCTATCAGAAGGGAAG
Source organism: Urocyon cinereoargenteus (assembly GCA_032313775.1). NCBI lineage: Eukaryota > Metazoa > Chordata > Mammalia > Carnivora > Canidae > Urocyon > Urocyon cinereoargenteus. The sequence continues at coordinate 117,442,781 of CM063496.1, forward strand.
AAGTAGACTTGTCTCTATTCACTGATGGTATGATCATCTGTATAGAAAATCCTAAGACAACTACAAAAAAAGCTACTGGAACTAATACGTTAGCAAGGTTGCAGGTTACTATGTCAATATACAAAAATCTCTTGTGGATTGAACACAGGCCACGGAGTTTTTCAGTAATACTGCTTCTCTCTCATGAGATTGTGTTTTAATGTCTTGGTAAACAGAGTAACTTAAAAAAAATTCATATTGGATAAGATCTGCATGCCCTTTTTTCCTATTAATTTGTCTTTTGTCAGTTTAATTTACAGGGTCTCTGGGACTTAAGAGGACAGGGGAAGATTTTACTTTTATTCCCCCTAAGCCACTGAAGGGCAGAGATTATTATGTATGTGTGCGTGTATGTCTTTGTGTGTTTTCAAAGCCTCTAGAACACTTTAACCATTTCTGCAATCTTAGACAGTTTTTTAAAGCAATATTTCTATATTTCAGAACTGATCATCAAATATTGGAGGAATCTGACAACATTTCTCCAAAATACTGGAAACGTGCTTCAATGATATGATGTGTTCCTTCAGTCTTAGTTCATATAATTATATATTATTTTTTCAACTACTACCTTTTATTGAGTGCCTATTATATATCTGGTATGATGCTAAACAATTCGATATACTAATCTCATTGTAAACTTACATTTTTCAAAAAAAAGTTTTCACTTGTTGAGTATCAAGCACTGACTTGAAAGTTAATGGCCTGATAAAGAAGATGTGTAGATACACAATGGAATATTACTCAGCCATAAATAAGGGTGAAATCATGCCATTTGCAATGACGTGGATGGAACTAGAGAGTATCATGCTAAGCACAATAACTCAGTCCGAGAAAGACAAATACCATATGATTTCACTCATATGTGGAATTTAGAAACAAAACAAATGAGTAAAGGGGGAAAAAAAAAGAGAGAAACAGATCAACAAATCAAGAAACTGACTCTTAACTCTAGAGAACGCACTGATCTGATGGTTACCAAGGAGAGGTGGGTGAGTGGATGGGGGAACAGGCAGTGAATATTAAGGAGAGCACTTATCATGATGAAATAAAATAAGTAAAATAAAATGATTTTTTTAAAAAACAAATGGCCTATGTGAGTATAAAGTTTCAGTTTTGCAAGATGTAATGTGTTTCAGAGATAAGTTGCACAGCGATATGAATATACTTAGTGGTACTCAACTATACACTTAAAAATGGCTAAGATGATGCATTTTATTTTGTGTTTTAACCCAATTTAAAAATATATTGCACCAAAAAACATGCACATCACTAAAAAAAAAGCCCTCCCTCTTCAGCCAACCTGAAGATAATTATAGACACGTATGTCCTTGCATGCTTTTTGCTCTTAACAATCACTTGCAAGATAGTTCACCAAATGCCTTTAAGCCTCTTTTTCTGGTTCACTGCAAAGCCGAGAAACAACCACGTGCATGCATCAGAGCTGAGGAAGTGCCAATCACAGCAGATTCATATCATGGGTCAGACCAAGCAGAAGGGGGCACCTGGATCTCATTTACCTGTCCACCTAGATATTGTATTTAAGAGGCTCCAATGGAAATCCAGTTTTTAAAACCATATTTATTTCTTTTAGCCTAGCGGTCGAAATCAAAGAAATGTTCTTTCCAATGAGGTGGCTTTAAAATACATGCCCCCGGGCAAGCAACTGTTTTTAATCTGTTACTAATGGTGGCGTGGGCCAATGTGGAAGGAGTGCTCCTGAAACAACCGGCAGCGTGGGAGTGCAGTGCCTACCTGTCCTTGTCTAATTCTTACTGTCAACATCGAGGTGGGGATTGCTGCTACTCAGAATTGAAACCCCAGTAGCTGGTCTCCAGGGTCTGTGAAACGCTTGCCAGCACCCCAGTGTTCATACCCGTAGGTAGAAAAACAGGCTTTCCTTGGTGTTTCCACCAGATCCACAACCATATCCTTCTCCTGCACGTGTTAGATCGCTTCACACCTGTGCAACTTGATGTCACGTGCGTTGAGCCCATCTTGCCTACCTCTGTGTTGGTGATAAGTTCCCACCGATGCGACAAACATGTAAAGACTCAAAACACAAGTGTTGTATGCGGAGCCCCTTTACCAGTGTAGATGACAGAGTCATTGCCTGTGTAGATGACACTCAGTTGGGGAAGATGGGGACATCTGCAGAGAGATCGCAGACACAAGGCAGAGCAGCAAGTGGAAATATCACGTGGGAATAAAGCCATAGAGGGAAGAAGGGGAAGAAGTTTCACTGTAGGTAGGCGAACGTGGTCAGTTTCTGGAACAAAATGACTTTTGAGCTGAGATTTGCAATGCTAGGAGTCTAGCATAGGGCAATGAGGACAGAGAAATGATGGGGTCCACAGGATAAAAGGGGGAGCACAAAGAAAACACACACGGACCGAGAAGAAGTGTGGAAAAAGGGGTCAAGAAACCCAGAAATGCAGAGTCCATTCACCTTTTTATGCACAATAAAAACTTCTGGTGCTCCTCTGACCCAGCCGTGATTCCCAGAGCAACCACTTTCAAGTTTGGGCATGTTTCCAAATTCCTTCAAGTGCAATCTTTATTTAAAAAAAAAAAAAAAAAAGCAAAGCAAAGCAAAACAGAAAAACAACAGTAGTGACAATAGCTCGGGCTAGTTTGTATGGAGGAAGGAGAAAAATAAAAGCTTGCAAATGCCTGTGCACAGTGGTTTTCACACAATATGTTCTTCATAAAATAACCAAATGACAGAAACCAAAGCCAGAAGAATTGACTAATGAAGCAAAGAGTTAGTGGTGTGTCATTATAAAAGTCTGCAAACCTGAGCTTCATGGATATTCTTTCCAAGCACAGTTGGTCCTCCTTAGTCACAGATTCTATATTCACCAATACACCTACTACTAAAGCTGATTGGCAATCGCCCGATCAATACTCTTGGCACTTTTGCCATCACTTTCAGACACACACAGACTGGTGAAACCTGTGCCTCCTTCTGCCCACAATCCCAGCCAAGTTGGGACATGACGACACTCTTGCATTTCTGTTCTCATTCAACAAATCAAGTGTCCTTCATGTAGTCTATTGGGTGCCATGTTTTTTCTTGGTTTTGTGCTTCCTGTTCATGATTTTCTGTTTAAAATGGCTCCATGTGTGCTTCTAAAGAGTTATCCAGTGCTCCCGAGGACAAGAAGATTGGGGTGTGCCTTACTGCAAAAGTACATGTGTCAGCTAAGCTTTGCTCAGACACGAGCTCTAGCGTTCTTGGCTGTGAGTCCAATGCAAATGAATCAACAATATCTAGTTGATAAGGTGTCTCTAAATAGAAACACACTGTATTGTGTGGAATATTGGTTCAGTATTGATGAATTCAGTGTTTGTGGTGACTTTGCAGGACTCCACCACTGTGAATCACAAGAACTAACTGTAATGCTAATTTTCACTTCTCCTGGGTGGTGACCTCCATTGATTCAAAATGCATTGGATTTGCTCATCTCTGCATTACTGGTGTCTAGCCTAATGCTGGGTTCCTAATAGACATCTGATTAGCATCAAGGCAATAATATGATCTACGCTGTGTTACAAGGAGAACCCTGGTTCCATTACTTGAATATCGTCCAGTCACAATGCAAAAGGCATCCCGTTTGTGAAGGAAGTGGGATGCCAAGAAACAAAAGACATGAAATTTCTGTACTAAATCATGGCTGAATATAAAGTAAAATAACCATTACAGGAAAAGAATGGTAATTCAGAGCCTGGCATCCCAATGAATGGTGCTTGAGGAAAGCAATCATTTCCTTGATGTTGAGTTTGACCAAATGTCTGTTTCAAACAGGAAGAAGAAATGACAAGCACACAATCCGAAGTGTGTGAACACCTGAGGCATGAGTTTCACGTGGTGGTTGTTAACCAATGATCACAAACTGGGTGGCGTACAGCAGCAGAAATTTATTCTCTCACGCTTCTGGAGATCACACGTCCAAAATGAGGGTGTTGGTGGATTCTTGCACTCCCTCTGCAGACACAGATGGAGCACTGAATCTCTGCCTGTTCCAGCTTCTGGTACCTGTAGACATTCCTTGCCTTGTGCACACATCCCTCGAAATATCTGACTTTACAGCAACACTGCATCATCCTCCTCTGCCCATGTCATACAAGGACAGTCATCCTTGGATTTCCAGCCACATGGATAATCCAGGATGACCTCTCCATCTCAAGACCCTTAATCACATCGACAGAGACTGTTGGACCATAGATAGTTACATTTACAGATTGCCGGGAGTAGGATACAAAAATAACATTAAGGGGCCGTCATTTAACCTACTCGCTACACCCATATGCAGAGAACCACAGAAAGTAGCATATGATACTTCTTTTTTCTCTAAATTGAGATATAATTGACATATTTGTTTCATTATATTTGTCTATGCATATGACTTTCTTTTTAGATGTTTTTATTTTTTAAAGATTTTTATTTATTTATTCATGAGAGACACAGAGAGAGAGAGAGAGAGAGAGAGAGGGAGAAGCAGGCTCCATGCAGGGAGCCTGATGTGGGACTTAATCCTGGGTCTCCAGGATCATGCCCTGGGCTGAAGGCGGCGTTAAACCGCTGAGCCATTCAGGCTGCCCCTTTTTAGATGTTTTTAATGATTTTATTTATTTATTTGACAGAATGAGAGCACAAGCAGGGGGAACAGGAGGCAGAAAGAGAGGGACAAGCAGGCTCCCTGCTCTGTGGGGTTCAATCCCAGGACCCTGACATCATGACCTGAGTGGAAGCCAGCTGCTTGACTGAGCCACCTGGGTGCCCCATTAAATGTTTTTTAAAGATTTTATTTTGAGATAATCTCCACACCCAATGTGGGGCTCAAACTCACCACCCCGAGATCAAGAGTCACGTGCTCTATGTTTTGAGTCGCCCAGGAACCCCTGCAGATGACTTTTCTGATCCATACAAATGCACAGAGAAGGGAAACAAAATAAATCCAAAGTTTTCCAGGAGGTAACTCGGGAGTATGGGATTGCAGCAACATGCCAAATTCCTATCGTAGCGTGTTCCCAGAATTTTGTTAAGATGGCATTCATCCTACAAAAGCTCATTTAATGACAGTCGGTTACAGGGAAAAGGAACGGGGGAATGTAAAAATTTGCATTAAGTGGAAAGTCTATGAAAAACACATGCTTATCATGTGTGCTTCGGAATTGTGGCTGACAGACAGGGCACATAAATCACTTCATTTTTTCAAAGACAATAAATGGACGAGCCCAGCTAACGCAAAGTGAAGACAAGCCGGGAGGCTCTAGGAGGAAAAAGGTAAAATCTGGACTTGTCCTCAGCTGTGGGAAGTATGTTTAGAAAGAATGTAGGCTTAGCAGTTTTGCCCTGCTGGCAACGAACAAGTCTACCCGTTTGGCTCACATGAATTAGAAGTGAAAAATTTGGAGCTCCGTAGGTAGCGTCTGTGATGCCCTGAGGAATTTGGCTTATGGGATGCCAACTGCATTCATTTATCCATGGGTTCATTCATCGAGCATCTGGGATATGCTCGAGTCCTACTGGGCATTGGTCAGGAGCATAGATAAATACAATAAATGAGCTCCCTGCTCAGACCAACTGAGTCTCGATGCTGTGTTTGCACCACGGTACCCATGTTCATTTCTCTTCTGTCCTTCATGAAAAGCATGAAGGCGGGATCATTACTAAGGACGGAGCATGGACAACCTCCCCAAGACCATGCACAGGGAAACACACCTGCTCACAGAACGTGGCAGAGCTCCACAGCTGGCCAGGGAGGGCCGGAGCAAGGCCAGACAAGCGTGCAAGAACACTTCTACCTTTTCTGGGGAGAAAATCCTCTATTGAACAGTGTCCAGATCCCCAAAAGTCCTCTCGTTCCCCACCTTGGGAAGAGTTAGAGCTCCTCATATGACTTGGACAGCCATTTGCTTCCTCACTGCTCTGAAATGTAGACCCATGGCCCAAAGTTTGAACCATGTTGGTTCAAATGTCTACTAGTAGGTACACCTTGTGGTCACCCATTTGTTACCCTAACTTTGTAGTGGCCTCGGGAGGATGATGTTGGCAAAGGGGCAAGGGAATGTTTTCTAGATTCAAATGATTTAAGTAAAGCTGGTGTGCCATGGTTGTTTTTGCTACTGTTCTTGTTGTGTGTGGCTTTAATACAAAAGAATTTGTGGGGGGAGAAAGAAATAGCCGTAGGGGTGATATAATTGACTCTGACAGCGTTTGAAATGCTCCTTGGTGAATTAACAGTATTTTAGGCTTCCCAGCGTGAGAACAAGGGAAAGTAGCATGAATAACGAACCTCCATGTCATTTAAAGACGTCTTGGAAGAACATAAAAGCACACAGCTCCGTAAGAGCTTAAATCTCTGCAAGGGATGGAGCTTGAAACGGAAAGATGCCTTCCCATCCCAAAGAGTCAACAACTCACTGAAGCCTGGGGCAGCATGTGTCCACTGGGAAGCACATATCTGCCCATGTCAGCCAGGAAGCATCCGTAGTGTAGTGGGTTGAACAGTAGCCCCAGAGACCAATGCCCACATCTAACACTAGCTTACGTGTGAACATGAACTGATTGGTAAATAGAGCATTTGCAGAGGTGATTAAAATGAGGGTCAAGATGAGGTCATCGTGGATCAGGGTGACCCTCAACCCAGTGACAGGTGGGACAGAAGAGGAGAGACACAGACATAGAGGGGAAGCCACGTGAACACAGAGGCAAATTTAGAACGTGGCCACTAGCCAAGGGATGCCTGGAGCCAAAAAAATTTTTTTTAAAGCCAAAATCCTAAAAATATTAGAAGATATATGTACAGTCATATGTCTAAAGGCATTTTTCTCAGCTTTTGAAGCATGTTTGCTACTAGCCTTGATGGTGGGACACCACCAAACATGCTGGTTGCTCTTATCCCAGAAAGGGAATTCCTTATCCCTGCATCCTCAAGGGAATCAGGCTCATGAAACCCTACAGAGTGGAGAGGCAGACATATTGTGCTAATTTAGGAAGCTTTGGCTCCCCTACATTTTACAGGAAAAGAAGGACTTGGAACCATAAAGATCTTGGCGGACATCACCAATCTTTATCTGGGACACAGGATGGAGGGTTAGCTTCCCTGTCAAAGACCATTAACACGGGTTTGTGTTTGGAACTAGATTTTTATGACGTGACCCAGTGCCTTGCTTCTTCCTTCTGGAGAACAGGCAGTCTGTGTCCTCCCCTCCCCACCCCCCGGCTCTAAAAGACCCCGATTCTAGTGCTTTTCCTTCGAAAAACCATTTCCTCATCAATTAGGGAACATTCAGCAAAATGTTCCAAATCAAAGAACTTCAGTTGTTGTCATTCTTTATGCGTTCCAAAACCAGATGGGGAAAAAGTAAAAACATTCCCTTTTTTTTTTAATATTATTTTTTTAGTTCCGATAGTCTTTGATGCTTTTGAGCTGTGTGCAAGAGTCGCACTGCACACAGCTTTCAGGGAACATGGCAGCAAAGAGAACCTCCCCAGGTGTCATTCAGCCACATCCAGGTGGGGCCACCAGAGAACCCGACCCCCCTCAGCTCGTGTCAAGGTCCACCCCCCCACACACCATAATGCTTGTGGGTAGCTCGGGTGCAATTTCCAATCTGGACCCAGAGACCAAACACAGCAGAGAACGGCCCTCTCGCCCCATCCAGCTGGATGAGCCCAGGATCACATTCACCCTGACGGAGAGAAGGACATCTGGTTGACAAGACGTCATTGTGCAGTTAGATCATCCCGAGCCAGTGAGAGCTGAGGCCGTAGCCCTTGGTAGCTCTATGATTCAGCGATTCTCCCCCAAAAGCACTTTGAAACTCTGTTAAATGATGTCTCTTGTCTGCTTGGAGAAAAACCTTTTAGGCAGTTGAGTTTCCAGGCATCTGTTTATTTGGCTACATCCTGAACAAATCAGTTTTGAGAGGTTATCTAAATAATTGGTGCAGATGAATTCAAATGTTGTGTTTCTGCCCTTGAGAGCTCTGGGTTGACCGTTTCGAGATAAATCAAAGCTCTGATACGCCAGCATTCTGGATGCTTCATATAATGTGCTTGGGTCTTATCGGGAATGAATCAGTTCGTTTGTTTATTCATTCATTCATTAAACAACGACTTCCCCAAGGCTCGCCATGTGTCCGCCATCGCCCGGGACACTGGGAAAACAACGCACATGTGTCACTGACTGCATGACCTATCCAAATCGGCAGAAGACAGAGCTCCTAAGGAAATCACAAAAAAAAAAAAAAAAAAAAAGATACCGGGGCACTTTGCAGAGGGCATGATGGCGTCTTGAATACGCTTGCATAATCTACCCTCCTGGAAAACACATCCTTCAACCAGTCGGCATAAGGATCTGGACAGGATCCAGCCCAGACACTGCCATCTCCAAGGTGCAAACGGGAACTCGGAAGGCTTGACTGTGAGGTGCAAGAGGGCCCCTTTGCTGTTAGAGGTAGGATGGTGGATTTCACTTCAAGGGAGATTTACTTCTCAGAGTTCTATTTGGTTGTCGGCCTCTTCCAGTTAGCTCTGCACTGGCTCCTATCAATTTATATATGGGCTTTAAAAAAGAAGTGGGGACAAGTCATATAAATGGAATCACGTACTCTATGGCCTCATGCGTCTGGCTTTTATCACTGAGCATCATGTTTCCAAGGTCCATGCATGGGTAACAGGTCTCAGAGCTTTGTTCCTTTTCATGGTGGAGTCATAGTCCATTCATGAACGATCCATCTTCTGATGATCCATCCTTCCTTCCGTCGATGGACACTTGGGGTTGTTTCTACCTTTTCGCTGTGGTGAATCCTGCTACTATAGCTTTGAGGGGGATGAGACTGTTGGAGAACTAGGAAGTGGTGATGGTTGCACGATGTTCTGAAATGAACTTAATGCCACCGGGTTACGCGCTTTAAAGTTATTAGTGATGGTCGGTTTTATGGTGTGTGCATTGAACGGTGGGGAAATGGGGAGCATTTGCATTTTAGAAGGAGATAGACTCCTGAGAATGAACAGATAAGGCGTTTCCTGGACGTGATGTCAATGTCCTTAGTAACGCCCTGGGTATGTGGTAGATTTTAAACAGGGAAAAGAAAAAGAACAGGAATGCTGGTGTCAGCATTCGCCATCCCAATGCTGGTTCTTGTAATAGCTTCCTGACTCCTCTCTGTGTGGATCTGTGTCCGTGTCTCTCTCTGTCCTCTCTCCACCCATCATCTATCCATCCATCCACCCGTCTATCATGTCTATCATCTATCATCTATGTATTCATCCATCCATCTATTGTGTCTATCTATCATCTATCATCTTCATTCCTTCATTCCTTCCATCCTTTCTTCCTTTTCATTCCTTCCTTCATTTCCTTCTTCCTTCCTTCTTTCCTGCCTTCCTGTCTTCCTCTCTGTCACTCTTTCTGCCCAAACCATCTCTCTCTCTTTCCATCTCTCTCTCCCTCTCTCTTCTCTACATCAGCAGCATCCCTCCCAGCACAGAGATGACCTGAAGCCCCATCTCAGTCCATGCAGTAACACCCTCCCTTAGGGAGAGACATCCCAGTCCTGAGCAGAGCTTTTATGTCCTGCAAAGCAGCCGTGGCTCTGCACATGAATTTCATCTTCCCCTGCCCGTTCCCAACTCCACGGCAGCCGCCATGCCTCATTCTGAATCTTGGATGTCAGACCTCACTTCTTGATGCTACTCTTTGTGTCTGCTACCCTCGGTTTGGAGAATCTTTGGTCTCCTGTTATTGTTTGAACTTTTATGCAAACTTAGAGCCCTCGTTAGTGCAAGCTCCTCCTTGAAATGTCCCATAATGTCCCCACATCAGCAAGAATCTGCCCTCCCTTGCTGTGTGTTTATGACCTCTCTTACTGAACTTACACACTTTGATTGCTCGCTGGTTCTAGAAATGTCTCTTTTCCCAACTAGATTCTGACATGCTTAGGAGTTTCTTCTCATCTTTGTGACCTCTGCTCTCATCATGATATTTTGGGGAGGAATCTGTGTCATTTCACATACCCATATCCTGGCATACATAGTTTTCGTCATGGAGTTGGAATACGACAAGTCAATCAGAAACGTTAGCAATCGAGTTGGAAATCTAATTCCACTGAGGCATTAACCAAAAATAAGCATGACTTCACTTCACTTCCATGAACAGCAAAATGAAGCAACCCCATAGCTAAATTTAGCACGAAGCAGAGAGGGGAAAATGCTGTCTGTCCCATTTAATGAGACACTCGCTGCCCACGCTTCCAGTGGCCGTTCCGTCCCCAGTCACACGCTGGCCCCATCGTACCCCACCATCACAGCACCTCACAGACACGCTCCCTTTTACGTCCTTTGTTCATCGAAAGCACATGAAGGTCAGAGCGCACATTGCAAAGTTTGCTTTAAATACCACCCAACAGATCCAAATTCCAGCCTTGGGTAAAACCTAAAGCATGAAAATGTGTGGGCTTGTCATGAACTAAATAAACACCATGTCGCTCCCAGGGATTATAACAACTATTTCACTTCATGTATAAATATGGAGAAACTATACATAATTCACTACATGTCACAAAACTATCCTCAAGACTAAAGAAAAGCTGCAGTCTACTGTGTTATATCACAGTTCGGTGTTGATATTTTATGTGTGTATTTGATGCATAAGCATTTATATAATCATCAATATACATATTTATGTGTTACTTATGTACATTGATACGTATATATGACTTATATACATTTGTGTGTATATTTATTTATATATTCAAATAAATCCATCTCTGTATTATTTTAGGCATTCCTACATGTATGTACAACATACATATGTATCCGTGCATATCAGTAAGTTACTGTGTGTACTAATTCCCATTTACACAAGAATTTGTCTTCCCAAATAAAGCTCTGGAATCCTGGTCGGGAGTGATTTGTGGCGATTAATGATCAAGATGGGATCAAGTTGCTTGGAGGTAAAGAAAATGTAGGTTGGATTTGGACACTTGCCTAGGGTCTGGAAGAGAGCCAGCCTGTAGGAGTTCAGCCTCCTTTTCTAGATAAGGAATGAGCCAAATGGGTTTCATTATATTCTTAGAGACCGTACCTTCCCTAACATTCCGGTACATAGAGTGACCTCGGTGATTATCCTACCAGAGCACAGCAGGATTTAATATAAGGGGTATTTTTATTGGCTCTTATTAGAGAGGGTTTATTTATTAAAACGTCAAAACAATTTCCTATAAGGTTATTTCAGCTGGAAGGCAAGCCCACAACATATCATAATGAGATGCTATCTCAAGGCACCCCGATCGAGTTAGGCTGAGCTTCTCCCCAGGTATGAAGGAGAATGACCTGCCACCCAACCGAGCAAAGATGTCACGATGTGACATGTGTCCCCACGACCTCGTAACTAGAGAAGACCTACTCTGATGAGTGTCGCCGTGTGTGGTCACACTGGTCTTGGAGGCGAAGATAAGTTGCCCTCCATGCCGCGTCCTGTGAGTGACGAACAACAGATCCTTTTCTTAGGATTCCAAAAAATGAAAGGTGCAGGGGTGGACCACCCCATCAGCTCATTCCATTGATCATGCATCCAGTCTACACGGGCTGTCCCTCTTTTGCACCTCATCAAATCAATTGCAGAAGCGTGACCCTTTCACTGCCTCTCCAAATGAATGAAGGGATGAGCAAGTGAAATAAGTCACACACACACACACACACACACACACACACACACACACACACACGACCTTTTTGTCCGCGTCAGGCTCTTTGCCGCAAGTTTGGGGAATAGGAGAGAGCAAGAGCAGATGTGCACAAATAGTTTAAGAGCGGATATGAAATAGTGTCTTCTGTTGGATTCCTTTTAGCTTCCCTGGTGCTGGTGGGTTGTTTTTGGTGCCACCACCCGGACACGTCCCCTGGGCATCCCATGTCTGGCCACTCTCTCTCCTTCTTCCATACCCTCCTCTCATGCAGGAACCAAACAAAGCAAAATGAAAACAAATGGAAAGCACAGCTGCAGCCAGTCCCCACCCTATGCGGACAATGGCGGGTCCCCCAAGGTCTCCGCTTTATGTTTTCCTATCCACGTCATTTATCAGATAGTTTCTCGACCTCAGCACAAATTTTTTTGACGGTGAGGGGGGCTTTTCCAGGGAGCCCCATCCCTGCTCCCTATCCAGCAAACACCCAGTGGCCAATTATGCCTGGAGAGGCAAGTTCGCCCTTCCATGGTCAACCACTGCCAGAGATAGATACATGGGCAGATAAACCAAGAGCACATGGTGTGCCATGCTCACATGCAGTTTCTGAACATTCATACTGGAGACATTTGGGGCTGGACTGTTCTTCAGGGTTGGGTGTCTGGGGAACGGTGGGGTGTTGAGCAACATCTCTGGTCTCCCCCCACCGGATGCCAGCAGTGTCCTGCTTTCTCAGTATGACAACCAAAAATGTCCCCAGACACAGCCAAGCATCTCTTGGTCGGGGCACAGTCACTCCTGGTTGAGAGTACAGAGTCATAGAGCTCTTGTACCCACCCTACGCACCATCTATCTGACCATTTTTATTTCTGTTTCTCAAGGAGGCAACCCAAATTCTTTCAACCCTGTTCGTTGACTTGGGGTCGTAAATGTCCTCATGGGTTTTTGTTGCCTTTGCCATTTTAAAGACATCCAGGATGAGCTCTCACCTTTGCTCAAACTTTTCTGCATCCCCGTTCTGACTCCATGTCCCAGGGACACATCCAAACCAGGCGTGCCTTTGGATGCATGTTGCTGAGGAAATGACAACTTTTCTCTCGCTCTCTCGCGCTCTCTCTCTCTCTTTTTTTTTTATTCTGCACATTTCAGAAAGCCCATGAGCATCGCACAGCTGTGCGGGCTGATCCGAGTTCTCTAAGATTTTCAAACTAATTATATACGTCCTCTCTTTCCACGCCAGAGAACGTGCTTCCAACAGAGCTAACCAACCCGGGTCCAGATGTGACTCCCAGTGCTGACATGGAACTAATTTCTGCCAGGATGAAAGAGGCCCACTGAGTCTACCTCGATCCCACAGTTAACCCCACATGGCGGGATCTACACCTGGCGTAGTTACGGTGCTTAGGTGTAGTTACAAACCACCAAGTAGGGTGGGAGAGACGGGCAGTTGCCATTCCACCCACCATGGATCACCAAACTGAATGATTTGAAGCCAGGATAGATTCCTGCTACAATTTATCAACTTGGGTTCATAAATCTAAAATGCCTGGGTGATGCCCGTTTTACAGATGTGAACCAAAGCTTTAATAGTTGTGAGAAACAAGGTTCACAAAAAACCTCCAATACGGATGCCTTGAAAATTCAGGGGCTACGAGAAAATAACATCCCCCTACACACATTGTATTCCTGCACAGATATAATATAAATGAAGAAAAGGCCATTGAGGAAACTCCAAATTGGGGAAGAAATCCTACTTTCCTCTTGCATTACTCTGATAGACTGATAAAAGTTATTGATCCTCAGAAAACTGGAATATCATATTTTTGAAAGTCCATATTCTCACCAGATCATTACTCCATAAAATAAAGTAGTACACCAGCAAAAACCACACGGCCAAAATTTTTTGCTACACATTTTAATGTAAGAAAAATATACAGACACCATATATGATCATATATATATATATATATATATATATATATATGGTGTCTTATATATAGTAATTGCTTGTGTTATTTCATATTAAATATTATATTATTATATATGTTATATATAACTCATATATAACACATATATGATTTACACATCAGCAGATGAACAAAAAATAATCCCTACACAAAACTAGAATTTAAGGGGCACCTGTGTGGCTCAGTTGGTTGAGCACTGGCCTTTGGCTTAGGTTGTGATCCCAGGGTCCTGGGATCGAATCCCGCATCAGGCTCCCTGCTCCTCAGGGAGCCTATGTCTCCCTCTGTCTCTGCCTCCTGCTCTCTCGGTCTTTCTTGAATAAATAATATAATCTTGTTTAAAAAACTAAAATTTAAAAAAAGAGACTTTAGTAGGACGTCTCTTTGGAGGTACACCCAGGCTGTATCCCATCCACTCCATCCTGAGCATTTGTGAAAAGCAGCCCATTGAAGCAACTGCTGTTTTTTTCTACCTGCCTTCTGGTGGGGTGGATGACATTCTTCACACTCGCCTAGACACAGCATGGTCTACAATCAATGGATGGATCAATGACAAACGCCCTGAAAACTGGACCAGGACACCAGACCACCTGGACACATACCTTTTTGTAGCCGAAAAGCGAAAGTAAATACATCATGCCTAATAGTATTGTCTGCCTTGAGACCTAACATTAGATTTCAATATAGATTACTTGATTTAAAAAAAAAAAAAAAAGGCCAACTGGCATTCTATGCCATTTAATGGTGGCATGTGCTTGTTTATTTTTTTTTCATTTGCTTGTTTAAAGAGTGGGAAATAAGCAAACTGCATGTTTTTATCTATGGGACATCTCAGGATGTTGGCAAGCTCAGCTGCATTTCAGACAACCATCCAACTATAAACTATGGCTCTGGGCACGACCATAGGACGTCAAAATGGAAACTCTTATATTTGGGGAAATGTCTCTCGATGGCCCTGACATGAAATACGCCCTTTGAGGATGCATTGCTTCTGGTACTATTGACATAAAAAGGTGTCCGATTTAGCCAAACGTCAATGCAATGGCTCTCAGGGTCTCAGGGAGAAGGTATAAGATGGAATTCATGCAAATGTTTTAAGTTCTTGCTGCATTTCACAAGATTGGCTCCCTCTGGGTTATATTTAGCCAGCGACGTATGATTAAAGCATCCTTTCACCTACATATTCTCCACCTTAATAGGTCCCTCAGGTGTCTAATGTACACCCAGCACCGGGGAGAGTCCAGGAACCATGGTGCATGCTGCCGCCAGACTAATCTCATGAAAACAACACTTGAATCCCCTTGACTCAAGAGAAGCCCTTAATCACCACCCACCACCAACAGGATGGGGGGAAAGTACATAACCAGTCATTCAAAACTCAGCACAGTAGCATCTCATTCATCTCCTTGGAATGACTGGGTCTCTTCCCAAACAAAGGTAACCCAGGAAAGCTTGCCTACCAGTGACCACCGACTTCCTCTCAACCAGCTTTGGAACCACCAAAGCCAAGGTCAGCAAACTCAACCCCTCCCTCTAGATGTGGATGTGCCACAGATGAGGACAGGGGCCAGCCATGCCTTGAGAGCATTGGCCAGCACATCCATCACCATGTATCTTCAATCCTGACACGAAGTATCCACATCGAAGCCCAAATGACGCTCCATCCCTGGGGTTGTGGGTTGGCGGACTGTGTGTAAGTGGAATACTATTCCTCTTTGCTAAAGTTTCAGTGAATGGAAGTGGCCTTCCTATGATTATCTTGCCACAGCCCAGAATTTAATATCAGGGGTATTTTTATTGGCTCCTGGGCAAGAGGGTTTGTTTATCAAAATGTCAGAAGTGTTTCCTCGAAGGTTATTTGAGCTGCAAGGCGAAGCCCACAATGTAGAATCATACAGTTGCCTGTACTCCGAGGTCCTATGGCTGGGAGGGGGCATACGGTGGGAAAGTCCTGTGAAAAATCGGAAAGCATCAACACGGTTCTGAAGGATGAGCCACAGAATGCGAGTGGGGGTCTTGTTGGGGCAGGAGTCTGACCTGCATTGGCTAAGAGTCCCGAAAGCCAAAGCAAGGTCCGTGTTTGGTGTCAGCCAACCACATGTTAATGCACTTCAGTCGACATTCCAGTGTCCTCGTTGAAAGACTGAAGCCAAGGGGGTCCAAGGAGACATTAGAGACACAAGAACCAACCATGGGACCAACAATCAAGTCCAGCTAGAGGTATCCTATGAAACCACTACTAGCTACCCCAGGGCGGGAGGGATTTTTGGGCTTTGAGGTGGACAGATTGTGTTGGGATTGAAGCCACATGGTGATGGATGTGCTGGTCAGTGTACGAGTGCTTGGCTGGTCCCTGTCCTCACTCATGGCTGGACAAGTAGGAGCCATGAAGCCTAGTCTCTGCCCTAAGTGAGTTCGAGTCCCTCGGGATTTGACACCATTACATCACCCTCCTCTGTCTGTCCAGACGTCACTATTCTGAACGTTGAGAAGAAGCCCTCTATTCCCTGTGAAGTTGACCATTGTCCTCTAAGCAGCATGTACCTCCTCCCACGTCCAGACTCGTAGAACACTTAGGGTGAAGACCATAAACGCACCCTCCATCCTTCCTGCAACTTGAAGATAATCCTTTGTGCCTACATCTTCAATGTATGGCCACCGGTACCCAGGTAGAGCCTTGGATTGTGTGGTGGGAGAAGCAGAAATGTAGTCATTGCCCAAGGGATAGGACTTGGGAAATGTAAGAGGCGCTGAAGACCACCGGGTTTGATTTCCCTCCATCTGTTTCCAGATGTCACCACTGCCCTTTCATTACAGTGCTTGGTCAGAGGGGAGTCAGGAGGAATTCTTCAGCAACCCCCAGGTCTTACCCCTAAACCACTCCCATTGAGATCCAACATATTACACTATATGCCTGGTATTTCTCGAAGGCTCTTGGGGGAAGAAGCATATGTAACTGCTGTGTTGAACAAGCATGACTCATTGGGTGTAATCATAGAGCAATTTTATTTTGTCTCCTACCATCCCTTTCAAAGATATTCTGTGGGAGTGGAGGGGAGTTCTTTCTAGATCTCTGGAGGAAATTATAGACAGACTTAGGAATTTTCATGACTTTCCTTTCCTGCCTCTCTCTCTCTTTCTCTCTCTGTCTCTATGTCTACCTGTGACAGGTGTGTGCCTCTGTCCCCTTCCTCCTCCAGGTGAGAATCACTAACACAGAGGTAGTTGTTAAGAGAGGGCTTAGCAGCTATTTTGATCTCTGCGCATAGAATAAGCTCAGTGGCGAAGGCATAGAAAGCCTGCTTGGGCCGCCTGCCAAGGCCCCTTTCCAGTCCAGCTGGAGAGGCAATGGACAGAAGTCTTTATTTCTCTCTGACACCCTTGTGGACTTTGCAGTGGGCTTGCAACCCGGTGGGGAGGGCTGTGCATTCATCGGCTTCTCAAAGGTAACAGGTCAGGGTCTAGCAGACACCTCCAAAGATGCTGGGGGGGCCCACACTACATGCTGTGTTGAAGTATCAAGGTGTTTCATGTGGCCAAGCAGAGGATGCACAAAGTTCTCACCACATGGGCCTGTGACTGGGCAGCTTATAACATCTCACCCCCTGGCTGGGGTGTCTGGGACACTCCTCCAAACTTGCAACTGATACCAGCAGTGAGGGTGTTCTTGGGGACCCCAAGTTTACAACTAGTGTCAGAAGTGAGGGCAGTCATGTGGAATGCCCCCTTCCCTGAGGATGCACCTGCTTCCATGTTTTCCTGGCCTCAAGCATCCCTGTGTCTTGTGGGGAACTGAGTGGATGGGTTTGGTTCTACAGGGAAAGGAAGAAAGCTCCTCACGCATTCCATTCCATCCTTTTGCTCCAAAGCTAGCTCTGACCTTAACAAAATAATCTTTGGGTCGTGATCCCTATGGACGTCTCCACTGGCCAAGGCAAAGCTTCCCTTCCGGATTATTTGGCATGCTATCACACAGACCATGTAGGGTTTGAGGAAGAGAGGTAAGCCATCAGCACTCCTTGTTCCTGACGGCGGTGAAGGCCAAAGACAGCCACCTGCTTTACATGTCCAAGGACGAAGCTTTGCTAAATGAAGTCACATCCAGAATTGGACCCAGATGGAGTCCTCTGATCCCTAGAGTCTTATAAAAATCATTAAAATGCAGTCTTTCTATACATACAATGGATTATTCTTCAGCCATGAAAAGAAGCGGAGTAAGGATTCCTGGAACAACATGGATAAGACTCAAAGACGTGCTAAGTGGGAGAAACTGGTCACATAGCGTAGGATCCCATCGACAGCAAATGTCCAGAAGAGGCAGATGCATAGAGTGCAGTAGGGGCGGCCAGGACATTGGTGTGGGGGACGATGGAGAGATACAGTGGGGGTAGCTGAGGAATGTGGAGTTTTACTGGGGAGGGAGCATGATGAAGATGTTCTGAACTTTATTGCACACATGGACTTGCAGTCTCACGTCTGCATATGAAATGCCATTGAGTTGTACACTTTGAGTGGATGAACGGTATTATACATGAATTTTAATTTTAAAAAGTTTAAAAAAACCCATAATTAACTCTTCCCTCCCATTTATCCACCCTGGTTATTGGACCCACCTGTCTGTGCACATCAGAGCCTGGGTGTTCCCCGTGGCATGCCCACGCACACAGCGATTCTTGGCCGCAAACCACAGAAGTGCCTAGGGCAGCTGAATGCCTGCTCGCTGAGGCCCAGTTTTTACCCCACCCACTTCCACACGGGATCAAAGGCATGGGGGTGGCTTCTAATGAAATCGCACACGCACATGGCAGTTAAAGTAAAGATATAAGAAATGCCACAAAGCAGGTGTGACACAGAACAACACAATTTTCCAGGAGCTGAAAGGGATTCCTAGTGCAATCTCTTAAGCCTCCTAAAGACTCAGACCTGAAAGCCTTGGATTCTGTTTTCATACTTGGGGTTCTGGAGGGTTGTTCTTTTCTTCTTCTTTTTTTCCCCTTACCATGCTGGAAGCCTTTAAAATGCCCTAAGGAAAAAAAATAAAAATAAAATAATAAAATATTCTAAGGATGTCCTATATATAAATATAGAAATACAAAAAAAAAAAAAAAGCACATTGCACACTTGTCCTACCTGTAGTCCACTGGAAGATAAGCTCATTCCCTGCCCACTCCAGCCCTCAAGAACCCGTGTCAACCAGAGCCAGCTCGTGCAAGAAATGGAATTCCGCGTGAGCCTCCCAGGTCATAAGATTTATAAATGATTTTATAGTTGCAACACACCTTAAAAGGTTATTGAACGCATGGCTTCGTGTTGCAGCAAACATAACAGTAACAACTGCAAGAAAAATTAGTTCCACAAGGACACACTGGCTAATAAAAGAGCAGAAGTTGGAGCGGGCACTTACCACGCTTTCGGAAATTGCTGTGAGGTATTTAAACTTTGCCCCTCAAACATTTCCTGACTCTGGTGCCTGGCACCATAAAAACAACCTCGGAGGAACGTTTCTCAGCAAATTCCATTTTCTTTTATGGACGACGTGGATCCCAGCACCACTAACTCCTCACGACAATTAACACTTTATTTTTGAGAACCGGAGACGGTTTTTTTCATCCCAGATGTCTAATCAGAGATGTCTGCCCTAATTTTGGTAACATAAGGCAAAGTCACAGTCTAATTAATATTCCATTCTTGCATAACTAATGACCACAAACTTAGTGGTTGGGTCGTGCAAGATCAAGGCGCCAACAGATGCCCTGTGCGATGATGAGAGCCCGCTCTGTGGTTCATAGACCACAATCACTACCTTTTCACCATAACCTCACTGAGCAGGAGGGCTGAGGGATTTCTCTGGGGTCTCTTTTGTAGGGACAGCAATCCATCACGATCTAATCCCCTCCCAGAGGCTCCATTGCGTGATATCATCAGCTTGCAAGCTAGGATTTCGACATCTGAATTTGGGGGCGGGGCACACAAGCAGGCCAACCATGGCAGGCAGGCCTCGTTTATTCTTGATTCTTGTTACTACATTTTTCCAGGACTTGATAGGGTTCTGTTCGCCTTTGCACACGTGTGTGAATTCTCCTCAGCCTCACGCTTTACACCTCATAAAAAGAAAATTCAAAGTGAAAAAAAAATTAGTGTTGGTAAAAGGAAAAAAATCAATGCTATGGGATCCAGTCCTTCCTTTAAAAAAAAAAAAAAGCTTGATTTATTTATTTGAGAAAGAGAGTTAGCACAAGATGGGTGGGGGTGGTGGGGCAGAGGCAGAGGGAGAAGCCGATTCCCCACTGAGCTGGGAGCCCAACACAGGGCTTGATCCCAGGACCTCAGGATGATGATCTGAGCCAAAGGCAATGCTTATCCAACTGAGCCACCCAGGCCCCCCTCAAGAACATCATTTTAAGAAAAATCTGGAGATGTAATCACAGTATCAGCCAAAGAAGGGGCGTTTCCCCTGGATTTCTTCCTCCATGTGTGTGGATGGTGGAAAAAAATGGCCCCACAGTGCCTTCCACTCTTGACGATCATGCAACCCTCAAGCCTGTAGGAGATGGGGAGCCATTCCAGGGGTTTGGAGACAAGAACCGACAAAGCCAAGATTTACAAAGATTGGTCCATGAAGACTGAACCAAATGGTTTTGTAGAGCAACAAACTAGAGGGCAGGCAACAGCTTTGGAGACAGATGCGTGTGATCTCCACATCTGCCTACGATGCTCTACCCTCGGAAATGACAAGGAAAGATCGGTGTAATGCAGTCACGCAGATGTTGACTACAAGAATTTTGGAACTCTCAAACAAAATATCAAGCAGAGATTCTAATTTTGATGGAAAGGTCATAGCATTTTGTTAACAGTGGAGGCATGCAAAGGACTAATCAAGAAGTCATGAGAACAAGAACTAATTTAATGAAATGCCTTCCGTGTCTTGCTCCTTTACAAAAAATAAATAATCCGTGTGTATTCAAGTTCGTTAATTCTGGAAAATGGGATAGTTTCTCTTTATAAAAACAGAACTTGAAGTGTTTCTTGTACATCAAACGTGTCCCAAAAGCATTTTTTTCCAGTTTTATTGAGATATAATTGACATACAGCACGGTACAACTTCCTAATGAGTGACCTACATTGGGAACAGTATTTTGATGCATTAACTATCAATCTTGTAAACACATATGGACAGAGTACTCTCAGTATAAAATTTTAAGAGGACTTGAAGAAAACGTTTCTTAGCAAAAATCTGCTTCGTGTTTGGCAAAAATGAAGTACTTGAGTATATTTGGTTCACGTTAAAAAGCCAGACCTGATTGTTCCCATTACTTAATCTTATTTTCCAAGAAAAAAAAAAAAACGGAAAATAATTGCACATAATTCAAAGAAGTGGTTTCTTAGAAAAAAATAATAACAATCAACTTTGGGCTATGGGTTGGGAATTCACCTCTGTGACTTGAAACCTCTTGTTCACATTTTTTTTATATATTTCAGTTATCTTCTGATTTCAGTCAGTAGATCACAGCAAAAGATGAACGTTGGTGTGAGTTTTTAAGAAGCTCGTTAGAACCGCAGCAAGTTGAACACAATAGTCTGGATTGGGACGATCTCTGTTGAGCAGATACTATAAAAAGACAGAAGAATCATATTACCAAAATGTTTTTGTTATGGCCCATTTTCTGTTTGTCAGAGACGGATGCCGAGTCTCCTAGAAAGTTAGGATCCTTCCAATAGATTCATAACCGTTGGTGAGTATCCGGGATCCTATATGTCTTTATAAGGAGCATTTTTAAATCACACAATTCCAGAAACACTCAAAAGAGCCAATTCACAAACAATGGGTTTAGCGTTCAAGTTCTCGGCCGACACTGTATTTTACATTAAATTAATGCTGTTTCTACTCCACACGGTGCCGTGTTGACTTACCAGCGCTCATCTACTTCAGACGGTGCCGTATTTATGTCAGCGATCAGTGTAACTGCTAGGTTTGGGTCTGCTTCTTCCTCAGCACCCTTCCGGGGGATTCCAAGATCGCCACTCCCTCTTTACGACAGAAGCTTGCTAAATCAGAGTGGCGGACAAAAGAGTAACATGGATTCTTCCAACAACAACGCATCCAGGCTTTCAGGGAAAGACGGTTTTACACCAAAAGCAACGACTACGTATTATTCCTCAAAATGTCGGAAAGAACACAGCGTGTGAGATTGGTGGCGAATTTACAATGTAAGAATCTCTTTCCTTTGAAAATCGAGTGTTGGGCAAAACCCTAACCGTAGTTGTTTAGAGTTACAAGTGCTTTGAAGGGCTGATGTTTATAGACCCGTGGAGAGGACCGCGGGCTAAGGAGTGGCGAGCGGAGGCTGCTGTGAAGGAAGTGTGGGGACTCCCATCTCCCTTAATCCCACGGGGAAGGCAGGTTGTGTCAAAAATGCACCCGCTCTGGGGCCCCTGGGAGGCTCAGTTGGTTAAGCGTCTCCGTTTGGCTCAGGTCATGATCTCAGGGTCCTGGGGTCGAGTCCCACATGGGGTTCGCTGCTCAGCAGAAAGTCTGCTTCTCCATCTGCCCCTCCTTCTGCTCATGCTCCCTCTCTAATGAATAAATAAAAATCTTTTAAATAAATAAAAATGTACCTGCTCTGATCATTTTGATGCAGCAACGCGTGCATCTCCCAGAAGCAGGCGTTCTAGTGAGTGGGGGGAGAAAACACAAAGCACAGAAGGAAATGTGTGGATGGCGGAGAGTCATCTTTCTCAAGTTGAGACTCAAGGTGTCGGTGGCAAACGGGCACAAGGACGCGCTCCCTGTAGATCCCACAAATGCATAACGCATCTGCAGGCAGAGCACAGACATCACAGCGCGAGTAAGGCTTAAGGAATCATCCCAACTTGTTACCACAATGTCTGCGAACACTTCAGCTGTGCTTGTTTGGCGTGTTGAGCTGGGAACCCGCTTACAGGTCAGCCAGGCAAGGAGAGGCGAGTCACACGGCGCGCTAGGGCGGCCCATCCACGAGGCCTGCACGCTCAGCGTCACAGATGAGTAAAAGGCTTTTTATCAAAAATGCTGCTAGCGCAGCTCTCAAGTCCACTTAAAGGGACGTAGTCAAGGAACAGGCTTTTCAGCAAAGAAGAAAGAACTCATTTGTGGCACATGAGGTTCTGCTCAACTTCTCAGAGGCCCATTTTTGCATCAACAGACTTCAAAGGGCATGTTCTCACGGCCAAGTCAAGGCACCATCAGGATTTAGGTCTGCACAAGCTGGGTCTGTAATTAAAACTATAAAATAATTCCAATAATTAAAAATGCAAAAGATGGGGTGTTACTCACCATTCAGAGTGGGCAGAGTGTCCCATAAGGTGTGGGGCCATTGTGTGTGCATGCATGTGTGTACGCGCATGGGTGCAACTGTGCACATGTGCATGCTGGTGTGCATGTGTGAATCCACACGTCCATGTGTGTATGCCTGTGTAGTACATGTGTTCAACCATGGAAACATGTGTGCCAGCATGTGCCCCTGTGCATGTATGTGGACATGTCTGTGCACGTGCCTATATGTGTGCATGCATGTGGCCCATGTCTGTGTGTATGTGTTATATGCGTGTGTGTCAGGATGCATGGACATGTGCATGTGTGTATAAGTGTGCACGCATGTGGGCACGTGTGCGGCAGTGTGCATACATGTGTGCAAGTGTATATGCATGTGTGCGGGTATGTGTACATGCATGTGTGTGCACACGTATGTGTGTGTGTTTGTGTGTGAGGGACCCATAAAGAGAACCAGGACTGCACTAGGAAGAAAGGAATCATGGGTGCGGAGAAGCGGTGCTTCCTCTGCATCTGGTTATTTGCTTGGAGCCCACGGTAATCACCTCTTCTCGGGATCCCATAATTCCCCGGGTACTTTACGGGCACACGTGGGGAAAGCATGATGCTGCTATCACAATCTTCATCCTGCCCTGGTTAAGGATCAAGGTCCCCATAAGGAAGCCCTTGGTGCTCTGAGTACTTTCCGTAGATGCCCCAAGATCGTCCCCTGAGAGCCCACGCAGGCAGGACGCAGAGCTGGTCACTGAACTTCGCAGAAGAAACTTTGTGGGGTCGGAACCTCCATCACGCCCAGGCACCAAGAGGTACATCAGGCAGCTGGCATCACACAGGGTCCCTGGGTCAGGATCTTGGTCGTGCCTGCTTTGTGCTGCCCCGTGGGTGCTCAGATACCAGGGTGCACCCAGGACCCCTTCCGAGTGCAGACCGGGGTCTCGCTGGGGTTCAGGGTGGCCACGCCAGTGGTGACGATGGATCCAGCCCACCTCGGGGTGGAGGAGGTGCCAGCGGCCTGGCGAGCAAACCCAAAGCAAGACGAAGCGCAGAGTGGCCCGCAGGGTGGCACGTGGATTACCCCCCCCCCGCCCAGGTTCCAGAGACCCCAGATGCCGGCGCCCACCTCTGATGATAAATACAAGTCAGCATGGACGTGTCTGCATTCTGCAAATTTGTCCTCTTTCCTCGCCGTGCCCCAGTGGGGAAACGGAGTCATCTCCTGTGCTTGAGCTTTCCGGGCCACTGACATCCCTGGACTCATAAACTCAACACGATGGTGGGAAGAACACCGTGGCTTTTGCTGACACTTGGCAAAAAATGACGATAAAAATGCTTAATTCCTTAAAAAGCATCACGTGTGCCTCTAGCACTGTGCTCATCCCACTTCCTGTGCTTTCCCTACGGGTTTCCTTCCCCCCCCCCCCCAAAAAAAAACAAAAACCAAAAAAACCTTGCTTCTCCGGTGACCTCTTTTTGCACCAATAACAGCAGATACCAGAGCCGATGTCTGACAAGCAACATGAGGAAGTGCTTGACCCCGAGCCACGTCCCTGACTTATCCATCCCCGGAGCCTGGGAACAGACGTCTGAACCGCATTCGATTTATTTTTCTCTGGCTCCAAAGCACACGTTTGGCGGAACAGGAGCCTCCTCCGGGCTCCCAGGCAAGAAACGGGGCAGGTCTTCTTCTCTGAGCTGCGTTGAAGGCCTTAGAATAACAACCGTTTACGGTTCTTCGTTTCCGACGTTTACAGGTAATGGAAATACCCGGATTTCACGGGGAGTAGATAGGTCGTCGTTTCCAAGGGGTGTCGTGGGGGTTGCGTCCCCCTAATCCCAGGGTGGGATTCCTAGGCCCAGGGCGGTTCCCCAGGTCCAGGTCCAGGGCGGTTCCCCAGACCCAGGGTGTCGGTGGGAATAAAATGCGCCCCGCAGCCTGAGCCAGAGGCACGGCAGGTGCGCATCCTCGGTTCTGGGATTGCGCAGCGGGTTGGCACCATCTGGAGATGAAGATGCATCAACAGATCTTGAGAGGGAACGACGTGCACCCAACGAGCCCGTCTCAGGAATCGCCAAGTATCTCATGAGGACATTTCAGAACATTTCCCACCCTTTACTGACGATACCTGTGGCTTAAACCCGGTGAGAAAATTCTACTTCCAGTTGCGCTTATTTAGGGAATCGATAAAATCCAGCGGGCATCCTTCACTCCGCACCTAATAGCTCAAGCATTCGGAGGTCTGCAGCTCGGAGCAGCGGAGCTCCTGGCTGCAGAAACACACGTCGTCAGGCTGGGCCCACAGACTAATGCTAAAGGCCCTGGACACCTGGAAACACCTTCCAGATGTGCAATAAAATCCTCGTTAAACCAAGTTTCCTGGTAAAAGTTCAATGACTTGTTTTTCCCAAACTCCACTCATGGAAGACCTCAGACAAGCAAGATCTCTGTCTGCCTTCCCCACTAACGGCCGGCCCTCCGACACTCTTCTGACTTTCCCTCTGGCTCTCTGTATCCTGTTTTAAATTAAGCAAAATCTTTCCCAGATTTGAAAAAAAGGAAGAAAAAAAAAAAAAAAACAGTCTCATGAGGCTTAACAACGATCCCAGTATTATTCCCTCGTGCTTCAAAGGAGGATTCCAGATGCAGCTTTCTCTGCCAGGAGAAGCGTTTGCATTTCATCCTTCCAAAAATAAGGTCACGATCAAGGTGAAGTGCGGGCGTTATTCACAGAGATACCCCTAAGTCCCTGGCTCAGGACGTAAATTTGGTTTTCCGAGGATCCTATAGGATCAGGGCTTTGGGGGAAGTCCATCTTCCTGGGCCCCTGCGTTTCTGCAGAGCTTATGAACGGACGACAAAATTCACACTTAAGAAAACATAATGCAAAAATTAATAATAATAAAAAATTTAAAACTAATTAAATTTAAAAAAAAGAAAACATTACACTAACATTTAGGTGGTTCTTTTGTACAATCAAGTTTGTCAACCTGGTTTAAAAAAAAAAACCCTTGTCCCTGCAGGGTCACGTTTGTGAGAACTAACTCATGTTGTGCCTACAGGGAGGCCACCTACCAGGGATACCAGTTGGTATCTCGGATTGCACATTTTGTATGCAAGACTAGTTTCTCAGAACGGTTCCGTACAAAGCAGAGACTTTCTACAAAAACGTGCCTTCATTACTGTCGTATTTTAGTATTGCCTCTTTCCATTTTTCATCCTGGATTACGCTGTGAAAGGTATGTCCTTGTCAAATCTCTAGAATCTGAGAATATCACCTTATTTGGAAATAGGGTGTTTGCAGATGGGATCTGAGATGAGCTCGTCCTGAACAAGGTGGCCCTATATCTGACAACAGGGGTCCTTGAAAGAGAAAGAAGAGGAGCCACAGATGCAGAGGAGGAGCCCCGTGAAGATGGAGGAGGAGACGGGAGGGACGCGGCCACCAGCCTGGGGACGCCTGGGGCCCCAGACACTGGAAGAGGCAGGAAGGACCATCCCTGGAGCCTCTTCCCTGGATCTCAGCATCTGCCCCACCTGGACCTCGGATGTCTGGTCCCCAGAGCTGGGGGAGGATGGATTCCTGTTGTTTTCCATCCTAGTTTGTGGCCATTAGGAAGCGTCATTAGGAAGCAAGCGCACACAGTAATATAGGCCGCGCATTTAGTAGATCTCGGCAAATCTATGTTCACTCTTAGAACATAATGTCAACAACTGACACTGCTATTCCCTGGCACATTTTTATCTATGCACACAAGTTCAGAATTCTGGACACAATGAGGGGTGATGGAGGCCCCACAGTGTGGTGTATGGAAGGCCTTCTCTTCCCACCAGGATTCTCCTCAACTCTGGGTGAACACAGTGCCTCTCTGGGCAGGTGGAGTGAGCGACATGTGGGTGCAGGTGCTCTGGCCGATACGCGTGCCGGGGGTTAGATTTGTGCACAGCTACCAGAGTGCAGGGGTCCCCAGAGGACCCAGGATATGGCACGGATGACCATGAGGCCTCCCACCCACACAATGAAACCACAGAGCTCCAATATCCAAGGCAGATGGTAGAGCCCGGCTGGCCTCCCAGGCTGCAGCGAGGTCAGCAAAATAGAGCAATTGGAGGCGGAGGCCTTGAGTCACTGCCAGAGCTGGAGTTCAAAGGCCTGGTGACATCCCTGTGGCCAAGGGGGACAACAGATGGCTCTAAGCGGGTCTGGACCCCGCCCTGCAGGCATGGCCTCTCTAGGCCATCCCGCCCTCCGGCTTCCCCTCGGGGCTTCGCAATGTGTTCCCACAGGTGAGGAGGCGGCAAGTAAGAAAAGAAAAAATATGCACCCCAAATGCACACACCCCACGTCTTATCACAAAGCCCATCAACATTTTGAAGGAGGCAACAAGACCCACTGCTCGCTTTCCAATCTTATTTGACCATACAATATCTGTGTGTGTGTCTCTCTGTATCTCTGTGTCTCTGTCTCTGCGTGTCTCCCTGCTTCCTCGTTTCTCAGAGCCGGCTACCGATATCGTGAAGAACCAGAGTTTGCAGAACAGTTTGGGGAGAATGTTCACTTGCATGAACGCCCCTCAGATTTCTGTCTGCAGTCTTCCTGACTTCCACATTCAGCTCCAACCTCACATGCCCTCTTGGGTATTTGAAGCCCCCAGGCCGCCGTGTCCATATACATGCCCACCCCCCATTAGGATGATAAGATGTTTCCTCATCTTGGCTGCCCTGACCATTGTACCCACGGCTTCTTTGTGGACATTAGGACTGGAGATCTGATCTCTCATCTCTGGTTGCTGGTTGTCTCTGTGCACAGAACAAAGGTCATTGAAGGGCACGCTGAGAAGGTGCCCGTCTATGAACCAGGATGAGAACGCTCACAGAAAACCAACCCTGACCACACTTTGACCTTGGACATCTCACCTTGGCACATCAAGCTGCCCAAACTCTGCTGCTTTGTGATGCCTGTCCAAGCAGACTCCTACGCTACCGTATAAAGCTCCGTTACCCACCTTTCCCCTGGTGCCTACCATCCCCATCCAGACCGTCAGCGACTGCCACATGCTTAGCTAATCCTCGGCATATAAGTAACCTTCCCAGTTTTCTGTGTGGCGGCTGCCAACAGACGTTGCCTGAGCTCCCGAGAATTTGTTAAATTTGCAAACATATGGCAAGTTATACGGAACCCCTTAATCTGTTCCTATTTCCTTCCAAGTGTTTTTTCTTCTTCTTCTTTTATAGACATATTTTGCCGGCCTTTTGCCAAGACTTTCATCATTTTCCGTTTGTCCTTGGAACCCCGCCCAACTTCTCCAGGTCAGCGTGCTCTGGCTTGACTGTCAGCTATGACTCTGCAAGCTGACCCCTCTTGGAATTAAGATCTAAGGACCTGGAGATATATACGGGTCCGGGAGAGCACCCACAATGTGACTCACATATGTATATGTCTTGGTTTTCCTACCTGAGGTGACTACTTCCAATGACAGCAATACCCTGATCTGAAAAGGTTTATGAAGCTCTACAGACTCATTCCATTTTTTATCTGAGGCTCAACCATATTCTGAATATTTAGGAACTGAGCTTAGGTTACACATTCTAGTTATGGAGGTCAACCCAATGGACTCCAACATCAGAGTCTATAAATCAACTTTGTGGCTACTGTTGTTGCTTTGTCTCTTATACACTTTGTGGGATGAATTGTGTTCCCAAAAAAACCCATGTTCAAGTCCACGAGCCCAATAATTATGAATGGAACCTTATTTGGAAATAAGACCTTTTCAGATACAAATAAGCCAACACAAGGTCATGAAGGTGGGTCCTAATCTAATGGGAGTGGCGTCTTTATAAGAAACTGAGAATGCCATGGGAAGACACTGATTCATGGTGAGAAGTCCATGTGTCGATGAAGGAAGAGCTGGAAGCAATGTGGCCACAAGCCAAGGAATGACAAGTTTTGCAGACAACCAGCAGAAGCTGCAGGGGACAAGGAAGGGTCCTCCTGTCAGGTGTCAGAGGGTGCATGACCCTGCTGACACCTCAATTTTGGACTTCCAGCCATGAGACAATCAGTTTCTGCAGTTTTAAGCCATTCTGTGATACTTTGTTATAATAGCCTGGGAATATGTACATTGTGCCACTATCACTTCTCCAAGCGCAGTGGCGAACATCAAACAGAACCTTCTCCTTGCACTGCGGTGGGCTGAGATAAATATTTCATTGATCTCAGACAAAATCATAACAATAAATGTGTCTACCCAACTAGTTATCAATCTATCTACTCATATTTCCAAGGGTCATGTTGCTAATGGATCTTTGAATAAAGACCATTATTTTATTCAGAGACTATCTCTTTCTTACCTTCTGAATATTAACGGTCTCTGTTTTAAAAAATGGTGACAATAAGTGAACTTAAACTTCCCTTTTTTAATTATCTCATTTACTAGAAATAATGCAAAAACCAGCCAACTCTTTATCTGTCCCCAAGACATTTTTTCTTTTTCTTTTTTTTAAATTTTTTTAAAATTTTTATTTATTTATGATAGTCACACAGAGAGAGAGAGAGAGGGGCAGAGACATAGGCAGAGGGAGAAGCAGGCTCCATGCACCGGGAGCCCGACGTGGGATTCGATCCCGGGTCTCCAGGATCGCGCCCTGGGCCAAAGGCAGGCGCTAAACCGCTGCGCCACCCAGGGATCCCCCATTTTTTCTTTTTAAAGATTTTATTGGTTTATTCATGAGACACACAGAGAAAGGCAGAGACAGGCAGAGGGAGAAGCAGGCTTCTTGCAGGGAGCCCAATGCAGGACTCGATCCCAGGACTCCAGGATCACGATCTGAGCCAAAGGCAGATGCTTAACTGCTGAGCCACCCAGGTGTCCCCCCGCCAAGAAATTTTTCTAAAACATTTTTATGTATCTGGAAATAAACAAGAATTAAAATGACTACAAAATAAATTATAAGGTATAATAATGTATTAATACAATTCTTCATAGTTTGTGTAGCATTTTTTAAACATACACTAATTTGAGCATCACAGTACCTGTCTTTGGTAGACTCATCACCATGGTGAGATTGATCTGTGAGAGTCAAATGGACTTTTCTTTTGTCAAGGCTGCGTTGAACTTTGAAGGGAAACCAGACTTGCAGGTGCATCATTTGCAGAGCGACGTGAGACAGTGCCCCCATGGAAAGCAATAAAAGGATACAGCGTGTGATATAAAACCAATGCCAGGAGCGCTCAGGCAGGTGGAGACTTATGACCCACTGAATATGATTCATGGCCCTACAAAAAAAAAAAAAGGATTCACGTCTCTATCTCAGTCTTATGGTGGGTTATGTACTTTGAGGAACACTCTTGTTGCAAAACGGGGTCCTCAGAATGGCATTCTCTCCACCATTGGTGGTGTGACAAGAGTGGTAATTGTTTTCAACTATTTCCCGAGCTACACCCCAGAGGAGTAGAAGCAGGTGAACTGGGGTCTTTACAAGTTGGTGGCCAGGCAGTTGGGTTACCTTGACAGTGGATGTGTATGGTTGAATAGAAATAGTGGTAGCAGGAATTCTTGTCTTATTACTGACTTAAAGGAGTTAATTCTCACAGATCTGCCTGGCTAACAAGCCCATGGGATAGAAGCTATATCTGAGGACAGGACAGTGACACCTGTAGTCTCCCAGACAGAACCCAGCTTTTGGGGATGAAGATTTAATCTCAGCTAAATTCAGGCTGCCAACAGAATGGAGTCCGTTTTCCTGGAGGAAAACACAGGCGCAAATTTTAAACTTAAATTTGGGAGTCACCCCTGGATCAAAGAAGAAATGCTCATGGAAATTGCATGTCAGCAGGAATCAAGTTATAATAAAAATGCTACCCAACAAAATTGAGGGGAGTAGCAAAATGATGTAGGGAAGGAAATGCATAGTCTTAAGTGTATGTATAAGTACATATACGCATACATAAGTGCAATGTTTCAAGTGCAAGCAGTGTAAGTTGGGAATCAGTGAACTGAGTCTCAGTGTAGTAAATGTGAAAAATTCAAGGAACATGCCAAAAAAGATAAGACCAGAAACCAATAAAAACATGACGAATCAGTAGACTTTTCAGGTAAAGGTCCAGATTATACATATTTTTGGCTTTGTAGTCACAGGTTCCCACAAATGAGTAGTTACTCATGCCCGCCATTGTGATGTGAATGCAGGTATGAGGAGGAGGAGGATGGCTGTTATTTACAAAAACAGAGGCAGAGAGAAATGCAGTAGGAATGCACAGGAGGACCATAGGTTCAACACAGATTTAAAAAAAAAAAGAAAAGAAGAGAAGAGAAAAATGTTGTGCCAAGAAAAATGAAAAGAGATAAATTGGCCTTGATCATTAAAATACACACACACACAACTAATCTCAAGAAGAAGTAGACGGTTTGACCTGTTTACAGCTAATTTAAAAAAGTACCTCACCACTTAAAAATGTCTTCATTTATAAGATACCAGATTCAAATTGTTTACAGAAAAGGTCTTCAGAATGTTCAAGATACCAATTATTCTAAAATATGCAGTAATCCAAGAGACAGAAAAACAATTCTAACTTATTCATCTTTCTGGTGCCAGAGTAACCTGGAGCCCAAACACTAGAACAGAAGAGTCTGAGAAAGGAAAACCCAAGACCAATAAAAATTCATTTAAAGCAAAACTCCTTCTTAATGGAGATTATCTCCTTTAAGTCAGTAATAAGACAAGAATTCCTGTTATCACTATTTCTATTCAACACACCAGTGGAATTTTTAGATAGGAGAGGGAGAGAGAGAAATTCATGGCATGAAGGTGAGAATGACAAAAATACACTTGTGGACAATTTGTATAAAAAATACTAATATTCTATGAGATTTAAAAAATACATATAATAGTTTAGCTGTGAGCATCATATATACAATCAGTTGAATATCTGTGCATTAGCAACAAAAAAATCAGGATGTGAAATAATAAAATACTCTTTTTACAAGAACAGAAAAATAAAACCTCATGACACTTGGGAACAAATGTATTGAATAACATGCAAAACCTGTATGCAAAAACTTGCAATCACATATTGAAATCTGTTATATGAGAATCTAAGTAAATGCATGGATATCCCATGTTCACGATAAGGACACTTATTAGGACAAAGATGTTAATTCTCCCATATTCCATAGATGGATTAAATGCATTTTGAATAAAAATCACAAATAGGGCCCTTCATGGAACCTGTAGGCTGACTCCAAAATTCTTATGAGCTGGGTGATGGAGGAGCAGGCAATTTGGATAAACTGCCCCACTGAAGACAACTAAAAATACTGTACAAAATATTATTTTTAAATATTTTTAAAGATTTTTTATTTATTCATGAGAAAGAGAGAGAGAGAAGCAGAGACACAGGCAGAGGGAGAAGCAGGCTCCATGCAGGGAGCCCGACGTGGGACTCGATCCCAGGACTCCAGGATCAGGCCCTGGGCTGAAAGCGGCGTTAAACCACTGAGCCACCTGGGCTGCCCAAAAATATTATTTTTAAACTACAAGGAAGTTCTGGGTGTAGATAAAGGAATTCCAGGTGAATCTAATGATGAGATAGATAGATAATAGATATGATAGATGGATGGATAGATGGATATATAGATGCTAGATAGATAGATAGATACATATATGCATACATACATAGAAAGACAATAGATACAGTAGATAGGGATGTGTGTGTGTAGGTTGGGCTCCCTCTGAACAAGACCTTCCCTCAAAAAACTGTAGTCAGGAGTTCATTTTGGAAGGGAGCACCAGCAGGATGTGGAGAGGTGAGACGAGGAAGTGGGAAGGGCAATGGACAGGGTACATATTGAGCAGGTCACCATCAGGGATAGCTAGGGTTCAATTCTGTCAAGAGTTCCAGAGAAAGTGTCGAAAGTGCCCCAGAGCTACCCCAGCTAAGTGGGTTGAAGGATTTGGCCACCAATGCTTGTCATTGTTTATGAGAGAGCCGTTTCTCAGATGCTCTATATCCCCAGCACTCTGGCCTGCTTCTGATACACCCATCAGGCTCCAGTGGTCAGATGAAGGCTCCAGGCAAACAGCCACAGGATCTAGGATTGGAAGTGGTTATGCCAGCATGTGCTATAACACACAACAGAGGAGAGAGGACTGATCAGCCCACAAATGAGCAGCTATCCAATAAAGAGTGTTGCAATGATTGGCTTTCCATATGGAAAAAATGAAAACCATATGAACACACACATAGACACACACACACACACACACACACACACATATACATATACACAACTCCAGATGGAACGTTAAATTTCTTCAAGAAAACGGAGAAAAGATATCTTTCTCTCCTTGGAGCCCGGACAGATTCCTTTAAGACCAAAAACGTTAACCGTTGAAGAAAATGACATGTGAACTAGCTTACAATTAAGAACTTCTGTGTGTCAAAAGATGCCATAAACACAGTGAAAATGGGAGCGCTCTTAAACAAAGAATTCAAACGATGCATATCTAGGACATATATAAAACTTCCATTTATAGGAAAGACACAAGCCATTAGAAAACTCAGTGAAATCGATGAGGAGGAAATCCACTCAAGAGAATTATGTGGGGCACGTGGCCCCAACACACTTGAAACTATGATCTGCTCCCTTCCTTCAGGGAAAAGTAAATCAAGACCTCAATGTGGTAAATTGCTATTTCCATTTGATTAAGAAAATATACACATTCTGAAAATGCCAAGCATGGGAGAGAATGTGCAATGATGGAGGAGATATAGACAGTGACCTTGGGTGTGTAATTACTACAACGTCCTTGGAAAAGTACTTTGCAGAATCCATTGTTTCTAATCACATCACCGTGATGCAAGAATTCCTCCCCTGGGTGCATATTCTGGGGAAAACCATTGAGACGTGCATCCTAACACACCTACCAGACGTGCTCATATCATCCTTGGTGCTGATAACCAATCCTGGAAGGAATTCAAGTATCCATCAGCAAGAAAATGTAGAAATACACTGTGGTCTGCTCACTCAACAGGGGACTTTGAAGCAGGAAATGAAAGAAAGAAAGGAAAGAAGAAAGAAAGAAGAAAGAAAGAAAGAAAGAAAGAAAGAGAAAGAAAAGAAAGAAAAGAAAGAAAGAAAGAAAGAAAGAAAGAAAGAAAGAAAGAAAGAAAGAAAGAAAGAGAAAGAAAGAAAAGAAAGAAAGAAAGAAAGAAAGAAAGAAAGAAAGAAAGAAAGAAAGAAAGAAAGAAAGGGAAAGGGAGGGAGGAAAGAAGGAAGAAGATGAAAGAAAGAAAAAAAAGGAAAATACAGATATAGACAATAACGTGAAAATATAAGTAACAGAATATTGGATGACGAAGTCTAACTACTAAAGTACTAAGTAGTAAAATTAGTACTAAAGTGCTAAGTTAAATTACTAAATCAAACTATATATATGTTAGTGATAGTTATATATTTGTGAGCTGTGTCTTTAATATAGGATAGTTTAATATCCTATATGTGCACATGCACAAGTACACACACGTATATACGTGATTTGAACTTGCTTGTATCTATGTTAAATGAAACTTTAAAATCAAGGAAATGAGATACTCTAAAGTTTAGATAGTAGTTGATTCCAGGTGGAAGTAAGAGATGAAGAAAAGGCAGATCAATGCCAGATATTGCTAATAATCTAATCCTGCTGTTAGGTAGTCGGTATTTTGTTCCTCATTACATTCTTACGTCTTCCATAGTTGACATCTTATTTATAACAAATACTACATTGCAGTTATTATTTCTCCACGGAGGGATGGCCCTTATTACCCCTGTGAGCTCTCACTGCGTTGCATTGATACGTCTAATGAGATCCAGTAATATTGAAAAAAATCCGGCCCCAATTAGAGGATATCTATAAAACGGCCCTTCTATTACTATTCCTTGTATTCAGAGTCAATCCTCAGTGTGAACATTAATGGCATATTTCTCCAAGGTACTGCATTTCTTATAAATAAGTCTCCGCTTAAAATATTTTTAGGATAATGTGTGGAGGTATTAAGGTATCTGAAGTTTCTACCTCTACCTAGACAATGTGAAGCCAAGAAAAATAAGGAGCAGTGCCCGTTGAGATGTCTTTACTCCCTAAAAGACAT
The DNA here is from genome assembly GCA_032313775.1 of Urocyon cinereoargenteus. NCBI lineage: Eukaryota > Metazoa > Chordata > Mammalia > Carnivora > Canidae > Urocyon > Urocyon cinereoargenteus. The sequence goes on from CM063496.1 coordinate 117,477,922, forward strand.
CAGGAAGTCTTTTTGTGTGTCATGAGGCATCACGTCAAATCCCCTCTAGAAATACCTGCCAAAAGATCTTCATTCCATTAACATCGCACGTCGCGGGGAATCTTCCTCGTGTGTTTGGAGCAGGCCTTGACACTTACCATGACCCTGCGAGCAATCTCTTTATTTTCATGAGTGGATTGGAACGGGGAAATGAGGAAGACCTCAGGACAGCTGGCAAATGTCTAGGGCAACCCCATAGCGTCTCCTTCTAAAAATTCCCCAAGCCACATCTGTCTGGGGGCAGTGTTCTGTATTTCTGTTCTACTCAAAGTTGCTTCAATTTTATTTATTCCACAACAAAAATTTTACATTGGTATTATTTCCAATTAAACATTAGGAATTGTTTAGAAATTCAATTTTATTTACCAAAAAAGTATTTATTGGAAGCTTGGGTGGCTCAGTGGTTGAGCAGCTGCCTTCGGCTTAGGGCATGATCCCACGGTCCTGAGATTAAGTCCTGCATCAGGCTCCCTGCATGGAGCCTGCTCTCCCCCTGTCTGTGTCTCTGCTTTTCTCTCTGTGTCTCTCATGAATAAATAAACAAAATCTTTAAAAAAGTATTCATTGTAAAATTTTCTTTGTTTAACCAGTTATAAAGGTTATTTAAACCGAGATAATAAAAAAATAAAAAATAAAACCGAGATAAAATACAGACATTTTCAGAGAGCTGATAACAAGGATTTAAGTTTCGGTTCACATTTAGCACACGGGATATGGCTTCAGGGTAGGGGATTCAGAGGAAGTGGATTTAAACTAGGTCCAGGGCTCTGGAAGGGAAGAACATAGGGGTAAAAAGAGAGGAAGACCACCCAAAAGGCAAAGGGGGAGGGGGAGATGTGAGTACATTTCAAATGAGTTCATAACCTTGGATTCAGAGTTGTGTGTTGACGAAGTGTTGTAAGAGTTGGAGGAGGGGTCTGATTTGAGCTGAGGATGGCGGTAGGGAAGAGATGGCACGCCTGCAGGCACTTGTCACCCAGACCCTGAGATTCGCTAGGGCACATCAGGATCCACGCAGATATGAGAGAGGATTCCAACCGTGCGCACGGCTGGAGAAAGCCATAGTGTGCCGGACGGATTGTGTGAGACAGGTACAGGGTTGGGAGGTCAGAGAGGGCTACAGATCGCTTGCAAGCTGATTCTCAGATGTGGTTTAGGATACGCGGTGTTTCCTAGTCACAGGTGTGCTTGATTGAAAGACATTGCATTTGATGTGAAGGTGTGGATGGAAACAGAGATTTTTCTTTCTCGAATAATGGTGGCCCATGCATTATAGCTGGAAGAAAGCAAGTTTTACCCTTTCTTTTTCTTCCACCAACTCAGGCTTCCTTCTTAGTTGTTACAGTGGCCCATTCTGAATTATCTAGTTAGCAGACAGAAGACATTCAACTTTCCAAATAACCCCTTTGAAACTTCCTAGGAGTGGCCTTTTGATTGTAGGCAGATGATGATAGACAGTAGATCATGGATACATAGAAGGATGGATGGATGGATGGATGCATGGATGCATGGATGCATGGATGCATGGATGCATGGATAGATGGATGGATGGACTTGTAGATGATAGATAGATAGATAGATAGATAGATAGATAGATAGATAGATATGCAGATGGATAGATAGGTAGATGGACGATAGATGGATGGATGGATGGATGGATGGATGGACAGGCAGATGGATAGATGATAGATAGATAGATATGCAGATGGATAGATAGGTAGATGGATAGATAGATAAATGGATAGATGGATGGATGGATGGATGGATGGATGGATGGATGGATATGCAGGTAGATAGATGATAGATAGATAGATGATAGATAGATAGATGCATATATCTTATGTATGTACTTAGCCAACCAGTTAGGCAGTTGCTGATTCCCAGTATGGTCAGGCATGCCCTTGTGTTTTCTTTCTTGGTGAAATAGTCACAGGAGAAGGAAAAAAAAACAGAACCATAAACTCAGGAGATAATCCAGACTGAGACCAAATTGTGTCATCAGAGGCGCCTCTAATGTCACCATACATTTCCTGCAAAAGATCCTCCCCTTCTCGTTACTGATGTTTGTAATTGTTTTTCTGTGCATCAATTCCTTTTTTAAGAAACTCACCCTTATCAGTTATGTTAATCTCTTCATTAGAATCTTTGCACGTGGGAGAAGGTTGGTTTCCAATGGGCAAGGAAACTGGGCTCTGGAGTAAACACCGAGTTCCCCAGGGGGCACTGAAGGGATGGCAGCGAGGTCAAGTTTGGAGGCTGTCCACTTTGACAGAGTATCTCTGCTGCCTCTGGGAAAGTGCATCTGAGGCCACAGGTGAGACCTGGTGTGCCAGGAGGGAGCTCTGGGATTGACATGCATGCAAAGATGGTAGATACCCTGGCTTCAGAGAGGCACCAGAGAAGCCAGAACTACAGGGCAGATGGAAAGACTGTGGTTTCAAAGGAGGCTGTATGGCCATGAAATTGTGGGCTGGTGGCTGGGAACCAGTTGGGTGGTAATGAACAGAATGAGGCCATTAGTGGGGACATCTCCAGGGCAACACCTCATCCAGCCTTTTATTCTGCCTCTGGAGACAGTAAAAAAGAAAAGCAGTCCAAGCTTCACCAATGGCTCTCTGAATTTATTTTGCATGAATTGGACACGTTGTTTTTAATGGCATCGTAAGTGTGGCCAAGTTAGCTCCACAGTGATGGCTTCAGAAGGAAAAATAGTACAGTCTAGTGAGAAAAAAAAAATGAACCGAAATGAGTCCTTTAAAATATTGGATCTAGCATTAACTCTCATCAATCATTACCTATGCATGTACATGCACACATGTAAGGTATATGCACCCTCTAATCTGGAAACATATCATGGGTCCCACGAGGGGGACTTTGTAGGTATTATCAAACCACCGCGACAACCAAGAATATGAGCCAAGAAAGGGAAAAATAAAAGCATAAATTTGTTATGCTTAATATACAAATGTCTCTGTCTCCGCTAAGAGCAGATTACACGATCATGATAGTTGTTCACCTTTATCAAAGCTCTCTGAACCCTTCCAGTTGGTGGAGAGACCATTTCTTATCGCTGTTTGTGACCAAGACATGGACACCGTGTCCTGTCTGAGTTAGAGTTTTCTCCACATTGCAGTGTGCTTGCTTAGTGTCAAACTCTCTGGGTCCAGTTAGAATCATGGCTCTGCCCTCAAACGTAAGATTCAAGCTACTCAGGTTTATCAGTAGCAAGTCTATGATTCATCTCCCAAACGCCAGAGCAAGCCATGCATGGTGGTGAATGAGCCTCTAGGCTTCCTCCAGAGTCACTCCCTTGAAGGAGACAGAGCAGCTGCTAATTTGGGGGACCGTGTGGTCAGGACTTCTGAGATCAGCCCCAATTCAAAGCACTGTCTCCCATTCAGGAAGGAAAAATAAAGGATGGAAAAACTCATATTTACTGAAACCTAACTCATGCCAGTCTTACAACAAAAAGTCAAATGCAGGCACATGGGTCCTCACTCTGTGGACGACGAGGAGACACAGGTTAATGGGATCAGCTGAGAATCAAGGACATAGAAGAGGTCCGTTTTGGGACAATATGAGGTCTAGTTCCTAGCTTCAATGTCTGTCTTTGTCTCTCTGCCTCCACCCTCCTAGTCATGTGGGCTGAGCTTGGTGGGGAAATATGGCCACCATGTTGCTGGCAAAGAAATCAAGGATGAATTGTACCACCACCAAAGGAGCATGAATCACTCCAAATATTTTTTTCTCTTAAGTTTAAATGCTCAATGCTTTCATTTCAGATCCAAAAAAAAAAAAATCTTTTTTTTTCAAAGAGAGGAGAAACCTACAATTTAGCTGTCCTGGCTCTATAAACCCAACATTTTTGTAATTCAAAAAGAAGCACCATTAAGTGAATATTTAGTAGAGAAGTGGAAAGCCTCAATTACCCTAATTGAGGTAATTATTTCCCTTAGGAGGAGAACACAGAGAAGCCAACAAATAACCAACCAACCAGCACTATCTCCATGATGGAGCTGGGTCTTGGCCATACCGCATGTATCTACAGTTACCACATGTGTCTCATGGGACCGCTTGAGTGGATGACACAGAGAAAAGTGAGTCCATTAATCCCAACATATTCATAGCAATATTAATTGCTGAAAATCAAGGATGTACATTAGGAAAAAAATCAAGAGCACCTGGTTGGTTTCAGTCAGTATACAGCTCAACTCTTGATCTTGGGGGTTGTAAGTTTGGGCCCATGTTGGTTGTAGAGATTGGTTAAAAATAAAATCTTAAAAAAAAATATCAAAGTTCACCTATGCTAACAGCACTAGGAATGCCAAGGTTTCACAATCTTTCATGTTCATACATTTATTTATTTTTTAAAAGATTTTGTTTATTTATGAGAGACACAAAGGGAAAGAGAGAGAGAGAGAGGCAGAGACACAGGCAGAGGGAGAAGCAGGCTCTATGCAGGGAGCCTGACACGGGACTCGATCCCAGGTCTCCAGGGTCACGCCCTGGGCGGAAGGCGACGCTAATCCGCTGAGCCACCTGAGCTGCCCTCATGTTCATACATTTAATTTTAATTACATATTTAATTATTTTTGCTGTAAATAAGTTAGGAATAAATTGCAAGGCTTGGGCTATACATTGAAACGCAGTAATCAAATAGTTCTCCCCCACCCCACATTCAATGATTAAAAGGTTACAGGCAAGAAAAAAAGGTTGCTAATTTGCAGCTCCTTGGAGTAGATAATGTCGACATATATATACTAAACTGTATTCAGATGATAAAGGGGAAGGGGAATTAAAACATTAGGAACCCACAAAAAAAAAAAACACTTTAAAACATTATCACTTTAGAGGGAAAAAGAACAGAGTTTTTTTTTAACTTGTTTTATTTAAATTCAATTAGTTAACATATAGTGCATTCTTAGTCTCAGAGGTAGAGTTCAGTTATTCATCCACTGCATGTGACACCCAGTGTTCAATGCATCACTTCATGCCCATCACTCAGTTACCGCATCCTCCACCTCCTTCCCCTCCAGTGACCCTCACTTTGTTTCCTAGAGTTAAGAGTCTCTAATGGTTTGTCTCCCTCTCTGATCCCATATTGCTTTATTTTTTTTCCTCCCCTTTCCCTATAATCATCTGTTTTGTTTCTTAAATTTCAAATGCGAGTTAAACCACATGATAATTATCTTTTTCTATTTTTTGTTTTTTTTGTGGTTTTTTTTTGTTTTTTTTTAATTGTCTTTTTCTTATTGACTTATTTCACTCAGCAAAATACCCTCCAGTTCCATCCATGTCTCTGCAAATGGCAAGATTTCATCCTTTCTAATGGCTGAGTAATATTCCATTGTATATATACACCACATCTTCTTTATCGTTCATCTGTCGATGCACACTGAGGCCTCTTCCACCATTTGGCCATTGTGGACAATGCTGCTGTGAACATTGGGGTGCAGGTGTCCCAGCGTTTCACTGCATCTGTATCTTTGGGGTAAATCCCCAGCAGTGCAATTGCTGGGTCGTAGGGCAGGTCTATTTTTAACTCTTTGAGGAACCTCCACACAGTTTTCCAGAGTGGCTGCACCAGTTCACATTCCCACCGACAGGGCAAGAGGGCTCCCCTTTCTCCACATCTTCTCCAGCATTTGTTGTTTCCCATCTTGTTAATGTTCCCCATTCTCACTGGAGTGAGGTGGCATCTCATTGTGGTTTTCATTTGTATTTCCCTAAAGCCCAGTGATATTGAGCATCTTTTCATGTGTCTCTTGACCATTGGTAAGTCTTCTTTGGAGAAATGTCTGTTCATGTTTTTTGCCCATTTCATGACTGGATTGTTTGTTTTTTTGGATGTTACGTTTGATAAGTTCCTTATAGATCTTGGATACTAGCCCTTTACCTGATAGGTCATTTGCAAATATCTTCTCCCATTCTGTAGGTTGTCTTTTGGTTTTGTTGATTGTTTCCTTTGCTGTGCAGAAGCTTTTTATCTTGATGAACTCCCCAATAGCTCATTATTGCTTGTTTCCCTTGTATTTGGGGCATATCTAGCAAGAAGTTGCTGCAGCCAAGGTCACAGAGGTTGCTGCCTGTGTTCTTCTCTAGAATTTTGATGGATTCCTGTCTCACATTTAGGTCTTTCATCAATTTTGAGTTTATGTTTGTGTGTGATCCAGTTTCATTCCTCTGCATGTGGCCATCCAATATTCCCAACATCATTTGTTGAATAGACCGTCTTTTTTCCATTGGATATTCTTTGCTGCTTTGTGGAAGATGAGTGGACTACAGAGTTGAGGATCCATGTCTGGGTTCTCCATTCTGTCCCATTGATCTATGTGTGTGTTTTTGTGCCAGTGCCATACTGTCTTGAGGATTACAGCAGATGACATGACACTTTATGTGGAAAACCCAAAAGACTCTATCTAAAAACTGCTAGAACTCATACAGTAATTCTGCAACGTGGCAGGCTATAAAAATCAATGCACAGAAATCAGTTCCATTTCTACACACTAACAGTGAGACAGAAGAAAGAACAAAGCTTAAAGGTAACAGGGAGCACTTAAAATAAAACATTCATAGGGTACAAGGATGCAGGTATTACTTATCACACTGTATTGGGTACTAATATCGAGTATTGATCTGAAGCTTAATCTGCGGGGGAAATGCTAGGTAATCAATTAACCTAGAAGTACTTAAGTAATATGAAACCTAATTAAGTTGAGAGATTTATAAAACACAACTCACAGCCTCAGAGAATTAAGATGCTACAAGGAATCTCTCAAAACATTCAGATTGTGTCTTTATGGCAGATCACTAGCACATATCAATGTGGCCAGTGATTAAAAAGTGTAATGCAGATTTCAATATGTAGCTACTAAAATTATATAATATGCACAGACCAATTTTACCGGCAACAACAGAATCCAATTTTCATACCTGAAATATCCAAGTAATTGTGTCACTTAATCTCAACCATAGACACTCAAACAAAGTAGCTTTCCTTGGAAGGTTTCTGATCCTGTAAAATTTTGCAGATGGCTTACTGTGTATGATTACGCCATTCCTCTCTCTCAATGGGGATTTTCGTAGTTGTATAGAAAAATCCTTTTCTTTCAAACTTGGACAAGATGAGCTATCTGCCATTCTTATCCAAAGATAATACTGATAAAAAAAAAGGTAGAGATTCTCTATGCTCTATGCAAGTATGTGACCACTGAGGAGCCAATATGGAAAGCCCAGTGGTATCGTAAGAAGACAATGCTTCATAAACAGGAAATAAGGGTGTCCTGCCTTCCTGACCTCATAGTTGGGCTGGTTCCCCCAACTTCAGTTCTCATAAAGGATAGGCACCGCCAGTGAAACCAAATGGATATCCACATCCAAGCACTTTGAGAATATAACCCGGGAAAATGATGGCACGAATGTTCCCTCTACATGTGGACCACAGTCATTCAAGCTAGCGTGAACAAGATTTTCCATGACATTGGAAGCACACTAGTTTGAAATTAGCCAATGCATGTGTCCTTACAGATGTTCCGGCTAATTTTTTTTTTAAGATTTTATTTATTTATTCATGGGAGACACAGAGAGAGAGGCAGAAACATAGGCAGAGGGAGACATAGGCTCCATGCAGGGAGCCCAATGGGAGACCCAATCCCGGGATCCCAGGATCGTGCCCTGGGCCGAAGGCAGACACTCAATTGTTGAGCCACCCAGACATCCCTGTCCCAGCTAATTTTAACAAGTTATGCAAGAAAGGAAATTGAAATATGTCAAAAATTTCTAGAGAGAGAAGCAAAAAAAAAAAAAAAAAAAAAAAAAGAAAGAAAGAAAGAAAGAAAGAAGGAAAAATAGAAAAAAGAAGAAACAACTTAATTTTATATTTCACTGTCAAGTAGATGCTTCATAGAAAAGTATCCTGGTACTCACAGCTCTTGAGTACAGTGATTGCAGAGGAGAATAGTTTTCGGGACACAGGTATTATATTAATTCAGCAGACTCTTAGTAAACGCTTTATGCCAATCTCCATCCTCTCTTCACTTATTTGTTGCTGGCAGAGTCCACGTTTTGGTGGGATTACATTCCTCCTTCGTGAGGTTGTACATTCCAAGGAAGGATTTTGGGGAAATGCCGGTTGTACCAAGCTAAACATGGCTGGTTGCATTTTCCACATCCTATATGGGTTTAGCATAGGCCTACAACACAACTTTTGTAGAGACATGAATTAAATCATCCAGGGAGCTACTACAAATTCCATTTTACCTGAAAAGCTACGCAGAATGAGAAGACCCCCACCTCCCTTTGTGCTGCCATCTCTGGACATTAGCATGCGTCATTGAGATAATCTAGTCTACATCTCAAGACCATGAGGAAAGCCAGCCTGTAGACAAAGCCAACGTTTTGGAGGAGGGAAGACCTTATGGTTCCATGCCTAGAGCTTCTGGTTACGTGCTCGGGCATATTTTCTCATCGTGTGAACATGTCCGGGTGATCGTTTTCCATTAGTTTCTGCTAAAACTGAAGGAGGGGCTCCCACTTCTCTAAAACACAATCCTTCTTTGTGTAGACCTAGGAGTTTGGGAAGGGGATGGAGGCCCAAGCAATAGTTTCTACTAAATGGAAACCAAAGATAAATACAGGTTACCCCTTCTAAGACCGTGTAAACCTTGGCAGTGTTGGTCATTCTTACTTTCTAGTTAGAACATAATAGGATAAGAGAAAAAGTTCAGGAAATTGGAAAGTGTCAGAGGAAAATTTAAATTGTCCCTGATTGCATCCCCCAGAGATAATGACACCTAATGTTTTCACTTTAAAACCAAGTTCCTGGGCAGCCCGGTGGCTCAGCGGTTTAGCACCGCCTTTGGCCCAGGGCCTGATCCTGGAGTCCCCAGATCGAGTCCCACGTTGGGCTCCCTGCATGGAGCCTGCTTCTCCCTCTGCCTGTGTCTCTACCTCTCTCTCTCTCTCCCTCTGTGTGTGTGTGTGTGTGTGTGTGTGTGTTTCTCATGAATAAATAAATAAAATATTTTTAAAAACACCAAGTTCCTCTCACTTAATGGAAAGACGCCTAAACTGAATACCACACGTCACAAATGAAGATATTATTTGGTAAACAATTCTGCTAACTAAAAAAGTAAAAGGATCTGAAGATATTCAATTTTTTAAAAACCGTAAAATATGTTTTATGAACTCAATTTCTCAAAAGGCAAAATGTAGTTTATTTCTTGGATAAAACAATTATAAGACTAATGTGATATCTATATACACACCCAAAAAGCATTGGATTGAAATTAAAATGAAAAATAATCCATTTGAAGGTTAAACCATAATCTTGGCATAATCTTCTTGAAAAAAAAATATCCAGTGAAGTAGAAAGCCATTTTAAGAGGAAAACAAAATTACACCTGATGTGAGGAAATTATTTTAGTTGAAATATTATTAATTTGAAGGATTTTGATGAATTCACAGTGGGTTTTACTTGTTGTTGTCCCTTGGGAATTGCTGTGAACAATGAAAAATGGTCTTTGTTTTGTTTTTCCCGAGAGTATTGTTTCTTACATTTCATTAGCCATTAAAAAAAAAAAAAAAAAAGTCCTTGCACATTTTCCATTTGCTTCACATTAAGACCTAATTCAATCAGCAAGTAGTTTTTTGTTTTGTTTTTTTTTTCTAATGATTTTCCTTTTGTTGAAGAGGCAACATCCTTTACCCCCCTATAAGATCTTCTGGATCCAACTTCTACACCCCACCGTATGCTGTCTTCCCGACATTTTCCTGGGAGCCCTTACATCCTGTGCACCGTGATCCCCGTGGATTAATCCCACTGTTCCGTGGGTCCCACGGTTTCTTCCTTCTTGGTCTGGAATACATCGAATTTTGTTTTGATTTCCTTTGTTTTCTTTGCAGAAAGGAGGTCTAGAATGTCAAGTCGGGGATGCTTTCCACATCCACCTCACTCGTTGACTCACAGGTTTGGCCAGGCTTGAAATTCTATGGGGTGGGTGGTGGATAAAAAGATGTTCTCACAGAAAGTGGAAAGCTTTGCTCCATGGTCTCTTTGCGTCCAACACTGCTGATGAGGTATTTCATTTAATGGTGTCTGACAGTTGTTTCACCCGGGGTAACTTCACTTTCTCTTTATTCTTTGAGGATTTGGGTCTGCATTGGTGCCAATGCATCAGCTATTTCTCACTGTGTAACAAGTCACCCTCAATTTTAGTGGCTTCAGGCAACAATCACCATTGAGCTCACCGTTGTGTGGGTTGACAATGTGGTCAGCCAGGGTCACTCGTGCACCTGTGCTCACCTCCTGGTCAACCAGGCGGCTCTGCTTATGGAGAGTGGCTGGCTGTTGGCTTGGGCAGTGGGGGACAAGAGGCTTTTTCTGTCTCATGCCATGGCGGGCTGCCTTGTACTTCTTTATGGGGTGTTAGAAAGGAAACCAGAAGTCTCTTGCAACAAGAGCTGGAGTCTGCACGACCTCATTTTCCCTGAATTGAACGGTCACAGTGAGTCACGAGGCAGCTGCCATTCAGTGGTGAGGACATAAACCACCTCTTGATGGGTTGACTCACAAGAACCATGGCCTTTTTTGGCAATCTGCCATGGCCATCTTTGTTGTACTTATTTTTTTTTCTTACTGGTTACACCTTTCAATTTGAAAATGTGAGTGGATTATTTTTTTTACCCTGCCAAATATATATGTATATTCATACATTATACATGCTATTACTTGTACATATTTTATGTTATATAACATAGATTTTATTATATAAGCATTTTTTTTTTAATTTTTATTTATGATAGTCACAGAGAGAGAGAGAGAGAGGCAGAGACACAGGCAGAGGGAGAAGCAGGCTCCATGCACCGGGAGCCTGACGTGGGATTCGATCCCGGGTCTCCAGGATCGCGCCCTGGGCCAAAGGCAGGCGCCAAACCGCTGCGCCACCCAGGGATCCCCTATATAAGCATATTTAATTTGCATTATATATAGCATTCATAAATTTTACATCTACCTATTTTACTTGCATTATATAGATCACTCATATATTTTACATTTACATATTTTACTTGCATTATATATAGCATTTATGTATTTTTATATATACATATTTTATTTGCATTATATATAACATTTATATATACATATTTTATTCATAGCACATATAATATGCACTCATATTTATATATACATGTTTTCTTTGCATTATATATTAACATTTACATATTTTTATACATACATATTTTGTCTGAATTATATGTAACATCTATATATATATATTTTATTTGTAGTACATATAATAGTCATGCATTTTTATGTATACATATTTTATTTGCATTAAATATAACATTTCTATGTTTTATATACAAATGCTTTATTTACATTATATATAACATTTATATATTTTATTATATCTGCATGCATATATACATAGAGGATATATATGTAACCAAAGAAATTATGTATGTGTTTATAAGTATACATTTGATACATTCTCTTGTTTTTTTCTTAACATTTTATATATTTATTCGTGAGAGACAGAGAGAGAGGCAGAGACACAGGCAGAGGGAGAAGCAGGCTCCATGCAGGGAGCCCGATGTGGGACTCCATCCCAGGACCCCAGGATCACGACCTGAGCCAAAGGCAGGTGCTCAACCACTAAGCCACCCGGACACCCCTTGACACATCCTATTTTATATTGTATATTTATTGTATTTATTTTATGTATTGTCTTTATGTTTATATATGTAATATTGATACATTATTATATACACACGTGCCTGCACACAATTTGCCTGTATCTTCTCCAATCATTGCATCTTTCCTCTATTTTTGGAAACATTTTATTAAGGTGGGTTTGTATCTGCTGGATCTCACCCAGCGTTTCTCAGCCTTAGTGTTATGGACATCTGAGGCTGCATGACTCTCTGATGTGGAGCATCCTATGCACCGTGGGGTGTTGAGCAGCATCTCTGGTCTCCACCCACCACATGCCAGCAGCACCCCCTCCAGATGTGACAACCGAAACCTCCTCCAGACCTTCCAGGGGTCCCATGGGTGAGGGCACAGCCACTCGAGTGACACACCACCACCCCAACCTTCTCAAGTCTGCTCTCATCCTGTCTACATCTGTATCTTGTTCTGCATCATACAAATTCATCTCTCCACTGTGTCATTCCTTAGAACGTCCACCATCTTTGTGCTACAATTCACCTCCTGCGCTGACATTAACTCTCAAGGCCAGCAGTTACCTAAGGGAACATCCATGCTCCATTTCCATCCTTCCCTTCTCACTTCAGCCTGCTCTTGCTTTGGAGAATCGCTCCCTCTCCCAACCCCCTCCAGGATACGAACAAGTGGCTTCCCTGCAGGATCCATGTCTCTCACAGGATTAGCCCATCTGTTGACATCTGGGAATGTATTTTACCAGGTGGATTAGAAGCCCCAGCAGACTCCAGCTCGTTTGGCCATCCTATGGGGTTTTATCCCTCCGTGGAGGGTAGGACGCATCAAAGCACTCTGCAAGCAGGTCAGAACTTATCAAACTGGACATTCCGCAGCCCCTGGCATGAGGCACCAGCTCCATACCCCTACAACTGCCCAAATAAGGGGCATTCCTTGTGAGGCACAGGCAATGGCCCATCACAGCACAGGCTGGAGCTCATGTGCCTTCTTGACCCAGCATGTCCTCTGGGGTGACCCGAATTCATCATGGACCCTTGTCTTCCACTGTCCTCACTCCTGTGACATAGCCCTTCCCCACGCAGCTTTTTGCTCTGTTTACAAACAGTTCTTGGAGGTTTTGCCAGAAGTACATTAAGCAGCCAAATGCTCTGCAAACATGAGGGACAGGCCAAGTTGCCCAGCTGTTCAGAAATAAACAAAATTAACCTTCTGCTTCTTTACTCCAAAACCCGAGCTGATGGTTTTTATTCCCATCTTGAAGATTCCCTCAGGAAGGAATGTTGACTCCATAACAAAGCACAAGCATTAGTTTAAAAAGATTTAAGATTATGGTAAAATACCAGGAGCATAAAATGTACCATTGTAACCTTAAGTGCAGAGCTCTGTGGCATTGAGTGCATTCTCACTGTTGTGTGACCATCCCCACTATCATCTCCAAAACTGTCCATCTCTCCAAACTGAAGCTCGGTCCCCATGAACAACTAACTCCCCGTCCCCATCCCAGAGTCTCTGGTACCACCATCTACTCTCTGTGTCTATGGACGGCACTCTTCTAGGGACTCCGTATAGGTGGAATCACATAGGATTTGTCCTTGAAGTATCTGATTTATGTCACTGAGCACCATGTCCACTCAAGGTTCACTCATGTCATAGTAGGTGCAGAATGTCCTTCCTTTTAAAGGCTGTATCATATTCTAGTGTGTGCATGGACCACATGCTGTTTATCCATCCATCCATCCATCCATCCATCCATCCATCCATCTATCCATCCATCCGTCTATCCATCCAACCATCCATCCATCCATCCATCCATCCATCCATCCATCCATCTATCCATCCATCCGTCTATCCATCCAACCATCCATCTATCCATCCATCCATCCATCTATCCATCTATCCATCTATCCATCCAATCATCCATATTATCTATTCACTTATCCATATATCTGTTCATCCATCCATGCATCCACCCACCCACCCATCCATCCATCCATCCACCCATCCATCCATCCAAGGACACTCAAGATGCAGCCACCTATTGGTCATCATGAATAGGAATAGGGCTGCAGGGCAGTCCCAGTGGCGCAGCGGTTTAGCACCGCCTGCAGCCCAGGGCGTGATCCTGGAGTCCCGGGATCGAGTCCCACGTCGGGCTTTCTGCATAGAGCCTGCTTCTCCCTCTGCCTGTGTCTCTGCCTCTCTCTCTCTCTCTCTCTCTCTCTGCATCTCTATGAATAAATAAATAAAATCTTTTAAAAAATATAAATAAATAAATAATGAATTAGAAAAAGGAATAGGGCTGCAATGAACATGTGTGCATAGCACAAGCATATTGTCAATTATATTTATTGCATTCTGATGTGTTTCCCTTTTCTGCATTTACCCTCCTCTGACCCTCTGTCCTTCTCTCCCTCCTATCTTCCTCCCTTCCCTTCTTCCTTTTCTCCTTTCCTTCTTCCTTCCTCCCAACCATCCTTCCATCCTTCTTTCCTTCCTTCCTGCTTCCTACCTTCCCTCTCTCCTTCCTAATTTCAGCATATTCCACTTACACAACATAATACAGGTGAAATGACATCAAATACAAGATTTTAGAGCACTTAACAGTATTCCAGAGTGAAGCCTTGTGACCAGTGGACATACATTTATAACCAATAACTTAATTCCATAATGTCTTTTATGGAATCGCTCAGTACCTTAGAGAACAAATATTGGCCCTCAAACAAAAAAGGCACTTTTAAACTGCAGAGGGAGAAACAAGGCATATTCAAAAGACATTAAAACCCTACAAGAACTGTGGTTTCACAAAAATGGCAATTTACAATTTTTCCTCTTCAATCTTACTGGATTCCTCATTGCGCTTTGTGACCAAAGTTAACTCGTTTATGATCTAACGCCCAATAGGTGATGGCGTGAAATAACTTTCCAGGAAGCTGACTGGCTTCTTATGTGTTTCATGGGATTTCCTCCAAAGGTGGAAAATCAAAACGTACACGGTAGATTCCATGCAGAGCAATACACACTTGTCTTGTGTGTCTTTTCCCATCACTGTCCATCAAGTCAGGAATCACCATGGACCCACCATTTGCAGATATGGGGCTGAAAAGGGGCCATGGGTTTCACAAGAGGGGTTGCTCTGATCCTGAGAATACAGCATGGTGAGGGGGGTAAAGCAGTCGATTTGGGAGGTTGAGTCCAATCCAAAGAGCCATTGCTTTTTGACATCCCTGGTGACCCAAGGATCACCATCTGCATTGAAGGATCCACCAAATTACTGATATACCTTCTTTCCCAAGACTTGTCCCTACTAATCCCTGAAGATCCCACTCCCTGTTGCATGCCTTCCTTAAGGTTTTCTGACCACTGGCATCCATATGACTGTTCTCCTCCTTGGATCTCTCATTTGTCATGCATGCATGTTTTCCTGTCCTTTCTCCTCATGTTATTTGCCAAAACCCTGAGTGCACGGCTGACATCCTGCCGACATCTTTTTGTTCTCCAGTGTACAGAATTCCAAAACCACGGCTTGCCCAGCTATCTTTCTAAACTAGGGAACACCAAACTTTCTGGGGCCAGATAGTAAATATTTGCAGCCTTGTGGGTCATTTGTGCTTCTGCAACAGGTCAGCTCTGCCATCATCTCGAGAAAGCAGCCGCAGATGATCCATAAGTGAATTAGTGTGGCCGTGTGCCCATCAAACTCTGTGTCACAAGATATTATCCATCCTTTGAACTTTCTGAAGTATCTGAAAATGTAGAAACCACACTTGGCTCATGGTCGGACAAGAGCAGGCAGGAAGTGTGATGTGACCTGCAGGCCATCATCACTTGCCAGCTGCCCCAATAACTTGATAAGGATTTAAACATTCAGGAAGGCTTGTGAAAGGTCGTTAAGACTCATGAAATCAGTTGCGCTGGGTTTTCCTTTAAACCATGCTTATTGTTTTGGAAGACGGACTGTATTACTCTTCTCATTTCTTCCACTTGCAATAAAATGCTATTGTATTTGTGGCAGATGAAATCTACTCCAAAGAAGTATTAGCCCTTGATGGGCATGGTGAAGCATGAAATCCTCCTTTAAGTTTCTTCATGGAAAGGCACATGGTCCATTTTGCACAGCCAAACACTGCATCAGTGACAAAGGGCACTTGCTTAGGTCAACACATACCTCCTAACCTCTTGAGGCCAAAGAAAAAGCAGTCCTTTTTTTTTATTATTTTTTAAGAAAAAGCAGTCTTACAGAAGTGCTAGCTCAGCATCTGTGCGCCGATTTATTCTTGACGAACCTCTGTGTTTGGTTACTCGAGTTGAGACTGGAAGAATTACAGAAAGTGTAGTAAATTCATCATCTAGTAATACAGCTGCAAACATCCTCAAGGGCG
Organism: Urocyon cinereoargenteus; assembly: GCA_032313775.1. NCBI lineage: Eukaryota > Metazoa > Chordata > Mammalia > Carnivora > Canidae > Urocyon > Urocyon cinereoargenteus. The sequence goes on from CM063496.1 coordinate 117,494,023, forward strand.
CCTTTTCGGCCATAATATATTTTTATAAGTTGAGAATCTCAAAAGACATCTTTCTTGCAGAGAGAACTCAGAAGCCAATAAACGAATAAAATAAAAATACAAGATACATGCTTTCTTGGAAACGTGTCCACCACCTCCCTGAAAGCAAAGAGAAGACTGTTATTTTTTTGTCGTGTGAAATAGTTTCAAAGTCACAGAAACACTCGCATCATCTCAGTTCTGGGACTCCCCTCCCCAAGATTGTCTCCATCCAGGGGCTTGGGATTTGTCTGGCTTCACTCAGCTGGTTCCTGCAGGGCAAGCTGGCTGTGGCCTGTTGGGTCCCAAGTCTTAGTTGTAAAAGACACTGTTTGCTCAGCGTAGAGATGGTGCTGAGTCCACACTGGCCCTTCTGAAGCATTATCATTGTGCCACAAACACAACTGTCACTCACTCACCACACACCTCTAGAGAATTTGCCTGGTTTCATAAAAATGGTGCCATTGATGTGGATGCATGTGCATCTCCCAGCTCTGCAAATGGAAGAAGGATCCCTGTTGCCAACGTGTCATGGTTGCAATGTATGGCAGGTGAGCAAAGGTCTGCCTGAGAGAAGCCAGTGCTTGAAATCGGAGACAGGATTTCAATGCACGGGACCTACCCTCATGGTGGTCGCCAGGCCCCCACAGGCCCCACCAGCTCACGGGATGATGACCTTCGCGGTGTCACCTACCAGAATCGCGTACCTGTCAACCTTCTCTACATAACCATCTGATATCCACCTTGGAAAGCCAGAGCCACAGCCCTACCCTGATAAGCCACTTGCAATTGCACCCAGTGCAAAGCAGACAACTCCATAGAGACAAGAGACGTCTCGTCTTGCAGGCTCTGACATTGATCACGTTTGCGTAAAAAAAAAAAAAAAAAAAAGTCCTGTTTGTTCTCAAACGGTCCAACGGTTGCAAATCATGTGTATCATACTCCACAGAAACGCATTTCGGAAGTTTATCACTTGCCTTCCTAAAAGCCGCAGGCAGGCCGGCGGTGAGGTGAGGTCTGTTCGGAAGGAAATCTGCTCTCTGCTGGACGTCATCGCTGTCGCTGGTGTGGGAGACGCAGATGCTCCTTATCATGAACCGGGATCAGGTGGGGGCGGGTGAGGTGGGGGTGGCAGTCATGCATTTCCCAATCCCTCCACGAAAAGTAAATTGAAGCCTCCCCAAGGTTCCTTCCGCTAGACTTAAATGCAAACAGATGTGCGGATGCCAGTAAGCAAAGGAGATAAATCAGCAGAAAAATATGAAAAGCAAAGGCTAGTTCTGCGTGGCTGTGCGCTTCAAGGTTTCTGCTCATAGTGTTGAATTCCAGTAATCCCGAAATGTTTTTATTAGAACCTCATTAGACAGAGCCAACCGTGTGTCTCTCTCATACACACACACACACACACACACACGAACAAAAGTAGAACAGGTTTTGCTGTGATGAACCCCAAGATGGTAAGCCGCCTCCAAGAGCTACAATCCATTGGTTCTAAGACAGGCTGGGTGTAAGAGGGACCCAACTTCCCATTAGAGGGAACCATTTCTGGTAGATCCCCCTTCACTTGTGACACCAGCTGCAGGTTGGGAGGCTCCTGAGGTCACCCTCAGTCTTGGTAATTCACTAGAGGGACCCCAGGACTCCCTGACAGCTGTCATACTCGTGGTTTCGGTGCATATATCGCGAGCACAGGACAAAAGAGGCAAATTGAAATCAGTCCCAGGAAGAGGAGCATGGACCTGGGTCTGGGAAAGTCCCAAAGGCAGGGCTCCTGTGGACCCGTCCACGTGGAGCCGGGATAGTGGGAGCTCCCCAGCAATGATGTGTGACCAGGTGCATGAAGCACAGCCAACCAGAGGAGCTCCCCTCCACCTCTGTCTCTACCGGGGGACTCCACGGTCAACGACTTGAGTGGTGGACCTCAGTCTCCAGCCCTGTCTGAGGCCTGAGCTGCTGCCGCACAAACCAAAGCCCCCATGCAACATCGCTACGTCTAGCGTGCACAGCCGCCACCCGAAAACTGTCTGCTATGACCAGCCAGACGGTCCCCCCACCCAAAACCACATTAAAAGATCCAGTGGTCCAAGTCCCCAGCCAGAAAAAAGATACTCCGATCAGGCAGGACTTTGCACAGGTGTAGAGGTCACCTCACCAGAGTGAGGGCAGAGGTCAGGCCTCTCGTTAAACAAGCGAGTGTCCTAACTGACAAAGCAGGGCTCACGGCACACAGGTCTTGTGCGCTTTATGGGAAAAGACTTCTGATCCCCAATCACTGTGTGTATATGTGCGTGCAATTAAAAATCATGTGCTTTGGCTGTTGGATTTACTCATTTATACTACCTGAAGCTTTGTGCCAACATGGTTGCTTCTCCCACTTTATCCTAGCTGAGCCCTGGCCCCCATGCTCAGTTAGAAAAATCATACATAGGTATGTACATGTGTTACAATCGCATGTATAGGTTCATATGCTATATTCATATATACACATATGTATATAGTAAGTTTATAGCTCATTTAAAATATATGTTTTGGGGCAGCCCTGGTGGCGCTGCGGTTTGGCGCAGCCTGCAGCCTGGGGTGTGATCCTGGAGACCTGGGATCAAGTCCCACATCGGGCTCCCTGCGTGGAGCCTGCTTCTCCCTCTGCCTGTGTCTCTGCCTCTCTCTCTCTGTGTCTATGAATAAATAAATAAAATATTAAAAAAATAAAATATATGTTTTTATATGAATACAATTTTATACACATAATAATCATGTACATATATGCATATGTGTGTATATATAACTGGTTAAAATTATATCCGTGTACATGCATAGATATTACATTACATATGTATGCATTATACGTGTGTATACGTGTGCACATCTGTATATTATTCACCTGTTTAAATATTATATATAAATATATATCTACCCATATATGTCATATATTTTGATACAATTAGCAAACTGTGGTTAATATAATGCATATTATATGTTATACACATTAAAGTCTATATATTCAAAATTATATATGCATATGGACATGTGTGTGTATGTGCAAATACATGTGTATCTGTATACACATATACCTAGACACATATAATATACAACCAGAGGAGCTATATAATATATAATATGCAATTCTATATATAATTACACATGTATAAAATTATATATACACATGTGTTTATATGTTCATGCGTATATATAATGTTAAGTCAGCTGTGGCATCCAAAAATCCAATTTCATGCAATATTATAAGACAAATGCCCCTCAAAATCCATGATGAGCAAACTATCATATTTTTTTAAGATTTTATTTATTTATTCATGAGAGACACAGAGAGAGAGAGAGAGGCAGAGACACAGGCAGAGGGAGAAACAGGCTCCATGAAGGAAGCCCGACGTGGGACGCGATCGCAGGTCTCCAGGATCACGCCCTGGGCTGAAGGCGGCCCTAAACCACAGAACCACCCAGGCTGCCCTATCATAATTTTTGGTAGAGAGAAGTTCCCTTATTCTGAAGGAGGCTATTTTCATGCCTACCCTGAAGGCTCGATCAATACCTACAATGCCCAGAAACTGACATACCTTTCCCCTGCATGGCCTCAGGATAGTCACTGCGCTTGGACACAAGGAACCTGTAATTGGATTAATACACTGAGTACTTAAGAAAGGCTTCAATTGGGTCCAACTGCACAGAAAACCAGGGTGAGCTGGCATTGAAACGACCACATTAATTTCCACTTTCCAAGGCCACTTACAGATACCATGAACATGGATACCACCAGGACCATTCTGGGGTTCACATTCTGCAGAAAGCCAGTGTCTAGTGTGCAGTCCACAGGAGTTGGTTGAGTCACACCAACCCAGGAAGGGACGCTGCTTTGGGAGCAAAGTTTGCAGAGATAAGATCAGACAGTGGGGAAGCATGCATCTCCCATTAGGAGTCTTGGAAATAAACTCTCTCTGGGAGCTTCACGAATGAATCCAGAGAAACAACCAATGGCCACCATGTTCCCCAGAAACCTTCCAGGAGGGTCATGTAAGTGAAAAACCACGGGGAACAGCTGAACTAAGCAGATGGCCACTTGTGAGTCCTCACAATTTAAGAACGTGGGGGAAATTAGCCTGTTTTGGCAGGCGCTGTGTTAGAATTTTGCCAACGGAGTCTTCTGCTCAGAAACTTCAGAGAGACCAATGCCATGTGTCTATGCTATGTGTGCAAATATATAGTTTGTACGCTGAGATTTACTTGGGAGTCTGTGACGTCCTTGCACATGATCTGTGACAGGAACCCACCACAGAGACACTTCACAGCAGGACATAGACCATAATGAGATCCCTGCAGTTCCCCTCCCAACCAAAGGGGCACCACAAAAGACCCCATATGCACCCAGTCCCCCCTCTCCTTCCATTGACCATTTTCATGGAAACGAGAGGAGGAGGAAGAGTGGAAGGAAGGCACTCCAGGCAAAAGAAGAGAACGTCTTGCTGTCAGGTGGCCTCTATAGGGAGGGCCGACCCCATATTTTCAGTGGCCGAGTGGATACCACCCTTGTTCATGGATCGATACAAGAGCACCTGTACTCTAAACCTCACCCCCATGACATGGCCAACACCGTGCAAGCAGGCTCTCCTTCCTTTGCAGAAACAACAATTTCTCAGTTACTGTGAAGTACCTGGCAATAGTCCTGAGTTTGAATAATTAATTCCCCAAAAGAATTCTAAAAAAAGAACACAGCAGAGTATCTGTCCTCTAGTACCCTTTCCAGTAAATTCTTACAGCCTACCGGGCTTTTCAGTTGGCAAATAGCAACCACATGGAAATCTCTCTGCCAAAGGGAACTCTCTTTGAGAATATGTGTTTACTTATTTGTGGTTCTTTTTATTTAATAAACTACGAGAAAGCCAAGTTTTTTTTTCCCCCAGCCACAACCTAATGCACTCTAAACAGTCATGTTTAATTATGAACGCCATTTATAAAGGTATCCCATTCACCTCTTGCCTTTAAAAAATAAAATCAACCAAAAGCCAATATTTACAGAAATCTAATGCTTCACTTTGAGTTTGATCCATTGGTTTGGTTCCTAATGATACCCAGGAGTGATTCTTAGGTAATTTTTAAAAATGCATAATGGCTCGTCTTTGGGTCTTATGCAATTTTGCTCAGAGGGCTGAGTCACTGACTGTATTGTTCGCTTGAATACAGACAACACGGGTTATGCTCACAGGACGAGGCTACTGGTTAATGATGATGCGGTCTACGAAGAGTTGACCTTCAGGAGGACAAACCCCTCAGCCTCCTGGGAGGACAAGATGGTACCCAAGCGAGGAAATCTGAGATGTCTCCTTCGCCCTCTGAATGGATGAACAGCGGGATTTCTTAGGCATCTATTCACGGCCAACTGACCATCTTTCAGCTTTGAAGCCACATCCATGCTTATTTTACAGAAAGCGAACAGACTTTTTTGTTTAAAAAGTATTTGTGGGAGGAAAAAAAAAAATCTTTTCTGGCCGGTTTTGTTACTTTGCTCTGAAATGCTCCCCCGAGCCATCAACCACCAGTAAAATCCCCACAAATAATTGATCCAATGGAAGCGTCCTTGTTGAGTTCAGAGCTCTGGGAGGGGGAGGGGGAACACGTGCAGTGTGCATGTGAGCTGCTGCATGGAGATGGAAGTCTCTCTGCATCGGCTGAATCTGGGAGATTCAAACAGAAGGGGCAACTACCCATGGCTACCTTGTCACCCCGAGTTCCTGCGTTAATACAAAAGGGGTGGAATTTTGAATCCCATGCTCTTGTCCTCTGAAAACAAAACAAAATGAAACTCTCTAGAGGGATCCACATGGGCATCTGGTTTCAATCGACCCAAACATAAGTGTAAGTTTTTACATTGACCCCTTTTTCTTCTTTTTTTTTTTGCCATTGCAAGGCTAGGGCCCCTATAAAAACAGCCTTGGGCATGTGGTTATGGCTCCTTCCTCCATATATGTATTTTAAATTTTGATTGAAAACTGATATGAACCCCAAAGATAAGCAAGAGGTCTGAAGTATGGATCTGTAGGATAGTCCCCAAAAGAAGGAGTTTACTCAAATAGCCACGAATGATTATCTAAATACAGAGGGGGGGAAATGCCAGCCACTGGCATTTCACATTGTCTGTTTTGTGTTTCCTGTTCTCCTTTCTCCCGTGGGGGAAACAACTATAAAAAGGATGACCACAAAGGCACTTCTAACAGTTCTGTGGGCGCCATGTTTTCCGAGTGCTGAATGTTTTCGGCTCTGGGCTTCCAGGCACAGGGCGTGATCCCCCTGTAGCTGAGAGGGGGCCCTGCTGCAAATTCTGATCCATCTGCTGTGAGCCAGGAGCATGAAGTTCATAAGCACTGGTGTGAGGCAGCCGGGAGCTTCTTTTCCCTTCTGGTGAGGGGTCTGCCAAGGACGAAGAAGGAAACGTTCTATCAGATGCAACTGAAAGTGACTCCAGTGAGCAAGAACCCCTGGAGATGCTCCATGGGCCCTGGGGGGCATGAGGGAAATGAACCTTTTCTGGCTTACACGTTGGCATTTGGAGGATTTTTCACTTAAACTGTCTGGGTGGACATGGCTGGTCATGAGACCGGTGTTTCCATCTTGACCTGAGAAGATGTCAGAGCTCCAAGAGCCAAAATGACTTATCATAGGTCACAAACCCAGTGTTGATAAAGACAGAAATCAAACTCCGTTGGTTTCTGATACACCCTTTACGTGATTATGTAGTTTTATCTTCTGTGACAAGGGTCTGTGACAAGGGCAGGGTCAGACCAGGAAAAGTGTTTTCCTTGCACTCAACAACATGCCTGCCCCGCTCAGGTGGGGACGGTGATCTTCGTCTTGCAGGGAGTGAGCAGCGATTGAATGTAGATGCAAATCTCCCTGGTGCTAGAAACACACGGGCTCAAGTTCAAATGCACCCAATCCTTGTTGGAAAGCAGAGTCTCCACCAGGGAGGTGCGGAGGGCGCCATGAGATTTGGGTAGAGGTCAGAGCCCATCATGCTCCACTTGCTTTCAGGACAAAGTGTTATGTGAGTTGTGTAGACCGTTCATTCCAGACTGCAGTTCCATGTGGAAGGCTCTTGGGGGTTAGCAAGGATGGTGAATGTACACAGTGTGGCATGAGCCAAAGACCTCTCTCCTCCGTCTCAAGGCAGCTAATCCTACAGACCAAATATTTTTCCTTAAGTGACTGAATGTACGAGAATTGAAGACATGTCTTGACAATGGCAGGAGGATACAGAAAATATTTCATATCCTAATAAAGAACCATATTAAAATTTTAACTTGGGATATTTTTCAATAGATTATCTCTCTATCTCTCAATCTCTTTCTCTATGTATCTATCAAGCAGCTGATCTATTGATCTATCTCTCCATCCATCCATCCATCCATCCATCAATCATCCACCTATCCATCCATCATCCATCCATCATCCATCCATCCATCCATCTATCCATTCATCCATCATCCATCCAACCATCATCCATCCATCATCCATACATCCATCCATACATCCATCATCTATCTATCCAGCATCCATCTATCCATCCATCCATCATCCATTCATCCATCCATCTATCCATCTATCCATTCATCCATCCATCCATCAATCATCCATCTATCCACTCATCCATCATCCATCCAAGCATCATCTATACATCATCCATACATCCATCAATCATCCACCTATCCATCCATCATCCATCCATCCATCCATACATCCATACATCCATCATCTATCCATCATCCATCCATCATCCATCTATCCATTGTCTATCCATCCATCATGCATCCATCCATCAATCATTTATCTATCTCTTCTATCTACCTTACACCCATATACTCTCCCATCATCTATCTATTTACGTATCTAATTATCTCTCATCCACACATCGTCTATGTTTCTTATCTATCTATCATCCTACTATCAATTCATTTACCATCTGGGACAACCCGCTTTGTGTCCCCTGCGTACCTTGTTGAAATGAATAAAGTAATTTTGAAAGCTCAGCTGTGCATCAATGTATAGAATCATCTAAAGATTATACATATATATGTAAATATACATTATCTAAATATATAAAAATACATATTATATATCCAAATATATTTACATATCTGAATATATATTTATTTACCTATATAAATACATTTAAAGGTTGTATACACACATATATATTAGCATATACACATATACACATGTTGTCTATATTGCTAATATATTGTTTGGCATTCAATTCACCCCAACATACATGTCTAATTTTTTCCCACTTAGAGAGTTTATTCCCCAAAGCAAGAGGGGAAAAGAAAAAAAAATTGATTATCCTTCCCTCATCCTTTTGTTTAACCATTTGCTTCCCAAATTTTTTTCTTTATAACCAATTTTGTGGGTTTTTTAAATAATAAATTTATTTTTTATTGGTGTTCAATTTGCCAACATACAGAATAACACCCAGTGCTCATCCCGTCAAATGCCCCCCTCAGTGCCCGTCACCCATTCACCCCCACCCCCTGCCCTCCTCCCCTTCCACCACCCCTAGTTCCTTTCCCAGAGTTAGGAGTCTTTATAACCAATTTTGAAAGTCTATTTGATCTTACTCTTTCCGGAAGCCCACCTCCCTCAACAGCATCAAAATCCTGTTGCACACGACATCTTCCCACAAGTTCGCAGTGGTGGGGAAAGCACAGAGAAGATTCATCTAGAGAAAAGCATTATCTTATGTTTTTCAAACTCATCCTATATGAGTAATTTTAGAAAATATTCTGGGGCAGCCGTAGCACGGTGCATGAATTTCATTTAGACAATTGGACAAAAGTAACTTTTGTTTCCCGTAAACAGCCATTACTGCAAACCTGATATGCAACCCCGGGTCGGGCAATTCCAAACCAACGGCTTCTTGCATTCTAGTCTATTCTAGTCGAGGCTCAGGCTTAATTGAAGATGAGTTTCCTTAACTGGGTTGCTAATCAAATGCCAGTTCCAGAGGTCAGCCCTAAAAATGCAAGAACCCAGGCTCTGTAAATGGGCTTAGCATTCCGCACTATGACTGTATTATCCCTACAGGATGTTTAATCAAAGGCAGCAGAGCGCGGGCTTTCCCGCATCCTGCCTCCACTGTTCTCAAGGATGCGGCTACCAGTTAGCTACCGGAAAATTCACTGAAGTGTATGAGTTAATGATTTTTTTAGTGAGTTTACCAAGTTCTGCCCTTGTTAACCAATTTTACATTTCCATCCCGCCTGTCAAACCCCCTGAGTTCACTTACAGTTAAGGCCTCCCCACCAGCTCGGCCCCGGGCACTCTGCTGTCCCCGTGGATCTGCCTTCGCTGAGCACTCCATACGCCTGGAATCTGCAGTGTGTGGTCCCCCCTCTGTCCGCAGGAGATGCACAACCTCCCCCCTGTTATCAGCATCCCCGCCAGAGGGTGTATTTGGCACACCTGACGAACCTCCATCCACACATCATCAACACCCAGGTGCCTAACTTAATGTCATTAGAGTTGGGCTTTTTTAGGATTTTATTTATTTATTCATGAGAAACGTACGCAGAGGGAAAAGCAGGCTTCCTGTGGAGAGCCCCATGTGGGACTCGACCCCAGGACCCCGGGATCACTACCTGAGCTGAAGGCAGATGCTCAACCACTGAGCCACCCAGGTGCCCCTGTACACTAGAGTTTACCTTTGGGGCACACCTGTATGGGTTTGGGCAAATACACAATGACGTGTATGCATCATTATGGCGTCATACAGAGTAGAATCACTACCCTAAAAACCCTCCGCACTGCATCTGTTCATCCCTCCCTCCCCCAACCCCATGCAACCCTCAACCTTTTTAGCATCTCTGTAGTTTTGCATTTTCCAGAGTATCCTAGAGCTGGAATCATAGGGTATGAAACCTTTTTAGATTATCTTCTTCCACTTAGTGACATGCATTTAAGTTTCTTCCACATCTTTTCATGGTGTGATCACTGGGTTATTCCTAACACTGAGTAATATGGCATCTTCTGGGTGGATTGCAGTTTATTTATGCATTCACCTGCTGAAGGACTTCACGGCTGCCTCCCGTGCATTCCCGGTGTTTGCTGTGCACACCTGCCCTCTGCTTACACAACATATCAGGTATGCCCACTCACCCAACAAGCCCCTAGTGCTTGTTGCACATGGTCTGTGGCCCTCACATCTGCAGCAGGCTCAGGACATGCCTCAAGTGACAATTTCATTCTCTGTAGCACCATGTCTGCATGTCAGGAATCACTTTTAACCCTGTGGCCTTTTTATCCTGAGCCATCTTTCCTCCTTCCTGCTGACTTGGGACACAGGGAAGCCGATTGCAGCCAGAGTATCACAACACAGCCGGTGCCATGGAAACCTTGGGGACCTCCTGGTTTTTTCCTAATTCCTCCTGAAGGGTCTGGCGGACAGAACCCAATGGAGCCTGCCCCCACATCAAAGCCCTTCCGCTCGGTGTAATCCTGTTCCCCCGCCCCTCCTCTTCTGTGCCTTTTGCGATCCCTTCGGCATTGCCTTTTGTTTCTCCCCAAGTATACAAAGCAACTATCATCACCCCGCCTGCCCCATGGGACCACTTGCTCAGCCCTCTGAGCTGTGTGATCGCTCTCAGAGGGCCAGGCCCACTTGTGGGATTTTAAGATACTGGGCAGGAAACTCCCATTCTAAACAAACTGAGCCCAAGTGAATTCCTTTGCAACCATATCAGCGCTTTGTTGCTGGTGATCTCACTGACTTTAAGAGTAAGACATTCCCAACAGATCATGCAGGCTATAGGAGGGGAACGTTTTCTTCCACAGGGGAGGAGATGGCGATTTACCTCTCCAGGGGAGCCCCTCCAACCGGCCACCTCCCCTTCCACGTCTCCTCTGCAGCTCCCTAAGGGCTAGAGAGTGGCTTGTTCTATTGTTGAAGGTGGGATCATATGGAGCATGCCCCTGCTAGTTCTGCATGGCCTCCAGGAATGGGCATGCACTTTCCCCCTATGCATTAATCCCCTTCACCACCAGGTCTGTGGCTTCATAGGGTAGCCCACAGCAGAGAGAGCACACCCAAGCTGGCGGTGTGTGCAAGGTTGCTCTGAAGCCCACTATGAGACCATCCTCAGCGTGCAAAGAACACCCATGAAAGAAAACACCACACAGTCCACGTATCAGCTTCCTCATCCAAAAACACAGAATAAGGAAGACCATCTTGATGGTGCAGACACAGTGATCATCTCACATGGGCAGGTAGATTCCAGAAGGATGTCCTTTGGGGACCACAAGCTTGCAGGAGGCGGGACTACTGGACCCCCCAGAGCACGTTTGACATAGTCTCTACTCAGCTTTTCCCAAGAGCCCACTCTGCCAGGAAATCTTGAGCCTCATAGACAGAAATGCATTCTTGGACCAGAGACTAATAGAGAAAATCCTACACTCCACACCCCTGTTTTAATAAAACTTTGAATAAGATGGTTACAACCCACCATCTTGGTCATTGAGTGTTTCCCCTGGACAGAGACAATCACAGAGAGATAATCAGAGGTCACCATCTTGGCCATAGATTGTTTTCCCTAGACATAGGTGATCAGGAGCATGACCTATCAGTTATAGATTTTTCTCTCTGAACAGATGATCACATCCACATCCACCACCAATCAGTCGTAGTCTGTTCTCCATGGACACAAGTGACCATGACCACCACCCATCAGTCACAGACTGTCCTCCTTGGACAGAAATGGTCACATCTACCACTAATCAATCACAGCTTATTCTTCCAACAGATGGCCACAGAAACCACCAAGGGATAGACTGTCTTCCCTAAACAGATGACCACAACCACCATGAGTGTCAGCATTTAGGATCAAACGAGCATTCATATGCTTACTTGTTCTTTTGGAAGTTGTACTGTGGGCAAAGTACATGTGTTACTTGCAAAGGAAATGTTGCAAGAGAGAAAATGTAAACCGTAATAAATCAGAGCAGAAAGAGATAGAGATCTTCACTGCGAGGAGACAGAGTGACTCATAGAGCACAGCCAGACTTGAAGGAAGGTATGAACACACCCAGAAAGACAGAATGTGTCATCCAAAGAGTCTAGTGAAATGGAAGAAAGAAGAAGCAATCTGTCAAGGCCCGGTCGGCGGTTCACGCAAAATCCTGACCAGAGGAGGGCACAGCCTGCCCACTGAGGTCAAGTCTATGCCTCCAAGGGTGTGCACTACTTTTTTATAGAGTTTGGCTCTATCCCTGTTGCCTCTTGCTTCAGGAAGCATTCAAATCGCTTCAGGTTTATAACACAGCGAACCCTCGTTATGAACCATCACCTCACTTCTCCAGGTGTTTGCGTGTCAGGTACGTTACCGTGCAAAAGTCTTGAAGACTTACATTCATTGGTCAAGCCAAGGACAGAACGGTTGCTGGAATCACCTGCTAGGGTAAACAGCAAGGGGGCAGAGGCAGATTTCATGCCATGACTCAGTTTAAGGGACTGAGGAGGAACAGACAACACAACTACCAAAATGGACCTCTTAAAAGTGTCCCTTCTCCAAGAGCCTTTGGATGTCCTTGTACTGATGTTCTGGGTGAAATGGCAATGTGGTGAGGGACAAATGCGAATTTCAACCTCATGAAAAATTACTCCATCAGACGAGGGCAGATAGGTTAAAAAAAGAAGAAGAAGAACAATAATGAATACTTGGCAGGTGTATGAAATATTCCTATTTCTATTTTTCCTATCTTCCTTCAATAATGATTTTGGAATGGAGCAATTAGCAGCTATTGAAGATAACACCTACTGTCATATTTCAAGGCAAGAATGAGGTCAGGCTACAGGGTAATTGGGGCCAAGATAAAGTCACAGGAGTAAAGAGATAATAATTCATAAAATATGGAATATATTTGAATATTTCTCATTCCTTTTATTCATTAACACAGATCAAGCCAAGCCAGCAGCCGAGCTGGAATTGTGTCTTATTTATTTATGGCCAGAGGCTCGATTTGGGGAAGAGCCCATGTTACGTGACATATGTTTAAAATTCCTGGCCCTTTGCACCTAAGTCATTATTGATCATTAACAAGTTAAGGTCTTAAAAAAAAAAAAAAAGTTAACGTCTTGAGTTAGAGTCAGTGGTTCAAAAGGGTCACTTGAGTTCCCAGACTGGATTTCATTATTCCATTAGCAGATCTGTTTCATTGGTTATAACGTTATTCAAGGTTACCTCTTTCTGTCTCTTTTCAAATTTACACCTGTTTCTACCTCGGTAATCTTATTTTGATTTATAACCTGCCATTTCTCATTCGAGACGCATTTAGTAGGCATTTTGTCTGTAAAACACACTCCAGCTCTTACTCCTTCCTTAAAAGGTAGTGACCACGGAGTCATCCAACATTTCTCAAAAGTGAATCATCCTTTCTGGTATTGGAGTAAAAATTCACCTTGGATAACCCGTGGAATGACCACATCTCGTTCCCAAAAGTTTTATTGGAACCAAGGAATGCAAATGAGGAAAGTAAATGAATAAAAAGAGGTTTGAGGAATTTGTCTTGCTCCTTCTTATGTAGGACTCAGAGAAGTTCACAATGGATGTTGGAGATGATCCAGTTCAACCTTGTTTTGAAGCTAAAGAGGCTGGAATCCTGAGAGATGAGTTGATCTGTGCAGTGTCACATGACAAAGGATGCACACATGGTTTCTATTTGTTGCTCCGTGTCCTAAAATCCACCTCTCCACCAGTGCACTCCCACTCCCATTTTCCTGGTCAGATACAGGTGAGATAGGATCGCAGGTGCATTTCCACAGGATTGATCTTGGGAAGAAATAGATGGGATCCTTGAAACCATATTCTTTACTGACATACACATTGTCCTCCACCTACCATGAGCTTATGTCCCAATAAACCCACTGTAAGTTGAAAATGGGATTCCTAGGTGAAAATGCATTTAAAACTTGGACATCATAGCCTAGCCCAGCCTGACTGACACGGGCTCCAAACACTCATGGTAGCCACAGTTGGGCAATGTCATCCCACACAAAGACTGAGGGCAGCCTGGGTGGCTCGGCCGTTAAGTGCTGCCTTCAGCCCAGGGCCTGATCCTGGGGTCCCGGAATCGAGTCCCACATCAGGCTCCCTGCATGGAGCCTGCTTCTCCCTCTGCCTGAGTCAAAATCTTAAAAAAAAGAAAAAAAAGACTGTCTGATAAGAAAGTGCAGATGATCTCATGCAATGCACTGAATCCCCTACTGAAAGGAACAAGCGGAGTGGTTGTGTGGGGGCAGAATGGTCATCAATGTATAGGTCGTTGACTCTTACGATTTTGTGTCTGCTGAGAGCAGTGACTCTGTGTCCAACATCACAAGAGAATACAGTACCACATGTCCCAAGCCCCAGAAAACATCCAAATTCAAAATTCCACGTGAAGTTTCTACCAAATGCCAATGGCTTTTGGACCAGCATAGACTCGAACCATTGTAGGTTGAACCCTTGTAAATCAGGGACCGATTGAATTACTCTCAAAACCCCCTCCTCATTAATTTATTGGCTCTCTGGATCTGTTAAACAGCATCCTCCTTCTCCAGTTGATTTGGAGCTTAAGGATGCATTTGCCATCGGGGTCCAAAAGTTAGATGTGTTTGGTAGAGGAAGGAAGGAGAAAGGAAAGGAAAGGAAAGGAAAGGAAAGGAAAGGAAAGGAAAGGAAAGGAAAGGAAAGGAAAGGAAGAAGGAAGGAGGGAGGCAGGGAGGGAGGGAGGAGGGAAGGGAGGAAGGAAGGTAAGGAAAGGAGGAAGGAAAGAAGGAAGGAAAGGAAAGGAAAGAAGGAAGGAAGGAAGGAAGGAAGGGAGGGAGGGAGGAAGTAGCTACATTCACGAGTGTATATATCATTTTAAGGAAACAGGGCTTGGGCTCTGAGCAGTACTAAATTGTGGTAAATCGACTAGGATTTATGAGGGAAGCTAATGGAAGATGGACAAAGATCTATAAGGGAGTTTTTTTGTTAAGGGTTTTTTTTTTTTCCAAGTTCTTGGTAAGTTTCTTTAGGGCACCTCATCTAGGTGCCCGTCCACAGCTGCCCTGAAAAGGCTCACACTGCTCTTCCTGGCACAGGACACCAGGGACACCTTCCCAAAGGGAAAGTATGCCCTGCTTTCAGGCAGATAAGGGCAGAACAGAACCTTCCCACTGCCTCCAGCTCAGAATACGTTTGTCTCACAACAAGGTTGTTAAAACCTATCTCAGCATGACGTGGATGCCCTTCCTCGAGGTCCATTTGTCCAAGTGCATGTCGATTACCCACTTTGAACCATTCCTGCTCAAACCCCATCTGAGGTCCTTTGGTGGTTGTGAGTCTGACCCGTCCACCCCTCACTCACACTGCTTTTCTCAAGCTCATGTGACAAGTTGCCCTTATGTAATTCAATGTAAAGCTTATCTATATCTACCTATCTATCCATCTATTTATATATGATTTTATTTATTTATTCATGAGACACAGAGGGGGGGGTAAAGACTCAGGCAGAGGGATAAGCAGGCTCTATGCAAGGAGCCTGATGCGGGACTCGATCCCAGGTCTCCAGGATCCCACCTTGGGCCGAAGGCAGCACTAAACCACTGAGCCATCTGGGCTGCCCTCTTTATATATTTTTAGAAGATTTTATTCATTTATTCATGCAAGACACAGAGAAAGAGGCAGAGGAAGAAGGAGGCTCCCTGCAGGGAACCTAATGCAAGACTTGATCCCAGGACCCTGGGAATATGCCCTGAGCGGAGGCAGAGGCTCCCTCACTGAGCCACGCAGGTGCCCTCCATGTCTTTTATTTTAATGAAAGCATCCCTCTTTGGTGTCTGGGAACCGAGGTGGACAAAAGCCACCAGTGTTTCCTGCTGAGAAGGGTCTGCTCTGAATTGAACGTCTCTTCTTAGTATTGAGATGCAGCCCACACAGCAAGAGAGAGAGAGAGAGAGACATGTGTCAGGATACACTGCAGTAACTCAGGTGGGGGACACCACCCCGTAATAGGGAAGAAGCAGGGCACCCTAATATAAATGCCACCCAACATTCAGGTGAGTGATCTTGCAACAAACACGCTGTTTTTATCATTACTCCTCTGGCATTATTTGCCCTTCATCTGCAAGTTCACTTCACACTGACAAACCCAACACTGGGGAAATCCGAGGCCAGCAACCCAAGCCCACCCCAGCGCCTTCTGCAGCCTGTCTCTGCAGGGCCCTTGAAATGATGGTTTGTATATTTGGAAATGGTTGCAGGGAGTACGGAGGAAATCTAAAGCTAAACTATCTCGTGAACATGTGAAGATGATAGGAAATTCAAATTTGCGTGTCTATAAAGCTTTATTAGAACACAGTCATTCGTTCCGCACTATGTACAGCGCAAGCATAACATAAGTGTTTGTGCAAGGGGAAGCTGAAAGTCAGTGTCTGGATTCAATCTCCCACATGTCAATACTTTTAGCAGAGTAGTTATTATTAGCTCAACAGTATAATCAGTTAAAATAGCATCAGAAAAGGATACAGCTTTTCTGAATTATGCGTTCCATATGGCCGTATGGCTGTGCAGTATCACACACACCCACACACACGCTATCTATGTACACATGTGTATATACACATGCTTATACATGTATATATACAAAAATATGTACAATATACAACATATTTATACAATATACAAAATATATACAATAGACACAATATACACAATATATGCAATGTCTAAAACATATACAGTATACAAAATATATATAATATATAATATGTACAATATACTACATATACAATATATGAAATACATATAATACATATACAACATACAAAACATATACAATGTACAATATATTTGTACAAGATGCAAAATATATACAATATATGAAATACGTACAATGTATATACAATATACAGAATATATACCATATATACAATAAGCAAAATGTATAGAATGTACAATATATACACACAATATACTATATATGCAATATACAAAATATATACAATAAACAAACAATATATTTGTATAATATACAAAATATATACTCTATATACAAGACACAAAATATATAAGATATATAAATTATGTACTATATATACAATACACAAAATATATGCCATATATACAATGTGCAAAATATATAGGATATACAATATACACACACAAAATACTATACATGCAACATACAAAATATATACAATAAACAGTATTTTGGGGTTTGTTTTTTTTTAAGATTTTATTTATTCATGAGAGACACAGAGAGAGAGAGAGGCAGAGACACAGGCAGAGGGAGAAGCAGGCTCCACGCAGGGAGCCTGACGTGGGACTCGATCCCGGGTCTCCAGGATCAGGCCCTGGGCTGAAGGGGGCGCTAAACTGCTGAGCCACCTGGGTTGCCCAATATATTTGTATAATACACAAAATGTATACTCTATATACAAGATACAAAATATATACGATGTATAAATTATGTACTATATGTACAATATACAAAATATATGCCACATATACAATGTGCAAAATATATATAGAATATACAATATACACACACAAAATACTATATATACAATATACAAAATATATACCATATGTACAATATGCAAAATGTATACAATAAACAATATATCTGTGCACTATACAAAGTATATACTACATGTACAATATACAAATATATACAACATGCAAAATATGTCGAGTATACAATATATGTACATAATATACTATATATACTGTACTTACAATATACAAAATATGTAGAGTACACAATCTATATACACAATATGCGATGTATATACAATGTATAGTATACACAATATACAAATTATAGTATATATACAATACACTAAATATATACAATAAACAATATATTTGTACAATATAGAAAATACATAGTATTTCTATGGCCTGGGGGAAGCATCTTATTTGCACCTGCAGGGAGGTGATGGATGAGATGCATTTAAAAAAAATAAATGCATTCTAAATTAAAGAGAGATGCGTCTATTTCTTTATAACACACTGATTCTTGTACAGATGCCAAGAAAATACATAGTATTTTCTATATTGTACAAATTCATAGTATACAGTATACAAATATGTACAATATGCAAAATATATAGAACATACGACACATGTACACAATACACTGTATATACACAATATACTCAATCTATATTTGTGTATGCATGCATGTGTGTGTGTGTGTGTGTCTGTGCACAGGAGAAATATCACCAAGAATAGAAGGAGCAGAGCCCCCAGGTTTACGACCTCCCCCAAGCTGGCAGGACCCCGCTGCTCAACCGAGTGCTCGTGCATAGCCCAGGGCAGTGCGAGACACACACTGACACGACATGGCCCAGCAAGGGCGGATTTCACAGGCCTTACTCCTGGTACAGGGAGCCAGACGCAGAAGACAGTTGGTGACAGTCTGCGTGGGTGAGATCCACGTCTGTGTCCTCTGTGGTGACCAGAGTCCACCTTCCTGGGTGACGACACCCCACGAGGGCATTGGTGACCATCGGGCTCCTTTTGGGGGTAACGGGAGGCAGGTAGGTTCGTGGAACAATCGTCTCGTGCACCTGCTGGTTTCAAGTGCCTGCAGCTCCCGATAATCAATACACCAAACACGCCCGTTCTGGGGCCTGGGGCGTGTCCCCAAACTCCCTCATTCCCCTGAAACTGCAGGAATGAACAATGTCACGATGTGTAGGGTGCAAGCACAGCGCTCCCAACACACCTGCCAGGGCCAGGCTGACAGCTGCCTCCGGAGGGAAGTGGACCCTCTTAGGGTCCCCGCCTGGATGGGAAAGTGAACCCGATGAGGAGCAGGAGCAGGACGGGCACCTCCAGATGTGCAGAATGTGCAAAGTGTGCCTTCTACGCACACGGGAGGCTGTGTGTGGAAACCAAGACACACGTGTGTGGTGCCGGGCTTGGGGAACAGCCGGTGGACAGCTCAAGGGGTGTGAGTGACAGGGGGCACACGGGGCAACCTAGCACGGCCTGCGCTTTGGGATTTGGTGTCCATGACCCCCACCGAGGGCTAAGGGTGGTCTTGTCTGGCTTCCTTAAAGCACATTGTGCACACGCTGCGCCCTCCACGGCCCACTCCCAAGTGCGGGGTGCCTATCAGGGTAGGTTCTTACTAGGTCACAGGCTCCCTACAAACCGTCTTGTTTGCTTATGGTAAGTCGCAGGGTCCCTTGCTTAGGGCCCCTGGAGCGTCTGCAGGGCTCTTCGGGTGCGGAGCAGCGTGAACCGCCTCCACCCTCTGTATCTTTATAACACACTGATTCTTGTACAGATGCCAAGAAAGCAAATTCATTTTTTTTTTCAAATGTTTAGCATCAAACCATCCAGAATCGTCAATCAATCTGCCTGGATCCTCTGCATCACTCGCCTCCAATCGAGGTGTTCAGTGGGCACGGGTCAGAGTGGACCTACCTCCGTACAGCACACTGGCCCCAAACCCACACAACCTACAGCATCCGGAGCGTCTGCCCGTATGAGGGGCGCCTGTCCCTTCCCAATAATGTATCACCCTGGCCTCATTAATGGTCACGAATGTGTCCCATTAATTCCAGATGTTCACAGTTGTGCAAGCTGTGGCGCTGGGTGGGTACAGGAAACCCTCCGGACTTCCCGCTTATGTTTCCTGTAAACCGAAAACCACTCTAAAAATAAAGTCTATCATCTAAAAAAAAAAAAAAAAAAAAAAAAAAAAGCAAACGGAGTGACTTTCCTTTGAATATTTGTATCTGGGTTTATTTTTTTGTTTTATTGATACTTGTATCTTTGCTAGAAAATGTAGCTGACCTTGGAAAAGTACAGATGCTGAGTTCCCTTGCTCTCGCTGTGGCTAGGAAATGTGTATTCTTTGCTTAGATATAGTTTTATTTATTATTAAAAAAATTTTTTAAGTAGGCTCCATGCCCGGCTACAGCCCAATGCTTGGATATATTTTTAGATGCATCTCATCCATCACCTCCCTGCAGGTGCAAATAAGATGCTTC
This sequence comes from Urocyon cinereoargenteus, assembly GCA_032313775.1. Classification (NCBI taxonomy): domain Eukaryota; kingdom Metazoa; phylum Chordata; class Mammalia; order Carnivora; family Canidae; genus Urocyon; species Urocyon cinereoargenteus. Next base: position 117,514,067 of record CM063496.1, read on the forward strand.
CCCCAGGCCTTGCAGGCTGCAGGATTTCCCGATGCTTCTCTTCCTGCCTGCCAAAGGGGCTGCCTGGGAGGTCCCCACCAGGGTCAGCTGCAAGAAACCAGCCCCCGAATTGGGTGCTTTCCTGCACCTTCTGCAGCATCCCCGGGAGGTCACCTCCATCACGGGGCAGGAGCTCCTTCCTGCAGGTTGACTGACATTCGTGGATGCAGAAAGATACTTCCAGAACAAGACTCTACCCCCCATGAAAAGACTTGTGGGCTGCGTCCGGGAGTTGACTGACCCCCGCGTGGGGAGCAGAAAGCTGGCTCCCGGAAATCTCCAGCCACGTGCCCCTCCTCCCCATCTGCGCCTCAGGCTCTTCTCTTGCAAAATAAGGACAAGACTAAGGAAATCCTGCTTCCCAGAGTTGTGTGGCCTAAAGGCATGACTCTCAGGATCTGTTGTGTTTTTTTTTGGTTTTTTTTGTTTTTTTTTTTGTTTGTTTGTTTTTTCTGGAAACCCGAGCCTGCGGGGAGAATTTAACTAAGGAACTGTAGGCTAATCCTCCCAGTAGGATTCTTTGTTATGGGGTCAGCACAGGGATTTACAAGTGCTCACCTTCCAGTAACAAGGAATAATTCCTTGTTTTTAGATGCAGAGATGTTTTTCATAAATGGGTTAGCACAAGCATTCATGCATGCTAACTTTTTTTTTTTTAAGATTTTACTTATTTTTTTGTTTGACACAGAGAGAGCAGGAGGAGGACGAGGAGCGGCAGAAGGGGAGGGAGAAGCAGGCTCCCCACTAAGGAGGGAGCTCGACTCCATCCCATGACCCTGAGATCACGACCTGAGCCAAAGGCAGACTCTTAACCAACTGAGCTGTCCAGGTGCCCCCCATGCTAACTTTTCCTTGGAAGTAATAATCTCATTATTTTGACGTAGAGAGATGTTTTTGTAAGGAGGTCAGCACAGTCATTAATGCATGGCAACGTTTCATTAAAAGTAATAATTCATTATTTTTAGATACAGAGAGAGAGAAATCTATGAGGCATACACACACATCTTCCTATTATACTCATACCAACATGTCCTATGGGGTTTATATCTACATAGACACAGACATATGTATATACATCATATTGGTTACGTTTATATTTATATGCAGCCACATGCATATATGGTAGTAGTTCTATTTAATGTTTATTACTAATATATGCACATACCATATAACATACAACTTTATACATATAAATACACATGCATACAAACCTTATTGTGACTTTATACATAAACAAATACACATGCATATACACTCTATTAGTTATATTTATTAATGTTTATAATCTCATATACATACTATATAGAATTACTTAAATTTATATAAATGTACATATATAAACACACATATATATACCCTATTAGTAATATTTAATATTTTTAAGCAATATATATGCATACTCTAGTTACACATGTACCTTTACATATAAATATATAAATACACATATATACCCTATTAGTTATATGTATGATCATAACTAATATATACACCCACCATATATATAAATGTGTAACTTATATCTATATTTTTTTAACTTTTTTTAACTTATATCCATATAAGTGCATATGCATATACAACTTATCGTAACTTTATACAGAAGCATGCATGCACATACACCCCGTTGTAACTTTATATATAAGTGCACATGCATATATACTTTGTTGTAACTTTATATATAAGCACAGGTGCATATACACCCTGTGGTAACTTATATACAAACACACATACATATAAACCGCATTGTAATTTATATATAAGTACAAGTGCATATACATCCTGTTGTGATTTTATATATAAGCACACATACACATACACTGTGTTGTAACTTTATGTATAAGTGCACATGCATATACATCCTGTTGTAACTTCTAAGTAAGTACACATGCATTAACACCCTGTTGTAACTTTATTTTTATTTATTAATTTTTTTAAGATTTTATTTATTTATTCATGAGAGACAGAGAGAGAGAGAGAAAGAAGCAGAGACACAGGCAGAGGGAGAAGCAGGCTCCATGCAGGGAGCCCGACGCGGAACTCAATCCCGGGTCTCCAGGATCACACCCTGGGCCTGGGCCGAAGGCAGCGCTAAACCGCTGAGTCACCGGGGCTGCCCTTGTAACTTTATACATAAGCACACATGCAAATACACTATGTTGTAACTTATATATAAGTGCATGTGCCTATACACCCTGTTGTAACTTATATATAAGCACACATACATATACACCCTGTTGTAACTTATGTACAAGCACACATGCATTTACACCCCAGTGTAACTTATGTATAAGTACATGTGCCTATATACTCTGTTGTAATTTTATATATGTACACGCGCACTAACACCCTGTTGTAACTTATATATAAGCACACGTGCATATACACCCTGTTGTAACTTATCTATAGTACACATGCTGTTAGTGATGAGTCTCCCTCAGTGGGTCGTTCTCCGCAGTCTGAGGATGAATTTGTAGGATACGCCTTCCCTTGCCCCACTCTGTTCCAGCACCCTCCCCCCATCTCCATGTCCTGTATTGAGCATGAACATCTACAATCAGTTGAGTTTTAATAAAGTAGATTATTCTCCATATGGTGGGTGGGCCTGCTGCAATCAGTTGAAGGCCTTAAGAGAAAAAGAAAAAGACCAAAATGGGCTCTCCCCAGGAAAAGGAGATTGTGCCGGGGATCCCAACCTGCTGCCCTGCAGAATCTTGACTCTGGAGGACAGAATCAGCCCCTACCTGGAAGGCTGCGGCCCTACAGATCAGTCTTGCCAGGCCTATAATTCCATGAGCCAAGTCCTTAAGATACACCTACAAATGCCTTAACACCCTATTAACTCTGTTTCTCTGGAGGACGCTGACAAACACAAAGGGAACCAGAGGCAACTAGCCATCACCAATATTCCAGGCGTTCCCCGGTGTAAGGAGGAAGTACACTGTGCAAAATGCAATTCAAGCAATGCCCAAGGAAGTGCCTCTAAAGGATGTATGGGATCAGGGCTGGGTTCTGAGGCTTTCCTGGGCACACCTGTCACCCCGAATAGGTGGGATTGGACCCATGACTGCACACCCTGGGTGTGGGTGTGGATCCTGATGAAAAAATTCATGGGGGGCATATCTAGGGGACAGGCGCAAATATGGCTTCACTGCTGTCATTATGCTCAGGGGGCTAATATACCCTGTGGGAAACTACCTACACTGGACCCAGCCCTCCAGGTGAGGCCACTGTGCCGTGTGTATACTAGTCTATGTGCAGCCCCAGCCCTGCAGGTGAGGGACTATGCCATATATGTACTAGTCTGTGTGCAGCCCCAGCCCTGCAGGTGAGGCCACGGTGCGGTATATATACTAGTCTATGTGCAGCCCCAGCCCTCCAGGTGAGGTGGACTCTCCTGTGTATATTTTACTGTATATACCTTTGTCCTGTTCCCCGTTTTGCAACAAAATTACTAAAGGTGCCTGGGCTTCATCCATCTTCTCACAATGAGTTGATTGTTTGGTAATGATCTATTTAATTCATCTAGTTAAAATTGCCAAAATGATTCATCATCCCTAAAATTGTTATTTCTTATTGTTTCTTTATTTAATAGCACCCTTGAGGGTTTTAACAATTAAATCGTGACTGCCTTTCCTCACAGTTGAATAATCACATTTTGCAATCTTTGCTGAGCATGGCCTTTTCCAAATCTCAGTCCAATTTTAGTGTAAGTCATCTGTCTTCCTGATTCACTTCTGAAGGACCCACTCATCCCTGTGGGATGTACTCTAAGTGCATGTTTAGAGCTCCAATTCCTTTTGGCTTTGATGTTGACATTTTCACATTTTTTGCAAATTCTTGTGTCCACATTTCACCCCCATCTTGCCCCCCACCCCACCCCCCATTTATTTAAAAGCCAGTTCTGGGAAAATCACATATTACCTCATTATGTGTTAGAGATCCTTGTTCTGCAAAAAACAAATAAAAAAAAAAACACAGAAAAGCGATGCCTGAGCTCAAGGTGTCTGGGCTTTATCTGGTGCTGACAAGACGGGAGTGAATTTCTCATTCATCAGCCTGGTGAGGTGAGCCACAGAGCTCGAGGCTTCACTATGAGGACACAAAAGACAGGGAATCCTCAGTTATCCTGTGTCAGGGAGACCAGTTTTCCCTACGTATTCCTTTCATGGTGGTGGGTGTTTCTTGCTCACACTTTCTATAGATGGTGTTGAGAAAACCCATGAAAGATGCAGAAGCGAGGCCTTAGTTATGTGAAAGGCAAAAAACACGCTGTGCCTCTTGTCACATAGTCACTCGTAAGAAAGATACGGTTACTAAGGGATGGGTTGACCCAAGGGAGCCCCGCCCACAAGGGCATGGACCCACTCCTGGATCTCTATTTTGATGCTTTGTGTCCTTTTCTGAAATTTATCCACTTTTTTTACCCCCCAGAACACATTTGACTGGCAAGCCTGAGGATGAGTCAGAAAGTGATGAATCGTCCTTGAAGCAAACCAGCCTTGATTCACAGCCAATTATATTTTGAATCAATATTCTCTTTTTTTTCATTTATTTTTAAATTTTATTTATTTAGTCTTTAAAGATTGTATTTATTTGAGGGGGGGGGCGTGCAGAACAGGAGGGAGAGGGAGAACCTGACTCCACGCTGCGCACAGAGCCCCGTGCAGAAGTCAGTCTCAGGACCTTGAGACCATGACTTGAGCCAAAACCAAGAGTCGGAAGGTTAACGCACTGAGCCACCCGGGCTCCCCTTTTTCATTTTATTTTTTAAGTTGACCCCACCCTCAGCACGGAGCCCAATGCAAGGCTCAAACTCAAGACCCTGAGCTTAGGATGTGAGCTGACATCAAGAGTCAGATGCTCCACCCACGGAGCCACCCAGGGGCCCCGCATCCATATTCTGCGGGATGTCCGGTCAATCCCCCATCATTGGCCCATCAGTGCACTGAAGCCCCTGAACGCACACCTGAACTCGGCTCCTTCCCCCATCCCCATCCCGGCTGCAGATTGTGATATTTGCACATGTCCCTCTTCATATTTTTTTCTCCCGTTTTGCCTGGGTGTGAGCTCCGGCTGACCCGGCCCTTGGTCCTTTCATGTGCGTAGGTCGGCCAGCTCTCCGTGCAGAATTTCTCTGCACTTCTCCAGCTTCTCGGGCTCAGCTGTGCCTTCCAACCCAGCCCTGTGGGCTCACAGTGCGTGTCTCTGTTCTGCGCGTCCTGAGCAAAGGCACCCCAAACTCTCGCTCGCTCGTTCACAACGAGGTATCTCAGGCTTTGAGACGTACCGAAAGCTTCCAGAAACAGCCAGTTTGCAAGCCTATAGAAGGGTAAAAAGCACACCCACGATCGCGACACATGGTTTTCATCTAAAGGACGAAAATAATTCAAAAGAGGTCAGCATTTTTAAGATTAATTAGTGTTCTGCTTCTTGGTGAAAAACCAGAGAGTCGTCTGTTGTGAAGCAAACTGAGGTCACGATTTCTTTTTCTTTTTTTTCTTTCCGTTTTTTTTTTGTGTGTGTGTTTGTTTTTCTTTTTCGTTTCTTTTTTTCTATCGCAGCAGATGGTTTGCATTAAAAACGATACCGGCTAAGGGGATTTCAGCCTTCGGGGAGATTCCAACAAGTGGCGGGTCATGAGACGCTGCTGCAATGTAATGTAGGAGAGCACCGGCGCCGGGACCTGCCCAGGGCAAGGCACACGCGGCTTGATCTTTGCTCTCCTGCATCATCCTGGTGACAAGCACGCGTGATGCCACCAAGTGGCAGCCTCCATCCCCTGACAGGCTCAGCTCTATAACCGCCAGATGAATACATTGAATCCATTCGGTGTCACCGACGTGTGCCCCCTAAAAGGCACGCGTATCGCTGGCTTTATGGTCACGCACTATATATACCCCATCACGACACATGTCACCGCACCTGCAATGTGAGTATTCCCTTCAACGCTATCCACGGGATAACTAGCCTTGCCAGATGGTCGTATCTTCAGGAAGGTGCTTTGAGCCTTGGGCACAGAGCTCCCGAAGCGAATTGTGCCCTAAACTGCCTCATTTGTCGCACGCATCAGGTACACAGGGTGAGAAGAACACCGGCCAGATTCTTGGAGGGGATGGTTCTCAGCGTCCCACGAGCCACCACAGGCGGTGTCAGCGGCCCTGGGTGACCCTTCAGTACATGCACACCTGCACACACGCACGTGTGTCTATGAATCTGAGAATCCAGTGAGCCCCACAGCTCAGGACTGGAGCTCTGCACGCCCATCACAGCCTGAGCTTCCCAACGCTTGGGGTTTGGTCGGCTTCACACTCACCTGCACCCATACAAATGTCTCCTGGGAAGTGGAAGCCTCATACTTCGGGAGCAGATGTAGTAGCATCACTTCCAGAACCATGACAGAGGAGAGGTCACTGGACGTGACCGTGGGTTCTGACGGGAGATGCATCCACCAGCCGGCGTCCCACTGATGTCTTTGTCCATGTGTCTGTCTCTGTTGAGTGTGTTTCTATACATTTTTTTAAGTGATCTCCATCCTCAACATGGGACTCGAACTCAGAACCCTGAGGTCAAGAGTAGCGCGCTCCATGGAGGGAGACCACCAGGCTCCCCTGCTTCTCATTCTGACTTACCGTTCACTGCCTGCATATAGACCATAGCCCTGGAGTCTACACAGCCTGTTGTTTTTGTTTTTTTTTTAAAGATTTTATTTATTTATTCATGAGAGAGACAGAGTGAAAGGGAGGCAGAGATACAGGCAGAGGGAGAAGCAGGGTCCATGCAGGGAGCCTGACGTGGGACTCGATCCAGGGTCTCCAGGATCACGCCCTGGGCTGAAGGCGGCGCTAAACCGCTGAGCCACCCAGGCTGCCCTAGACAGCCAGTTTTAACAAGGAGGTTTAACACTTTATAGGTAGATCCTTAGGTAAAAAAAAATATATATATATATGTAATATGTATATTACATATGCATGTATATAAATCACATGTATATATAAATACATTTATTTATAAAATATATCACAACATGTATAAGTAATTACATAATTATAAATATTGATCATAATATAATTATAAATATATAATTATGTCACATATAAGTTACATATATGAATACATGCATTTATAAAAGTATAACATAGTATATATGATATTAAACATACAATGCATTATATATACAATACATAAATACACATTTAGCATATAATTACATATAGTTTTATATCATATTATATAATTATAAATATAGTATACATAAAATCATTATTTTTTTAAGATTTTATTTATTTATTTATGAGAGACACAGAGAGAGATAGAGAAGCAGAGACACAGGCAGAGGGAGAAGCAGGTTCCATACAAGGAGCCTGACGTGGGACTCAATCCCGAGTCCCCAAGATCTTGCCCTGGGCTACAGGCGGCACTAAAACGCTGAGCCACTGGGACTGCCCAGTATATATAAAGTTAATACAAATATTTAATATTTAGAAATAATTTATAAATATGAATTTCTTTTAATGTAATTAATATAAATATATATAAAATAAATATATGTTTTTTTTAACGGATAAGGAGAAAATTACTACATGCCTGAACAAAACACATGCTCTAAAAAGGCACGACAACTCTTTTTTCACACGTCGCATCTGCCCAGATCCTACTTTGCAGGTGGCGGGAAAAGCAAGGTGCTCAAGGAGCAGCTCCTGTAAACCGGGTCCAGTGACAGCGTGGTGACCTCTTCCCACACGGCTCACCCGAGTCCAGCTCACGAATCACAAGCAAGGCCTAACTGTAGCCAACAGGTGCTGGGCATCAACAAGTCACCAGGGAGAAAGACACGGCACCCGCGGTGAGGGCGGGTTGTCATGGAGAAGACGAGTAACGCCACGTGTTGGCAGGAATGTCCACACAAAGCCGCCTGAGCCACGAAGTCCACTGTTGAAGATTATTTGACTTGCGGGCGCCATGCTCATGCTGTGCACTTAGGAACCGACGGTGCTCGTGCTGCTTGGGGAGCGGTCAAGCCCCTGGCTGAAGGGAGAAAAACGTGCCCATGCTTGGGATCACTCTCCAATGCCTGGCTTCCCTTGTCGGATTGGAGTTTATTGTTTATTATTTATTTTCCCTTGTCTTATCCCTCAGTGGCCTTATCTTATCCCTCTTAACCTCCATGGCCCAACACTTGGATTCCCCAGTTTGTGACTCTGTGACCCACTGTCCATCCAAACACCTAACTGGAAAATGGCTGCCGTTGGGTAACCCCAAGGACCAGAGACTCCACTTTACCCAGGAGATCCTTCCCTACCAGAACTGGCATAGTGGGGGCCCCAACCTCAAACCAGAACCTCAAAGCACCCCACCTTCCCACTGTGGTTTGAACTTTCGGTTCTCCTGAAACACCAGACCTAACCACGTATGAATCTCCTGTTCTCCTGAAACACCAAACCCAACTGGTTATGAACATCCTGTTCTCCTAAAACTTCAGACCCAAGTGCTTATGAACATCCCGTTCTCCTGAATCCAAGTGGTTCTGAACCTCCCGTTCTCCTGAAACACCAGATCCAACTGGTTATGAACCTTCTGTTCTCCTAAAACACCAGACCCAAGTGGTTATGAACATCCCGTTCTCCTGAAAGACCAGACCCAAGTGGTTATGAACCTCCTGTTCTCCTAAAACATCAAGCTCCTCTTCTGCCAACCCCCTCCCAACACACGTAATAAGTAACCTCACCACATAGTTCCAAGAAAGGCAAACACCCATCACCGGGAAAATCAGCCCACTTCCTGCTCCCACACCCACTGACCTACTGGTACCTCCTTCCCATCTTCTCGCAGATGATGGAAGGCAAGGCCTTGCATGCTGCTGTGCGTTCAACAGTGTCTGCCTCCTGAAAATGCATGTCCACCTGGAACGTCAGAACGTGACTTTATTTGGAAATAGGATCATTGCAGGTTAAGATGAGGTCGTAGTAGGGTAAAGTGCACCCTTGATCCAACGGCTGGTGTCTTCAAAGAAGAGGAGAGGACACAGATCTAGAACTGAAGTCCCTTGTGAAAACAGAGGCAGAGACTGGGTATCACGTATGTGGTTGTGTGCAGTTGTGTGTGGTGGTGTGCTTTTGTGTCTATATATGCATGGTGTGTGCACTTGGGTGTAGTTGTGTGTGCGTGGGGGGTCTCATTTTTGGATGGTGTGTGTATGGTATGTGTGGTTGTGTGTAGTTGTGCGTCTGTGTGTCCATATATATACATGGTACATGTGGCTGGGTATAGGTGTGTGTGTGTCTATGTGCATGGTATGCATGCATTTGTTCTTTGAATAGTTGTGTATATCTGTATATGTGCATACTGTGTACTTATGCATAATTGAATGTGTGTACATGCATGATGTATGTGGTTATGTGTAGTTGTGTGTGTGTGTATGCATGATGCATGTGGTTGTGTGTGTTTCAGCGTGTCTACACCTGTGTACAGTGTGTGGTCATGTGTAGTTGTGTGTGTGGCTGTGTGTCTGCTCCTGTGCACGGTGTGTGTTCATGTGTGCTCGTGTGTGTGTGCATCTGTGCCTGACGCGGCTGCTTTTACGTGTGTCTTGATCAGAGCCCACAGCTTCAAGCCGTTGGAGGGACGTGTGAACACAACTCTCGCACGCTTGTCCCGCCACCGGCCTCAGACGCCTTTCCCTCCTTCCCTTCCAGGAGCCTCGACTAGTCTCGTTGTGAGAGTGACAGCAGACACATCACCATGAGGAAAGAAATAAATTGTCACTCTGTGCACACGGGGCTCAGAGACACGGGAGCCCCACGGAGGTGAGCGAAGCTGGCAGCTCCTGTCCCCGTCAGGCGGAAAAACAGTGGATTGGTCAGGAATTCATAGGACAAATGAGGCTGGGCTGGGGCAGCAAATTGGCAAGAGTCACGCAAGTGCTGTGTGCATAGAGCCTCGCGGGCACCCGGCTGCCCGGGTCTGGACCCCCAGATGCCTCCCCTGGCCCAGGTGCCAGCCGGCCACCATCCCCAGCACACATTTCTCCCCCGCTTCCAGGCCGCATGGTGGGGGCGGGGGTTGTCACTGTGTCCTTTTGCACAGACGGTGTCTTAACCAATTTTAACTCAGAGGTGGCACATTTGGGGGCGGCCTGCCCCGAACCCCCAGCAGCCTCACAACTTGGATAGAGAAAAGTAAAAAACAGAGCATCCTTGGAAACAAACGGACGTATCTGCCATTTGCACCGTCATTGAGAAAAACCACAGCCGGTGATGCTCTGGAGCTTCCAAGCCGCACCCAGAGCGAGGAAGCCAGTGCGGGGGGTTCAAAAGCTGGGAGACGGTGAACCGCCACATGGGACGGAGAAGTCAGGTGCCCCGGGTCCCATAAAATCATGCAAATAACTCTAAGGAGGGTCTGTACGCCTCAATCATGGGATCTAGAAGGTCCTAGGGTTTGGGAGTGTCCAGCTCTGCAAAGGGGACACTATTGCAAACATCCCAGGCAGACAGGACCCATCATTTGTTCCGATTCATCCTGAACAAAACAAAAATTCTCAAATCAACGCATTCTTTGCACTTTGGAAAATCGTCCCAGCGCTCACACCGCCCACACCATCTCGGTGGATGCACGGCGGCAAAGCAGCAAAGCACCCTGCTCCTCCACCCCCGACCTGAGCAACACGGAGCTCAGCAGGAAAAAGTCCTAAAGAAGGAGTCCAGGGTGCTTCCTTCCAGAAGAAGAATGGGGTGGCCCCGCTGGCAGCCTGGCGCCGGGCTCCTGGCAGGCTGGACAAGTCCATGCAGGGGGGACCAGGTTTCCGGGGACACCGTTTGATCCCCTGGGCACAAAAACAGGGCGCAAGACATGGCTTCATGGACACAGACGGCAGATGGCCGCAGCCATTCTTTCCAGCTCCATCCTGAGTAACACTCAGCTCCCCCTCCTTCCCCACCCCTCACCCCCCTGTGGGTGGCCTTTCTCCCTGTGGGTTGGGTCAGGGATCTTTATCTCCCTGGCTGCCTGGATGCCATCACTCCTAGGGACCCGTGGGGGTCTTTGTGTAAATAAATGCAACCCCCCCCCAAGTTCCATTTAGATGCAGGGAACATAGGCTCAGCTCTGTTGTGTCCCTGGCCCCAAATGGGTGGGGGTCACACCCAAAACCAAGTGCCAGCCACCCAGCTGAGCTGCAGAGATCCTGTCTGTATGTTTAATAGCCAGCGAGAGACACACATCATAGACGGACACACAGAGGGGGAGACAGGGAGGTCCCACTCCGTGGGCAGTGACATTTAAAAACCCAACACACCCCTGGCCTCGAGAAAGACAGAGAGAAAATAAAATCCCTATATTCGGATAACTAGATGGTCTCCGTTGCCCAGGAGAGCAAATGGAAAGCCCCGAATTATTTTTCTTGGTTCTGACTCATCGGGGAAATTCCTCCTACGTCGTGGCAGTAATGGGCGTGCCCGTCCTAATTTAGGGCCCAGGCAAACTCTGGGTGTTCCTCCCTGATTTTCTGGGAGAGCTGGACGTGGACACGGGTGGGCAGCATCATGGGGTGCCATCGAGCTGGTTTTTAAGGGGAGGCCTCTTGCCGTAGGAGTCGGGCATTCATACTCAGGTGCTGGGCACCAGCTGGTGGCTTTGCTTGATGCTCTTTTTATCTTCATTTTGATGCTTTTTGGTGCTTTTATCTGCATTTTGATGCATTTTGCACATTTTGAGCCTGAAAAGGGGCATTTTGTGAATAACTTGTCCCTCCTCCGCGGGCCTCAAAGCTGTCAAGGACCCCTTGAGGAGGATCTGGAAATGTGAGGTTCTTTCTTGCTGTTTTCAGAAATCATTCATGCCTGCCCATCACTTTCAGGGGGAGTGTCCTGGGGCTTTGCGTGAGGTGCAAACCGTGCAATCCTCATCCATGATGAGGAGCGTCACTCCCCTACTATGCACTACGGTCCAGATGCCCACGTTGAAAAACCTTGAAAAATGATCTGAGCTTCCAACCATACTCGATTTTACACCTAAAGCCAGTCTGCAAACACATAGAGGAAGATTTACTGCAAACCTACATGTGGTTCACAAGGATGGATGCCAGAGAGGACAATGTCACCTTAAAAATGATTGATGATACATAGAAACGTTAGCTGATCTTTGAAACTCTCCAAATTGCTTAATGCCGATAAAATATTTCTACACCCACCCCTCCCCCGACACGGATGAAACGTTGTAGCCAACTTTCAAAAAGTTCATTCCAGCCATTTTAGCAACTGATGGTCTGATTCAATATCCAAAAATCCCTAGTCCAAGACCCTACAAATCAGTAAGTACTGTTTTCAGAATTAGTAATAAAGTTAAGAGTGTGTCCTTGGATGACAGTCCTTTATGCACCATAGAATAGGATAGCTCTCCAGAAAAAGGGGCTCTCAGACTTTTTTTATGACTTGACATGTCTGTATAATTCTTGATTCAAAGAAAACAAAATTGAATGATTAACCAATAAAATATCTTCATATGTATCTATATATCATTTATCTTTCTTTCGTCTATTACCTATCAATCACATCTGTCTGTCCATCCACCCATTTCTCTGTCCGTCTATGCTATCAACTACCTACGTACCTACCCATCCATCCATCCATCCATCCATCCATCCATCCATCCATCATCTGTCATACCTATCTATCCATCCATCTGTCCACCTATCATATCTGTCTATCCAGCTATCATATCTATCTAGTATCCATCCATTAACTATCACATCTGTCCATCCCTCTATCATCTATCATATCTATCTATCCATCCATCCATCCAACTACCATCCATCTATACATCCATTCATCTATTATCTATCATATCTATCTATACATCCATCTACTACCTATCATATCTACTATCTATCCATCCATCATTTATCATATGTACCTATCCATCTATCTATCCGTCCATCATCTGTCATATCCATCTATCTTTCCATCCAATCACCCATCCATTCATCTATCATACCTATGTATCTATCTATCCATCCATCCATGCATTTATCAAATCTATCATCTATTCATCTATCATATCTGTCTATCCATCCATTCATTCACGCATCCAACTATCCTATCTATCTATCTATCTATCTATCTATCTATCTATCCATCTCTCACCTACTTATGCATGTGCACAGTTCCATCCTTTTCCCAAGAACCGTATGGACATAACGCTGTGAAATCAAGCAGCCACCACATTTTCAACAGCATGTGCTGTGTAGGAGGCATTTGCAAAGAGTTCACATTCCTTTCTCTGCAGGAAGTGATCAGAGCCCTTTGGCAGTGAAGCCAGCTAAGCTGTGATTCCATTTGGATTTAATAAATGATTCCATGTAACTCGGCAAAAACAACAAGCGAGTCTAGATTTTATGCACGGTGACAAGATCTGGGATATGCATTAACAAGAGAGAGACCATGATGAACTTAACATTTGTCTGGTATAAATAAGATTTGCCGTAGGTGTGTGTGTATGTGTGTGTGTATGTGTGTGTGTGTGTGTGTGTGACCCAATTATAGTTTCAACATCAATTTTTAAAATTACTCTCTCTGCTTTTGTTAAGGGTCAGTGATGTCTTATGGTTTATGGTATATCCATCTGTTCAGAATTTTTCCAACATTTTAACAATTTCCGTTAATATTTCAACTCCACGAGTCATGTTTAGAAAGCTAAAGAGTTTAGACTCTGGGTTGATCCCACCGTTTCAAAAGCACCAGTTGGGCTTATACTATTTGAAGTGGAAGAATTTTTTTTTTCTCATGGGAGTGGAATTTCCACATGGCATTTAAAAAGCACCTATGACCCATGAAGGGCACGATAAAACACTTCCCCTAGAATTGCAGTTGGGTGTTTACCAAGCATTTGCAAACCCAGACAGGCACAATAAACAAGGGTGTTTATTTAATTTTGCTGATAAGGAGAACTGGTAGGCATAGGCTTGTTTCTTTGTTTCCTGAGTTTTTAAAAAAGATTTTATTTATTTGAGAGACAGAGAACATGAACATGGGTGGGGAGGGGCAGAGGGAGAAGCAGACTCCCCACTTAGCAAGGAGCCCGACATGGGGCTCGATCCCAGGACCCCGGGATCATAACCTGAACCCAAGGCAGACACTTAACCAATTGAGCCACCCAGGCGCCCCTAGCTTGTTTCTTTATACACAAAAATCATTGCTCCTGCATGAAGCGTGAGTCCTCATGTGCCTTCTGGGCTCAGATGTTTGCACAGCTCAGGTTAACATAACATATAAGACAAGGCATTTCAAAGAAACATTTCAGAGTTTCTCCCACTAGAATAGTCATTTTATACACTCAGCTACTCTTATGCTGCCAATATCAATCGATTTTCCCCAAATCTCAGAATTCTTTCCTTTGTAAAAAAAAAAGGAAAGAAGAAGAAGAAGAAGAAGAAGAAGAAGAAGAAGAAGAAGAAGAAGAAGAAGAAGAAAGAAAAAGAAAGAGAAAGAAAGAAAGAAAGAAAGAAAAGTAAAGAAAAGAAAAGAAAAGAAAAGAAAAGAAAAGAAAAGAAAAAAAAGAAAAGAAAAAAAAAGAAAAGAAATGCACTTTCCTTTAGGTCAGAACCAGCAAGGTTTGTTTTTAATGAAATGAAATCTTGAAAGTCACTCTGCCTTCATTTTTCTACCCCTTTCCAACCAGCTACTTTTTCCATTGACGTCGACGTGTACATGGAATTCTGCTCCCTCGGAAATTATATTTCTCTTGCTGGTTCTGAAGCGTAAAAGGTGTCTGGTGAGCTGGCAGGAGGTAGTGAGGTTTTAACAACTTTTGACTTTTCCTCAAATTCATCCAAGACTCAAACCAAATCGGTAACAGTCGATTCCCTGCTATTTATGATAAAGACCCATTAAAGCAAACGTAGAGAGTTTTCAATTCTGCTAAAACACCCAAGTGATAGGCCAGGAATAACAGTTTGTGATTGATTCCCTTTCAACCCTCAGAAACACACAGAAACCCAGTATAATCCACTGGCCACTGGGCAGACACCTAATATGGAAACTTCTGTGGGTTGAATGGTAACTCCCAAAATATATGTTCAATTGTTCACCCCAGAACCTTTCAAAGTGATCTTATTTGGAAAAAAAAAGATTATTTGTGTGTTGATTTATTTTTTTACAAATGGAAAGAAGTGAAGAATCTGAGATGAGGTCATTGTGGATCAGGGTGGCCTTAGATCCAATGAGGTCCTTGTAAGAGACAGAAGAGAAGATGCACACACAGAGGCCCTAAATCCAAGAGGTCCTTATAAGACACAGAAGAGGAGATGCACACACACAGAAGAAGCCACGGGAAGAGATGCAGGCAGAGATGAGAGGAATGTGGCCACCAGCCCAGGGACACCTAGAGCCCAAGAAGCTGGAGGAAGCAGGAAGGACCCTCCCCTGAAGCTTCTGCCGTGGATATAAGTGTTTAGCAACACCCATTTCCTTGGTGTTTTTATGCAGGAATCACACCTGGACTAAAGAAGACTGGGCACCTGTTTGGAAATGTGGCTGTGAGTGTCCGGCCTCTCAAAGGTGTGTGGGTGTCCAACTGAGTCTTGGTTTCCTGGCATTAGAAAATCGTTCCTTATAGCTGTTTCCATCTCTGCCGCATCCTGCCTGTCTTGCCATCTCTGGCTGCAGGGAAAGCCATGGAATCGCACACAGCCAGGAATGGAGATGAAACATCGCTTTCCACCTGCCAGAGATGCGTCTGTACACAATTAAAGAGCCAGGGTACATAGAACGTCTTCCTTTTACCAGAAAGAAGGAAACAGACCCATAAGTAAAGGTGGATTCAGAGGTAGTCAGGACTACTTGTTCAATATAAGAGCTTTTCCCAAGAGTGCATTGAGCATGTGAACTTAAAGATTCAAACCACTGCCATCACAACCAGGGAAACACTGGCCTTCAATCCGGGGCCAAGTATGACTTTGAGTTGATTTCATTAACACCAGCAGACTCTTTCTTTTGTTCTTGCTCTTGGTGGGCAACATGGGCAAGCTGTTCTGCAAATCCAAGTTTGGGAGGGACCCCCACGTGGTCTTTCCTGGGCTCACATACAAAGCAGACGAGTCTATGCCATGTAGAATGGGAACACGTCTCTCTCTTTCTTTGCTCTTGGCTGTATGAGGGGGTCCAGAGAGATGTGGCCCAAACCCATGTTTTTTTCTTGGTTCTTGGTTCTACAAGATGAGCAAAGAAACATGCCCAAACCCAACGGCCCATGGATATGATGAAGAAACAACTCCTTGGTCTCTCTTTATACTTTTACTCTTCCCCATAAAGACAACACATGGATAGACCCAAACGTTGAGTAGCCATAAGACCCCATGTACCGGGGGACCCTTGGGTGGCTCAGTGGTTCAGCGCCTGCCTTTGGCCCAGGGCATGATCCTGGGGTCCCAGGATCGAGCCCTGTGTTGGGCTCCCGGCATGGAGCCTGCTTCTCCCTCTGCCTGTGTGTCTGCCTCTCTCTCTCTCTCTCTCTCTCTCTCTCTCTCTCTCATGAATAAATAAATAAAATCTCAAAAAAAAAAAAAAACGTGTACTGAACATCTTCAAAATGTAGCTTTGGGGATGTTCAAATGACTAATGTGCAGGTTGAAGGTATAAAAATCGACACGACTTTCAGGACCGTGTCAGTTTCTGGTAGACTTCTATTCAATTTCTGGTCAAGTGTGGATGCCTACTTTCAAGGATGAGTCTGGTTGGGAGACGGTAACGTGGGCAGCAAAGGAAAGAGGTGGTGAACATCAACGTGGAGAAAGAATTAACCCGAGTGAGTGGTTATGCGTAGCTGAAAAGTGAAGTCCAGGCATGTGAGCGGGTCATGGTTTTCACCTGCAAGGCACTAAAAGGTCACCTTAGTGTTGACCTTAGTATTGCTCCTCTCCATAGACATTAAAGGCTGCAATGAGAGGAACATGAATTATATTAGAAGCACACAACATCCTATGGAGGCGCATGGGTGATCTCTTCCATCAAAAGAGATGAGGGAGCTCTTCCCAACCTACATTTCCATCAAGCTGCCTCAAGGCACGAAACCAGCTACAGACACCATCCTCCAGAGCCCAGTCAGCCGTGCATTAAAGGAACCAACAGCAGTCCCCGACTTCATTTTTGGAAAAGAAATATGGTCCGAATTACACAAACTACCAGTCTGAATTGCATTCTGTGTAAACCTCCACGTCCTAGGACCAATTCCTTCTTTATTCCTCCATTAGAACATAAGATGAAGACAAGGATGATGTCCGCATCCGTAACAAAACTCATACCTGGATTGTCCGCTCATGACGTGCTTGCCAGATGAAATAGAAAGCATTAAAAATTCTGCTTCAAAGCAGATTTTAACTCAAGAGGTAAAATAACTACGTTGAAAGCAATATGGGTGGTTCTTGATTTTCCTCGGTTACACGTCATCCCCTTGTAGGTAATAATTCATCAGCACAGACAACATGACATTGAACTCTTCTGTTCTTAAAAGGAGTGTCTGCTGGCATTCTTGGAGCATCAGATAAGAAGCAAAGAGCAAAATTTGTTGAGACCATGCTCTTGGGGGGCAGGAACTCATTCAAAGCAGCAGGAAATATATGATTTATGTGATAAGGAAATCATCAGCTTAGATGGAGCTGGTGTCCTCTAAGTGCCTCCTTCTCATTCCTGCACAATGGTGCCTCTCATCCAGTCCTCACCATTTCCCACCTCTTTAGTATTCCCACCTGGATATTTGACATCCCCATCTCAAACTCAGGGTTTTCCATCTGTGGATTCCTCACTGTGGCCGCCATCTTTGCAAATGGTGGCAGCATCCCCCCAGTGGCTTAAACAAAGCAGCAGGAAGTCATCAGCAATAAGCATCCTTTCTCTCCTTTGCATCCCTTCCCCACAACCAACTAGCAGCAAGTCCAGTTCCTTCTACCGGTGGATGCGTGTTGGAAGTCCAGGTGTCCTTTGCCATTTCTAATGCTGTTCTTGTGAACGAGGCCACCATCGTAAGCCACACAGCTGGATGCCACCATCTCCTCTCCTGTCCCTGTACCCTGTGTATTACTTCCTACCAGTCATTGCTCGACCCCTACAGCTGGAGTGATGGCCAAAAAAGACACACCGTCCTTAACACCCACCGATACCTTTCCTGACCATTAGGTACATCTTATAAGCTCCTGCACAAGACCCCAACCACCCTTCTCCATTTCTCACAGGCCAGCAGGGAGGTGCGAGAAGCCACTCAGTGTTGGTCATAAAGCTTAGTTTTATGCCTTTCCTCCAGCCCTGGATCCTTGCAGTGTCAGCTCCTTCTCACCCTTCAGTGTCAGCCTAAAGATAGCTCTTATCTTAACCATCAAGAGCATAGGTACAGGTTTATGCACATCCAGTCCCACCTAAAATTTCAGAGATGCTTCTGATAAGGACCGAAGGTCTTCCAAGAATGCCAGCGCACGTCCTGGAAGAGACTCATGGGGGAATCACCTGCAAGCAGGGCCGGCTTCCTGATGTGAACCCTGGAGTGTCACACAGAAGCTTCTCTTCCAAGCGGCGGCCACACCTGGCTAAATGCTCTGCTGTCCTCATCCCCACATCCTTAAGGATTTCGAAAGAAAGAGCCCAGGGTTTTCATTCTGCACTGTAGCCCCTCAAATTACACAGCCCATCCTGACCACAGAAGAGGAGGACACCAGACTGAACTTGGTCTGTGGTTATTGCTCAGGCAGAGAACACACAACGGTAGGATTAGAAGGACAAAGCCTGTCTTTGCAAATATGTGAATTGTGCACATTCCTTACAATTACGTTTTTCGAACGGTTCATCAGGCAGAGACCTCAGTTTGGCTTTCGGGGTGACAGGGCATCTGCATCACTGATTAAAATCCTGCTGAAAAGTAACAGGGATTTCTTTAGAGTGAAGGAAGCATACAAGTCAGGGAGGTGTGAGAGGATGTTTGCATTTTCCTAGTGGAAGTTTTGTTTGCCTTTTATCTCAATGTAATAGAAAATTGACTAGAACATCCCTGGGGAGGCGGCAACAAGCTTTCTGAGTCAGAAATCCCTATTTTCCATCCCAATGCCCATCCTACAAAATGCCACCGGAAAACATCCATTGTTCCATTGCCACCATCCAGAGGTGGCTGGACAACTGCCCTTCACCCCAAATCCTCCTCCCCAAGGAATCCAGAAAACCTACGCCCGTTGCCCTTCTTGAATACTTGGGCTGTTTCTGGAAAACCCACTGTGTTCTGGATGTTCACTCTGGCCAGAGGCTCGGTTTCAATACCAGAGGTCACGTAACACTAGCCCTTGCGGGTCTTTCCCATCTATCAATCCATCCAAGTTGGGATCTCCTCATGAAACCCACTGGCATCTGGAGTCACATTTCATGAGAGATTTGGATTTTAAAATGTCATTCCAGGTAGATGCACTCCTTAGACACGTTACATCCAGGTAGGAAGAGTAGCTGCTAAGGGCAACAAAACACTCTGAAACTACTTGTGTTGCATATCCCACCTGGAGTTATCATAGTTTCCCCAACCCCTTGAACAAGACAGTCTCAAGACAGGAGAAACGATGCGTCTTCACTCCACATTTGCCTGGAATCTTCTGGGTGTCCGATTAATGCTTCACCATAGTCATGATGGATGAGCACAACACATCACAAATACTACTTGTAATCAATATATTATTGGTTAGAAAAATCCAGATGATAAATTATGCACGTTGGGTATTTTCTCTCTGACTGTGTCTCTTTAGTTTTTGCTCTCTGCTATTCCTACCAGAAAATTTAGGTCATATCCCACTCCCCACCCTGAGCCAATCCCATCAATTGGAGGGATGTGTGTGACATAATTACCCCATAAGATGCAGAAAGCAAATGGGGGCAAATTTCTTGATCCAGTTGGAGCAGATACATTGAAAAGGGTGTGGGCCCCTGGCAAATTTGTTTTTCAGGAATGGAATTTAAACTTATGCTACCTTTACAAAACAGAGAGAGAAAGAATGGATGGATGGATGATAGATGGATGGATGAACGAATGAAAGAAAGAAAGAAAGAAAGAAAGAAAGAAAGAAAGAAAGAAAGAAAGAAAGAAAGAAAGAAAGAAAGAATATACATTTAGAAAGTTGTTTCTTAGGGATTTTGAGTCGGGATGCCCACAGCTATATTCGTGTGCCCTCTAGTGGTAAAATGAATCTAGTGATTATAACTCAATAAAACAGATTATTAGCTATCAAGGATGGTGGAAAAGAAAAAAATTAATATATAAAATTTTATTTAGGAGTGTCTGGATGGCTCAGTTGGTTGAGCGTCTGCTTTCAGCTCAGGTCATGTTCTCGGGGTCCTGGGATCGAGCCCCGCATTGGGTTCCCTGTTCAATGGGGAGCCTTCCTCTCCCTCTTCTACTCCCTCTGCTTCTGCTCTCTTGGTCTCTCTCCCTCTGTCAAATAAACAATAAAATCTTCAAAAAAATTTAGAGCATTTTAGGTTCACAGAAGTATTGAAAAGAAGGTACGGTCTCCACAAACCAACTTGGAAAAAAAGACACTTTTAAGTCCCTAAAAAATCTAGAATTTTGTTTCATTTTATTTTTTTAAAGATTTATTTATTTATTTATTTATTTGAGAGAGGGAGAGAAAGAGAATCTCAAGCAGACTCCCTGCTGAGCAGGGGGCCCAACCTGGGGATTGATCCCAGGACCCCAGGATCATGACCTGAGCCAAAACCAAGAATCAGATGCTGAATTGATGAGGTCACCCAAGCATCCCTGTAGAGAGAATTTTATGATTGATAACTCCATTTTGGGACAATGGTTAATCCATGGCCCTTTGGACTAATGGCCGAGGCGTGTGCCATTTTGATCTATGACATACCTCACATTTTAAAGATTTTATTTATTTATTTGAGAGAGAGCTCAAGCATGAGCAGCAGGAAGGGCAGAAGGAGAGAGAGAAGCAGACTCCCCCTTAAGCAGGGAACCCAATGCGGGACTCGATCCCAGGATCCTGAAATCCTGACCTGAGCCAAAGGCAGATGCTTAACCAACTGAGCCACACAGGTGCCCCAGACATGGCTTATATTTTAACTTAAAAGTTTAAAGGTATCTTCAAAACAGCTCACAGAAAAGCAAATATTGATCTAGCACTGTGCATGGGGCCATGTGCTAAGTCTTTTATAGGAGTTATCTCCATGAATCTTCACAAAAGTCCTGTGGTGTAGGTACGGTCATTATTGGCATTCTGCAAATGGAACCACTCAGCAGGAAGTAGCCCAAGGACACGTGGCTGGGGAGGAGCACAGTTGGCTCTACAGATACCACTGGGTAGAATGGAAAGTGTGTCCTCGGCTGTACACAGTTTCCTTCCTCCTATAGCCTTCAGTTCACAATGTATGACTTGGAACATAGAAGGGACGGAGCTGGGATGAGAGAGGACTTCTGAATCAGGGGTTACCAACCTGTGGTGTAGAGTGGACCATCCTTGGTCGATCCCCTTAATCATTGCACACTCTGTCTCCTTCCCCCACAAAATAAGGGGATTTAGTGAGAAGGTCTTGGAAGATCTTTCTCAGGCTAAAATTCTCAGATCATCTTCTGTGACATCCTAAATTCAAAATGAAACTTCTCACAAGATGTCTCATAAAATAAGGATGTGCTGGGAACTGTAGGAAAAGGAGTGGTGGAGACATGAAACAGCCTTTGTCAATAATCCTCTTATGGACACATAAGGTCCGACATGATTGCCCAGGATCACTTAGAAAAATGAAAACTTTGTTCAATATCCAGTATGAATATGGTTATTTGTGTTTGATAATTATATGTGGGGACTTGGGCTTAGCACGGCCAGTAATCTAGTATTAGTCCAACAACACAAGCCATGTTCTCCTGAGCAAGTTACACAACAATTTCCAAGGCCCTTATACTTTATTGTTACATAGGAGTGTAGTGGATTGAATGGTCTTCCCCAAAAAACATATGTTGGCATCCTAAACCCTGGTACCTGTGAATGTTTCCTATTCAGAAATAGGATCTTTGCAGATGTTGGGATGATGTCCTACAAATCCAACGATGGGTGTCCTTCTAAGGAGACTGAAATTTGGAGGTGGGCCCACAGAGAGGGAAGAAGGTCACAAGAAGATGGACAGAGGGACTGGAGTGGTTGGTGTGTCTACAAGCCAACAGACACCAAGGATTGCCAGCCACCAGCTGGGACACACCCACGCAGTGGAGGTTTCTACCCAGAGCTTCAGAGGGATGCTTTGATTTTGGACTGCCGGCTTCCAGCACTGAGAGAGAATGAATCTCTGTGTTTGAAGCCACCACGCTGGCGGCGACCTGATAGGGCAGCCCTCCCAAACTCATGTAAGGAGTTGTACCCAAATCACGGCGGTCCAGTACGAAGAAGAGCCTCCATCAAAGTTCTGGCACAACCTCAGGGCAAAATCAACACAGGGGTCCCTCCCAAGTTTTTGGTGGACTACTCTCAACTCGGTTTCATCTGTGGATGAGAATCAATCCTTTCTGTCGGCTTAACGGCTACTTTAGGCTACTTCCTTTCACTGTGTCATGATTTAATCCATTATTATTTTGTCAACTATTCAGTTATCCAGATGGCAGTTATTCAATTCACGTTCAATCGTAATTTCAATTATGATGCTTTAATGGTGGCAATTTTTCCGTTCCCCATCAACCAGTTAGATGCACACAAGACCTTACAGGGAGAGTTTGCTTCGGAGAGCAACAGAGACAATGGCACAAATGGATGCCATCGCGTGTTTTCTAGCACCGAAAGACATGTTTAGATACACACCTATCACCAAAAGCAGAAAAGAAGTTAACGATAGCGTCACAATCAATGGGCATTTAGTCATCCTGCAATGGTAGACGAACCCACTGGCTCTCCAGTTCCTTCCCGAAATTTTGCAGGTGCCATGTTGGCTAACATTGACTGCTCAATCTCAATCATTGCTTCCCCTTATGCCCGCACAGTGGAGGTGCCTCCCTCCGTGTCACACAGGCAAAATGGGAACACTCCACAGCAGGGCTTCAGCCACGGGCTGTCATAATTCAATTCGGACAACTGCTGCTGGACGGGAAGGATGCTTTTCCTATGTTCTTTCACGGCGTTGGCCACGGTCTGGATCACGACATCGTACAAGGGCTCTGTGTCCTGTGTCAGAGGTGTGGACTCGGAGGGATCCCTGGTGAGGTCAAAGAGCAGAGGAGGGTCGTGGTAGGTGACCAGTTTGCCAGAACATCGGCAAAAGAGGGTCTCAAAGCAGGCGTGAGCTCCTGGCGGCTGGAACACGGGTGTCACGTAGTGAACCTTCCACACTGCATCACCTGGACAAGAAGAGCCACGTCAGAGATAGCCAACCCACATGCCAACCGACCTTGTGTTCTTCCACCGTCTCAAGCATGTGTCCTGGTCTTTCTCTTGGCCCACAGGTTAATGCTAAACATCATTCAGTCCTTATAATTCAGTACTAAGAAATCAGAATCCCCTAGTAGCACTTTCTGTATGCTTGGAAGCAGCCGTTCATTATGCTTCTCAAAATAGATCATTTCTTCAGGATATCCTCCCCTGTCTAAAGAGTGTGCTCTTGGAAAGTTATCCAAGATGGTATTTTCAGCGGTCACCCCAGAATCGAAGGACTGGTCTGGAGGTGGGGGAGGGGGAGAAAGGAACAAAGTTTTGAGAACAGACTTGAGTGACATTAATCTTGGCATCTGCAAGGAGCAGGGGCTGGTGTACTCACTGTCCTTGGGGTGCCAGCGCACGGCGTGAAGGAATGCGCCACAGTAGTGGTAAAGGAACTCATGCTCTGACCGCTGGACTTCACCCTGAAGCAGGGGCATCAGGTTCCGGCCGTCAATCACCCTGCAGACACACACAAAGGACATCAGGCAAAGGAGGTTGGCCAAGTGTCTGTTGGGAGGATGGTCAGTGCATTCCATGACATTTCCCGGGCCCGGAGAGCACCGTGCGACTTTTCTGGAAATCTGTGCACAGTGTCATGGACACTACATTGTCATGGGAAATCCAGAAAAAAAATCTCAGCTTTTACAGTGAAAAATCAGTAAAGAGGGACACGTGGGTGGCTCAGCAGTAGAGCATCTTCCCTTTGACTCAGGGCATGATCCTGGAGTCCTGGGATCGAGTCCCACATTGGGCTCCCTGCAGGGAGTCTGCTTCTCCCTCTGCCTGTGTCTCTGCCTCTCTCTCTGTGCCTCTCATGAATAGATAAATGAAGTCTTAAAAAAAAGAAAAAGAAAAATCAAGACAGAGGAGTGTGTCAATGCGTGTCCATCTAAAGAGCACTGCAGCTCTCAAAAGCTCAGTTTTCTGGAAGACTTTACAAACCAAAATTTCATCCGCAATTGCCTTGCTCTCCTGAAAGGGGATCTTACAGAACTTCTAAGGGGTGCCCGGTGGCTCAGTCGGTTAAGCGCCCAACTCTCAATTTCAGCTTAAGTCATGATCTCAGAGCTGTGAGATCGAGCTCCACATCGGGCTCAATCTCTGCTTGAGATTCTCTCTCCTTCTTCCTCTGCCCTCCCCCGACTGGTGCACACCCTCTCTAAATAAATAAATAACATATTTTTTAAAAAGAACCTTGGGATGCCTGGGTGACTCAGCGGGTTGAGCATCTGCCTTTGGCTCAGGACATGATCTCAGATTCCTGGGATCGAGTCCCACATTGGGTTCCTTGCATGAAGCCTGCTTCTCCTCCCTCTGCCTGTGTCTCTCCCTCTCTCTCTGTGTGTCTCTCATGAATAAATAAATAAAATCTTTAAAACAAACAAACAAACAAAATAAAATAAAATAAAATAAAATAAAATAAGAACCTCTAAAAAATCTTATGCTTTCTCAGTTATATTAGAAAATAGACCTTCTATCATATCAGAAAAAATAAAACCGACGTCGTAATAAAAAATACAGTAAGTGTCACATGATCTTAAAAATGATGGTAAAAGAAATGGCACTGTGTTTATTCTCAGATACAATGCTTGCCTGTGTTGGTAATCCCTTAGAAAGCTGGTGGAACTAAATTAGGCAAGGTCACCGGTATAGAATTTTTTTTGGTTAGAATTTCATTTCTAAAAAAAAAAAAAGAATTTTATTTCTATATCTCAGCAATGAACAATTGGGAGTTCCATTTTTTAAAAGACCATTTACTACAGCATCATAAGACATGGGATATGGAGGGATATCTTTTAAAAAAAAAAAGATTTTATTTATTTGAGAGAGAGAGCACCAGTGGGGGCAGGGCCAGAGGGAGAAGCTTAGTCGCTGAGCAATGAGCCCAACTCGATCCTGGGACTCCAAGATCATGACCTGAGCCAAAGGCAGGCACTTAACTGACTGAGCCACCCAGGCTGGGCACCTAGGATATCTTTTTTTTTTTTTTAATACCAAAATTTTGTGTGCTGCAGCTACAAAACATGTGATAATGGAACTCAAAGGAAAGATAAACAATGTTCATAGATTGAAAGACTCAAAATTGTTCAGATCTTGATTTTTAACAAAACGATCTATAGATTTAATGCAATCTCGACCAAGATCCCAGAACGGTCTTGTAGAAAGTGAGAAACATTTTTTTTCTATAATGGACAACATCGTTAGTCACGAGGGAAACACAAATTTCCACCACCATGAGATTCGACTACACAGTTATTATAATGGTTACCATGGAAAAGAATGACCATACCAAATATGGTGGGAATGCCAAATGGGGCAACCATTTTGAAAGTCAATAGGACAAGTTTCTCATAAACATATATCAACCCATATTGATAATAGACCAGATTCCCCACTCTTGGGCATTTACCGCAGAGAAATACAACATTGATGTCTACACAAAGACCTCTGTGCAAATATGCAATGCAACGTTCATCGTAAGAGCCGAGTTTGCTTTTAGAATCTCACAGAGTCCTTCACCTCGGTTTTCTATTAAAGACTAAAAAAGTGCCGGTAGTAATGATAGGGCATTTTTAGAGCTAATTCTGGAAAAGAAAGAAAACAGATTGATTATATGAAGGAAAACCTTAGTCAGAGCTCAGAGGACATTATTTCTTGCGACTGTAATTCTGCACGACCTTTTATGAGTCCAATATACAGACTATAGCAACATCCCAAAGTCCATAGACTCTACTGAGATCGAGGAAAGTTACTTTTATGACTATGATTGGCTTGGTTGAAAAAAAACTACATTTCCGCTAACATAACTATTTTTAAAAAATGGATCATTAGCCAAAATTGATAAATATACTTCTTAGCATTGGGGACTTGTGCTTTGTTATTATTTCATATAAATTCTCAATAAATCCTATTATTGGCTAAAACAAAGGTTAAAAAAAAAAGAGGAGATCTTTCTTTGCTGCTGTTTCTAATTTGCTTTGGGCTCCATTCTATTTTGCTTCAGAAAGACTTCAGAAAGTTCCATTGCATGAAGAAGGAAACATTAGAATCAGTCTTTGGGCTTACAAGGGACAAGTGGCATTGGGTTGGAGCCGCTGCAATAAACTATCAGAAAGTCACCCGTAAGCCTGCCTTGGTTGGTTGTTCCCAGGGACTGGGACTGTGCCATATGAAGGCTGTCCTCCTGCTGGAATTCAAAATAGTCACAACAGAATTCCAAGTAGCCCTGGAATGCCTTACCTTCCTGTCAGCCTTCCCGACCTTGTACAGTCCAGTCCAAGGAATCGTTATTCTCTTACATGGGTGAGCATTTTACCAGCCACATCCTCATCCCCAAACCTCCCCGTGTCCACTTTTCTCCCCAGTGGAAGCCATAGAGTATCTAGGATGTGCCACGTAGTCATTTAAGACCAATACTGCTCAATACACGAAGCTAAACTTCCTGTTAAGCTAGAGTTTTGTGGCTTTTGTCCCAAATACTCTGAGAACAAAGATGATGTGAACAGGGGTTACGATTATCACCTGTCCTGAGGGACTGAGCTTCCTGATACGGCTGCTAGCGTGGGGAAAATATCCATTAAACTGGTAGGTTCCTCAATCACTTTTCCAGCTGACAATCTTCCCGGCCAACGGATGAGTCCCGGAACACGGATTCCACCTTCCCAGCCGGCCATGCCTTTCCCACCTACGAGGTGAGGCAACAGAGGGTCAGTTAGAATCGTCGCGGTGGCAAGACTGCTTTAAAAAAAAAAAAAAAAGTACAGTAGCATCAATACAGACAACATGTTCAGGGCCGACCCTGTGCAGAGTCCTGATGGGGTCAGCAGTACACGTCCATGGAATTACTATTTCTTGGCCTGCTGACAGGTGTTTAACTGAATAACTCATTGTATTTGAGATGGGGCATGTGCACTGGCAACACTGTCTGCCCCCAATGCTGTTATCCTGCATATACAGCTGCTTCATCCCCCAACCACATTCACACCATTTGCTCCAAAGTTGTCCATCAGCCTTTAAAATGAAAGCCATGCCCTAGAAGTTTTTCTGCTCTCTTTCTCTCTCTTTTGGAGATTTATTATCTTCCAACGTATCATAGAATTGAACTACTCCTCTGTTTTTCTTGCTGTGCCTCCCTCCACTAAAATGTAAGTTCCACGAAGGCAGTGATTCTTTGGTTTTGTTCACTGCTGAGTCCAGCGCCCTGAAAATAAACTTAATGGAATCGTGTGGTTCTACACGAACTGATGACCACAAACCAGGCCATTACAGAGCATGAATCCAGGAGGCAACGATGACCGCAGGACAACAGGCATAGGCCAGGGTCCCCTTGAGCGAAGCAGGAGGAATGGCCATCCTACAGGCTTAATGGAGACGTATTACTTCATTAGATTGCTCCAACTGGAGTGTCAATCACACCAGATGGAGATTGTTTTTTTTTATTTTTTTTGAAATGTCCTCATAGGTAAAAATAGAGTTTCAATAATAACACTTTCCTTTATGGCACATACTTGCTTTCCTAAGCATGCACTTTACTTGTGCCAGCTCTAAGAGAGCAGACACCCACACTCTGCCTCCAGAATGAGGCAAAGACAATCCCATTCACAGAAAAATCATTATTCCCTGCTGAATCCATACTATCATTCATGCAAATACAGGCTCAGTTGTTTTGCATTCAGTGGGAAAGCACAAATACTATATTTTCCTCTGGAAGGAAACTGTGAAATCTCTTTCAGTAGATATGACAAGATACACTGAACACCTTCCAGATGATTTTCTTATCTGGAAACACGTCAAGATACACGTCATGGGTCAGGCCAATGCGGTGGCTAACGGGACATGTTTTCATGGACTAAATGTTGTACCAGGATATGGGGCTGGTATCTGTGCATTCAATTATGAAACCAAAGACAGGGTTGCTACTTTGTGTGCTAAGTCATATCTTGACAAGAGAGCACCAACACTTCCTTAGTCACCAAGGAGCCTCTGGTTTTTGACGTCTTGGCTCTGGCTACCACATCAGATCTTCTACCAACAGCCTTGTACATGTGTAATCAATGACTTGGTACATATCCGATTCATTGGAAGAGTCCCATAAAGGCATGTGGTTTCATTAATCTTTATCATCTCATGGGGTTGCCAGGGCGGCTAGTTTCTCTCATAATGTTGGCAGATTTAGGCCCGTTTCATTGGGTATCAGCCCCCTGCTTTATTTCACCCAGACTCAAGTCAAATGCACTTTTTCACCTTTTCCCACGTTCATCTGCTCATTTTATGGATTCCCATTATCGTGAGCCCAGGAGAGCTGACTTACAACCAGACCCCACCCACAATCCCCACTCCTCACCTCTGTATATTCCGTTCCACCCACCACGCTGGGAGTGGCCCACCCGTGACTCCAAATGCCCTCCGTGGTCTGATGTAAAGTAGACAAGCGTGCGGTTCTTCAGATGAAAATCGTCGATAGCATCAAGAATTTTGCCTGAAATAGTAAAAAAAAAGAGGGGGGACACATGTAATGGAAGTCATTATGAGCTTTGGGCTATGACGCTAGTCCAACTTGCAGCACGTTTGTACGGGAGTCACTGCAGAACTGTTTCTCATCGACGATGCACCTGCTGACAGTGGGTGGTGTGTGAGCTCAAGAAGAGCGACGTTTTCCGAATTCCTCAAGAGCATCTTGTGTTGGACAGATGATTATGTTAAACTAGGAGTGGAAATGGCTTTATCCTTTACTATTTTACTATTATCCCTTGTTACATCATTATTGCATAATAATATTTATTTTTATTATTTTATGATGCAGACACCAACATTCACACTTTTAACTTATAAGTTATGTTTAGCTCTTGTTGGTTTTTCTTTTGGGGGCTTCGCTGTTTCTGTTCTTGGTTTATACAGACTCCTGTATTAAGGTATGAAAACATGTCACATCGTTGGCAATAGTTCCTCCTTTGGCAAGGAGCGTGCCTTGTCTTTTGCAATCACATTTGTCCCATGGCATTAGGACCCACCCTAAGACCTCACCATAACTTGATTCCATCTGCAAAGGCTCTATTTCCAAATACCAACACATTCAGAGATTCCAGAAGTTAGTACATGGACCTTTCTTTTGGAGGATACAAAGCCACTCCCAACACTGACTTTACCCAATATATTCCATCCCTGCCACTCTGACTTGGTTTCCCTCCTCGGATCTTCTCCTCACTGGACCATCTCCATGGTCATCTATTTCTGCTTCCCTGACCTAACATCAAAACTTCTGCATGTAGCTCAGTGTCGTAAGTTTTATTTTTGATAGCACTTTCTTTGCAACCATAAAAGTGTGTCTGGATCCTTTCTCTTAACTGGCCTCCCATCAGACATCCGTGGGCAATTTCATTTCTTATCACTTTCTTTCCCCATGTGTACTTCATCGTCATCCTACTAAGGAGCACTCCCCAAGTAAGAGTAATTAATATTTTCATTAGAGTCACCTTAAGCCTCAATATTAATTTTGGAATCATGAATATTTCATGAGTCACCGTTCCCATCCAGGATCTGGTATATTTCCACTTACTAAGGTTTTCTCTTATGAGTTACTTGTATTCAACAAGATCACTTACTTTTTGAACATATTCTATATATTGGTTGTTGATATTGGACCTGCTACGAATGATACCTATCACCTACTGTATCTTAAAATGGGTTATTTTTAATATAGATGAAAAGTCTTTTGGTGCATATTTCTAACACAGAAATATTTTAAGATGGACATGTATGTACATAGATATTAGAGTATACACAAGTATAATTATATTATACTTATTCTATACTAGGGGTATACTTAATAATTATCACAATAGCTTATATATTATCTCAAAGCCTATATTATTATTTATATTATTACTATACTATGTATTAAGATAGTATACTAGCAACAATATCATATGCTGATATATGCACGTTATATAGAACATGATATACTATTACTAAAGACATATGTATACGTTATAGTATATTATTATAGTTTATATTATATATTATATATGTGAAGTATATATTTAGGTTGATGCTGGCAAGCATGTAAGTATCGTCATGGTTAGTACCTGATTAATAATTTTTTAAAAGATTTTATTTATTTATTCATGAGAGACACAGAGAGAGAGAGAGAGGCAGAGACACAGGCAGAGGGAGAAGCAGGCTCCATGCAGGGAGCCCGACGTGGGACTCGATCCCAGGACTCCAGGATCAGGCCCTGGGCTGAAGGCAGTGCTAAACCACTGAGCCACCCGGACTGTCCTAATTAATAACTGTTTTAAAAATCTCTCAAAACATTGAGAAGAGAGCCAGTTAAAAGCATTGATCAATATCATGCTTAAAGTTACAATATTGAAACTATTTCATTAATATAAGTTATAAAAGAAGACTTCTGTCATTATTATTATTATTACTCATTTTTAAGATTATTTGATTAATGAAATTAACAGAAAACCTAAATACATGTGTACTTAGAATAAGACCTGAAGTTGATACTGTTAATGGACATAATTGTCTATCTTGAGAAACCTAGAAAGTATAATAAAACTATTATTATATGTATATACTATGTAATGTGCCTTATTAATTATAATACTGTATATAATCTATAATTACATAACACAATATGTGAAAATATACTAATAGTTATATATTGATAATATATTATAATATAATACATTACCAATAATGTAACTATATTATATATTATACATAATATAATTGTAATTATAACATGCAATATGTACACAAATATTTGTTTTATTAGGCTATAGTTTTCAGCATAGATAATCGTATATTTTATTGTTATGAAGTTAGTTTCAGATGTTTCTATTCTTAGTATTTCAAGAGATTTAAAAAACATAATTACATAGTGGTCATGGAAATGCATAACACCTTATATAAAAATGAATTTATGTTATAAATGTAATATGTTTCTTTCTAGCAGCAACTGAAAAAGATTATATAAAAATGTATAGATATGAATGTATTTATACAGTCATTGGATTTGTATCATACAAATTTACATTATATATTTATTATATGGTATATATTATATATTATCATTGTTTATCATATTATATATTATAGATATTACATAAGACAAATATACACAAATATTATAGATACTGTATAGTACAAATATATATGTACACATATACACATTTCAGTTGCTGCTAGACGGGTGCTAATCATTTCCATGGGCACTACCCAATTTTTTTTAAAGATTTTATTTATTTATTCATAAAAGACACAGAGAAAGAGAGAGGCAGAGACACAGGCAGAAGGAGAAGCAGGCTCCACGCAGGGAACCCGATGTGGTACTCGATCCCAGAACTCCAGGATCACACCCTGGGCTGAAGGCGACGCTAAACCGCTGAGCCACCCAGGCTTCCCATTACCTAATTATTTTTTAAACTTCTCTCAAAGTTACTTGACAATTGTAAAGAATAGAACTATGTTGGAAACCCTAGAGATTTCTGTGATGCTGGAAATAGATATATCATATTTAACATTTTATATATGCATTTCATACACGTGTCTTGGTATTTGCGTGTACAAGTAACTTTCTCAGACAGTTTGGCCGTCTCCTGGGCTCCTGCAGCCCTGTCCAGGGGAGCCGCCGAGTGCACCTGCACAACCTCGCACACAAACAGCCCAGAATCCCAATCCTAGACATCATCACTTTTGTGCAAACAGGTCCAGCCAAGCCTCTCCTACTGCTGCCATGGCTTATCTGTCTGCCTCACCTTGGACACTCACCCTCTCCTCCCAATCTGGAGGAACCTGCTCTGAGCTACCGAATTCACCAAGACTCCTGTCGGACGTATGACTAATTAGGCCTCAGAGGATTTCCCCTGGGTCAGGTAGGGAATGTCATTTGCATTGGAAGCCTCCATCTGGGTTTGAGGAAGCAGGAAGCCAGGTGGAGGGTGGGTAGGTGGGAGTTTCCGAAGCTTTCCCAACACCTGTGAAATGACAGCCTGTAGGAGTCTGAGGGGTTATGGAATGCTTCAGAAGAACTTAGCCATGTTTCCTCATTTCTGTCCATCTCTGTCAGACCCTCCACCAGCACCACCGAGCTAGCGAATAGGACTCAGTGGGTTCTGATTCTGGCTCCTCGGGGCATGACCTATAACCTGGAGCCAGCCCACAACATCTCATGCTTTTGTTTCCTCATCTTCCAAGGGGAATAACAAGGATGAGTATGATCCCCATCTCCTAGAATGTTTATGGGGATCAATCCAGAACACACCGGAGCAGTGCATGTCATATGAGTCAAGCCGTTTATTCGATCAATAGATCACCCTGTTTAACCATTAAGAGTGCACTTTAACAAATGTATTAGTATGAATCCCAACCAGGACCCAATAAGTAATTTTTATTCTTAGTATTTCTGAAATTACATGTCGAAACAGATGATTATTTGTCTTGAAAGCTCAGTTCTGCCTGGACAAACATACCCAACCCATGGGTCCCAATGGCTTATGAATTTCAGGCACATTCTTTGAAAATATAGCTTTCAAATACCCGGCATGTCTGCAAAGCTTCAGCGCACCCATGGGGAGGTGTGTTGTCACCTGAGGACCACGGAAAAAAATCCCATGGGGATCAAACCCCACCTGGAATACCTTATTTGCTGCATTAATGCCACATCATTTGTTATATTAACTTAGTTTGCTAACTTTGTCTTGATTTAAAATTTTAAAGCAAATAGGATTCGTTTGTGGTCTTTGTCTGTTTTTAGTGATGACATCCTGACCTGGCGTTCTTTACATACTTCACACACCCAGACACACACACACACGTGCTTACATAAACATAGACATATGTGCCTATGTTTAGTCAAATAGTATTTATATTTTAAATAATTTTTAGGAACACCTGGATGGCTCAGGTGGTAAAGCATCTGCCGTCAGCTTAGGTCATGATCCCGGGATCCTGGGATGGAGCCCCACTCCAGGCTCCCTGCTCAGTGGGGGTATCTGCTTCTCCTTCCCCCGGCTCTTCTTTTCTCTCTCCCTCAGTCTCAAAGAAATAACTAAAATCCTTTTTAAATTTTTTAAAAAATAATTTTTAAATGTTTTCTATATTTTTAAGACTGTGAATTGACAATATTTTTTGGCTTCCCTTTGCTCAGGCTTGAATTCTCTCTTTCCAAAAAGATCCTATTTATTTGTTCAAGAGACAGAGTGAGGGAGCAGAGGGAGGAGCAGAGGGAGAGGGAGAAGCAGACTCTTCTGCTGAGCACAGAGCTCAAGACAGGGTTCAATCCCAGGATCCAGAGATCACGACCAGAGCTGAAACCAAGAGTCAGGTGCTCAACCGACTGAATCAGCCAGGTGCCTAGGTCAGTCTTATTTCTCTGATTACTAAAATCTATTTCATGCCAACATCCCACATTTGGAGGTTGTTATAACCAAAAGCTTCTGTCCTGCCAACACACGAGGGCAGCCCCATGAGCTTTTCAGCCGTCCTGTCGCTAAACTGGAACCTGATTTGCTCACTAATATACGTACCATAGAAACACTGGGAGCTCCATGGAGAGGGCAAGCATTGAGTGTACTTTTGTGCTGACTTTGCTTAGGACTTCCACTTACGACATCGTTGGGGCAGCCCTGGGGGCCATGTCTGGGTGTCCTGAACTATCAAAACATGGAGTTCCCATCTCTGTAGGTCCTGCCACTTACCAACCATGGAGTCCATCTCCTGCACGTTGTCCCCGTATAAGCCATGCTTGCTGGTGCCAATGAACTCGGTTGTTGTGGGGAGAGGCACATGTACATGCAGAAAGGTAAAAACAAGGAGGAAAGGTCCTTCACGGTTCCTGGAGGGACATCAATCACTTAGCATATGAGTTTGCAAAGTGTGGGGAAGTAGATCACATCATTTTTTTTTTGTCACACAGTGTCCGTCTGTCCCCAATGCACCCCAAGAGAGCAGATGCACACATGCGGCAGAAACCATCCAGGCTGGGGTGGATCTCAGGATCCCCTAGCATTTGGACTGCTCCCCAAGGACACATGTGGGACAGCTAGATTCCTGAGAAGCCCCGCCTGGCACGACGGAGCTCATAAGCCCATCCAGCTCTGCTTGGCACACCTTCCCATGGCTAATAAAGTCTCTCAGGCCACTGTAACACCTGACAGACCCAAAGGGATGGTGGCTCGGGAGTGGTTTCTTAGATATGCCAACTCTTTCACAACCCCCAAGCAAGCATGGACAGAAACATCTTGGCAGCATGTCTCCACACCTTCAGATATCCTGTGAGGACATAGAAAATGAGGTTGGCCCACTTCGAGCTGTGATGATCCACAGGGAATGTAGGTCAGCAGCTAACCAGAGCAGCACATGGCACAAATGACAGTCTTTGGGAAATTTCTACTCTGATGACATATCATGGTGTAAAGAACGACAGAAAAAATGAAAAAAGAAAGTTGCACTATGGAGAACTGGGTTGAATGGCATCTTTCCACAACTGATGTCCACCAGAAAGCTCAGAACATTTCTGCTGTGTTAAGCCTCTCGGTTTTTGGCACTTTTTAATGGCATCACTATGAAGCTGACACACATCGTACTGAGGATTGAGATGATACCTATGTTGCTTTATGTAGCAAAAGGTAATCTGCAGATGGGATTAGGTTCAGGATCTTGAGATGGGGAGATAAGTCCAAATTCTCTGAATCACAAAGGTCCTTGAAAGAGGGACCCCAATATGGTCAAAATCAGACAAAAATAGTGTGGATAACTGATAACCAAAGTAGAGATGCAACCAATCAGCTATACGCCAAGGAAATACTGCAGCTTCTCCAATCTGGGATGAGAAACAGACTTCCCCTGAACCTCCAGAATGGGCAAGTCCTGTAATGTGAGATTCAGATTCTTGACCTCCAGTACCATAAAGTAATACATTTGTGTTGCTTTAAGCCACTCTCATTTGCAGAAACCTGTTCCAGCAGCCATAGGAGACTCACACACTCAGAATCCAGATAAAAGCAATTTCTATCATCTGTGAACCTACGCCACATGCTCATGGCCACATTATTAATCAGTGGAGTGAGCTTCTGAATCCTCATAGTCCCCATTTCTTTTCCGTATGGTGCCCCCGTGGATCACAAAGAGCTTCTGAAAGTCAACGCAAGTTTTGGTGATGGAAGTACATTTTTCACACCCCAGTATTTGTTCATGATGTACTAATGTAAACAGTAAGCAACGCCCTGTGCGGGTGTCTTCAGACTTAAAGGGTCTCACAGAATTGAATAGAATCTCTCATCTTGAGCTCTTGGTGTGACAAATGCCATCTCACAACATGCTAATGTGTCCCTTTGCAAAGCATCTGTGCTTCTGTGCACATGGAAAGTAGCAGGGAATAAAGAGCTTGCCGTGAATGAAACCAGCCATTCCATTGCATCTACAATGCAAAGATGGTTTAATCTCTCACAGACTCTAAATTTGTATTGTGCCCACCTTGGCTATAAGGTAAGGACCAAGCTAGATACAAGTTGCCCAAGAGCCTTTACACCACCAAACCGTGCTATGTGCCAAACACACCAGCTTACAGATCCCTACCCCAGGATGATCTCAGCCTCAATGATGACACCTCCAAAGACCTTATTCCCAAAATCAGCTGCTGAGTTTCTAGGTAGACATGATTTCTGGAGGGGTGCCTTTAACCCAGATCATCATGATACAACTTTTTTAAAATTCATTTTCCCCTTTCTTGACATTGTGATATTTATCAGAGCACAAATTTTTCAGAGTGACATTTGCATTATGTGCTGCCCTCATTAGCTGAGGGCCTATCTTCCTTGTGCTTGAGCTTCATGCAGTAATGCCTGGCCACTTCTTCATTTCATCCTTGTTCACCTTTAAAGATTCAGTCAACATATCTTCTCAAGTATGGCTTTCCTGATATCTTGGAAAATCCCTACAGTTTGGACTGATACCACCCTGGATTTATGCCCACTAGCTTATTTCTTATCATGGGCTTGTACATATGTGATCATCAATGATATCAACTTGTCCCTGACATTCAGACCCCAGGATGGCGATCGATAAAGATAAAGCTTCAGTCAATGTTGCAATGACCAAAAGAAAATGTGTTCACATTCTCTCTCTCTTTTTTTTTAAGATTCAAAAAGTGAAGGCCCATAAATGTGGCTCCTTTGGAAAGTTTCCAGCGACTTTGTTCTGCATGCATTGGGCTTTATAATGATCCCCACTGACCTCAGCTCATGCTCATACATATCTCATGCTCAATGATAAGCCCTCTGATTTTAACTTCTCAAAGAGGTTTTTTGCCTAATAGGAAAACAGCACAGTGACCGACTTACTCTACTATTTAGTTTCCTGGTAAATGCATTTCCCACTGTGTATTAATATGCAGACAATATAATTATTAATTATTAATATTATTAACCATAAATTAATAAGCCAGATTTCTAAGTGTGAGTCTACCTGCTTTGGTCTGACCAAATATGAATTTCAAGGCCAATGGAGAAATTGTGATTTTAATAACAAAAGCTCAAACAAGATGGCGCCCCTTAGGTACTACCTAAAGAGTCCAACTGACGTCCAAAATATATGGTATTGTATTGTCTAGTCCTAACTAGTGATATTCCATTTCTTTTCTCAGTATTGTTCAAAGCATGACCTCTTATTTTTAAAAAATACTAGTTCTGTTAACTCTGTCTTAAACCCCTTAAAATACATGGACTTTTAAAATTATCTTTACCTTTCCATAAATGAAATCGCCTCCTTCACCATGATGGAGCCAGCTCGCTCTGCCTTCATGGGCTGTTCGGTGATATCATGCTCCCGCATGAGGAGACAATCCCAGTACAGAGGAGATTTGTAACTGGAGAACCAAAAGTAGCCCAGCAGAAAAATAAAAAGAATCATACAGAAGATGAGGGACCAGGGAAGAGAGACCAAGCGACTCAGTTTCCCCAGGGCGAGAGTGAGTGCAGCAATAGCGACCAGCTGCACACAAAGCCATATTTTGCTCCTGATGGCTAATTCTGTGTCACGAGAGGGGTCTGGCCAGCAGGGGTCAATCAGAGTGAATGGCATGCCATAGTAGTAATCAAACCCATAATGATACGGATGATGGCACTGGTCATATCGGGACTGGCAGTTTAAGCCTTGATGCCATTTGCCTGAAATTACAAACAGACAAATTAAGCATAGTATGCTCACACACCATGAAGATCACATGAGCACTCTTCATTCAAAACAGACGACTCATGCACAAACATGGAGCAGCAAATAGTTATCTTTTGCTTAAAAATCTGATTTCAGGACCTGATTCACCTTTTGCTCTCTTTTGCTTCACAGAAATTTGTGTTAAGAACTCATGGTGAGTGACAAGATAGGATGAAAAATAAAGGGAGGAAAATACAGTTGTGAGTTTGTAGCAAGGATGTGAACTGGGCAGTTTCTCCTCAACAGAAAGAAAAAAAAGTCATACATACAAAGATGAATACATGACAGAGACAGGATAGATTATAGCTGGTGGATAAACTGGTGAGTAGGTAGGTAGATAATCGATATAGATAATGAGATAGATATGATATAAGATGGATGGACAACAGGGAAGATGGATAGATAGGCAGGTAGATAGATAGATAGATAGATAGATAGATAGATAGATAGATAGATAGTAGATGGATGGATAGATGTAAATTATACCGACAAAGATACATAAATGCTAGAGATAAGATAAATGACACATGATGAATAGATAATGAATGGGTAGAGATGATAGATGATAGATAGATATGATGGAAGATAGATGGGGCATGTGTGCACATATGCATAGGTGGATAGATTGAGAGATGAAGATGGATGGATGGGTACACTGATAACATATAGATATAGATAGATGATAGATAGATAGATAGATAGATAGATAGATAGATAGATAGATATAAATGAATGATGGAAGATGGACCAAGCATGGATAATGGGTGGTTGGATAGCTCACTGGATGGAAACCCCAGGTCTATCACTAAAGTTCACTGAACTTTATGTGATAAAACTTGCCATGCCTTGAATGGTAACAAAAAGATCCACGGGCATCCTGCTGGGATGTGGACTCGAAGAGAGCATGGGCATGTGTAGCCACTAAAATGCTAATAGTTCTCTGCATGGAGTAAGGGCCACATGGAAGATGGACATACATCTCTGAACACCTGAGAGGGTAAGCAGATGAGAGGCAAGGCTAGGGCCGAGGTTTTTCTGTCCTGACCTCCATTAAGACTGTCTTCTCTTATCAATGTCAAATTGGTTACAAAAATTGATTAAAAATAGCATGATATTTTCATGCCAGTTGAAACCCAGGCTCTCAAATAGGGACAGTAGGTTTAGTTTCAAATTAGTCATCATTGGTTGAAGTCTATCATCTTTGGCAGTGAGAAAAAAGGCATCCGTACAACATCGATGGTTCCATTTTAATGATAATGAGGTGAGCAAGAGAACTTATACTGAGAAAATATACACGCACAGACAGGCTGACAAATTTGATCTTATTGTGCAACATTTGCATTAAAACATCTCCTGTGTCTCTCATCCTTGGGAAGAAGCAATTACCTTATCTTTGAAGTTAGGGGGGATGGGTTATTCTCAGACATCCCTTCTGCCTGTAAGTTATCAATGATTCTGTCAATATGCAATGCAATTAACTAGAGATCATGATTCTTACCATCCCACTGCAGTGCAATTAGGAGACTAACTGGGGATTCAATCATTGCCAAAAGAGAGCACCGTTATCGTCTCCTCTACATTGACTCTCTCAAGCTGTAGGAGTGGTGCGAGGGGGAGCTAAACCAGGGGGACAGACTGAAAGGGGCCAGTGGAAACTTTCTGGGACAACCGAAATGTCCCTTATCTTGATTTGGGTGACAGATACAGGGTGTACATGTTTTTTAAAACATGTATATTTTTTCTATTTGGGTGGTGGGTATAGGGTGTAGACATTTATATGGAGTCAAAAGTTGACACTTCATAAGAAATGCATAAGGCTGTTTGTGTGTTCTTGACAGGGCTTGTCACAGTTCTTAAATCAAACGTGGTGAATGATATGAAGGATTTCAGAGCCTGCAGAGAATAATATAGAAAGACCACCAGAGTATAGTGTGGCCTGCATTGGGCTTCATGCTCAGTGCAGAGTCTGCTTCAGATTCCCTCTCCCTTTTCCTCCACCCCTCCCACTCATGCTCTCACTCTCTCTCTCTCTCAAATAAATAAATCTGTAAAAAAGAATAGAACAAAACATATTATTTCTTTATAGTAAATACATCACGCCTGTGGCTGCTTCTTACCTATCAGTGCCGTGCTATACCCTTGCTTCTTCAGTAAGGCTGCAAACGTCGTCTCATTATGAGGGAGTCCCGCGGGGGCTCCAAGTGTGATGATGACACGATCCACTGCATTAGAAACCATTCCTGAGTGGGATGAAAAAACAAAAACAACAGATCACACACACACAGTGAGTAGGTGCCTGTCAGCTAAAGAGGAAGTGAGTCACGGATGGTTCAGGAGCTGACATTGGGGTATCTGAGAAGACCTGACGCATAGTTTTTGAACCTCTGCATTCCTTCCCCAAAATAGAGCAATAAGCGAAGAAAACTGCTCACCCATGGACATCACTAATGACAAAACTAGGTGACAGGTATGTGGGGACATGTCAACCATAAGCCCAAGACCTACATTTTATAGGAGAGGAAAGCAAACCAGTTTCTGAAGGACCCAGCAACCAAAGAACCAACCAGAATAGCCAACAGGTGTTCCCTGGAGAGGACTGAAAAGAGGGACATTTCCCAGCCCCACTGCTAGAGTTCCAAGGGCGCTGGGTGTATTGAAAATGTTGCAGCTATCCAGCCTGAAGAACTCCCTAAACCAACCCATCCTGGCTTCCTTCCAAAATGGCAGCCCAACCCTGAAGCAATATCTGGGAGCAGACAGAAAATTGAATAAGACAAAACAAAGTACGTGAAAAGGAAGAGAAATTCCAGATAAAATCAGGAGAGACAAGTCAGGTGGAGACTTTCCGAGAGGGACCTCCCGTCATTTAAATACCATATACAAGGAGGTGAGAGAAAGGTCTTCCAAGTTAGATTTGCTGACCATGCCCTCTACAGCAAACCATCTTCTTCTGAATAGTTTTACATAACGTGTGCAGCGCGGAGCAAAAGAAAAGAGTCAAATCGCCTATAAGTTTACCGTAAGAAAAAAAAAAAAAGATAAAGAACTTATCGTTTATTGGACCCAGCTCACCTTAGCACCAGCTAAGCAAGATATCGTCAAACTCATGGGATCCGCAAGGTTATGTGACACCCTCGGGAGCTGGACGAGGGGCATTTCCGTCTTGACGGAGAATGGGACACAGATCCTGACCTGTGAATTGTATGCTCTGCTTCCTCTTAACTACAGAATCTGTGCCCATAAAACATGACCGGTCTCATCACCTTTGAAAATACAACCATACGGCCCAGCCATTCCACCCCTTGGTGTGTATCCAAAGGAATTAAAAATACGTGTTGAGTCAAAAACATGTATGCGCAGGTATAGAGCAGAACTATTCATAGGAGCCTAAAGCCAGAAACAGCCCAATGGCTGGTCAATTGAGGGATGGAGAAACCAAACGGCTAAAATGTGCGATAAACGATTGAGACATTCTGGTAAGTCCTCCTCATGACGCCCGATTAGTGGAGACGGGTCCAGTCAATTAGTTCCTTCCAAGACAGCTTCTCATTCTTGCCCTGGGATGGCAAGTCCTGCCTAAGCCAGCTCGCAGGAGGCACAGGGTGAATGGACATAGCCACACACGGCGGGCTCGAGTCAAGTGGAGGAACCGTGGTTTCCACGTGGGCATTGATAGCTGTGTATGCAACCATGTGTGTACGCGTGTGCGTGTTTGAACTATTTTGGAGCAAACTTCTCAAAATGGACTAGCTATGTATCATTTCGTTGAATCCTAGTGTCTCTACAGAGACTTCCCCGTCTACACACCTGATCGGATGGGGTATCTCCCCGTGAGGAAGGCAGCCCGGCTTGGGGTGCACATGGAGGCTGCGGCGATGTGATGGTTTAGCTGCACCCCTTCCCTGGCTAGGCGGTCGATGTTAGGCGTCCTGGATTGAGAGACAGAAAGGGAATTGCAGAGAGGAGGGGAGGAGACACAGACAGAGGCGGAAACCAACACCTCCGTTTACGATGATTCCCCAAGCTCAGGACGGGAGAAAAAAGTAACTGCACGTGGCGCCCTATTTCCTTTTTCTCCCCACATCATGGAAAAAATACGGCTGAGGCTTTAGGCAGTCGTTGTCTATTGCAGGGTTGATATAATTTGGTTCTGCAATATGGTGTCTACTGAGTATACGGCCCTGCCTTCTAAAATATATATATAAATACGCGTCTGTGGACTGATTAATTAAGGCTAATGACTTACAGATCTTGGTTATGCCTAGCTACTTACGGACACGAGAACGCGTTCAATGCACGTGTTCTATAGACTCACGTCCCTGCTCTAGACAAATGTTGCAACCGCTGCCTTGTCATTCCCTATAAAGATCCCTGCAGCTTGGAGACCATCAGGGAGACTTCCACAGAAGAGAAATAGTCACTGGCTGGATGCAAATAAATTGTAATGAGCTTTCTTAATGAGAGATATGATAGAACAAAGTGGAACTTTGTCCTGCCAAGACATGCTCCCAAGCTGTGATGTTTTCAAGACTCCCATAAATGGCTTCTGTGGAGCCTACCACAAAGCTCAGGCTTGGTTTCATGTATGTTCTTGTCTTCTTTCAGAGTGCCCATTCTTAAAATAGAAGGCTATCGCCTTAAAAGGGTTCCAAAATTAGGAAGCATAAAGTGACCAAGTTCCATCGCGTAAAATGTATGCGTAAAAATCATCGCTCCTCATGGGCGCTTGGGTGGCTCAGTCTTTTGAGTGAGTGGCTCTTGATTTCAACTCAGGTCATGATCTTGGGGTCATGGGATCAAGCCCCGAGTTGGGTTCCATGCTCAAAGGGGAGTCTGCTTGAGATTCTCTCTCTGTCCTTCCCCCATTCTATCTCTCCCAATAAATTCATACATCTTTGAAAAAAATCATCAGTCGTCATAATATTGCATATCACGGAGGGCTCACTATGTGGCAGGTAACTACTCTAAATGCTTTGCACATACGAACTCACACCTGTATACTCCCCACCTGTGTGCTCAGCCAACAAGAAGGATAAGCAAGGCACACAGAAGTCACTTGCTCAAGATTTCACCGCCAGTAAGTGCAGACCCAAGATTCAAATCCAAACTGTCCTCATTTTAATATTCTTTTCTTCTTTTCTTTTATTTTTTTTAAGATTGTATTTATTTATTCATGAGAGACACAGAGAGAGAGAGAGGCAGAGACACAGGCAGAGGGAGAAACAGGCTCCCTGCAGAAAGCCCGATGCGAAACTGAATCCCAGGACCCCAGGATCACTCCCTGAGCCCAAGACAGATGCTCAACTGCTAAGCCACCCAGGTGTCCCTTATTTTCTTCTTTTAAAGACAAATTCCAACCCATGGATTTGGTTTTCCACGTGATGTAGCCATAAGATTTTATCAAGATCCCAAGCCCAGACAACAGATGAAACTCAACTCGAAGCCATACCTGATTGTGTCATTGCCAAAGCAGCCCAAGTCACCGATCCCAAGGTCATCCACCATCATCAGGACTATATTAGGCTTATCATCATGTACCTCTTGGGACTGGCATGGGTTTAAGAGTACACACATCCAAGACAGAGCAACGAAGAGGCTCCTGAAAAGCAAGCACAGATGTTGCACGGATGATTTAAGGAGCTACGTCCCATTACACTGTCCCCTTCTCATGAAAGCAACAGGACTCATGAGAGACCAGGCACATCTCCCTTGAGGAACAGGTGAGCCTCTCGGATTTC
Organism: Urocyon cinereoargenteus; assembly: GCA_032313775.1. Lineage (NCBI taxonomy): Eukaryota > Metazoa > Chordata > Mammalia > Carnivora > Canidae > Urocyon > Urocyon cinereoargenteus. Next base: position 117,557,486 of record CM063496.1, read on the forward strand.
TCTCCCTGAGCATTGGCTGCTGCTGTGGAATGGGGCCCATGATGCTCAAAGGGGGCCTCTCCTGGGTCTCCGGCTCACATACACCAAACGCTCTTCCAGAAGATGAAATCTGAAATTGTTTGCTTAGAGACAAAGCGTTTCTTAGGCCAGAGGCAATAAGACTCCTGAGGTCACGTCCTTGGGAGATGGAGCCAGCTGACTTTCCTTCACGGCAAACAGAATTCAAACGCGGGTGGGCGTAGAGCTTTGCCAAAGGGACATTTGGTTGAAGGGAATGAAAACAGCCAGAAAAACAAGGAAAAAGTAAACCCAGGATAAAGGGGAATGGAGAATGTTGGCGAAGAACTAAATTCTGAAAAAGGAGCATCCCGGACTCTGAAGACCAGTCTAATCCCCTTCACAATGCTGTTCAGTCCCAGTAAAAGTCCCATTTTCTCAAAGAAATATATGATTCCCTTCTCACTGGATCCCTCTTTGATTATTAGGTAACGAATATTGGACACTTGAACTATTAGTTGCATCTCCATCTTGTCTTTATCCATATTTCAAAACCCACCTCAAATATTTCCTCTGGGAGGGGGGACTGTAGTGGTCGCTGACCCTCCTCTGTGCTCCCAGAACCCTTCGTAAACGCTCAGAAGCAATGCTGACCGCGTGAGTTGCAACATTTTGCTTTTACCCAAACCCATTCCCCAAGACTGGGACCTGTGTGCCCGGGACTTTTCCCGTTGTCAGATCACAATAGTCAACATGCGTGTTTTCATCTACCCAAAGTGGGTTGAATTGCTTTTCTCACATCCTGGTCTTACAAAATTTCATTTATTGTTATTTTTATCGTTGAAGTGTAGTAAGCGCACAGTTCATTTCTGGTGCACAGCACCGTGATTTGATAGTTGGACAAGTCTATATGTTATGCTATGCTCACCACACCCAGAGCCCTGCAACACCTGTCACCATGCAATGCTAGTAAAACATCTGCAGTATCTTAAAATAATACGACTGTGCTGGAAATCCGCAGTTCGCATGTATCAGTTGCCAAAATATCTCCTATTTCATTATGGACTTACCGACGTCAGAATATCACTGTACATGTTTACACCCAACCATATCTAGGAAACATAACATTGAATGCCAGTTATCTGTAAAGCTGAATTCACGGGTGTTCCCAGATTGTCTGTTATATTCAATGCATTTGCAAGATAGCTCATTACTTCCCTCACCTGAGCTTCATCACAAGGCGCTGAGTGCCTTCTTATTTTCCTTGGCCGGAGATAAAAACGTGCTGAAAAACACAAACATGTGTTATCTTCGTGTTAATTACATTAGTCTCCATTGTGAAATCCTCACAAGATCACAAAGCCATATTTCCACTTCCAACATTTAAAACTGGTTTTTGCAAAATCTGTCAGGACACGAACCTTCCACCATCAAGGGCTCTGCTGCTCTCGCTTTGCCTTCAAGGAGCTCGGGTTGTACCGGGTCTGGGGTCCACCTGCTTCTTTGTGTCTCTTGAGTTAACTGACTCAGTCCCCAAACCTACCCTAATATACGTCTGCATGACACCATAGTCTTGAGGAGCTGCTGAAACTAACAGCTTCTACTCAGAATGTCTACATGGGATGAATTTAGGTCACCTTAAAAGGTGTAGTTGCTTAAATGGATCTACTACTTTGGTTTTGCGTTAGCACAAATCCACAGCACTCTATGGTGATTTTAGGATAGCTCATCGTCGTATCCCATGAGCGGAGATAAGGATGGGCACAGGATATTACAGTGAAATTCATTTCCATGCCAGACAACAAGCATTCATCTTCCACCTGCAAGCTGTTACTCATATTTATAATTAAAATAATATTGGGAGCACAATATGAACCACCTCCTTCATCAGTCTGTCTTACCCAAAGCAAGATGCCACAGACCACAAGAGAAGAAGCTATTGGCTAAGATATGGAAACGAAGGAAGGAGAGAGAAAGGAGAGAAGCTTATTCAAACAAACATTGGTTTGTAATCAACCTCTCAATGCCTAAGCTGATCCACTGGGTTCTAGAAAATAGTCACCTGGGACGCCTGGGTGCCTCGGCAGTTGACCATCTGCCTTTGGCTCAGGACGTGATCCTGGGGTCTGGGATCAAGTTCCACATCGGGCTCCCCGTAGGGAGCCTGCTTCTCCCTCTGCCTGTGTCTCTGCCTCTCTCTCTCTCTCTCTCTCTGTGTCTCTCATGATTAAATAAACGTTTTTCAAAAAGAAAAGAAAAGGAAAGGAAATAGCCAAGGAGGCTTCTGAAATCCCAAGTCTGCCCATGACAACAGAAACTAATCAAAAAGCAAGAAGAATCAAGAAGCTCCATCCGAATAAGGATTCCTCAACTCACCTGTCAAGTGATATGGTCTACCTGATGCCCAGGAGAAAAGAAGGGAGTCTTGAACTCTTGCTCTTCCTCAACAGCCACCTGGACTCGTTAGCCAAATGTCACCCTGCTGGTACCACCTCCCTCTGCAACGAGGAGGCTGGTCCACCTTCTGCCCACCCAGATGCTTCACATTTGTGAGACACAAATGAGGCATCCTGATTTGCCTCCCTGATTTGCATCTCCTTGTACAAGCCCAGGGTGTGTGGCAGTGGGGGGGGAATCCTAGTCAGCAAAAGCCTTGCAACCTTCCCTGCAGTAACTGAGACTTTTTATCTGGGACTACCACCAAAATGATTCATCAAGCCCAAGAAGGCTGGCTCTCCTACAGGGGAATGATCGCTTGATCCTGTTCATTGGATTCTGATGACTTCAGGAACTCCAGCGTTGCCTCGGGGCAACCTGTGTACCCAACTAGAGGAAGGAAAATACAATCTCTCCCCAACTCCCAGCATTATTTCTCCATTCTGTTCAGGAAGATGAACTATGAGGAATAATTTGGGGGCTCATGGACATACTATTTCTCAACACAATGCCCCAAGTGGATTACCATCAAGCAGCAAGTGAAGCATAGCGAGACAGAGACAATCTCCCATATGATGAAAGGATCTGGGCGTAGAAGAACCAAGGCATTGTTATCCTACACATGAAGAAAAGCTCATGAACACCCAGTTAAACAAACCAGAGCAGTTTGGGGATTAGCTGCACAGATTCTCATTAAAAAGCCCTGTTCCCCCAGAACATAGTTCTCTATATTTGTCTCTTTCTCTCTCTCTCTTTTTTTTTTTTTTTTGAGGGGGGAAATAGGATGCCTCATTCCAGGTGCCACTATCTGGTTCTACCATAGAAACCAGATCCTGGACCATCGGACTCAATATACAGATTATCCCCAGGTCATCTTTGTTCCCCGGGGAACTCTGCATGGGAATGGTATAAAAACACCAAAAAAGCATGCATTAAGACGTCCTGAACCCATTCTCTGGAATGAGCACCACAAAAGGTATACCAAGTTTTCATCCTGAACAATAAAATAAAAGGCAAAAAAGTGTTTCCAGATACAGATTCCCATGGCAGCTCCATAATCAGCGGGTTTAAAGTCTCGTCGGTATGTTCACTCAACGGCCCTTCTCCTTCCACGTTCTGGGGGCTGTTACTATGCATCCCGTTTTTCTTTGTGTTGTGGGGTGAGATTTTCAGGGAGTTGCACGGGGCCCTTAGCCATCATAGCATAAAAGGTTTTCCACACATGCACACTTGCACTCCATGTCAGTAATTTGTTTTCATAGGATTTGCACATCTTGATATGTTCGGCACTTGCTGGCTGCCCCTTTATGTTAATAAATGCCACTAAGTGGCCATTATCTGTCCCGTTTCAAGTGTTGATTAATGCTACTTAATCAGTCATCCTTATATAATGCAATGCCACTATCATAAGCAACCATCTTAAAAGTCCAGAAACAAAATCATTAAAAGACAAGATGCAAGACGTCGGCCAGACTGGGCTCATGTTTCTTGAGTTGTATTCATCAGATAGGATCCTATTAATGACGATGATTTGAAATCAACCCCGTCCCTAGATTGAGTGCTTTATGGGAATGAGTTGGAAAACCCTGATTTTACCTAAATACGTATGATTTGACACCTGGCTAGTCTCCTTGAAAGAAATGCACGAATCTTAAGAGGTAAACCTTAACAGATGCTTGAACAGGACTTTGAGGACGTGCAAACATTTGTGATCGTGTTTTGGGCATGATGTCCCTGGTCACCGTCTTCCAAGAAAAATTGATAAGATGCCTGCTTTGTCGAGGTTTGCAGGTTTCTGGGAGTGTAGACTGTGCCCATGGAACAGGGCGTTGCCTCCAATAGGAGGTGGAGTTAGATCGTAAACACGCACCTGTTTACCACGGATGGTGGAGAACTTTGCTAAGCTCCTTAGACTCTCAAGTTCACGTTCCTAATGGATGGAATCATGGTTGCACTATGAACATGGAAATGATCATACTCATTGCTGTTAAGGTAACCCGCTCAAGGACCGTCCGTGGCTGCAGCCACTGATAATTTGAGGTGCCCCCTGGAAAGGGAGTCATCCTCCTCATCCTTCACAATGATCAGATGCTGAGGATTGGATAGACCATACCAAGTGACACGGAATCAGATTCTCCTACCCTCCCTGTAGATGAAAGACGTATGAGCCCAATAACAAGCACAAACCCTATCCTCCCTTTCTGACGTAAAAACATTGCCTGCCAATAATCCAGGGTCGGGGAGGCAGCAACACATCACTCATTTTTGCAATGAGTAACACACTGAGAATATCCTTTATGGAAAAGTGGCCAAGGGCGCTTGAGTACCTCAGTCCATTAAGCATCTGCCCTGAGCTCAGGTCACGACCTCAGAGTCCTGGGATGGAGCCTGGCGCCGGGCTTCCTGCTCAGCCGGGCGTCTGCTTCTCCCTCTGTTCCTCCACCCACTTCCCGTTCTATCGCTTACTCTCTTTCAAATAAATGAGATTTTTTTTTTAGAAAGAAAATGACCAGAGTCCCACCCGACATTGGAGAACTAACTCTTCTGCCTCCAAGCAAAATCGCACTCGTTCATTGCGACGCCGGGGAAGCGTTCGGTATCTGCGGCAGACATCACAGCCATAAGGCTGAGGCGGAATGGCTTGTTGCTCAACAGACAGTCTTCAATTCCAGGACAGGAAGAAATGTGGAAATAACCAAGTGGAATAAAAGACCACAGAGGAACAGCTGTACGCGTGCATCCTCGGTCGAAACAAGGGCGCAGATGAGAATGTGGAAAAAAATTCTGCTTGCGGTGCTCACAGGGGGGTCTTGGCAAAGAGAACTCTTGGACTAGTCAAGTCCTGCCAAGGTGCATTTAGGGCAGGTCAAGAAGGTGAGGGTTTGCCGAGCGAAATCCACATAACACAGGAGGAAATAAATCTTGAGACGCTGGGAACTTTGACTTCACCACCTGGAAGTTGGATTGTAGTTGACAGCAGCGGAGAGCTACTCAATGATTTATGACGGATTGTTGAAGTTGCAACGATTACGTTTGAGGAAAAGGAAAGCATCAATGGCAAAGAAAATATGATGATCGGATGTCATGGTTCCCTCAAGGCTACAGGGTAGGACACCATGCGCATGTGTCATGGTCCTGGACAAGTGTGTGATTCCTCCTCAAAGGCACAAGATGCCTCCGGGACAGGCTAAACCACGTGGGGCTGAGTCCTGGCTCCCAAACACGGGAGCTGGGGCCAGGACGTCTGTGATCCCCAGATACTGCCCCACCTCCTGTTGCCGTAGCCCCCGCTCCGGCTTCCCGACACACCTGTCTTATGAGAGCACACGGAGGTGTGTCTCCTGCAGCCATCACGCTCCAGGTCAGCCCCGTCCACGCAGGCTCCCCAGGGCCACCAAAGAGATGGTTCCTTAGCCCATGAGCTGAATCCCACTCTCGCGGGGCTGTCAGATGGAGCAGATAAATGCCCCCCGGCTCACTCTGAATTTCAGTGACACGAGCCACGTTCGTTTTAGGGCAAGCATGTTCCCACGTACTACACGGGGGCCTCACATGGGGGACAAGCTCTTGTTGCTTCTCAGAATCCAAGTCTAACTGGGGCGTTTGGTATCGAGCCCGGCAGCCCCCCAGCCCGCGAGCTGCAGCCCTGAACACAGAACAGTTAGTAGGATTGACGACGCTGGTTAATGTAACCCCTAACCTCACCAGGAGCAAATACAGTCAGCAGAGGCATCCTCCTCCAAATCAAGGCAGGGATGCAGCATCCACCTCTGTCTCCACTAATACTAAACTCTAGCATCGGAAGCTCTGCCCAGTGAACATAAGAATCACAACAAAGAAAGGATGGGGTCATGCTATTATTTAAAAAAGAAATCTTCAGCCCGAAAACCAACAGTCCATGAAAATCTGATAAGACTAATCAACCAAAAGCCTGTAGATTCCTAAATCTACGCCAAAGTGATGAGGCACAGTCATAGCCAAGTACATGGTGTGAAGCAGAGGAGGGATGGTCCCCAGTTCCGAGGGACGAGGATGGACAAAGTGGGGGCGCAGAGCTGCCTGGGATGTTGGATCATCACCGCAAAAAGGAAACAAAAAGCACCTTGGGTGCCATAAAACATGGATGCCACAGTCATGGGTTGGGATGGTGAGTTCCGCCTTAGCCCGTGTGCCACTCACCAATGGGACCTGTCTACGTCTACAGGGAGGAGGATGCAAGGCAGGCAGTGGGAGGGACCACATGCTCAGGTGACATCCAAGCCACTCTGGGGAACAGCCCAGGGTCCCCGCTCTCCAGGAACCCAACCTGTCAGCACCTCCTTCAGGATAGACCCAATTTACTCCAACACACCCAGGCAATTAGGGTTTCAGCATGTGGTATAGGGGTGGGGGACCCCACTCAACCCACAACACTCCCTCAACCCTGGCTTGTTGCCTGCTCCCCGGACACAGACACACGTCATTCACTTACCTCCTCTCCGACGTTGTACGGGGGGCCATCCCTCCTTGACCACCCCTCTTGCATTGGCTGGTTCCTGGATCCCTGCCTGCAAACCCCATCCCTGGGAGCTTCTCCTGATGACCGCTTGTGCCCCATTCGGATGTCAGCTGCATGAGGCTAAGGACAGGCTTAGCCGCCCCCCATCTGCATTCCCAGCCCATAGAAGACCTCCCTAAACAAACCCAGGCTCCCAGCTTGGAACTTCAAGACGGAACCACGAAGCCAGGTCCCAACCTATGACCTCTCGCCGCGACTCAGCGGACTCCCCTTTTGTACTTAAAAGAAGACCAACAAAGACCCTAAAATGTTGCAGTTCATTTGAGCAAAAGGGTCTGTCTACAGCGGGCACCTGCACACCTCACATCGTCCTGAGCACGGTAGGGACAGGAGCTCGGGAAAGGGTTTTATAGGACGCTCACAGCTGGACGGCTGTTTGTGCTTGGTCCTTCCCCAAATTTCATTTCCTTGGGGACGAGTGCATTTGCTGGTTTCGGTTTGCTGTGTTCGCTATCGACGTATCAGAGCCACCTCATTCCAGCGCGCTTCTTGTTTAATTTATTACAGGATAACACGATCTTGTGGCCTCTTGACACGTCTGCTGTGGCCACATTTTGACGTCACGATGAGGACCTCCATCCACCTCTGTGTGGGTCACCTGAAGCAAGCGCAGCCATGTCTCAGCCAGCAGCCTCGTTTTACCCTTGCCCACTGCATTCTCCTTTCTGCGTCTTCCTTATGTATTTTCAGGTGACAAGTGTCAAGTACCCTGTCATGCCCTTGTTGGGAGACGATTCAAATACAACCAAATAACCTTCATGTAGTTACATAAAGCTGAGGAAATGACGGACACTTAATAAATGATCAACGTGCCACGGATTGACATCCAAGGGTGATCCCACCAGAACAGCATCCCTCGGAGTCTGTTCAAGCATTCCTTCAGCTTCGGATCTACTCCTGTTGGAAATACTGAGCTAGAGACAGAAGGTGGAAAGTCTTTGGAGGGAATAACATGGGATGATCGGTTGGAGACGTGATGTACGCGGAGCACCTGTGGGTTCCAGAACAGGAAAGACGGGCAGGCCCCGGGATAGGTAGCCGCGAGAGTGCTCTTCCTTGGGCCCGCAGCTGGGAAGGTCACAGTTCTCACAGCCGGGGTGTGAGCGTCAACATGCCTAAGGTTTAGGACGGCGTGGGGTCATCACAGAAGGCAGCTGTACCGTCTTCACATCTAACGTCACGACCCAAATCCGTGATTAAGTGCTAGTATCAAGTATTCAGGAGCACTGAACGTTCATTCTGTTGCGCAACCAGCAACGCAATAGGTTTCCATGCTGACAGGTCAAAAGCTCTCCTCAAATGAGAGGTCTGTGCAAAGTGCACCACCCAGGGCGACTCAGAGAGGCCGCCGCAGCCTCTCCCAGGATGGAGCGCAGGACACTGAGCTACTCATGATGAGTGTCGGGATGCCACACGCTTCTGGCTGGCCATGGTGCCTGGGAAAGCAGCTTCCTCCAGCTGCCTCACCCCTGGGCGAGCACTTGCAGGGCTCCAGGCAGGCACCTACTCAGCGGGGCAGCAGGCTTCCGGCCTTTCTTGCTCCACAAGTCCCCTTTGCGTTTCCTTCTGGTGTCCTTTCAACCGACGAGCACTTTCATCTCATCAGGTGTCAACAAACAGTTCGCAATTAGGACACTGAAGTGATGCTAGCGGCATGAGCTTCCGAGACGGGGACTCCGGAAAATATCCTGGGAGCTGCTCTTCGGCTTAACACAAAGCACGATCGTTCTAAATTATATTTAGGATATTTAGGATATATTTAGGTGAGAAAGAAAGGCAGGGTTACGGGAAACAAAGACGTTGTCACTCAGGAGCTATGTTCCCTCACTTTGCACTTTTCCAGCAACGAACTAGTTTGGTTTTACTTCTTAGAAGGTATTTCCACAGTAGGGTGTAAGTTGGAGCTGTTTTCTTTGAATGGCTGGATCGTAAAACTCTATAAGCCTGTGTCGACACTTGAGGAAAACTGTGCTGGAGTCTTAAGTGGAGCATTTAGGGCTCTATTTTAAGAATATACACATTATGTATAACACATATGTTGTGTTTATTATATATGATATATAAAAATACAATAATAAATATATAGTAACATTTATTATGTATATAATACAATATAGCATAGATATATTATATTATAATAGGTAACATAGTATAATATACTATAAATATATATTTAGTAACATTATAGTAATATATAATCAATATATAGTAATATGTAATAAATTATATTTATTGTATATATATTGTATATATTGTAGTAAGATGTAAAATAAATATATAATAGTAATATATGATAAATGTATATATTATAGTAATATGTAATCAACATATATCATAGTAATACATAATAAATATACATTATTGTAATACATAATAAATATATAAGAGTAATATATAATATATATTGTGATAATATAATTATAATATATATTATATGTGCTACTATATAATATATAGTATATACACATATAATATATATTACATATTATAGTACATATATAGTACTATATATACATAATAAATATACATTATTATAATACATAATAAATATATAAGAGTAATATATAATATATATTGTGGTAATATAATTATAATATATATTATATGTACTACTATATAATATATAGTACATATATGGTATATGTACTATAATATGTATAGAGTATATATATACTATATAGTATATAGTATAGTATATATAGTACTATATATGTACTATAATATGTAATATATATTATATGTGTATGTACTATATATTATATAGTAGTACATATAATATATATTATAATAATATATAATAAATATGTATCATAGTAATTAGATTTATATTTGAATAATACATAATAAACACATACAGTAATATATTATAGTAATATAGAGTATATACTATAGTAATATACATAATAGTATATTATAGCAATATATAATAAATTATATTACAGCAATATGTAATAAATATATATTACAGTAATACATAACAAATATATTTAGTAATCTATATGATATATATTATAGTGATAGATCATAAATACATACATATTAAAATATGTTTTTAATGATCGGTAGGCAAAGTCAGGCAGCAGAGCAGGACTAAGAAGGAGGTGATGGAAAGGAAGTCGTCCCCAACGATCCAATGTGGTGAAGACATCGCGTTGCTGAAGAGTAGAGTGAGCACCTACATAGCTCTAGACATAGAAGCTGCCGGAGACGGGGGGTAATTTTGACAGGTGGGCCTCCGTCTCCTGTCAGGAGAAGCTTGGTGTGCGGCAGCAAGCATGGTGGACGGGAAGGCTTGGCTCCCCCACAACACCGGGAGTGAGACATCTCCCAAAGGACTTTCCAAGAGAGTAGTAAGTGGTTATGACCTAATCAATCCCAACAGAATGTTAAGGGTGATGACACAACACAGGGCGTCTTGGGATCTTGGATAGAGACAGAAAGGAACTGGTAAGCAGGCCACCTTTTCCCAGCAGAAATACACATGGTGATGATGAGAGTCTGGGAAGTTGAGACCCGTTGGGTGGCAGTGCCCACGTCCTGCCTAGGAGAAGTCACAGGGACCGAGGACAGCTTTGGGGACGGCCACACGAAGCCACATCTGTGTCACATCCATGGGCCTCAAGACAGGCCATCAGCTCTCTCTCCACTAGGAAGTAAGTCTCCGTCCCTAGACAGGCTCCTCTCTGCCAGCATCTGCTTCCATGTCTGCAAAACACGTGCAGCGTTGTAGCCATGTCACTGGGTGGGTGACATGGGTGGGTGAGAGATGGAACAGGATGTGCGGCACAGCACGCGCTATGTTTTATGTTTCTAATTTAATTCATGTATTTTATTTAATTAATTTATTTACCTTATTTTATTTATTTTACATTACTTACATTATTAATGAATGCATTTTATTACTTTTGTTATTTTATTTACTCAATTTAATTCGTTTTATTTTATTAATTTACTTTATTTTATTTAGGTTACTTACATTATTTAATTAATTTGCCTTATTTAATTAATTTAATTTTATCTACCTTTTATTTACTTGTTATGTATTTAATTTACTTAATTTCATTTATTTTATTTTATTTATTTACCTTATGTTAATTTATTTTTATTTTTTTATAATAAATTTATTTTTTATTGGTGTTCAATTTGCCAACATACAGAATAACACCCAGTGCTCATCCCGTCAAGTGCCCCCCTCAGTGCCCGTCACCCATTCACCCCCACCCCCTGCCCTCCTCCCCTTCTACCACCCCTACTTCGTTTCCCAGAGTTAGGAGTCTTTATGTTCTGTCTCCCTTTCTGATATTTCACACACATTTTTTCTCCCTTCCCTTATATTCCCTTTCAGTATTATTTATATCCCCAAATGAATGAGAACATACAGTGTTTGAGAAATCTTGAGGTCCTGGGATTGAGTCTCTGTTCAGCCCCAAGTCAGGCTCCTTGCTCAGCAGGGAATCTGCTTCACCACTCTTCTCCTGCCCCTCCCCTTACTCTTCCTCTCTCTCTCTCTCTCAGTAAATAAATAAAACTTTAAAAAATTCTTTGCTTAAATTAATCAATTTAGTTTTATTGAAGGACAATTAAGATAGTATTATATTTCAAATATCTTTATCTATCTCTTCAAGAATTCCATCTTCCTGGCAGAAAAGTCCCTTGATTGTTTCACCTTTTTCTTGGCCTTCATAGATTTTAGGAGCCTTAGGGCCTCTGAGTGGCTCAGTTAAGCATCTGCCTTGGGCTCAAGTCATGACCTCAGGGTCCTGGGATTGAGTCCCACATCAGGCTCCCTGCTCAGCGGGGAGTCTGCTTCTCCCTCTCCCTCTGCCTGCCACTCACTCCCCCTGCCTGTGCTCTCTTTCTCTCTGTCAAATACATAAATAAAATCTTTTTAAGGAATGAATTTATGGGCAGGGAGTGTGAAGATCCGGAGGGCTGGGCTCTTAGCTTCACTACTTACAGCTTGGTGATTGGGGAAATTTAGCCTTATAGACAACAAGGATGGTAACCACTCCTACCTCACAGGGTTCCTCTAAAGAATAAAGGGAAATATGCTTATAAAGCCCTCAAGACCAGCACCTTGAGTCTATATATGGTATATATATATGTGTGTGTGTGTGTATATATGTGTGTGTGTCCCATATATATACATAAATGTTTATACATATTTAGACCATATACATTGGTAACATTTATATACGAGATATATACACCACATATATACTCCATACATATATACATGCCATATACATTATATACACACAGCGCACACACACATATATATACATACACCATATATGTGCTCCACATATATACACACCATATACAGATACCATATATATACCCCATATATATTACACACCATATATATTATATACACAGAGCACATAAATATACACCATATATATATATACATACCACATATAGATACCATATACATACTCCAGACATATATGTATACACCATATATATTATACACACAGCGCATATACACTCCATATACATATATAAACACACTCACAAAAAAAAACACACTCACCATATATATATATACCATATATTTATTTTCTATATACATATATACACATACCATATATATAAGCACACACCATATATACAGAGTACATGTATATGGTGTCCATATATGGAAAGTATATGTAAACACTGTATACACCTGCCATATATATAGTATCTATAAATCCATATTAAAATACATATTTATATATGATGTGTATGTATATACATTGTACATATTACAAATACATGAACCTCATTTCAGGTCTTAGACGCTTATTCCTTGAAATCTCTGGCGTCTGCCAAATCCCTTATTCCATAGCTCAACTCCCAAACATTCTGATTTACCTATTGCTAAGATATCTGCTTTCAATTATATATAAAATATAAGGAAATGGCTCTTTTTTGGTGGAGGATAAGTCAGCTTCAGAGAGCTTCCTTTAACTTGCCTGAGTACAGATCTCCGGTACTGCAAATTCCGGTCCGTGAGGTAAGTGCACATGTCCCTTAGCCATAAGCAGGACAGGAAAAAACAGGCAAACATTCGTCTCTACAGATTGAAAGGCCACCACCTGCGGGGCCCCCCCATGAGAAGCACCCCATTGTAAAACAGGGAATCAAATAGCAGCCAGCAGATGAACCACCAAGGAGCTGTTTATTCATGCATTCACTGAAATAACTATTGGCACTAACTTGTACATTTGTAAATGAGAGGTCCAAATTAACATATTATTCAAGGATATTCACTGGTTACTGGGAAAAAGCCCCATAGCCTGGAGCCCCAGCTGGTTATTAAGCTTACCACTGGAACTAATGGCCACAGATCCATTGTCTCCTATTTTTTTTTTTAAGATTTTACTTATTTATTCATGAGAGAGAGAGAGAGAGAGAGAGGGAGACAGAGACACAGGCAGAGGGAGAAGCAGGCTCCATGCAGGAAGCCTGATGTGCGACTCAATCCCGGGACTCCAGGATCACACCCTGGGCCGTAGGCAGGCGCTAAACTGCTGAGCCACCCAGGGATCCCCATTGTTTCCTATTTTTAGAGGTCAAAATTCTCCAGTTGTTGGACCCTGGCTAACGGGTGCCAACGTGTCCCGGTGGACGCCCCAGAGACTCAGACCCCAGACAGGCAGATGCAATTAGCAAGAGGGTTTATTGAACGTTTGTGCAAACGGGCTCTCCGCCTCCGAGGAGGAAAAAGAGCCCCGATTAGCAATTACAGGTATTTTTAAAGGGCAAAAGGAAAGAAACCGCCTAAAGACAAAAGAACCGCGGGAGTCGCATAGCATCCAGGTTGATTTCACAGAGGGTCAACAAGAACCTATTCAGGGACATTCCAATCAGGGTGTGGGGGGAAATGGTTAAACAGAATGCTTTTAGTTGCTAAAATTTCAGGAAGACGCCTGGATGGGCTGCCTCTGGATTAGGGCTGGCCCTACTTACAAGGGGGGAGGTTTCTTCACAGTAGCTACCATTTGGCCAAAACCAAGCTCTGAAAAGGGCTGTGCTCCCTCTGGCCAATCTAGGGGAAGCTCCTGCTTTTGAGAAAAATAAATAAAATAAAATAAAATAAAATAAAATAAAATAATTAATAAAATAAAATAAAACAGAATAGAATAATAAAATATAAAATAAAATAAAATAATAAAATAAAATATAATAATAAAATAAAATAAAATAAAATATAAAAATATGAGCCTAACGGACTCCAAGTCAAAACCAAAACTGAAAATCATACATGATGGTTCATCTCAGTCAGTGACTTCTTCAAAAAAGGCAATGCATGGGCTTTAAGGAGTGCACATGATGAGATGAGCACGAAGAATAAATAAAGAGAAACTGGCGCTGGTGTGGGCCTCGGGTAAGGAAAGTCTCCTTCAGGAAAGGGCGCTGTGCAAATTTGTACTTCCTGGTTTTCTTTTGCCGACAGGCCAGTGGGCTGTACATCATGAAAATGCCAAACTCTTCTTTTCTGACCCAGAATCAGGGTCAGACTGACTTCTGATTCTCACCTTACCATCTTTTAGCTGGTGGAATGTTTAAATGTGAGATAGGATCATATTTTATTATTTAATTTAACTAGTGGTATGTTTAAAACATCACGCAATTTTTAAAATTAAAATATCTTATAAAAAATACTGTCAAAATGTAATTTTTTTTAAAGAGAGAGAGAGCATTCTCATGCAAACCAGGGTGAGGGTAGGGCCAGAAGGAGAGAGAGAAACCCAAGCAGAACCCATGCCCAGCTTGGAGCCCAACCCAGGACTCGATCTCCACAACCTGAGTCGAAAGCAAGAATCAGATGCTCAACTGAGTGCAAGCCACCCAGGCAACCCCAAAATGTTGCTTTAAAGCAGAAAAAGAGTAATATGTATAAATGGCCCCTTTAAACCTACGGGATGGGGATCCCTGGGTGGCGCAGCGGTTTGGCGCCTGCCTTTGGCCCAGGGCGCGATCCTGGAGACCCGGGATCGAATCCCACGTCGGGCTCCCGGTGCATGGAGCCTGCTTCTCCCTCTGCCTGTGTCTCTGCCTCTCTCTCTCTCTCTCTGTGTGACTATCATAAATAAATAAAAAAATTTATAAAAAAATAAAAAAATAAACCTACGGGATGCTATAATTTTACATATGTACAATACATTTATATATATTTATATATAAAATATATAAAGTGAATGTTTAATTTTATATATAAATTTACATACATTTATATAAAATATATTAATTTAATGTTTATACTTGTATAGATTTACACATATTTACATACAGAATATGCAAAAATAGAATATAATATTGTATTATTTTATATGCATTATTTATTGTATTTCTTTATTCTCTATATACTCAAATTGCATCTCATAACTCGGACCTCAAAACACATGGACGTTTGAGGAGTCTAAGAATTGAGTTCACATGTTTCTTTTTCTTTTTTCTATTTTTTTTTTTTTTACATATTTATTTTTCTATGAATTAAATGTCCAAAACATGACATGTTGCCTTTGGGGGCAACATGCATTTTCATGACAAGAGCGTATCATTTAAGTCATCACTTAAACAAGTATGAAGTGACCTGTGCTATTATTTATATGATTTTAGTGTCAGTAAACAAGTACGAACTGACGTACGGCATTATTTATATCACTATTAGTATAAAAAAAGTCATGTCAACACGTATCGAGGCTTATAATCCTTTCGTCTTTCTTTTCTTTTTAGGAACTGAATGCAAGCTACCCCGACTGTGTGATTTCAGACACCGATGCATCTTTTCAAGGAACTTAGTTGGGAAGCACCAAGGATGTCAAAGCCGGGGGAGCCTCTGGGTTTACATCCACTGGCGAGTGAGGTGACAGCCAGAATCAGAAGACACGTAGGACAGCCACTTTCTACTGGAACCAGCAGGCGACCCGGGTCACCTCCGTGGCAGGTGGAATGGATCCGGGAGGCCAGGCAGGACATGGACATTCTGCACGTCCTTGCCGGCAAAAACAAGAACTTGGAAACTGAGCCAAACCACAAATCCTCCAGGGATTCAGCCCACACCCCTGCAACCTGCTACAGGAAGATATTTTGCTTTAGTGAAAACCTTAGTAAGCAGTCAGGTTCAGCCAAGGTTCGTTTTCTGCCACCACCACCAGTTCCTTATAAAACAGCACACACAAGCATTCTCTGTCATCTCTAAAATGCCCTGACTTTTGTTCCCTGGGGAGGAGAACCGCGTTTGCAGCCAATATCTCTGTCCCAGCATGGCAATTCTGAGACCCCAAATAAACACTAGGGTCATTCCAATGTTGAAAATCTATTACTGGGACACCTGGGTGGCTCCGTGGTTGAGCGTCTGCCTTCGGCTCAGGTCATGATCCCTGGGTTCTGGGATCAAGTCCTGCATCGGGCTCCCTGCATGGAGCCTGCTTCTCCCTCTACCTGTCTCTCTCTCTCTGTGTGTGTCTCATGAATAAATAAATAAAATCTTAAAAAAGGAAAGAAGTAAAAGAAAATCTATTCTTATAAAAGAATGTTAAAAGAGAAGATGGTCACTTCTATAGACGGTCTAAAGACATCTGGGAAATGTCCATTCATATTTTTGAATCCTCTTAGTGAAAGAGAAATGCTGTATTACTCCCTTGGTATAGTAGCACACACACCTAGACACACACATGCACGCACACGAACTGACACTCTGTCGAAGCAAATGTGCGGCTTATAGCGTGATTCTACATCTGTCCCCTCAAGGTCACAGAATAACACACAGGAGCTCAGGCATGAGGGAGTAAGATTGTTAACGTCAAACTTACCATCTTTTATGTAATCAAATAAAACATAGAAAGTATAATGAAAAAAAAGCTCCATGTGGTTATGCTTTCTTGAGAATACATGTTGTAAAATCTAAACGTGGATCAAGTATGTCTTTTCTATTTTTATTTATTTTTTTAAGATTTTATTTTTTTATCCATGAGACACACAGAGAGAGGCAGAGATACAGGCAGAGGGAGAAAGAGGCTCCTCACAGGAGCCCAGTCGGGATGGAGGCTCAGTCCCAGACCCGGGATCATGCCCTGAGCCGAAGGCAGACGCTCAACCGCTAAGCCACCCAGGCATCCTCGGATCAAGTATTTCTGATGAAAACTTAGTGTCTGCATTGACATGACTGTAGGCAACAAATACTCATCAGATTTTGAAGACAATGTGTTAAAAATAATGTAAAATAGCTCGTTGATTAGTTCCTACACCAATCATGTGTTGACACAGTAAGATTTTGAATATATTGGGTAAAGTAAAACACATTATAAAAATGAAAAAATATCCAATAAACAACATGGTTCCAGATAACTATGGCAACACATGTAAAATACATAAGAATGATACGAATCTACATTAAAGAAATGAATGGACAAAAACCTATAATTTGACAAAGGGTTTTTTTTTTTTTTTAAGTTTTAAGTAAAGAAAAATGCAAACCTTTCCTTTAATGGGAAAATTTAGTACTCTAGAGATACAACTCCTCCCTATAGCAACCCGTGTTTTTAAAGGAATCCTTTCAAAAACTCAAATTGTTTTTGTAACTGGACAAATTGACCTTGAATGCCATCTAGAAAAACAAACAAAGCACAAAATACTTCTGCAAAAGAAACTATACCACCCGTTGACCCGACAGTCAACTGTAGTCTTATAAAACTACAGCGAGGTAATGAATTCAGGGTGTAAGAAAGAAAGCGGAATGAGTATGTAAGGTGTGTACGTTGCTTCACGCCAGCTGTGCGATTAGAGAAACACGCCCAGGATCTATCTATACTTGGGGCGATTGCCACGAGCTAGAAACCGCAGAGTTCTACCCACAGGGGTGCTGGATAAAAGCCATCCTTTCCCTCGGTGATTTGATGGGGGTGACTAAGGCCATCCATGGACCTTTTTTTTTTTTTAATAATAAATTTATTTTTATTGGTGTTCAATTTGCCAACATACAGAATAACACCCAGTGCTCATCCCATCCATGGACCTTGAGACCAACAAGTGGGTTAATCCAAATGTCTACATACACAAAGAGTATCTGTTCAATGCCCCCCTCCTGAGCCCAAGGCAGGACCCTCCACGAGCAGCCGACTCAGGTGGGTCCTAGAGTCTCGTACTGAGCGACGAGATCAGTATTGTTTCACGTTGTCCACATGGTAGTTGAATTAATTTGTTGTTGGCAGCAAATATGTCTGCACTGCTGCAATAATAATATGTAATACATTGGTAATAATAATTATGTAATAATATGTATCTACTAGGTACATCACATGCCTGTTCCAAAAATTTGGCTCAGCCTTGCAAACATGGCTTTCCATACGTCTACAATCTCTCTGATATGCAGCAATGCACAACTACTTTGCAACAGGATATTACAATACCATGCATGCACATGCTTTTGTAAAAAAAAAAAGTTTTTTTTAAGATTTTATTTATTTATTCATGAGAGACACAGAGAGAGAGAGAGAGAGGCAGAGACACAGGCAGAGGGAGAAGCAGGCTCCACGCAGGGAGCCTGATGTGGGACTCGATCCCGGGTCTCCAGGATCACGCCCTGGGCCGAAGGCAGCGTTAAACCGCTGGGCCACCTGGGGTGCCCAAAAAAAGGTATTTTTAAATAGATGTAATAGAATTTAAGATTTAGTATATTTGATGAGATCTATTCTCATAGATTTCATCCTTTTAAAGGATTTAATAGTGCTATTTCCGGGTGCTAAGAATATAGACGCTTGTTCTATTGGCTTTAGCGTTCTTTTTTCACATTTCCAATATTAGAAATTCAATTTGATTTTAAGACACAGGACAAACAAAGTCTGTCCAGAAACGAACCTTGGCATGTCTTACTCCTTCTGAGCCAATTATTCTCTGATCTTATGTTGGTTTTCCTGGTTACCTTTATCTTTCTGGAGCCAGAACAGATGGTCAACCAGAAGGCTGGATCCGACAGCCGACGGCTCCCATGTCAACAGACAAACTTGTCTCTGGATTCTTGACTTAGAAGACCCTCCCCCCTCCATAAATATAAAAAACAACCAAACAAAAACACCCCTTATCATCATCCTGCCATGGACGTTAAGAGCCTTTGCAGGTGCAAAAAAGAGACACAGAGCTTGCAATGTTTCTGAGAGGTGGTGCTCAGGGCCCTTCATGGTTAAAAAAACCCAAAAACATGGTGGGGTTTTAAAGACAGTGTCCACTTATTTCATCTTGTAGTCTGATAGAAAGGCTAGTGGCCCCGTTTCTCCGATGCTCAAAGCGTGTGAAGCATGTCCCAAGTGCCAGGAAAAGTGAAGATGCTTCTCTGGCACTTTGCTTTATACGTTGTGCTTCTCATTCAAACCATAATTATTCTGCGATTCTCAATCAGGCACCCCGGTAATACTTCAGGAAATGTCCTAAAGAAACAATCCGCTCCAAGGATAATCAGCTCGGTAGGATCGTTCCCATATCCTATCGCAGTTTTGGTGAGTTTGGGGTTGTTTTCAGTGAAACCGAAGCAGGCGATCTTGACTCCCGTGAGAGCTTGAACTGGGAACATTTTTGGTGACAGCTCAGTGCCTACCTTCTTGGATCACTTTATACTTTGGTCGGAGATGGCAGCCCCTGGTTTGGAACAGGTGCCATCAGCAAGCATCTCATCCCCATGGGACCTCCTCACTCTGGCCCCTCACTGGCTGGCTTTGCTCTGACGGGATTGCAGAGAAACCATGGCACGCTCACGGGGCTACAGCCAATGCCTCTGCACCCCGACCTGCCTCTACACCCCGACCTCCAGGGCAACCCGGCCTCTCTCCCCGCTGCCCAACATGGTTCTGTCCAGCTCTTCGGGAGTCTGCTGCCTGCCTGTCCCACTGGCTTCCCTCCCTCCCTGTTCCAATCTGCAGACCCCTCAGTCTTGCTCCTTTAGACCTTTTAGATCCCAAGATACCTGCCCTGCAGCTCTGAAGGGCCATTATATGATCTATGCCTCCTGCAACCCTATCCGTTTCTTATTATTTTTATGTTTCCTGAAAAGATTTTTTTTAAAAATGGAAATGAGGAAGAAAAGGGATACTGTATACCATCACCTCTGGCATCAGACAATATTCACACACAGATACAGGAATTAGCTGAATTAAAATCCAGCTCCGTGTTGTTCATGGATATGCTTCTTTTTTTAAAAAAAAAAAAAAGATTTTATTTATTTATTAGAGAGAGAGAGCACGAGCAGTGGGAGCAGAAGAGGGAGAGGGGGAAGCAGAACTCCAATGAGCAGGGAGCCCGGGTGGGGCTCCATCCCAGGACTCTGACATCATAACCTGAGCTGAAGCAGACGCTTTATTGACTGAGCCCCCCAGGCGCCCCCATGGATATGCTTCTAGTAAAATATCAGCTTTCGTTCGTGCTCATTCTAGAAATAGGCAATGTGTGGATCTGCATTCCGATGCATTACAGCCCATTAACCGTTGTACTGATCACCCCATTAGGCGGAAATGGTTTTTAATGTCTATAATCACAGGAAGCAAAAACAATGAGATTTTTAAGAATTTTTTTTTAATTAAATGATTTAAAATTAATTGAGACTTAAAGCTGGACATCATTTGTAACTATTCTGTACAGGAGAGGAGCAGGATAAAGTGACCACGGGAAGAACGTCAAGCTAAGAAGAGCTGGGAAAGCAATGTCGCGGAGGTGCTGAACTGGTAAAAACGGAACAGAATTTCAGAGAAGAGGCTATTGAAACTTTCTGAGTAGTTAAGAGAAGCATTTCCACGTTCTTATCTTTTTTTCTTTTTTAAACAACCGAGAGGTTAGCTCTCCCACGATCAACTGATCAGGTGCAGTTGAAAGTATTTAAAACACAAGAGTAACCGTGTTCTCTTGGGACGTCAGCATCTACAAGGTGGTAAGGAGGCCACGAAGGCTCCCACAGAGACACAGCCAAGAAAAGACGAGGAAAACACGCACACTGCCTCGCCTCCTGACCCCCTCAGGCAGCAGTGTGCCCCAGCAGCACATCCGTGTCAGCCCGGCTAATGACCTAAACGCTCTGAAATGCATTTTCCCCGTGGGAAAGCGACAGTCATTATACGTGCCTCATGGGAGTTGTCAGGTGTGTTACACAAAAAACTAAAAACACATTTATCCACGCTGTAGGAGCGGAGCCCTCCCGGTGGGCGGCTTCCCTCCTGGTTTGGGGAACGCCCGTCCCCTTTGTTCCGAGCAACCAGAAACCTAGCGGAGCCCTCCAAGCTCTCCTTGACAGCTCTAAGTTTCTTCTTACCCCTTGAGGATTATTATTATTATTATTATCATTGCTTGAGGATTATTTTGATGTCAGTGCCCTCTGCAAGTTTTTTTAATGGAAAATACATAGATAAATATATAAGAACAGAACGTTGTCCCGGCAAAAGGCTCCTTTTATGTAATTTTGTCATTGAAATATACATAGAGGAAGAAGTACAGATTGCAAGTGTGCCGCTTGATACGTTGCCAGCAAGTGAGCGTGAGAGTCACCAGCCTCCAGAGCATCTCACTTACCAAGGATATTGGGTTGGTTTTCCCCTTTTTCTTCTAGTATTTTTAGGATTTTGAGTTTTGCAATCCTCGTTTGTTACGTGGTCAAGGATGAGTGTCAGAACCTCACTTATTATTATCAAGACCGAATCAAATGCATTTTCAAGATGCATCGGTTTTATTTTTGGATCGCAATGCTTACAAACAGCCAGGTCTGCCACCGTGTGAGCTTGCAGTGAAAAATGGATAGGTCAATGCGGAAATATTTTAGAACTTTATCAACTAATCATTAACATACGTTAAAACACATGTGTGTTAAGTGTCAAGACCAATGACGTTTGACAAAGAAAAAAAATTTCCTAAATGTTATACTGATGCAATCACCATGAAAATCTCTCTGCCTACCCCAGATCCACGTCCTGGACAACCACAGCTTTGGTTTCTCCTAATCAAGATTCTATTGTCCTTTTCTAGAGGTTCATATAAATAGAATAATACTATAATACTTTATGTGCTCTTTGGGGGCCTTATTTCTCAATTTCAGGATGGTGGATTTGAAATTCCTCTATGGCTGTTGTATACATTGTAGTCTCTTCTTGTTCGCTGTTGAGTAGTACTTCATCCTGTGCAACCTGTTTAAGTGTTATTCTATCAACGAAAGATAGACTTTGTGTTATTCTATCAACAGACAGGAACTAATCAATGGCTATTAGAAATGCAATGTTCATAGAAAAGCCCAACAACCAAAGTTTAGGAGAAAGAAAAAATCTGATAAAAATATGGCGAGACTCAGTTCCCTAATAAGACAAACAAACCAGTGGTTGACTAGTTGGTTTGGAAACCAACATGTCCTATAAACATCCTTGTACGGGGATTTTCATGACCATGCGTCTCATTCCTCTTGGGTCAATACCCTTGGAAGGCATAACTTCATAAGTATATTTTCACTAGTATCTTTCCACGATGCCATCCACTCAGTACATTCACAGGGACCTCATGGTGGATTATTTCACACAGTGATAGGTTAGACGTTGACTCTTCGCATTCTGTCCCGATACTCTTGAGCTTTTAGGGAGGCGTTAAACTGAAGAGAGACTGAGCAGGAAGCCAGAACACGACTAACATTTGCCTCAAAGGAGCAGAAACAAAGCAGGAGATGGCCATTGGCAGGTGGTGCGAACCCTATGAACGCAACGAGTCTCACAAACTCTGTACAGCCTTCCGAGTGGAGAAAACAAGTCTTCTTTTCTACAAGGAGCAAGTTCATGAGTATAAATTCAGTACCCGTTTTATACAAGTGAATCTTCCAGTCAAACACCCTCCCATCTGAAAAAATTAAAACCACCCAAAAATATATGTGATATCTGGACACAAGCTTCTTCATATCTAAGTGGAGAAACTATAAACACAGAAAGGCATGTCATATGACCAGTACTGTGACTTGCAAATTGTATGTTTTATAGGACATAATAAGAGGGCACAATTTTGCAATTATTTGATGAGGTGATATGGTTTTGATCTGTCACTCACTCATCAGCCAAAAGTTTTTTTCTCTACCTTTTTTTTTTTTAAAGATTTTATTTGTTTATCCATGAGAGACAGAGAGAGAGGCAGAGACATAGGCTCCCCACAGGGAGCTTGATGTAGGACTCAATCCTGGGACTCCGGGATCATGCCCTGAGCTGAAGGCAGACACTCAGCCACTGAGCCACCCAGGTGTCCCTCTTTAACTTTTTTTAAGCTCTGTGACCATTAATAGTTTCCATGTCCCCCCCCCCTTACCTATCCTTCCAGTCCTATATCCTACTTTCCTTAAGAGGGATGCAAATCTGGGATTCCTTTCCAGGAGCCCTCCAAGGATGCCAGGAGTAGCAAGGACATCCAATTTTGGACCAATTTTATTCAGGGCCATACCTATAATTGACAACATGCCATCTAGAAATGAGGGTCATCATAAAACGTGCACACAGCTCTTGGACTTACGTTCCACCTTGAAGAATGCAAGGTTATTTTCATTCAAGTTATTGTGAGTTGGTTGGAGACCACAAATCACTGAGGAAAATGTTAACTTCCTCATCAAGAATAGGGTCTAACTCCCAAAGGCATGAGCACAGCGTCCAGTGATGCTGGGGTCAGTGTGTGTGTAATTCTGTTCTTATCCTGCACCGTGATCTGTCTCCATCTGTCTGGCTGAAAATGTTGCCCCGAATGCCAGCCCCTGTTGTAAAAATGTCTACTGCTCTTGAGTATAACAAACAAAATCAGTGAGGAATCCAGTGACTTCAAAACTTTAGGGCATATGGTTTATAATAAGCACAAAGCTATGTTGCTCTTTAGATTCCAGACAGGTCTCATTTTCACGGATGTGACCATGACACGCATGCACTATACACATTTTAGGCATGTGTGGTGGTATTTACAAGAAAGTTCAGATGTTTAGCCCCTCATTCATCTTAGTTTTAGTCTAGAAACTTCCTTTATTTATTTTTTTCTACTGTGGTAACAATACTTCACATAGATTTTACCCTCTTAAATTTTTAAGTGCATAATATAATATAGTTAACTGTAGGCATGGTGTTTTAGAACTTATTCATCTTGCATAACTGAATTAAAATTTTTTTTAATTCTATTTATTCATGGGACGCCTGGGTGGCTCAGCAGTTGAGCATCTATCTGCCTTCAGCTCAGAGTGCAATCCTGGGATCCCAGGATCAGGTCCCACATTGGGCTCCCTGCATTATTTATTTAATAATAAAATAAAATATTTTATTATTATTTATGTACTAATGAGAGACACAGAGAGAGAGATAGAGACACAGGCAGAGAGAGAAGCAGTGAACAACTCTCCGTGACCCTTCTCCTGCAGCCTCTGACAACCACCAGTCTACGCCATGTTTCTACAAGTTTGACGATTTTTGACGCCTCATGGGAATGGAATCTTGCAGGATTTGAATCTACAGTGTATTTATGTACCTAATATGTGCCTGGCCCCACAAAATCACCATGAGGGTTACCGAAGAAAAAGATATCACTCTAATTACTGAGTACATTGAGATAAATCTCTGATAAAGAAACATATGTATTTTTCCTAAAACACAGTAATAATTAAAAGCAATCCTGTGAGACCAATGAGTAAATTTCCATACTTAATGAATGGGAGATTCTTGTGGTCACTATATGGGTGATAATAGTTGTGTGGGGTTTACATCATAAATAAATTCTTGATGTCTATCATTAACCTTTAATGAGGAGGGATGACTATCTACATTTCCCAGATGAGATATTACAGGGTTATCAAGAGGTGACTCTCCTTAGAGATGGGATGAGTTTGGCCGTGGGGCTTAGTCTACTTAGTAAAGTTGGCTGATTTATCTCTCTTAAGCAAGAAATAAGCCTGTTGCTCCACTTGAACAAAGATCCTTAGAAGTTAGAACATACATACTCCTATCAGTTCACAGACACTTAATTCCCATAACTCATCCATGAAACTGAATCACAAAAAATGTAATAGTGTCACTGAGGATGGTTGGACTGAATTATTGCAATGTCTGATCCCCAAAACCATTCGCTAATAATAATTCTTCTGATTTCTACTTCAAGAATGGATTAGCAAACTCCTGACAGACCTATCTCCCCAGAGATCATAGCTGTAATCTCTACACAAAATACAAAAATGAAGTGGTGAAAGCTCTGGAGAGTGGAGCAAAAAAGGCAGATTCTGGAGAAGAGTCAACATTTGGAAGAAAGGACCATCAAAAGGTGAATTTGTCCGGTTTTTAAGGCTCTTAATCTGAGAGTAGTCTACAGATGATACAAGGGGCAGCTAAAGCTCACATAGGATTCGAGGGTAGAGTCCAAAACACCAAAAATACATGTAAAGGAAGGTGAACATCGCAGAAAGAAAAGAAAGAGCCCGAGTGAGACATTTGTAAACACTGCATGTAAGCTCTGCCCAGATCTATGTCTGGAGCAAAAACTGCACAAATGTGGGGCAAACACAAAATGACCAGTTAAAGATAAAAGATCAGAACAGGAATCTGAGCTGTTATCTAGTAGCCAGAGCCTGCTTTCTTTCTTTCTTTTTAAAAGGATTTTATTTATTTATTCACAAGAGACACAGAGAGAGAGGCAGAGACATAGGCAGAGGGAGAAGCAGGGAGCCCGATCTGGGACTCAATCCCAGGACCCTGGGATCATGCCCTAAGCCAAAGGCAGACACTCAACCACTGAGCCATCCAGGCATCCCTAACCAGAGCTTTCAATTTGAGTCCAACCAAGTTAATTCTCTGATTAAACAAAAACATCAACAGTCTTTTGATGAATATCACAGAAACCAGAATCCCCATTCATAATGGTCGAAACGTCCAAGATAGACTCCAAAATTATGCAGTGTACATAGAGTCAGGATAATATGGCCCACTCTCAAGAATAAAACAAACAAACAAAATAGCAACAGGATCCAACCCAAAGATGACCTAGACAAGGACTTTAAATCAACTGTTATCTTTATACTCAATGAGATGAAGAAAAATATGTTCATCACAAAAACAAGATGGTAAATCTCAGCAAAAGACATAGTAACAGTCAAATATGAATTAAATGTAAATTTTGGAATCAAAATGTAGAACTCAATAAAAATTTGCTATAAATGCCTAAAAACTAGAGCACAAAGGGGAAGAGTCAATACATACATATGTATGTGTATATAACAAATCAGTAACTGGTATAAAGAAAAAGAAAAAAGAAAAAAAAGAAAACAGATCAGCAGAAATTATCCAATTTTCAGATCAGGATGAAAAAAATTTAAATGAAGCTATAAAACAATATCACAAAGTCTAAAGTCCAGTCACAGAGGAGAAGGGAGAGAAAATATGACAGTAACATTATTTGAATAAATACAAACATAACCTTACGGATTCAGTAGGCTCAGGAAAACCCAAGTAGGATAAATATGAAGAAAACCATATATAGGCACATTGTCCACAAAATGCAAATGTTTATATTTAGCCTGAAAGGTAATGATGACTGATGAAAACACAAATCCCCAGATACAAAGAACATGAGAGAAAGTCAATGCTGAGCTAAACATAAAAGACTATTTTTTTTTCTCTCCATTTCTTTAAAATGTACACCTTGTTGAAAGCAAAATAATCACACAATCTGGCAGCTACATAACACGTGTAGTTGCAATTCATGTAACACCTAGAGCATAAATAATGATAGAGTGCTGACAAATAAATATATAGAGTAGCAAAGCTTCCCTTTTTATGGGAACTGATAGGATATTAACTCTAATTAGACCATAGTAAGCTAAACATATATATTATAATTTCTAGATCCAGCACTTGCAAAGAGGAATAGCAAAAAGATAAAAGATAAAATTATATTCTAAAAGAAAAAAATAACCAAAGAACCCAAAGAAGCCAGAAACGCAATACGGTTGGTGCAGAGTTGGAAGACCCATGTCCAACCATATCAATAATTACACTAAATGTTAATGGAAAAAAACATTGCAATTAATACCCGAGGTGATCAGAATAGATAAAAAAGCAAGACCCAATGATATGAGGTCCAGAGAAGAAGCACTTTATTATTTTTTTAATTAATCTATTTTTTATTTGACAGTAGTTGACACACAATGAGAAGGACTTTAAATACAAAGCCACACATCAGTTCAAGGGATGAGGAAAGGCACACCATTTAAATACTAAGCAATTTTCAATTTAATTAAATAATTTTTTTTAGATTTTATTTATTTATTCATGAGAGACGCAGAGAGAGGCAGAGACACAGGCAGAGGAAGAAGCAGGCTCCATGCAGGGAGCCAAATGTGGGACTTGATCCCAGGACCCCGAGGTCACGCCCTGAGCCAAAGGCAGACGCCCAACCACTGAGCCACTCGGGTGTCCCAATTTAATTAAATTTTAACACTATGGCTATGATCATTTCAGCTTAACTGGACTTCCAGATAAAGAGCATTATCAGACACAAAGAGGTAAATTGCATAATGATTAAAGACTTGATTCATCAGGAAAATAATTGTTTAAAAAGCTTCTAATACCAGAGAGCTTCACAATACAGGAAAGCAGATGAAACAGAGGGATAAAAATTCCAAAGTAATAACTGTCTATGTTTTTAAATTTTTTACCATCATTATAACATAAGCAGTACCTGGGTTGACAATTTTCTCTCAGTAGTTTAAGATTATTCCCTTGTCTTATGGCTTCCCTTGGAGCCATTAGCAAACCCACTTTTCTCTTAATACATTTTTTTTAATACTTTTTATTTCATAGGAAATCTGATGTTTCCCTGTGATCAATTTAAAGATATTTTGTTGGTCTTGCACCCGGCTGTTTTCCCAAGATGCTCAAGGTATAGATTTATTTATTTTTTATTTTTTTGTTTTTTTTTTGTTTTTTTTTAATTTATTTTTGTTTATACTGCTTAGAATTGTTTCCTAAGTGTGCTTCCTGAATGCCTTTCATCAACTAAAAGCTTTTTTCATCCATTTTTATTTTATATATTATTTTATTTTAAATATTGCCTCTTCTCTATGCTTCCTACTGTGAACTTCACAGGAAATGATGAATTACAATGGACAACAAGGACAACATTCGTAACAATGACATTGACTGAGTGTTTCCTGGATATAGGGGGTTTCAGATGAATTAATGCATGTAGTGCTCACAGCTACTCTACACAAGAGACATTGGTTTCCTCCATTTTACACACGAAAATACCAAGACACAACAAGTCCTTCCCAATCAAAGGTCAGCAAAACCGGACAAAGACGTGTCGGCAGGCCTTTTTTAAGACAGGAAGAGGAGGAAAGAAGAAAAGAAAGGATATGAAGGAGTAGAAATGAGTGTGGCATCACTTCCAGTAATATGTACACCGTCTGCTTCAGGATGAAACAAAATACTTAATCATTACTGATCACAAAGATAAGACGTCTCAGTTTAGGATCCACAAGGAGAAGTTTCTACCAGAACTATGTAAACACAATGCCTTCGACCTATTGCTTCGAATCACCTTCTAAGAACCACAGATCCATAAGAATCTGCAGAAGGTCACCTTGGCCTGTCTTTTTGCTTGAACAATGACTCGATTATATAAAAACATGGCACAACTCTAGGTACACTGGCGTCCAGATCCACTTTCACTTCATTGAGCTCCTGGACATGACTTGAAGAAAGAACTGAAATCCGAGGGTGGAGGGAAGAATTATTTATCCCACATGGATTGAACAAACCAGTGGCCCCTTTCCGCTCACCAAGCAGTGGATAGGATGTCATCTTCTTTATCACACCCACAAAAGGGGAAAGTCCCACAGCAGGGCTGCAGCCATGGTTTCCAAAGGGTGTTGAACACCGAGAACTGCTGTGGGACAGGCGTGAGTGTCCTACGATGCTCTTTTATGGCCGCCTCGATTTTCTTGACCACTGAGTCAAATAATGCTTCATTGTCAGGGTTTAGGGGTCGGGTCTCAGAAGGGTCTCTTGAGACGTCAAAGAGCAGCGGAGGGTCGTGGTAGGTGACATCTCCAGAACACGGACATATTCCGCTTCCATAGCAGGCGCCAGCTCCATCAGGGGAGAATTTGGGAGTCACGTAATGGGCCTTCCACACGGTTGCACCTAGAAAACAGCTCAATTACAGTGCCATATTTCGTATCATTTTAGGACTCTTTCCACTGAAAATACATTTCTTAAAGGCTTTTGCCAACAACTGATAATCTAGTGCACAGAATTACTTGGCAACCGTAGTGTTTCCTCAACCATAGGCACAACTCCCAATTTTGCTGCAAATTCCAAGATTTTTCTTTTGACTTTATCATGAGGGCATTTGGAGATAGTAGCTACTACTTGGATGGCTGCTATAATCCTGGAAATTCTGACTCCGATCACTATTTCAACCTGACGTGGCATAGGCACAATGGAAAATTTTCTTTTTTTTTCTTTTCTTTTCTTTTTTTTTAAATGGAAAATTTTCTAAGACTAAATACCTCTTTCCAGTCTGAAATGGACAACGCTCATTTGGCAAAGTCCATCATTCCTCATTCTTTTCTTCCTCCTTCTGGCCCTCCTTCTCTCTTTTTTCCTTCCTTGTTTCCTTTTTTTCTTCCCATATAAATGGTTAGTGGTTCTATTCCCAGAGATTAATTTTAACTGGAAAACATCGTAAGTGTTCTCCAGCCTGTGGTCAATGAGGCTTTTTCAGAAGGCTGTGGGTGGGGTTTTGCAGAAACACAAGGCTTTTCTAATAAAATTAGGCTAAATCACATGACTCGGTCCTTCACAACCTTTGCTCTTCCCTCTCCTTCCTGCATGGGATGCAGAGGTGATGGTCGGAGAAACAGCAGCCACTTTGCAACCACAGCATTAGAAGGAGCATGAGAATGAAGAGAATGAAAACCAGCATGCCAGAGAGGGCCGAGTGGAGATGGAGAAAGAACCCAGATTCCGGTCATGGCGTTGAGCACTGCCCCAGCTCTGTGCTTCCAACTTCTGAAATCCTTCTTATGAAAATATAAGCAGAATTCTATTTGTTTAACCCTCGGTAGTTAAATCTGGGAAGATTTGGTTGTTGAGGGGAGCTGTTTTCTTGTTCCTTACCATTGAACGTGCCCCTAACTGATATAGAATATAGAAGGAAGGGTTTTTGTGGGTTGGTTCTTGTTTTATGTGGGACATTCATCCACAGAGACCTGAAGAATGGATCACATCACAAGTGATGCATCACATGGGAGAAAATCCACATCTTTTCTGAAAATTAAGTTATCTCCCATCAAACAAGAATTCTGGAAATTTATCCAGATGTCTGTGATAGAGCTTTCTCTACAGATGTAAGGAAATGAGTATTTCCTGTTAATTTATATTTGTTTGCATGAATCCTATAGCATGAAGGTGAGGCAGAGATGATTAATTGGAAGGAGACAGTAACTGCTGTGCGGGTTACATGCAGACTTTACTCCTTGCTGCTAATTATCCCAGTGTCCTTAGTTGTGGAATCTCTCTCTGTTTCTCTCTCTGTCTCTGTCTCTCTCTATCTCTCTCTCTCTGATGTATTCATGCACACGAGCTTGCACACACCTCTAGAATCCACCATAGAGCAATGGCTGCGTAACTAACTTCCCTAAGGAGAAAGAACTATTGTGGCTGGATGCTGTTTGTCCATGGCACAACTTCTCCCAGGAGGAAAAGCAAACTGGGCAGTGTCTCTATCATGTTCCCACACAATTGCCATCTTCATACTCACAATCCTTCTGATGCCACCTGGCTGTATGCAGGTAGACCCCACAGTAGTGGAAGAGGAACTCATGGTCCGAGTGGGACACTCTGCCTTCCAGCAGGGGCATTAGGTTCCGGCCGTCGATGACTCTGGGGAGAGAGGAATGGTGGTGAGAGAGGCATGGTTTGGTCACACATATTATGACAGCAGGAAGGGGGGAGTTAGTTAAGCAGACAAGGAGGAGGAAGAGAGGGAGGTGGAAGGAAGGAGAGAAAAGGAAGAGGACTTTAAAAAACAGTACACCTCTTCACTCATTTTATAACAAAGAGAATAACAACAATGAAGAAAAACAGAATAAGAGGTAAAATTCATAATTTTTAAGATAGTAGAAGAGGTGAGCGGCTAGAGGTGTTATTACACTACCTTGTAGGATGCTATGAATGAGCATCGTGGATTAGAAAACTGAGCTCTCGACATATATTGAATTCAAGTAAAACCCCACCGCAGATGAACAGATACTAGTCCTCACACATGGAATTAAACCATTAGAGCATGGGATGTATTTATGCATCTTGGGAACCCATAGAGAAATAAAGCATAATTCATCACACATACATTGACATATAATTACTTTTTTTGAAGATTTTATTAATTTATTCATGAAAGACACAGAGAGCAAGGCAGAGACACAGGCAGAGGGAGAAGCGGACTCCCCACCGAGCAGGAGCCTGATGCGAGACTCCATCCCAGGACTCCGGGATCACGTCCTGACACTCAACCACTGAGCCACCCAGGTGCCCTGACCCATATTTACTTTTATTCAGTAATTTACCTAATAAATATTTGCTTAATCGTCTGGGTGCTGTGTGGGAATATACAACTGAAAGGGTCAATCCCAAGCCTGTGTCTGAGGACATGAGGACAACCAAGCCTGTGTCTGCGTAACTATGACAAAGTATAATATTTTCCAATAGGGAAACAGAGAAGTTCTCCCACCATCCACTAGGTAGAGAAAGATGTTGTCTGTCTATCTTAGCAGAATATTGAAAAATGAAGTAATCACCACATAGACCCATAGAACATTCACTGATGCGACCAAGTGCACGTCAGCTATATATCCCTAGGTTAGGAGCCAGCACTGTGTCCATACCTGTCCTGGGGCAACATCCCTCCGCCTATGTAAGACAGTGTCGGGTAAACGTCCATTAGGCTCGTGGGTTCGTTAATCACTTTCCCAGCCTGCAGGACTGTCGGCCACCGGAATATTCCTGGGACACGAATGCCGCCTTCCCATCCGCCCATCCCTTGCCCACCTGAAACCAAAGATGAAAGCCGAAGATGAATTCGAGTCAACCGCATTTGTCCACTTAGTCGGAAATCACATCTAGATGAAACGTTTCCTGTCACTTCCAAATTCATGCCAGTGTGGTATATTCACACACACACACACACACACACACGCGCGCGCGCGCAGAGATACAGACAACCTGAGATATATTTCTTGCTTTCACAAAGTTGGAATGCAACTTCTGAACATCTGGCCCTCAGTCGACAAACCCAGGTATGATAAATAAAAACAAGTGTTGTCCTAATACAGAGCATTATTTTGTGCCAAGAGTGCCAATGCAGTTCCACTATTACGAGATAAGAACATTCTGGCAAATCTTCAGTCTTTATTGGAATCACGCGGGGCTCTAAAAGATGGATACGTAAATGAAGCTCCAAGAAAGACCAGAGAAACAGGTTCTACCTAGGTCATGCTGAATCTTGAGAGACGATAAGGAATTTGGTTTTTATTCAGTGATCCCCCCCATATGGATGGAGACGGAGGGGTCATAGTCACATGAATGGGGTGCAGAGAACGATAAACTGTTCAAGATCGCATCTCAGACTATGGTCATTCCGGGTGTTCCTGAGCACAAAATAGAAGAAGCCCATGCTTTAGGACCTATCCTGAGGTCAAGACATTCATGCAGAATAGAGATACGGTCCTAAGCCAAGTGACATGGTCAAGATCATATAGTGTCTTTATGGGAAAACAATCAGATTCTCTGGGTGGGGTAAACTCTTCCAAAGTAGAACAAACATGAAATGCTCATGCAACGCCCTTCGCATGCCATCACTCTGGTAGCATAAATTACAAAGAAAAGAGAAAGACAAGGTCTCTCTGTGAAAGTGGAGAGACGCTAAATGGTAAAACATTAAGGGACAAAGACACCGGTCTAGCCAGCGTCCAAAGCCATCCCAGCTCATCAGCACCATTCTTTCTGGAAAACTTCACAAGCTGCCTGCACTGAGTTTGTGTTTGTTTTTTATGCCAATGAGCAACCGACAAAAAAGCAAGCATAAACCCACTTTGACACTTCCACGGTCATGTTTAATGGCCAGCGACTGTGGTAGGCACCTACAACAAAACTAATCATCTACCCACACACGGTGTCTGTCCTCCTGGTGAGCTGGAGGCCAGTTCCCAAAGTTAAAAACTGCTCACGACAATTTTGCCATGTTTCTTTGAGAGACATATGAAGGAGCTTTTGAGAGTGATGGTTTTATGCACAAATAACCCCCCACCACACACACACACACACACACACACACACACACACAAGCAATATCACTATTAATATAATCACAGCTCATTTGATGTATATAGAGAGTGACTTAATTTTATTACACACTGTTTCTACTAGGCTTGGCACCAATTTAGTCCATGCTAGTTGACATGACCCACCAGAAAAGGTGAATACATTTAGGAGTTCACTTGCTGTCGGTCACAACATATAACGTATCTATCATGTCTATCTTTCTACTACTTATCTATCTAGTTATCATCTATCTGTCATCGATCCATCTATCAATCATCTACCTATCATGTATTATCTATGTATGGAGCAACCAATATATCTATCATCTATTTACCAATTATCTACCTGCCTATCTTGTTTTTCCACCCGTCCATCCAGCCATCCATCTAGCCATCCATCCATCCATTGATTTATCACCTACCTATCTTCTATCTATATATGATTTCTATCTATCTATCTATCTATCTATCTATCTATCTATCTATCTATCTACCTATTGATTGATCAGTCTATCATCTATCTACCTATCCAGCTACCTATCTATCATGTCTTTGCAACTATTCATCCATTCATCTATCTATCTATCTATCTATCTATCTATCTATCTATCTATCTATCATTGATCTATTCTATCCACCAATCCACCCATCCTTCCATCCATCCATCCATCCATCCATCCATCCATCCATCCATCATCTATCTACCTATTCAGCTACCTATCTATCATGTCTTTGCAACTATCTATCTATCTATCTATCTATCTATCTATCTATCTATCTATCCTCGATCTATTCTCTCCATCCATTCATCTATCCATCCATCCATCATATGTCTACCAATCTATCCTAAATTATTCCATAAAGTACAAGGAACTACCAAAGTTCTGATTTTTGTAATGACAATTTTGACACCCTTTTGCTTTTTTTGATTGGGGTTGGGGATAGAAGGAGGGACGTAGCAAGCACCAAATTCATTTTTAAAATATTCGTTTTCATCCGTTTTTCTGATTCATAAGGGCAGACTCACTGGAGCTATTGAATATTCCGGCATGGAGTGCATCAAAGAAGTCAGAAGAGTCTACTCGCAATGAGGAGGAAGGCACCCACTCCAAGTGAATACCTCCTTTCCTGATGATCATTTCACAGTGTTTGAAGCATTGTGGTAACATAATTGGTTTTATTCCATGAAAAACCCGAATTTGATTATTCAACTGAGTATTATTCTAGAGCAAGTGGCTCTCAACTAGAGAGAACTTTGGCCCTGGGGGGATACTGGGGAATATCTGGAGACAGTTTTGGTTGTCACTATTATGTTGGGGAGGGGAGTAGGAGGTGCTCCTGGCAACTGGAAGGTGAAGATCAGAGACTCTGCTCAACACCCTACAGTTCCCAGAGTGCCCCACATCAGAAAGTCATCCACCCCCAAATGCCCAGAGTACAAGGGCTGAGAGACCTGCCATAGGTGGTCATTGAGACCCTACACATTGACACTCAAGAAGCTTTCATTACATCAGGCATTTTCATCTTACATTCTCAGAAATTGCCCCAGAACTTGCAACTTTTCCCATCTAGTTTCATAAGAGAATATAACTCCCACAATAATCTCCAAACCGAGTTTGTGAATGAATGTGTACGCACACAAAATGGAGTAGACAGTACTGAAATATTATTATTATTATTATTATTATTATTTATTATTATTATAACTAAACCACATGGGTACTGTGCACATCACCTTTGTAGATGCCGTTGGAGCCACCCAGCTGGACCTCGCCATCTTGCACCTCCAGGCGACCCCCGTTGTCTGAGGTAAAGTACACCAGTGTGTGATTGGTCAGGCGCTCCTGGTCCAGGGTCTCCAGGATCCTACCTGCAGGTGGGAACAAGAGACTCTCACCTTTCACCAGGGACCACAGTTTTCACAGCGTTTTTATTATTAGGCGTTTGTTAGCACAACAGAATAATTAAGGGTTATTTTATTGTATAGGCTATCGTAGCATACGGTAAATCGCTATTACACACTCTAATACACATGTAGCATATATAAGTAGACTATACAGTAGACATATAAATATATACTACATGCCATAGAATATACTAGATAGTATACAATATAAAATTGAGCTTTATATATTTGTAATTATTTATTATATATTTTATATTTTGTAATATTTTATATATGTATATAAAAGAATATATTCAATGTAAATTCATAATAAATAGTAAACATATAAGTAATTTATAGCTAATAATATAACAAATATTATTATATTTCAAAATATAAAAGATGTTCCTATGTTTTAGATGATATTAAATTGTAGTACATAATACATGATAAATTGTTCCTATATGTTTTAGATGATATTAAATTGTAATAGATAATATATGATAAATATACTATTTGTATGTAAATATATAAAATATAATTTATACATTATAATCCTGTGTACTTTTTATACTGAGTATTATATACTAATATGTAATATATGATATGCAAATATGCAATATATGATATGTAGGTATAGTGAAATATTTATAAGCATAATTGATAATATATTAAAATATTATATTAAATATATAATATATAGCATATAATCTATTATATAGTATAATCTATTAAAATATTGTATAATGTTTAATAATTATATATCATATATTATATAATAGAATTATATGATATTTACTTATTTTATAATACAAATGGATATTTTACCATGTAATGTGTAATTTTATTATATGACATTTGATCTATCCTTTTAGTATGTAATAAATGATTTTCTTGGGGATCCCTGGGTGGCTCAACAGTTTAGCGCCTGCTTGGCCCAGGGCATGATCCTGGAGTCCCGGGATCGAGTCCCACTTTGGGCTTCCAGCATGGAGCCTGCTTCTCCCTCCTCCTGTGTCTCTGCCCCTCCCTCTCTCTCTCTCTCTCTATGTCTATCATGAATAAATAAATAATCTTTTTAAAAAAATAATAAATAAATAAAATAAATAAAATAAAAATGGGAACATTCCATCTTTAAAATAAATAAATAAATTAATTAATTAATAATTTTCTTCTCTAATATTTAAGTGCTCTCTTTGGCAGCACATACATTATGTACTATTTTTAAAATATAATATGTAATATACATAAAAAAGACAATATATAATACACACAAGAAACATATTATACATAATATGTAAGAAAATATATTTTACAAATCATGTAATAATATACACATGTTAGATACACCCACTACATATACACAGACACTATATTAGAAAGTCTGAACTAGTATGTAGTATACAGTATCATCATCACTCAAAGTACAAGTAACCATTAGATACTAGGTCTGGCCGTTAAAAGAAACTTACAAACGCTATTAAGACAGGAGACGGTTTGAAACCAGACACGTCCAGGAGTAAATTAGCAGAGCCCTCGCCTTGCTGCAGAGAGCATGGGCCCCACCCTGCAAAGGATGAACTGTCCCCTCACCTCTCTGATCTGACCGGCCGGCTAGTCTTGTTGCTTAGCTCGTAGCTAAGCATCGGACCATAATTAGTACATCCGCTAGACTCAGCAGGCATTGCACTGCCGTGTAGACACTCTCTTTAGGGGACAAATGTTTTCGAAAAAAACGAGTAGAAAGCTGAAGTCGCCACATCCCAAACTATGCTGATTTAATTTCTGATTCCAGCTGGACGTTCGCCCTGGGTTTCTCGTGTCGCACTGTGGTCCTACCGTCCAGCATGACACCCCCCGACCCGCCACAACCTTGTCCCATTCAGACATGCAAAGACAACGTGACCAGCTTCGAAGCTTCGAAGAAAAGTGGTTTAAGCATAAACTCATTATCCTTGCTTCCTTGTCTAAAAGTGATTTGCTTTGGAAGGTACGTTGACCATTTTTTAGGAATGTTGCAGCTAAAAAAAAAAAAAAAAGGAATGTTGCAGCTAGAAATTAAAATATTTTGCAAAAAATAATAATAAAATAAAATATTTTACAACCCAGATTTTGTAAAATAAACAAAATTATGGCTTCTTGATAAGAAAATAATTACATGTAAATTAGCAGTTCTTATCAGAGCTGGCTATCATATTTAGCATCATGGTGATTTATGCTATTTATACTAAGTAAATAAAACACATGCGAATCGTTTTATTTTTTGTAAATCCATATCTGTAACTTTCTGTGCACTCGATGCATTAAAACCTATAGGAGCGTGTGTGCATATGTATGTGCGTTTTGCGGAAGAATAATCATAAAACTTCTTAAGACAAAAATACAAAGAAAGGAGACAAAAATAAAAAGCCGCTAAAATATATATTTTTTAAATATGAGTTCCCTTGAACAGAGAATTTAAAATATTGCTGAATGCTTGGGGCATTTGGAAGATTCACTCTGCGTGTCATTCTGAGTCTAGCATTGGGACAGCTTCTTCCTGAGAAAGTTATTAGGAAATGGTCTTAAGTTTTATCATCATATCGCCAAGTAGAAAAAAAACACGCACACAAAAGACACCTGTCTGATTTTCAATCTGCCTCTGGTTTTGATAGGATTGTCATCAGGCACGAAAGGGGGAAAAGCATCGTATTTGGAAGATGTCATGCAGAGAAATACCTACTTTTCATTTCTCTCATGTGAACAGTATCAGCCCAGGAATGCAATTAATAGTATTACTAAACGCAATTAGTAGTAGTCACCGCACATCTCCATCATGTATTTACATAGACAACAGAATAAAAACATAATTAGCAAAAATAAATAAATAAATAAATAAATAAATAAATAAATAAATAAATAAATAAAAATTGAGAAAAATAAAAAATAAAAAGCATAATTAGCTGTTCATGGCAAACTCTACATATAAACATGGGCAGAAAGTCCTTTTGCATAAAAGTGTTCTTTGCCTCGAGTTAGAAATGCAGCAAAATGCCTTGTTTCCAAAGCAGATTATCCTGGAGGAGGGTAAACGTCAAGGCAAGAAATCATAATCTTTTACAGTTACACTGACGTTATAATGTTAGAGTTGCTTTTACTGCAGCAGGTGTCACTAGGTTTCAATGTTTGTGTGTATTGGCCAGTAAAATTTTTAAAAAGTATATACTATGCATGTAAAGACATATAAACAGTGCATGTACACATATATGAACATTAATATTTAACTTGCACGGATATATCTAAAATATCAATTTAAATTAATTCCTTGCTTCATTGATTTCATATTAATAGGGATTAAATGCATGTTTATATGTATTCAGTATATCCAAAAGTAACATTTTGATCTCTAAGAAACTTAAAAAAACGTAAAATTCTGTGAATATTAGTTTAGGTGGTTCTGCACAGAACACTTCTCAGAGGCCTCCACTAGTAGAACGAAACAAAAAAAAAAAAAAGTCCCATGTTTCAAAAGGAAAATACTCTTTTTGAGCCGAAGAAATCCTGCATCACGTCCAGTTGAGGAAAGAGGCTATTTGGAAAACACGATTGGTTGTTTTATTGATATGCACGTTTATTTATGACCCTTTGTGTTGATCTCTGTATTGACGCTTTATGACTTCTAAACACAGGGCTTCGGTTTTGGTAAATTCCGTCCTGCTTTTCTAAGCATTTCTCGTAACAGTGAGCTCATGAGAACGAGGCATTCGCACTTACATGCATCCAAACGATGGGGAAGGGCTGTATCCTTCACGAGGCACCTTCATCGATTTTGAACAGCGGGTCTCGACCTTAAGGACGGGGGAACCCGTAATACGGGTTACTTGTACTTTGAGTGATGATGATACTGTATACTACATACTAGTTCAGACTTTCTAATATAGTGTATGTGTATATGTAGTGGGTGTATCTAATATGTGTATATTATTACATGATTTGTAATAAGTGTGGCTGGTCTCGCTGCACAGTGTTCATGGGAACAACTACTCAGCCACCGGCCGACCCACCCGAGGGGCTGTCCGTTGTTTGCAGGAACCGGTGCGGATTCGCTTTCTCACGCCTCACACAGTTAAGATGATTTCCCTCGATACTTACCCACCATCCAATCCATTTCTTCGACGTTATCCCCGTAGAGACCGTACTTGCTGTGCCCCACAAACTTGTCTTTGGTGATCAGCGGAGTGTGGACGTGCAGGAAAGACACAAAGAGCAGGAAGGGGCCGCGTTTGTACCTAAGTCGGAGGGGGCGGGACACAAGAAGTGAGTTATCATCGCAAACCGAGGCGTTTTCTACACTCAGATATGACTCTGTATCAGTCGAAAGATCCCGAAATGGTTGATAGAGGTTGTCTATGTCCTTACGTCACCCTTACCACTCACAACGAGTAGCAAGTAATGCAGTAGCAGTAGGACGTGAGTGGAAAGGCCATGAGTAGGAATAAAGAATATCAGAACGTTCGCAGTAGCGACAAAGCAGTGAGTGCAATCTGTCTCCGTTCCTTCCTCCTCCTCTTCCTTCTCAGTACTGCCTGAAACATAAAAGTGATGGCTGGAGCTTTGGCATGAACTTTGGACCATGAGGCTGCTCGCACAGAATCCCGGGAAGCAACATAGAAGGAGCTAAGGTGCTAATACACCTTATTTGTTGTGTGTCATGCATTTTAATGTCATATGGAGCCATTTAAGATTTCTCCTTCACACCTTTACAACCGGGCATGATAAAGGGGGAAGGGCATAGAGACTGGGTGTGTTCTGTCAAAGACGGCGCATGGGAGTGGCAAGCAGAGCTGAGTGACCGCATTCTGACCGCTGTGTTACATGCAACAAAGAATCAAAGCATATGAGTGGATGAAATTCCATCGTTGGACTCATTAATCCCACAGAATTATCATTTTCCTCTTCCATCTACTCCCCAATAACACAGACAGAGCCGATGAATGAGCATCCACACCTACAACTCAATCTGCTTCTAGTTGGTAATCTAGAAGGGAGCTGGCGTGCAGAAGACAGGAGACCTTCACCTTCACGCTCACGTGGTTTCTACTGAACACATAAAAGTTCAAATTACGTATTTACGCCTAGAATCACTCCCTCATCATTCACGGTTAGAG
This sequence comes from Urocyon cinereoargenteus, assembly GCA_032313775.1. Classification (NCBI taxonomy): domain Eukaryota; kingdom Metazoa; phylum Chordata; class Mammalia; order Carnivora; family Canidae; genus Urocyon; species Urocyon cinereoargenteus. Next base: position 117,597,841 of record CM063496.1, read on the forward strand.
AAGTATTTTCGGGCAGCTTCTAAGACAAACCAAAATCAAGATCGATCCCTAAGATTGATTCAGTTCAGATCCCAATCCACACTGAAGTGATACAGATCAAAGTTATAGGCATTCCAGTTTTTATAAAAAAGAGTGAATAAAATGTATTTCTTTTTTTTTTTAAGAAGATTGTTTAAAAAGATTTTATTTATTTATTCATGAGAGACAGAGAGAGACACACACACAAACAGGCAGAGGGAGAAGCAGGCTCCCTGTAGGGAGCCCAATGTGGAACTGGATCCCAGGACCCGGGGGTCATGACTGGAGCCAAAGGCAGATGTTCAACCACTGAGCCACCCAGAGGTCCCATATATATATATTTTTTTAAGATTTTTATTTATTTATTCATGAGAGACACACACAGAGAGAAGCAGAGACAGAGGCAGAGGGAGAAGCGGGCTCCATGCAGGGAACCTGATGTGGGACTCGATCCCGGGACTCCAGGATCACACCCTGAGCCAAAGGCAGATGCTCAACCACTGAGTCATCCAGGCGTCCCCTTTTTTTTAAAATATATTTCTTTACCATTTTAGTGTTTTTCAGGAAATTTCATGTTCAATTTTATTGTAAGGGGAGATTCTAGTATATGGCAAATATCACACACACGTGCACACACAAGAAGGCCCATACGCCCAAGACGAACCCGACTTCTCCGAAACACAAGCAAAATTCCCGTGCAAGGAATCGGGCTGGAAATGACCCCATACCTGTCGATAAAGGCAAGGGCCTCCTTCAGCATGAGGGAAGCCACTCTTTCCTCGCGCATTGGCTGCTGGATGATTTCGTGGTTTCTCATAAGAATGCAGTTCCAACGCCGAGTGAACCCGTAACTGGAGTACCAGGAAATGAAAAACAGCAAGGCGAGGAGAGCGAAGGTGAGGATGACCTTCCACGGAACCTCGAACCAGCGGGCGTACTTGGGGATGAGGAGCAGCAGGGGGACGAGGCTGAGCACGGCCGTGGAGATCCACAGTTTGATCCGGAGCCAGCGGTGCAGCTCCGGCGTCTTGGAGGTCTGGCAATCGCTTAGGAGGCCAAAGGGCAGCCCGTAGAAATAGTCGAACCCATGGTTGAGGGGGTGGTAGCAGTGATCATTCCGAGAGGCACAGCTCAAACCCTGGTGCCATTTGCCTGCGGGAGAAACAAAATGGCACCAGGGGAGCAGATACATCCACCAGTTTCCGGAACGTGGGCTTCGCTTAGAAAAGTTAAATATGACTTGCACTCGCTCGCCATGAGGGTATCGCCTTGGTACTCCAACCACCAACCTGGGAGATGCTAAGAAGGTCCCCATAGTTGTCACCAACACCGCTTTCCCTACACCCCGCATCTGTTATCCAGCAGTGCCTTCTGACTCTTTTATTCCATCCCACTGAAAGGGAACCAAAGTTCTACCAATGGAGCTGCTCCAAGGGGCCGAGGTAACGGCAAAAGAGTAGCCATAAGCAAAAGGCTTCAGGTGATGCTCACTATTCGTTTTATTGAGCTCTTACTAATCCACTTCCACACTCTATTGGACTTAATCCACTCCAGGCCCTCGATTGCCAAAGAGAAATTCACCCTGTAGATGGATTAATAACCCTGAGGTCATGTTAATTAATAATGGCAGAGCTGAATTTCAACCTGGGTTTGGCCGTGCTCTGGAGTATTCCAGAGACACCGTGTATGAAGTCTCCGTCCACACCGTGCTGCTTGCAGTTCAATAGGGACAAACACCGTACTGGTCACGTGGGGGGGGGGGTACAAAGTCATTCTTTTGTTAATTTATTCCTTTAAGGGAGGACACCTCAAAACATTTAAGAGTCTGACATCCCACGTTGAGAATCCTAAAAACCATGCACATAGTAAAAAGGTGGCATTTCTGAAAATTATCTGCTCACAGCATCTTACTCATTGGATTGGAATTCCACGGAATAAACGCGGTGGGATGTTGTCAAAATGTCATGCCTCCCCCGAAAAGGGCGTGAGATATCAGGTGACCCGGCTAGGTAGACTACAGCTGGCCGTCACACACCACAGGTCTGAACTCTGTGGGTTTACTTACACGGGGACTATTTTTGATAAACGCGGTACAGTCCTGTGAATGTATCTTTCTCCCCGGGGATTTCGTTGGATCAGTGTCTTTTCTCCAGCTCACTTTGTTGTAAGAACATGGCGCATAATCCGTAGAATTTACAAATATGCGTCAATCAATTGTTTATGTTATTGGCAAGGCTCCTGGTCAACAGCAGGCTATTGGCGGTTGATTTGGGGGGACTCAGAATCTGTACGTGGATTTTCCACTGTGCAGGGTGGGCGGGGGGTGGGTGTCAGCGTCCATAGTTCCCTCATTAGTCAGGGGTCAAATGTAGTAATCGCCTCATGTTGATCATTATTCATGCTTTTGGTTCTCCAGCCCAAGAGGAGCTGTTTAAAAACACATTTCCAGGCAGCCTGGCTGGCTAAGCGATTGAGCACCTGCCTTCAGCCCAGGGTGTGATCCTGGAGACCAGGGATCGAGTCCCACATCGGGCTTCCTGCATGGAGCCTGCTTCTCGCTCTGCCTGTGTCTCTGCCTCTCTCTCTCTCACTCTCTCTCCCCTTCTCTCTCTGGCTTTCTCATGAATAAATAAATGAAATCTTTAAAAAATAAAAAATAGAAACACACTCCCAGGGCACCTGGGTGGCTCCATCAATTAAACATCTGACTCTTGGTTTTGGCTCGGGCCATGATCTGAGTGTTGTGAGATCAAGCCCTGCATGGGGCTCTACCGTCGATATGGCATCTACTTGAGATTCTCTCTCCCTCTGCTTCTCCCCCTACACAGACTCACACACTCTCTCTCTAAATTAAGTCAGTCAATCGTTAAAACCATAAAAATTTAAAAATTAAAAAAATCAAAACGCATTCACTTCTCTGCTAGTTATGATGTCATCAAAGTATGTATTCCTCCCCCCTCCCCCACCCCGAACCCCCTACAGAATATTCCATTTTGGTTATAACAATGGATGAGCACATTTGCGATTCGTTCCCATGATTCTTCCAACACCCTGCTCTAGGTACCAAAGGTCCTGAACAATCGTGCATTAAATCCTTTCTGCTCGCATCTCCTCTCAACAAGTAGTCAGCTGGCGTGAGTCCGGCTGATGTCCCCAGGGAAGGCAGAGCCCCAGTGAGACGGGATGTGCACGACCGCGCTTCCCAGTCAGAGTTCAGCGGCCCATACCTATGAGGCCCGTGCGGTAGCCGTAATGCTGCAGCAGCTTGGCAAAAGTCGTTTCATTGGTGGGCAGACCGCCCGAGCCTCCAAGCCAGGTGAGCCCGCGGTTCAGGTTGTAGGGAGACGCCATTCCTAAGGTCACAGAAGGGGGCACCAAATGAGTATCGTAGTCCCTCTTTCATGACACTCGTGACAAACTCTAGGAATCTTCTTCCTCTCCTTGAAGTGTGTGCTAGTGCACCTCCACCATTCTGTTCTTTCCTGAGCTTTCCCTTGCTTTCTCGTCTCTACTGAGCTTGTCCTCCCATTTGTCAAATGCAGGTATCCTGTTGGGATCAGGATCACCAGCTCCATACACGATATCTGGTCACACTAGAATTTCATAATAATAACAAATGATTTTTTTTTTTTTTAGTGCAGGCATGCCCCAAACGCTGCACAGGGCATACTTGTACTAAAGACCTATTCATTGATTATTCAAAATTCAAATGTAATTGTGCATGTTACTCTGGATGGTATCCTTGGACCTCAGTTCTGAGCTTTGATCCCATCTTTCTACATGATGAGAAACCCACGTCTCCTCCAGACCCTCTGAAGTTGAGGTCCTATCTAGACGTCTCTATACTTAGGAACCCTGATCTCAACGTGAGCAACACAGAGTCAGTCGATGGTCATCGTACTTCAATCCTGCCTCAACAAAGGACACCAGAATCCCCTCCCCAGCCACTCAATGCACAAATGCCTTTGGAATCCTCCGTCTCACTCAGTCTTGCCTCTTCCGTCCAATCCCATGTCAAGTCCTGATAACTCTACCCTGGTAAACGATTCAGATATTTATCTCTGATGCCATAGCTTTGGGGTAGAGCTTAAGTTGGGTTTTGCTGTGATGTCCACCAGGTGATCTCCATCCACCACGTCAGGTACTTTCTAAAGAACTTTCCAACCCATGTCCCTCCTCTGGTCAAACCTCATTACTATCTGTCCATCTAAATCTAAATCTGGGGTATAACTTACACAGTAGTTGATAACAACTGATTTGAGATGGTTCGAGACAGTTTGAGACGACTGATTATTGATGTGGCTGCCTTATTCTCCTACTGCACTCACGTGTGACTGCATTATCTGTGCATGCCACTACCTCTACTAACACACCCTCACTTCTGACTCCTCACATTTCAAGAAACATCATCCAGGAGGATTCTCCTGGGATGCTTTATGGGCTCCTATGGGCTTCTGATGCTCATGGAACGACCACTGGGATAGTTGCACTTTGAAGTGCATATATCCTACTTAAATTACAACTACCAAGAATAAACCTATAAATGAAAGGTATTACACCAACATACATAATCAATTTTTTTAAAAAACAGAATATGTTAAAATAGCAGTGATCCAATCTGCCTCTTGCTTTTCCCTTCTCAACAGAAACAGGTACATTAAAAAGGGTGCCTTTTGCCAAATCCTAAAAGATGGAAGCCTACCTATCATTGTCAAGAAAAGTGGTTACATCTTTTAATTAATTATAAATATATGTACAGATGTTAGTGTGTGTATGAAAATCGGATGAAGGGGCAGCCCAGGTGGCTCAGTGGTTTAGCGCCGCCTTCAGCCCAGGGTGTGATCCTAGAGTCCCAGGATCGAGTCCCATGTCGGGCTCCTGCATGGAGCCTGCTTCTCCCTCTGCCTGTGTCTCTGCCTCTCTCTCTGTGTGTCTGTCATGAATAAATAAATAAAATCTTTTTTTTTTTAAAGAAAATCTGATGAAGCAGAACTTCGATCCCATCTTTCTACATGGTGAGAGACCCATGTCTCCTCCAGGCCCTCCTCTGAAGTGGAGGTCCTATCGAGACACCTCTATACTTAAGTAGAAACGTGGAAATTTAGGGATCGGGAATATTGGTAACTTCTTCATCATAAAAGGTTTGATATGTTGTAGCTGAGTATAAACATTGATATTTGTAATGGTGCTTCTACAACATTATGTTGTATGTGAGTGTGTGTGAGAGAGAGAGAAAATGTATGACTCTCATTCTTTTCCGTGTCCTCCCCAAGAGCTCCTTCTGGTTCCAATCACATCCCCAGGCACTGCACAGATCCACTTTTCTTGGAACTATTACATGCTCTCTGCTAGCTTGAAGACAAGACAAACACTTTGAAGGCTCTGACTACACGTACCTGCAAATCCTAGAAGCAGTTGGGAAATTGCTCACCAGAGCCTGAAACCCTTTGCTGTACGCACATAGGTGAGCAGGCTTAGTGGCACCTGGCAAGAGACCCACCTATTTAATCTGTGCAGGTAGAGCAATACCATCCCTATTTGTATTTAGATCCTTAATACTGTAAGTGACCTTTGGAGAGTCTTTATGAAGAGTAGCAAAAAATAAATAAGAAGAAAGCACGACATATAGACAACATTGGCCTCGCATTGCCCTGACTCACCTGATCTGATGGGGTACCTCCCTGTCAGGAAGGCAGCTCGACTCGGGGTGCATACGGAGGCAGCTGCCAGGTGCTGGGTGAGCCTCACGCCCTCGCTTGCCAGGCGGTCGATATTGGGTGTGCTGTAGACAGAAGGAGGGTTCATCACGTGGGTTTCTAATTCTCAACAAAATAAAGAAGATTCAAAGCCATCCCGTTTTGAGTCCAATGACTCTGTTTTCTTTTTTTTTTTTTTTTAAAGGGTAGCATTTTATCTTTTTTTTTAAGACTTATTTTTTTTAAATTTTTATTTATTTATGATAGTCACACACACAGAGAGAGAGGCAGAGACACAGGCAGAGGGAGAAGCAGGCTCCATGCACCGGGAGCCTGACGTGGGATTTGATCCCGGGTCTCCTGGATCGCGCCCTGGGCCAAAGGCAGGCGCCAAACCGCTGCGCCACCCAGGGATCCCTGACTCTGTTTTCTGTAAACCTAAAATACATGCTTTTAAAGCTTCAACCCATCTGCCTGTTTAGATGCATCATCCACGGTCACAAGGAAATGGAAAGCACATTTTAAAACAATATATCTTCAGGCAAAACAATTGCAGACTAATACAAGTCCGCGGGTATAATTAAACTATAACCAGTGTGAGCTCATAGGCATTTCAATGCAAACGTTAGTCCATTTGTTCATATTATATTCCCGAAATGAAGGGGTGACTTGGATTACATAAAATTGTACCGTATTTCTTATAGTAAAATGTATCCTTTTTTAAAAATAAAGGAATGGTAGCATTTTGGTGTTTCACTTACTGCCCACTTTGCTCATCTGGTATTTTACGATCTCCAAAGATTTTTTGGAGCATCTATAGGATATAGGCTCACACAGGTGCTTTTAGCAAATCCCATAAGCTAAGGTATCCACGATCTTAATAACACACGAAATGACAACCCCACAGCAATGTGAGGGGGGAGAGAGCCCCATATTCCCAAACACTCTCAGCATCTGCGTAGGGGAGAGTCCGTCTGTGCAGACCGGTATTTTGTGCAAGTAGAGTCAGCATCTGGCTGAGAGTGACAGTACCAGATTCCCAGGCAACGTCTCCTGCCTTACCCGTTACTTCCTTGCAGGAGTTTAAATGGGAAACAGATGTGCTCATGCAGACCTTAAATGCCTTTAAGAAGACCAGCTCCTTTCAAAGTACAAAAATTTGCTTAAAATATAGGACTAGTGCGTGAGACACATTCCAAGGAGAACCGGTGGTATTTAAATTCACGCTAGGAGGCACCGTGTATTTGCACACGAATAAGATTTGTTTGGTGCTGAGGAGCAAGGATCACGGTCACCAAAAGCTTCAGCAATAAATCAGGGAAGATCCTGAAAATCGGCCGTGGAATGTTATTTCCTTACAGACAGGACGGAATGACACTTGCTACCGCGTTGTGATGCTCCGTGAAAGAAACCAGACACGAAAGGGCACGTAATGTGTGTCATGGGCTGAACGGTGGTCTCCCCAAATTCGTAAGTAGGAGCCCTAACCCTCAGGACCTCAGAATGGGAGTGTTTCTGGAGGTGGGGTCTTTTTTCTTTTCTTTTCTTTTCTTTTCTTTTCTTTTCTTTTCTTTTCTTTTCTTTTCTTTTCTTTTTTTCTTTTCTTTTCTTTTCTTTCTTTTCTTTTTCTTTTTTTTTTCTTGGAGGTGGGGTCTTTAAAGAGGAGATTAAATTAAAGCCAGTGGTGGGTCAGTGGTGGGTCCCCCCAGGAGCAGGGTGTTCTTAGAAGAGGAGATGAGGACAGACACAGACGGGTGACCGTGTGAGGGCATAGGAAGAAGACGGCTCTACACACCGAAGACAGAGCCTCAGAAGGAACCAGAGGACCCGAGGCACCCCCTCCACAGCGGGGCGGCTTCTTTACCTCACTGTGTTATTACCGTAGCAGCACAGATCCCCTACCCCCAGGTCGTCCGCCATCAGCAGCACAATGTTGGGCCTGGAGTTTCTGGTCATGAAGCCTGCGCTCAGGCCCCCCAACCAGCAGCACAGCCACAGCGACAGCCGGCAGGTCCTGAAAGCATGTGGGGACGTGACAAACACAACACACGCCGTCAATCCGTGTTTGAAAGCCTGAAGTCATGCGATTCCTTACCAATTCCCACCACACAGTGCACCTGACCTGCCTTATTCAGAAACCAGAATTTTTTTTGAAGTCTTGTTTTATGTTAACAGCGTATAACACACACGTTAATTTTCTATGCCTTGTGATATTTAAATTCTTATGACTTGTCAAACTGTTTCATGACATGAGATTCTTAAAAGAAGACCTAATAATGGTGAAACTTCCTTGGAAGTCCTAATAATTTGATTTATGTGAATAAAAATGTAAGCAAAATAGAAAATCGGAGGCTAATTGCCTGCTAGTCCAGCATCTTCTTCTTTTTTTTTTTTTCTTTTGGACATTCAGTTGTACTTTTTAAAACATTAAAATACATAATTAAAATAACATTGGGAATTCTTTTAACATCTGAAAAACGAAAATTAACATATTTATATAGTATACTGTTAGGCTGTACATTCATGCAATCCTTACTGCTAATGGCTATCATATGCTCAAAAACGCAAAATAGCCTTTGACCAAAATTGCTCCAAGTTGAGGACCATTGTCTAATGCAGGAAATGGGTTCCCCAACCCCAAATTCCATCTGATCCATTATAAGTTGTTAGCTCTACCTCAGAAAATGCATGTTAAACCCATTTGCATCCATCCATCATGGCAGGCCAAGTAACTCGCGGTGTCTCTCACTTGGATTTCTCAAAACTCTCCTAAGTGGCCTGACTGGTCCAATTTTGGTCACTTGGGCACCCTCCAAAATGTAGCCAAGGTGAACAACCCTATCAATGTACCAATCTGGTTGCAATGCTCCCTAACCAAGTCCAGTGGCTTCCCATTCCCCCATGATTGGCAAGACTCACAAAATGGCGCTCTTGGCTCTTTCATCATGCTTTCCTCTCATTACGCAACCGCCAGCTTAGGCTCATCCATGGGCGTCCTTACAATCCCTTCAATGATCAGTGATTTGGGCCTTTGTGCAGCCCTCACCTTTGCAACATCCTGCCTTTTGCTCTATAAATTTGCACACATGCTGGCATTCTTAAGGTAAGTATTGCCTCCTCAAAAAAGCCACCCTGTGGGATGCCCCCAGCACACCCCTCATTATCCTTAGGAGGGGTCACACAGATTAAGTAGGCCAAACATCAGTGGGGGTGAGGAACCCGGGGACAGAGAACCCTTCTGTCTGGCATACAGAGAAAAAGGAAGGTTTAGGAAGTCACCTACTTACCAGTTATAGAACAGCTGCTTCATGTCTGCGTATTTGGCTCCCCTAGGGAAGAAAGAAGAACCAGAAGTACTGCACAGCCAACATGTCTCTCATAGCCAGGAACTCGATCCAAAGTATTAGAGAACGTGTTAATGTGGTCATCCTCTCAATTCTTCACAGCTAATTGCAAACAAGTTATGTTCCTCCAGAGTCAATCTGACCAAGAACATGCACGACCCAGTCCATTCTGGAGAGATATCACGGCTGATTCCCAACACGTTATGTGGATCTGACAACAAAAACTCTTTATTGCAAAGTCAGTGAAATAAATAAGCCATCCACGACCACGCATGCAGTCCATAACTATTTGTATCAGAGTACGTATATACTCTGCTGCAAAGAACATTTTTCTGCCCAAGGTGGATAAATAAAAAACCCAGTGATGAACACCATGGACCTATGGCCTTGTTGCCCAAACTCATTGAGCACAATGAGTTTAGCAGCATGTTTAGGAGCTGTAATTATGATCCTTTTATAAGAGTCCAAAGAGTGGTAGAGTCTTGAGTTCCCCCCACCCCACCCCCGCGGAAGACCCTCAAACAGCTCCAAGTAGGTGATGCTTTGTAGGCTGAGGAGCCATCCCACAAGACAAATTCTATGTAATAATGATTAATGACACCGCCACAGAGTTTATAGGGCTTTCTCATTCCCAAGGCATCTCTACACACGTTCCCATTGGATCCTCAAAATATCTCACCCAGCTTGCCTTGAAGGCTTAATGACACCTCTTTCGTTTTATGGGAGAGGGAGCTGGGGTCATAGGGTTCAGAACACTTTCACAAAGGATGGTAAATTGGAGATGTGGCATTCGGGAGGTCTCTGTAATCAGGTATGTGTGTCCCATACCCAGGGCTACCTCACCATCTTAGACCTCCAGTAAGGCTCTCAAATGGGGTATTGCCAGAGGCCAACTCTCGAGGGGGCATTTGATGAAACCTACACTCCCACTGTCTCTGCCCCACGAACCCCGAAGCAATACTTGTGCATTCGACTTGGTTCCATGGTGACCTTTGAACATCTCCTTGAAGGCAGCTGGAAAATAAAACCAATTTGGAAAGCCACATTCATATGTGATGCCAGCCTCATGCATTTCTACACCTCCAGGAGCCAGGTATGCCTCAGCAGTTTGCCCACCTTTTCTAAAATCCTAGGTTAATATTTGGGAGTAGGGAAAGGAAGTGGAGAATAGGATCATGCAGAATGGGGTAGAGATAGAGGAGCTTCCTGGGTGGACATGGTCTTCTTGATATCCCTTAGAATCCAGATCTGATATGTATAATTCTTTGAGACTCTAGGAGCTCTTACACCAGGAAGTTAACTTTTATTTCCATTTATTTTGCAAATAGCTTTTTATTCCTTGCCAGTTAGGAAGAACTTTGCACAGGTGACCAAGACCATCCACTGTGACTCTTACCAATCTTGGGTTGGAGAGATACGTTCTTATGAAATGACACGGCTACAATTGGTAAATTTTTAAAAAGCACCATTCTTGCTTTTTTTTCACCCAACACTTAGGAAATGCTTGATGTCTCCGGGGAGCATGTACCGGAAATGCATTCTGGGAATTACTGGAAATATACAGGAATGCCATGTAATGGGTTAGGCAGTAGGGTTGGAGAGGGGGAACATAAGATTATGGTTTTTCAGGCCTTTGAGGAGATGTTCAAAGTTACAGACCTAATCAAGAAGCACCACTCGAAAAACTACCCTATAAGATCGCGTTGTTAATAACTTGCATCTAAGAAAAAGTAGGAAACACATTAGCCAACACGAGAATTACATCCTCGAATGGGTGAAAATGCACGTGCACATATGCGTGGACTGTGTTGAGAGTGAGAGTCAAAACAAACCAAAACCAAACCAAACCAGTGCCCTTGGATGGTGGTGTGGCCCTTCTAAAATGTTGGGGGGAAAATGCAACTGTGTGAGGTGATTCATGTGCTCGCTAACCTATTTTTGGCAATCACTTTGCAATATATACAGACAGCAAATCATCACATCGTACACCTTAAACTTATACCATGTTCTCTGTCAATTCCATCTCAATAAAGCTGGAGAAAAGTCTTTAAAATTCCAGATTTTCATGCTTTCGGCTTTAGAGGTTAAGTCCCAATGACCAAGAAATAGCAAAACATGAGTCATAGACAGCTTAGTGAGAGAGAGGTTATCAGGTGCTTACATGGAAGAACCTGTGGGTAGGGCTTTATATGGAAATAAGGTCTTTCCAAATGTGATTAAGTGAAGGATCTGGAGTTGACACCATTGTGGATGAGGGTGGCCCTAAATCCAATGACAGGTGTCCTCATAAGAGACAGAGAGGAGACAGAGACACAGAAGAGAATCATGTGAGGACAGAAGCAGAGAAGGGGGTGCGGTCATGGCCACCAGCCCAGGGACTCCTGGAGCTCCTGAAGCTGGAAAAGGCAGGAAGGACCCTCTCCTAGAGCAGCAGGAGGGAGCACAGCCCTGCCTCACCTGGATCTCAGATTTCTGGTCTCCAGAACTGCAGTAAGATGTATCTCTGTTGGTGTAAGCCTTTGGTTTGTGGTCATTTGTTACAGCAACACCAAGAAACAAATATAAGTAACGGGGGGGGGGGACAATTTCTGCACACCAGGAGACACCATCCACAAAGCAAAAATGCCATGTTTGGAGAAGGAGAATATATCTGCAATATTTTCTATAAATAGTTTGGAAGAGGGAATAAAAATACAATAGAAAAACTAGACATCTGTGTCTACCGGCCACTCATGGAAGACACACACGTGGCCAATAAGCTCATGACTATATGCTTAGTGTCTTCAGCAACTAGAAAAAGTATATTTTAAGGATCATCAGGTTGCATATCTATCAAAACCCCAGTAATTTCTTCAAGTTTGATAGCATGCAGTTCCAAGCAAGATTCCATGAAGGTTACCTGCACACTGTCGGTGGAAGCTTTTGTTGCCACTAAATATTAATTTTTTTAAAAAAAATCGTAAGCCATGACACCATGGCTTCTCACCCCGGAGGAACTCTCAGCCAGCAAGCAAAAGGCGGGAGAAAGGGTGTTCATTGCATCATCACTTTTAAATAGAATCAGGCTGAAGCCCACTGAAATCATGCTGATGAAGAATAGCTGGATAAATGGGAATTTATTCATAGTGCAGAAGTCTATGCTATCTCCTTGAAAAGAAGGAGGATGCCCTCATTGACCTTTTGGGTTTCTTTGATGGTAAAGCCGTATAATTCTGTGAGGCATTCCTTAAGCACGGCGGCAATCAAAACAGTAATTACTTTCATGGGACCTTTCATCCAAGGACATAGTGATGCTACCTGGATGTTATGTCCTTAAGCTTTGGAGGAAGGACGGTAATGACAGGATGACTCCCACTCTTCTGTGGATACAGGGGGCCCCAGGGGTGAGGGTATAGGTTTAGGGCCAACTGGTAAAGTCAAATGCACCCTCTCCAATAATTAAAACATTCTCTCTATTAATATTCACTAATAAAAATCTTCTAGCCACTGAACCTAGTCTCAGAAGTACCTGTATGTTCTTCCAAAAAAACGGAAGCTCCTTCTTTCCCCTACACACCTGGAAAATCATGCAATTGTATAACCAAAGCCACAGCTGACTTGCAGAGTGCTGGTGGCCTGATGCCCGGTGGAGGCCCACCATGTTACTACGGCGGGCGGCAGTAGTACGTGTGTAGGAGAGCGAGTCAGAGACATCGTTGCAACCCAGGGGGAGCCGGGCAAAACTCAGCAGGTCATACTCAAAGTGGAGCAAAGAACTGATGATAATTTTCACTTGAGCATCCCTTTCCTTCCTTCCTTTGCTTCATGCTCAGGACCAATGTCTACAGCGAGGCCGGTCAATGCAGCTAAAGCAGAGGAGATGCTCAAAGACGTAAATTCCTACCCGTGTCCCTAAAAAGAGCTTGAGAGGCAGAGCCAGGGAAACGGGTCAGACGTACCAGATGGCCGTCTCTCCATCTCAGCACCGAGGGCATCTGGAGTGGGGCATCCTGTGCATTCTCTGGGGTGGGGCATCCTGTGCACTGTGGGGTGATGAGCAGCATCCTTGGTCTCCACCCACCACATGCCAGGAGCACCCCCTCCCCAGATATGACAACCACAATGATTCCCACATATTGCCAAGTGCCCCTGGGGCATGAAATCACCGTCTCCGTGGTGAGCTCCATTGAACCAGACTGTTCAGAAATCACCCTTGGATGATTTCAAATGCTGTTCATTCATGAAGCAAGATTCTGGTTTCTCATCCAGAGCTGTTGATTTAGTGTAGACCGGCTGTGATTCTATTCTCCCCCACCCCTCATTTAAATATATTAAATATAATTGAATAATATATTAAATATTTCAAATGTTAAATAGTTGAAAGTAGCAATTTTCTCATTGCTTTATTTTACTAATTCCTGCTGGAGAGCGCTTAATAGGTTGAATGGCATCTTGTGGTTCCTCAGTTAAATAAGACACTTCTGAAAAGATTCACATAAAGCCCCAAACTTCCTCCAAATTGACTGATATTCAATGACTCTTGCAGCATCATTATTATAAAGTGAAAAAGAGAACACTCAACAGCATGAAACGTCTTAAATACATCTGTCATTAAAAGCCGACTCTCTTCCCCCTCCAACAATTCCTATAAAGCCACATTTTCTGCCAGATGAGATTAACCCACCCCTCCATTATCTGCTTTCCTCTAAGAAAAAAAGGTCCAATAGTCAAACATTAAATGACAACCACTGTGAAGTAAATTCAGAGACCAGACCAGAAGCCAGGTTTCTGAATGGGCAAAACTGTTAGGCTATGTGTGAACCTACGACTTTCAATATTTTGGTGTTCATTCGTTCACTGCAATGGTACAGAGCTGCGTTATCCCATTCAAGGATTATAACAGCATCTACAAAGAAGAAAAGGAAGGAAGGAAAGAACAAGAGAAGGAAGGAAAGAAGAAAGGAAGGAAGGAAGGAAGGAAGGAAGGAAGGAAGGAAGGAAGGAAGGAAGGAGGGAAGGAAGGAAGGAAGGAAGGAAGGAAGGAAATTTTAAAGTCTGCAAGCTTACTTGTAGAGACTTTATCATTTTACTACCGTGCAAAGGTCACTCACCTCCATGACCTTTGATTAGCCCACTTACTTGTCTTCCTGGGAATAACAAAAACACTCTTGAACACATAGCATGCACTCCAGAAAATAGAATTTTACACCCCGAGGGTCCACTAACAGGTGGATGGATAAGTCGCCAATCCAAGGGAATACCCCCCAGCAACCACAAGCCGTGCGCTATTGACAATACAGGCGACAACCATGAGGATCTCCGCATGAGTATGCCGAGTGAAAGAAGCCACACGAGAGAGTATCTAACACCTTCTGCTCCCACGTATCTAAAATCTTAGAAAACGCAAAACAGAGAGAGAATGATGATTTGATACAACTAACCCTCAACCCTTCACTCTCCACCCTGCTGACCATTAAAAATTTAAGCAGGCCACGCTGGAATTACATGAACTTCACATATTATCTATTGAATCATATGAGCTTAACATATTTTACTTACTGGAAACAAGTTGTTTCTCCAGCTCCTACATTTGTGGGTACTGGTCCTGTGTGTCCAGGCTCCTGCCACAGTTCCAAGGGACTGCACTCATTATTATAATTAAATGTTTATTAAGTACCGAGGTTGGGCACTACTCAAGTCTGTCAATTATCTTTATATGTAGGCATAACCTACCACGGCAGCCGATACATAGTTATTTAGCAAAAGGATCTTTCATCTCAGCTTTCAAGGGCCACCAAACATACATATATAATTAAAGGGACTTAATTAAGTCAAATACGTTTTCCGCCGGGATAATTCTTTTAAAATCTCCACCAACGACTCCACTTAGGTTTCTTCAAAAGAGCAAAGAGAGAGTAGATGCACAAGGGGAGTTTCAGCATCTTAAAATCTTTCGCAAACTCTCAAGAGTAGCTTCCGTCTTGCCGTCTAAATGTGTCTTATCAGCATTGCATCTTTAAGACTCAACGCACACCTCTCCGGAAGGTGAGCATCATTAGCTGCACGTATAGGTGGACATAGCATCGCACTGACACAGCCTGGATGCAAGATTCAGTTACACACTCCTAGAAAAACAGGTGATCGAAGAAATGCTTAGAACATAGATGATAGATAGATAGATGCACGGATAGATGCATGGATGGATGAAAGGGTGGATAGATATAGATGGTAGATAAGACAGTTGGATGAATGGATTGATGGATAGATAGATGATTATTGGATGCATGGGTGATACATAGATGATGGATAAATTGATGGATAGATGATGGATGGATGATAGATAGTAGATATTCTCAATAGTTGGATGGATCAATAGATGATAGATATGATGGATGGATAAATAGATGATGGATGGATGGGTAGATGATGGATGGACAGATGGATGGATGGATAGATGATAGGTGATGGATGAATAGGTAGATGATGGATGGATAGATGATGGACAGATGGATAGATGATGGATGGATGATAGTAGATATTCTCGATAGTTGGATGGACCAATAGATGATAGATATGATGGATGGATAAATAGATGATGGATGGATGGATGGATGGGTGGACGAATAGATGATAGGTGGTTGGATACATAGAAGAATCGCTTCTATCACAGCACCTTTTCTCATTTAATTACACCCTTTATTGTGGTCCTATCATGTGTCTGAAAATGGGGGTATGTGTGCAACGACAAGGAGGCACGTGTGTTGAGGTGAGAAATACCACGAAAAAGGCCGGCATGTCATCAGCCAAGCACACAGCTTCAGCCAGAGCTCCATCATTTCTGGAGATACAAGCAAGGAGCCAACCTTGCAGGGAGGTCACACTTCAAGGACACCCTAATCCTGGCATCCTGGAAGCCCTCACCCTGTAATGCAATCTCTGCAAACAGACCTGCTCCCCAGGGAGCCTGGTTTGCTTCTAAGGCCAATCTGCCATTGTCCCCCTGTGATGTCTGGGCTGCTGCTGGAGACTCCACGGCCACCCGCCGGGAGGCACAAAAGCAAATACAGTAGCAGCTCAAGGTCCAGGTTGGGGAGGGAGTGTGGTGCAAATTAGAACCCATCCTGGCAGGAAGTGATGCCAGCCACATAGACACGGAGTTACATGTCATTTTAGAGCCACAAATGACTCAAAACCAAAAAGCACAATGATCCCATTTCAGGGCAGCAGAAAAACAGGTGTCTCAAGAGGTGCTACGTGTGGGGCACGTACAGTGAAAAGTCGCCAAGGGCTTGTTGCTGGGATTTCTCAGCTAGGAAGAGGATCCAGCGGCTCCCGGTCGCTGTAAGTCTGGGTCCGGAGCCTCAGTGTACCCCTTAGTGCCTTACCCCCCAGCACCATTCACCAGCCCTGCCACGAGCACCAGCTACTCCTACCGAAAGGCGCTCACCTCCTTTTTGCTATGATTTGTTCAATTCATGACGGATTCTTGAAGCCGCGAAGTCACAAGACGGTTATGGGCCACGCGTGAGCCTCACACCAGGCCTCGCTCGAGCTCAGGCCGCAGAGAGCAAAAATGCACGATGGGGGGCTACAAGGACGGGTGTTTGCATGTGATTCCCCCCCCCCCCCGGAAGTGTGCAGGGAGCTCTCATCCAGAAAAGTCTTTGAAAGGGATCACGAAAGCCTGGAATCTGCATCCTGCCACCCACCTCAACACACGTGTCTCCTTGTCCTTGCACACATACCCCCACTTTCAGCCACATGATAGGACCACAATAAAGGGTGTAATTAAATGAGAAAAGGTGCTGTGATAGGAGCGATTCTTCTATCTATCCAACCTTCAGCAGGAAGGCAGGTGGCTGCTAGGGGATGGAAAACAGCCAAACAGGAATGGGCGCAAAGCGTGGAAGGAGCTCACGCGCACCGTGGCAGGGCGAGGGAGGTGCAAAGCTGCCGGCGGGTGATGATGCTTGCTGCTGTGAGCACAGCTGTCCTCGGCTCTTTTTCTCTTCTTTTGGTAATTTGGTCACTTCGGAGGCAGATGCGGGGGCTGGGGCAGGGGGAGGGGGACGCACAAATGCCACGCGTGCTCCGGGGGCATCTGTCAAGGCCTGGGCTTCCCCGCCGTGGAAGGGAGCGCAGCAGGCGCGCTCCCCCGGGGGTGAACAACGTCGGGAGGGGAATCAATGAGTCACTGTGCTCAGCAGGAGGGTCCGCCCCGGGCGCTAAGGCTCCGGCGGAAGAACAGCGGGTCCCCGGTGCGGCCCGGCGGCCGGTGCCCTGCGGGCGGGGGCGGGGCGGGGAGGGGCGGGGCGGGGGGGGCCGCTCCCTGCGCAACCGAACTTGCTTCCCGCCACCTCCTGGCCCGCGCTCGGAGGCCCGAGTCCGCTACGCACATGCGTGCAGCGGCCCGCAGGCCCGGGACTCGCAGCCTCCGCTCCCTGCGGGGCCAGCGCCCACCCCCCGCGCCCCAGCGCCCCAGCGCGCGCCTCCGCCTCCGCCCCCGCCCCAGCTCGCTCCCGGAGCGCAGCCCCTCAGGTAAGACGCGCTCCCCGCGGGCCCGAGCGCACGGATGCTGCGCAGCTCTCCGGAGCGGCACCCCCCCAGCGCCCCCCGCCCTGCAGGGCACCCTCCCCCCACCGTCCCCATTACCCCCGCCCTGCAAGGCACCCTCCCCCTCGCCCCCCCCGCACTTCAGGGCACCCCCTAGCACTCCCCATCCTGCAGGGTGCCCTACCCACCGCCCCCCCACCCTGCAGGGCACCCCCCAGCACTCCCTACGCTGCAGGGCACCCTCCGCCCCCTCTCGCTCTGCAGGGCACCCCCCCCCAGCCGCCCCCAACCTGCAGGGCACCCTCACCCCGCCCCCCCCACCCTGCACGGCACCCCCAGCACTCCCCACCCTGCAAGGTACCCTCCCCACCGCCCCCCCACCCTGCAGGGCACACTTCCCACATCCCCCACCCCACCCTCCCCCCGCCCCTCCCGCCCTGCAGGGCACCCCCCCAGCGCCCCCCGCCCTGCAGGGCACGCTCTCCCCCCACAGTCCCCATTACCCCCCGCCCTGCAAGGCACCCTCCCCTCCCCCCCCCCCCCCCGCACTGCAGGGCACCCCCTAGCACTCCCCATCCTGCAGGGTGCCCTACCCCCGCGCCCCCTCGCCCTGCAGGGCACCCTATACCTGCCCCCGCCCCCCCCCCGCCCCTCCTCCACCCTGCACGGCACTCTCCCCTAGCCCCCCTCTGCTCTGCAGGGCACCCTCCAGCCCCACCTCGCCCTGCAGGGCACCCTCCCCCGTCTTACCCACCCTGCAGGGTACCCTACCCCCGTGCCCCCTCGCCCTGCAGGGCACCCCCCCTCACCCCCCCTGCAAGGCACCCGCTCCCCCCGCCCTGCTGGGGACCCTCCCCTCATCCCCCCTTCCGCCCTACAGGGCACCTTCCCCCTGTCCCCCCCTCCGCCCAACAGGGCACCCTCCCCCTGCAACCCCCACCCTCCGACCCCGCCTCCAAGGCAGCCGCTGGCCCCGCCCTGCTGGGGACCCTCCCCGTCCCCCCATCCGCCATGCAGGGCCCCCCTCCCCCCTACAGGGCACCCTCCCCCTGCACCCTCCGGGGGGGCCCCCCCCCCATCCTCGGAGGCGGTCTCTGGCAATCCTGTAGAAGGGATTTTGCAGAAACATCAGTGGGAGATCTCAGTGGTTGCAGGCGGTTGGGGCAGGGAGGGATGAACAGGTGCAGCACAGGGGTAGGGCAGTGAAACCACTCTGTAGGATGCTACAATGGTGGATCCATGTCATTATACGTTTGTCCAAACCCACAGAATGGGCACCACCAACAGTGAGCCCCGATGTAAACTGAACGTTTTGGATGATAGAAAAAGCACACAGGTATAATCACAAGACAGCATACATCCTCCAGAAGGGAAAACAAAAAAAAAGTCCATGCAGCTGGGTGGCTCACACCTCACTAAAATCCTTCTTGGAAATGAATAAAGCAAATCAACAGCCATGGTTTGGTGCTAGACTTTGCCCGGTGATGGAACCCGTCAGCCTTTATCGCAAATGAAAACTTCCCTACTGATGCGGTGTCCGCGTACAGCCCACAAATGAACCTATTCCGTGGGGTCTTTCTCCACACATGCTTGGCCCTGTCCTCTCCGCGCATTACGGGCATCTGGTTGACCACAGGCTCATTGCCCTGTCCTTCTGCTGAGGTGAATCAAGTGTGCAACGGTGTGAGAAATCACCTGAGATGGCCAAGGAGCTTGGGAAAAACCCCTACCACCTTGTGGCCAAGGACTGATGTTCACAGAACATGAAGGGCATGGAAAGGTCAGGCTGGATTAGAAGGACGAGGAGCCCATCTGGCCCTCCTCGGGGTGGGGGGTGGCACTCATAGGAGGGCTGGGTGCCCTCTGGGCTCAGAGGCCCCCCAACTATGGAAGCCAAGATCTCTTCAAACAACTCATGAGTAGGGCTTCAGGTCACTGCAAAGGCCATGCCAGGTCTAGGTCCCTGACCCACTGAACCCCAACTTGGCTTTCCCTTCATGTCTGAGCCAGGAGCTGGGGAATTCCATGAAGAATTCGTACTTAATGGGAGCAGAGTTTCACTCTGGATGGATGAGAAATTTCTGGACGTGGGTGGTGGCGATGGTTGTACAACTGTGTGAATATGCTCAAGGCCCCTGAGCTCCGTGCTTAACGATGGCCAACATGGTACATTTCGTTCTATGCATTTATGACAATTTTTTTAAAAAGATGGATATTGGAGGTTATTTCAAGTCAATAATCTTATCACTTAATTTTGCATTTTCTCTCCTTTCTACATTCGATATCAAAGATCACAAATCTGTGGTTCACGGGGGCAAACACCTGATTTGCAAATGTTGCAGCGGAAGCCAGCAGCCCCAGTCACGTGTGTATTGTCCATGACAGCTGCCGTGTTACAGCCACAGAGTGGATCATCGGGGCAGGAAAGCCTCAAATATTTTAAATACTTACCACCTGGCCCTCGATAGACATGCATCCTATATTCTTAACGCGGCATTCAGCATCTTAGGTCTCTCCAATAAGGAAGATCATTCTTTTCATGAGTTTTCAGTCATTGTTTTAAGGTTTTATTGAGAGCATCAGAGAGAACATCTCCCTTTTGCTCCGTACTTACTATTTTGCATATGGAATTGGTACAAATCTGCTGCCTTTGTTATAATACACCTCTTTATTTCCTACAGGGAATAAAAGGCAGAAGACAATATGCTGCATCTGGAACATTCCTGGTAAGACGGGATTACGTGCGATCGTTAATCTTCTGTTTCTGCTTCTACATTTCTGTACGTCCCTTTGCCAGGATGCATCGACACAGCAGGCTTGCTCACGTAGTCACTGATTGTGCATCGGGGGGACTGGTCCTGGGACTCAGGATTCATATCAGTGACTCACACTCCCCCCATCCGGGAGCTTCCGAAGGAATCTTTTCATGTTTTCCACGGAGCCCGTATGGCCAATCTTCTTCAGAGACTCAGATCCCATCTGTATTTCATGGCACTGGGGATTGGAACACTCTTGTCCTGCTCTGTGTGGACGTGGCCAAAGTGGCTCCACGGACACCATGGTTATGGGAGTGATGAAGGTGAAACAGCCACCAGCCTTCGTGGCAATTCTTCCTTCTGATATGCCACCACGAGGGAGTCTCTACCCTGGGCTGGAACCTCCCTCACCCCAACAGACCCACTTCCCATCAGGTATCAGTGAGCGAAAAAGGTCAGTCACATTCGTGCTGGACTATACGGAGACTTTGAATGGACTCAGAATCACCAAGTAGAGGGCACCTGGGTGTCTCAGTGGTTTGAGCATCTGCCTTTGGCTCAGGAGGTTACTCAGGGTCCTGGGATCGAGTCCCGCAGGGAGCCTGCTTCTCCCTCTCCCATATCTCTGCCTCTCTCTGTGTGTCTGTCATGAATAAAATAAAATCTTTAATCATTTTTTAAAAAAAAGAATCACCAGATGGTATCGGTAAGCCCTTACCCTGACTTTTCCCGTCTGCCTTACTCTGGTCAGTAGGTCCACTCCCACAAAGTGCCAAAGATAACCCAGTTCAGCACAGTTCACTTATTTAAGGAAAAATAAACAAGAGGCAAGGGGGAAGGAGCTATAGATGTTCCTTGGACCTGATCCATGCATAATAAGAAACCAAATTAGGGCTTTTTCTTAATCATGGGTATGATGATCTAACGACAGGGCTTCAAAAAAAATTTTTACAGTGGAAATAAAACCATCAAGAGCATGAATTGTCTTCAGCTAAAAAAAATTAAATGCCTAAGAATGTACTCAAACTCTTCTGCAGTGGGATGCTAATATCAAAGTCCCCTAAAATGGTGACACCCCTAAAAAAAATCCCATTTACAGAAGTCACGTAAATGAAATGGGAAGCAGGGTGAAGCGTTCATCGGCACCTTGTCTTTCAGGAGCTGGCTGGCTGTGCTGGTCGGTGTGCTTCTGGGTGCAAGGCCCTCGGCTTGCAGGGATTTACCCGGTTCGCGTCCAAACATCCTCCTTCTGATGGCGGACGACTTTGGCATCGGCGATATCGGCTGCTATGGCAACAACAGCATCAGGCAAGGATCCGAGAATCGCTCATCGGGCATCCCGACGAAGACACCAGTGACAATGGATCTCGCTCTTCATACGTGCGATCCAAACTTGGACAGGATTCTGTGCATGTTTCCTTGAACACCCTCTCACCCTTCCTTCTTCCCACCGCAGCACTAACCCCAGCTCACATTCATCCTGCCTATGACTCATCACTTCACTTTGAGACGTGGTTTCCATCAGCACGGTCTGTGATAGACAGTGTTTGAAAACACGTTTGTGTTGCATCTGAGTCAAAGCCCCGAGCTTACTCATGCTCCGCTTCCACGCATCAGGCCGAGACCACTCGCTCATACATGACTTCAGCGCCTCCTGCTGAGAAGCTCTGCTTCAGACAGCCGAATCCCTGTCACCACCACGACATGCTTATCTGTCAGTGCTGGTCCATCTCTCTGAGAATGAGCTCACTGCATCGCCTCCGCCACATTCCCATTACCCTTGAGGGCCCGGCTCAGGCCACAGCACGAAGCTACATCTGAATCCCACCCTCCCGTACCAACTACCATATGTTGGTGCCAGGAGGTCAAATCTCCCAATCAAAACTGAATCCCACGTGAAAAAGCACTGCGGGCTCTCAATTCTGAGTTTCCCCTAATGCCCATCTCAGTACGAGTAGCGTGTTGCAAAGACTTAGCAAACAATACCAAATGGGGTTTCTGTTTCTTTGATGGTTTGGATGACATTTGAAGATGTTGCCTTTGGGTCGCTCCCAAGAACACGTTGATGTGTTACAGGATGATGGCCTGGTTTTCTATTGACTATATAGGTGTGCCCGTGGAAAAGCCTCTTGAGTTTGTTTGTTAAGGAATAAAACTGTTCCTGTTTCCCTCTGCAGGACTCCAAATATTGACCGCCTCGCAGAGGATGGGGTGATGCTCACCCAGCACATCGCGGCTGCTTCAGTGTGCACCCCAAGCAGGGCTGCCTTCCTGACGGGCAGATACCCTCTGAGATCAGGTTTGTCCTCCCTCATGTCCAACCGTGGTTCTAGACAAGAAAAAGCTCCCTGTATTAGAGGAATTAAAGGGTGGGGAGATTATTCTCCCTGTGGATAGACAATAATCTAATCCCTCCATGTTTTGACCATCAGATTAGGTCAGTAAGAGCCATAGAGCCCCACAGAGAGTGAGGTCACACAGGCAGGGGGATTGAGCAGGGAGTAGACGAATAGTTCAAAAAGTCTGTGTGATGTCCTTGGAGTGCTTCTGCTCTTTGACCCTAAAGATTAGAAACCTCCACATCAAGGGCTGTCTCCTTTGGTTAAAGCCAACTGATTGCAATTGTTAACCATATCTTGAAAGACCTTCACAGAAACACCTCAACTAGTGGACTTGTGTTTGAATAACTAAACTAGAGACCACCTGGCTGTGGGACACATCAAATGGACTCTCAGAGACCCTCACATGTATGGGTCCCTGACACCCTCTCATGCCCCAGGGAAGAAGGAATCCCACCCAACGTAAGCAGAAACACACCGGCTGTCTTTCTTATGGCCAAGAACCATGTATGTCTCACTAGTCTTCCCCTGAACCAGACGCATGCTCAAACGTTTAGAAAAAATCTCAGAGAGAATTCTCCAACTTCCTAAATAATGATTGATGAGGTAGATTCACTCTTGGAACCAGGTAGATCTCTAGCAAGACGGAGCTGCATTCATCAAAATGATCTAGGAGGCACAGAGCATCTTCCAAATCGGTGGTTTTCCACTGCATACTGCAGAACTTTAGAAAAATGTTTAATTTACCTTTTTTAAACACTTGAGTAGATGCCCTGGATATATCAGAGTCAGTGTGATTTTTATCCGCGGCTCCCTACGTTGTTAGCACACACGAATTGTCTGCGGTATCCTGCAACCATTCCAAATCTGTGCTTCCACCCCCAAACCAACTAAAACCACAGTCTCTAGTGGGGAGCGGAAGCAGATGGATGGCTCAGTTTGCTAAGCATCCAACTCTTGGTTTTGGCCCAGGTCATGATTTCAGGGTCATGAGACTGAGCCCCACATTAGGCTCCACATTCAGCCTGGAGTCTGCTTGAGATTCTCTTCCTCTCCCTGCTCACTCCCTCTTTCTCTTTCCCTAAAATAAATAAATAAATAAATAAATAAATAAAATATTAAAATAAATAAAATAAAATATAAAATAAAACTTTATGAATTGACAACCAGGTTTCAGAATATTTTGGAGCTTCCCAAATGATTCCAAAGTACAGGTGAGTTTGAGAATCCCTGCATTATATAAAGACTTTGGTGAAATGATAAAACCACTTTTAAGTCTCTTTCCTTTTTTTCCTTAAGTCTCTTTGTGTTTATAACCTTCACGTAAAAGGACACTAAGCCTTCTTGCTAAGTTTTCAATTAATTTTTCACCACATATTTTAAGTGAAAAATTAATAATAGTGATAAAATCTGTCAATTAATAATAATGATAGAATCTGTC
Organism: Urocyon cinereoargenteus; assembly: GCA_032313775.1. Lineage (NCBI taxonomy): Eukaryota > Metazoa > Chordata > Mammalia > Carnivora > Canidae > Urocyon > Urocyon cinereoargenteus. The sequence continues at coordinate 117,621,967 of CM063496.1, forward strand.
AATGTGCGATGGTAACGTTTCTTTGAAAATGGTTCCCCAAAGGTATGGTTTCCAGTAATGGTTATCGTGTTCTTCAATGGACCGGAGTATCTGGAGGGCTTTCGACCAATGAGACAACTTTTGCAAAAATATTAAAAGACAGAGGATATGCCACTGGACTAATAGGTATGTACATTTTTAGTATTAAGCACGTTTCTTTTCTATGGAGAGTATATTCAACCAAAAAGGTTGGAAAGGCAGTGATTTTGAGGCAGTGGGACTGTCCTCCAGACAGAAAGCTCCATGAATGCAGGGATGACCTCACTACAAAGAGTGCTTAGTGTTGGGGGATCCGTGGGTGGCTCAGCGGTTTAGCGCCTGCCTTCGGCCCAGGGTGTGATCCTGGAGACCCGGGATCGAGTCCTGGTCGGGCTCCCTGCATGGAGCCTGCTTCTCCCTCTGCCTGGGTCTCTGTCTCTCTCTCTCTTTCTCTGTGTCTCTCATGAATAAATAAATTAAATCTTTAAAAAAAAAAAACAGTGCTTACTGCAAAGTAGTTGCTCAAGAAATAACAGCTTATTGAAACACCTGGCATTTCTTGGTATTTGTTGATGCACCTTGATTTTTTTAAAAAAAGGAAATTTTTTTTCTAAAGTCACCAAATTACCATCAATTTCCATAATGCTTTTTTTCCCTAAATTCTGCACAAAAATGCGACTGCAAGGCTTAATTACTTCCCTCTCTGCTTCCATAAATAGCATACTTATCTTTCTAGATGTCAACAAACCATGTCATATATAGAATGAAGTACGATGAAGGATACTCGTTTCTTGATAGGGGTCCAAGCTGTCACTATCCTTATCATGTTATAGTAATAATTTTTTATTAACAGTGCCATCTATTGATCACGAAGAGCAACACTAGCTGATACACTGAATATCACATGCAATAGGCTTATTATCATTTTTCAAGAGAGAAATCTATTTTTGTGGAACATTCCTTGGAAAATTGGAAAATTGCATGAGGTTTTCTGGATGAGAGATGCCATTTGGGGTGGTGGGAAGGCACACAGATCTCTATCAACACTCTAGGAGTGACCATAGAGAAGCATGTGCCATTGATTGTACTTGAACCTGAGCCATGTAGAACCTACCATGACTCTGACCACCATTACAGTGGTTTAACAAAGACGGGGAAAGAAAGGTAATTCCAAAGTTGGGAAATCTTTTACACCCACTGGTTATAGCAGATTGAGTTTTCTAGAGCAATCAGACCGCTCCGTGCCTTCCTTATTGCTCAGTCACAGACCTTTGCAAATTCAGGTACAGTAGACTGAATCATGGTCACCAAAGATATCATGTCCTACTTGCTGGAAGGTAAAAAAAAATATTAACTTATATGGAAAATGGGTCTTTGCTCATGGGACTAATTCAAGGATCTTGAGATGTGGAGATTATCCTGGCTTACCGAGGTGGACCTTATATGCGAGGGCAAGGGTCCTGTTAAGAGACATGTAGAGGGATAGTTGACACGGAGGAGGAGAAGTTCGTGTCGCCACAGAGGCAGAGATGGGAGGGATATGACCGCAAGTCAAGGAATGCATGAGTCCCCAGAAGCTAGAAGAGGAAGGAAGGATCCTTCCCAGGAACCTACAGAGGGAACATGGCCCTGTCACAGCTTGATTCTGGACTCGTGGCCTCAGAACTGGGTGAGCTTGAATTGCTATTATTTCAAGCAACCGCGTTTTTGGAAATTTGTTTCAGCAGCTCAGGAAACCATGTATCATGTAACGTTGCCACGCAGGGTCCTCATTCCCCTGTAACAATGAAGCCAGGTTGTGATGGAACTCTACCCATGCACCTCTACTTCCCTGCCCTATTCCTGAACCCAGCAGAGCACCCGGAATGCAGCAAGCACACAATACCTACCAGCCAGTGATCAACTAGTTGTCATGTGGGCGTACTTTTTGCCTTTCAGGAAAATGGCATCTGGGCCTCAACTGTGAATCTTCCAATGATCACTGCCACCACCCACTCAACCATGGATTCGACCATTTCTACGGAATGCCCTTTTCCATGATGGGAGATTGCATCCACTGGGAGCTGTCAGAGAAGCGTGCTGGCTTGGAGCACAAACTCAACGTCTGCTTCCAAATCATGGCCTTCGCTGCCCTCACGCTCACTGCTGGGAAACTCACCCACCTGACATCAGGCTCATGGACTCCGGTCGTCTGGTCAACCATAGCTGCCATCTTGCTCTCCGTGACCTCATACTCTATAGGTGTCCTGATTGTTCACGCAGACTGCTTTCTGATGAGAAACCACACCATCACTGAGCAGCCCATGCACTTTCAAAGGACGACATCTCTTATTCTCAAAGAGGTCTCCTCCTTTGTCCAAAGGTGAGCATCAAAGAGTTAGCTCCATCCTAGCGCTCTGGTCCATGCTCAAAATGCATTTGAAAAAATCTTTTGAGTTCCTTTCTGTAATGGAGATATGAATGGGGAAATCGCCCTGGCCCAGAAAGATATTTTTGGTAAATTGGGCCAGAGATGTTGTTCAGTTGAGTCCAGCTTGATCGCGCCCATTGAAACAAGTGACAGGTCAGTTGAAACTTGCTGCTGGCCCCTCCTACTTGGAGCCAGTCCTCTTATGTAAGCACTGACTGATCACCTCAGGCCATATTTAACTAACAAAACAAACTGAATCACTGAAGATTTACAACAAATTCTAAATATTTTTAAAGCTCTATCATCAGAACTGTTGCTAACTTGACCCTAAATGTAAATTTGAATAACAAAGGGACTCAGTATGTCAGAGCCAAGAGGGGCCTGGTGAAAAGCTACACCAGAGTCAGTTCCATGCTCCCCAATTGTGTCCCAGTAAAGTGGGGGACACCGTGGAAACCCAATTCACTTGGTGGTGATGAGGTTGCGATCATGTTCCAGAACGTTCTTGTCATGGAATTGCCTAACATGGGTCAGAAATGATGCTGATAATTACAGTTGACCCTTGAGCAACATGGGGTCCCTGGGGTATCAACAGCTGACACCATGTGTTGTTGAAAATCACATACACCTTTGACTCCCCCAAAACTTAACTGTTAATAGCCTATTGTTGACTGGAAGTCTTACTGATAACATAAGTAGTCGGTCAACCCATAGGTTGTATGAGTTCTTACAATAAAGTGAGCTAGAGAAAAGAAAATGTTATTAAGGAAATCATAAGGAAAATACATTTATAGTACTGTACTGTATTTATATCTTTTAAAAAACCCACATGTAAGTGGATCTGCAACACAATGAACCTGTGTTGTTCAAGAGTCAACCGTAGCTTGCAAATGGCAGCAGGTGAGCCTAACGTGCCCCAAGTAAGTCTAAGATGTTCACTTTTGTTTCTGTACTTTAACGACACACAGTGGGTCATAGAGATCAGATGGAGAGATGGACGGGTGAGGCATCGCCTCGGTTGGGGGGGACGGTCAAACTGAAATCAATAACCTAATAATCATCATTTTAAAAGTGTGTTTTTAAACAATCATGTCAGAGCCTAAACTTTGTTGCTTGAGAGCAACTAAAAAGAAAACCATATACGCAATATCATTTTGTTCTATACGCTAATGTTCGGGACGGGAACATATCCCGAAATAACTGAATGGAATAATTGTCAGATCAGACAGTTGCCTGGCCTTCTTCTGTCTTACCTTCACTTGCCAGAAGTACGTAGGGTTATAAGTTGATAAATTCAGGGAAAGAACGCACAGTCTCAGTGCAAATTTTGCTACAGACTTTATAGAAGGGTCAAGTCATCCCATTAAAGAGTAGCAGATACACTTGTTTGGACGTGATCATCTCGGTCTGTATTTTGCATCCCCGGGACCCGAATCTCTGCTTTATGTAAAAGTGGCTCCAGTCGCTGTTATTTATTTTCAGAAACAAGCACAGACCTTTCCTCCTCTTTGTCTCCTTTCTACACGTGCACACCCCTCTGATCACTACCGAAAAGTTCCGCGGGAAGAGCACGCACGGGCCGTACGGGGATAACACGGAAGAGATGGACTGGATGGTGGGTAAGTACCTTTTCCCCGGTGAAAATGGAACTGGTGCTCCTCCCGGAACAGCAGGAGGAAAGGACGTGCGGGATGAGATGACATTAATCCAGGCGACAGCTGGGAGAGGCACTGTGAGTAGTGCCATCTCATCGAACGTGAAGGGTGTACACGATTATAGCCTTTTCCTCACTGTGTTTGCTTTGTTTCTGCTCATCACTGTCGTAGGTGGGTTGATTTTCGATTCTCTCCCAGGAGAACATAGATTAAAATCCCCATGGGTAGGATGGTCTTGCTCTGTTTTCCTCCTGCATCCCCTGGGCTTGGAATCGTATCTGGCACGACAGACAGCACACATTTCTTCAATGGTACATGGATATGGACACGGCCATTTTTCTGAGTCTCACCCAAGGACTTGGGTGCCCCTGGGTTGATGTAGCAGACAGAGAGGGCCAGGAGCTACAGCAGCATGGGAATCAGAGATTTCAGGAGAAAACATACTTTTAAAAACCTGTTGAAAAATCACCTTGGAGGAAAATGCATTATTTGAGTGAATTGTTGGGGGAAATGCTGGACGTTGGGAGACACGTAGGCAAAGAGCAGTGTCACATCACATCCCTAGAGGGGCTTCAGGACAAACTCATTCAGTACTGAACTATGGTCCTTGTGTGGAAGAGATTAAGAATCGCTGGAAAATACAGGCTGTTTTATGTGATATCAAATATTAAGTGTTTAAAACACAATTCACCATGACACAAGTTGAGGGAAACCCTTTTTCCATGAATATAGGTGAGGATGTAGGTAATAGAACACATACTGGATGATAAAGTCTGAAATTCTCCAGTACAGAGTTTAAAAAAAAAACAAAACAAAAACCCTAAGTGCCTCAAGATAAGGAACTCTGAAGCCGTATTTCAATAATCTTCTCTATGGCTTCCATGCCTCTGTTCCAGTTTCAAACTCAATCAAGCCACAGGATGATCATTTTTTAAATGAAAACCGTTGTTCTGGTGCAGGTAGGTGAAGGAGAAGGGATTTTTAGGACAGAGAATCTATTTTGTCTGATACTATAATGCTGGATGCATAGCATTATGCATTGATCAAAACCCTTAAAATGTACAACACCAAGAGTGAACTACCACAGAAACTACAGACTTTGGTTAATACTAATGTGTCACTATTGGCTCATTGATCACACGAAGACTCGGCTTACCCATAAAACCCAAAGCTGCTCTAAAAATATTATAAAAAATAAATAAATTTATAAATAAATAAATAAATAAATAAATAAATAAATAAATAACTAATTTAAGGAGGGGGATTTAGTAGAACCACAAATTCACAAATCTGTGTCCAAAACAAAGCACCTGAAAACAAAGAAACGGTTGAACCGTGGATGAGACCAAGAAAGAGCAAAAATAATGACATGGTTAATTTAAAGTTAAGTGAAGGGACAATTGTCTCAATTGCCCTCAATCGAAGCAATAAAATGCAGGATCATCAGACCGTATCAAAAAGCAAGACCGGAACCCGAAAGACATGCTGTTTAGCTCTAACGGCACAGATTAGGTCAGAGTAAAAGCTATCCAAAAACAGGATCTATTTGAGACCATACTCCACTTTCACGATGCCCGGTCCTCATGACAGGGGGCAGATTAAAAGCCTGGTCTATTGTTAGAAATAAAATAATATGATTCTTCTCGTCCTGTTAAAAAAATAAATCTCATGGACACGGCAAATTGCATCAACCATAAGCTTTCCTTTTGAGGTGACTATAAGACACCTGGAGCCAGAGGTGTAAACTATTCTTCATCAATGGACACATGTCGCCAATGCCATTGTCAACCTTCTTCCCAGAGCCCCTCAATCTCCTTCTTTTCTTTTTTCCCCTCTTTCCTTTTTTTTAAATTGAAGTATGATTGACTCTATAATCTTCTTCTACCTCCTTTTTAAGACTTTGCTGTGTTGTCCTATGTAGTGTATGCCCTACAGCTTGCCTTAAACTTTTTGGAAACAGAATTGGGGTGTATCTAAGGGCGTATATGAATCTTGGGTCAGCATGATTCTACTGCTGCTCACCCCCATTAAATGTTAACACTAAAGGCTCATTCTCACGGAAAGATCCAGAATGCTGAAGCACACGCTGAATACTTTGGTTTCAGACCCTCTTCCATTTTGACCGGCTCAAATGCATGTATCCTCTGCAGGGCAGATCCTTGATACTTTGGATATGGAAGGGTTGACCAACAGTACGCTTGTTTATTTTACGTCGGATCACGGGGGATCTTTAGAGGCCCAACTCGGAAAGGAGCAATATGGCGGCTGGAATGGAATCTACAAAGGTAGAGCGATGACCAGATCCTTGTGTATGGTCTCTATCCCCATCCTACAGTTCCCAACCCTTCCCATGGAATGGGGCCACCCACCTCAAGAGACTCACCAGGGACTTTGCTTTGCGATTCAGGGTGGAAATGACGATTTGTCATGGTCAAATCTGTTGTGTGTGGTTTTTTTTTTTTCCTTTTGCACAATGCCGTGGGTTTTGGTATATTCACGGAATTGTACAACCGTCACCACCGCTGAATTGCAGAACATGGTCACCTCCTCAAAAAGAGACTCAGTACCCATTTGCAATCATTCCCCGGTTCCTCCATCGCCCAGCCCCGGGCAAGCACCAACTTACTTCAGTCTCGGTGTATTTCCCCATCATACCCATGTCATGTAAATGGAGCCATGCAGTATGCAGCCCTTGGCTACCGGCTTCCTTCACCGTTTTCCAGGTTCATCCACATTTTGACAATGCTTCATTCCTTTTCATGGTTGAATAACCTTCCGTTGTATGGATGGACCACATTTTGATTACCCCTCCATCAGGTGATGGACTCAGGAAATAGGCAATGCAGCCAAGCAGAGTGGGTACCACCACGGCAGCCACATCATATTCAAACTGGAATCCTATCAACTACACAGGCACATCATCCTTGGATGTACCCCCCGCCCCCAAAGATGATAAAACACGCTGCCAAAAAAAACATGGGACAATCACATTCTTCTCTGTTCATGTTTACACACAGGTGGCAAAGGGATGGGGGGCTGGGAAGGTGGAATCCGCGTCCCAGGGATCTTCCGGTGGCCTGGGGTGCTGCAGGCCGGCCGCGTCGTCCACGAGCCCACCAGCCTGATGGATGTTTTCCCCACCGTGGTCCAGCTGGGGGGCGGCGAGGTGCCCCAGGACAGGTACAGACAGCCCAGGGAACCCTAGCAACTCAATTTGGCACAGAAACATGTCTGTGAAGTGTCATTGTCCTTCTTGTATTGCATGACACATCCATGAAATGAGTATCTGGGACAACACTCTAGGCTCCTGTTATTAGCGACAGGGGTCAGCTGTCTGCTTCATTTTATACGTACGAATCCTCTTCTCCTCTCCCGATTCTTAAGTGGAGGCATTTCATTATGGCGGTCATTGAAAAAGGTAACAATTCCTCACAGGAAGCCCCTTTCACGTAGTACGGTAGAGATTTTGCATACATTCCAATTTTCCTTTGTCTTAAAAATTATGGAAAATTTAGGGTGGGCGAGTAGAAAATAAAATTATGTCATAATCTGATAATTATGTATACAATCGTATAATTATTATGCAATCACATGATAAATGATCCTCATACAATTACAAATTGTACGATATATATCATGTATCTAGATCTACATCTAGATCTATCTAGATATGCAGCTTTAGATATATCTTTTAGATAGATTTTCCATAGTTTATATGTATTTATGTAAATATATAGAGAGATTTAGAGGTCCTTGTGCCTCTAAATAAATATTTAATAATTAATATTTAATTAATAAAGAAGTTAATGCCTTCGTGGTATTTTCTTTCAACCATCCCCTTATAGTTGGACACTAGCCTTGCCGTAAAAAAACAAACAACAACAACAAAAATAACCACTATCTTGTCATGTTACTGCCTGTCATAATTACTTCCTTAGTAAGAATCCTTTAGAACGTAAATTCCTGAGTCAAAGAATATGGCCATTTATAGGTAAATCTCTTGATATGTTTTGTCAAATCGTTCCTTGGGGATCAGCACCAGCCATAAGGGAGATGTCTATTTTAAAACATAATAGAACTAAAATAAATATAAATTCCTCATATGTGTGTATACAAACATACATATATGTGTGTATTGTAATTTTCACTGTTTTATCACTAGAGAGGTTGACTATTTCACCTTAACATTCTGTTTTTTCTTGCACTGAATATCATATCTTTTTTTATTTTTTCCCCTAATTGGATGCTAATTTTTATTTTTATTTATTTTTATTTTTTTTTGAAGATTTTATTTATTTATTCATGAGAGACAGAGAGAGAGAGAGACAGAGACACAGGCAGAGGGAGAAGCAGGCTCCATGCAGGGAGCCCGATCCCGGGTCTCCAGGATCACACCCTGGGCTTAAGACAGGCGCTAAACCGCTGAGCCACCTGGGCTGCCCAGATGCTTATTTTTAAATTAAGTTATAATGTATCATTTGCTTTAAAAATACAAATTTATGTGACATGTATATTGCGAATGTGTTGTTGCACTAGAAGGTAAAATAAATACAGCCATATAGTGTGTGCATATATATGTGCTTGTGCATATATGAATATATATGTTTGAAGGTGTGATTATATATATGTATACACGTGTATGCACGCACATCCATGTTGTTGATAGATTCTTTTATTTCATTGTTCATGATAACTAGTAACTCTAAGTAAAGTCCACTTGGGGTTCTGAATTCTCTACCTTGATAAAGAACATTGCTCAAATTACAGAGAAAGATCCCTTTTTAGATTAGAGTTTTTAGATGAGATTAGATTTTTAAGATTAGATTAGATTTTTAAGATTAGATTAGATTTTTTTTAGATCTAAAGATCCCTTTAGATTTTAGACTTTTACATCTGTAAAAATCTATCCTCAATATTGATGATTTACTTTGGATCCTGCAAACTGACCAGGTCACTGGGACAGAAAATGCTCAGGGCCGTCCCTGCAAATCACAAGTGGTGGATTTGGGCTTTCTCCTAAGAAGGGTGGAGAAAAGTGCTAGTGGGATCCCAAGAAACTTCCACCCATCCTGAATGGGACTGGAGCTGGATCTTGGAAACTGAAGAAGACGAGGAAGTTGGAAAGGGGGGGAAGACAAGGCAGGCAGGCATGAGGAGGGGCTTCGGAGGCACACAAGGAAATGGTACCCGGTGTTGATGAAGAAGGCACCATATCCCTTAATGGCTTAGAGCCCAATAGAGTGTAAGACCAAAAAGGCATTTCACCGAATCCTCAGCCTTTTCTTGCGTTCATAATAAGGTTGGGCAGGTGACACCTTAAGCCGAGCATGTCGGATCCTCGGGGATCTTTTGGCCAAAGCTGATGTCTGTAGACGAGTAATGGGGGTGGTTGTTTCAAAGCTTCCCCAAGCTCGCCAAGGCTCGCGCGTGCCTGGTGTGCGCACTGCAGCATCCGTGAGTCTCCGTGCTCCTGTCTGCAGGGTGACTGATGGCCGGGACCTGCTGCCCTTGCTGCTGGGGACAGCGCAACACTCTGACCACGAGTTCCTGCTGCACTACTGCGAGCATTTCCTGCACGCAGCCCGCTGGCGCCAACGGGACGGTGAGTACTCTGGGTGACTGCGTCGCGTCTTGGCCTCTGCTCCCGTGGCTCTGCTTCATACCAGCCCTTTTCTCCGTTTCTTGGCACTAATTTTTCCTGACATCAGCAACATCCTTGCTAATGCGAGCCGCCCATCACCTTAGCACCCTGTTACCGTCGCTTACGGGATTTCCATGTGGCTTTCCTGCGCGCGAGTGCTCCAGTCTGCCTCTCCCCCTTCGAGCCTCTGCCCTTAACAACATTGGTTTCCACCCGTCTCAACCACCTTAACTCAATGACTCCATTACACCCTTGTTGTAATGATCACAACTTTGTGACATAAGCAGCAACGTCCGTGCGGAATAATCTTGGTACTTAGGAATTTCCTGGGATGTTTTGGCCCAACTGGGCTTTTAAAATAACTGCAAAATCATTTTTTTTAATTTACAGCTAGATTATTTAAAATCCTATGGAAATATGAATTGGCTTTGCATCCCATGTGTAAAGTCTACTCAGGGAGAAGACTGGTTATCTTCACAATATCAGATTTTCCCAACTGAAACATGTTATGTCCCTCCACTTATTCTTCTTATTTCAAAAGTATTCATTTCATCAAGCACAGTTTCTCCTGTCCCAAGTAATCTCATTGTATTTCATTTGCCTCCACGTTTATATGGATCCGTTCTCCATCTTCACCTAACTGGCAAATCCAGAGGTTTTCTGTTTTTAGGCGTCATTTTTCTTTCGAAAAGCCAGTTCTTGCATCGGCTCAAAAACTGTTATTTTTAAATTTTATACGCAGCTGATTTCTGCCGCTACCTTTGCCTTCTGATAACAGAGTTTCACCTAATTGAGTGACTTTTCTTCATTTCTAGTTCCCTATTATTTTGCCACGTGCTGATATTTTCTCCTCTCTTTTGGATTTGCCCTACGATTGATTGGATGTGTGACTTTGTGATCGCGTAGGTTTTATGATTCTTTTCTTCCTCTGGTGTTTGGGAAGAGCCGTATTCTCTTTGTGATTTATCTCTTTGCTTTCCATTCCTCAAAACCATTCTCTTAGAAGCCTCCAGCTGTGTGAATCAAGAGCGAAGGCATACCTCTTGGGATCTCCCTTATTTAAGAGACATGTTTCTTTTTCTTTTTCTTTGAATGTCCCTCCTTTTCATCCATTCTTTTCAATATCATTGTAATCTGGTATGACTTTTATTGCTACATTTTTGGTTCTTTAAAATCACTTATTACACATCTCCTTCCCCTTTTGAGGGTTTTCTAAAAACCGTCATTCCATGGTACAGCCCAGTCTACAACCATGCATGCCTAGCAGCACAGAGAACCGGGTCCAGTGTTCAAATCTGTTCTTTTACATTGTGGCTACCCCATCACTGACCTGTCATCTCTGTTATTGGGCAAATATTTCTATATTTTTTTAACGGTGAGTAGAGTGTATTCCCACGGCCCAAGCCTCTTCAGTGGTACCCCTGAGTGGCCTCCAGAGGTCTCCTGTTTATCCTACATGCATGATCCACTTAACCCCCTGCTGAAAATCATCCCAAGACCACCCATTGCACACACATCAGGATAAATTCGTCCTTGTACTATGAGCGAGGCCCTCCTCATCTCAGAACACTCGTAGGGGGACTGGATCTCCATGTGACTGGCTCATTCTTGATGGTCAAATGCAAAATTACCTTCCCAGCAAGGCTTTCTTGACCCAAACGAGTCCCCCTACACCCATGCACCCCACACACTCACACCTACCTCCACCATCGCCTCCTGCCACCTGGACCCGTTGTATTTTTTCCCCAGGCATTTTGCACTTCACAGTTTCCTTATGGTGTATGTTTACCACTATCTGGTCTGTTTCCATTCACTGAGACTTTTCCTCTCTTTTCTTTGTTCTTAACACATTTGCTGAATTATGGAAGTAGTGGGTGACCTTTATTGAGCAGGTGACGGAGGGTATTCCATTTCACCCCGGAGACCATGGTACATGACAAAGGCTATGCCCATGACTCAGGTGAGCAAACTGGGAGCTGCTAGGTCACCCTAAGTGCTCAGAGGTGGACAGAGGACAGAGATGTTAATCACAGGGTGCAGGTCTGTAAACACCAAAGCACAGGGGCACCAGCCCCAGGAAGCAGGACTCAGGCAGGGCGTAAGAAGGAGGGGGCATGCCCTCCTGCTTGCACACACTTGCTAGGGAGGGCCCTAGGGCCGTGCTTCCTGGCCTCCTTCTGATCCCAGGAGCAGCTGTGACCCATATCTGTCCCTGCTTCCTGGTCTTTCTGCCCCTGGAGGAGGCAGGCCACTAGAGTCCTCTCTACCCTCCAGTGACACACATGGCTTCCCCAGACTCAGTGGTGCCATTTTAAGCCTCTGAGCATCCTGCCTGGGACAACCTATGACAGGAGGAGCTCATACCTTTGCCAACAGCTTTCCCGAGCTGTGATTCCATCTTAGCTGGGGACAGACTGGTGGCTTCCACCCAGACTGGTGGCTGGGTGGTAGATGGCCACCTTCTTGCTGTGTCCCCGCATGGTGGAGAGACACAAGGGAAGCAAAGTTCTGTCCTGACTCTTGTCAGAGCTCATCCCATTCCTGAGGGCTCTGTCCTCGTGACCTGTTAACCTCCCAACGACCACCTCCTGGTTCCATCCTGTTGGGGATCAGGGCTGCGATATATGATTTTTGGAGGCACGCAAACTCGGTGCGTAACATTTCCATACTGTAAGACTCAATCTTTTAAAATGTACAGCTTGGGGGCATTTAGCACATTCAACATGTTGTGCAGACATCCTCTGTGCCTAGTTCCAGAACAGCCCCTTCCTCCAGAGACCCGGTCCCCATTAGCTCTCACTCCCCATTCTCCCACCCAGGCACTGGTATCCACCCTTCTGCTTTCTGGGTCTATGGATTTGCCTGTTGTGGACGCCTCGCACAACTGGGGTCGCACGCTCTGTGGCCTCGTGTGTCTGGCTTCTCTCACCGAGCACCCCGTTTTTGAGGTTTATGTCAGAGCTCCATTTATGTTTATGGCAGAATGCCATCCCATTGCGGGGCTGGGCCACATCTGCTTATCTGCTTATCCATTCCTCGCTTCAAGGACACATGGGCCTGTCTCCAGCAACACATTCTATGTCTCCACGTGAGCCCCCTGACATCCTTGTCCTTCCCTCAGGAGGAAGACTGTGGAAGGTGCACTACACGACCCCACTGTTCCACCCAGAGGGAGCCGGCGCCTGCTACGGGAGAGGGGTCTGTCCCTGCTCCGGGGACCAGGTAGCCCATCACGACCCACCGTTGCTCTTCGACCTGTCCAGAGACCCTTCTGAAGCCCACGCCCTCACTCCGGACACGGAGCCCTCGTTCTATCACGTGATGGACACAGTGGCTCGGGCCGTGGAGGAGCATCGCCGGACCCTCATCCCAGTTCCGCTGCAGCTGGATACACTGGGCAACATCTGGAGGCCCTGGCTGCAGCCGTGCTGTGGCCAGTTCCCCCTCTGCTGGTGTGACCGGGAAGGCGACCCACGATAACTGCCCGGCGGGACAGCTGGGTCTCCCCCCCCCCCGACCCCTGCCCTTCGTCGCCGGTGGAAATTAAACCCCCCTCTGAAGTTAAGTCGTCCATTTCCATGAGTGGAACAGTTGTGCCCTTCGAAACGCAGAGGTATAAGGAAGAGGCAGGGGCGTGCGCTCGTCACGGCAACACGAGCCAGGAGGGGCCGTTCAGGCCCGGCAACAAGGGAGTGGGGAGCAAAGCCCGTCCTGCCATGGGCATTTCCACCAGCGGACCCCAGCCCCATCCGGAGGAGGCAGCTCGGTCCCCACCAAGAGTGCACAGTCCCAGTGGAAGCTATTCCTGTGTCATACGGAGGAGGGTTCGTGTGCGCAGAGACGTTGGCTGTGGGGCCTGGGGGAAGATCCCCATCCTGCTGGAGGGCCGGCCTGGGCGCGTCCAGGGCGACGAGCCGGGTCCTCATGAGCAGGACACCGAATACCCAGGACGGCCCCCCAATTCTGGGCTTCCCTAAGTCGCCAGGGCATGTGTTCACCAAGAATCACTTGAAGAGGCCCTGTTTGAAGTGACTTTTTCCTCCTCGACGCTGAAAATAATAAACCGACACTCTGAGTTGGCCCCCGGGTCTCCCCTTGTTTTTTTTTTAAAATATTTGTTTATTTGCTTATTTGTTTGTTTATTTATTTATTTATTTATTTATGAGAGAGAGAGGCAGAGACACAGGAGGAGGGAGAAGCAGGCTCCATGCAGGGAGCCCAACACGGGACCCCAGGATCCTGCCCTGGGCCAAAGGCAGGCGCCAAACCGCTGAGTCACCCAGGGATCCCCTGGGTCTCCCCTTCTCAGGGCGGGTTATTACAGTGGGTCCCAGCTGGCCTGTGTGCCGAGGCCACCACCCCAGAGAACCAGCAGGGTGGCAGCTTGGGCCTCGCCCTCATCCTTTCCAAGCTCTGGAGGCGGGAAGCGGGGACCAAGGTGCGGGCAGCAGGGTGGGTTCCCGCCCTGAGGCCTCCAGGAGACGGGAGCTCACGACGTCTGCCAATTCCAAGGCGCACAGGTCTTTTCTCCAAACACACCCTTGGCAGAGTTTTCAAGAAACAGCCTCCAGGGCACTTAAGGCACTTAGGGCCGCTCCCCCCCAACCCCCCCCCAACACACACACACTTTGGGAAAGCTGAATTCCCAAGCATGGTCTCCGCAACGCACAGATGGGAGTTGGGAGGGAAACGGAGAAGTCGGGGCAGGTCATGGGGGGCAGGAAGGTCCCCGAGAGAGAGTCCCCGGGGAGGGTCTGACCCACGGCCCCAGGGCACGCGCGCCGCAGCGCTTGCTGCAAGAAAGGGGCTCGTCGGCCGAGATTCCCCGTGGGCGCCTGCACCCCAGTGTCCCGGGGGTGCGCCAGGGCCCCGCGGAAACAGGTTTGCAGGATCGGTTCCCGGAAGCCCCGGGGCGGCAGGAGGTGCGGCGCCGTGGGCGGGGCGGGCGCCGAGGGCCAAGGTCCTGCGCGCCCCGTGCGCTCGCGGCCATGGCTCCTGGGGCTCCCGGGGGACGCGGCGCGCCCGCTGCCAGGTGCGCGGGGCCCGGGGAAGGGGCGGGGGGTGCACACGGGGGAGCGCGGCCCCTGGGGCGGCTGGGCGGGCGGGGTGAGCCCCGGGAGTCGCCAAATCGCGGGGAGACGTCCGTGTCGCAGTCGCAGGGACGCGGGACTGGAGAGCTGGCGCTGGAGGGTCGGGGGGACACAAACGGAGGGACCCGGGGGGTCGGGGGACAGAGAGGGCACCCCCGGGCAGAGCGCGGCCGGGTCCCCACCGCACCCACGCGCTCCCTTGGCCCCAGTGTCCCCTCCCCCCCCGATCCTGCCCCCCCACTCTCTGTCCCCCCCCCCCCCAGAGGCCGGGTCCCCACCTCCCTCCACCGCCCGGAGACGCTCCCTTGGCCCCAGTGTCCCCTCCCCCCACGACCCTGCACGGCCCGGTCCCCACGGCCCGGGCCATGCTCCCTTGGCCCCAGTGTCCCCTCCCTCCACGACCCTCCCCCCCCCCACGAGCGAGGCCCGGTACCCACCGCCCGGACACGCTCCCTTGGCCCCAGTGTCCCCTCCCCCCACGACCGTGTCCCTCCCCCCAGAGGCCGGGTCCCCACCTCCCTCCACCGCCCGGACACGCTCCCTTGGCCCCAGTGCCCCCTCCCCCCACGACCCTGTCCCTGCCCCCAGAGGCCGGGTCCCCACCTCCCTCCACCGCCCGGACACGCTCCCTTGGCCCCAGTGTCCCCTCCCCCCACGACCCTGCACGGCCCGGTCCCCACGGCCCGGGCCATGCTCCCTTGGCCCCAGTGTCCCCTCCCTCCACGACCCTCCCCCCCCCCACGAGCGAGGCCGGGTCCCCACCGCCCCCACGCGCTCCCTTGGCCCCAGTGTCCCCTTCCCCCACGACCCTGCCCCCCCCCCCCACGAGCGAGGCCCGGTACCCACCGCCCGGACACGCTCCCTTGGCCCCAGTGTCCCCTCCCCTCACTCTCTGTCCCCCCCCCAGAGGCCGGTTCCCCACCTCCCTCCACCGCCCGGACACGCCTCCTTGGCCCCAGTGCCCCCTCCCCCCACGACCCTGCCCTCCCACTCTCTGTCCCCCCCCCGCCCCCCAGAGGCCAGGTCCCCACTTCCCTCCACCGCCCGGACACGCCTCCTTGGCCCCAGTGTCCCCTCCCCGCACGACCCTGTCCCTCCCCCCCGAGGCCGGGTCCCCACCTCCCTCCACCGCCCGGACACGCTCCCTTGGCCCCAGTGCCCCCTCCCCCCACGACCCTGTCCCCCCCACTCTGCCCCCCCGGAGCGCGGCCGGGTCCCCAGAGCCCACTGTGCGAGGCAGGCACGCCCCGCCCTCGGTTCCGTCTGCACCCGCACCCGGCTCCCTCCCTCCCTCCCTCCCTCCCTCCGTCCCTCCCTCCCTCCGTCCCTCTGTCCCTCGGTGCGCGCGCCCCCGCCGGGTTCCGCCCCCGCCCCCGCCCCTCCCCGACTCGGTGGCACGTCCGGCCCCACCCCCAGGTCCCCGCCCCGCGCGCGCCGCTTCCTTCCTCCTGGCCGCTCGCTCCCGCCCCGGCCCCGCCCGACCCCAGCCCCGGCGCGGCGCTGGCCTCGCACCGCGACCCTGGGGCCCGCGCAGCCCCGCGACCCCTGGGCGGAGCGCAGCCGCGCCCCGTGCCCGCCGGCGCCCCCCAGCCTCCCCGACGCGCCGGGCCCCCCTCCCGGGTTGCGGCCGCCCCCGAGCGCTGCGCCCACGGCCTGTCCCGCCGCGGCCACCCAGACCCCGGCGCCAGTCTCCGGGCGCAACGGGGGGACACGCTCGCGCCGCCAGCCAGGAGCCAGGAACGGGGACCAGGGCGCCCCGGGCCCCCCCACATTCCTCCTTAGAAAGTGCGTGTCCGCCCTTGCGGCGACCTCTGGGCCGGCCTGCGTCCCGGGACACCTGGGCAGCCGGGGACGCAGGAAGGCGCGACCCCCCCCCCTCAGGCGACCCTACCCTTTAGCGAGGGCACTCCCAGAAGGAGCGGGTTACCAAGGGTCGGGAGGGGGGCACCAAGGGCTTCCTTCGGCGCAAGACACTTCACTGGGGCACACGGGTCCTGCGGGGATCCTGCGGGGGGGGGGGTCTTGCGGGGGGGTCCTAAGGTGGGTCCTGGGGAGGGTCCTGCGGGGGATCCTCCGGGTGTCCTGGGGAGGGTCCTAGGTGGGTCCTGGGGAGGGTCCTGCGGGGGATCCTCCGGGTGTCCTGGGGAGGGTCCTAAGGTGCGTGGGTCCTGGGGAGGGTCTTGCGGGGGGGTCCTAAGGTGGGTCCTGGGGAGGGTCCTGCGGAGGTCCTCCGGGTGTCCTGGGGAGGGTCCTAAGGTGGGTGGGTCCTGGGGAGGGTCCTGCGGGGGGTCCTAAGGTGGGTCCTGGGGAGGGTCCTGCGGAGGTCCTCCGGGTGTCCTGGGGAGGGTCCTAAGGTGGGTGGGTCCTGGGGAGGGTCCTGCGGGGGGTCCTAAGGTGGGTCCTGGGGAGGGTCCTGCGGAGGTCCTCCGGGTGTCCTGGGGAGGGTCCTAAGGTGGGTGGGTCCTGGGGAGGGTCCTGCGGGGGGTCCTAAGGTGGGTCCTGGGGAGGGTCCTGCGGAGGTCCTCCGGGTGTCCTGGGGAGGGTCCTAAGGTGGGTGGGTCCTGGGGAGGGTCCTGCGGGGGGTCCTAAGGTGGGTCCTGGGTTGGGTCCTTCTGGGGGTCCTGGGGAGGGTCCTAAGGTGGGTCCTGTGGGGTGTCCTGGGGAGGGTCCTGCGGGTGGTCCTCCGGGTGTCCTGGGGAGGGTCCTAAGGTGGGTCCTGGAGAGGGTCCTGTGGGGGGTCCTGGGGAGAGTCCTGCGGGGGTCCTGGGGAGGGTCCTGCGGGGGTCCTGGGGAGGGTCCTGCGGGGGGTCCTGCACTGGGTCCTGCGGGGGTCCTGATGTGGGTCCTGCGGTGAGCTACTGCGGGGAGTCCTGCGGGTGGGGGGTCCTGCGGGCGGTCCTGGGGTGGGTCCTGCACGGAATCCTGTGGAGGGTCCTGCGGTGGATCCTATGGCGGATCCTATGGTGGATCCTGCAGAGGCTCCTGCGGGGGTCCTGGGGTGGGGGGTGTCCTGCGGAGTGTCCTGAGGTGGGTGTCAGTATGGGAGCAATCAGAGCAAAAGGAGGCAGAAGGCACAGGAGATGGCTCCCTCAGTAAACCCGAACCTAGCGGCACCACCTGCCTTCCCAGCCAGGTGCTTAACGTCGCAAGTAAACCCGAGACCTTACTTTTGGCCGCTGGCTTGTCTCTGCAGGCACTCCTGGTGGCCTCTCCTCCTTCTGTGTTTGCTCCCGGGGACGTGCCACTTAAAAGCAGCAAATGCCTTCAAACCCAATATTCTACTGATAATGGCAGACGATCTTGGCATTGGGGATCTTGGTTGCTATGGGAACAGCACCCTCAGGTACAGTATGCTGGTGGTCCTGGGTGTGCCCGAGCGTAGGGGGGTACACGGCGCTGAATGATGCACTTAAAATCTGCAAGTAGTGGGAAACTCCTTAGTGCCTCAGAGTGAAGACCGAAGAAGTGATTTTTTGACAGGGAAGCAGGAGGCCAAACAAATTTTCAGACAGGGCACCCCGGTGGGTGGTGTATAGGATTCATTCGTAGGGCTGCCCTAACACAGGGCCCCAAATGGAGTAACTGTAGACAAGGGGAATTTATTCTGTCTCAGTCCTGGAAACCAGATGTCTGAGATCGAGGCCCAGTAGGGGAGACACGCTCCCCTAAGAGGCTCCAGGGAGGGTCCCTCCTGTCTCTTCCGGTGTCCCCGTGCTGGTGACCATGTTCCTCCAGTCTCCGCCTCCATCCTCACGGGGCTCCTCCTCTGCCTCTGTGTCTCCTCGTCTGTCTCTTATGAGGACCCCTGTCATTGCCTGTAGGGCTCATCCTCATCCCGGATGAGCTCATCACTAGATCCTTACCTAATTACACCTGTAAAGACCCCATTTCCAAGTAAGGCCTCCCCACCCTAGTGGATTAGGCCGGCAGATCTGCCCTGGGGGCTGCTATTCACCCACCCTGGGCGGGCGCTGATTGCATATTCACAGTATGCAGGCTCCTAGGGCATCCCTGCAGGCAAACAAGTGGCCGGTGATGTTTGCTGGCTCCATGCAGCAAGAGGAGAAAAGGTAGGAAAGCACCTCATTCTGTTTCTTTTAGGAAGACCACCACCCCAACGTCACACAGCCTGCCTTGGAATAGCTGCCCACTTTGGGACTGGCCTGCAGAGGCCCACCCCACCCCCCTTTGGTCACAGCCCCTCTAACATCAGCAGAAATCTGGCCTGTGTGTCCAGGGACCTTCCTTCTCCACGCTGACCCTGCCCAGTTACATCTGCCAGAACACATCCCTCACCCAGTGGAAGTGGACAGTTCACTGGCTTCTGGCATTTTCAGAGATGTGCATCCATCACCACGATGCATTTTAGAATATTTTCACACCCCCAAAGAACGCCTTGCACTCTCTGAGCCATCATGTCCTGTTATGGACTGAAGGGTGTCCCCAGAATTCATATATGATGAATTCCTAACCCCTTAGGACCTCCTGTGGGCTGCTGGTTTGGGTTCAGCAAACATAAGCCATTAAGAAATCAAGAAACTGGGGCTGCATTCCCATTACCACCCCTAGGGGGTCAGCACCCATGATTTTTATGTCTAATGTTTCTCCTTCCAGCTAAAATACTGGCAGTGCAAGGACGGTCTTTGGGGACATCCTAAAGCCAGCAAAGATGTTCTCTTAATTTAACTCATTGGCTCGTTGATGAAGACATTGGGCCAACCAGCCACACGAGTTGCAGCATGCCACTTAGGGATGTGGGGCCGTGCCCCTCACGATGCACCTGTAAGAAACGTGGCCATTCTGCCCAAACCTACTACACCTCGCTGGTCTTCAAAATGTTGTCTACACTGCACGTCCACCCACCCCAACACGGGCAGGCCACACCCCCCTTTAAAAATCCTGCCGAAGTAAGCTATCAAGGCTGACAGGTGAAGACTTAACTTGTGTGTAAGAACCACCTGCCTGAGAGAAACTGTCTTTGGTTTGGAGGCGAATTGGCTCCAGGTCCCATAAGTCATCTTTCCCTTCGTCCTTCAGTGATTTGCTATGAAATCATTCCGACTTCTGTAGCACATCACATAAGCCGCTCTTCACTAGGAAATCCGTCCCCTCGAATCATTTCCAGCAACCACAGTATTCGCCGTGCGTGCCTAAATACCCTGTAAGACAGTTGTGCTCAAAATCAGGGCTCAGACATCCTCGTTGTCAAACCCTCCGGTCGCTCGTGGGGGCCACACCAGCTCCGTTTCGAATCTTGCCTCGTAAGAAAGGGGCCTCGAGAACCCATGAGGTGTGTAGTGAATGTGTAGCCGCTGAGGGTCAGGGGAATAGGAGTTCAGGACAAGAGGGAGCCCCAGATCTGGCTCTGTGGCCCCCTCAACCTGCTTCTGAATAGCTGTGCCATCAGTCACATGTCCAGCCTCAGTTTCCCTTCTTGATGTAAGGCCATTGGATGATCTCCATGTTTCTTTCTGGGCCCATAATGCAAAACACGGAAGTGACCCCTGATGCTCTAACAGCAAATCCACACCAGGCGTGTGTTAACGATATAGCCAAGTCTGTAAATAACGTGGAACCTGCCCGTTTTATTACCATCATAGGAAGAAAAGATATCTCTTCCCTCGGGAAAGTCGCATTTATGCCCTGCCCCTCCATTCCTTTGCTGAGAGTCACTGGGCTATTCCTCAGCATATTAATATCATTCTCAGAACTCATACTTTCTGGGTTTTTTTCCCTCTGTTTTTTTTTTTTTAAATATCTGATCCCACATGCCAGAGAGTTATTTTAAACAAAAAGAATGCATAAAAAAATGAAAGGGACTTGAGTGTAGTATTTCAGGATTATATTTGCCAATCAACTTGGTTAGGGAAAGAGGGAGATGACATACATTGACTGAGAAGCAGAGAATTTAAAATCACTAGCAGCATCTTTCCTGTTTTAAGGTGTGTTTTAACAAGTAGAGGAATGAGATTCTGCAGGAAAGATTTCAATGCTGAGGTTGAAACCTGTGATGTTTTTCATTCTGTTCCACAGTATACTGTGGAATCATGAAGACATCTGTAAGACATAAATACTTGATAGAGGAGAGGTAGATACTAGACAGATAAATGATGGACAGATGGTGAAATGAACTGATGGAAGGATGAATGGGTGAAGGATGGATGGATGGAAGTATTGATGGATGGAAGGATGGTTGATTGGAAAGATGGGTGGATGGATGGGTGAAGACATGGATGGGTAGAAGGTTGGATGAATGGATGGATGGATAAGGGTGGGTGGAAAGATTGATGGGTGGAAGGTTGGATGAGTGGACAAATGATGGATGAATGGAAAGATGGGTGGGTGAATGGATACATGGATAGAAAGATGGATGATTGGTTTAATGGATGGATGAAGGATGGATGGATGGATTCATTGGTGGATGAAGGATGGATGGAAAGATTGATGGATGGAAGGAAAGATGGATGGGTGGATGATGGATGGAAAGACTGATGAGTGAAAGGATGAATGAATGGAAAGATGAGTGGATGGACGGGTGAATGGATGGGCGGATGGAAGGATGGATAGATACATGATACACAGATCAGTCGGTAATAGATGGACGACCATTGGATGTCAAACTAGAGATAGAACTTTTGTAAACTGAGACATAGGTCAGAGCTAACATAATTATACTTCGCTGCTAGAATCCTGTAAGCCCTTGCAATTCATGTTCAGAGCTTAGTAAAAAAAAAAAAAAAAGTAAATTTTAATAGTTGGGTTATTGAAAACACCCAACATGAATACCGAAATGGGTGATTTTTAATAACAGCATTTATATTTCAGTTGCTCACAATTTTAAAAAGAGTCAAAGGGGACAAAAGCAGCCAGGGCAATCTTAACTGACAGCTGTTCTTTGAAAACAGAGGCGTGGCCAGGCCCCAGCAGCTGAGGGCCGGGGTTGGGGGGGGGGCAGCTGAGTGACTACAGAGAACAGCTTGCACACAACAGGGCGGGGGGCGCTGTGTCTTTAACTAGGAACGGAGTCGTCAGGAAAGAAGCTGCAGGGGCCACAGAGTGGGTGGGTGGGTGGCTGGAACCCCCATAGGCAGCTACCTGTAAAACCCTAAGGAAATACTGGTGTGCTCTGCGCCCCGCTTCTCGGTGCAGGGGTCCTGGTCAGCACGTCCCCCGCCTGACAGGGATGTTTGTGTGTGGTTTGCTCAGGACACCCCATATCGACCGGCTTGCAGAGGAAGGCGTGAGGCTCACCCAGCACCTGGCGGCCGCCCCCCTCTGCACCCCCAGCAGATCTTCCTTCCTCACGGGGAGGCACTCCTTCAGATCAGGTCAGTGTGGTGCGGACGACCGAGAGGGGGGCACGTCTGCGTCCACTCGTGTCTTGTCCGTGGTATTATTAGCGATGCTTGAGATGCAGGGAAAATGGTGCAGATACCATCTGCGGTGCCATCACCCTGAAATTATGTAAAGAGAATACTGTGTTTTAGGTAAGTCACGCGATGATCGGGTTGATTGGGAATTCAGAGGCCGAAGCTGTCCAAGGGTAGCTGGTTTGGGTTGACATCATGCTTATTGGTTTAAATATTTTAGTTTAGAGGAATATTTCCTTATATGGCCAAGGGGACTTCGAAGAGACGATTAAGTGGAGGGTCTTGAGATGGGAACATTATTCTAGATTATCCAGGTGGCCCCGTGTCCTCACAAAGGTCCTTATGAGAGAGAAGCAAGAGTTAGAGGACAAGGAGGACGTTGGTGTGGTACACTTCAGGTATGGCTTGTCATTGTCTGCTGAAGCTGAATGCACGCACGTGCCGTGACCCAGCAATGCCTAAGTACGTGCCCAACATGTACACATGTGCATGTTCTGCAGAAGATGAAATGGGAATGTTCACGGCGCCACAGTCTGTAAGGTGCTGACATAGATATAGTTCATCAGTGGAAGACTGCGTTAATAAACTGGCGTATCCACGTATTGGAATATTGTTGTATTCTCTGAGCAGCCGAACGGAGTACCACAGATGGGGCAGCCTAAACAGACATGAATCTTCTCACCATCTTGGAGGCTGGGAGGCTGGGATCCAGGTGTCGGCAGGACTGGCTCCCTGTGAGGCCTCTCTCCTGGGCGTGTAGACGCCGTGTTCTCCCCGTGTCCTCACGTGGTGGCCCCTCTGTGCATGTCTGCGTCCTCACCTCATCTTCTTATAAGGACCCTGGTCCTATGGGATCAAAGCCCACCCCAGTGAGCTCGTTTATACCTCTTTAAAGTATCTTCAAATACAGTTGTATTCTGAGGTGCTGGGGGTCAGGTCTCTATGCGCAAGATGCTAGTAGCAGCCACTCTCCCCACCAAGCTGTGACAACCAAAAATGCCTCCAGGCATTGCCAAGGATTCCCTGCGGGGCAGAATTACCTTTGGTTGGGAGCCACTGCCACAGATAGATCATGGAGAGACAATAGAGATAGGTAGGTAGGCAGATAGAGAAATAGATAATAGATTGATAGGTGATATTAATAGATTGATAGCTGGGGAGATACATAGATAAATTATAGATACATGGATGGATGGATGGATGATGGATGGATGGATGGATGGATGGATGGATAATAGATGCATTGATTAATATAGATGAATATATGGATAGAAAGATGAATGGATGGGTGGGTAGATGGATAGTGGAGGGATGAATAAATTAGATAGATAGATAGATAGATAGATAGATAGATAGATAGATAGAGGAATCAATGGATGGATAGGTAGGTGGATGGATGGTTGGATGGATGGATGGATAAATGGATGAATGGATGGATGGATAGATAGATGATAGATAGGTAGATAGGTAGATAGATAATAGAATTGATGGATGGATGGATAGATATATAGATAATAGAATCAATGGATGGATGGATGGATAGATGGATAAATAGATAATAGAATCGATGGATGGATGGATAGATAGATAATAGAATTGATGGATAGATAGATAGATGATAGATAGATAGATAGATAGATAGATAGATAGATAGATAGATAATAGAATAGATGGATAGATAGATTAGATAGATAATAGAATTGATAGATGGATAGATAGGTAGATGGATGGATGGATGGATGGATGGATGGATCAATAGATAGATGAGAGGATGGATGGTTGGATGATGAAGAGAAAGAGAAAGAGACACAATCTCTCCTGCTAAGACAGGGTTTCTCAACCTCAGCAGTGCTGACATCTGGGCTGGATGACTCTCTGTGGTGTGGACATCCTGGGCACGCTAGGGTGTCCCCACCCACCACATGCCAGTAGCATCCCTCCCTCAACTGCGATCACCCAAACCAATCCCAAGCAGGGTGAAGAGTCCACTGGCGTGGGCCAGGCCCCTCCGCAGGTGAGAACCCGTGCTGTAGTTATGGGAGAGTGAGTGCGTGCTCTCTGCTCTGCTCCACAGGCATGGAAGCCCATGATGGGTACCGCGCCCTCCAGTGGAACGGGGCATCGGGCGGACTCCCCGAGAATGAAACCACGTTTGCGAGAATCCTGCAGCAGCAAGGTTATGCAACCGGCCTCATAGGTACTCCTATTGTTCAGGGAGCAGGACGGTCAACCATCAAAAGAACTTGTTTCCCTACAGGGCCAAAAAGTCACATGTCCGAACCCAAATCAAGGGCTGGCCCCATGTGACCTCTCTTGGACCAGTCATACTGTTGGATCGTCTGTCATTCTGTAGGGAATGACGGGAATCCTCTGGAGAGCCGGTTCTCAGACATCGTTAGTTCAAGGGCCAACCCTGTAAGACCACCTGTCTGAGAAGGGCACTCTGACACCTGCTAGGTGACTTCTTTGCAGATGGGCACTCCCCCGTTGTGGGCCAGACACTTGTGACCCTTGTCATTCCTTGCTCAGCCTGTGTGCTTAGAAGTCGTATCCCGTCTTACAGGAATCAGAGGCTAGAAGACGACGGTGTCTTCCCTGACCCCTCGGTCAAGGGAGGGCTGGGTCAGATCCGTGTGCAAGGGGGTCCCATTCGAGTCTTCATCAGCTTTTCCACACTCAGAGTCCCTGTTGAGTTTAGAGGGGACCGTGACACCCCCAGTTTGTCAGGACGAGGGAGGGGTAATCACCCCTCCCCCTTTTAAAATTTCCTACTACTTTAGAAATAGAGATTATGTAGATTTACTACCCACAGTTCCAGAGGCTGAGGAGTCCAAGATCCCGGGGCTGACAGATTCCGTGTCTGGTGAGGCTCCTCATCCTGCTTCACAGGTGACCGTCTTCTCTCCATGTGTCACTCGTGAGAAGAAGGAGTGACCGTCTCTCTGGGGCGCTAATTCCATTCGTGGAGGCTCCAGCCTTAGAACTTGATCTCCTCCTCCCCCAAGGTCCAGGCTCCAAATACCATCAACCTCAGGGTCAGGTCTCAACGTAGGAATTTTGGGGAGACATAGATACTCAGGACATAGCTTATCGCTTCTTCAGGGACATTTTCAAGGACTTTGTACGCATCTACTCTACCGCCTGTATTTCTCTTTTCAATCTTAAGAGGTAGAGCAAAGCTTCTTAACCCCGCAAAGTTACTAGAACTTTCCATTACCAGCTCACTGCCATTGGGTCAATGTCCTTCACCCCACAACCACCCATGTATCTTCTACTCTGAGGGTGGAATTGTTTTTAACACTAGAGAAGTAGATTTATTTAGTGTTTACTGGAACTACGGACCAGGGTATCGGTTCCTTCTGTGAATCTTTATTCTTCTGGTCCACACACCTCATCTACGTTTAGACAAGGCTGTTCTTCACGTCCCAAATGGTAGAAAGCGGACGAGAAGGAGACCCTCCTGGATACTTTTCTTCTCCACCCGTTTCTTCAACCCGTTTCCGGCATTTTCACTTCCTTAAATGTAAGCGGGGGTGCAAAGGGATATCCCTGGGCTTGGAACTAGAACCAATGCTCTGTAATGGGAGGGAAGAACAGGGTGGGGACCTGGTTTAACCTCTGCACTTGGAAATTATGGCAAATAGTATGTTGAACCCTTTTCTGTCCTATTTTGTAGCTAGATTTAAGCTGGCTGAGTGTCTGGAGCACATAAAATAGGAAGAACCCAATTCTTGTATATCCTGCTAGAATTAGACACATGGGTCTCCTCATGTTCCATCTCAATGATTTTATAAAACTTAGTGCCTTTGGAAAAAAGTCTATTACAAGCATTTGTTGCTCACTAGTTAGTGGAGTGAACCAGTCCTTCTATTCTGTTGTAAGATTATTCTAGAGCCAACCCCTTTATCGAGTGGTTGTCTTTTAAGTAATAAATATCAGTAAATGATATTTTCTGAGTTATTTAATAGCAGGATAGTCTAAGCTTGCAAACTTATAATTCCTAACAGTCCAGAAAATCTTAAACTTTCAATCTCTTCATAACGATCATGACTCCACACGTTCGTTTAGTAGTGCCGTGCACTTTATATCAAATTCATTTTATTCCTTTCTATTTTGAATTTCTATTGTGTTCCTTTTTTTAAAGATTTTATTTATTTATTCATGAGAGACCCAGAGAGAGAGGCAGAGACACAGGCAGAGGGAGACGCAGGCTCCCTGCAGGGAGCCCAACGCAGGACTCGATCCCGGGACACCGGGGTCATGACCTGAGCCAAAGGCAGATGCTCAACTGCTGAGCCACCCAGGCGTCCCTATTATGTTCCTTTCCTATTTCAGACTTTGCTGTTTGCATAGCATCCTTTTGATTGGAGCATGGCAGTTACTGAGAAGGTGATCGGTAGCACGCAGAGTTCCTTCAAGAGTACTTTCAATGTGTGTTTTTACCCCTCTGCTCTTATTTTCAGGAAAATGGCACCAGGGTGTAAACTGTGAATCCCGTACCGACCACTGCCACCACCCACTGAACCATGGATTTGACTATTTTTATGGTATGCCTTTCACGCTCGTGAATGACTGTCACCCAGACAGGCCCCCAGAAGTAGATGCCACCACCAGAGCAAAGCTGTGGCTTTCCACCCAGATGGCGGCCCTGGCGGTACTGACCATTGCTGTTGGCAAGGTTTGCAGGTTAATCTCTGTGTCCTGGAAGGTAGTTCTGGGTGCAGCCAGCCTCGTCTTCCTCTTCTTTGTCTCCTGGTATGCCAGCTTTGGGTTCGTGCGCCGTTGGAACTGTATCTTGATGAGAAACCATGACGTCACAGAGCAGCCCATGGATTTGGAAAGAACGACGAGTCACATGCTACGGGAGGCCATTTCGTATATCGAAAGGTAATAAAACCCTCCCATTTTTAAAGAGGAGGTGAGTTCTCAGAGCACCTGAGTGAGTCTCTTTGCCATCTTTGGGATTTCTTAAACCAGCCCCAATGGGGAGATGGGTTTCAAGGACTCAGATGGATCAAATGGTGTTGAAACAGGTGCCATTGTATCTGAAGGATGTTTTTCTTCTTTCAGAAATAAGCACCAACCGTTTCTTCTCTTCTTGTCCTTGCTGCATGTACACATTCCCCTGGTAACCACAAAACAGTTTCTTGGGAAAAGCCAGCACGGCTTATATGGCGACAACGTGGAAGAGATGGATTGGCTTGTAGGTAAGTCAAGGTGCGGTCGTCCCTCATTCACCCTTGGCCTCACCGTACGACTTTGGTAACAGATGGGTCTCCCGACTATGAACCGGGTTGCAATAAAGAATAAGACAAAAGGCAAAGAATAGGGGGAGACTTCTCCGTATCATTCACATGCTCCTTCAGCACTTCCGGTTCCTCAATCTATTCCTGCACCAAATCATCCTTCCACAAAATGCATTATTTAAAGCTGTCATGTGACATTACAGAAGGGAAGCAAGAACACTGTTGTTCAGGGCAACAGACCAACATTCCTTCCCCCCGCACCGCCAACCCCCCCCCCATGACCTTGAGAAAGCCTGGAGAGATCCAGTGAGTGACCTTGTAGATTCTGTTTGCTTTCACATTGAAGTATAGTTGATACACAAGGTTACCACATTTCAAGTGTATATAGATTCTTAAAAGAACGTAGACATCTAAATTCTTGCAGGACCTGATGACTTGTCCTGGGAGAAGCATGATGATTATAGTAGACCAGTAAAGAGGCAAACAACCTCAAAACATGAGGGTGGGTTACCTAATGCTTTAAAAACATGCATTTCCACTGCTGCACCTGCCCACGTGGTTTGAAATCTCTACCTTCAGTGCTTTAGATGTGCATTTGATCTCCGTAGAGAAAGCAAGGGCTGGGCTTATAGATGGCTCTGCTCTCCTGAGCCTTGGCCCGCATGTGCCAACACCACAAATTGATGCTCACGGCTCTGGCTTCCTCCTATCTCAATAGGGGGTCTCCCATGAAATCCTTTCTCAGCACGTTCCCACCCCCATGCACTCTTTACAGACACACATATTCATCCCAGCAGTGCATGTTCAGAGCACGCCATCCCTGGCATACTGCCTCTAGGCATTTATTCTGTTTTCCATATTTGTGATACCTTTGTAAACAAGATTCTGAATCTTGTGGTATCAGAAAAATCAAGATAGGGGCTCACACTTTGTGATCACATTCATAATGATGGTGTCCTGGCAACTGCCGAGTCCCCTTATGAGACTTTCTAGCAAGAAAGGACAAATTGGGGTTGCATTCGCTGATGCTATTTCACTGGCTCTGACGTGAAATGTTCCATTTCTCTCAAAGGTGAAGTCCTTAATGCTATTGAAGAAAACGGTTTGAAAAACACGACATTCACGTATTTTACCTCTGATCATGGAGGACATTTGGAGGCAAGAGACGAACGTGGCCAGCTGGGGGGATGGAATGGAATATTCAGAGGTGAGACCAATGGATATCAGGGGTTAAAAGGCAGATATATGATCCACCAAATGACTCCCAGAAATACAGGTTGGAAAACAACCAGAAAGGAGAAAAGTGTGCACTTTCAAAGGTGGATTTCTTGAGCAGCTGCCATACACCAAATTCTATCCAGATGTTAAGAGAGAGAAAATAAGACATACACCCTTCCCTTCAAGGGTTTACATTTTAGTGGAAGAGAGAGATATACAAATAAATTAGATAAAATTAAAATAAATGCCACCCTAAATCAAAGGTAGGGCAGTAATCATAAGCTTAGTTACATATTCCACTATGTCATGCGAGATTTGGGGCATTATACCTTTGTTTTTCCATTTTTAAAAATATTTTATTCATGTATTTGAGAGAGAGATAGAGATAGAGATAGCATGAGCAGGGGGGGAGAGGGAGAAGCAGGCTCTCTGCTGAGCTGGGAGCTTGACACACGGCTTGGTCCCAGGACCCCGAGATCATGACCTGAGCCCAAGGTAGATGCCTAGCCAGCTGAGCCACCCAGGCGCCCCTATACTGCCATTAAAAAAAAAAATCTGATACAGTTACTCTGCATGATTCGTGGATTCCATATTTACGAATTCACCTACTTGCTAAAATTTATCTGTAACCCCAAAATCAGTACTTGCAATGTCTTTGTGCTCATTTGAACAGCAGTGAAAACATTCATTGCCCGACACACACATTCTCAGCTAAGGTCAGATGAGGCGACCCTGTTGCCTACATTTCATCTCTCAGACTATACACACGTGTCCTTTTTGTGGTGTCTTTAGTGGCCATGTTTTTGTGGTTTTGTTTGGGTTTTTGTTGATGACTCTGCACCAACTGTACTGCCAAAGGGCTGTGCTCTGTTCCCAAGGGCAAGAAGCTTGCGATGGGCCGTATGGAGAAAATAAGTACGTTAGATTAGCTTTATCCAGACGCGAGTTCCCGCACTGTTGGCCGTGAGGTCAATGCAAACGAATTGGAGTATCTACTCAAGAAGGGGTCTTTAAACCAAAACATATGAAAATAGACCAATTGGCTGATGCAAATACAGGGACCAGAGTCTCCCTGGTACTGAGCCCTGTATTAAATCTGGAAGTCGGGGTTCAGTATTTGCTAACTGGGTGTTTGTGGCAACTTTGTAGAACATCACTCTGGGGAGTAATGAGGGTCGATGTATATGTTCCTATGGCTTGGAAGTGGATGTTTTCTCCCGTCTTCCGTGTACATCCTGAAGCTGTAATAGGTTCATGATTCTCATCATTTCCAGTAGTATATTCTACAAACCGCCGACACCTTGATTTCCGACTGTGAGACCCAGAGCAGAGTAGCCGCAAAGCCACATCCGACTCCCAACGTACAGAACCGAGACCTAATACACAGGAGTGAAGCTGCTGGTTTACAGTAACTTATTATGCAGCAGCAGCAGCGCAAAACGAAGGCAGGCGAGGCGAGTGCGTTATTACCGTTTCCAAACTGCAACAAAGCTGCATTTATTTAGCAAGACTCTGAACACATGTACCCTTCTTGTTCACAAGTCTCCTTTTGTAACATAGGATGACTTTAATTCCCATACCCAGAGTTCTTAGGGAGTGTAAGCATGTGGTCTAATGCTCAGTACCTATACGCCTTTCCCCAAGAGCCAATCTGGGCCCCAACCCATTGCCAGGGGTCTCAGAAATGAAGAATAACCAGGAAAAGCAGTAAAGGAACAGGTGGGTGGTATGGTAAGCAGGTGGGAGAGGAAGAGAAGCAGGGGGTCCCAGACCCAATTTCTAGTCCTTCCAGAAAGAAAAAAGATAGAGGAAGGATCATGCACACTGTGAAATCCCAATGCATTACACCTCTGAAGCCACGCATTGCACGCCCCGTGTGTTCCAATGGTCATAAAGACTCATCGAATGTCAAGAGGAGAGCATATGGACTCCACCTGCCTGTGGGGGTATGGCGAGGTTCTGGAATTATTGCTGCAAACATTTTGGGAGGTGCAGGTTGCTAAAGTGTGCATTTGTGAGCAGGGGTGCCCAGGTCCATAGACAGAGACAGACAGGTGTATCCAGGTGTGTGTGTGTGTGTGGATGGGACTATCTCCTGGAGAATTCTAATGGCACTTGCTTACAGGTGGCAAAGGGATGGGGGGCTGGGAAGGCGGCATCCGCGTCCCGGGGATCTTCCGGTGGCCCGGGGTGCTGCCAGCCGGCCGAGTAATCCACGAGCCCACCAGCCTGATGGATGTCTTCCCCACCGTGGTCCAGCTGGGGGGCGGCGAGGTGCCCCAGGACAGGTACACATGCAGTGAGACCCCTTCGTGCCCCAATTCCTGACAGCTATCCTTTACTATTTCACATGTAATGAGAAAACCTACCCCGAGATTAAAGTTCTCACATCCTCGCATGGAGGGGACAGCCTAGTGCAAAATAATCACACTCAGCAAAGCGTGATGATATAAAATATTGGGTCCTTCTCGTTTTGCTGTTTTGGTAAAATTTTATAACTCCGCACAACAATGGGGGGATTGAAAGCATTAGATGTCGATCCGTTGAAACTCATCTCCCTATGATTTCCTGAAATGGATTTTTGCCCATATTTTACTGAGGCTCTCACAGCATGCTTTAAAAAAATGATTTATTACCTCAATATTAGCACATGACCAAAGTCTCTTGCTAACACAAGATAAAAACAAAGCAGTAAATATTTTGATCATGATTGGATTTTACTCCATTTAGAGGGGCAAATAAATACTCCCGTATGAGAGAGATGGAACCAGTGCAGGTACATGTCTGTGCTTATAAAATAAGACATTTATCTTAAGGGATTGGCTCATGCAATTGTGGAGGCTGGCAAACTGAAATCCTTACGTCAGGCCATCAGGCTGCAAACTCAGGTAGGATTGCTGTGTTGCAATCTTGAGGCAAAATCCCATCTTCCCTGGAAAACCCGTCTTTGCTCTTGGTGGCTGTCAACGGATTCGGTGAGGCCCACCCTCATTATGAATGGGCTCTGTTTTGCACAGAGCCCACTGACTGTGGATGTCAACCATTTCTAAAAAAACAAGTGCCCTCACAGCAACCCTTAGACTGGCGTTTTACCAAATCACTGAAGACTGTAACCCAGTAGACACAGAAAACAGAACTGTCATCATTAGGGTATAATTAAAATAAAGGTGCTTTACAACCGTAAGGAAAACCACTATGTTTGCACATTAAATTCAGATCAAGGATTTTTTTTAAATATCAGTTGCTGTAAGGAAGACTCTCCAGGTCATGTGACCATCACTGGCTGCCTTCATCCGCTTCCTGCGGATGTATGACATCTTTTGGAATCTGTTATGTCTTTTTTTTTTTTTTTTAATTTTTTATTTATTTATTTATGATAGTCACAGAGAGAGAGAGAGAGAGGCAGAGACACAGGCAGAGGGAGAAGCAGGCTCCATGCACCGGGAGCCCGACGTGGGACTCGATCCCGGGTCCCCAGGATCGCGCCCTGGGCCAAAGGCAGGCGCTAAACCGCTGCGCCACCCAGGGATCCCCGGAATCTGTTATGTCTTAAAATGTTGCCTGTAGTGCTGTGTAACAAATGACCCCACAACTTAGTGACTTTGTGTCTAAAAACAAAGACATGCATCTTGCTCAGCAGCTTGCAATCTGCATAGTATCAGAGAGACAGCTCATCTGTGCTGTGCTTGCTCTTAGTTGGGGGGCCCTTACAAGGTTAGAGTTTCATTTCCAGGTGCAACACAGCCTGAGTGGTCTTGGTCTGATTCCTTCCTATGTCTGTTCATGGAATCAGGGTGATTGATGGCCGTAGCCTGGTGCCCTTGCTTCGAGGGGCTGCTGAGCACTCAGCACATGAGTTCCTGTTTCATTACTGTGGAAAGTATCTCCACGCGGCACGCTGGCACGAGAAGGACAGTGAGTACATGCCTTTCCCCAGTGCAAGGAGTGGCTTGCATGAGTCAGGGTTCTCCCAAGAAACAGAACCCACCGTGTGTGGGATGGATGGATAGATGGAGGGAAGGGAGGGATGAGGGGTGGATGGATGGATGGATAGATAGAGATGCATTGATGAAAGATGGAGAGATGGATGAATGGGTTGGACAGATGGATGAACAGAGAGAGACAGATGGACAGATGGATAGATGGGTGGGTGGACGGATGGATAGATGGATGGATGGGTGGAGAGATACATGGACACGTAGATGGATGTATGGATGCATGAACAGATGCATGGTCAGATAGAGATTGATAGATGGAGAGATGGATGGGTGGATAGATGGATGGACAGGTGTATGGACAGGTGGACAAATGGATAGATGGATGGGTGGATGGATGGATGAGTGGAGAGATGGATGGATGAGTGGAGAGATGGGTGGATGGGTAGATAAATGGATGGGTGGATGATGGATGGATGGATGGATGGATGGATGGATGGATGATGGATGGGCTGTTTGAGAGATGAGTGGATGGATGCATGGATGGACAAATGGACAGATGGACAGACAGATGAATGGACAGATGCATGCTTGGGTGGATGGTAGATGGTGGACTGGTAATACGATAAATTAACACGTAATGAGATAGATGACAAGTAGATACTAGATGGATGAATGACAGAGATAGAAGATAAGGAGATGTAGACAAATGGATGGATAGAAACACACAGAGAGAGAGATTTGAAAGACATGTCTCATGTGGCTGTAGGGACTGGCAAGTCTGAAATGTTCAGGGCCAGCCTGCAGTCTGGCCGGCGTGGATGCTGCCACCTGGATTCTAAAGCCTAGAAACTCAGGCATGATTTCTAGATCGTTCTCCGCAGGCATTCTTTCCTCTTAGGGGCCTTCAGTCTCCTTTGTCTCACACGTTCAATTGATTGGGTGAGACCCATCAGTATGGAGGGCAGTCTACTAATATAAATGTTCATCTCATTGGGTGCCCTGACCACGTCTCCATTTGCCTTTAGGTGGAAGACTCTGGAAGGTCCACTACATGACTCCACGGTTCCACCCCAAGGGCGCAGGGGCCTGCTATGGCCGAGGCGTGTGCCCCTGCTCGGGGGATGGTGTGACCCAGCACAGCCCGCCCCTGCTCTTTGAGCTCTCCAGGGACCCTTCCGAGGCACAGCCCCTGTCCCCTGGCTCTGAACCTCTGTACCACATGGTAGTAGCACGGGTGGGTGAGGCCGTGGAGCAGCACAGAAAGACCCTGAGCCCTGTGCCCACCCAGTTTTCCCTGAGCAACATCATCTGGAAGCCATGGCTGCAGCCGTGCTGTGGGACCTTCCCCTTCTGCGCGTGTGGGCAGGATGGAGATCACAGTGAGACATGACCTCACACTTGGCAGGATGCCCATCATCACACAGATGGATGGGGTGCAACGAGTTGGCGGGGGTGTGGCAAACAGTGGAACCCTCATGCCCTGTGGGTGGGCATGCGAACTGGAGCAGCCACTCTGGAAACAGTATGGAGGCTCCTCAAAAAATTCAAAATAGAGCTTCCTATGACCTAGTGATTCCACTGCTGGGTATTTACCCCACAGGAAATGGTAATAGGATCTCAAACAAATCTGCACCCCCATGTGCACAGCAGCATGATTCATGGCAGCCAAGACCTGGAAGGAACCCAACTGCTCATCGATGGATGGATGGATGGATGGATGGATGGATGGATGGATGGATCAATGGGTCGATGGATGGATCAATGGATGAATCAATGGATGGATGGATAAAGAACAGGTGGTCCATCCACACGATGCAACATGACTCAGCCACGAGAAGGAAGGAGATCCTGCCATTTATGGACAACATGGGGTGGACCTCAAGGACATTATGCAAAGTGCAGTAAGTCAGACACACATAGGAAAAAAAAAGCGTGAGCTCACCGATACATGCAATCTTAAAAATGAAAAGAAATTCGAACTTGTAGAAAGAGAGGGTACAATAGTGATGGCTGCTAGGAGTTTGCAGGGAGATGGCAAGAAGATGCTCAGAGGACATGAACTCTCAGTTATGAGAGGATCACATCCTGGAGATGCCTGGGCCAGCACGGGGGGGGCTAGTTACTGATCCTGTATCCTGTCCTTGAAATCTGCTGAGAGACTAGCCGTGCGGTGTCGTCGCCGTGCATACCCTACGTGATCATTAGCGAAGGTGATGGGTGCGTTAATTCACTTCACCGGGGTGGTCGTTTCACGCGGGTATCGCATCATCGTGCTGTACACCATAAATACATACAGTTTAGCCAGTTCTGCCCCGTGAATCTGCGAAATAAATATTGAATGTTTAAATTGAATATTTAAAAGGGAGAGGCACATCTCGCCCACATACCAGGACGATGGAAGGGGACACACACCATAAGGTCTAGCTTGGGTTTCCCTGTCTCAACTACCGTGTCCTGGGCACAGAGTGGGCAGTGGGCACCCACTAATGCCCCCAGTCCTGCTCCTCTTCTAAAGCTCGGGAGTGATCATGATGCCAGGATCCGATTTTTGTACACATTGATTTTAAAGCATCCATCCTTGGGGTTTCGCTGCGTCTGCGGACAGCCTTACACAAGGGGAGGCTGATGTTTCCGAGCCTCGTCTTTCTGGCTAACAGAGAAACCAGCTCCATGTCTGGTGTTGAGGATTGGATGATCTCCTAAGCGGCTGATGTAACTCCACACATTACAGTCACTGCCCCTCTGTCCTCATCTTACGAGTTAGAAATTACTTTGGGGCTGCTAGTAACAGACATCGGGAATAAATGCCATAAGCGAGAGACGGATGTGTGCTCTCAGAGGGGAGCAACCGCAGGCTGGCAGCCTCACTGCAAATGCACGCTCTACTGTTCTCTGCATCATGGCCTCAGGATGGCTGCAGCAGCTCCAGCCATGACGTGGACATTCCGGGCTGCAGGAAGAAGGGCATTCCTCCCAGTCGAGTCAGCTCCGGCAAAGGGGATTTTGCAGAAGTCCTAACCCCGGACCCCTGCTTCCCTCCATAGATAGAACTGGGAATTGAGAGATGCAGTCTCTCAAGTGGGCACATATCAGCCCCGGTGTTAGAATCAGGGTTCGTCTCAGCCTGAAGGGGAGACAGCCTTTTTTTTTTTTTTTGACTTGACTTGACCAAGGTCTTTGATACATCATTTCGTTGCCAAATTAAGTGACTTCTTAAACATATTTAGCCCTTGCCATTCGTTTATAAACATCAGGAATTTCTACAAGAAATCTCCTCCAGGGATTTTTTTTTTCCGTCCTTTATGACTTTTTTAATCTTCTTGTGAGTCAGTCTTTTCCAGTGAAATGTCTTTCTGCTCACAGAACACTATCAGTATCCAGCCCTACGTCACTGTGTTTCTTTTTTTAATGCAAAACCGACTGCGTGATGGGCACTGAGGGGGGCACTTGACGGGATGAGCACTGGGTGTTATGCTGTATGTTGGCAAATCGAGCTCCAATGAAAAAATATACACAAAAAAATGCAAAACCGAGGCAGAAGATGGGACGCCCAGCGGGGGGGGGGGCGTGGAGAGGATGGGGGAAAGCCCCCCCCCCCCCCCCCCCGGCTCAGGGGGGAGCTGTGTGCAGACCCTCTGGGGTAAGCAGGATTCACAGCAGGGCTCGGGCACTCAGAGCTCATTCACAACCTGAACGGACAAGCCCCAGCTCAGTCTCCAGGGCTCTGGTCTCACAGTGAAACATTGGCAAGGAGCCTCACCGGTTAGACCGGCTGTGGCTTAACTAAGGGGCAGGACAGACCCCTCCCCTCCGCTGTCCGCTCTGAGCCAGCTTGAGAGGACTTTCCTCCCACACAGCATATGAGGAGCTTTGCACTCGGTGTTGGATGTTGCTGAATCCCCAGGGCTGCCTGCCCTCCCCTCCCACGCCCTTGTAGCCAGCTCTGCCTGTGTGTGAGCTCTGCCTGTGTGTCCCGGGGATGCACTCCAATATCCAAACTGGGGAAAATTTGCAGAATGTGCTCAGCTTTGGGTGGCCCCAAAGATCAGCTGGTTAAACATCCAGTGGGGCGCTCACTGGCACGTGCAAAAAACCCCACATATTTGGACACTCTTTCTCTCACAGTGTCCCCAAGAGTGAATGTCAAACCCACCAGGGACCTAAACATTAGGAGAAGAATCTGCAAAAAAAAAAAAAAAAAAAAAAACTCAGAACAAAATCTTTGTTTTTTGGGATTGGGAAGAGATTTTGTTTTTAAGGATACCCAAAGCCTGATCTACTATTTAAACTTGATAAATGAGAGTTTATCAAAAGTCAAAGCTTGAATGCTTCAAAGAGCACTGTGAAGAAAAGGAGAAGATAAGCTGCGGGACCCTGGGGAAAAATATTTCCAAATGAATACAAATCCATAATAAAGAGACAAACCATCCGGTAAATGAGCAAAGACATGCAGTCATTTTGCTAAAGATACGAATGACTAATAAGCATGTAAAATGATAATTGGTCTGTGTTTCCTAATTCAGGAGTGGGGGCCAGAAAGAACCCCCGTTCTGCTTCAACTTGTCTGCAGTCCAACGCCAAAACCCATCAGCACTCGGGCTGCTCATGTGCATTCAGGTAGCACTCAATGGTTTCAGCAGGATACGACCAACTGAGGACACTATACTTTGTTCCTCTACATCTACGCACCTTCACCCACCCTACAACGTCAGTGTATCTACAAGTGCTTCTCCCACATGCCATTGCCTCCTGCCCCCAAATAATAATTGGAAAATATTACTAGGAAAATACAATGCAAAAAAAAAAAAAAAAAACACCTCACACCACCCTCTTTTAATGCGCCAAAATATGCCAAAATATTAGTGATAGTACAGGTCAAATCTCTTGCAGATTCAATTTCTACAACCATGTAGTCCTGACTTTATGTAGAATAGATTCTGGAGTTGGCATTATTCAAAGAACAACACCATATTATACCTCTTACAAATATGTTATTTAGAAACCTCAGAATGAACTATTCATTTATTGAATAAGCACATGTCACAGTGCCTGCCATACAGAGAACTCAATAACCATGGGATGGATGGGTGGATGGATGGATGGATGGATGAATATATGAGTGGATGGCTGGATGGATAGGTGAGTGATTGGATGGAAGGATGGGTGGAAGGAGGGATGGATGGATGGATGGTTAGGTGGATGGACTGATGGGTAGATGGATGGATGAAAGGATGAGTGGATAGGTGGATGGAAGGATGGATGCAAGGATGGGTGGGTGGATGGATGGATGGATTGATGACTGGAGGATGGAAGGATGCATGAATGTGTGGATGGGTGAGTGGATGGATGGATATATGAATGGATGGGTGGCTGGCTGAATAGGAATATGATGGCTGGATGAAAGGATAATGGATGATGAAAGGATAGATGGATAGGTGTATGGATGGATATACCAGTAGATGGATGGATGAAAAGAGGTATGATGGGTGGATAAATGGGTGATGGATGGATGAAAGGATGGATGAATGAGTGGATACATGGATGGGTGGTTGGATGGATGGATAGACTGAGTGAATGAATGAATTAGTGAATGAATGAATGAATTCACAACACTGAAAAACAGTGTTAGGAAATGGGCAGCTTCCCTAGAGAGAGAGACCTTAGGGAATTTCACACACTGAGAAGTAAATAGCTCTACACATTTTACTGCAATTAGGAATTCTGGGGAAAAAAAAATATTGGTGATTTAAATTTAGTGTAGGACAAAGACACCCACATCCCTTCCCTCTGTTACATATAATATATCATTCTGATGGCTCAGGACGCACGCAAACACACACCAGAAGGGACACCATGTCGCTGTTTCAAAATTTTAATTGAAGTGCATTAACATCCATTCACATCAGAAGATAGAGACCAGAATGCAGAAGTCCGTGTTGAACGGACACCTTAAAGCAAGGAACTTGTGTCCAGAAACAGGAGTTCTCTTCCCCACAGAAGCTGAACCAGATTCAAATATCCATCATCTGGACTCTTTCCTCCTTCTCAGTATGTCAGACCCAGGCTCCTGTTTTCCATAACCCAACACCACAGCACACAGCACCCACGGTCCTTCCCCAGAATAAATATAGTGTCATTCTAATGGCTGATGACCATCCCAGCTCAATCCCTATAAGGCTACATCCATATGGCTATCTTCACTTAGCTCTGGAAGCATCCTAGGTGTGATGCCAACCAAGACTGCAGACCATTAGCCACCCAGACGTAAAGGAAACAACCCCTGCAAAACTCACATCTTGCGGAAGCTCACATCACAACTAATGTCATGCACTCCCCCAGATTCCCCTACCCAAGGGCTCACCCGCTCAACATGATGTAAAATGTGGCCAAACACACCCACCCAGCTATAGCAGGGCCAACACCACTTGGTCCAGACCTATCTGTACGAAACCTTTTGATGTTCCACACCATGTGCATGATAATGCATTCTAACTTCAAAAAAAAAAAAAAAACCACACACACATTTCCCTCTCTTTAGGACAGTGATGCCTGTTTCTAATTATGATTGTGGTGGCCATGAGCAGTGACCCTGTGAGCAGTTCCAACACACTGCATGAATTCGCAAAATTGGGGTACTTCGGAAGATGAGGATTTCTCCTACAGCATCCAGTCTCATAAAAGTGAGTATTCTCCCCCAAACAGGTGCATTGAAATGGTCTGGAGAACACAGTGATTTGACTCACTACTTGGGACTGAGGTAGTGATATCCAGCATAGAGCAGTGAAGTGCACTGGATGGCAAAAGGATTTGCCTCTAAACCAAGAGCCTCCCCAGATCCTGTTAGTGTGAACGAGGTGTCATCAGAACCAGCTGGAGTAAACCCTTGGTTCTCCCAAACCAAGACGACGCTCTATGTCCCAAGCCAGCTAGAGTCTCCCTTCCACGTTACCTCCAGTGTTTCCCCAGTTGGGCATCCGTTAATGGCACCTGGCAGTCCCACTGGGTTTTGCAGAAGAGAAATAGCAGCTGTAGTGTCTCCATGAGAATTACCCTCGTCTGAACGTCTCCCTAGTCCTCAAGGAAAAGACTTTCCATCATTGAGGCTTCCTGAGGTCCTGAATACATACACTGGTGTCATTAGCTCAGGGACAGAAGAGAATCTGCAGGGACGTCTAACCCTACATAGGATAGGTCATGGTAGCACCTGCCCAAGGCAGCATCCCAGAGCTCTTTGGAGCAGGACCAGAGAGCACAAAGAAGGGTCTACCGGAAGTTTATTCCTGCTCCCATTTGCTGAAAAGAACTGGCAGCTCAGGGAAGCCAAGAAGGCATGGGTAGCTTGGATCGGCAGGGCGGGAGCGGGGAGGTAGGGGGCTTTAAGCTGAGTTTTTGGCGGTCTACATAATTTTTGTGAGGCACTCAAGTTGGTCAGCCACAAATAGAGGCACATAGTTGAACACCTGTTCCCTCTGAAGGGCGTGGAGGAGATGTCCGCGTTCACGGGATCATGCAACAGAACACTGTCTAACCACACACGGCGTAACAGGACCGCTCGGGCTACTGCAGAAACCGGTCCAACTTCTCCTGGATGCGCGCGAATGCATCCTTCCCCATGTAATCGATGCGTCCCTCCTCCCACTTCCTCCTTTCTTCCTCGGGACTCAGCTCCTTGACCTTCTCTTCAATGGAAATCTCGAAAACCGACACGGCCAGGTCAACCTAGGGACGACAGACAGACAGGAGACAGTTTTTGAGGCCATCACTGGGGTGACACAATGTCCGCTTTAGCCACTGGTTCTACAAATGAAGGTCAGTTCTTCTGAACAAAATACGTGCTGAGCTGAATATCACACTCTTTGAAGACGATGCTTTTCCTGGCCACGTTTTGTGAAGTCTTACAAAATACCATTCTACATGTGTTCACTTTTGCGTTAGAACTGTTTTAATTTCTGGCCACTAAACTGATTTATGCACACACTCGCACCTATTTAATGCTTCCACGCACCCGAAACCTCAATGTCTTGCATCACCGCATATAATGAAACTACGTGAAATCAAGAGAATGGTTGCCATATATGAATAAAGCCCATAGTAGTTTGGACGACCCGGCAAAGCCATTTCAGCAATAACCCCAGTGGTTTTCTGCTTGCAGATGACGCGGTTTTTATCTTCCTAAAGCCAAAATATGAGAGAATATATAAACACACACATGTGCAAACACACTCACCTTTTCTTTGGCACCCAATGAGCCAACAAAAGTAGTAAATACGTTTGTTCTAAAAATTTCTTACCAAGGATTAGGAAAAGACGTCTAGAAATATGCACGTGGTGATAATATACACACCCACAGACGCTACAGGGGACACCCAGGTACTCCCCAGACGCTGTGTGCGTTGGTGGGATAATACCAGATGGTTCAATTCGACTTTCGATGCCACTGGGCATATGGTACGTACTCTCTACTCTAACTTTTTGCAGGTGTCTTTGAAGAGTTTGTATGGATAATTTTCCGTGTCCTACCCTTGTTTCCATACGTTATGTTCAAACATAGCCATCCTATTGGTCAAGGAAATAATAGCAAGAGTTAAAAAAATTTTTTTTTTCTTTTCCAGCATACCTTAGCCCTTCTCTCCTCTAAGAGCACTTGGATTCAGGCTCAGTCCATGTCTGGGAAGTTAAACTTTCTAGAATGAACAGGACGCATAGCACACATGCTACAGTACTGCTCAACACAAAACAGTGTGGTGATCGCATCATCCATGATACCAAGAAGAGGTACATATCTAGGAAAACCACAAACTCCCTTGATTTTATGACACACGGTATTATACAAAACAGTGAGGGTCGTCCACAGGACAGCAGAGACACACATAGGAGGAGAAAGTGAACGCGCCCCAGTTAAGCAGACAAGTAGTGGAGCGCCTGTTTCCTGGGTGCTCACAACACCCCCTCATCGGGATACATCAGGTGCATGCAGGTGCATCGCCCCAGAAGGTGCTAGTGTTCCTGGTGCCATCCGCTGGGAACAGCCAGGCTAAAGCCCTGGTGGTAGGGGTGGCGCTGATCCTTATGAGCAAGGCACTGTCATGGATTCTTCTAAATCACTCCTGGGTCTAATCCCCACCCCCATCTCCCACTTTCTCAGGTGGGCACCCCTGTCTCCACTTCATGGATCAGAGAAGGTAATGAACTCACCAACGGTCCCAAACCCACCACACCACACGGCTGGGCTGTCACATGAGGTCTGCTGAGCAGCACCGCCATAGCGTGTTACCCCCTAACCACTATTTATCCGAATCAGAGAGCCTCAGAGCCATAGCACAGGAGCTGAATATGCTCATATTCCACATGCCAGACAGCACAGGTTGAGAAGAAACCCTGTCACTGACACTTCTGGAAATAAGTTCAAAATACTGCATTTGGCATTTAACACACTGACAAAGAGGTGGGGAAAAGTGTACATGTTTTCTCCAGCAGTAAATTCTAGTAGAGGCATTGTACAAACTAAAATATGTATTACATAATAGGCCATATGGCGACTATTGCTATAAACTAAATATTTGTGCTCTCCCAAAATTCATGCCAATCCCCAATAGGATGGTATGAGGAGGGGGGCCTTTGAGAGGTGGTCTGGTCATGATGGTGGAACCCCCATGAATGGAATCAGTGTCCTTATAAAAGGGACCCCTGGGAGCTTCCTCATCCCTTGCTCTGTGGGAAGACACGGCAAGAAGATGGAGGTCTATGAACTAGGAAGCGCGTCTCACCTTGACCTTGGACTTCCAGCCCTCAGAAATGTGAGAAATAAATGTACCATGTGCATAAGCCCCCCTGTCTATAGTATGCTGCTATAGCCTCTCAAATGGACACATGTTCAATATTAACTTTCATCGGAGACCCATTACCCGACTCTGGAGCCATATTAACTTTACTTAAAAACCAAAAGGTGTCATTCAATCACTGTTAGAAAAAGAAAATTGTTTTGCAATTGCTTTGATTAAACATATCCACAGAAAGAAGAACATTTAAGACAAGAACACAGAAGAGGAAGGAAAGGCACCACTAGCGCCATTTTAGCTCAAAACATTCATCCCCAGATTTTTCTCGCTTTCATCCTCTTCATTTGAGACAATGGCTCGCTGGGCAATTGTACCCATGCTCGCCGTACAGAACAGCAAAGCCCTGAATGTCAATTCAGTTTTGCAGAACAGTGTGCAAAGAGAGAAAGGCCACAGTGATTAAGGGTGGGAAATAAAGTGACCAAGCACCCCACGCAAATGCCAGGAAGGAGAAAGACGAATCAGAAGTACCAAGAGATGCAGGCAGAGTCTTATTTCAAACCAAATCAAGCTGGAAATTGAGGTAGCAGTTGCCGCACGAGTGCTGCCGGCCCCAGAGATGGTGGATAGCTAGCGTCCACCAGGAGTGCCAGACAAGACAGTTAGGGTACCACCTCCAAAGCATCCTGAGGACTGGGGTCCCCGGTGACATCCACAGGGGGCTCCTGGCTTGGTTCCAAAATTTCCGGAGACGGGTCACCTTCCGCTTTATCCGCGGGCTGCTAGAAACATAACCATTGCATTGTTAGTCTGCGGACGGCCTCGGGCAACTAGTCTTAACCACAAGGACAGAGAACTCTTTGCCAGGGGAAAATAACATCAAATGAACGTCTCGTGCCAAATGGCCCTTTCTGCAAAGACTCGAAAAGGCAGGTCTCACCGCTCCCACCATCCACCCCCGACACCCACTATTTCCCACACAAGATGAGATGCTGGAAGTTTCTATGGATGCACCAAAGGTAATTTTTCAGACAGGGATTCAATTACAGTTCAGCCCTGAACGACGTGGCATTAGGGTCATTGACCGACACACAGTCGAAAATCCACATATAACGATTGACGCCCCGGAAACATAACTACCAATAGCCCACTGTTGACCGAAAGCCTTACCAGTAACATGGAAAGTCGATCAACATGTATTTTGCACGTTCTACATATTATAGAGCGTATTCTTATAATAAAGCGAGATGGAGAAAATAAAATGTGATTAAGACAATCACAAGATGTGAAAACACATTTATATAGTGATATTGTGCATTTTTCGGGAAGAAATCCATGTATAAGTGCACTCGTGCAAGTCAACCCTGTGTTGTTGAAGGGTTACATACCAAATGCCCAT
This sequence comes from Urocyon cinereoargenteus, assembly GCA_032313775.1. Taxonomy (NCBI): domain Eukaryota; kingdom Metazoa; phylum Chordata; class Mammalia; order Carnivora; family Canidae; genus Urocyon; species Urocyon cinereoargenteus. Next base: position 117,665,731 of record CM063496.1, read on the forward strand.
GAAAGTATCTTACTAAGCTCGTGTCTCAATGAGCATAGCAGACTCTGAGTTCTATCTTCTGATGATGCATGGTAACAGAAGCTCAGGTTCATGAGGGCACATTTAGCAAAAACAAGGGTATGACCCATATTCCCTTAATACTGATATTAAAGATGGATCCAAAATCCTACCAAAAAAAATCTTTTTAAAAGGGGGAATGTGTGTTATGGTGATGTTACACCTTTGTCATTTCTAATGCTTCCTAAAGGGAAATGGACTGACCAAATGACCAACAGAAGTCTGAACAGACACTCGGGTCCTTTACGGACTAATCACAACACGTATTCGAGGTTGGGAAAACCATTCGGCAAGATCACAGGATGAAGGAGAAAAGCATGGGGCATCTTCTCTGCTGTTCGACGGACACAGACACACCAAGAAAACAACACTAGGAGACACAGATGTGCGGGAGGAGTATAAATGAGGTGTACCGAGGTGCTCTGGGTCCCTGAGGAGTCTGCACATTGGGGGGAGGGTGGTGACAATGGGTCACACCTCACTCCAGCGGATGTCTCAAGTTCAGGCCACCCTATCGTCTGTCATAAAGAGAGAAAGAAAAGCACATTAGAATTACCCTCCTGCAAATATCTGAAAACATGCAAATATCTAGGTTGTTGGATTCCACGATACAAAGGCAGCACGACAAGGAACAGGTGCAGGGCAGACACGGCCAGGGTCACCAACTCCTGCGGCTGCTCCACTGTGTTGGGCTCACACGCTTCCGTCTTCCTTGTACATAAGTGGAGATGCACGACGACTTCTCACCCACACCACTGAGATGCACTGTGACTCACCTCCACTGAGGTGGGATATGCTTTTCCCACTCTCGCTCCTCACATGTCACATGAGGAACAAGATCCCTCCAACCTATTTCAACTGAGGTTCCACAAGAAAACAAACCCCTACAGAGAGCAACTCAAGGGATTATTTTCTCCATGCTTCCAAGGATGGTCCATAGCTACGGTCATTCCAGGTGCACAGGAGAAAATACAGGGCACTGTGTGCAATGGCTGGCTTCAGCGGGGAGGCCTAATTCTGTCTCAGGGAGCCACAGTGGACATGGAATGTCCTAGAAGAAGCTGGAGCAGAACAACAGGAAGATACTGGATCCCACAATGACTGCATGGAGCCCAGCATGCTTCTGCCACCAAAGCGGACTGGGACACAGACATAGATTTTTACCTATTTGGGGCTGTTAATACCCCGCGCCTAATCAATTCACAGTCAGGAAGCAAGTTTGTGCCCACAGGCTGGGGTCCGTAAATGATCCAAAGGCTTCCGCAAGATTAACCTAATCACATCTGCCACAGAGGCTAGAGAACGCTGACACGTTCTCTGAATTGCCCCAATTCTCCCTGCAAACACACGCAGAAGTCATGTGGGCAGGCTGGGCTGCGCCTGTAATATCAGTATCATAAGTGCATCCGGCATCTTATTTCCCCTTTAGGCAAGCAAGAGGCTGTAGACAAGAGTTTAAGCAGACATTTCAGAGGTGCTATGAGGCCGAGGAACCCATAAATGATGAGGTGTTCAGGAGGGACCCGCTGTACACCGCAGGCTTTCATGAGGGACTCCACTAAAAGGAGGGGCAGAAACAGAGCGCTCTTACAAACACAGAAGCCCAATTTCACACCAGCTCAACCTCCCACAGGGTGTGGGCAAATCACCTCTATGAAAATTTCCTTCCTGGAGGTGGGGGGGGGAAGCAATGCCCACTGGATGTTGATGTTTTGAAACTCCCAACGATCCCTGCAGTTTCTCCATAAGCAATGTGTCATGTGGTATCAATAATCACCTAGCACAGAGCAAGACAAGACCACAAGAATGAAGAGCAAGAGGAAAAACAAAATCAAATCACAAGAACCACAAGATCCACAGATATAGGATTTATCAGACATGGACTGTAATCAAGTGTAAGAGATACTTTAAATGAAATAAAGGGACAGGTTGGAGAATTTCAATGAAATATGGAAGCTGCGCTATTAACATTTTATGTTAATTGGGGTTAAAAATAAAATAGCTGAAATGGAGTGTTGAGACCATGGGTTTCACAACTGATGAAACACAACGAAAGAGAAGATCGATCAATGGGAAAATAGGCCAGTGGAATGAAGCACGGAAGGAGAAATGGGAGGAAAGATGTAGAGAAGGGAGTCACAGATGCGGTAAACATGGTAACAAGTCCTAATGAGATGTCATCAGAGTCCTAAAAGGAAGGAAGAGTGGGGAGAGGGAGGGGGAGACAGAGACATACAGAGACACAGAATGCGCAGAAGGAATACAGGCTCAAGCTGCAGCCTGCAAGTAGGACAAATAGGGAAAATAATAAACCCAGAGCTGTTGATTATAAAACAGATAATCAAAGCCCAGGAGAAAAATCTTAAGGGCAGCCAGAGAGAAGAGATAAATCGCCCTCAAGTGCCTAAACACGAATCTAGCAGAGCGATAATGGGCGTCAGGAGATGCAGGAACAACATGGTCAAGGTGCCCTCGTAAGAGAAACCGCCAAGTGAGCATTCTGCATCCCGGAAAACCTGGCCGCAAAATGAAGGTTAAGTAAAGGAATTTTCAGATATACAAGTGGAGAGAATTGTTCAGCATGAAGCCTGAATTAAAATGAATAATAATAATAAAATAATAAAAAATAAAATAAAATGAATAATAACGGAAGTTCTTTGAGGGGAGAAGACAGCTGTTATTGATAGAATGAAACACGGGATGAAAATAAGATGACAGAGGTAAGTGGACTTGGACGGCAGGAAGTGGTTGCAGAATTAAAACAGACAACAACAGCACAAAATGTCGGGGGGAGGAGAACAATCTGAAACCCTTCTGGGTTCTTCTACTTCCCGAAAGTCTCAAAGTCCTAAACACATTACGTTACATCAAAGTCAGGAATGACAATTGGAAAATCTCCAAGTAACCACTTAAAAAACGATCAAAATAATGCCACAGTGACATGGAAGGAGAGTCTAAAATGAAATAACTAAAAAAATACATTCGTGTATCCAAAGAAAGATTAAAAAGAGAGAAAAAATATCTTTCAAATCGGTAATAAAATAAATAAACCAACCAAAGGAGAGATTTAAACATAAATATCCCAGTAATCGTATCAAATGTCAACAATCTACCCCAGTTAAAAGGCAAAAAAAAAAAAAAAAAAAAAGGAAATGGATAAAAAGAAAACAGAACCCCATTCCGAATTTTTTAGATAGTCCCAGCCTCAACATTAAGAACATGGAAAGATTGACAGGGAAAAAGGCAGAGCAAAACATACCACGTAAGTACTAAGCAAAACGAAGCTTTAAGGCAATAAACTTTGGTAGAAATTATTTCATAAGACGAAGATGTGCCAAGAACATATAGTAACTTCACGCGTCTTGCTTCGTTAACAGCTTTACTGAAGTACCGTTTCCCTACTATAAATTGGGACTAACCTGTACAAATGGGCAAATTTTGACTTAGTCAAGAGAGCAAACACGTGTCATCGCCAAAAGTTTTCCGCAGTAATCTCTCCCTCCTCCCTCCACCATCCCCAGGGACCCTCTTCTCATCTTCTATCTGACACTGTAGACTATTTCACCTCTTCTAGTATTTTAGAGAAATGGAACCACTTGGTACATATCATCCTGTTTTTTTTTGTTTTTGTTTTTGTTTTTTTGGTCCGGCTTCTTCGACTCGGTATGATTACGCTTTGCACATCGGTTGCCTGTCTCCGGAGTGCAGTCCCTTTCATTGCCGAGTAGCATTCCAGTGTATGGACGGGCCGCAATGTGTTCACACTTTGACGTGTTGATGGACACTTGAGTCGCCTCCGGTTCTGAGCTATTACACACCAAATCTGCTCTCTTTGTACGAACATATGCTTTCATTTCTCTTGAGTAAATACCATAGGCATGGAATGGACAGGTGACACGGTCGATGTATGATTGACATCTTAGCAAACTACAGGACAGTTTTTTCCTTGCAGGTGATGTAATGAGGTATGCAGAATAACCAAAAGGATCCAGGCAAAAATCGTAGGTTTTACAATAACACTACTTATAATGGCCTCGAAAACCACCAAACACTAGGAATAAGTCCAGTAAAAACGTATGCAAGATCTTTATTAAGAAAATGACCATATTGAAGAAAATTAAAGAAGATCTGTGGGTGGCTCAGTAGTCGAGCATCTGCCTTCTGCTCGGGCCGTGATCCCGGAGTCCTGGGATCGAGTTCCGCGTTGGGCTCCCTGCAGAGAGCCTGCTTCTCCCTCTGCCTGTGTCTGTGCCTTTCTCTCTGTGTCTCTCATAAATAAATAAAATCCTTTAAAAAATCTAAAAATAGAAACATACTAAGTCCATAGAGCAGAAGACCCAAACTTTGGTGATATTAATTCTTCTAAAACCCATCTATAGAATCAATGCAATCCCAGCCGAAATTCCAGATGATTTTTTTTTGTATTCCAAGAAACTGTGAAGTTGATCCTTTTTTTTCCCCACAGTACTTGAGAATTTTTTTAAACTTTTTTTTAATAAATTAATTTTTTATTGGTGTTCAATTTACCAGCATACAGAATAACACCCAGTGCTCATCCCGTCAAGTGTCCCCCTCCGTGCCCGTCACCCATTCACCCCCACCCCCTGCCCTCCTCCCCTTCCACCACCCCTAGTTCGTTTCCCAGAGTTAGGAGTCTTCATGTTCTGTCTCCCTTTCTGATATTTTCCACACATTTCTTCTCCCTCCCCTTATATTCCCTTTCACTATTATTCATATTCCCCAAATGAATGAGAACATACACTGTTTGTCCTTCTCTGATGTGAAGCTGTTCCTAATATTCATATGGAAATTTAAAGGAAATTTAGCAAGAGGCAAGGAAAGAAGAAAAAAGTTGTAGTACTTGCAGGACCGGTAATGAGACTAGTTTAAGGCCACGGTAACCATGGCAGTAATTATCGGTGCAAGAAAGGGAGAAATAAAACAAAAAAAAATCGCGTCTGAAAATAGATTCATCCACATATGGGCACTAGACTGACGGCAAAGGAAACATGAGTAAGCAGGCGAGGAGCAATGGTGTGGTCCATAACCCGTGCTGTGAATTAATGACAGACACCCAAGTAACACCAATGACTGTTGACTCCAAACGCATTCATTACCTAACTGCCATCCCAAGTAGATGATGCGCTTCTGTGTAAAAAGTGGAAATAATAAAAATTCTGTAAGACAACGAAGATGATTATCTTCATGACCCTAGTTTACGGAAAAATACCCCAAAGAATAAACAAGACGTACTAGTCCTAAAGGAAATACTAAAACGTGGCTAAACTATAAACTTCTCTTCGTAGAAAGATGCCGTTTGGGGATTGAAAAGGGAACAGCGTAGGAAAAAGTATTAATACGTACTGTACTACCGAAAAAGAACTTGTATCTCGAATATACACACATCGTCCAGATGCTAACTTAAAGAAAAAAAAAGGAAACTCTGGAGAAAAACGTTCAAAGTATTTGAATGAGCATTTCCAAAAGAGTCAAAGCTTGGTAAGCACCTAAGAACTGGATCGAGTTAATTGAACATCATCTCAACCGTGCGAATTAAAACCACAAGGATGAGCGCTGGGTGTTGGCAAATTGAACACCAATAAAAAATAAACGTATAAAAAAACTACAATAAAAAATAAACCCACAAGGAGACGCGCCACGTGCTCACGGGCACCTTGGAAGGTTGCTGAGTGAAGATGAGGCGTCATCCAGAGCTCCCAAACCCCGCCAGGGCTGCAGCCGCTTGCAAAATCCTGGGCGGAATCTACTAGCGCAAGAGGGTACACGCGATGCCCTTTGCTGGAACGACCCCACCGCTGTGAGGCAGAACGTCCCCCAAAACGCTTAGCAAGGGCAACAACATGCATGAATAGGCTTGCTGCTAGCGGGGTGGTCCCGTGTTACCCGCAACGGCAGCGCGCCCATCAACACCGGAATTGATCGATTCTTCGGGTCTTGCTACGATTTGATAATACGCGGCCCATGAGAATGAAGGAACTGCCGACCCCCTCAGCAGGACGAATCGATCCCGTACAGATGTCAACTGAAAGAGACCAGACCCAAAAGTACATACTGTGGGGCCCCCCTCAGAAGGCGCTCGAAAGCACCCGCAAGGAAGTGGTGGGGGTCAAGGTCGGCAGAGCATTTCCTAGTGGCTGCGAGGGTGCGAGAGGTCCCTTGGGGTGAGTTTCTGCACCTGGATTGCGGCGATTTAGGACGCTTTTCACTCTGAAAATGCATCAACCTGTATACTTACCACGTGTGGCCCTTTTTTTTTTTTTTTACATGTGTGTTATCCCTCCACGAAAGGTTTTACGAAAACAAAATAGGATGTTCTACGAAGTCACAATAAAAACAACCAATAACTCCAAAAAAAAAATAATAAAGCGCATTCCTCATCTTTCCATTTAAGTACATTTCCCCACCCAAGATACTGGAGGACAAAACACTTGGCTGTGAAGACAGTACATGGCGAATACATTAACTCATACGGGAAGAAAATGAGACATTTAGCTTTATTTTGGAAAACCGAGACCTTGTCAATACTGTGGCCATCGTTATATATAGAAAGGCTGCTATCTTCAACAAGGATCCCAATTTCAGGACACAGCTCTTGTACACTTTCAGGAATTTATGAAAATGATCTTATTTATTTATTTATTTATTTATTTATTTTTAATTTATTTTTACACAGGGTTCCAGCTCCCCAAACTAAAGACCCGGGGTCAATGATTCAATACATGGCCGGTAGGTGGCAGTGATGATGCATAATTAATTCCCAAATAAGAAACCGTACCCCAGATACTGTGGAAGCTTCCCTTCCTTTTTTATTCTTGTTTCAAATTTTTATTTAGATTCTAGTGAGGGCAGCCTGGGTGGCTCAGCGGTATAGCGCCGCCTTCGGCCCAGGGCGTGACCCCAGGGTCCCGGGATCGAGTCCCGCGTCGGGCTCCCTGCATGGAGCCTGCTTCTCCCTCTGCCTGTGTCTCTGCCTCTCTCTCTCTCTCTCTGTCTTGAATAAATAAATAAAATCTTTTAAAAAATAAATTCTAGTGAGTTAACATGCAGCGTGATTCTAGTGAGTTAATATAGTATAATATCGGCTTCAGGAGTAGAATTTAGTGATGCATCCCTTCCTTTTATTAATTAATTAATTAATTTATTTATTTATTTTTTCAGCCCTTCCTTTTAATTTTTTTTATTAGTTCTTTTGATAGATTTATTTTTTATTGCTGTTCAATTTGTCAACATACAGAATAACACCCAGTGCTCATCCCGTCAAGTGCCCACCTGGGTGGCGGGCACTGAGGTGGGCGTCCCTTCCTTTTAAAAGCGTGAGGACTTCATCGCTTCTGGAGACACGTGCTCATCAGCAATCAGGCAGGCCACCCAGATTTCTTCAACCGTCAATCACTGCAACGCATAATTCACAGACGGCAGGATGGGAAGGTGGGTTAGAGCAGGAGAGGAGAGTGAAGCAGACACCCCGAAACACCACGTTACTACGGATCAAAGTCACACCTCCAGGTGGACCGTTCTCAATTCCTTCCCCCGGCCGCTTCCTCTCGCCATCTGTAGACACGGGTCATTGACCGCAGCGACCCACCGTCTGGAGAGGTTCTCCACGCCCGGGGCGTGGGGGTACGGAGGTGAGCGGGAGCAGGGACGGCAGCCAAGACTAGAGTCGGGAGTCCCACAGTTACTTGTGAGGACTAGTGAACTATCCTGAACGGGCCACACTCAACCCACCTGGGAGTCGCCTCCCGTCTACCGATCCCTGGGGCCTCAGGCTCAGACTCCATGGAGCCCAGGAAGATCGCAGCCCCAGGCCCCAGCTATAGACCCCACAGCCCGCAGGGTCACGCGTTCAATGACGTTCGGTGACGTTCCTCCTTCCATACAGGGGCTTGCTCTGAACCCACTTTTCTCCAATCTTGGGCTCTCTCCCACCATCTTCCTTCCCCCAGTCCTGCCCCTTGAGGATGCGGTGGGGCTCGCGGCCAGAGCAAACTTGCCCAAATGGCACCACAATCTTCCACCACGGATGGGCCCGGCTGTCCCCGTGTCTGCTCCACTTGTTTGCGTTGACGTGAAATCACAACTCGAAGACTATCAGCGCGTGAAGCTGCCCAGACGAGGTAATTTACTCCACGTTATAATAAAGCGTAGAGTCCCTTCCACAGACACGTTCCCTAAAATTTAAACACTGGTTGTTCCCAATCTATGACATTCCGCCAACCCCGGGTGAAGCACACAGAAACATACAACAGCCCTTGAACCCACCACCCCCCAGAGCCATCTCCAGCTACAAATTCCTAATAATCTCGGTGAGGAATTAAGGGAATAAAACCGGCTTTCAACATGAGGATTCAAATTCAGAAATCTTTAAACACTGGACATTATTCCAACGTATTCACTCAGCGATCGGGGACGGAGAAAGAACGGCCTCGTTTGGTGTTACCCCTTCTGCAAATAAGACCCGGTATCAGAGTTCTTCTCCGAGGACGAGCACTCAGCAGACCCAGGCTCAGGAGAAACGAGCACACGGGTCAACACGGGTCTCCAAGTCATAGTCTCATCGAGGGGCTGGCGAAAGCTCTCCGGCTGTAGGACTGCGTGGCCTGGCAGTTGGGCTCCAGGGAGATGCAGGCGACACCTCTTGAACTTGAATGTTTGGAGACCCCACATTATCAGGATGAGACCCGACACCTGTTCTCAGGGTATTAGCTTCCTGTGGCCGCTGGGACAAATGCTCATACTTGCTTCCCCTTTGGGGCGGCTCCAAACGATGCAGACTGACCATCTTGCGGTTCTGGAGCTCAGAACTCCAACACGGGTGTCCCTGGGCTGAAGCCAAGATGCGGGCCCAGTGGAGTTCTAGATGCTCCATCTCCTGGCCTCTTCCTGCGTCCCGAGGGCCCTCCAGCCCTGCTTGTGGCCACGTGCCCCTGATGCCTGCAGAACGCACCTCTTCCCATCTCTATGTGGCCTCTTCATGCATCACCTCATGTTCTATCAGCAAATCTCCCTCTGCCTCCCCCGTCTGAGGACCCTGGTGACGACACAGGGCCACCCGGAAAACCTAGAGTCATCCTCTCGAGGTCTTCAACCTAACCACACCTGCCAAGACCCCGTTTCCAGATAAGGTAGCGGTTTCAGGTTCCTAGGATTAGGACGCACACCTGTGAGAGCACTACGCCACGTACGCCGTGTGAAACGGAGCGACGATCTACACAAACACAGGAGCCCCTCGAAGCCGGAGCACCCCGCAGACCAAGCCACACCCTCTCCCTCCCCGGGAGCCCCAGGAGCTCCGGGAGCAGGCTCTGAGCTCTGTCTCCTCCGGGAGCCAGCGTCTGACTCTCCCGGCACACCTGTGTGGAGGGCGGGTACTTACGTCTTCCGCATGGCATCCCTTGGGTGAGGGTGTGGTGTCATCCGTGACCACGGTCTGTTCCACAGGGCCCTCAGCAGGCCAAGGCTGGCTGGACCCCACTGCTGATATTGCACCCGGCTCCTCGACACCAGCCTGCACAAAGAGGGATGCATCCGGTAAGTCCTCCTTACATCTTCTTAACTCTCTGGCTGCCCTGGGGACCCCAGGACCCGTCCAGTCCTCTATGAGGCCAGTGCTCCCCAACCCTATCAATCATCTGCACTCAATATACATAAGCTCACCCAAGGAATGCACACAGACTCACAAAACCAGACCCTGAGAACCTATCAAGAACCTATAAATCTTCTGGGCCAGGGTCTGACATTCTGGAAACAAAAGCAAGCACTCCCGTGCCGCAGGACCGACACAGAGACCCCCAGGGCCGTAGGGCTCGTGGCCATGGGACAACTCACAAAGGTAATAAAACAGGTGACAGGTGGTCCTCCAGGAAGTTGCCACCATTCTGGCAAGAACCACCACATGGGTCACGTCTCCTAGACTTATTTCTCAGAACCACCTGACTCCACATCTTTTCTTCCTCCCCGTAAACCGTGACACCTTGCAAACCACCTGGCAGAAAATAAATGGCAACACAAACACAAGTAAACTCCTATTCCCTCGTGTGAAATGATCAGAGATACTCAGTCCTTCCAAAGAGAAGCAGCCCCTAGTTCCAGCAAACAAAAACTGTGCAAGAGATTCTTTTCAATTTGTATGGATTCTTTTCAGTTTGGCCGCATGGTACTAACACACGCGCCGGTAAGTAACGATCAGGTAATAACCTTTCCTGGGACCGGATTTCAAGAAGCCTTCTGCGCGGCAGGTGTATCCGTACTGAACTGGCTGCACAAACGGGACTGTTGAGTGCATGAAGGGCTACCATTACATTTTTAAAAAATCAAATTGCTCTCAATCAACGGTTTCAAAAATCCTCTTGGGCAACGTCCTCCAAAAGCCACTTGAATTGATGATGTAAATTGGCAAGTATCTCCTAGAACAACATGGTAATCAATCACCCGCAGCCACTTAGCTGCAAGTGGCTCTTTCCCTGATGAAGGCGGCCAACTGAAATAATCTATTTATGCACGAACCCTCTAAATCACACCAACATTTTGGCTCATTAAACATTCATGATTTAGAGCCAGAAAAAAAAAAAAAAAAAACCAAACCAGGTTTGGTCTGTATCTTCGGTGTCCTCTATGAAATACGGCATGTTCAAACAGAAGGGAGCGTTCTGAGTAAGTACACTGGGTATCGATCGCGCAGAGCCCATGCCCGTCCTCAACTCTTGCTTTTAGAGGGTGTCGCTGGCTTACGGTGTGTCCCGGAGATGCGTGTTCTTCATCCTGGAAGCTTTCGTAAAGGGGCAGGATGCTGTGCTGGTAGATTTTCCACCAGAGGTTAAGGAAGGATGTCTGGTGCTGGTTGGCCAACCCGGAGCCCTCCTCCAAAACCGAGCCAGTCTGGGGGTTGTACTTGTAGTTCCAGGGCTTCGTGGGCCCCAAAAAGTGGACGACCTTCACGCTCGAACCAAATCTGAGGAAGAAACACAAAACAATCTACTTTGCACGTGGAAGTGATCACATGCATGCGGGAGGCACCCCACAACCACCAGACACATCAAAGAAACCAGTACATGGACACTTGTCTCAACGCTACTAGGTGGACCGGGTGGTAATTTTCCTTAATTTTTTTTTGAACAATCAACATTTGGAGTATTTTGTTTTCTATCTACCAAGAAACTTCACTATAACCTATTGGGAATCCTCAAACCCATTTGAGGGAATCCTCAAACCAGAAGACTAAGAGTCTTATAAAGATAAACATTATCGTAGATAGCCCAAAACATCTTTTTTTTTTGCATTAGAGCATTATGAGTATTTATTAATCATTCACAGATATAAGCACAAAGACCAACGGACATCAGGCATCAGTACAGACCTCCTTGTCTAATATTGGATCTCTTCATTATTATTTTTTTAATAATAAATTTATTTTTTATTGGTGTTCAATTTGCCAACACACAGAGTAACACCCAGTGCTCATCCCGTCAAGTGCCCCCCTCAGTGCCCGTCACCCATTCACCCCCACCCCCCGCCCTCCTCCCCTTCCACCACCCCTAGTTCGTTTCCCAGATTGAGGAGTCTATGTTCTGTCTCCCTTTCTGATATTTCCTACCCATTTCTTCTCCCTTCCCTTCTATTCCCTTTCACTATTATTTATATTCCCCAAATGAATGAGACCATATGAAGTTTGTCCTCCTCCGATTGACTCATTTCACTCAGCATCATACCCTCCAGTTCCATCCACACCAAAACATCATCTTAAAACAACAGGGACCGCCCCCCGCAAAAAAAATCGCTTTTACGGTAGACAACACTAGCTACAAACAAGAAAACTGGGTTCTCCTACAAAATTGTGAATTTTCTCCTCTCAACGTTTTTAAACATTTTTTCCCATAATCATCTTTCCATGAAATTTGAACTGTATATCCGTATTTGAACTGTATATCCGCATTCTGTATGTACATCTCTGCTTTATACATCAGAAAAAATAGGATGTTTTCACTCCCCAAGGACCCATTTCTGCTCCTTGGAGGCAATATGTTTGCTGTTAAAAATACATGCTTCTAGAATTATTCTTTCCCTAGATTCTGCTCAAACTTTCCACTTTTGTTTATAACAACATCACCCACAGCACCGAATCGCAAATGTTTTGGTCCTAAGACTTCTTGACATTCTTTTTTTTTTTTAATTTTTTTTTTCTTCTTGACATTCTTTTTTTTTTAATTTTTTTTTCTTCTTGACATTCTTTTTTTTTTTTTAATTTTTTTTTTTCTCCTTGACATTCTTAAAACACACCAAGGACCGAGAGTTGAGCTTTGTTCACGTGGATCCTATCTGTATGTATTTACCGTCACGGACAACAAAGCTGAGAAATCTGAAGACAGATTTAACCAGTTTGTTAGAAATCAATCCACTCACGAGATGTTGACGCTCATTTCATACTTTTTCGTGAAAAATAATTGTATTTTCGAAAAGCAATTCTCAAAAGAATGATGCTGACCATCCCAAGAGGAGATAGCTGCTTTCTCTTATCTGCATCTGCATTTAGTGCGTGGTTCTATTTTTTTTTTAATTTTTAGTGTGTTATTTTACCACGTCATGGAATTCCTATAAAATCCCCCTGCATACTTACAAAAAAAAAAAAAGAGAAGAGAAGAAAAAAATAACATCTTAGAATAACTTTTTTTAAGACATCTAGACTCTGCAGACATTTGAAAGAATTGTGGAAAACCCGTCGGGGGTTCCTTAGGCCATACTTTGGGAACCACAACCATTAAGCCTCACTGCCTTGACTACCTATAATTTAAAGCAAGAGGCAAAGAGAGGGATGATCTAATTTGTTTTTGTCCCACATACCAAAGGGTGATAAGGATTCTAGAGACAGGGTTGCTGGAAGGCACCAGGCATGGAAGGATCTAGAAAGTGGAGAACTTACCGCTTGAAAGCGGGGCTGTAGGTGTACGCCGTGTTACTGCTCAAGTTATAGATGAACGGTAAGTGCTTGTGGATGTCTGCTGTCGACCAGCTACTGAAGAAGCTATTCAACAAGCCTTGATCTGCCCCTAAATGGTGAACGTACACCCAAGGAGGTTAATCACGCATGGTCCAGCGCTTCCAAGGAATTCAAGACGTGTTTGAAGGGCTTAAAATACACAGTCGCACGTGCGGTCCCATTGTACTTCTTTTCTCTAAGCCCATTACAATATGATCGTTTGTCTCAAAAAGAATCGATCACCCATATCCTTAATTTTAACAGTGCATATTCTCTCCAAAATTCTCCACTCATAACCCAAACCTTTGATAATTATACCCTCACATTGTCTCCAAAATTCTCCATTCCTCCCGTAATGAATTTTATCTGGTAGCCACACTGCTTTCCCCAACCGTGTTTGCCTGGTGGGCAACTCCTCGCCCTTACCCAGAGACGATTCTTGGTCGGTTGTACTATTTTCTTTTTGTGACAACAATTCTAGCATTTTCCGCATCTACTAACGCGCAATCAAGCCAAATATCGGCTTCTCGTGGCTCGCTTGACTTTATTCTACGTCAGGGGCTGGTCAAAGGAGGCTGGCATCCGTTTTTGTTAATAAGGTTTTACTGGAACACAGCCATACTCATTGAAGCCTTGTCAATGGCTGCTTTCGCTCTACAACTACAGGGTTAAACATCTGCCCCAGAGATCGGATGGCTTGTGATGCTGAAAAAACTCTATTACCGGGTCTTTAGAGAAAGGTTCGCCTACCTATTTCTGTATGGTCAGGATTGGGGAATCGTTCTTCTTACTCACTGAGGATATTTTCCTCAACGGGTTTGTCTGTCGCGTATTTAGTTACTGACTTCACTTATCCCTCCCACCCCGTCCGTCCTCATGCTCCCACTCTCTCTTTAACTGATTAGTGCCACCCCCATATCCAGGGGGAGTGAGGATGAGGCAGGGTTATGGGCACTGGAAACGTCCCCCTCCCCTCCCACCCACCTCCAGCATCCCGTCGCTCACCATCAAAGCTGCCGTGGTCCGTGGCGTGCTGCAGCAAGAGGCCATGCGTCTCGAGAGACGGTTGGAAGACAAACACCCCGCTATTGAAGCAATCCGGCCATCCGGGGTCGGGGGCTGCAGAAAACTCTGTCCTATCAAACAGCTCGTCGATGTTGGATAGCACCTGGCCGAGCAGAGCATGGGGAACCCGTAGCATCACGTCTCTTACCTCCGGGACGCAGGTGACAAATGCAGCAGGAGCCCAAGGGTGGCCAACATGTAGTGATTGGAAACCTGTGCCCACTTTTTGGGCTGACTCTTTCTCTAAGGCTTGCTTTAGGAGGAGGAGAGACCCTAAGATTGCCCTCCGGTTTATTTCAAGTGATGGAACTAACACCGTCTCTGAAACTATTTTCTCAAAGTTCTTAAAATCCTCTAGCGAGCTCGCCTGACTGTGTATCCTCTTTAATCTAGCAAACGTGACCAACAAACCTCTGAAAACGCACACGCGGAGAGGCCTGCAAGTCGGTATGATGTAATCAGTTGCCTTCTAGAACTTGACTACTGACGCCAGACCCCCTCCGACACCCACTGCCTTGCTAAATTGTGCTCTGTTTGGAACAAAGAAAACGTGCCTCCAACTGCGTTACTGGCCTCACTTTCCTCTGAACCTCTCCATCTTCCTAGAGAGCCGCTTTGACACAACCAAGACAATCTAGAACGGATGCCAACACCCCAGCGTCATTTCCCATTTCAACTTTCCAATGGCTATTTTTCAGAGTAGTCGTCATTGGTTCCTACACCGTAGGCCACTACCCCAAATGACACACGGAGGACGCCACAGCCTAAGAAGCCAGGTGCACCCGTCCAATCAGAACTATGTAACTCAATATACAACCAAGGCAAAATATTTTTTCTAATTATTCTATTTTGTGTAGATGACATCACGTGATTATAAACCCCTCCTAGGGAAGGAGCAAGCCTTCGAGTCCTGTAGCCTCGAGGGCAGGATTACAGCAGTGCTAGTGCTATATCTCATTTTCATCAATGCTGGTGATACAGATGCATGTTACCTGGTGGGAATCCACCTGTAGGAATCAGCAGCCTCCTTAAAAAGGGGAAGGCAATTCCTCAGCAAGTGGAGTATCAGGTCCTCATTATCCCTCTGTACTCACCAAAGTATCTGCATCCAGGAAGACACACTTGCTGTAATGGGTGAGGGTCCAGCAGTGAAGCTTGGTGAGGGTGACCCCAAGCTCAGGCCTCTTCAGAAAGGCCAGGTGGATGTAGTCTGCACTGTCTATCAGGTTTACCTCGATTACTTCATCAAACACCTTGGAGAGGATAACCCTGGAAAAGACATAGCACCGAGTACTGGGAGACCAAGGGAACATTCAACACACAGGACGTGCTGTCCCCTTTGCTTCATACAAACGTGAAGCATGCATCCAAGATCCCATCAAACTCAGCGCAATCTTCCCATGGAGCTTTGCATCCGTTCTGCTCATCCTTAAATCTTATGCAAACTTGAAGATCTTGACCCCTATAGCTAACTGTGTTAGGTAGGCTGATTCCAGTCATCCCGCAGAAAGGTATTTCTCTTTCAAAAATGCACGGGCCTTGGGATGAATGCTGAGCCAGTAGACACTGACAGATGTCCACTACGATCTCCATCAGCTTTTATTTTATGTATTCAAAACCTATATTGTTAGTAGCATACAAGTTCAGGACTCAAATTTTGAAAGACTGTACCTTTTCTCAAAATGAAATTTTCCTGTGTTCCCTTATATATATATATATTTTTTTTTTTTTTGCTTCAATTCTACTTCATCATAGGCTGAAATATCTTGTGATGACAAAAAAAAAAAAAATGAGGAAAAGCCAGAAAAAAGATGCAGGCACATCAAAAGGATACAGGGTGATGATCAGGATTTGAACAAGGAAACAAATAGGAAACCCAAAGTATAAAATGAATATTCAAGAAATATTTTTTTAAGATTTTATTTATTCATTCATGAGAGAGACAAAGAGATAGGCAGAGACACAGGCAGAGGGAGAAGCAGGCTCCATGCAGGGAGCCCAACATGGGACTCGATCCCAGACCCCATCCCTGACCCCGGGATCTCGCCCTGAGCTGAAGGCAGATGCTCAACCACTGAACCACCCAGGCGTCCCCATACATATGTAACAGTAATGTAATCTAAAACTAACCTAACATCCATACTAATACTTATTAATTGAATAAATAAGTAAATGGGGAAGAAGGAACAGCAATTCCTTACAGAAGGATTCCAAATTCTAAACACATTAGGAATGAGGGAAATAGAAAATCATCATTGGGCTGACGGGAGGAGCACTGAGTGTTACACAAATTGAACTTAAATAAAATATTTCTTAAAATCACCCTTTGGCTAACACCACAGTAGTAACTGTAGCCGACACTGTTCACTGGTGCATGCTAAAATCAAGCGGTAAAGGTTTTGAGAAGAAACAGCACGTTTTCATAGGATGAAAGCAACTCCCCCGAGATAACTATCAGTTACAAAAAGCAAAACCGCACAGATAGTACCTCATCCATGTTTTCAAGGTTAATATCACCAGGGACAAGACACAGCAACATCACATACTCCTCAAAAGGATGCCTTGAAAAAGGTACACCACTCCTGTGGACTTTTTTTTTTTTTTTTGCCAAAAATTTATAACCTCAGTCTGCTAACGAGAAAATATGGGACCAACACAAGCTGAAAGAATTCCATGAAATAAATGACTAGTACCTTTCGAAAATGTCCGGATCACGACACGTAAGGAAAGAAGGAGGAAATGTTACATAGGTGGATGGGAAGTCACAGGGCAGACATGCTAACTAACGCGATGTGGGGCCCTGCATGGGAACCGAGTCATAATCACATCAAACGCATCTTTTACTTTCAACATTTTGTGTGGTGGTCGAAGGTGCCTCCTGTACACGTCCAGGGAAGGGCTGGCCTTTTCCGCTTATTTTGCTATGACAAACGTCTCTCTCTCCCTTACAAGGGTTTTAATGCCTTTACCTTTAGTATGATCATTGATCTATTCAAATGAAATCTTACAGGGTTTTTTTCCTTATTTTTTTTAAACAGTTATCATACTTTGTCTTCGTAATTCGTTTTCACCTTCCATTGCATGGATTAGTTTGTTTTTTTTTTTTTGCTTCCATTCAACACATTTGCCACTAATGCTCGGGAAGTTGTACACATCCTTTCTAGTGTTCCGGTGGTATCTTCACCCCTCTGCCGCCACCGATCACCTCGGTGTGGAGTGCAAATCCCAGATCATTTCCAAAATTATGCCTCAATCCTTTTACAATTAAGTCTGAGTTTCACTCACTTATTCGCTTAGAGCTGCGTCTTTGTTACAGGATCTTCCTTGGATTCACATTTCACTTTGCTGGACTACATCCTCAAGTCATTTTGTTCCCAAACGTCTTTGAGGGGTAACATTTTCAAGCTCTTATGGATTTGGAACATCTTTAATTTGCTTTCGAATTGCACTAATTTGGCTGAACACAGAGATCTCATTCCAAAATTACTTTGTGCGCTGCCCGCCCCCCTCCCGAACCACCTCGCCCCGGAAGGGTGGTGGGGAAACGGGTGAAATAGGTGACAGGGATCAAGAGGTACAAGCTTGTCGTTAAAAAGTGAATAAGTCACAGAGATGATTCTGTGTTTTGTAGCACACAGAATATTGAATCACCGCGTCGAACACTCGAAACTACCGTGACACTGTCCATCAACTATAACTTTCCTAGACACACACATGAAATTATTTTGCTCCAGAAAATTTGAGACATCGGCCGGCTCAACTCGACTGATGCTGAAGTGCTTTTAGCACCTTTCTCGGGTCTTGGGGCTCTGGAATGCCACCCCTCGGTATCAAGGCCTGCCTTCACTCATTCTGCTCGACGCTCACGGGGCATTCTCACAGCCGAAACAGGGGGGGAGTTATTTCCCACAGTCCGTTCTCTCTTTTGCTCTTTTTTGAAACTTCATTGTTAGGCAGGTGTTGGGGCTTCCGGGGCCTGTCCGTTGTAGCCCGGACTGGCTTGTAGGCTTGTGCCTTACGTTTTTCTGTGCTTTTTCATTGAACGGTATTGAAAGTACCTACATCTCTGACAAAGTACTATTTCATATCCAAGTTTTCCCCTTATTTTTAACCCAATTATTTATGGAATTTATGGCATCCTTAGGGTTGTATCAAGATCCGGGAGCGGGGGTGTGGTGGGCCAAACAAATCCCACTCCGTGCTGCTACAAATAGACTGTGACGTTGGGCCTTAAATCCCTTTGTTCAGCGCTGCCTGTCTTCTCAAAATAAGCGCCTGGACTTGGAATTCAGTTTCAAGACTACAATCTGTTTGAAGCTCTGAGCATATGCTCCTGGCTTTGTTTCTTTGCAGGAGAGATTACCCCACTCTGCACTTGGACCACACAGCCCACAGCCCGGAAGAGCACAGTGGTGGTCGGCATCCACACCCACAGCCTTGCTCACTTACGGTCACCTGTCACTGTTTGTCACTGGACCACAGGGCACTGTTCCTCAGCCTTCCCAAAGGTCGCAAAGCCTATAATGGGTCCTAGAAAACCGAACTGTTTCTGCAACACTGAACCTTCTCAGGATTCCTCGATGTTACAGTTCATCGTGAGAGGACCAGAAGATTGAAGAAAGTGAGTGCGGACAGCTTTTACTGACCCTGATGAGACAGGAACGGAGGAGGGAATCATGTGCTCTTCTGGGATCCTTTAGGTTTTATCAGAACAGTTCTACCAAAAAAAAAATTATATATATATATATATACATATATATATATATATAAATGACTGCCCCCAATCACCAGGGGGACTGATGGGACAACAGGCAACCAAGAAAGACCTCGTGTTTCCCGTCTTGGTCCCAAGCGAGACACATAAGGACGTGTGTCCACCTCAGGGTCAGCTTTCCCAGCTCTGCGTCTGCTGGAACCTCTGGTCTGACTCTGAAGGTCAAGGCTCTAGACGCAGGTGGATGTCACTGCAGCTCAATGTGTTTCTCTCTGGGGCCCGAAGAGCTCATCTTTGGCAAGAGGAAATGCATTTTATGCATCGATTAAGTTAAAATACTTCTTGAGGGGATGGGTTATAGCCAGTTTGCCTCTGGTCTGATGATGTCACTTGATGTCAAAGGCGAAGGTCTGCCCCCTGAAATACCAACGTTAACAATCACCACTGCCAACCTAGCTGGTTGTAAAGGTCCCCCAAAGACATACCGTCCAACATTGTTACGTCCATCCGTCCATTTGTGAGGACTGATTGTAAGAATTATTTGAATAGTGTGTAGACAACCAAGCCTCTTCTCCATTGTGCACTTTGTAAATGTGTTCCTTATTCGTTTGATCTTTTACTCTTTTTACTTTTACACATGGTATTTCTGACCTATCACGGTCCTGATGTCCACCTTTGCTTTAATTTAAGATGGTTTTCTCCACATTCAGATGAATGAAACATCCATCCATGTCAGTGCCTGGAGACAGTTTTTCCTTATCACAACGGCAAGGAGGGCTGTAGGTGGTGATCCTACTGGCATATGGTGGGTAGAGACCAGGAACACTGGTCAATGCCCTACAGTGCCCAGGATGCCCCACATGTCAATAGTGTCCAGGCTGAGACACCTTCATTTACTGACTTCTAAGATTTCTCTTTGCCTTAAAAATGTCCCGTCTAGGACCCCTGCACCCCAATGTTTATAGCAGCAATGTCCACAATAGCCCAACTGTGGAAGGAGCCTCGGTGTCCATGGAAAGATGAATGGATAAAGAAGATGTGGTTTATGTATACAATGGAATATTCCTCAGCCATTAGAAACGACAGATACCCAGCATTTGCTTCGATGCAGATGGAACTGGAGGGTATTATGCTGAGTGAAATAAGTCAATCAGAGAAGGACAAACATTATATGTTCTCATTCATTTGGGGAATATAAAAAATAGTGAAAGGGAATAAAGGGGAAAGGAGAAAAATTGAGTGGGACATATCAGAAAGGGAGACAGAACATGAGAGACTCCTGACTCTGGGAAACGAACAAGGGGTGGTGGAAGTGGAGGAGGGCGGGGGGTGGGGGTGACTGGGTGACGGGCAGTGAGGGGGGCACTTGATGGGATGAGCACTGGGTGTTATGCTATATGTTGGCAAATTGAACTCCAATAAAAAATAAATAATAAATAATAAATAATAAAAATAAATTAAAAAAACAGATTATTATAAAACCTAAAAAAAAAAAAAAGTCCCATCTATACTCATAATCTACCTGAATTCATCTTGGTACATTAGCTTTACATTAAAAGGACCACATCATTGCCTGTCTCTGATATATGGATGAATTACACTGCGCTCATGAGCTGTCTTACTTCGGGCACCATTCATTTCTCTATGCACATATGGAGCGGTCCGGTTGGTGTGTATTTGGTGGCTCTTATTTTTTTTTTTTGGTCTCTAGGTAAAACACAACCAAACCTGTACATCACGTTTGGGTATCAAGATTAGGGCGGTTTCTTCAAATAAATGAACACACTCATTTTTTTCCGAAGCTCTGAGATAGCTCCTATCACACGGAAATTCATCCATTGTGGCCAATGTAACAGATCGTCCTTTATAAACCACCGGGGCTCAGAGCCTTCTACCAGATAAGCCTTTGATACCATTCTCTATTTCCCACCCTGGGCTAAGCTAGCAGTGAATCCTATGCCTTCTAGTCTCAGCGTGGGGTCATGCGAGTTTCCCTAGAAGGATCAAGCATTTTGTCAACGTTACCGGCAAAGTGCTCTGTGTCCCATTTGCTTTTAAAATTCAAATTGCATGCAAGTAACTAATTTTTCATTTTAATTTTGGGTATTTATGTTTTCTGTAGTCTTAATTTACTTTCTAAATAATCCAGAAGTTAGATTTGTTTCCTGTTCCCAGTTTTTAGTTTTTAATGAATCTCTCCCTTCTTGCCTTACGGATTGTTTGTTTTATTTAATTTTTTTTTTTCCTATCAGAAAGGGAGAAAACATGAGAGACTCCTAACTCTGGGAAACGAGCTGGGGGGGGGTGGAAGGGGAGGTGGGCAGGGGTGGGGGTGACTGGGTGACGGGCACTGAGGGGGGGCACTTGATGGGATGAGCACTGGGTGTTCTGTATGTTGGCAAATTGAACACCAATAAAAAATAAATTTATATAAAAAATAAAATAAAATAAATAAATAAAAATATTTTTTTTTCCAACTGGATAATTTCTTTGCCGCTTTCAATTTTTGTATTGTCTGCCTAATGTATTTTTTATTTGTTTGTTTTAATTTAAAAGCTTTTCGAACTGGATAATTTCTTCACTGCTTTTTTGTATTGTTTGCCTTTCATATTTTTTGTTTTAATTTAAAAATTATTTGAACTCGGTATTTGATTTCTTCGCTGATTTTAGTGTTTCTCTCTGGAGTGATTCCAGCTTTCCCCTTTGGTTTGTATAGGTAGCATTCATATTGCTAATATTTTTTAAGCACTATAGAATTCAAGCTTTGATTTGTCAAGCCATGAAATGTTTAGGAGAGAATTTCTGATTTAAAATGTCCGAGGGTAATGCGGTTTTTAAATTTGTTTTGCTCTTAAAGCCTACGTTTATTACATTATAGTCAAAGATCATAACATTCAATTCCTGCTCCAACCGACACATTAAATGCCTCCTTGCACCATGAGTATACAATCAATTTTTCTAAGTGGTCCATACTGATGAGAACAAAGATCACTGTTTACATAATGCATAGCATTTAAGAGATACCTCATGCATTATTCATTACATCAATTTACTCACGTGTCTGCCTTTTGATTTAAACTTAGGAAAACTATATAAAAAAGACTCTCTCTCTACCATTTTTTTGAATTTGCCTGTGTATCAAATAGGTTTTGGTTTTTTGTTTTACATGCTGTATATGGTGATCATTGGTGCATAAGGGATCTTGAGCACATACCCTATTCCTTGAAATAGGAATTCTCCACTTTTTTATCAGAGTGTCTCTCGCCTGGATCCTTACACTCGGAAAACCATACGATCATTTCTGTCTTTCCTCTCTCCTACATGTGATGCAGTGACTCTGTCCATCGTTTCCTAAACAAATATGTCAGGTAGGGGAGGTGGGCGAATGGATGGGTTAAGGTTAAGCAGGTGATGGGGATGAAGGAGTGCACCTGCTGTGATGAGCACTGGGCGACGCAAGCAAGTGTTGAATCACTACGCTGTATGCCTGAAAGTACTATTACACCATACGTCAACTAACTGGAATTTAAATAAAAACTTAAAAAAAATAAAAATAAAAACTTAAAAGAATAAAAAATATATTAGTAAGTCAGGAAATGACAGATGTTGGTGAGGATGCAGAGAAAGGGGAACCCTCTTAGGCTGTTGGTGGGAATGCAAACTGATGCAGCCACTCTGGAGAACAGGATGGGGGGGGGTTCCTCAAAAAGTTAAAAATAGAAATACCCTAGGACCCAGCAATTGTCCCAGCTACTGGGTCTTTATCCAAAGGATACAAACATAGTGATTTGAATGGGCACCTGAACCCCAATGTTCACAGCACCCATGTCCACACTAGCCATATTGTTGAAAGAGCCCTAATGTCCATCAACAGACGACAGATAAAGAAGATGTGGTGTAAAAAAATAAAAATAAA
Source organism: Urocyon cinereoargenteus (assembly GCA_032313775.1). Lineage (NCBI taxonomy): Eukaryota > Metazoa > Chordata > Mammalia > Carnivora > Canidae > Urocyon > Urocyon cinereoargenteus. The sequence goes on from CM063496.1 coordinate 117,688,477, forward strand.
AATAAAAATAAAAATAAAAATAAAAATAAAAATAAAAATAAAAAAAGAAGACGTGGTGTATAGACAATGAAATACTACTCAGCCATTAGAAAAAATGAGATCCAGAAATTTGCAATGATGTGGATGGAACTGGAGAGTATTGTGCTGAGTGAAATAATCAATCAGAGAAAGACAATTATATGATCTCACTCATGTGGAATTTAAGAAACAAAACAGAGGGGCATGGGGAAGAGAGGGAAAGAAAACAAGATGCAATCAGAGAGGGAGACAAACCATAAGAGACTCTTAATCATTGGAAACAAACTGAGGGTGGGTGGTGGGTGGAGGGGAGACGGGGGAGGGGGAAGCGGGGGTAACTAGGTGATGGGCGTGAAGGAGGCACGTGATGTGATGAGCACTGTGTGTTATGTGCAACTGATGAGTCACTGACCTCTACCTCTGAAACTAATAATACATTCTATATTAATTAATTGAATTTAAATACATTTTTAAAAATAGAAAAATTCATAAATCAGATAACCCGGGTCCCTTTTCACTGTGCCCAGTTTCATAAATATACTTACAACAGTGATTCACCCTCCGTACTAGGCCTTTCCTCACCTCGTTGTCCTGCCAGAAAGAACTTTCTCGTTAAGTTCTGTGTTTTGATGTAACGTTCGGCCAGAAGATGCCTATTTTTTTTTTTCAGTAGCAAAGCCCCTGAGCACCTACATGCTTCACAATCACTTCCAACCATGGTGCCAATGACCGATAAACTTGGCCACGTGGGTTCTTGGGTGTATCCAGAAACCTCTATCACTGCAGCAGTAACGAGTAAGTCCTCGATGTGTAGATATCTACAGGTGGGGTCTTCATTTGCTTCCCTCACGCCTTGGCAATACCCATTTTCTCTGGTATTTCTTCACCTTGGGAAATTTTCTTCAAGTATATCGTTGTTGACGGAGTTGATTTCACTTGCTCTCAGCTCTACAGCAGGTCCAGGTCTCCTTTAAAGCTTCCTACTCTATTAACTTCTGCTCACACGCGGGGAAGTCTTTGACGTCTTCCACAACAACGAGTCTACGCAAGTCTGCAGGGCCGACTGCATATATTGGCGTCTCTAAGAAGTTGAACTATATTTTTTTAGTAACTTTTCTTGACTGCGAACATTTCCTCAGCTCACAGCCACACCACTTTCAGTTCACTCTGGGTTCTCCTCCTCCCCTCACACTACCTAGTCCTGATCACAGCTGACCTCTCAGATCTCAGCTCCGAGAGCTAACCCGACATCACTCCTTCTGCAAACTCCGAGCCTCCCCGTGCCCTTAGGTGCTGGTCAGCCAGAGCTTGACTCTCGCCTGCCAAACCCTGGCTCCAAGACGGCTTCCTCTGACCTCCCACGAGGAGGAAAGGCCACGACCCTTCCAGGCTCTCTCTGCACATGAGCGCCATGGCCCTGTCCACCATGTGCACAGCTGAGGACAAACTGGAAGACCCTCATGCCCACGCTGCCATCACAACCTCTCCTACCAATGCTTGCATTTCCTTGTGGCAAACTGCACACCTTCCAAAGTGCAGGCATCTGGACCAGCCTCCAGAAGCTGCAAATTCATGAATTCTCCATGCACAAGGTTCCACCGTGGTGACATCACTCACCTGGGGGCATGTGGAAGGAACAAACGGTCTCCCCAGTAACTCACGCCATTCATGATATTGTGGGGTCGCCACCATGTGTGTCTACAGATGGGAACGTCCCCACACTCAGGCTGAAATGCACAACCCGCTCAACAGAACCAGGATGCCGAGGCGCTCAGGTGTCTGCATTTGCAAGCACGCATACATGAACCTGCAGGCATCCTTATCCAACTAAGTCTGGAATCATCGTTGACCTCCCATTTCAAGTGCTGCATGGCAATGTCAAGCCAAGTGCACGCAGCTCCCGGACGCTGGGAACCACCTGACTTCAGATCAGTCCACGGGAGCCTGGCCGTTTGCATGAGATGTGTCATGGCCCCATCATGGTAGGAACCTGCCCTTGCATCCCTGTCCCTGCCTCCGAAGCTTCCTTCTATGGACACCGTGTCAACTGAGTGGCACCAACAACACACAAGCCCAGAGAAAAGGTGAGATTCACACGAATGAAGCTGTGTCCGAAGCTCACGGCAATGCCGCTACCATGCACACAGCTATCAAGTGTCCCATGTGTTCCAGACCTCAGGAGTCGGGAATCGGCTTGGTTAGCTGGACAGCTGTGCTCTTTGATGCTCATCTATCACTGACCACATGCATATCCATGTCCCGCATCCTGTGTACCACCTCTTGGTTATATCTCTACATGTGGGTGAACTGATTGCATCCAGCCTCTGTGTTCTAGAGCAATCCAGAGAAGCCCAGAGCTGTGCTTTGCTCCTAGACACAGTCACCACCACAGCAGAACAGACACGCACGAGGCACAGCCCCCCCGGACGTACCTCCACTCATCTTCCCTGGGAAGCGGCCAACACCAGGACAGACCAGAAACCTGTTCTGCGCCATGCAGGATGCTGCAGGAGCACATGGGGCCTGCTATGACTTCCAACGTGCGATCTCTCCCTTCCTCTACGAGACCTGCTTGCTTTGATAAGAGCTTGAGCGCACAAGCGTGTCGGCGACGCTCCAGAGCCACGACACTTCCCGTGACGTCCGCGAGCGTGGGGGTCTTCCCGACTTACCTGAGCAGGTTGGACACCTGTGGGGTGATGAGCACCACCAGCCTCCTGGTCGCCCTCTGGTTCCTCAGGGACTGGCCCAGGACCAGCGCGCCCTGGCAGTAGATGTCGTTGGTGGCCAGCGTCACGAACGCCTGGTCAGACACTGCGGATGTGGACAAAGACACCAGAGTCACAGCCCCGGGGGGTTTCAGCAGGTGGCGGGCTTGGCGGTCACCGCTCTCTGTCTGAACCAAGTAGCTGTTCCATATTTTATAAACATTCACTAGGAACATTTCATCTACATCCTTTCTTTTGTTGTTTTGTTTTTTTCTTTTTTGTTTTTAAGTAATCTTTCTGCCCCACATGGGGCTCGAACTCATGACCCCAAGATCAAGAGTCACACGGTGCATGACTGAGCCACCTAGGCACCCCCTGCATCTTTTCCTTTTAAAACACACACACAGAGCACTTTCTAACCCAACACATGAGGCAAAGCCAAGCAGAATATGGTTAAAATGTCCTGATGCTGCAAATATATTGCCTGGATGGATACCCAAGACCCTTTCCTTTGCTCTACATTCAAGCCTGAAAAACTCACCACAAATATCTGAATCTGAGACACAAACACATCAAAATGTGTAGGCAACCGCCCGACTATCTGAGCCAGGATGCAGATGTCCACTCAACTCAAAACAAAAACAAAAACAACCAAAAACCAAAACAAAACAAAAAAACCCAACTATAAAAACAAACAAACAACAAAAAAAAAAAAAAAAACCCAACTGTGACCAGTTTCACAGCGTCCCGCTAGGAGGGGAAGAAATGCTCATGGCGGATTCAATTGACAGTGATTTCCAGTCTAAGTGCGTCCTTGTGGTGGTGGCGTTTACGGGGACTTCCAAACAACTCTAATTCCTGCTCCCCCAAGAGCGTGTTGCCAGGAGAGACACAACAGTTGAAAGAAATCCTGTGCAGACTCCCATGCTGTCTGCAGAAATTAAAATGCGCAGCACGCAGCAGCTCGGGCCGGAACACACAGACCTCGCTTCTCAAAGACCAGAGCGTCCTCCCCTCCCCGGGCCAGTGGCTCCCACTGCAGGGTCCTAGAAGGGCTCCTGTTCACGCTAAATATAACGTGGCAGACGCAGGCTTCTGAGGCCTGTTTCCCCCGGGGGCCGCCTCCTTGACCTTTACATTCCATGGGGGTAAATTCCAAAATGTGCCTGTTACAACAGGCTCCTGTCTGCACGTTCCTGCTGCTGCTGCTGCTGACTTGCTGGATTAGGAGGGGTCTGCACACTCCCGCTGTCTCCACTGTGACTTGTGGGTTATACTCAGAAAGTAGACTTCAAAACTCAACTTTGCAGCCCCCCAAAGTATCTGTCTATCCATCCATCCATCCATCCATCCATCCTTCCATCCATCCATCATATCTATCATCCATCCATCATCCAATCATATCTATGCATCATCTATGTATCCATCACATCTACTATCCATCCATCCATAACCATCTAGATCTATCGTCTCTCCACCCATTCATCCTTCCGATTGGCAATCTATCATCTACATATCCATCCATCATATCTATCTATCCATCCATAATCATGTAGATCTAGCATCTATTCATCCATCCATCCATCATATCTACCGTCTATGCAACCATCCATCCATATCTATCTCTCCATGCATCCATAGTCATCTCGACTGATCTATTATCTGTCATCTTTCAATCCATCATCCATCCACTACATCTATCCTTCTACCCTCTATCCATCCACTCTATCTACCCTCTGTGTATCTATCATGTATCTACCAATATCTAAGAAGCGCCTAGGGGCAGCAGACACCCCTGTCTGTGGACATTTCTGAGACATGGGAACAAAGACTGGGATCCCCCAAGAGAGTTCAAGGTGATGAGAGATTCCCATATCCAGAATGGACCACCCTGCAATGGGATAGCCATCCAGACAAGAGGAAGGTGCAGTTGCATTGGCCCGAGGGAATGTACAGGGTGGAACATAATACAAACAGCAAAGTCACCAAATTGGCAACTGCATACACTGGTTTCGCAGCATTTTTGTAAGGACGTAAACGTAACTGCTGTAATCAGAGGGTATTGTGAGCTGAAATACGTCCCTCCTGCCAAACTCGTAGGAAGTTCTCTCTCTGGGCCTCAGAATGCAGATATATTTGGAGGTGGGGTCTTTAAAGATGGGGATTAAGGTAAAACGAGATCACTGGGGTGAGCCGTGATCCAGTAAGACCGGAGTCCTTACAGGAAGAGGGGAGGAAGACACAGGCACAGAGGGACAACCAGGTAAGGACACGGAGAACATGGTGTCTACACATGCAAGAGAGAGGCCTCAGGAGGAACCAGCCTCGGTCCCTCTTGGACCTCGGACTCCCTACCTCCAGGATGGGGAGAAATAAGTGTATGTCCTTTAAGGCACCCCATCTGTGGGTTACGGCAACCCTAAAACCCTAATAAATTGGAGCATTAAACTCAGGAAGCAGAGCCAGGAATGCCACCCACCCTGGGGAAAAGAAGCTCAGCAATCACCTGGTGACCCTTTCAGGTTTAAGTTTATATGCATCTGCCCTTTTCAGGCTGAGAGACTATCTTTTTCCACTAAGCTGCATTTGCATCATCGTAACTGGCTGCATATTTCCTATTTAAACAATTTAAAAAAATAATAATAATAAAAAAATAAACAATTTAAACGGGATCCTCCTCAAAGAAAAAAAGCGAATTCCCAAAGGAGCTTGGTTGGCCTTTCCCAAAAAAAAAAAAAAAAAAAAAAACCAGAAAATAAATAAATTTCTCTCTAAATGGAAGATAAAACAAAGACATGAAAAAGACCCAACCAGATTATTCCTACTCAATTATCCTCTCAATGATCCCTAAGGAAACTGTTCAAGTCGCGAGGCCTGTTTTGAGTCAGCACGGTTGATGAGCGCGGGCCGCCTTCCCCGGAGCGCCATCAAGCCAGACGCCAGAACAGCTGGATTTCCAACCGTCTCACGTTTCAGACCTACTTCGTTTGGACACATCAGCTGCTTCCACGTGACACACGGTCGCACGTGAGGCAGGGGGAAGGGGTGAGCGAGCTGCCATGGTCCGTGGAGGGAAGCATGTCACCTTGGGAGGGCTCTGGGGACCCCAAATGATACACTGAGAACAGGTCACTTCTCCAGAAGCTTCCTGATTCGCGGGATGGACAAAGACACGGCTGGGTCTCTGGGGAGTGTGTCACCCAGCTCCTAGGCTCTGTCCCCGCTCGGGATGGAGGGATTCGTGGTCATATCAACAGGATGACAGCTCGGCACCCCCGGACAGCAGAGGCCCTCTCTCCAGCGACCCCAACACGCAAACTCACGCTCTTGCGGTGCAAGATCACCCATGGGTAAGAGCACCATCAGAGGCCCAAAGACAGGCCAGTGGATTTTAAGGCAAAAAGAGAATGAAAATTCATTAACGGGTCTTCAGATGCCACACGGCCTTGCTTTTTAAGAAGCCACCAATGACCAATGACCGAGATTCGGTTTGATAGCAAATATCGTCCAAGGACACCGCATTCAGAGTCCGTTGCAGCCCAACATGGCACCAGGGTGGGGACTTTCGTCACCGCCATGGAGCGGGGAAACAGCACGTGTGGCTGTACTCCAACCACGGGCTTAAGAGAAAAAAAAATGAACTATTGAAAAATCAAGTTCGGCCCAAAGAACATGGTGCCTGAGAGTTTCATAAGGAGTCAGGGAGAAACGTTCCTTTTAATCCATTTCGATTCCTGCCGGTTCTCCGCTCGACCCATCTTCTATCCGCACCCCCCAACATGCACACCCCGAAATAACACCACCAGCCTCCTGGTCGGCCCCTCCTCTTTTACTCAAAGGTGGCTTTTGTTCCCCAAAACGTGTCGAATGCCCACTTGGGGTCTTCGAGCACGTTCCAGGGCTGATGGAGATGTGTCCCAACGCTGAATGCTGCCGCTGTATGGGCCCGCGCGGCTCCGGGGGCAGCTCCACCGAGTGGAGCTTCTCCTCCCAGCACCGTCCGACGGCGCGAACCGCAGGAAACCGCGCCTCTGCCCCCGCCTCAACCGTGTTCCTTTCTGAAGCAGACGGGACGAAAGTCGTGATTTTACCCAAACGCTCCTCTGAACAAAAAGTAGTCAGGGTTTTTTTGTTTGCGGGGTTTTTGTTTGGTTTTTGTTTTTTGTTTTTTTTAATGGGCTCGTGGTCCGTCAGGTCTGGTCTGGTGCAAGCCCGGGGCGTCTCCGGGATAAAGGCGGGACGGGCATGGTTCTCTCAGGTTAGGGCCACAGGCCCCTTATCTAACTTCTGGCCCTGCGAACTGCCACATCTGATGTCCAGAAAACCAAAGGGCAGGTGCACAGGACTCCTGTGACCCTCGGGGGTGACACCTTGCCTTAGGCCCCAGCCACGTGGCCACCCCAAGCCTGCTGCCCTGCTGCGGGTTTCTCCCCAATCTTTCCTGCAACAGCCAAGTATGCTTGTGGTCCGAACTTGGGAAACCCCAAAGGCACTCTGTTCCTAAAGTGTTGGGGGCATGAGCTTCCTATCTGTGTAGGAACTGGGCTCCCTGCAACTGGATGCAGAAAACCAGCGCACGGCGCTCCTCGGGGTGCGCCTTACAGAAGGACCATTGAGGACTCTCAGGGCCCTCCGACCAGGCTCTGCACGGCCCCCCTCCCTGCTGCGGAGAGCCACCCCATCTCCATCTGTCCCCCGCAGCGCGGGTCTCTGCACACGCGGGGGTACACGGGGGAGGCGAGGGGCTTGGGGTGACCGGGCCCTCAAAGCGGGGTTCTCCCCGAAGCAGATCCATCTCCGAGGTGGGAGAAGGGGCGGGGACGCTGGACGGGAAGCGCTGGGGTACTCACCCGGCATGGCGTGGGCGCAGCGGGGCGGCGTGCGCCTGGGCTCTCCGGGGCGCTGAGCAGGGCCTAGCAGCGGCGGCGTCTCCAGGGGCCCGCGCCGACCTCCAGGCCTGCAGGCGACAGCTCGGCATTCCAGACACCCACCGCGGCAGCCCTGCGCCCCCCACCCGCGCGCGGCACCGGGGCGCCGCTGACCCCGAGCCACCTGTGCGCCCCTCGCGCCCTGCAGCTCCTCCTCCGCCCTCCGGCCCGGCCCCCCTGCACCCCCTTCTTCGCCCCGGAGTCACCTGCGCCCCCCGCGCGCCCCGCCTGGACTCCGCGATCTGGGGCCCCGGCCCGCCCGGTGTCAGAAGCGTCCCCGCCGCGCTGGGGACCTCCTCCCGGCTCCAAGGCGTCCAGCGCTCCCGCCGGGCGCCCCTCGGCACCCAACCCCCACCCCACCCCCGGCCGCCCGCGCGTCACCTGCGCCCCCCGCGCGCCCCGCCTGGACTCGGCAATCTGGGGCCCGGGGACCTCCTCCCGGCTCCAAGGTGTCCTGAGCTCCCGCCGGACGCCCCTTAGCACCCACGCCCCCGTCCCACCCCCCGCGCAGCCCGCCTGGTCTCGGCGATCTGGGGCCCGGGGACCTCCTCCCGGCTCCAAGGTGTCCTGAGCTCCCGCCGGACGCCCCTTAGCACCCACGCCCCCGTCCCACCCCCCGCGCAGCCCGCCTGGTCTCGGCGATCTGGGGCCCGGGAACCTCCTCCCGGCTCCTCCTCCTCCCTCCTCCGCTCCAGCCCGGCGCCCCCCACCCGCGAGTCACCTGCGGCCCGGCTGCGCCCCGCCCCTCCTCCGCGCGCTCCTGGCCGCCCGGACCCCGCCCCCCGCCCTGCCCGCACCCCCCTCCCGTCCTGACCCGGGAGGTCCCCCCTGCGCGCCCCGGGAGCGACCGAGCGGCCTCCACGCCCCCGCACTCCCCGCGCGCTCCCGCAGCCCCCACCCTGCCCGCGCCCCCCGCGCCCCGGGCGCGCCCCAGCGGCCTCCACGCCCCCGCTCCCCCCGCGCGCTCCCGGAGCCCCCGCCCTGCCCGCGCCCCCGGCGCCCCCGGCGCGCCCCAGCGGCCTCCACGCCCCCGCAGCCCCCGCCCTGCCCGTGCCCCGCACCTCGCTGGCGCCGCCGCACCCCCGGGGCGCTCGGGCAGTCCCCGCGCCAGGGTCCCCAGGGTCCTCCCCGGCCCCCCGCAGCCCCTGACCCCCGCACCTCCTGCGCGCTCCTGCGGCCTCCGGCCCTGCCCGCCCTGGGAGGCCCCGAGGCCCGCGCCCCGCGATTGGCCGCTCGCCGGAAGCCCGGCCCCACCCCGCCCCGCGCCCGGGGCCCGGGTCCCCAGCAGCCCCCGCCCGGCGCCCCGACCCGGCCGCGGAGGGACAGGGCCGCCTTCCCTTCCGGCGCCGCCCCCTCCCTCCCCGCGGAATCCGGGAGCCCCGGGTCGGTAGCTCCGGACGTTTAACCTTTACCCAGCGCGCGCCACGGCCGATGTTTGCAGAGGCGCGGAGGCCGGGCCCAAGGCCAGGGGCCGCCCTGCAGAGGCCGCGCTGGAACCTACGGCGGGGACGGCGGGCGGCCGGGAAGGGGAGGCAAGTGGCCGATGGACACTTGGCGCCTCGGCGCTCGAATCCGTGCGCGCGTGGGCGGACGCCGCGGAGTGTGTGTGCGTGGGGAGCACGCGCGTGCGCGTGCAGGAGTGCGACTGTGCGGGCAGCGCGAAGTGTGGGCGCCCGGGTGCGGCCGTGCGCCCCCCACTCGGATGCGCCAGCGCCTGGCCGCAGGAATGAATGAATGCATGCATGAGTGAATGAATGCATGCATCCATGCAGCCGTGTATCCGCGCAGGACTGCAGGGGGAGGCTATGCGTGCGCCCCCGAGACGTGAGTGGGTGGCGGAAGGACTAACTGGATGCACGCGCGCATGAGTGAAGGAGCCCATGTAGGAATGAATGAATGAATGACTGGGTTCAGCGCATGAATGAATGAGTTCCCGTGCGCACGCTTGGAGGAGTGCGGGAGCGCCCAGCTCCGCGAATGAGTGACACTGCGCGGCCGCGAAGGAATGAACCCAAGGCACGAAGGGGGGAATGGGTGCGCGCAGGGAACGAGTCCACGGCTGCACGCAGGAATGAATGAAGGACTTGAACACATGAACCAGTGACGGAATGCGTGTGTTCATGAGTGAGTGCGTCCTGGGGTGCAATGTTGCAGAGTGGCCTGGGGTGACGGAGGAGGAGAGAGGGGGGCGTCACGTCCCCTCTAACCCAGCCGCCTGCCCTGCGGCTCACCCGTGTCGTGTCCACACCGTCAGTGTGCATACCGACGTAGTTTAGAAACACGAATGATGTCTTGGTGTTCTGATGAAACCTGCCTGTCCCAACCCCGCCCCACAGACTTCGGGGTGTCAGGGAACCCCCTCCTAGCGTTCCACATCCCACACTTTGGGCGCCGACACAATTTATGCTCCAGAAACCAGAGAAAAGGGCCAAGAGGACATCGGCCCCACTAAACCCCACTAAAGATCGTCGCCCATCAGACCGGGACATTGCCGAGCCATATTACCATTACCCCAATATCATTATTACTATTGTCCCAGCATCTCGGCTTCCCCAGAGCAGGACTCTGCTGGATGTCATCTGGTTCCCCATTGTGCCAACTTACCCACTCACGACCCCACGGGGAACGGGGTGAAAAGCCATCGAGGCTCACTGGCTTCGGAAAAGAAGGGGCTTGGGCGTCACAAGGACAGAGACAGAAGGGAAGGGCGCCAGGTTCTAGATGCACCTGTCCAGAGACCCAGCACCTGCATCAGTAACCGTCACTCTCATGGGACAGATGTTGGCGGCGTTTTTCACCCCGCGTCACAGGCCCAGAGCTGCGAAGGCATTGCAGCCAGGTGCAGGCACTTGGGCAGCGCCATCTGGAAAACACGAGCGTGGCACCCGCCTCATCACACTGATGGCTTCCCCTCCAACGCTCTCCAGAATGCACACCTGCCTGGAACAGGAGACACGTTCTCATGAAGCTGGACACGTGCGGGAAGGGTCAGGTCCCACGGGAGTCCTGCTCAGCCCCCGACAGCCCCCTCACTTCCAGGGGAAGGCACAGGTTCCCCGGCCTCTCTGCTGGTCTTGCTGTTGGTACCCGCACACCCATGCTGTGGGCTCATTCCGTTTGGCCTCATTCTGGCCTCAAGTGAGCAGACTGTGCGGTCCTGTGTGCAAGCGCCCTCCTACGAGGATTGGGTCCTGGGACAGAACTGCAACAATAAGAGATCCATTTGTAAAGTCCCAGACAGCTGCTGCCTCCTTGATGTCCTACATGGGGCAGTGGGGTTCCCACATTGTCCCCTTTACATGGGTTAGAATTTACCCTCCAGCAGGATTTGCACTGGGTGCTAGTGATGTGTGCAGTGGGTCACTCTCTGAGGTGGGATGTCCTGTGCGCTTTAGGGTGTGGAGCAGTGTCCCTGGTGTCTACCCATCACGTGTCGGGAGCGTTCTCTTCCCTCCCTCAATTGTGACAACCAGAAATGACTCCACACATTGCCAGTGGCCTCCTAAGGGGCAGGATCATGCCTGGGGTGCTAACCACTAGGATGGATGGATGGATGGACAGACTTATAGTTAGATAGACATGATGATGGATGGATGGTTGGAGTATAGATAGATATGATGGACGGATGGATGGACAGATGATGGATGCATGGATGGATGGATGGATAGATGAACGGATGGAAATGGATGCATAGCTGGATAGATGGATGGATGGATGGATGGATGGGTGGATGGGTGGATGGGTGGATGGGTGGACATGATGGTGGAGGGATGGATGGATGGACAGGATGGATAATTGGATGGTTGGGTGGTTGGCTGGTGGCCGGCTGGCTGGCTGCATAGATAGACATGATGGATGGCTGGCTGGCTGGCTGGATGGATGGATGGATGGATGGATGGATAGTCTCTTGTGCTAAAGCAGGTTTTGTTGGCATCACCAGGACTGACATCTGGGGCTGGACCATCCTTGGCTATGGGATGGTCTACGCACTGTAGGATCCTCAGTGTGTACCCCCTAGGTGCCAAGAGCACCCTTACCCCCAGTTGTAACAACTGAAAATGTCTCCAAACATTGCCCCATGGCCTCTGGGGACAAAGTTACCCCATCGTTGAGAAACTCTGTCCTGTAGCAAGAAAGCCTTCTGGGAGGAGGCCAGCTTGGGGCTGAGTCACCCAGATAACCCTCTGCCAGGGCCTGAGGAAAGAAAGGGGGGTGTTCTCCCTTCTCCGGTCACCCCCATGGCATCTTGGACGTATGTCTCAGGGGTCTCTGTGTGGAACAAGTAAGACAGAGGCGGTGACTGCCGTGGGGGGTGTGCGGGTGTGCGTGCTCCACAGCGTCTCGGGCGGCTGGTCAGCCGTGCCGAGCGTGGCCTCCTGCCTCCCCAGCCTCCCGCTGGGCCGGCACATCTGTCTCCAAGTGGAGCTTAGGCCCCTGGCTCCTATCCACACGCACGGCACGGGCGTCTGGGCGAATTACCAGGAGCCAAAGTCAGGTCACGGCAGCTCTGTGCTGGGGTCTCGGTCCTCAAGGGGCTCCAGTGCCTGTGGGGTGGGGTGTCCTGAGCCCCACAGGGTGCAGGTCTCCTCCCCGGGATGCCAACAGCCTCCAAAACACACACAGGAGCTGAGGAAACACAGGGTGGCGGCAGGGGACGCCCTCTCCGAGAGAGGGTGGGAGGGTTAGGGGTCAGGGAGGATGCCGCACATGGCTCCCACCGCCCCTAAACCAACCATTCCGCATCCACTGCCCCATAGGCTCTAGGGAAGGGGGTGTTGGAATGCCTGTGTCCGCGGGGCTCTCGGGGAACCGGAAAGAAACAGCGACAGGTACAGACGGTGGGGGTGAAAGGAGTAAGCATCGCTCCCCCTCCACCCCCCACCCCGGCCTCCAAGCCCTGGGTCAGCCCATTAGCAGCCCCCCGCCCCGGGGAAGTAAATGTGGGAATGCTCATCCTCCAGCCACCCCAGGGGACCCCCGGGATCAGCAAAGCGAGTGTGGGGGCTGGTGGCTGCCTCGGGCGGGATGCACGCTCCAGCCGCAAGCTCTGCTCTGTGTAGACGGAGCTGCCTTGTGTCCCCACCTCTGCCCCCTGGGACCCTCGCCACTCCGAACTGGTGCACAGAAACCGGAGCAAAAGGCACCCACCCCGCCCCCCGCTGCCCAGAGCGCACATCTTGCCGTGGGTGGCCATCGGGGTCCTGCACGCCTTAGGCTCCAGGAAGGCGCGCACCAGGGACACCCGGCGACCTCCAGCGTGGGCGCCCCCAGCGGAAGGTGGGCTCCCCGGTGCCTTCCTGTGACGAGGCGCGTGCTGGCTGCAGAAGCGAGCCGTGCCTTCTCCCCGAAGGAGCCGTGGGGACAAGAAAAGGCGACCTCCCTTCATGCACCAGAAGCCGCGTTAGTGGACCAGTACACGCCCTCCAGGGCTGGGATAGCTTTCGACCCCAGAAACAGCAAAAAAGACACCAACCAGTCTGGTTGCGCAACGTGCATGTTTGTTCTCTTTGTGGCGGTCGCCCTAGGAATCAGCGTGAAAGACGAGCAAGAGGATATTTGCAGTTAATACTGCCGATGTCTACACAGGCTAGCGCGATCGCAACTGTATATCCTTATGCTACCAGTTTGCAAAGACGCACATCGGGGGTCGAAGAAAGAGCTACAGTTGCAAAGCCACTTGGTACAAAAAAATGAATAAAAACTAAGCAAAGCGTTTATAGCACAGGCTATCCTCGACCTCTACTTTGCCCCCACTCGGCATCATAAATGGAAAGAGATCTGCGTGAAGTTTCAGATAAACTGTGCCCGGGGACACCTGGCTGGCCCAGTCCGGAGAGCGTGCGACTCTCGATCTCGGGGTTGTGAGTTCGAGTCCCACGTTGCGTGTGGAGGTTTCCTTAAAACTAACTGGATAAATAAGATAACCCCGCGAGGTGTCGGCCTTGTCGCGTTATGATAACTGGGGTGGACGGAGCTGGGATTCTCCTCCAGGATTCACGCACACATCCCCGTCTGATCAATTTGAGTTGGGGGTGGTGTGGCCTGTGGTGTGTCAGTCAGGAAGGAGAAGGCGCCTGGCAGCTTCTGGAAGGAAATCTCTAGCCTTAAAAAAAGAAAGCGATAAGAGATGTTTGGAATTAGGGCTCCGCATCTTAGTGGGTGAGGCTGTGATGGCTGCAGCTACAGCAGCCACATTTGGCCATGAGGCACCCTGGCTCATAGGGCCTTGCAAAAAAGCCAGGCCGCAAAATCTCTCTTTTGCTGGCCACTGGAGGAAATTTTTGAACCCTCAAATCACTCCACCCCAGAGGCTCAAGCTTCAGTAGGTCTTCTTAGGCGATACTTTACGGTTTTATCCATTTCAAGATGGGCTTTCCATGACTTCAACATCCTGACTGATACAACACAGCAGAAGTTCTCAGAAGCTCTGGTCACAGGACTCCTTGGCGCTCTTAAAAACGATTGAGGAACCCCAAGAGATGACTCTACGTGTGTTATCAAAATCCATATTTTTTTGGGCAGCCCGGGTGGCCCAGCGGTTTAGCACCACCTTCAGCCCAGGGTGTGGTCCTGGAGACCTGGGATCGAGTCCCACGTCGGGCTCCCTGCATGGAGCCTGCTTCTCCCTCTGCCTGTGTCTCTGCCTCTCTCCCTCTCTCCGTGTCTCTCATGAATAAATAAAATCTTTTTAAAAAATCCGTATTTTCTGTATTAGAAATAGTAACCAAACATTTTGTTTATATTAGTCATATTAATTTTAATATACATTTATTTACATGTATATATTTATAATATATTAAGTACTATATACTTATAACACATACGTAATCATATATCTAAAAAATATACCTTTTTCCCTTTACCCAAACCCATTAGAATCACAAGACAACACAGCACCATCGTCCGCTAACCTGCCTTACGTCCATTTGAAACTCGGCACCGCAAATTTTATCCTCAGCCCCAAGGTCTCGTCTGCAGAGAATATAAGCCAGAGCAGGGAATCGGTGGCTCTGGGCCACACGACCTCCCGTGTGCCCACAACGAAGCTGTGACTCGTCCACGAGTCCGCCACAGCACAGTGTACAGCACAGCCGTCTCAGGAGCCTGGGGACAGTCGCCTCTTGCGTCTGCAGAAGCAATTATCACCTGCACCCAAATGCCTCCCTCAGCTGTAGAATCTCCCACCTCCAGGTCTGCACTGTGCTCGCAGCCGGGAAGCCGAGCGGATGGAGAAGGTGCAGGTGTGCACGGCGCCCTTGGCCGCTGTGTTTCGGGCGTGTCCCGAGGCAGAGAGAGAACCCAGCCCCGGCAGGTGTTCTGCACACGCGGGTGCACGTCACGGGCAGCCACGCACCTGCGTTCGAGGACCGTCCCCGTCACAATTCCTGAAGAAAAGTCCTTCAGCGTGTGGGGAAGGGAAACTTGTTCCTCCACCCCTCCAAGGACTTCCGGCTGGTTTAGGAATTAAACTGACACGAGGCAGGTTAGCCAGAGAAAAACCACGCACAAAGGTGTATCACGTGTGCACGGAGGCCCAACATGGAGATTTGAGACCCAAAGAAATGGCCAGGGCAGACAGTTTTACACATTTTTAGACAAAGAGACAATATATTTGTGACGAAGGGACAGGATCAAAACAAAACAAAATAGGGGTTTGGGAGCTATCACCATGAGGAAGGAATTCTGAGCAGAAATTGGGCTGAGGCAGATTAGAAAAAAATGAGATTTATTTTCACAGCTTTCTCAGCTTTACGGCCTCAGTTTCTGGTGCTAAGGGTGTCTTTTTATTTCTTAATAAAGGGAAGGCACTTTTCATACGGGAGAGCTGTTTCCTGCTTGCAGGGGAACAGAGGAGGGGCTCGGTGTCCTTGCCCTGGCTGTGTATCGAGTAGCTTCTATTTAAATGACATGTTTTGTTTCTTAAATTCCACATATGTGTGAAATCATATGGTATTCGTCTTTCTCTGGCTGATTTATTCTACTCGGCGTGATATCCTCTAGATCCGTCCACGTCTTTGCCGATGGCAAGATCACACTGTTTTGTATGACTGAATAATATTCCATTTTGGGTGTATGTATATATAGACAATATATAAGATATATTACAATGTATAGTTTTGTGTATAGATGTATGCACATAGTGGGATATAATATATACACAATGTTTCTTATATAAAATATACTACAATGTTTATGATGTTTATTATATAAAATATATGTTTATTATATATTTTATTATATAAAATATGCTTTATATAATCTTTATTATATAAAATATATTACAATGTGCATATATACTGTATATATACACAATGGAATATAATATATACACATATATATACTATACATATCGTATAAAATACATTACCATGTGTATATATCATATACAATGGAATATAATATACATGTATACACAATGGAATACAATTCATTATCATGTACACTATATATATCATAGAAAATATATTACCATGTATATATTATATATGTAAACTCACAATGGAATATAATAGATATATACATATATACTATATGTAATATAAAATATATTAAAATGTATATATATTGTATATATATGAATGCATATAGATGAATATAATATATGCATATATAGCATATATTATATAAAATATATAAATATTTTTACATATATTTTTATTATTATAATTAATATAATTACTATTATTATTATTTACATAAATATTTTTACAAATATAAAATATATGTATATTTTTAAATATACAATGTGTATATATATTGCATATATGTATACATACAATGGAATATAATATATATACACATACATACTATATATTATATAAAATCTATCACCATATGCATGATATATACATATACATACAATGGGATATAATATCCTTGTACATATATATCATATACATATCACATCTTCTTTATCCATGAACAAAGCAAAAACGGACAAACACAAGGACACGCTTAAATGTGTAGAGCACACTGATGGCTGCCTTCGGGGGGGGATGGGTGGAACAGGTGAGGGGGATGAAGGTGTGTGCTTGTCCCAATGAGCACTGGCTGTTGTCAAGAATTTTTGAATCGCTCTATTGTACACCTGAAACGGACACAGCACTGCGTGCTGACTATATTGGAATCTAAAAAAAATCAAAACCGCAAAATAACATGCCAAAGTGGTGCTTTTTGGGGTGGCCTGCCCGTGGCCCCTGTGAAAGAACCTAAGAAGCACGGAAAGCCATCCACTGGGAATGGATCATGCTGGGGGTGGGGGGATGTCCAAGAATCCCACTGAAGAGATTCAGCGATTTTCAAAGAACCCCCTACACTTGGGCCAAGGTAAAGGCTACAGAGTAGGGAAGCATTATGTGCCTCTAGGGTGTACCCTGAACCCCAGAGACTCGGGAAACATGGTTTTTAACACAGAAAGCAGGTCCCCCATGACAAGTCCACTCCGGATCTGCGTCCCACATCAGGATGGTGAATCTCTGGAAAGCCAAATTCTTCACTCTTGTCCTTGCAAACTTCACAGGATGAAGGCGGGGGGTGGGGGGCCTCAGAGTACAGCCGACTGCTCTTCCTAAAAGTCTCCAAAACTAGGATTCCACCAGCAGCTCATGAGCAAAGTGAACTGAGTAATTCTATGTTTGAAACAATGCTAAAGCCACCGATGTTCGCAGGCTAGTCACTCCCTTCAAACGATGTGTTTGGCTGTTTCTGACCGTCTCACTGGGCTCAGTACAAACACGCATTCGAGACCCGCGTGAAACTAGATGAACACGCACCAGAATGTTGAGGGGTGCACGGCAAGAATTAGCTTGGGGAGCCCAGCATCCGAGGGTTGAAGATAGAATTTGGATCCCGAAGAAGCGTCCAAACACGCAGAGCCCCGGCTGTGCGGGTTTGAGGCTACACCGCCTCATCACCGCTTTGAAATGCCGGATAGGAGAACAAGTTCGACCGGGTCTGAACTCCATCCTGCAGATCACATTCGGGCAGGACATTTGCCAGCGAGCCAGACGAAAGATCTGTAAGCGTTAAGGACGACCGACCGACTCACGGCAGCAGCCAGGACAGACGGCGCGGCCGAAATCCCCACCTGCAGGGGTACCTGAGGCTGCTTTTCGAAGAAGCCCAACGAGGCAAAGAAAAACATGAGTAAAACTCGTCAGGGAACATTTGCTTCAGGTAGAGGTCACGCTGCTGCCGACAATGGGTCCTTGGAATTGGGGACAAATGCATGAGACTGGAGAGAGCTCTGGTGATGATGAATCAGAAGGAAGAAATTCGAAGAAGATGATTAATGCTCAAATTCTCTGGAACCCTTGGGCAGCCCCAGGGGCTCAGTGGTTTAGCGCCGCCTTCGGCTCAGGGTGTGATCCTGGGGACCCGGAATCGAGTCCCACGTGGGGCTCCCTGCATGGAGCCTGCTTCTCCCTCTGCCTGGGTCTCTGCCTCCTTCTCTCTGTGTGTCTCTCATGAATAAATAAATAAAAATTTTTTTAATTTTTTTAAATTTTTTTGTTAATGAGAGACACACACACACAGAGAGAGAGAGAGAGAGAGAGAGAGAGAGAGAGAGGCAGAGACACAGGCAGAGGGAGAAGCAGGCTCCATGCAGGGAGCCCCATGCCGGACTCGATTCTGAGACTGCAGGATCATGCTCTGGGCATAAGGCAGACACTCAACCGCTGAGCCACTCAGGCATCCCTGTATAGAGCTTTTCTTAAAAAATTTATTTATTTATTCATCATAGAGTGAGAGAGAGAGAGAGAGGCAGAGAGAGAAGCAGGCTCCATGCCAGAAGCCCGACGCAGGACTCGATCCCGGGACTCTAGGACCACGCCCTGGGCCAAAGGCAGGTGCCAAACCGCTGAGCCACCCAGGGATCCCCCATAAATAAAATGTTTTGAAAAAAAAATTCTCTGGAAGCCAAAGCAACCCAGTCTACACTGAATTACGCAATTCAAGATAAAATAATGGTGCACAGACAGCTCCCATTACGAAGTCTCCAAAACGGACAACCCTCTTGGTAGTCAGGGGGAAAAAATGCAAATTGTAAGTCCGATTCCGCATCAAACATGGAATGCACACACATTCCACGCACATCGAAAGGTCAGCCACAAAAAAAAAAAAGAAAGAAAGAAAGAAAGAAAGGTCAGCCATCCCTGCACCACATCAATATGTATATAGGATCATATATAATGTATAAAGTGTTTATACACATGTATATTCTATGTATTTATTTTATACAGTATTTATACAGAAATACGTTGTGTGTATATATATGCACACACCTATATACACATATGATATATCGTATCCATGCAATTCTATACATATAATGGATTTTCACAGAATATCACATTTATAGTGGATTTCCTACACAAAGAAACAGGAGAATCTTCCCAGAGTCACCACAAACATCATCCGAGCATGGCGACACCTGCATGCAAAAATGCTTGTGGAGAAACAAGGTCTTCATGCTGACGGGTGCAGGTTTTGGGGGAATTAATAGGGTCTTGCAGCTCTGGGGACACAGGTGGCCTCCCATTGGCCAGAGCTGTCACATGACCATCGTGCCTGCAAAGGATGCTGGGAACTGTAGTTCAGCTGGGAAGCCTTGCACCTAGCTCTATGGATTCAGAAAACCTGCATTCTCGAACCCTCCGGGTTTTTAGTTCGTCTCTGCAGTTTGGATTTCATGGTCTCAACGTCTCCGCTGACTCTAAGAAATACCCCATATATTGCAACGATCCTAATTCTATTTAGATTAAGAAAAAAAAATTATTTGTGAGTTTTTTTTCCCCCCATCTCACCTGCAGCCCTCGCTACCTACCAGGCACGACTGGAAATGCTTGTCACACGTCAAGCCATGCAACCTCTGTCCATTTGGGGGAAGCAGAGCCCATGGTTGTATGGATTCCTCATACTAAAGGAGTAACTAAACCCCGAGGGGTCATGCAACTGGCTTCAGGTTGCAGAGCTGGAAACGCGCAGCTGGAAATGCAGATGCCAGGTTGTGAGCTGAGCCTCCGCGCCCGGAGATGAATCCTGACCCTCCTCACCACCTTGTCCCTAGGGAAGCTCAGTGGGCTCCCCATCCTCTCTTCTAAATTAGGAACACACGTACCCGGCATGTGGTGGCGTCCGTATGAGTTCCTTCCAGCTGCGTTAACAGAATCCCACAAACGCAGGGGCTTCACCAACACACATTTATTCTGTTTCTCTGGGCATTCTGCAGGCCGGAGACCTGGGGTCCAGGAGGGGCCGGGCCACGTTCCCTCTGAAGATTGCAGGGGAGGGGCTGCCCCAGTTCACCCCCCACAGAACCCCAGCTTCTGCTACGTCCTTGGCTTGAGGGGACTTCACTGCCAGCTACGTGCACATGCTCCCCGTGTGCGCCTCTGTGGCCACACTTCCCCTCTTGGTCGAAACTCCAACAACTGAGCTTGTGTATTTGTGCGTGTGCGTGTGTGCATGTGTGTGCATGTGATTTCTTTTTCCCTCTCTACAATGAGCTCGACCATCCCCCACCCCCTGCAACGGCAAAGTGCCGCGGATCGCCATTTGGACTTGGGTTCGGGAGGGGAGTACGGTTATCTTTTGCAAGGGTTCGTTAGGAAAATGGAAACGGGACTCTGGCTCCCGTGGTGGTCGCCGTCCTCCGGACCCGCGTAAAATTAGATTCCAGGCTTCACTCCACACCAGCGTGAAGGTAATCTTCCAGACGTGGACCACCAGGCACGCTCGAGCTCCCGGGAGGAGCAGGTGAGCGTTGCTTTTTACACACTCTGGTCAAAATCATCCTTTCCTTCCTTAACAGGCATGCAGAGTCCAGTATATTCTGATTTTTCTCTGATGTTTAGCAGGGAGGCAGGCCCTACTGGGGGGCCCTGGTGATTCCTTCAGGAGATAAGCTCCCTGCCTGAAACTATGTAACACTGTGTCAACTATACTTCAGCCATCAGTCAATCAACCAATCAATCATCAATCGAGCAAATGTTTCTGCCTATAATCCCTGCCCTCCCCTTCCCCAAAACACATGCCTGTAAGTGCTCATCATTCAAATATTCTTATACTAAGAAGGTTGAACACTAAGCAGTTTCCTCTTGTCACCTGGGCGGTGTCCATCCCCTAATTGTGTGACTACTTTATGTTACGTGTTCATCATCCATTTCATTCCAAATGGCACCAATGAGAACATGTCTTCCTAGGGAAGGTGACAGGTGCCGGGACCCTCGGCATAGAGCGGAGGCCACAAACACTCAACGGACACGCAACCCCATGCAGGACGGCCTGTGTTCAACGCCCACCAAGCCGCGTAGCCTCCTCACTGGTAGACCTATCCGGTGCTGCTTCCTGGTCGCCAGTGGGAAGGACAGAAAACAAGAACTCGGCAACCAACCAAACGTGGGGTATTCTTGTTTCCTTGACATTTATTGGCTGTGACGAGGATGTACTTATGAGAGTTACAGGGAAAACAAACAAATAAGCCCACCAGAAGGATGTGCGTGTTTCGTAATGCACGTAGGTGTGTATGTGAACGTGTGGGAGTGTGTGTCCGCACGCGTGTCCACACATGTGCACGTGCACACATTCACACCCACTTCTAACCACAGTTGAAAGGAGCTCACACCGGAACACACATGCACAAAATGTGCACCGGCCATGCATCTCTTGTGACAGTCAAGAGGCGCCGTGGGACCTTCCTCTCCCCGTGGGAACCACTGCCGCCGTCTTAAAACCACTCACTTGAGGCCTGAGTCCCCGGATGAGCGACCCTACGTCGACACTATGAGCTGTGAGTTCCTTTTTCTCCTTGCGAAGCTCTATTACGGGGCATTCTGCTTTCGGCACCCGCTCTTTGGAGCCGGAGCTCCCAATCCATCATGCTGAGTGCAAAATAGGCGTATTTAGGACTTTCTTAGGTCCTCTTCGTGAGTTCCAGACGTCAACGATTGTCTCTATCCCGATATGTCGGGCAAAGTCCAAAACTTCTACAAGCATTTACCTAAGCAGGATGAAATTATACGGATAAACCCAAACGACCCTTTGTCCTTTCCCCTAAAATATTCCTAAAATAGAAGCAAATGGGTAGTATATGCATTTTAGATGCTTGAGCATTTAAAGTTTCCTACTACTAAGGTTACAAAAAAAAAAAGGTAAAAACTAAGAAAAGGTTTTCTATATTTAAAGTATCAACTAAGGATGGCGGTGCCCACAGCACAATGACCTACAGAACATGGAGCGAAAACTAACAGAATGAAGAGGCGCGGATCGCAGTCGTCGTCCCCGATGGGTCCAGAAATACCGAAATTATATGGTTTCACGGGAAAAGATACAGCATCCTCAGGCTGCTCCCCACCCCCCACCTCCCGCCCCGGCCCCCAGGATGGCTTGGACAGGAGCGGGAATGCGCGCACAATCCCGAAACGCGGACTCCGTGTGTGCGCAATGGACACGGGATGGCGCACGGGTCCACGCGGGCCCTGGGTGGCGGGTATCCTGCATTCCACATCAGCCCGACCCACGGGTGCGAGCTCTCTGGGTCAGGCCCCCCCTCCCATCACCCCTGTAGAGCTTGCTGGGAACCCCGTGAACCCCTATCCCCTGGGCCACCCCTTCCCCGCCATGCGCCCTGCAGGCGATGTGCACCAAGAGGTAGTGTCAGGGACCCAGGACACCGTGCAGATGTGTGCGGCGTGGCCACGGGAGCCCCGGACAGACGCAGCCGTCATCGTGGCACGGCCCGACACGTGCTCAGGTGTCCCGGCGCACCGGGGACGCTCTGCGCGGAGGCTCGGCTGCACCCACAGGAGATTCTCTAGGGCGACAGGTGACCTCAACCACCAAAGGGACTGTCACAGCAGCGGCCACCGCGGTCCCCGTCCACGCCGAGCTTCTCCCGAGGCGGCCCGAAGCCCTCAGACGTGCGCTGGTTCTGGAAACGGAACAGGACCAACACGATGTCACGGGCAACACAAAAAAACTGAAATAACGCTCTCCGGGTGGACGTTCAACCAAGATTCTCCTTTCTCACGCTTTCCCTTGTATTGTTATTTTTTTTCCCCAGGGCTTGGAACATCGGTCCTGAATTCACCGACTCTACTTCTGTGCTCACCGGGTAATATTTGCACCAAGTGCTTCTATGGATGCGGTTTCGTTGACCTCCCTGGGGTGGGAGTTTTTAATAGTCCGCTGTCAGGGACACAGGCCGGTCACCCGTACGGGGCCCCGGCCCCACAGGCATGTGCGTGCGACGTGGGGCAGCTTCTCGGCGGGGCCGACCCCTGAAGGACAGCTAGGTCCGGGACCTGGGTGGCTCAGTTGTTTAAGCCGCTGCCTCCAGCTCAGGTCTTGATCTCCAGGTTCTGAAATCGAGCCCCTCATCGGGGGTGTGTGGGGGGGTCCCTGCTCAGCGGGGAGTCTGTCCCTCCCCCTGCTGGTGCGCACTCTCTCTGATAAATAAAATCTTGAAAAAGGAGAAAGAATCACTAACTGGAGACCCCGATGGCATGTTGATCTAGTCTCCGGAAACGGGGAGGGCACGACCCCACATTTAAAAAGAAACAAAGCAGAAATCATCCCCACCTGCTGCAGGAAGAGAGTCACGGAAGGTGAGGCACTGGGGGCCAAATTCAGGTGGACAACCCTCCCCTACAAGTGCAAGATTCAAGTCTACACTCGTGGGTTCTGAAATGCCTGCGTGGCCCTGATGAAGGAGGAATCCTAACGCATGCTCCGTGGGTCCGCCACGACCATGCAAGCCGCCAGCCATGCTAGGGGCTTTGCAGAGACTCGGTTTCCCCACAATGCCAGGGGTTTTGCAGAGACTCAGTTTCCCCCCAAGCCACCAGCCATGCCAGGGGGTTTGCAGAGACTGTTTCCCCCCAATGCAACGGGTTTTGCAGAGACTTGGTTTCCCCCCAATGCCAGGGGTTTTGCAGAGACTCAGTTTCCCCCCATTGCCAGGGGTTTTTCAAAGACTCGGTTTCCCCCCAGTGTAAGGGGCTTTGCAGAGATTCGGTTTCCCCCCAGTGCAAGGGCTTTTTCAAAGACTCGGTTTCACCCCAATGCAAGGGGTTTTGCAGAGACTCAGTTTCCCCCCAATGCAAGGGATTTTTCAAAGACTTGGTTTCCCCCCAGTGCAAGGGGTTTTGCAGAGACTCAGTTCCCCCCCAATGCAAGGGATTTTTCAAAGACTTGGTTTCCCCCCAGTGCAAGCGGTTTTGCAGAGACTCAGTTCCCCCCCCCCCAAGCCATCAGCCATGCCAGGGGTTTTGCAGAGACTCAGTTTCCCCCCAATGCCAGGGGTTTTGCAGAGACTCCATTTCCCCCCAAGCCGCCAGCCATGCCAGGTGTTTTGCAGAGACTCAGTTTCCCCCCAATGCAAGGCCTGTTGCAGAGACTCGGTTTCCCTCTAAGCTTTCCAGAGGCAGGATGTGGTGTAGACCTGAGCTCACGGGTGCCCGGATTTGGTCAGTAACGCCCGTCTGCCAGCAGAGGGAGGCCCTGGGCAGGTTTTTGGGATTTTAACACCCTCACCTGCAACGGGGTTCCTGCAGGTTTCCTTAGGGACACAGGATGGGTGTGAGTGATGCACCCGGCAAACCCCAGATGGAGTCAGACGTGGGTGCTTGCTGTGAGGACCACCTCTCAACGCACCCTCACCTCCTTTGTGCAATAGAGGC
This sequence comes from Urocyon cinereoargenteus, assembly GCA_032313775.1. Taxonomy (NCBI): domain Eukaryota; kingdom Metazoa; phylum Chordata; class Mammalia; order Carnivora; family Canidae; genus Urocyon; species Urocyon cinereoargenteus. The sequence goes on from CM063496.1 coordinate 117,712,813, forward strand.
CCCCGCCCATGAAGTCTCTGGACTCTCCCTGCATTCAGGTCCCCAGGGCCCCAACACCTCTGCACCCCACGGACGGCCAACCGGGCAGGAGTCTCCAAACGCAGGAGCCTGCACCTCCCTCAAAGAAAGCCCAAACCAGAAAGCCACAGCGCCCTGTCCCCGCGCCCCCATTTCGGAGGGGTCTGTGCATAGCTTACGAATTGAACGGTAAGGCTTACAACTCGGGGCCTCTATATTTTTCTCTTTGGAGAGGAACAGAAAAATCGCACGCTCCACCCAGACAAGTTCCGGGTCCCTTAGGACGAATCGAAATGGTGTCGGCCCCGCTGGGGGCTTGCTTAGCAGGTGTCCCTGTAAGGGAGTTCTTGGCAGCCGCTGGCAGCTAAACCACAAAGCTGCTGAAAAATGCAAATACAGGGATCTCTGGGTGGCTCAGCGGTTTGGCACCGGCCTTAGGCCCAGGGCCTGATCCTGGGGACCCGGGATCCAGTCCCATGTTGGGCTCCCTGCATGGAGCCTGCTTCTCCCTCTGCCTCTTTCTCTGTCTCTCAAGAATAAATAAATAAATAAATAAATAAATAAATAAATAAATAAATAAATAATTTTTTAAAAAAAAATGCAAATACAAGGAGGAGCACCCGTGCGTGGTTCTCTCACATTCCCGTGTATCGAAATTCCCAGCAAAAAAAAACAAAAACAAAAACAAAACTTCCCAAGGCAAAGTGGGTCTCTGGAGCGTACCCAGAAATAAGCCTGCCCAGTGATGGGCGCCCCAGAGTGTTTTCAGAGACCCTGAAACTTGCCGTTTGGCGTGAAACAGTTTCTCCTCCTGTTGCGCTGGCAGTAACCGGCCGCCGCGCCCACCAGCGTCACCACCAGCACCGACACGATGGGAGACACGATCTTCGCTACCGTGTTGCCTGCGGGGGAAGGCAACGGGGTGTCAGAAAGCGCGTGGCCCGCCACAGAGCCGGTCATCCTAAACCATGAACAATCTCGCCTCCGGTCCCCCTCCCCACCTGCAACCCCAGGGGAAAAAAAAGTAAAAAAAAAAAAAAAAATCAGAACAAGGAGCCAGAGGAAGGGATTCTGTTTCTACCCAGTGTGGAGAGTATTAAGCCCGTCTTACCCGTTCAGGACACTCAAGGGCGAAAAGTGCAAATAAGAGGCACTTGATTGGTGTCTCGGGTATTTGTGGAATTGGATGCATTTGTACCTTTTTCCAAGGGGCAATGTATTCTTGAGCAAAAAATACGTTTTCAACCCAAATGTAGCCTGCTAGGCCCGCCCTCCAAGCTCTGGATGCGCGCACGCCTTGTAGGCAACGGGGACGGCAAAGCTTTGGTTTTCCCTCGTACGACAAAAATCCGCACTTCCCAGAAAGGGGAAGGCCTCGCTTCCGTGGACGGGAACCACCCGTGTCTGGTACCAGGCTGGGTCCAGCCCGTGGCAGGTGCACGGATCTCCTTCTCGGCTCCCCGTTGGTGCGCGTCAAGGGAAGGGGAGCCATCGGTGTCCCTGGGACAGGCCCACGCACCCCACCGGACCCTCAGAGCCATGAGGGGTCCTGCGGCCCGAGATCCACCGTCCTCCCTCCCTCTGTGCGCCCCCGGGGAGCTGAGCACGCCAGGGAGGCACACGGCTGTGCTCAGCAGCTTCCTGCCAAACCTAAGAAGAGCCGCTGCTCCAGGAAACACCGTGAGTTGTGACAGTACGTCACGCCCATGCCAGCCCGCCCATGGCGCTGTGCAAGAACGTGTTTTTATTAAAGATGGGGTGCGGCACCCACACGCTACCTTGGGGGTTGCCGTAAGTCGAGTATCCATCTCCACCTGCAAGGAGAGAGGCACACGGTCACGGGTGTATGGAGCAAGCGTCCCCCGCCGGGCACTGCGGACATGCTGGGCGTGCAGCTCGCGGCCCCGCGGACGGGCGTCTCTGTATGCAGGGCGCTTACTCGGCCTTGGGACACACACTCGGCCGAGGAGGGGTGCACACTCGGCCCCGGGACGGAGATGGCAATGAGGGCAAGGGGGCAAGGGACAGGGCAATGCAGCTTTCATCCCACGGGGTCAAGGGAATATACACATGCACGTGTATGCGTGCAACATGCACGAGCACACTCTCATGCACACCTACCTACACACGTGTGCATCGTACCTCTACATGTGTTCATGCCTCCACATGTGTGCATGAGCACACACGCACACCTCCACACGTGTTCATACCTATACATGTGTTCATACCTCTACATGTGTATAAGAGCACACACAGTAGTGTCCAAGCACATGTGCATGAAAATACCGATGTGCACATGTGCACACATAGACAGATCCATTCATCCACATGTGTGCATGAGCACACACTCATGGACACCTCCACGTGTGTGCATACCTCTACACGTGTGCACACCTCCACATGTGTTCATACATCTACAGTGTTCGTATCTCTACTCTTGTGCACGAGCACAACTCACATGTGCACACATGGACAGATGCATTCGTGCACACCTCCATACATATGCCTACCTCCACACACGCAGAGCGCATGCTAATACACATGCAGGCATGCGTACAAGCCCCACACACATACACATGCACACATATGTCTGTACACACACATACACAGTGCACACACAGATACATACGAGCATGCATGTGCAAATCCACGTGCATGCACACACATGTGCACAGAGGCACACATGTGAAACATGCCCATGTGCATTAGCACGTTTACATGTGTGTGCAACCAGATGCACACGCATACACACACGCGTCCAGGCATACATATGCACACGTACACCCCTAACTGTGCTCGCATGCATGCACACATGCATGCACGCTGGCACACACTCACACACATGCACAGGTGAACACTAACGCGCGCACACATGCATGTACACACACGTTATCAACTGTGAGCAGCGCTTACTTCCTTGCAAGAAAGTAGGGCTTCACTGCGTGCAAAGCAACGTTGCCGACCGGTGAGGACGCACATTAGACCCAGCTGGTGAGTTAGTTTCCACGCAGGGGGGACAAAAGGACAAGCTTCCCGCCAGCGCCCAGACAGGGTGTTAGTGCTCCCCGAGGACAGCGGCTCCCCACACGGCTCGCAAGAAAGAACTCCTTTACCATAGGTATTCCCGTAAGTCTTGGGTCTAGGGCGCCCGCCTCCTGCAGGACAGAAAGATACGTGAAACGGAAGAGAATGCTCCAGAAGCGTCGGTGGCAGTGCTCAGAAAGCCAGCACACCCGAAGCGAGAGGCGGCGGGAGGCTGCGGACGCCTGCAGGCCGCCGGGCCGGTCCAAGGGCAGGGGCATGGTCACCCGGCGTGGCCCCTGAGCGCACGGCGACCCGGGCGGAGGGCAGCCTGCAGGACACACGGCGGCCCCGACGGCCTCGGCAGCGCATGGGACGGGGCCCACGGAAGGCGCCTCCCCGAGGAGCGGGCTTTGCCTTGGCCCCTGGGCCCGCCGCTGCCGGCCCGCCCTGGGCACAGCCTAGACTCATCCTGGCCCGGGAAACAAAGATTCGGGGACCTTCTTCCTGGACCCGGAGGCCAACCTCTCCGCAAAGACATGAGAAGACCCACGAAATGCTTGACGCCGATGAGCTTGGGAGCAGAAGAGTTTTTGTGGGTGCTCACGAAGCCCCGGTGGGCGGCATGATCAGCCGCGTCTTCCAAGTGGATGGTGGGGGTGGCGGGGGTTAGGGACTGAGTGAGCCGCGCGCCTCCCCGAAATTCACATGTCGAAGGCCGAGCCTCCCAGGACCTTGGAGCGGGACGCCGCTTGCAGGTGGGGGGTCTTTAAAGATTTCAAGGTTGAGAATGGAGGTAAAATGAGGTCACTACGATGAGGTCACCACCTCTTAGGACCGGTGCCCCTTGCGCACGAGGAAGGGACGCGCCACTCGCATTTTGCCACCCCCAGGGAGCCGCGGGTGACGCGGTCACCGGCTGCATGCACCGGATCCTCGGGGCTCGTGTGAGCAGCTCGGTGCCACAGGACAGCGGTCCAGACCCACAATCCCTGAGCATCCATCCCACGGGCTGGACCTCGGCTCCCGCCACACTCCTCGGCGCATTTTGCAGACGCTTTGCCCCGAGGGTGAGTGATCATCCTGACAGGTGTGCTCTATGCACTCGGGGGAGACAGGTCCCCAAGAAATGGTGGCGTGTGATCAGCATCCTCATTTCCGGGGTGCAGGAGGCGATGCAGGCATTCTTAGGGTTCCCGGGGAACACTGCGGGGTGAGGCATTTCTCTCCCGCTTACAAATCCGGCAAAGATGGAAATGAAAGCTCTGGAAAAGATGCTCACGGAGGGAGAATCCTCAGAGGTGCGTGCAGAGTAAACACATCCCCGGATCAGGACACCTCCCTGGCCTGGGGGATGTGAGGCGTCATCTGACCCCACAACACTCCGCGTGGCTGCTTGTAAGAATATCCCAGAAAACTTGTCCTGTAATTTCTATGGAAGGACCACGATGGAGCATCACGTCGGCACATTCAGTTTCAACCAGGCAGCTCTTCATCAGGCTCACCTGGGACCTTTGACACGTCCCGGGTCCCATACAGGCTTGTGCATCTTGTAGGGACAGCGTTATGGGGACGGGACCATCTATAGGGTGGTGGACGTCTGTCTGCCCCTTAAAGCAGAGTGCAGGAGCACCATGCTTCACCTTTACTTTGTACAAATAGGTGTAAAATAATGATTTACACTTCACAGGTTAGGAAGATTCATGGGAAGGACCACGTGTCTAAAAGGACCACACGCCTCGCAAAAGCACTGTCGAAATATTATTTTCGACCAAAAAGACAGTTACTCAATTCACTAAGGATGCTCCAATCCCTTAAAAGATGGCAAACAAAAGGAAAATAATGCCTGGAAATCCATCTATAAATTGATTGATGGGTGAACGGGAGCCAAAGAGGCAAATGTGCAATCATAATATTAATAATAATAAGCTCTGGGGACCCTAATGGACAATCTGATATCCTGTGTTTAAAAGTTTCTAAGGGAATACATCTTCAAGGTTATCATTTCATGATAAAAAAAAAATAAAATTTGTGGGGCGCCTCGGTTGCTCAGTGGGTTGAGCTGATGGCTCAGGTCATGGTCCCAGGGTCCTGGAATCGAGTCCTGGGTGGGCTCCGTGCTCAGCAGAGAATATGCTTCAGTCTCCCTCGACCCCTCCCTCTGCTCATGCTCTCTCTTTCTGTCAAATCAATAAATAAAATAAAACAATGAAGAAAATAAAATTTGTAACTACGTGCGCCAAAGGATGCAAAGAAACAATTTGTAACTGTGTGCACCAAAGGATGCAAAAAATAGGATTTGCAACTATGGTGCGCCAATGGATGCAAAAAAAAACACAGATTTTGTAACTATCTGCGCCAATGGATGCAAAAAATAGGATTTGCAACTATGGTGTGCCAATGGATGCAAAAAAAAAAAAAATAGAATTTGTACCTATGTGCATCAATGGATGCAAAAAAAAAAATAGAATTTGTAACTCTGTGTGGCTTCTGGACATTCCCTAGACTTAGATCTGTGATCAGTTACCGAAAGTTGCACACATAGAACGAATACAATCTTGTGTGTCAACTGTATCTCAGTGGAAAAAAAAATCCGTAGCATTTCGTTTCCGCAGCGATGACGTCGTGTTCTCCATCTTCCCTTACGGGGACAGAGAGGGTCTGAGGGATTCAAGGTCTGCTGGTTCGACGGCGAGAAAGCCCCGGCCAGACAACGACTGCACGCATCACTCCTGCAGACATTTGGACATTTCTGTTCGTTCTTGGCAGAGTCGGGCACCCCGAGTGCTTTCTGTTGGCGGGAGGTCGGCTGCCTGACAAAGGCCCCCCGGTTCCTTGGCCGATGTCCACATGCTCAGTGCTGGTACCTGCCGCTCCGTTTCCCGCTACCTGGACACAGGTGTGCGGGCAGTGGCGGGGCACCTGGACGGAGGGCCACCGCCAAGCCACACGGCCACGCAGAGAGAGCTGCGAGCCCCAGCCGCCAGCAGAGAGAGCGCCAACACCCAGCGCCCAGAGAGAGGCCATGCCCGGGCCCCATGCCGGAGTCCCCGCGTACTGCCCGCCCACCTGCCACCCGCCGGCCCGGATGCTGCCCCTACCGTGAGTGCCGCCGTAGCCGTCGTGGCCGGGGTAGTAGCCGCCACCGCCTCCTGCGGGAGAGAAGGCACAGGTCGGGGACGCACAGGCTTCTATCGCGGGTGATGGCCCCAAAGCCATGCCCAGGAGTCACCCCAAAGGGAGCCCCACACGGTGCCAAGAGCAAGGGCCACCAGGGCACATCCAGGGCTCCCCGGCTGAGGTCACAGCGTGCTGGGAGGAAAAGAGATCCCCTGGGGAAAGCTCGGGGCCTTCCCAGAGCTCACAGGTACCCTGGCGGCTCCTATTAGTGCAGGTGCATCCTCCTCCTGCAGAGAGATGTGAGCCAGACCGGACACCCCAACCCAGAAGCACGTTTATGAGCCGGGAAGACCGGGAAGGCGAACCCCAGCATGAACGTTCTTGATGAAAAGCCAGGCATTGGTACTGACGTTCGAGCATTCTAGCGAGAGCCTTAGAGGCAACGCTCTTCGTTCACGGCGCGAAACACCGCAGGAAAGAGCAGCGTGTGCACCCGGCCCGTCCACCTGACCAAGGTGCCGTCTGGCAAGCGGTCGGGACGAGTCCTCACCTCTCCGGAAGGACATCACACAAGCAAGCACGGGAGAAGCCTCGCCTACTGCGCACAAAGCCTCATGCCTTACAGCCTGCAGCCCAGGGCTGTGCACGGGTGTGCCCCGTAGGGCCCGTGCCCTTCCTGACCTATGAGAAATTCTGTGCAGGTGTTCACGTGCCAGGGGTGGAGACAGCGTCACATGAAAGCTTTATATACACCTGGATGTGTGTGTGTGTAAAGATACATCTATACACCCATAGGTATATGTGCACATAGCCACAGATAAAGGTATATGTGTGTGTATATATATAATGAATATATAATGAATATATATACTGAGTATATATAATGAACATATGTAATAAATCAATATAATAAATATATTATACAGAATAAATATGTAATAAATATATAGAATTAATATAAATATGCAATGAATATATCGAATATATAATAAAGATATAATGAACATATAATGAATATATAATATATAATGAATATATAATGAATATGTAATATATAATTAATATATAATCAAATATAATGAATATATAATATATGATAAAAATATGACAAATATATAATATATGATAAAAACATAATGAATAAATAATATATGATAAAAACATAATAAATATATGATAAAAATATAATGAATATATAATATGATAAAAATATAATGAATATATAATATATAATAAATATATAATAAAAGTTGAATAGATAATAAAGATATAATGAATATATAATGAATATGTAATATATAATATATAATAAAATATAATGAATATAAAATATACGATAAAAACAATGAATATATAATATATGATAAAAATATGATGAATATATAATAAATATATAATAAAAGTTGAATATATAATAAAGATATAATGAATATATAATATAAAATGAATATATAACGAATATGTAATATATAATTAATATATAATGAAAAATATAATGAATATATAATATATGATTAAAATATAAAAGTTGAATATATGATAAAGATATAATGAACATATAATGAATATATAATGAATATGTAATATATAATCAATATATAATAAAATATGAATATATAATATATGATAAAAATATAATGAATATGTAATATATAATAAATGTATAATAAAAGTACATATATAAATATACATATATGAAAGTGTAGTTTATACATAAAACTAAATCTCCATAAAAATGCATATAGACATGAATATATAGATATACATATAAAAATGTATATAGTTAAACTATATACATATATATGTAAAACTATATACGTACATATATCAATGTATATATACACACATATAAAGATATACGTATACATACATATAGTAAGGTATACACAGGCATTATTACAGAAGTATATGTATATAAACGTGCAAATATAAGTATATATACATATTCAGAGGTGTGTATGTATATAAAATATATAAACATAAAGATATATAAACACACATATAAAGGTGTATATATGCACTACATATAAACATTTATGTATGTATAAAGGTACGTAATACCTATATCAAGATATATATGTATAGACACACACAAATGAATATCTATACCTCCATATTTATCAAAGCGTATATGCAAATAGACACACATAGAAATATGTGCATCCATATATAAAGATATACAGAGACATTTGTATATAAAGGTGTTTACGTGAATATATAAAGGGATCTATCCATGAACATAAAGATATATAAATATATGTATAAAGGGATATATATGTAAATATAAAAAATATATCAATATGAACATACATCCATAAGGGATATATGTCTAGGTAAAGACATGCAGACACTATGTAGATACAAGTGCTCATATAAGTGTACATAAAGGTACATGTACGTAAGTAAAGATGTAGAGAGACATGAATATATAAAGGTGTCTCTACGCACATATATAAAGGGACGCATGTGTAAGTATGTAAATAAGTACATACATAAAGGGCCTATACCTAAGTGAAGATGTACACGTGTACATTAAGGTATTTATGGGAATATCTGTAAAGGGGCATCTACGTGCATATAACAATAGAGAGATACGTGCATATTCATAAGGGATATGCAGCTAAGAAACGATACACAGACACGTGTGTATAAGACCGTGTTCATACAGATGCACACGAAGGTGTACATACGTACAGATGGATACCTCTGCACATGCAGGTGTTGATGTGCACCTAGACTCTAGAGACGGGAATATGTACACACTCTGTGAAGACGACAGGCCTAAGTGAAGATGCGTGGACATGCGTGTGTGTAAAGGAGCACAGGTAAGCGTGTATGCAGGGCTCGCACACGCACCCCCGCGCCGGTGGGGAGCCGTACCTGTAAAGTCCTGCACACGTGGCGCTGCGCAGAGGATGCTATGGACAGGAGCGCATGCAGAAAGGCACGTGCACAGGTGTGTGCAGAGCACCTAAAGGTACGTGCGTGCACAAGTACACACACAGACACGCTCACACGCGTGTCCACATGTAAGTGCACTCTGCCCCGTGGCTGGTTGCGCCCACGATGCAACCTTCCCGAGGGCACAGGTGCGCGCACGCCCGCCGACGCCACACGAGACGCGGATGCCCTGCACACCCCACCTTCCCTGAGGGGCCGCGGCCTCGCCGGCACCTCCGCACTCAGGTGAGAGAGGCCGTGCACGTACCTGCGGGCGGCTTGGGCCTGGGCGGGTAGCGGCCGTCATGCGGGTCGGCGTTGCCAAAGTACCCTGTGGGGTGGAGCAGAGACGGTCCCTGAGGCCTGTGCGGCGCGCTCTGTAGCCCCCGGACCCTTTCCAGGTCGCCAGGGCGCCGGGGCCGAAGCGCACATGTTCCTGACGCCGCTCACTCCACGGCAGCACGGCTCTCCGGGTTTGGGCACGCGGGCATTCTTATGCAGACGGATGCTCCGGGTCCTAAGAGCTACACGTGCACGTTTGGGGCCAGCCAGGCCCCGTGGAGAGGAAGCACGTGGCGGCGTCTCCCAGAGGGTGAGTCTCGGGGCGCCGGAGCGCTTGTAACATAGCTCATGGGTCTTGCGTAAAGGGGGGTGTCTGGAAACATCTATGAGCCGTGACCCCTCATTAACATCTTGGAGGACACCGCATGCCACGGGTAGGGATTTGGGGAGGACACTGCATCCCGGGCACAGGGATTCGGGGAGGACACTGCAACCCATGGGCAGGGATTTGGGGACAACACTGCATCCCACGCGCAGGGATTTGGGGACAACACTGCATCCCACGTGCAGGGATTTGGGGAGGACACCGCATCCCACGCGCAGGGATTTGGGGACGACACCTCATCCCAGGCGCAGGGATTTGGGGACAACACTGCATCCCACGCGCAGGGATTTGGGGACAACACTGCATCCCACGCGCAGGGATTTGGGGACGACCCTGCATCCTACGCACAGGGATTTGGGGAGGACACCGCATCCCACGCACAGTGATTTGGGGAGGACACCGCATCCCAGGCGCAGGGATTTGGGGAGGACACCACATCCCAGGCGCAGGGATTTGGGGAGGACACCGCATCCCACGCACAGGGATTTGGGGAGGACACCGCATCCCAGGCGCAGGGATTTGGGGAGGACACCGCATCCCAGGCGCAGGGATTCGGGGAGGGCGCAGGGGGCTGTTTGGCGCATCCCAGCAAACCCATCGAAGACGTGCACCCTGACGAAGGGACTCAGGGGTGGGTCCTCCAACCCCCCCTGACGTTGCACTGGACTGCTTGTCAAAGAGCCTCCGGCTATTCGAGAATCTTCGGCATTTCCCCAACGCTCAAGCTGCGTCCACACGCGCTTACCTCCTCCGCCGTCAGAAATGCCAGGCTGCGGGCGCGGGCGCGGGGGCGGGGGCGGCCTGGGCCTTGGGTAGATCCCTGGGGGGAAACAGCAAGGCCATTTTAGGGAGGTCACGGCGTGTCTCGGCCACCGGCCAGCCACGGAATTCAGGGCGCAGCGCACAGGCTTCCACCAACGCTCCCCAAAGCCCGTGGCTCAGGCCAGCCCCCGCCGCCCTACCTGGTCAGCTTCTAGGGCTTTGGCGCTGTTGGATTGCAAAGGGCTTTACTGACCTCATCCGTCCAGATCAGCTCTTGCTTATTATTATTATTATTATTATTATTATTATTATTATTATTATATCTATGGGAACAGCATCACGCAGGTTTTTGACGCCAAGGAGACACACAGAGGAGGTGACCTGCAATCACGCACAGCGTGCACAGGGGAGGCTTCTAGGAACGGGACATGATTTGGAAAGCTGCAAACAAGCGAGAAAGGAGCTCGCTCGCAGCCTAATTAAAAAAACCCATCACAGGCAGAAAACAAATAAATAAATTAATTAATTAAATAAATAAAAATCCACCAGGAGCGCACCACCTGCGGCGCTCGGAGCAAGGGGAAATAAAATGAGTGACGTCTGTTCCCCGCGGTGGGGACTGCTGCTCAGGATGGTGACTTGGTGTCCCGCATAGCTGGCCGTTCCTAGCTCGGTGAACCCACCCGACACCCCATAAAGACAAGGCGGGCTCCGCGTGCAAGGAGGCCGAGGGCTGGAGACACCTACCTCCACCGTGGTCCGGTATCCCGGGCTGGGGCTGGGGCTGGGGCTGGTACGGGGGTCTCGGCTTTGGGTACAAGTCTGCAGGGAACACGACACAGCGTTCTTAGGGGACCAAGCGCCTTCTGTGACCACCACCCTATAAAGAGAGCATGTCCACACCCCCACTACACAGTTCCTGTTTTAGGCCCATTCGCTGCCCAGCCGGGCCCAGGTGGCCGTGGACTCGCGGCCCATCCCGGGGCCTGTAGATGGACCATCCACAGAAAAGCACAGGTGCACACTTCACCCGCACGTGCACACTCGCACACTCTCTCCTGGAAGCTAGCTTTCAGGCCACAGGGCGCAGAGGCCCCAGGAGGCAGGCGGGTACCCGCTGACCTAGAAGACCAGCTTGCGACTAAAAACCATAATCCTAATTTTTTTTTCGATGGTTCTAATTTTTTAAAAAGGCGGAGATTTCGCCGGGTGCCTCCGTTTAAATCTATGCTGATGCTTTGTCACTGAGCATGCTCTTGTGTGTCTCTCTTCTATCTTAACAACATGGTTCATATTTGTGCATTACTAGTTTATTACTTGTTGATATGTCTTACAGGACACATATTATATACAACTAAGTATTAGATTTTATTATATATAATGTAAATATTTTATATACAATTTATATTGACTTCTGTAAATGCGACAAATGCTATATGTAATATATATTATCTCTGTGCTATGTATGTACTATATATCATTACATGCTACGGAATATAAATATATTCATTTTATTTTACTTATTTTTTAAAAGATTACGTATTTTTTTTTTTACATTTATTCATGAGGGACCCAGAGAGAGAGAGGCAGAGACACAGGCAGAGGGAGAACGAGGCTCCTCGCAGGGAGCCCAATGCAGGACTTGATCCCAGGAACCCGGGGTCACGACCTGAGCCGAAGGCAGATGCTCAACCACTGAGCCCCTCAGATGCATCTAAATGTTTTTATTTCATTTATACTAGATATATATGGTTATTCATTTATTTTATGTATACTATAGATGCTACATCATAGATATGCTGTATTAGGTACAATAACATTATATTTTATATTATGATTTTTTTTATATCTGTATTATATATGCTGTTATATATACTATATTATATGCAAAATTATATATTATATTTTATATATAAGTTAATAATTTAAATGCTATATAATGTGTATTGCATGTGAGGTACACATATTTCCAGTGTATGGGTGGACCACATTCTCTTTATCCATCCATCCATCCATCCATCCTTCTATCCGTCCACTCTTCCATCCATTCACACTTTTATCCATCCATCCATCCACCCATCCATCCAGCCATCTACCCATCCATCATCCATCCATCTATTCTCCCCATCTAGGCATGCATCCATGCATTCATCTATCCAACCATCCATTCCACCATCTACCTATCCATCCACTGATCTACCCCTCCATCCATTCACCCATCTACATATCTTCCCATCTACCCATCTATCTATCCATCCATCCATCCATCGATCCATCCATCCATCCATCCATCCATCCATCCATCCATCCATCGATCCATCGATCCACCCATCCATCCATCCATCCATCGATCCATCGATCCACCCATCCATCCATTGATCCATCCACCCATCGATCCATCCATCCATCCATCCATCCACCCACCCATCCATCCATTGATCCATCCATCGATCCACCCATCCATCCATTGATCCATCCATCCATCAATCCATCCATCCATCCATCCACCCATCCATCCATCCATCCATCCATCCATCCACCCATCCATCCATCGATCCATCCATCCACCCATCCATCCATCCATCCACCCACCCATCCATCGATCCACCCATCCATCCATCGATCCACCCATCCATCCATCAATCCATCCATCCATCCATCCACCCATCGATCCACCCATCCATCCATCGATCCACCCATCCATCCATCCATCCATCCATCCATCCATCCACCCATCCATCCATCGATCCACCCATCCATCCATCCATCCATCCATCCACCCATCCATCCATCCACCCACCCATCCATCGATCCACCCATCCACCCATCGATCCATCCATCCAACCATCCACCCACCCATCCATCCATCGATCCATCCATCGATCCACCCATCCATCCATTGATCCATCCATCCATCCATCCATCCATCCATCGATCCATCCATCGATCCACCCATCCATCCATTGATCCATCCATCCATCAATCCATCCATCCATCCACCCACCCATCCATCCATCGATCCATCCATCGATCCACCCATCCATCCATTGATCCATCCATCCATCAATCCATCCATCCATCCATCCACCCATCCATCCATCCATCCATCCACCCATCCATCCATCGATCCATCCATCCATCCATCCATCCATCCATCCATCCATCGATCCATCCATCCATCCATCCATCCATCCATCCATCCATCCACCCATCCATCCATCGATCCACCCATCCATCCATCAATCCATCCATCCATCCATCCATCCATCAATCCATCCATCCACCCATCCATCCATCCATCCACCCATCCATCCATCCACCCACCCATCCATCCATCCACCCATCCATCCATCGATCCACCCATCCATCCATCAATCCATCCATCCATCCATCCATCCATCCATCCATCCATCCATATATCCATCCATCCACCCATCCATCTATCCATCCATCCATCCATCCATCCACCCATCGATCCATCCATCCAACCATCCACCCACCCATCCATCCATCGATCCATCCATCGATCCACCCATCCATCCATCCATCCATCCATCCACCCATCCATCCATCCATCCACCCATCCATCCATCGATCCATCCATCCATCCATCCATCCATCCATCCATCCATCCATCCATCTACCTATCCAGCCAGCCAGCCATGTACCCTCCCCATTCATCCAGGCATTCACGCATGCATCCATCCATCTATCTGTTGAAGGACATTAGGACTGTCATCACCTTTTTGCTGTTGTGAATCATGCTGCTGTGCACGTGGATCTCCACATGTTTGCTGGACTCCCTGTTTTCCAGTGTTTCTGCTATATACCTGGGAGTGGTATTGCTGGATCACATAGAAAAACTTTTTGGGGTTTTTTGTTTCTTTGTTTTTGTTTTGTTTTGCTATTGGATTTGCTGCCAGAGGGTTCTCCACAGTGGCTGCACCAGTTCCCATTGCTATGAACAAATGTACCGGGGCTCTGATTTCTCCACACCCAGACCGACTCTTGTTATTCTGCATATTTTGGTTCTAGCCATCCTGCTAGGGACGCGTTAATGTCTCTCCGTGACTAGGTTTTGCCTTTTCCCAGTGAGTAGGGTTTTCCATGAACATCTGCAATCCCTTTGCACACTCAACGCCCCTGTGAACAGCCTCACAAATGCTTTGAGCAGCACCAGCTCCAGGGCGCTCGCTCGCTTCTGGCCAGCTGCCTCATCACTTACCTGAATTTGGCTTCTTGGTGGGTTCTGTGAAACAACAAAGAGAAAACGAATTCAATAAATCATTGACAACGTGTCCAAAAGTCACAGAAGGAACCATCAATACTCTAATGCAAAGTGTAGATTCCGAGGCCCCTATCTCGTGTTTTGAACACACATCCCATTGCGTAGGTAGGGGGAAAAACGGGACACGGTAGGATCCATAGCTACCAGTCTTCCCCAGCAGCTGGGCAAAGTTGGGGGCGGGAGGAATTTAGCCAGAGGATCAGCTCGGCTAAATTAGCACGTAAGTTAGAGCCCAGCCTTTCCGGAGGCGATGGAGAGAGACTCTGCACACCTGCAGAGAGGCTAACTTAGCCAAGACCATGCACAACAGGTGGGAGCCCACCTGGTACTACGCGCCGGAAAGCGGCCCCGTTTCTGGTGAGCAGAGGTAGGAGAGGTGGAGGTGAGCTTAGGGAGCTTATCCATTCAACAAACGTGTAAGTGTCCACGGGTGCAGCCTGAGCATGGATGTGGCCCGAGACCCCGCTGGCGAGGGAGGCACCCCAGACCCCAAAGCAACTCCGGAGCTTCTGCAGAAGCAAAGCCCCCCGGGAAACACGGCCACTTACCGGGGTCATCCAGAGCATCAGCCAAGTCAAAGTCACGTTGACCTGTGGAGGGGACAGCGGGTAAGTCGCTGGGACATGAAGCGTCAGGGGTGCTGGCTCCTGGCTGCTCCCTCTTTGCCCCGTGTCCCTGCTCAGCCAGACAGGAGCCTTGGTGCAAAGCTCAACCCCCGGGAGAGCTCAGCACAGGGTCAAAGGGTCCTGCTGTCCCCCTGTTTGCTGGACGCATGCCGTTTGCAGACACTGCTGGGTGCTGGGTATGTGCCAACGAACCCCGCAAGCCCTCCGTGCCCGGCTCTTTCAGGGGGACAGGCACGTGAGCACCCCTCAAGGCAGGGGCAGGATGCCTCGAGGACCACAATGCATGCCACGGGCAAGGGCACGTCCTGTGCGAGCACACCTGGAGGCCTTCCTGGAGGAGGAGGTGAATGACCGATGCACCGTTTTGAGAACAAAACACCCCAAAGGAGAGAAAGTAACATGTTTAATGGGGCTGAAAGGCGGACAAGAGCAGTCAGGCGGACGCACACGAAAACCCACAAAATCCACACACTGGGCCTTGCAGCCCTTCTGCAGAGGCGGCCCCCGAGAAGGCGGCTGTATACCTGCTGCTCCGGCTGCTGCAAAGCCCCACGTCGACGAGGCTCAGAACCGGCTGTTTCCCCGTGTTTCACCCCCGACCCCAAAGCTCCTATTTCACCGCGACCCCAAAGCTCCCCAGAGCCGAGCCCCAGGCAGTGGGTTATTACTTTTGCTTTGCAAACAGGGCCCTGCGACAAAGCCTTCCCTGGGCCCCAGGGCGGGAGTGGGGCTCCTGGGGGCGGGGCGGGCTCTCCCGGGGGGCGGTGGTTCTGCTGCTGTGCAATCCCAGGCCTCTCTGCTGCAGCTGCTTGCACCACCTGGTGCTTTCTTTACCCGCACTCCCTGACCTGCTCCCTCTGGAAGAGTTAACCTGGTGACCCACGAGCAAGTGCATTTTGTCTGAAACAAAACAAAACATTAAAAAAATAATAAGAAGAACCAGAAAATGTTTGGATGAGCTGAGAGCGGCCCCGGCCGCCCCGAGTTTGTCTGCAGCCCATGGACACTCCTTCCCGCAGGCCTTTCCACCTTTGGCCGCATCCAGCGTCACCGAGGGAACATCAGAAGACATTTCCATCATGGTTTTGTTTTTAAACCGCTTCCTTGAGGGGCGCCTGGGGGTGGCTCAGAGGTTGAGCATCTGCCTTGGGCTCAGGGCGTGACCCCAGGGTCCCGGGATCGAGTCTCATGTCGGGCTCCCCGTAAGGAGCCTGCTTCTCCCTCTGCCTGGGTCTCTGCCTCTCTCTCTCTGGGTGTCTCATGAATAAATAAATAAAATCTTCTTTTAAAAAAAGAAATAATAAAGCAGCTTCCTTGAGCTAGCATCTGGCCATTTGAAGCGCTCCTGAGCGCGAGCAACCACCAGCTCCATCCATTTCCAGAACGTTCGGCTGCGTGCCCCCTGCCCTTCCCCTGCTGGAATCAATCCCACTGAGTGCGTCGGGGAGGGAGGGTCGCCCACAGGGCACCAGGTGCAGGTGCCAGACCAGGAGCTGGTTTCTGGGGGGCTTGGGGGGCGGGGGGCGCACAGGGCCGCGCGGCCATGGGAGGGGGGTCTGCTGGGCCCCCTGTGCGCTCCACTGTGCAAGCCCCCCTCTCCAAGGGGAGGCCCTGCATGTTGACCAATAAGCATCGCCCTGCTGTGCTGGGGGTGCCTCGCCCCCGAAGCTCCAGTCCCCCGAAACCACACCCGCGCCCACTAAACTGCTCCAACCAGCTCCGGCCACGCCCGGCATCCCAGATCAGCCAACGCCTCTGCATGTTATCTGCACGGGACAGCCGGCCGTGACACCCACGCCTTCACGTGTCCGTCCCCGCCTCGCCACCCCCCACGCTCCACGCCCCCTCCTTTCTCAGCAGCACCGGGTGGAGCCCTGGGACACAGGGATGAGGGCCGGTGACCAGGCAGCCAGAGCTGCACCCTAGGTCTTGCCCTGTGGGCCGGACTCAGGTGTGCAGGGCGCTGTCCCCAGGGGCCTCCTGCATCACCTGGCAACACAGCGTCAGGCACTTGTGTGCAGCACACTCTGGTCCTCCAGGCCCGGAGGGACCCAGCGGGCACGCTCCGTGCTCTCCTGAGGGGCTGCAGCCCCCCCGCCCAGCCCCGCAGCGGGGGTCACCATGCATTTCGGGTCCTAGCTGGGCCAGGAGGTGTGGCAGGCTCCCGATGCTGCTCCGGGGGCTCAGCCTGCTCACCAGGCCTTCGCTCCCGTGGCCACGATTTTCCACCGTGGAGCCCAGGAGGCGGGGGCGCGTGTCCCAAGATGTGTTTGTGATCGGCTCTCCGTTCGCTTAGCGAGCTCGAGGACGTTTAATCAAGCCACATGTCTCGGATTTGTGACCCAAGGAGGAAGCAGCGTCCTGTGTGCCGGGGTCGTGAGGCTGGCGATCCCGCTGACATCCCGGGGTCGGGGGGCTTACGGCGCAGGTCGTGCCGCTGGGGAGGCTGCAGTCACCATTATGCACAACAGTCCCCTGCTCCTCCCATTTTGTGGTTTTTTTTTTTTTTTTTTTTTTTTTTTTTAGAAAAAGCTATTCTGGGGTCTTTGAGTAGCGTTTGCAGGAACTTTGTCATCTCCAAGTACCAGACCGGGAACACCAGCCCGGTTTGACCCCTGATCGGACCCTCCCGTCCGATCCCCACCGCACGTGTGACTCCGGGGTCTCTCAGCTTCTACACACACCCTTGAGCTGACGTGACAAAGGGCACGTGCAGACCGCAGGACTGTTGTTGGAATAATAAGGACACCGCGCGGACGCCGTGGCTTCGCAGCAGCGCGGCCCCACCACTTGCCCGCCCGGCCGCGGCCACCACGCACAGCACACAAGCGCACGCCCGAGCGTCCCCTGCAAGCGCAGAAGGACCGTCCGCTCGGATCTAAGGGAGAGAATGGGCCCCAGGCAAGCCGTGAGCAAAAGGCAGAAAAAACACCAGCAAGCACAGCATGAGTATCACGCGACGCCGTGGACTTTAAAGACGGTGGACCGTGTCCGCATGGTGGCCCGTCCCCCACGCGGGAGCGCAGACAGGCTCTGAGAGGCTGTGATTCCAGCCCACATCCCTGTATCCGTGTCCCCCGCAGGAAAAAAAAATGCTTTTCCAGGCATTTATTTATTTATTCATATTTTTTCATATAAGGTTTTCTTTCTTTATTCAAGGCCCAGGCGGGTGTGGGTGCACGGCCGCGGGAACTGCTCGGCACAAGTGCATGAGTCTCTGGGGCGCTCACGAGGTTTCCGTGTGCACCGGGAGCAAGGGTTACGCAAGACGGCCGGGTTGTGATTCGGGGCACTTCAGTGCACGAACGAGCGGGGACGCCATGAGGGACACTGCCCAGGGGCGGCCCGGCGGCTGCTCCGTGGGGCCGAGCTGGTGACCCCGTGGCTCAGGCCGCCCCTGGAGCACCACCCCGTCCGGCGTGCCCTGCAGCTGAGCACAGCTGAGCCTCCCCGTGCAAGGCCAACCAGCTGTCCCGGTTCCCAGCGTCCCCAGGTGCCCTTTGGACGAAAGCCCGTGGGAGGGACCTTCTGGTGGGATGGAGCGGAGGCGCTCACCCCACCCCAGGGCTCGGTGGAAGGGAAAGATTTTGTGCATGGAGAGCTGCGTGCACACCAGGGCTGCTCCTAACCTCTGCCCTTCTGCCTGTGTGGCTCTCAGACCCTCGCGGGCGTGTGATTCAGCCCGTCATCTGCTCCCGTGCAGATTCCAGATCGGCAAGTCTGGGCGAGGCCGAGACTGCATTGCTCAGCAGCTCCCAGGGGGTGTTGCGGTTGCTGTTGGCCTGGGGACCCCACGTTGCAAGTCCACCGTCCAAATAGGAAAGACATGCTTCCTCCCTGCTCTTTCCAGTGGGCCGAACCCCCCAGGACCCACTGAAGAAGATAAGAGCCGAAGAAGAGCCTCAGGCTGCTTCTTCTCAGAAGTAGGAGGGCAGGCAGCTTTGCACCGGCCATGGGGGCCCTGTGCATGCAGCGTGCAAATATTCCAAGTCGATGCCACTGGGGCCACCTTGGGAGCAGCCCTGTCAGTAAGTCCAGGAAACTGCAAGGGATGGTCATGGGTCTTGAGCACACACAGCTCTGTTCACTTGCAAAAGGAAACCCACCCCCTTTTGGGTATGACTTGTATGCACATGGGACCCTGCTGCTTCCCCAGACACCCCTGAATACGATGCATCTGGCCTCATATCCACCCTGAGCGTGAAAAACTAGAGAGGCTCATTGATGTCATCTAGGGTGGGGGCTCTAGATGCTCCCCACGTGCTTCTGAAGTCCTCTGGGTAAGAGGCAGGGGCTCCCCGAATTACCGACGCAGAAGGACCCCCTGGGAAGCTAGGAAAGCACCCAAGATGGGGTCCCAGAACCAGGCACTGGGGCCGGGGACTCTGCATCTGGACCCCATCCCCCAGCATTCCTGACTCCCGCCACCCAGCAAAGTTTCCCATCTACCTCCCCAGAGGATCGCCACTCTGTCCAGGTCATATTTCACAGCGATCCACCAGGATAAAAACAAAACACCATCGGAAGAAAACGTTTTGAAAACTCTTGAGAACGGTCTGCCCCAGGGTCGCCCGGGAAAGCCATCTGCATGCTCACGGCACAAGAGGACAACGCTTTGCACGCATTGCCCCCTGTTCTCTCTCTCTCTCTCTCTTTTTTTTTAAGATTATTTATTTATTTATTTATTTATTTATTTATTTATTTATGAGAGACAGAGAGAGAGAGAGGCAGAGACACAAGAGGAGGGAGAAGCAGGCTCCATGCAGGGAGCCCGACATGCGACTCGATCCCGGGTCTCCAGGATCACGCCCTGGGCCGAAGGCAGGCGCTAAACCGCTGAGCCACCCAGGGATCCCCTGCCCCCCTCTGTTCTCAAGAACGTGGCCGTTTCTACAGCAGCTGCGCTCACCACCGAGGCGCCCCCTTCAAGGGCGCAGCTCAAGGTCACA
Organism: Urocyon cinereoargenteus; assembly: GCA_032313775.1. NCBI lineage: Eukaryota > Metazoa > Chordata > Mammalia > Carnivora > Canidae > Urocyon > Urocyon cinereoargenteus. Next base: position 117,733,204 of record CM063496.1, read on the forward strand.
GGGAAAGTAGGGACGCAACATGATTAAACAGCCCTGGATCCACCCCAGTCCTGCAACAGAAACAAACACAGCGATATTTCTGCGAACACAGCTGCGGGAGCCCGGGTGCTGAGAAGAGGCAGAAAAACCATGGAAGCCTCTGGAAATCCAGCAGCGTGGGTGTCTGGGGCGGTGGAAGTGGATATATGAAAACATTCTGGATGGTTCATATTTTGTGTCGACGTGGCCGGGCGATGGTGCCTGGATGTTTGGTCAAACACTAGTGTAGATGTCACTGCGCAGGTATTATCATCTGCAGTCACGTGCCAGGAAATCACATCACCCTCCGTAGTGTGGGTGGGCCTTCTCTCATCTGCTGAAGGCCTTAAATGGAGTGAGGTTTCCCGGAGAAGAAGGGACTCAGACTCAACACGGCAGGGTCACATCCTAGCTGAGCTTGTAGCCTGCCCTGGAGGTTTCGGACCTGCCAACTACACAGTCCTGTGGGACAGTTCCTTAAAATGTATCTGAGTCTGTAGATTGATGATGATGATAATGATGATAATGATGGTAGAGAAAGAGAGAGAGAGACATGAGTAGTTGGTTGTATGGATGAGTGAGTGAATGCATAGATGCATGATGGATGACTAGATGAATGGATGGATGGATGGGAGGATAGATGGGTGGGTGAATGGATAAATGATGGATGGATGGGTGGTGCATGGATAGATATGATAGGTGAGTGGATGGATGGATGGATGGATGGATGGATGGAAAAACATGGGTGGATGGGTGAGTGCATGATAGATATGATGGATGGATAAATGGATGGATGGATGGATGAATGGATGGATGGAAAAATGATGGATGGATGGGTGAGTGAATTGATAGATATGATAGGTGAGTGGATGGATGGATGGATGGATGGATGGATGGATGGATGGATGGAAAAATTATGGGTGGATGGGTAAGTGCATGGATAGATATGATGGATGGATCAATGGATGGATGGATGGATGGATAGATGGGTGGGTGGATGGATGATGGATAGGTGGATGGATGGATACATAGATGATAGATGGATAAATGGATGGATAGACGGATGGATGGGAGGATAGGTGGATGGGTGGTGCATGGATAGATATGATGGATGGATAAATGGATGGATGGATGGATGGATGGATGGATAGATAGATATGATAGATGCATGGATGGATGGATAGATGGGTGGGCAGATACATGAATGGATAGATGGATGGATGGGTGGATAGATGGGTGGGTGGATGGATAAATGATGGATGGATGGGTGGTGCATGGATAGATATGACAGATGAGTAGATGGATGGATAGATGGGTGGACAGATAGATGGTAGATTGACAGACAGACAGATGTATGTACATAGAGGTGGACAGATATTAGGCAATATTTAGGTAGGTAGGTAGGTCAGACAGACACACAGAGGCAGACAGCTAACATCAGATTTCTCAGCCTGAGGACTAGCAACATCTGGGGCTGGATCCCTCTGTGATGTGTGCAGCAGACACCGGGCGGCACCCATTGAGGACACCAGCCCCCCTACTCACAGTTGTGACAACCACACATGACTCCAGATACTGCCAAGGGTCCCCTGGTGGCAAAGCCACCCCTAGTTGACAATGGCGGTCTGTCACATGTCTCCCGAGGGGATGTCACTTCCGGCCTGGCCGTGCAGGCTGATGATGCATCACTGAACGGGGAACCCCAAAACAGCCGCCTCCTGGCGCCACATATCCATGAGCCTCCACCCAGGGGTCAACCAGATGGCCCAGTGCTCAATCATCATCCCTGCCAGGGAGCCCTGACGCTGACGGCGTGACTCTGGGTGCTTCTGAACCTGCAGATGCCGAGTCCCACCCACATGCCCAATGAGCATCTCAAGGGGCAGGGCCTGCGTGGTGCCTTTAATCCAGCTCCTCCCAGATGACTCTGCAGGAAGGATTGGGAAGCGCCGCCCTACATAGCTGGGCAGATCTGGCCCTGCCGATGGGCCTGGTGACAAAACAGGCTCCAGTGACCCAACTGGCTTTGGCCTTCACACTCCTACATTGGCTACGTCCAAGGTAGTCGGAGGCGTGAGGAAAGAGGCAAAACCAAGAGACACTCTTGATTGTCTTTAGAGTGTGGCCTGTCCTGTTGGCCTTGGGCAGGTGTCCCATCCTCCACGTATCACCATCTCAGAAGCAAAACCAAAACGCCCTGCACAGCTCCATGCAGCAGGTGACACGAATAAATGCCACAATCCGTGAAAAATAGGAGAAAAAGATGCACAGGAACACGGTAACGTAGGTCACGGAAAACCACAGCGTATCTATAAGGTAACGTCGCTCTGGCGGAACGATGGAGAGATCTTAGATACGTAGAAATGTTTCCTTTTCTTCCTGACAGACCCAACCCACAAGCTGGCCTCGGCAAGTTTCTGTTCCGCTTCGGCTTCCTCGTTGGGACCGCAGGCAGAGGACGGAACCCTGCCGGGCCTCAGTTTACGCATCTGTAAGGCGGCGGCACGCGTGGCAGCGACATCGGGCTGCGTGGCGAGCAGCGGCGTGCGTGGTGTGCCGGACGTGTGAGCGTCGCGCCACGAACAAGGCGCACGAGGGCCGCTGCGGGCTCCCTGCTAACCGATCCCACAGGTGCCCGAGGACCTGCGTGGCCCCTGAGGGCATTTCCCTCCCTCCTCCCTGCACCGTGCAGGTGCACTTGTCCCAAGTGGGGACCTTCCACCTCCCGTTGACCCCACGCGGTCACGACAATAGACTCCGGGATGCGCTTTCTGCAGGAGGCGCTGGGTTTGCAGCTGCACTAAATGCGAGCTGTCCCGTGTGGCCCCTGCGCCCGCACACCTGGCCTGGCATCACCCTGCGTGCCATTCGGCACGTGCACACGCAGGTGAGACACCCAGGTGACCCTGCCCGCGGCAGTGGCATCTCGCTGCGCCTCCCGCGACAGCCCATCGGGGACCCAGACAACCAACGCCTCGTCCCTGAACGCGTGTCGGTCGAGATAAACGGGAGGCGCCCCGGCTAACCGACACCCCCCACCCGCCCCGTGCCACCGCCGCCCGCCCTTCCATGCGTGGAATGGGGTCTTCGAATGCCCGGAGTGGAGAGGGGGGTCTCAATCCCGCACCCATGGGTGTGTTCCGGTTCCTACACACCCCAGCCTCGCCCCTGACACACCGAAGCCCCGCATCCGGGATGCAGCCCGTGTGCCCCCCCCCCCCCCCGCCCAGCAGCCCTGGGCGTAAACAACTCACATGGTTTCCATTTGCAGCCAGGGGCGGGCCGTTCACCCGAAAGCTGCACAGTCGGGCAGAGGCTCTCCCCTCTGCCCCGACCCCCAAGCCCAACCAGCCCCAGGGGCGCCGCCCGCACACCAGCCAGCTGTGCTCCCGCTCTGTGCCGGTGCCGGTGACAGCTAATACCGCCCCTCAGGGGAATTGAAAACACCCATTGCCCCCTCCCCGCGGAGACCAAGCCCCCAGAAAGACAGGCCGGGTTTGCAAAGCAGAACAAAACAGCAGAGCCGGGGGCTTGCCTCCAGGCGCTGCCGGCCTGCACCTGGCAGGTCCGGGTCCGTCCCCCGGGGCCGGCAAGACCCCTGTCCCCTGTGCCTTCCCAGAAGCCACATGCCCGTCCCTCCCATTCCCGTCTGGCAACGCACAGCCGTGTATTTGGGGGAAGCTGCGCTGGAGGAGTTTTGCAAAGCGGCCAGAGCGCCAGCCCAGCACCCACGGGGCTCCCCCTCGGGGCCTGAGCGTCTCTCACCTTGTGTGCGCATCAGAAAGCCCAGCATCGTGATGCACAGGAGACCCCACCGGCTCCCCATGGTTGGCGGCGGCAGGAAGGAGCCTCGGTGGAGGTGGAGGCCGCAGCCCAGAGGCTGGTGAGATCCGGCCTCCCGGACCCCACCCTCGATGTGTTGACTTCCTGTCTCCCGGCTTGGAAGGAAGGGAGGAGATGTTTCAAGCGGAAAGTATGAACCCAGCAGCAGTCCCTTTGCCAGATGCTCGTGAGCCCCAAGCTCAGATGCCAAACCCCACGCCCTGGAGCCCGAGAGGCAAGTGCTTGCATGCCGCAGGCCGACCCGGAGCGGCGCTCGACGGCCAGCCCTCGGCCCGGCAGGGAAACTGGCATCGTCACCTGGTGCCAGTGGGCCTCCCTCCGCTTCGGGAAGCGGGCGCACCTGCTTGGCAGCTCCGCTCCCTGCAGGCGTGGGAGGCACCACAAGATCAAAGGTGCCAACCCCGAGCCCGGGAAGGAAGGACACTCCCTGCCTCTGGACTTACAGATGCCCGGCTTTCTGCCTCCCGAGCGCGGACTTGACACAAGTTCCCACGTTCACTCAACAGACGTGGTCTGGTTCTGAGCCAGGCCCACGCTGGGGGCCCGGGAATGCGGTGATGAAGAGTGATTCCTTGTTCACCAAGAGGAGGGGACGTGGAAACTTAAACCAGATGGTGGCAGTGTGACATTATGTAACATACAGATGAGGCCTTGGGCGGCCAGGATGGCAGGCTCCGAACTCAGCTGGGTGTCCCAAGGGCTTCTGGAGAGGGTGGTGGCCTCCAAATGATTTTGAAAGCGGATTAGGAAGGACGCAAAACGGGAGGGACACAGTGTGGGCTTAAGGACGCTCGGGAGGAAACAGGAAACCGAGGGCTGCTGTGCGGGGCGGGAGGTGGGGGGACAGCAGTAGGGGCGCTGTGCACGACGTCAACTGTTACAGACTGAAGGTTTGGGGCGGGGGGTGCAAATTCATAGATTGCAGCCCCGTCTTTCCACGGGATGGTGATGGAGGTGGGCCCTGTGGGAGTGATTACATTGACATCAGGTCATGAGGGTGGGGTCCCCACGATGGGATTCGAGTCTTTATAAGAAGACGAAGACGCAGTAGGGCTCTATGACGTGAGGACACGAGGAGAACACGGTGTCTACACCCTAAGGAGAGGCCTCAGGGTGAACCAGTCTTGGTCCTAGCGAGGTCCCACACTCCCAGCCTCACCCTGCCTGGATCTCAGGTCATGAGGGTGGGGTCCCCACGATGGGATTCGAGTCTTTATAAGAAGACAAAGACGCAGTAGAGCTCTATGACGTGAGGACACGAGGAGAACACGGTGTCTACACCCCAAGGAGAGGCCTCAGGGTGAACCAGTCTTGGTCCTAGCGAGGTCCCACACTCCCAGCCTCACCCTGCCTGGATCTCAGGTCATGAGGGTGGGGTCCCCACGATGGGATTCGAGTCTTTATAAGAAGACGAAGACGCAGTAGAGCTCTATGACGTGAGGACACGGTGTCTACACCCCAAGGAGAGGCCTCAGGGTGAACCAGTCTTGGTCCTAGCGAGGTCCCACACTCCCAGCCTCACCCTGCCTGGATCTCAGGTCATGAGGGTGAGGTCCCCACGATGGGATTCGAGTCTTTATAAGAAGACGAAGACGCAGTAGAGCTCTATGACGTGAGGACACGGTGTCTACACCCCAAGGAGAGGCCTCAGGGTGAACCAGTCTTGGTCCTAGCGAGGTCCCACACTCCCAGCCTCAGCCCTACCTTGGTGTCACACTCCCAGCCTCTTTCCCACCTGGATCTCAGGCACCCAGCCTCCAGGATAGTGAGACCTAAGCCTGTATTGTGTAAGCCGTCCCGTCCTTGGTATGTTGTCATACCAGCCCCAACAGACGAACGTGCCAACTGGGACAAATGCTCTCCAGGTGAGGAGTAATCATTATTTGCCTCGTTCCTCAGTGACACAGCGTGGCTCAGCTCGTGTCCATGTGACAGCACCTGATAGATAACTCGCGATACCCTGTACATCCCGGAGGTAATATATACTTTCCCTGCCGAAGCCTGACTTGTCCGAGTAGGGGTGGCAGGATGGCATTTGGATGCCAACGGTGCTGCGCAGTCGACACTGGGACCCATTCGCTGCTTCGTGGGCCATCACAGCAGAGAATGCATTTGCCCCGGTATTTATGGGCTTTGTCCGACTCGGCATGTACGGCTAGTCCGTATTCCAAGTCAAAATACGCCATAGCCAATGTCTCAAGCCGCCCGAGGTCCATTGACTTTTGTGTCTCGTTTTGTCCTGGAGCAAAGGAAGCTAATGACAGTGTGGAACGGAAGGTCAGGACCTCTTGAAAATGATCTTATGGCTGTTCCTTCCCCCCTCCCCGAAACAAAAATCAGGACCGTGAACTGAGTTGGGCCTTCAAGAGCGAGGGCAAATTCCAAGGAGGGAAAAGGAAGGGAGAAGATTCTGGGTGAGCAAAGCGGAGGGGGTGCAGGTCTGTGCTCTCATGTCTGGTCTTTGATAATAAGGTCTGTGCGGGGTCCCCGGAGGGTTAAACCGATGACCGGCCGGGTCTTGACTTTGCTGGACCTGAATGTTGTATAAAGATTGTGGGTCTTCTGCAGGCAGGGCGGACAACATCCCACTGGTAATCAGGGCACGATGGAGACATGGTCCTCGTGTGAAGAGAAGCCCACTACTCGCCAGATGAGTTACAGATGGGGCTAATTTTTTGTTTTGTTTTCTTTTAAGATTTAATTTATTTATTCATGAGACACACAGAGAGAGAGAGGCGGAGACACAGGCAGAGGGAGAAGCGGGTTCCCTGCAGGGATCCCGATGTGGGACTCGATCCCGGGACCCTGAGATCATGCCCCGAGCCAAAGGCAGATGCTCAACCGCTGAGCCACCCGGGTGCCTCCACATGAGGCTAAATTTAACGGAAACATATCACAAAAGGGACCATTCCCTCACAACGGGACCTTCAAAATAGTCTTCTACGGATCTGGAGAAATTTCAGTCACTAGCGTACCGCAGAGCGAGGATTCACACCCAGGCAGCCTAGGGGAGCCTGGGTGGCTCAGATCGTGATCTCAGGGTCGCGGATCGAGCTCTGCACTGGGCTCCGTGCTCAGCATGAAGTCCGCTTGAGATTCTCTTTCTCGCTCTGCCTCATCCTCTGCTCGCTCTCTCTCTCCCTCTGTCTGAAATAAATAAATAAATCTTTAAAAAAATGTAAATCTAGGGAGGCTGATTCCAAGACTTGTGCATCCTTCACCTGTCCCGCTGGTGGCTAGCCCCAAGCATGTGCTCAAACATCGCCCGTGAAGGTAAACTGAGGGGAAAATCGGATGAAGGCGGCTGGTGAAGGGAATGGAAGTGACTGTGGAGTGGGTTGAGTTGACCCCAGAATGAGAGGACGAAGTCAAGCGCGATCGGCAGCGCTTGGCTTCGGGAGTCAACTGTTCTCCCCCAATGGCTTGACTTTCCGGTGAATAACGGACGCATCTGTTTCCCGGTTTCCTGAGTATTTTTCACATCTGGAAGACTCCAGCCTCTCACCCGGCAACTATTTAGCAATGACCTGCTTGATGAGAAGCACGGAGGTGACATGTGCCACTGAGCTAACGCACGTGGCGCCTTCAGGACATACTCAAGTAGGCGTTTTGGGATGACTTGTGTCTCTCTTCAGAAAGATACGTTATAGTCCTAACCACCAGGAGCTCAAAATGGGACCTTATTTGGAAACAGGGTTATTGCAAATGTAAGTAGTTGACATGGTCCACGTGGGCCCAGAGACAGAAGATGAGACATATCAAGTCTCTGGAACCTGAGAACATCACCTTGTTTGGAAATAGGGTCTTTACACATGGGATTAAGTGAAGGGTCTGAGATGATCTCATCCTGGATGAGGTGGCCCTACATCCGACGACAGGGGTCCTTGGAAGAGATAGAAGAGGAGACGCAGATGCAGAGGAGAAGCCGTGTGAGGATGGAGGTGGAGACGGGAGGGATGCGGCCACCAGCCTGGGGACACCTGGGGCCCCAGACGTTGGAAGAGGCAGGAGGGACCCCTCCCCCCGGAGCCTCCAGAAGGAGCGTGTCCCTGCCTGGCCTGGATCTCACCAACCCCATGTGGGTCTCAGATGTCTGGTCTCCACACCGGGGAGACGGGGAGACGATACATTCCTGTGGTTGAAGCCACCTGACTCGTCATTCTTTGTCACAGCAGCAACAGGACATTCCTACAACTTGCATTTTTTGAAACAAAAGTGTGTGTGAGGGGGAGGTAGTAAGCATCAACATTTTTCTTGTAGCACAGAAATCCACCCCTGAACCCCGACGTGCTAGCTGTCGGTGGACCCCACCACTGCCACGATATCAATGCCACATCCTGTTAATCGGCGCGATCATTGCACGGAATGACACGTGCATCTCTTTTGTGTTGCTCTGTGTGACTTTTTTTTCCGTGCACCTCTTTTGTGTTGTTGGGTTTTTGGTGTTTTTTTTGTTTTTGTTTTTGTTTTTTTCCCCCTCCATCAAAGAGGATTTGGACGCGGACAAAATGTAATAGTCCTGACAAAGGACAATGGAATGCGTCTCTCAAGCCCACATCAGCCCTCCCTGACACGGTGACCTGTGCGGAAAAGGCAGGCAATTCACCGCAAGAGCAATTGTCAGGACACAGAGCCCGGCTTTTCCGGCGGCCGCTCCGAGGTCGCCAGAGAAGCACTCAGGTGCCGGGAACGCGGTCTGAAATGTCACTTGCAGTGAATTAACCGCTCTGCCCCCGCCCCCCTCCCCCCCCCCCCCCCCCCCCGCCCGCCATCCAGGACCTGCGCGGTGCCATCCAGGACGGGAACCCAGGCCCGGAGCTTTCAAGCTCCATCCGACTTTGCAAAAATTTGCCTTTTCGTTCCTCTTTCCCCACAAAAGGCAAACAACAAAAAGAGAAACAACAAAAAAGAAAAAAAAAAGAAACAATAAACACATCAGTGAAGTCGGAGGCACTCCAAGGAAGCACCAAGTTCTTTCCAGCTTCTGTTTGGAATCCATCTGGAGAAGAAATACAACAGGGTGGCAAAGCCAGTGATTTTTTTCCCCCTATTTTCCCAGTTTATTACGTGTTCTCCCGCAGGCTCCGTGATTATGCCGCCGTTGCACAGACACCCGTTGACCGACCCTTGCTGGCTGCCTGCCTCCACGTGGCGCAGAAGAATACAAAGTCACCGTTTCCAGGAGGCTTCGAACCTGCCTGATAAGTGGAGTTAGTGCACAAGAGAGCAAAACAATAAAATAAAATAAAATAAAATAAAATAAAATAAAATAAAATAAAATAAAATAAAATAAAATAAAATAAAATAAAATAAAATATAAAATAGCATAAAATAAAATAAAATAATAAAATAAAATTAATAAAATAAAATAAATAAAATAAAAAATAGAATAAAAGTAAACTAAACTAAAATATAAAATAAAATAAGTAAAAATAAAATAAAGTAAAATAAAATAAAATAATAAAATAATAAAATAAAAAATAAATCTTGGTTGTGAAAGCTGTGTCTAAACCATCTTATCCCCCCCCCAAAAAAAAACTAGATTTAGGTAAAACAGACATAAAAGGGGAAACGAATCCTGATGTTTTTTGCAAGTTTTGTTTCTTTGCACTTAGAATATGTGTGCATGTTTCTTGAACTCCTGGTGCTCTGGTCTGCTTCTGCGCGGAGCATCATTGTAGAGCGACGTTACTGATGCAGATAAGGTGTGGGTGCACACAGGAGTGTGCACGCTTGTCTGTGTGACGCTTTTTATGTATTTTTTAAGACTTTAATCTATTTATTCATGAGAGACACACAGAGAGAGGCAGAGACATGGGCAGAGGGAGAAGCAGGCTCCCTGCAGGGAGCCCGATGTGGGACTCGATCCCGGGACCCCGGGACCCCGGGATCATGCCCTAAGCGAAAGGCAGACACTCCACCACTGAGTCCCCCAGCTGCCCCAATACTGCATGATTCAGAAGGCCATGGGCACATAGACACAGAGGTGGGACAAGCCAAGGGACGCTCAGGACAGCCAACAGCCCCCAGAAGCTGGGACACAGACATGGAGCAGGCAGTCCCCTGGAGCCCCAAAGAGGAATCAGCGCTGTCCACACCTTCATCTCAGACTTTGGTGTCTGGAACTGAGCAAGAACACGGTTCTGTGGTGGAAGCTTCCCCATCTGTGGTCCTCAGTCACGGCCACCTCAGGAAACCAGAACACGACGGTTTCGTGTGTGGTGGCAAAAATATCTTGGAACCAGACAGATGCAGTCGGAGGCACAATGTTGGGAACGTGCTACATACAGGGCAGGCATGAGGGTTTTGTTTATGCTCTTGGCCCTTGGCGCCAGATGACCTAGAATGACCCCATTCCAGCATGATGAGGGTGGGGAGCTTGGACGTGGATGAAGGGATGTGGACAGCTTCCCTCAACCCCATAGAGGTGGATATAAGGACAAAAAGGTGCACAGAATATAAAACGCCTGTTTCAACCACCCCAGGCTAACGATAAAAATGCAAAGAGCTGCAGGTATCGTGGGAAGTGGAGGCAGCCAGCAGGGTGCAGGGAGGTGAGAAGCCCAGGGCCGCGTAGGGGGCCCACGACCTCGAGTGGGACCTCTGACGATGTGCCTCCTAGCAAGTGTTGTCTCTCTGGAAAATAGAAGTGGGAATGATCCGTGTCTACACGTGAGCTCAGAGGCTGGAATATTTACAATATTCAATAAGAAACGATGGAAAAGCATGGAGATTCGTGTTGGAATCAAGGTACGTCTGCGTGGAAGGCGGATGAGCCCAACGAAAGCCAGCAACATGGATCAGAAATTAAAAGCGCAGAAATGGGGAAGCGTATCATTCAACCCTCATTTGAGAATCGAAACTGGAGACGTAACGATAGTACAAAGTCATGAGGATGTAGTGAATGTTGAACAATTAGAAGGAAATTCTTTGTTCAAATCTACGCAGCGGCATTTGAAATCTCAGGAAACATGGATGAGTTTTCCAATGAAGAAGTGGAAATAAAATTTAAAAAAAAATTTTTTTTAATTTTTCTCCCTAAGACAGAAGCCAATCACCCCATCTACACACACACACACACACCCTCTTGCCTAACAAAGCTGACCTCAGACAATAAACATACAGACGCTCCGACAAATGTATAATGTCAGGGATTCCTTGGTGGCAACAACCTGCACACAGCTCACATTGCCTGGCTAAATACATCATGACCCAGGTTGAAACCCTCTAACCTTAAAAAATAAAATAAAAATAAAATTAAAAAAATTAAAAGAAACCAAACCCTCTAACCGTGTCACTGTGTCCCATTAGCCCTTTCATACATTTTCTAATCCTGATTTCAAAACCGTGACACTATGCCTTCTTCATATAGAAGCCTGAAAATGATTAAACAAAACCATTTTTGTCAAGATACCTAATGACCAATTTGATTTTTCAGAAGATGGTTTCTTTTCATGTCAATGTGAACTCAAAGCGGTTCTACAAAGATGGGCATCCACCCCCCCATTAAAGAAAATAAATCAGTCCCACTGATGTATCGCTTAAATGTACAGATTTACTTACAAAGGAGTCATGATTTCATATACCTTAAAAAAAAATACCCATGGTCTCCGTATTCTCGTGTTTAAGGAGACATTTACGCTGATAGTATGACTGCAATGCTTACAAAAATGTCAATGTTGTTCACAGAGTTAGAGTTTATGCATTTTTAAATTATAAAGCAAGTTTGCATGCGGAATCGGACCTTAAAGGCTCATTTGAGAAGAACCTGGATACTTCTGTGCTGTGTTTGTCACCTAGGTGTTTCGTGCTAGCTAAGCAACAGGGCCCAAGCGTACTAGATAATCCGGCCCTCAGTCCTTGACAACTGGTCGACCCCAACTCTTGAGATGTTTGTGTTATGTCCTCCAGAATCCAGTGTCATGTCCAACTCCGTACACACTTGAGCCACAGGAGGGTAGCTATTTGCAGAATGAATTAATGAATGGATGTGATACACACTCAGGGGTCTCAACCATTTTTTTTTATTTGACCACTTCAGACTCAGAGGTTACCATCGATGAAAAACAGGAAAAAGAAGTTAAATGCAAAAAGAGCCAGAGACCATGCTCCCCATTGGATCTTGAGAATGAAGCTTGAGACCTCGTAGGCAATGGAGGGAAGTAGGAGCTAATGGAGGGACAGTGTCCGGGGAGGGATGGAGTCCTTAACACAAGGGACGAAGGCTCAGGGGCCCACCGCCCAGGCTGCCAGCAGTGTTTCTGAGCTTCCAAGTGACAAAGACCCATGATGGATGACTGATACTTCCACCCCAGCCCTTCCCCCAAATCTGGTGATATGTGATGGCACACCATCCAGGTGTGATGCCAGCATACCCCTCGATAGGGACCGATGTGTGTGAACCTGGCTTGGACAACATGCTGCACCTCTGAACATCACTACTGATGAGGAGATGACGCATCCTCACAAACATGCCATTCTCTGCACGACTGTCCTAACAGATTTGCATGAGCCTGCCGTGTCACTGGAAGCTGATGAAGGGGTCCTAATTCTTCTTCAGCAGAGGGAAGTGTATGCACTTCCCTAGAACATCAGGGCTTCTGCACGTCATGACGTGAACATGAAGATCTCAACGAAGCCCTTTGCAAACTGCTACATACAAGCATGCATCTCTGCCGCCTTGTGCGTGCACGTGCATGTGTGTGTGTGTGCAGGGCCCTACATTGGGGACGTGCTTCTTGACATAGAAGAGTCATTGTTTATTTCAAGGAGGAAGAGTTGATGCTTTCAGTTCATTTCGAGTCTTTAGGACACAAAGCAGGAGGTCCTCTGCCACAAAGCACTTTTACCGCAAAGTTAAGGCAAGCTCTCACATCAAAGCAGTTAAAACACTTTGTAAGGACGTTACAGTTGGAAAACTTCCACAAAAAAACCCCACAGAACAAAAGGGCAGTACCTGAATGCAGGGCGGTATCTGATGCAGGGGAGAATCTGAACCTATAGGAGTATCTGATGAAGAGGACTATCTGAATATAGGGGAGTATCTGAATGCAGGACAATAACTGATACTGGGAAGTATCTGATGTAGGTAAGTAGCTGAATTGCAGAGGAGTATCTGATGTAGGGGAGTGTCTGGAGGCAGAGAAGTATCTGATACGGTGGAGTATCTAAGTACAGAGAAATACCTAATGCAGGGGAGTATCCGAATGTGGGGGGGGTATCTGAATACAGACAAGTATGCAATACAGGTGAGTATCTGAATGTACAGGAGTATCTGATCCAAGGGAATATATGAATGCACGGGAGTATCTAGACATGAGGGAGTATCTGAATACAGAGAAGGATGTAACCCAGGGGAGTATCTGAATGTCCTTCGTGTACCAGACCAGAGGAGGCAAATAGGCAGAGAAAGAAAATCCCGAAAATGCAGGGGGATGCTTGGGTCAATCAACTGTCTTACAGTCCCAGAAAAGGCACCACAGGGTCTATTCCACTACTCTCCACAGCCTCCCTTAAAGTCACCCCATGGCAAGACATTTAAGTAAAAAGTACTTGGTTTTTTATTTTTTTATTAGTGTGGTGTGAAAAAAAATCTTACCCAATGAAGGAGGTTCTGAGCACGCTAATTGAAGGCCTATGTCACTGTATCCAAGGGTCAATGAATGCCAGGGGACGGTTGTGTTTAATTCACATGTTGTTGGTCACACGACCCAGAGTTCCGGGTGGGGGAACTTTGTGGGGTCAGCATTGGATTGATGGACTGACTGTGATGGACAATTGGCCTTTCACACCCCACGGGGAAACGCGTAACGGCCACGGATAGCGTGAGCGCCATTCCCCTCGGGATGCAACCCGCGGCACGAGTATCCCTCATCTACCCAGCGTGGTGCAAACAGGCACAACGCATGTCAAGGTCAAAAGAAAGAGTCTCAGCGTGAACAAAGGCATGGACAGGATGGGGATGGATCCCGGCGTGGCCGGCTCTGCCCTGGTGCCTGCGTTTGTCGGGAGGACGCAGCAGGCCAGACTCGTCCTCCTGCGGGGATTGTCAGAGTCGCATTTGTGGCCAAGCTTCTATTTTTCCAGAAGAGTCCACTGAACTGTCAAGGACAAACAGACAAGGAATGACTTCACACGGCATGCCCAGCTCCCCCGAAACCCCGCATGTCACCGTCTGCGCCTCAAACACTTCAGACGCAGGTGACTCCCTCGCTGCGGAAGACAAACGCAGGCCAAACACATAGCCGACAGAAAGCAAAAACCGACTCTAACCTCCCAGGGGAAACAGATTCAACAAATTTCAGAGTATGATCAACTCTAGCTAGAAAAAAAAAAAAAAAAGATACCCCAGGAAAAGTAGGGAAAAAAAATAGGAGAAGGCAATTTCTCCCAGTGACTTCTCTGACACGGCCAAAAACATCTGTGATCTGCCAAATCTCACCACACATAATTTTCTTAATCATGTGCCGTGGCTTTTATTAATTTAAAATGATTTGGGACTACCATTTTTCTCATCAAGTCATTTACAGTGTAGAGGTCTACTGTGCATTTTTGGGTACTTCAACAATCATGCCTTGTGTGACACCTCTCTTCCCATTTTGAAGTTGCCGCAAGTAAGACACGCACTTCCTAAAAGTGCCTATTTTTCAAATTCAAAATAAAAATCTCATGAAAAATTCATTTGCACACCAGCCGGCCGACCTCCCGAGCATGTAGCCACGAGGGGGGCACCGCGGGCCAAGTCTCATCATTGATCGTTAAAGAGAGTCGGAGACAACAGTGGGTGTCATCTGAAAGCCTCAAGCCCCAGAGCGTCTACACAGCGTCACTGGAGCCCGTCCCCTCAGAAACGTGGGTACACAGAGGAACTCATGCAATGCCCCGCAGTGCGCCGTGGAGCTGCGCAGAAGCACGGCGGGAGGACAGAAGATACAAGGGCTGGTGCCCGGCTGCTCACCTGGTTGCTCGGCGTTGGTGCTCTGCTGGTTTTTCGTGCTGGTGTCGCCTTGGTCGGCTGAAAGGAAGCACAAAAGATGCCCCAAGGGGATGAATACCAAGAATGCACCCTAATGTCACTGTCATTGGAACCAGCTTCCCGCCCTCCTATCCACCCCCCACTATCAGTGGGGCCAGGAGGGACGGAGATGCAGACCCGCTCAGTGCAGCCCCATCCACAGGGCATCGAAGACTAACAGGGCATCACAGGGTCCCGTTGGCTTGCTTTTGGGTTTTCTTGTTGTTATCTGTTGCTTTTTTTTTTTTTAATTCTTAATTTCTATTTTGAAATCTGCCAAACACACATCAGAGCAGACACGACCAAGGCCCCTAATCGTCCCTCCACCCCCAAGATCTACAGCACAAGTTGACCGAATTCAAGACAGCGGACAGATTTCACAGGCAAAGAGGCGTTTATTTCTCCATGGTGGTGTCGCTCAGGAACAGCGGCCGCAAAGGGGCCCGGGCAAACGACATCCAAGACCGTTCACAAAGCTCAAAGTGTTATACAAAATACATTGCTTTTAGCGAGGTGGCGGGTGGGGGGAGAATCCTGTCATGAAAAGACACACCATGTGACTTCTGCTCCAGGTCACAGAAGAATGGGTCCCAGTGGGCGTGTGAGAAATCCCATAATCTGTCCCCCCCATCCCCCAGTCTCCAAAAAAGGAGACCCAGACGGTCGTAAGAGACCCGTAAGTGCACACATGCTGGGTCTCATGCTGGCAGGGCAGGTGGCGGCCATGGGCACACACAGGGTGTAGAGCGAGCACATGGCAACAGGACAGCTCATCCGGTGGCAACTGAGAACACAGCGGTACACGCCCGCGAGGAGCGACGAGATGGACTAATGGCCACATCCGTTGTGGGGGCAACATGCCAAAGGGCATCTTCTGATGCTTCTTGACGTTGCCGTCACACACCGCCAGCTTACGAGGAGAACCTTCTGGAGGCAGCAGTGTAGGGAGGGTGCCGCGGAGCGAGCACGGTGGATGCTGCAGGGTCCACGACCCGTGTGTGTGCCCTCTGGGGAGAAGGACACAACCTGTGCTCCCCGAATCAGCGTGCGCAGGGGACAGAGCACTAACGCCAGCACCGTCGGGGCCAGATGGCTGTGATTCAGACGTGGCTCTGCCCCCCAGGCGGTTCTCCCAGATTCTGCTGGTAATGCTGTTTGCTGGAGCGCCACACGGCCGTTGGCAAGCGCCAACTCTTGAGAAGGACCCCAGCTGAGGTGACCACCAGGGATGCACAGCCAGATTCCCCGTCCCCCCAGAGGAGACCCATGCAAGCTCTCGAGACCCAACCACCCGTAGCCCCGTCGTGTCGCGGGCTCTTACAGGGAGACCGGCCAGGTTCTGGGGAATCCACTCTGCATCCAAATGTAAAAACCGAAGCACACGACATCTCAACTTACACAAAGGCAACGCGCGTACTTTTCTGCGGCCCTAGGGACCACGTGTGGCTGCTAGAGCGGTTATGGAATTTGCAGCTTTCGCGGCTCTCCGTGCCTGGGGATTATTTAAGTATACACACAGCATGCATTTGGAGGCAAAACCACGGCCCTGGGGGACCACTGACCAGCAGCACCTCATCGTAGGCCACACTGAGGACTTGCTTCTTGGGGGCACACGGGCCCAAGTGCTAACCTGAGAGCAAGCGTCCTTTTATAAGAACTAAAAAACACACACGCACATCATCCAAAGCACCAGTCAATGGCCATGGTGACCATGGAGGGGTGACCAGACTCAAGAAAAAAACCATGCAGGGCCCCCATGACAGCTCACCTCCCCTTCCACCAGCCATGCTAACCCCACAGCCGGCCAGCGATCCAGCCCTGACATCACCACCACCCACCCCACCCCAGGCCGGAGGCGATGCCAAGTCTCTACATGAGGTCGAGATGAGAAAAGCGATTTATATGCCCAAGGGAGGGAGATGCCCAGATGTACGCAGGGGTAGAAAAAACCTTTAGGAAAAAAAAATAATAAAGAAAAAGAAAAAACCTATAGGTGATTTCACGTTTACGGGGATTTCCAAGATGCACGGATTCTCACGTGTCGGCACACGCCACCCTGATGTCACCTAACTTCATAATTCTCAGATCATGACGTTTGTGGGTCATTCCTAAATAAGTGGATATATTTCTTCCCCCCTGGAGAAGTGGGATAGTCACCCATTTAATTAAAAAAAAAAAAACTGGTCAGAGAGACAGCAAGGACATGCTTCATGGGACGCGGCGTGTGGCCGAGGCATCATACAGTGGGGAAGTCAGACGTTAAAGGCTGCGCTGCAGGATGAAGCAGAGTAACCGGTGGGCTTTGCGTGAGGAGGACGCGGCCAAGGCTCGCGGCTCCGGCGGCCCATTTGCGGAAACACGAACACGGCAGCCGGGCGGGAACTCGAGGAATGCGGGGAAGCGCCCCATGTGCGCCACCTGCCACCATCGCTCTTCCCTTGGCTTTAAGTTTACTAGAAAATAATCTGCATTCCTCTTGGTGTCCTGAAGCTACGTATGCGTGAACGCCGTACGCGGGTAGGAGCTTCCGTGCATGTGGAAGGGGGACATGGTCGGCCTGGGAGGCGGCCCAGTGCCACGGCAACGGCTAGCCACGGGGATGAGGGCAAGGGCCAGGCTTTGCTTTAGACTCTGCGTCTCAGCGGACAAGCCCTGATCGCACGGGAGAGGCTCCAGGCTTGCTTGCACACGGCTTTCTGCTTGTCCCTACATCTTCGGCTCATCTGAAACGAAAGGTTGAAAAATGAACAAAAAAAAAACAACAACAGAAAGAAAAAGAAAGAAAAGAAAAGAAAAGAAAAGAAAAGAAAAGAAAAGAAAAGAAAAGAAAAGAAAGAAAAGAAAAGAGAAGAAGAGAAGAGAAGAGAAGAGAAAAGGAAAAGAAAAGAAAAGAAAAGAAAAGAGAAAAGAAAGAAAAGGAAAGGAAAAGAAAAAAGAAAAAAGAAAAAAGAAAAAAGAAAAAAGAAAAAAGAAAAAAAAAGAAAAAGAAAAAGAAAAAGAAAAAGAAAAAGAAAAAGAAAAAGAAAAAAACAAAATAGAAAGGAGGTAAACTTTTCCTCTGGAGAGGTCCACACATGTCCAAAGCCCAGGCAGCAGCCGCCACTGTTACAAAGGCACTTCGGGCAGGAGCAGAGCGTGATTTTAGGATTTTCGTTTTTTTTTTTTTTTTTTTTTTTTTTTTTTTAAGCGATGCTGAAAGCCCGAAGTGCCATGGAGGAGCAAAGGAGAGATGAAAGCAAAATCAAGGAGGACAGGGAGGTGGAGATGGGGATGGATGCAGCTCACGCCAGCAACGCCTCAAGCATCCGCTGCGGACATCAGGCGGACAAGCCCGCACACAGCCAGAAGCAGCCAAGACGACAGCGTCGTGCCCGCCAGGTGACAGCTCTGTGAAAGCAGGTCACCACCCGCGCCATTTGCCGCTCAAACCGGTCACGTGGAGCCAGCACAGCAAACCAGGCATCACGTCGGCGGGGAGCCCACACCCCCGAACGGCTCTAACAGGCCAGCACGTGTCATTTGGAAGAAAACCACGTTAGACTCTTGGGGACACACCCAGACCTCCAGGAAGACAGGACACATCTACCAAATCGCCTCGGCCATGGATTCCCGGCATCAGCTCAGAACGTGATACTCAGAAGCGCTTCAATACATTTACAGCAGGTCGGCTCGTATTTGCCGGATGCGTCTCGGCGCCCCCGTTTGCGCCCAGTTGATGGCGCCCGGGTCAACAGACACCACAAAATTCAACGCAGTGACAAGGTCCTGGAAAACCACCCTCTTTATAAATAGTCACTCTTCCAGAACAATGGTTTTCCCCCAAAACCATGGTTCCTTGAAGCGGTGGGATGTCCCGTGGCCACATCCTTTTTAGGAAACGTCCAAGCTCACAGCTACCCGTGGATGCGCACTTCTTGACCCCCATGAAGAAAACCCATCAATACTCCTATGCAGACGCCCCGAAAGCTCTAGGATCTTCCAAGGCCCAAGGCCCAAGGACCCAACACTTCATTTCTACCTCTGTTCATAAAAACGCATCACGGAGACAAACACCGAGTTCCCCGCTAACACAGGTCGAAAACACCAAAATATCTATTCCTGGACTCCAAAGAGATACTCACTGTCCCGCGTTAGCGTCTTGGGGTTTATGGAAAAAGAGCACCCAGTTTTCTTTATCTTAACGCTGGGCATTTTATGGCTACAGATAAAGGTCCTTAACAACTGATATCGGAACTACCAGCCTACTTCCCTTCTTCTAATCCACCTCTTCTTTCCCACCAATTTTTTTTTTTTACTTTTTCTTTGTGTGTCTAAATCAGCTAAGATCCCCAACTCCAATAAAACCAGAAAGCAAATCGAGCTTATAAAGTTGGCCCCAATATTCAATTGGCTCATGCAGGAGAAACTGTACGAAATCCTGGGTCAATGAAGAATTTAGCTCGCTGCTCAGTAAGCATGTGTTGAGTTCCAGAGCGCCCTGAGCCCATTCTTGTGGGAAGATGCTTTTATTTTTGAAATTTGTTAATTCGACTATTTCTACCTGGGGAATTTTCCGTTTTCATCCCGTGTTAGGAACACGAATGCTTCAAACAAAGACCAAAATCCAGGAATGGGGTACAGGGGGATGGAGAACACTTGCTTTCCCAAGTTCCTAACCCCACTCCAAGTATCGGACAATGTCAAGTCCATTAAGATTCTTGGGTCCTTCCCCCAAACCGCTGTGCCTTGGCATAGTGCCTTGGCATATGAATGTCAAATTGGCACCATAACATCCAGGGGGGGGGGGGCGTATATCCCAAACACAAGGTGATATAAATGCCTTACAACTCCAGAATCCGACTGGATTTGGAGATCCAAATTGGGTTTGAAAGTCACCTACAGATTTTCAGAAAATCATTGTGCCTGGACTTCCCATATCTCCTTCCCTACCAGGCATGCCTTCCCCCTCTCTGGGCTGGGCATCATGCTCTGAGCTGAGCATCTTCAGAGAGGGGGCAGAAATGAAGTCCATTTGGATACGTCCTTGACCTTGGTCATCTGTCCATTTGGGCACGTCCTTGACCTTGGTCATCTGTCCATTTGGACACGTCCTTGACCTTGGACATCTGTCCATTTGGGCACATCCTTGACCTTGGACATCTATTTGGGCACGTCCTTGACCTTGGTCATCTGTCCATTTGGGCACGTCCTTGACCTTGGTCATCTGTCCATTTGGCCACGTCCTTGACCTTGGTCATCTGTCCATTTGGACACATCCTTGACCTTGGTCATCTGTCCAATTGGGCACATCCTTGACCTTGGTCATCTGTCCATTGGGCACGTCCTTGACCTTGGTCATCTGTCCATTTGGGCACATCCTTGACCTTGGACATCTGTCCATTTGGGCACATCCTTGACCTTGGACATCTGTCCATTTGGGCACGTCCTTGACCTTGGTCATCTGTCCATTTGGACATGCTGGACGCTCAACATTCAGACACCAAGCATGGTTTCCCAAGCAATTCTGATGGAAGGCACCCGGTCACATGTGGGAAATAGATATAATGAGGCACCCTTACCCTCAAAACAGCAGCTTATGTTAAATCTCTGAACCCATAAGCTCTTTGGGACCTTCAATTTCAGGCTACAGACAGAGTCTGTGAATCTAAAAGTCTCTAAAGATGGGACATTAAGGGTAGACTCCCTGCCTATAGTCAAATTTTGTATCACCATCTATTCAAATCTTTTTTTTCCCTAAGATTTCATTTATTTACTCATGAGAGGCAGAGGCAAAGGCAGAAGGAGATGCAGCCTTCCTGCAGGGAGCCCGATGCGGGACTCAATCCCAGGACCCCGGGATCATGACCTGAGCCAAAGGCAGACACTCAAATGCTGAGGCATCCAGGTGCCCCATCTTTTGTGTATTTCCCTAGAGTCCTCAGGCAGTGATCCGTGAGAATGGAGCTCAATGGGTAAGTATGAATCTGGACTTGAAACCACAGGTAGGTTGAGACATTCAGACACTGTGAGACTCCACCCACAGCCCAATAGGACCCCCATCAGAGTCCACCCCTTGTGTTCACCTTACAAGAGGAAAGTCAAAACTTTGAGCAACCTAGAGATGCATGAACATGAACTATGTTCAAAATACAACTAACTGACACCATGGCAAATCCTATGTAGTCCAGGAACTCTTGCCTATATGGTCTCAAAACAGCCAACGATGGAGTTCCAACCCCTATGTTGTTGGGCGTGACATCCTCCATATTCCCCTATAAACTTTATATCCTATCCCAAAACCCTCCCAAGCACTAGTGAGTATGGGGTTGTACCAGAAAGGGAATCAGCTGCCCCACATTTTGATTTTAATTCCCTTGGTTGGGGTATCCCGGGGTGGCTCAGCGGTTTACCACCTGCCTTCACCCCAGGGTGTGATCCTGGGGATGCGGAATCGAGTCCCACATCAGGCTCCCTGCACAGGGCCTGCTTCTCCCTCTGCCTGTGTCTCTGCCTCTCTCTCTGCCTCTGTGTGTCTCTCATGAATAAATAAATAAAATCTTAAGAAAAAAATTCCCTTGGTTGGGGCAAACAATATGGCGGCCATCCCAGCCATCACTCTTGTCATAAGGGTGATGAGGAATGACAGCGATTATAAATAAGGATGAATTAACATTTCCATGAGCTAACATTTCTTCAACCAACCTGTCAAAACTTTCACACACAACCTATGGATCCTCACAAAAGTCCTATGGTGTGTAGACGATCATCTCTCCCTTTATAGATGGAAACCCCAAAGACAGGGGTGGTTAGTGACTTGCAAAATCCACACAACTCCACCTGGGCGGCGCTGGAATGGAAGCTACAAAGTCTGGTTCTAGTATTTCAGTGATCTCTTGGACTATCAGCAGCCTCACACAGGTCTCACGCCAACCGGACTTCTGGTGTGTTTTAGTTTTGAGAAAGCACAGATTTCAAGTTAGTAAGGCACAAAAGGAAGGAAGCAGCCCCAAAAACCTTACCGTTTTCTTTGAAGCACAACTTTTTCTTCTGGTAGGCGATAAAGCTAGAAATTGCTCCAGCCACGGCCACCACGACAGCCCCAATGATGCCAGGGACTACCCCAGGGGAGTCAGCTGTGGGAAGAAGCACACAGCACCATGACTGGGGACATTCGTGGACAGCAGACCAGGCACAGGGCAGGTGGCTGGAGGCCCCGCCCACGGGAAAAAGGTGGGATTGAGTGTCAAGACATAGGGTCACAGGGTGACCGTGGAAGAAACCCCACTCCTGAGCCTTGTCCAACTCCCAACACCACATCCAATCCATTTGCATGATATGAAGGGCCAGCCATACTGCTCCCCGAAAGTCACATCTGGAATCGGAATTCATTTGACTACGTGCACCGCTTCCAATGCAAAACTGGTTTCCCGTGGACGACACACCCTGCCTCCTCTGATCCCTATAGCCAGTGCAGGGGCCCTAACAGGTCAAGGTGGAAGCTCTGAGGCGAGGCAACATAGCCCACAGTGTGTGGTACCCACCTGGGACTACTCAGAGGCTGTGTGGCATCATCCTCACCATGTATTTTCTGAAAGCGAAAGCCGCTGACCCCCTTCGGTACTTTTGTTTGATTTACACCACGATGGAGTTTCCATGCACCATCAGTAACTCTCAGCTACGTGTAGCCGTGCCACGTTGACTTGACAGCTAGCGATTTCTTGGCATGGTGGGTACACAAGACGTCCCGCTCCATGAGTCGGTCAAGGATGGTGTGGTGGTGAATTGTGTCTACTTGACTGGGCTAAGTGGTGTCGCATGGCTAGAAAAACATTCCTTCCGGATGCGTCCGTAGGGATGTTCTCAGAAAAGCTAAATGTTTGTATCTACAGACTACGTGAAGCAGGTGGTCTTCACCAGTGAGGATGGGCAATGACCAATCCATAGGGGGCCTGAACAGAACAGAGTGCAGAGATGGGACATCCATCTTCGGCCGCCCTTGTGCACAGGCACTCCTGGTTCTTGGGATCTGAGACTCGGGCGGAAACTTGCACTCCTGGCTCTTCTGGTTTCCAGTCCAAAGTACTGGGACTGAACCACACCAGTGCCTCTCCTGGGTCTCCAGCTTGCAGGCAGCAGACCACGGGACTTCTCAGCCTCATAGTTATGTAGGACATGGTTATGTAGGACAATTCCTTATAATCAATCTCTTTCTGTACATCGATACCTATGTGTATCTATAGATAGATCCTGATGGTTCTGTTTCTCTGGGCAACCCAGGGTAATACAGATGGTATTCCCTCTTAGGGCACTATGGGAAGATGAGTCAACGTAACCTGTGGGTCACATCAAGACTCCCTTGCTGAGTCCCTTAAAGAACGTCAACCAGATACTCCAGCAGAGCGCTTGGGACATGGCCTGGCACAGAGCAATCGCACTTTGATGCTTCGCGCCATCATCTTTAGGATGACAGAGCCAATGCTACAGGTTTGGTCTTGACCACTGCATTCCACTTTTTCTCAACAGTGCATATAAGAAACCCAAGGCATCAGAAACCACGTGTACGTACCCTGCTCCTCCCCGTCGGGCCTTTGGCTTCCGCCGCCACCGCCGCCACCGCCTCCTGCAAGGAGAAACAGGCTTGCAGCAAGTTGCATTGGGAAGATTTTTGGTAAAGGAAATCTCGTAGCAAAGATCAACTCCTGGGACCTTGAGTTGTGAAGGAAGTCACAGAGTCCTTTGTTCCCTTTGTTGAGTCCCTGCTTTGCTAAACGTAATCATCAGACTTGTTCCCATTTACCTGACAGAGGGGCTCAGCTCCTGAGTCAGACCACCCGTCCCACGGTAGGCTGCAGGAGACCCAGTAAGTCCTGGGTGCCTCAGGGATCCTGACTGCTCTTGGGAAGAATCCCATTGAGGGCCTTGGAACCCACCCATGGAGACATGGCCCGTGGCTATGAGGTGATCCGAGGGACATTCCTGTTGAGTCTGAGGACATATACAAGTGACCCTTCAACAACAGAAGAGGATTAGGGGAGGCAACACCGTACAGAGTCGAAAATCCAACTTTTGATTCCTCCCAAAACTTTACTACTTACTAAGAGCCTCTTAACTGCAAGGCCTCCCGATAACATAAATAGTTGATAACATATACGTGATGTGTTCTATATGTTATACGCTGTGTTACTGTATTCTTACAATAAATTAAGCTAGAGAAAAAAACATCATTAAGAAAATCATAAGGGGGAGGCCTGGGTGGCTCAGCGGTTGAGCATCTGCTTTCGGCTCATTTCATGATCCAGGGATATGGGGATCGAGGCCCACATCGGGCTCCCCGCAGGGAGCCTGCTTTTCCCTCTGCCTGTGTCTCTCATGAATAAATATATAAATCTTAAAAGAAAATCATAAGGGGATCCCTGGGTGGCGCAGTGGTTTGGCGCCTGCCTTTGGCCCAGGGCACGATCCTGGAGACCTGGGATCAAATCCCACGTTGGGCTCCCGGTGCATGGAGCCTGCTTCTCCCTCTGCTTGTGTCTCTGCCTCTCTCTCTCTCTCTCTGTGTGACTATCATAAATAAATAAAAATTTTTAAAAATTAAAAAAAAAAAAAGAAAATCATAAGGAAGGGAAAGTACATTGACAGGAGTACATTGCATTCATTGAAATAAATGCACATGTAAGTGGACCCACGCAGACCAAATCTGTTTTGTTCAACAGTCAACTGCAATATACGTTAAGACAAACTATAAGTAAATATAATAAATAAATATAAATATACTCTAACTTCCATAAACACAGAGGTCATTATATTTATATTATGTGTATATTTTTATTGACTTATATGCTATGTATTATACCTAGCTTTGGACCCTAGTCTAACCTAAGATTTTAAAGAGAGAGTTAGGAAATCTGCTTTTTGAACTGTAATGCTGCCAACAAGGGTCACATGAGCTCATTCTCAGGGCTCTGATTTCTATGTTCATTAAATAATAGAACATGCCATTGGAGACACCCAACGGTCACTGAAAAAAACAAACAGGTGATCAACAGTTCAGATGTCTGAGAAGTGCCCAATCAGCTGACCTCCAGCCCCATGGACATGGTGGGTAACTGAACCATTAACACAGCTCCTAGGGACCAGCCTCTCTGGGGCAGGTCTTACGGTCCCCACCCTTGATGCATTTATAAATGCTGGAGATCCGAAGCGAATTCCAAGCAGCTGACTGTAACTTTGCTGACGGCTAAGGGTGTAGACCCTAATGTCATTGTGTTCAGCAGGGGGGTGATAGGGAGAAAAGAGAAGTAGTAACTTTACCTCCATCTGAAGCTCCATCGACGAGATCGGAATCTGAAAAGCCACCTAGAAGATAAAAACACAGCATCATCTGCCATATTGGGGCTCTCGGGAGGGTCTCGATGTCTCGGAACGAAGAAAAACACTATCGGAATCTAAAGCAGATCTGTGGCAGGGGGAATCCAAGAGGGGCTCTACTTTATAGAAAAAAAAATATTTCAAATATACAATGACAACTGAATTCCCAATTCTACTTTAAAACTCCTAAAATTGGGGATCCCTGGGTGGCTCAGTGGTTTAGTGCCTGCCTTTGGCCCAGTGTGCGATCCTGGAGTCCTGGGATCGAGTCCCACATTGAGCTCCCGGCGTGGGGCCTGCTTCTCCCTCTGCCTGTGTCTCTGCCTCTCTCTCTCTCTACGTCTATCATGAGTAAATAAATCAAATATTTTTAAAAAATAAAAAATAAAAAGAAATAAATAAAACTCCTAAAATTAGTCTTACCGAAGACTCTGCTAGAAAACCTAAAAAAGATACCAAAAGAAATGGAAAGTGTACAGCAGTCTTTTGGGTGGAAAAAAATAAAATAATCTCCAAGGGACCTGTCTGGTATAGATTCGATGCCCTAAGGGCCCTCAGTCTTCACTCTCCTCATCTTGGTGGCATGTCGATTGCAAATGATTTTTAAATCAGATGTATATGTACCTTTATATTTATATTTTTCTTTCCAGTTTTCTTGTATTTGAATCATTTTGCCTTGGCTAGAAGACCCATATTAAATTTCACTTGTCGATTCTGGACTCAGCCACATGACTTACTCTGGACAATGGTAAGTCGGCAAAATGGGAGCCAGGTCAGCATCTTAAATTAGCCTCTGCTGGGGTTGATGCTCTTGCCTCTTGAGAGGGACTCACTTAAAAGCTGGTAGCGGAGTGAAGGAGACACATAACGGTGACCTTAGTCATCCCAGCTGAGGTGACCCAAAAAAGCCAACCCCAGAAGACCCACCAGCTGACCACAGACACCTGACAGCCATGCCAAGGTCAACCAAGGCTCGCCTAGACTCGTGACACATACTAAACAAACTTTTTAAAATATTTTATTTATTTATTTTAGAGACTGAGAGAGAAAGAGAGCATGAGCGGGGGGTGGGGGGGAGACACAGAGGGGGAAGGAGAGAGAATGTGAAGCAGACTCCATGTTGAGCGCAGAGCCCCATGTGGGGCTCGATGTCACAACCCTGAGGTCCTGACTTCCGCTAAAACCAAATGTCAGGTGCTCAACTGACTGAGCCACCCAGGCACCCCAAGACATAACAAGTTAAAAAATTTTAAACTACATTGGAAAAAAAAAAAGAAAAAAGAAAGTACATTGCGTTCAGGCATAGTGTATTAAGCAGCAGTAGTTAGCTGATACACGTCAGACTTAATCCATCAGTTTAATAAAACCTATCATGACCCAGTATGATTTATTCCAGCAAGTCAAGGGTATATTTTATAGTGAGACATCCTTCCATATACTTTGTCATATTCACGGGTTAAAAGAAAAAAATTGCTCATATGCATTGATGACGACATGCACTTGATGAAATTTAATATGGGTCTTCTAGCCAAGGCAAAATGATTTAAATACAAGAAAACTGGAAAGAGAAAAATATAAAGATACATACACATCTGATTAAAAATATATGAAAAATAATATCATAGTCTTTTCATAAATGCTGAACGAGGAACGTAAAATAATTAACAAGTAATAAGGACTCGCCGTTCAGCGGCTAGTGAGGAAAATGTACGAAATTCACTTCGGTATCACAGAAAGAAGCAGGAAAAATAAAGGGCTTACAATGTGTTCACAGACACAAATACCGACAGGGAAGAGCAAATCCAGAAATATGCTTATAGGAATAGCAACATGAAAGAAGCACAGAAAACTGAATCCAAAAGAAAAAAAAAAAAAAAAAGGCTCGATTTTGCAAACAGTCGGTGCTCTCCAAATTGATTTCTTGTTGGAAAGCATTCAAATGAGAATAAAGACAGGGTTTTAATTCTTCCGAGAAGGATGAGGGACAATGAGTAAGCGATTGTTGAATTAAAAGGAAACATCAAAGGGCCGCAAAGAAGCGGGGGAAGCTGTTCAAGCATAAAAGACCCCAGGGGAAAGCACACACATATACACACACATTAAAAGACTCACTTGCCAAAAATTAAAGAAATAAAAATAATCACTGTCAAAAATACTGAAATGCTAAAATGGGGGGGGGGGGATGTTTTCATAATAAAAGAATGAAAATAGGATCTCCAAGTGGATGAAGCAGGCTTCTCAATCAGGAAGGAGAGGCCGGTTATCCTCAAACGTAACCCAGAACCGGAGACAGAAGCAACCACAAAAGAGAAACCATACGTGGCCAACCGAGACGCCGAATTTATTTTCCTTAACTTGAGAAAGAAAGTCATGAAATAAGGGCCTGGGGCCACGCAGCTTTTCACATGATACGTCTGGCAACCGTTTTCAGGCTCGGTGATGGTGTGCAGGAGGGATGCCCATTTGCACAAACAGGTGGACCAGGGTGAACTGGTACAATTTGGACAATTTGGAGAAAAAAAGGTCAAAAACCAGAGCACACACTGACCTGAATATTTTGACTTCCAGAATCTCTTTTAAAAAATAAGAAACAAAAAATTTTAAAAAATTAAAAAATAAGAAACAGGGACACCTGGGTGGCTCAGTGGTTGAGCGTCTGCCTTCGGCTCAGGTTGTGACCCCGAGGTCCCGGGATCGAGTCCTGCATCAGGCTCCTTGCAGGGAGCCTGCTTCTCCCTCGGCCTGTGTCTCTGCCTCTCTCTGTCTCTCTCATGAATAGACTAATAAAATCTTTTAAAAATTAAAAATAAGAAACAAAATGTATTTTACCTTTATCCTTAAGAAAGAAGGTGTCTTAAGTTTGCTTTGGGAATCATCATTCTCCAGCATCAGAAGAAACTAACATTTTCGACATGAAGCATGTTCCAACAGTATGACCGTCATTAAAAGTCACACAGTAAAAACGGCCAAACAGAATGGAACAAATTCTTATGAAATTCAATAAACAACAAAATTAGGACAATACAAACAAAAGATCGACATTGGGACTTAGAATTCGGGGCATTTAAATTGACGCCTGAAACACTGGCAAGCCAAACCACCAAAATCTTGGCAGTGGTATACAACATGGAGAATATGCGTATTTTTTCCGTGTTAAAAATTAAACAAATCTAAAGCAAGAAATGCACTCGGAATCGGAAGTCTTGACAGTCATTCAATTCAGAAAGCAGGTGGTAGTCAGATTATTCCAAGTATATCAGGATGTGTCAAAAAAAGGCAAAAGGGCTGAAAATCCACTAGCTTCTCTAGAGAGAAACCAGGACCTCCTACTTCTCTCCAAATCCATTCTATACATTGCGGGGCGCCTGGGTGGCTCAGGCGGTTGGGCGTCTCTGGATTTTGGCACAGGTCATGATCTCCAGGTGGTGGGATCCAGCCCCATGTGGGGCTGTGCGCTCAGCGTGGAGTCTGCTTGGGATGCTCCCTCTCCCTCTACCCCTCCCCGTGCTAAGCATGCTCGCTCCATCAAAAAAAATTCTTTTTAATTGAAAAAATAAAATAAAATCTTCCATCGCATTTTTGAAAGAGTCCATGAAACCTCGCACGTTGACTGCAGGAAACCAAAAAGTCAAATCCTAACCAGAAATATCGTTTGGAAAACTGGTCTCCTGCTCCTGGAAAACCACCATGGCCTTGTGCCCCCACCCCCACCCCATGAAGCCCACACTAATCTGAAATGACCTCTTCTTGGCTGATGGGGAAACCACTGTAGTGTGAGACACGCACAGCACACCTCGCAGGGTAGGGGGTCTTACCAGAAGATCCAGGCTGGTTGGGGTTGGGATTAGGCTTCGGTTTGGGTGGATTAGGTGGCACTGGGTCATCTATTGGTAAAACACAAGCATTACCATGTATGTGTACTTTGCAGTCAACAAAAAGACCCTCAAAAAAAAAAACAAAAAACGAAGCCAAAAACCCCAA
This sequence comes from Urocyon cinereoargenteus, assembly GCA_032313775.1. Classification (NCBI taxonomy): domain Eukaryota; kingdom Metazoa; phylum Chordata; class Mammalia; order Carnivora; family Canidae; genus Urocyon; species Urocyon cinereoargenteus. The sequence continues at coordinate 117,762,407 of CM063496.1, forward strand.
AAACCCGCATCAGTTTGCCTACAGATGGTTTAGCAGACAGTAGACATCGGTGGGAAGCTGTACACGGCCACTGCCCATTCTACGCGCCATGGCCCAGCTGCCCTACTTACACTTACCTTTGAGAAAACGGAACCTTTCTAATACTTCCACGCATTTCTGACAGAAATGAAAGCAGGTGTCTGGACCAGATTTGGAGGGACCCGGCTCCAAACCAAAACGCGGGGCCCCTCGTTCAAAGCGCACAGAGCATTTCAAGATGGCGGCAACAACACCCAAGGGAGCGACGGGCTCCTTGTGGGAGAGGGCACGGGTCCCATGAGCAGGGAAGGGCGCTCCCATTGACCTAATAAGTGGTTGCAAGGCCTACAAGCGTGTTTTTTTGTTTTGTTTTTTTTAATAAAAGCAAAAGCAGACCTGCAAAAGCCAGAAAGCCAACCACGGCCAACAAGACGCCACTCCCTCTGTGTGCGTGGTGGCTGCTAGCTCTTACTTCACACGTGCAAGGCTCTTGGGGATGATGATAGTCTGGTGATCACCAGCAGCTCAGCCACCCAGGACACTTCCGAGAGGTACTTACTGTTTCCTCCGCCGCCGAGGGCGTCCTCCAGACTGAACCCGTCATCGTCTGCAAGGGAAGCAGGCCGTGAACACCCAGGAAAGGATTCGGGGCCCTAGACAGATGGAGGAGACCCTGCATCCCCGCCTCCCTAAACACTTCTCCGAGTATCTGACCCAAGTCCCAACATGAGAGTCAAGTCCCTGAAAGGAGCAATGGAGCAAAACAAAAGCCACAAAACAGAAGGTCCCAATCCACAGCGCCATGCCCGCGGGCTGAGCTGCAGTTCCACGCTCCGCCTGCCAAGAATGTTATGGAAAAAAACCTATTAAATTAAGAACAAATTTTTTAAAAAAGCCAACAGTGATAGATGTCCATGGTTTGGGCATCAGCTTTTGTCTGGGTGGCTAAGCAGGAGATCAGACCCCCATTCCAGATTCCTGGCTTTCCTGAGAAAGACACGGGACAAGGACTGGTGGCTGTGTCCTTGCAGTTGGCAGTGGGGTTCACTCACGGGTTCTACGGGCATCTCAGCCCCGAAAATCGCTTCTCCTAGGAAACGAATATCCAAAAGCAGAGGGAAAGCAGGCAGAGGTGCTGCACAAGGGACCCACGAAAGCATCCCTGAGGCACGTCCGCCCTATGTTGCACAGAAGTCATGGGACTCTATGACCCAGGTCACAACGTCTGTCCAGTAGGAACCAGTCTGCGTCCAGAGCCCCCGAAACCGCTCGTCTCTGCTTGTCTACGAGTCGGGGCGAACAGGAGGGCGCGCACCGCTGGGATCTCTCCCGTCCGTGCCACCCGCGTGTGCTTCTTACCAGGGCTGGGTTTCTTGGGGGGCGCCGTGGGCTTCTTGTCATTGTCTGCAGAGAAAAGACAGAATCAGCAACTCCTGCGGGTGGGAAGTGGTGCCAACTCTCAAGGAATTGCTCAGATTGCTCCATGCAATTTGTAGAGTCGGCAAACGTCCAAAACACCACTTTCCCTGATTGCTCAGGCCATGGCAGCGGTTGGAGCGTGAATTCTGAGCCTGCCAGGACCCCCATGGACAGATGCGCAGGCGGACGTTGGTCCCGATTTTCACTGAGACCAAGAGCATGGGTGGGGGTTATCTCACCAGGAGGGTTAATATCTCCCACCTGAAGCATCCGGATTTTCCTCGCCCTGTGTGACTCCATTAACTCCAGCACACGCGTCGATATACCATGTTCCGATAAAACACTCATCCTCCGTTTTAAGTCAAGACCGTAACGGTTCACCTCCCATCTTATAAATAAATATTAAATTTTAAGAGGACTCACCGCCAAGGGCATCTGACAAATCGAAGTCTTGGCCTACGAGGACAAAGAGTGCAGTTAGAAATCGAGGACGTAAGAATGTAAAAATCAAGAAGAAAACACCCCAGAAAAGGGCCTAGGTTTCGTGATGCGTGTGGCATTGAGTCGCTCTTTAAAATGACTCAAAAAAAATAAAAATAAAAATAAAAAAATAAAAATAAAAAATAAAACAAAATGTATTACGCTTTCTAAAATATAGAGAATGTGTAATAGAACTCGTCACCTATCCGAGAGGCTCACGTTGATGGCGAAAATAAGACGCTAGTTCATGTCTGAATGATCTGAACGTTTAGCAGCAGTGACGACAGTAGGAAAACGTGATTTTGCCCAAGCGTCATTCGTGAACAGCTGACGCTCTGAGATCATGAGTAACAATTTCCCATACATGGTGGAAAAGACACACGAGCAAAAAAATCCCCTTTTATGACCAACTTCCATGACTACACAACTAACACAGGTTCCTGCAGAACCACTAGACGACCCAGGAAATTCGTTTGGAGGAGTGTGCACGGGCTGTCTGGTCAGCGGCGAGGACAGTGACCACAGGGCAGACAGTAGCCGAAAGGACCAGACCCCAAGGGGGCAGCTTCCCCACCTCAGGGAGCGCTAGACGTTCAACACCCCACAAACGTGCCATGGGGGCCACCTCCATGTGTTCAGGAAGGAACATGCATTGGGGTACATTTCCCTGAGGCAGCAGGTGAAGAGTTTACCAACACCGAAGACCTCACTGGGCATGTGCATATACATGTGTGTGCACTGTGTGTGGGACTCGTATGTGCCGTGAGTGTGAGCGTGTGCGTGCACTGCATGTGCGCATGCCTGTATATGTGCACACTGCACGTGAACCCTGCATGTGTCTGCACTATGCACGGGCATCCGTTTGCACAAGTGAGCATGTACGTGTGCACTGCTGCATATGGGTGTGTGCACTGCACATGAGTCTGTTTGTGTGCATTGCCTACCAACAGTATGTATGTACACTGCACTGAGCACGTGTGTATACATGTGCACTTCACATGAGCATGTATTTATGTGTGTACTACATTTGAACACGGTGTGTGCACTGCACATGAGCACATGTATGTGCACTGCACGTGACCACATGCATGTGTACATGTGAACACTATGTGCACTGCATGCGAACACATGTGCACTGAACATGAGTACGTGTGTGCACTCCACTGAGCACGTGTATGTGTACTACATGTTAACACTATGTATGTGCACTGCACATGAGCACGTATGTATGCATGTGCACCGCATGTGAGCATGTATGTGTACATGTGAAACACTGTGTGTATACACTGCACGTGAGCACGTGTGTATGTGTACATGTGAGCACTGTGTGCACTGCACTGAGGACGTGTATGCATGCTACATGTGAACACTGTGTGCACTGCACGTGTGTATGCGTACATGTGAACACTGCACGTGTGTATGCATACATGTGAACACTGTGCATACACTGCACGTGAGCACATGTGTGTACATGTGAGCACTGTGCACTGCGTGTGAGTACATGTGTATGTGCACTGCACTAAGCACGTGTGTATGTGTACATGTGAACACTGTGTGCACTGTACACGAGCACATGTGTACACTGCATGTGAGCACGTGTCCATTGCACGTGAGCATGTGTGTGTGCACTGTACTGAGCACGTGTGCATGTGTACATGTGAACACTGTGCACTGCACGTGAGCACGTGTGTATGTGTACATGTGAATACTGTGCACTGACGAGAGCATATGTGCATGCATGTTCACTGCACATGAGCACATGTGTGCTCTGCACTGAACACGTGTGTGTGTGTGCACCGCACATGAGCATGTGCACGTGGGCTGACCATTACCACTGACCTGGGACTCACTCTCCCTAAAACATCCCCCTCGAGTCACCACAAGCAACCCCGGAGCCCACTGTTCCCAGGACCCCCAGGTCAGCCAAGGGCAGGAGTGTCAGTGGCCCCCTCCTTCCCAGCCTCGTCCCCAACCCCTGCGTGACCCCAGAGGATGCGCTCGGCCCCACAGCAAGGGCTTGGCTTGCAGCCCGACCTTGGGGCTGGCGCCCCTGCAAGGTGGCCGTGGGCCGAGGACACCATGCAAGACCCTGAAGCCTTCAGCTGACATCATTGCAGCCTGGACCCCATGTCTCAGGACTCTCCCTGCCCCTTGCCCCTGGGGACCCCTGTGTCCTGGTCACGAAGCCACACCCTCATCACGTGCTCCCCACGAGGCTACAAAATCCCACCCCACCCTGCCCATTGTGCGGGTACCCGCAGGCCAGCTGCTCCAAGGCTGTGCCGACGTTTGCACCAGGGATGCGCCACATCCTCATCAGCTGACACCCCCCAGGGACAGTCGGGAAATCCAGTGATCCGACAGCCAGCACCACTGACCAGCAGGAAGCCCTCCCAACCTAGTTCTATCCGAATGCAACCTATCCGTCTACACAACTGGTCTACCCGTTGCAAGCCCAGACTGCTGACTCTGTGACATCAGGGGCGACCACGTCAGGGGACTCCGGGCTCCCCTGTGCCCGCTGCTGCCCACACTGCCTCCTGGGGCCAACAGAGCCAGAGAAAACAGCACCAAACCACCCGGTTTGTCTGCCACCACCCGGACCCGGAGCCTGAGCCCCGTGTCCAGTGTGCAAGGCACGTAGCTCCCTGGTCCGGCTGCAAGTGGACCCCTGTGCGCGGAAGCCTGTCCAGCCCGTGGCTCCAACAGCCCTCCAAGCTGCAGATGTTCACGGGAACTCAGCGGTGAGTCACGCAGGGCGAGGCTCCCCCCGGCCGAGCGGACACATGAGTCACCCTGATGGCACCACCTCCCCAGCAGCCCCTCCCGCCGTCTATCACCCAGTCATGCGGGGACACAGGCTGCGCCACGTGCCGTCCCCAAAACCCCCAGGGCGGGTGTGTGGGAGGGTACTCCGGACTGCAGATGCAGCCCTGCCTGGATCTCCATCCCCCCTGGATACCTATCTCCCCTGAACCCCATCCCTCCTGATCTCCATTCCCCCTGAACCCCCATCCCCTCTGGATCCCCAAGCCCGCTGGATCCCTGTCTCCCCTGAACCCCCATCCCCCATGGATGCTCATACTTGCTGGATCCTCATACCCCCAATCTCCTTCCCCCTTGGATACCCATCCGCCCTGAACCCCCATTCTCCCCAATCTCCATCCCCCCAATCTCCATCCTCCCGGATACCTGTCCCCCCTGAACCCCCACCCCCCCGATCTCCATCCCCTCCTGGATCCCAATGCATGCTGGATCCCCATCACCCCAATCTCCTTCCCCCCAAATACCCACCCCTCCTGAATATACATTCCCCCCTGAACCCCCATACACCCAATCTCCATCCCCCTGGATACCTGTCCCCCGTGAACCCCCATCGCCCCCGATACCCATCCCCCCTGGATACCTATCCCCCCTGTGCCCCCATACCTCCCAATCTCCATTCCCCCAAATCTCCATCACCCCCAATCTCCATCCCCCCAGATACCTGTCCCCCCTGAACCCCCGTCTACCCCAATCTCCATCCCCGCAGATACCCGTCCCCCCTGAACCCTCGTCCCCCCCCCCCGGATCTCCATCCCCCCTGCATCTCTATCCCTCCTGGATCTCCACTCACCAGATCTCCATCCCCCTTGGATACCCATCCCCCCAGTCCCCCGTTCCCCCCACTCCGCACCTCCATCCTCCCCAGTCTCCGTCCCGCGAACCCAGCCAGAGTCGAGTCTCTCTGAAATTCTATCACAACGGCGCACCATTGCAAACACAAAGCAGGACAGAGATAGTCGTAATAATAAATGACAGAAATGACAAATGACAGGATTCATATGAGGAACTTATGTGAATAATAGAAATAAGCTATAGGTGTATATTCAGAAGAAATTATGTCTGTTTCATATAAACAGAACAGAATTCTATATAGAACATGGAATAGGGATCCCTGGGTGGCACAGCGGTTTGGCGCCTGCCTTTGGCCCAGGGCGCGATCCTGGAGACCCGGGATTGAATCCCATGTTGGGCTCCCGGTGCATGGAGCCTGCTTCTCCCTCTGCCTGTGTCTCTGCCTCTCTCTCTCTCTGTGTGTGTGACTATCATAAAAATAAATAAAAATTAAAAAAAAAAAGAACCTGGAATAAAAAAAGAATAAAAATAAATAAATAAATAAATAAATAAATAGAAAGAAAGAAAAAAGAACATGGAATAAATGATAGATATATATTTGGAATAAATAATATTTTTCATATATAGAGAATATAATATTCTATGTAAAATATGGAATGAATTATAGACATACATGTAGATTATATTATACATATTATCTATGATTATGATGTGCAGATATTTATAATATGAATTCAGAAAACATCAGGTATGTAATGTTTTATAAGAGTTATAATGTTTTAAAATAAATTGTACAAATTGCTAATTCTATAACTTACACAGGTCTTCTAAATCCTAGAGATAAATTATATTAAAATTAGAAGTAAGTCATAGAAATAAAATTTGAATAGGAGCAAAATATATCAGTGATGAATTATAGAAACTGTAAATCAGGTTATTTATGATCATACACAGAACTTACACATTTATAAATAAATACGTGAAATGAAATACAAGTAACAGAAGTAAAATCAGAATACAAGTGAAAGAAATTATAACAGTTTCTAAAAGTCACTAATTATGCAACTTATAATCTATACACGGAATTCATAAACCATGTGAGAAACAAGTCATCGGACTAAAATATGATCATTTCTGATAAAGCACAGACGATGGTTGCACACAATCACTTGCACAGGGCTTATTAATTACATAAATGCGTGAACAGAAATGAATTCCAGAAATACAAGGAGGACAAAACTCCACAACACATATTCACCGTAAAGTCTAGAAAGCGCCGATCGTGTCATTAGCGGACGTCACCCGTCCATGTAGACACAGACACCCAAGTCAGGGAAGGTGACCGGAGCAACAGCAAGGACGCAGGGAGGGGGCTGCTCAGGTTTTCGCGCATTTCCTGGGAGGAGCAGCGTCGGTGAGTGTGCACAGTCGGTGAGTGTGCACAGTCGGTGAGCGTGCACAGACGGCCGCGGAGCCTCCTACAGAGGGGGGCCTCCCGGGTGACCACAGGGGCGCAGGGAAGGCCCCAGGATTGCAGACCCCCCCCCAGTGCACCCGTGTGAGCCCCGCAGCTCACGAGGGCGCAGGGCATTGTGCCCCTGAATGGCACGCGGTGTCACTTGACCTTCCCGCCTCAGGGACGCCCCGGTCCCCCGGGCAGCAAAGGGCGCATCACTTCAGAAACACCAGGACGCACATCCTGCCCGTCCACCTGTCCTCTAGTATTCGCTGCGGACAGAAGGACAGCGCGAGCGGGTGACGGCGGGTGACGGCGGGCAGCAGGCAGCTCCATCCCACGGCGTGAGCCAGCCCGCCCCCCGGGCGGAAAGCAACACTCGGGCGCTGAACCCACGGCGTCGCCCCGGCACCCCCCACGCCGCCCCTACAGATCTTTGAGCCCAGCTTCCCAGGGACACTCGAATTCACGACACTGCATGAACCGTCTTGCACGACTCAGTTGGCGGCCCGCTGGCCGGTGAGCGATGAAGACCAAGCCGACCGGATACGGGCGACACCCCGACAGCAGCACGTGGGGCCCTGAGCACCCTGCGCAGCGCCGCTCTGCCGTGTCACCTCGCCGGCCGCACAGAAGCACCTGCCTCAGGACCCCCTGGCTCATCGTCTTGGGGACACTCACAGCCCCGGGCCGGGCCGTGGCGGCTGTGCCAACATAGTCCTGATACATGGGGCCGCCACCTGCGCACCTGCTTTTCTCACCATCTGGATGCCGCTGGCCCTGCCGGCCGGGACCCTCCGTGCCTGACACCCCAAAACACACCCAAACCTTCCGTTCACTCATTGCTGTGCCTTGTCATCAGTCACGGAAGGCACGTTCTACACAATGTCGGGACTGCTGCACACGGATGCTCCGCCGTCGCTCCTACGGGTACAAAGACGTACGGGGTAAGGACGCCGCAGCCTTGGGTCAGGAGCTCACCGGCGACTCGACCACAGCGCCTGGTGTTCTGCGTGTTCTGGCTTCATCGCACCTCACCGATCGCTGTTGTTGATTCCTCGGCTCTGCCAAGCCCAGGGCACAAAAATGCAAAAGACGTGGTGCTGCGCAGACCATGGAGAGGACGCTCGTTGACGGCCCGGAGGCTGGGGGGACTCAGATACTCTGCACTTTCTGCGCCCGTCCCCAAACACGGAGGGTCCTCATTTGGGAGCCCCAAATAAAGGTTAGCGGGCGGGCGAATTCATAAGAGTGGAATCCATCACTATGGAGGAAGCCCTGTCCGAACTTCTGGGACACCCAACACGTGTTGCTGTGTGTTCCTCAAACCTTTAAGACCTACCCCCAACAAAGCCTGCCAGGACTCTATGGCTCTGGAGGGAGAACCACACCCTGAGATCACCTTCGGATCCTCCACTTGCCCATACACACCAATCCCTTCTTTGCATGCCAGGAAAACTCCTATTCATACCTCAAAGCCCCAGGGAAAATGCTGCCTCCTCTGGGAAGCCCTCTGTCATGCCTGCTGGACACACCGAACCACGGACTCGCACGTCTAGCATTGCTTTACAAAATCAACACCCCCAGTCTGAGAAGTCCTCTCCCCACTTTGTCAGGCTTCCACTGCTATGAAGGTCTGTCTATACATGGAAACTCGGTGGCCTTGAAGGTCCCACCTGCGAGGAGCCCTCTCTGACCCCCTGGGGGAAGGTGGTTGCTGCTCCACTTCACGACAGTGCAGCAGAACGGATATATTGCTTGTTACTGCCTAGGAAGAGAAGAGAGGATGGGGGCCAGGTATCTCCTCCCCGGGCCCCCAGCACACAGCATGCAGAGAATTCAGATACCACCGGGAGTTCAATCTATGCTGCCTGAAGGCATGCGTGAGAGCCAGGGCCTGGGTGTGGGCATAAGCACACAGATGGACGGGTGAGTGGGCTTGGGGGTAGATGCAAGAGTGGGTGGATGGATAGAGAGTAGACAGGCACATAAAGCTAGATAAAACAAAAAAAATGGTGTTAGTTATGAATAAATGATGGAGGATAGATGAAGCATGGGTGGACGGATAAATTAATGGACAGGTAGGCAGATGGATGGGTGGGCAGATGGGTGGGTAGGTGGAAATGGGTGGATGGATAGATGGATGGATGGACAGACGGATGGATGGATGGACTAATGGACAGATGGGTAGATGGGTGGATGGATGGACAGATGGGTGGAGGGAGGGATGGATGGATGGACGAATGGATGGATGGATGTGTGGATGGGTGGATGGACTAATGGACAGATGGGTGGAGGGATGGATGGATGGATGGGATGTGTGGATGGATGGATGGAGGGATGGATGGGTGGATGAACTAACGGACAGATGGGGGAGGGAGGGAGGGATAGACTAATGGACAGATGGGTAGGTGGATGGACGGATGGATGGATGGGATGTGTGGATGGATGGATGGATGGAATGGACAGATGGCTGGAGGGAGGGAGGGAGGGAGGGGAGGGAGGGAGGGAGGGAGGGATGGATGGTGGATGGACTAATGGACAGATGGGGGAGGGAGGGAGGGATGGACTAATGGACAGATGGGTAGGTGGATGGACGGATGGATGGATGGATGGGATGTGTGGATGGATGGATGGATGGAATGGACAGATGGGGGGAGGGAGGGAGGGAGGGAGGGAGGGAGGGAGGGAGGGAGGGAGGGAGGGATGGTGGATGGATGGATGGATGTGTGGATGGATGGATGTGTGGATGGATGGATGGATGGACTAATGGACAGATGGGTGGGTGGATGGACGGATGGATGGATGGATGGATGGACTAAAGGGACAGATGGGTGGGTGGATGGATGGACAGACGGGTGGATGGATGGATGGAATAATGGACAGATGGGTGGAGGGATGGATGGACGGATGGACCGACTAATGGACAGATGGGTGGATAGATGGACAGATGGGTGGATGGATGGATGGATGAGCTGATGGATGAGTGGGTGGATGGGTGGATGGGTGGATGGATGGATAGGTGGGTGGATTAATGCATGCACAGAGGGATGGATGGTGAGTGGATGAGCCGAGGGATGTGTGGACAGAGCATGGAATCCATGAGGAGGTGAAGAAGCCTCAGTGACTGGACTTGGGTACGCTGGCTACTAGGATTCAGAGTTCTGTTCCACGTGCAGTACAGTTCCACTAAACACACAACAATCTCCTGTCTCCTCGTCAAGCCACAGTACTGAGCGAGGCAGCTCCCTCTGTGGTCTACACAGCCCCACGTGGAGAGCTCCAAGCAGGTGCCAATGCGGGAGCCCAGTGGCCCCAAGGCCCAGGTCTGGTCATCCAACATAAATCTGACATCACAGGTAGGCCTGGGCAAGAGTGAATTCTCCAAGCTCCCAGGGGTCCCTGCTGTGGGGCCAGGCCCCAGAACTCGGATATAAGCCTCCAGTGGCCACTGAGGGCTCCTGAGAAGGTCTGCAATGGCAGCCATCGCCCAGGCAGCAGGACAGAGAGCAGAGGATGGAGGCAGGCAGGGGGAGGATGAACAGCCCTGAGCCCGGGATCTTCTTCACCTGAACACTCAATAATTGGTTTAATATAACCGGTTTCCCCCACAACTTTATGCATTTTATCTTGGGCATTAAAAAACATGAAGTATTGTGAGGAGCAGTCCCCACAGCCATCCTAAAAGTGCCTGATTTAAGTCCAGGGAAGACACTAGTTAAGGGCTGTTTCATTTATCTGAGAAAAAAATGTCAGGGGTAGGGGTGTGAGTCTTGAAATAAAGAAAAGGGAAGGGGAAGGGAAAGAAATTACAAAGAAAAGGAAGAACAAAGAAAAAGAAAAAGGAGAGAAAGAAAAAAAGAAAAGAAAACAAGGCAGAAATAGAGAAAGGAGCATGCATCGAGAAGGACTCAGAAGATGAAATCAACGGGATCTGCTAATGGATGGAATAGGGGGCGACAGGGCTGGCAGGACTGAAGGGTGGCTCTTCCTTCTGAGAGTCTGGGCAAATGGCCATATCAAAAAGACAGGAATGAAGGAGGAGGCGTAAGCAGAGGACAAAACAACGAGAAGTTCCAGATACAGAACACTGGAGACACCACGGGTGCAACACATAGACCTGGATTAGGGGCTAACCTGGGGACAGTCAGGGCCGGGGCCTCAGGGGAGGGCACACTGGCAACCCAGGAGGTGGACGGGGAAGCTTCCTGTCCTGTGGCAGGACACAGGGTGCCCAGCTAAGGCTCATCCTCCTCTCTGTCATGCCCGCTCCCCGACCCCTTCCCCGACTCCAGGCCCACTCCCTCTTGTCCGGAGGCAGAGAATCTGACCCGCGCGTCACCTGGTGCCATGCTCGTGACTCGCCGGGATGAACCCGGCTGCTTTCAGAGCAAGGAGACATGCCCACCTCCTCGCGACCATCTGGGACAGGCTGGGGCATCTGTCTCAGCTATGTGTCTAGCACCTGAGTCTCTGTCCATCCATCCTGTCTATGTATCCGTCCATCCATCCATCCATCCTTCCAATCTATTTATCATCCATCCACCCACTCACCCACCCATCCATCCTTCCAATCTATTATCTCTCTATCCATCTACCCATCCATCCTATCTATCATCCATCCACCCACTTTTCCACTCATCATATCTGTCTGTCCATCTATCTATCTATCCATCCATCTACCCGAACATCCATCTATCATATCTATCTGTCCATCTGTCTATCTAGGTAGCTAGCGATCCACTGTACCACCCATCTATCCATCATATCTACGCATGCATCCATTTCTCCATCTACGTATCGGTCCATTCATCCATCCAACCCATCCACCCATCCATTCACCATATCATCTACCTGTGTACCTACCTATCCATTCTACTATCCATCCATCCAACCATCTACCTAACTAGTTGCCTATTCATCTATTTATGAATCCATCCATCCATCCATCCCTACATCTATTTATCCATCCATCCATCCATCCATCCGTCTACCATCTATCTATTCCATCTATCACCTATCTCTCAGCATGTATTATCAATCTATCCATCCATCCACCCATCAAGTGTACTATCTCTATCACTTATCATCCACCTATCAGTCATCAGTCAATCCATCCTCTATCTCACCCTTCAAGTGCTACCTCTCTCCAGCCAGGCCACAAGTCCTCACGCAAGTTCCCCAGCAGGAAGGAAGAAGGGGCCATGGCCTCATCTTTCACGCAGCGTCCAGCCTGGATCTGAGCAAGAGTCAGCTGTTCACGATGACCTCCCACTCGCTGGGACCCCAGCGTGTTGTTCCTTTCCTGCCACATCATGTGGTGCTGCCTCGCATAGCCGACTCTTCCCCTTCTGATCTCCCTTCCTCCTGCTGGGGTGCCCTGGGCTACACTCTGTGCTGAGTTTGGGGCAAACACCACAGTTTCCATTCACGCTGAGCACAGAACCCACACCTTCCTCTAAGAGAAGAGGCTAACAGCCTCAGAAGGAAACTGGCAATACCAACATTCTTCCTTCATACTGACAAAATGGACCTGCCTCCAAGATCCTCTGCCCTCAAGACAACGTAATCTGTTTATTCTTTGTCCATGCATAACACGGGTCCACGGTGCACCCAGGCAGATGGATGCATCCTCCGTTCTGCAGCCCTTACGCTTGCCAGGGAGCAGCAGACCAGCACTCAGAGCCTGTGGTAAATGCAGCAGCAAACGGAAGCAGCCAGAAATCTCTGGCCGCAGTGTCTCGGGATGAGTAATGCCTTGCAAAGCATTGGAATGCAGCCTCTCCTCCGGTACTTCAGCCGCCCTTCTCAGGGACGACAGTTCATTTGAGAACTTAAAATCACTATTTCAGAAAGCACTTGCTTGGAGTGACTGCGTTGCCCCTCACGCAGATCCTGATACGCTGCAGTGTGAAGGCGCCTCTTGAAAACAGAGGGACCATCCAGGAACGTCCAAAGCAGAGGGGACCTACCCGAAACTTGCAGAACGGAGGGGAACCATCCAAAACTTGCAAAAACAGTGGGGACCTGTCCAACACTTGCAAAACAGAGGAGACCTGTCCAAAATTTGCAAAATGGAGGGAACCTATGCAAAACTTCCCAAATGGAGGGGGCCTACCAAAAACTCTCAAAAATACAGGAGACCTATCCAAGACCTCTAAAGCGGAGGGAACCTATCCAAAATGTCCAAGCAGAGAAAGGAACACGATTTGGAGGGGCTCTGGTTTGGCACTAGCGTTGAAGCACCTGTGCCTGCCCTCCAGGGCCACAAACATAGGTGGTGTCTTGGCCCAGCCCACCTGGATGCAGAGGAAAAACAAAAGCCTCAGGGATGCTTACTGTGCGGGGCCTGCGCGGGAACACACAGGTGCTTTCACCTCCAGGGAGTTTTCTTCATTTGAACGTCTCAGGCCACACAGGGAACTCTCACCCACTCCCCCACCCCAACCCCCTGTGGGTCCCAAGGTGCCACCGAAGAAAACACCCTGGTTTGATGGCTCACATCTGCCTCTCTGTCTCGGAGGTGGGGGGGGGGTGCAGGAAAAAGGAAGTCTCTGGTTTCCTGCGTAGGGGATTTTAATAACCCCACTAGCCAGCCAGCAAGTGTGAGCACACCAGGGATAATAGCAGGGCTGAGTCATTCCGAGACAAAGCTGAAACACTCCCAGGTGCCATCTCCCCAAACTGGTCTAACGACCAGGCAACGGAAAAACATGAAACTCAACAAAGAGAAGTGCTCCGTCCCCCTATGAATTCACTCAGAATAATCAGGAACTTTGGAGAGTGACCATCTCTCATCCAAGACACCCGCACACACGGGGAAGGGCGTCGCGTGTTGGGTGGCGAGTCACCCGAGGCGCCCAGAGCAACGCGGTGGGCCTCCCAACCTGGCCCGTCGCCCCCAGCGGGGCTTCCTGCCCCTCGTACCTCTGTCACAAAGCCGTCCCCGTGGGGAGAAGGCTTCCGCCTCGTGACCACCACCCACGACATGTTTCCTGCCCCCTCGCAGATTTCCCAACAGATGCCACCAGCAAGAAAGAGTGGGCAGGCACTTGTTCCGCGTGGACTTAACATGCTCCCTGGTGGCAATCCTGACTCGCAGTGGGCGTCGTCCCGAGACCTTTAAAAAACCATCCCTTGCAAGAATCAAAGGACGTCCCAGCGTGGTCTGTGCGGATTCACTTGGGACGGACGCCCCAGTGTTTGAACCAAGCACATGCAGACGCAGGGACACGTCTCGTGCCCCGTGTGTCTTTCCGACCCCCACAAAGGCCGGGCATCCTAAAAAGCACTCCTCCCACGTCTGGGCATCCAAATAATCCCACTTCGAGCCGAAATGATGACTTATTAATTTTTAATTTAATTTTTTTTGAGGCAGGCCTTCTGTGGGTCGGATCTCAAACTCAGCCCTCCCCCCCCCATCGAGACCTGACTGCAGATCAAGAGTCAGATGCTGAACCAACGGAGCCAGCCAGGCGCCCCTGGGATGCTGAGTTAATTCTGTAGGAGTCTTGGGGCTCGCCGTGTAAGTCACAAAACACGTACCAATCTTTTCCCCCTTAAAGAAGCCACAGTGCGTGGAAAAGCTCAGTAGGTGGAAACACTGCGACGCCCACGTGCGTGGGCTGCTCAGTGTCCCGCAGGGAAGACGTCTGCTGACAAATGCGCCGGATTCCACACGTGAAAACCGGCTCACGTTGCATTGGTCACACGGCTCCCCGAGCCACATCCACTCCTGAATGAGACCAGGCGGTCAAGAGACAACCCAGATGAAGGGGGAAAATATCTACCAAGGTCAAGTGTTTGCAAAAAAATAAAACATAATAAGAAAAGGAGGCGCCAGCCTCGTACAAAGAGAACGGGAAAAGAGCCCAAGCACAGAGGCCAACAAAGTGCAATTAAAAGTTTTATCAGAGCCCAAAGGGCAGGCCCCTGCCGGCAAATAGGCGGACGAGGAACCCCATTTCCTGTGCCCGAGGGAGGGAGGGAGGGAAGGATGGAGGGAGGGAAGGAGGGAGGGCAGAAATGGGCATCCAGGCCGCGGAGACGGGAGCCACCAGGACACTGCAGACGCCAAGGCTGCGGCATCCTGAGCGCTGCGGGCTGCTGAGCGGAGTCCCCGTCTCGGCTACCACAGGCCACTGGCAGCCCGCCCCCAGCTGTCCTAACTCAAAAAAATAAATAGAAAAATACATAAACAAGAAATAAAAATCCAAAAATAAATAAAAAATAAACGCCCCCAGGCATGTCCAAGTGAAACGTGAAATTGCCTCTTCTGGGTCGTTCCCTCTGGATCCCGCCTCCCATTCCCATGGGAATCTCAGAACCTAGCCAGGAATCTCGGCCTGGGGGGTGGTGGGGGGGGGGGGTCCTGGGTCCCGAGGACTTTGAAATGCGCTCCTCCTCCGGGCTGTTAAAAGCCAAGGTCTGTCCCCAGGCTCCAGAGGGCAGCGTGCAAAGCGAGCCAAACACCTATTTCTGTAGAAAAGCGTGCTCGGAATTGCATGGAGAACACACTTCCCTAATGGAAACCCGTTGGCATCCTTAGGGTGCCTGATTCCTGGCCCCCAGCCCCCCAGGAGCACCAGGATGGTGGGTGAGCGGACGGCGTGTGCATCACCGCGTACTAAAGCTCCATCCTTCTACGTTTCTCTGCTTTTTTGGGGGGGACCAGGCTGGCTCGCCTCTCCTCCTGCCCTCACCCCGCGGCCCCCAGCAATGTCACCCGTGTTGCACAATCTGCATAGAAATCAGGTAATTCCGGGATATCCCTGCTGCGGCTTTTTCTAAAATAATCATAATAATAATAATATAGTAAAATCACGAAATGACTTCTGGGGCCCCCAAGGATATAGGGCTGCCCCAGATCTGTGATGCTTTTCCCTGGAACCCCGGCACACGAGTGGGGGGGGGGGGAATGTGCTCAAAGAAAACCGCAGGAGCAGACACCCAGACCGATGGGCGAAGACGCCTTGGGGCAGGCGCATTGCAAAGAAAGCACCGAGACCGCCTTACCAGGGACCAAAAAATTAATTTAATTAAGTTGTAATACAGTAAAATAAAAAGCAGCGAGGGCCAAAGGAAAAAGGGTATTTATATAGGAGGAAAGAGGGAAACCGCAGAGCCAGCCAGGCACCCCCCCCACGCGCCCTCCCCAGCAGCTGTGAAGTGCTCCAAGATGCTCCCCCCCAGACCCCCCACAGCGCGCGGGGCGTCCTGAGCATCCACACACCCTCCCTGCAACACCCAGGGAGCCAAGGGCGCTAAAGTGCAGGCCTCCCCCCCCCACCCCGCGCCCCGCCCTGACCTGGAGGTCCCCCAGAGCAAGAGCATGCCCTGAACCACCGGGCCTCCCGTCGGGGTGCGCAGCGGCACCATGTGTCCAGGTCCCAGCAAAGCTGTCCTGAAGCTCCCGCGCTGCGCAGCGCACCGTGAGGCCTGAGTCAGCGGGTGGGTGGCTGGCCGGGTGCTCGGGGGCCAGCGGGGGCGGGGGGGACACAAGCCAACCCAGGGGCGGGGCGGCTTGAGCCTTGCCACGCCCCGCACAATCCGAGCTTTCCTTAGAGACGACAGAGGAACCGACAGGGAGGGAGAGGGAGAAAGGGGACGCCAACTTCCACTTAGAAAGGAGAGCGAGTGGACGAGGCGCAAGGCTCAGAAGCAGGCCCGGCTGCTGCGTGCGCAACGCGGGGGCCTCCCCCGCGCCTCTGGGGGCGGGGCGCACGGGCAGGGCGGCCGCTCAGGACGCGGGTGTGCCCCCCCCACCGGGCCCCCGGCTCGAGCACCCGCCTGCAAGATCGTGCCCGGCGCTCGCGGCTGCCCCAGGTCCCCCACCCCGCTGCCAGGCCGCACAGCCCGGGCCAAATTTAGGCCGGGAACGCAGGGCGTGGCTGCGCGCGCTCCAACCCAGCCGGGGCGCGCGGAGGGGGGGCGCCGGGGGACGGGGGGCGCACCCGGGCCGGGGCAGGGGCGCCGAGGGGCGCGCGCGGGTCCCGGGGCCTCACTGGCACCAGCGCCCACGCGCGGCCCCAGCGCCGCCAGCTGTCGGAGCTGGCGACTTTGCAAAGACCCGCCCAGGAAAAAGTTGGAGGAGAGTTTAGGCCGCGTCCCCGGGGCGTTGGCTGCCCGCGGGCACGGCGCGTCCCGGCCGCCCGGCCGCCGTGGGGAGGGCCCGGGGGTCCCCGGGGCGCCCCCCGCCGCCCCCCCAGCGCGCCCCCGCGGCCCTCCCCGCCCGCCCCCGTGCGCCCCCAGACGCTCACCCCGGGCGGGCCGCAGGGTGCCCAGCAGGCCGAGCAGCAGCAGCGCCACGGCGGCCCGACGAGCCATGGTGCGCCCGGCGCCGCGCAGGACCGTCCCGGCAGTGGGGCGAGCGCTCGGCGGCGGCGGGAGTGCCCGCGGGGCGGGGCCGGCGGGGGGGGGGCTGTGGGTCCCGCGGCCCCGCCCCGGCCTGCGCTTCCCCGCCCCCGGACGGCGCCGGGCGGGCCCCTAGGGGGAGGGACGAGCGCGGGGGCGCGGCTACCCGGGGCGGCGCGGGGGCGGCGCGGGGGCGGCACGGGATCCCCTCCCCGCTCGCGCCCCAGGGCGGCCCCGGAGACGCCAAGACTCTGCTTCCTCCCTGGTGGGACACCGGGGCCTCCCACCGCCCCCAAGGACCCCACAGGGCCGGGCCGGAGCAAGGGACCCTTCCCCGCTTGGAGAGTGGGGGTCCCCCCACCGCCCCAACGACCCCAGGGCGGCTCTGGAGAGGCCAAGACTTTCCTTCCTCCCTGCTAGGAGAGTGGGGGCCCCCCACGGCCCCCAAGGACCCCACAGGGCCGGGCGGGAGCACGGGACCCTTCCCCGCTTGGAGAGTGGGGGTCCCCCCACCATCACAAAGACCCCAGGGCGGCCCTGGAGAGGCCAAGACTTTCCTTCC
This sequence comes from Urocyon cinereoargenteus, assembly GCA_032313775.1. Lineage (NCBI taxonomy): Eukaryota > Metazoa > Chordata > Mammalia > Carnivora > Canidae > Urocyon > Urocyon cinereoargenteus. The sequence continues at coordinate 117,780,313 of CM063496.1, forward strand.
TCCCTACTGGGACACCGGGGCCCCCCACCGCCCCCAAGGACCCCACAGCGCCGAGCGGGGACACGGCCCCCCTCCCTGCTCAGGAGGTGGGGTCCCTGCCTGTGTCCACCTCCAGCCCCTGACGCATCCCCCCCCCCCCCCCCCGCTCCCCCCGTGAAAGAAGCAAAGAGAAAGGACACTGGGAGGACTTCCTCCCTGCTCCTAAGGGGTGGGGACAAAGTGAAAGGCTCTCCTTTGCCGGGAAAGCTGCTCCCCTGCCCCCCGCCCCAGGGTCGGTCCCCGCCTCCCCTCCCTCAAAGCCCAGTGTGACCGCACAGAGCCTGGAGCTCGGGTGGGGGCTTGGGGCAGCGGCGTCAGGAGGGCTTCCCTGGGGGGCGTCCCAGAGCCTGTCCCCACCCGACCTGGGGTAGGTGGGGGTGCGGAGGGGGGAGGCAGGAAGCCCCTCCCCTTCCCGTTGGCAGCCGCTGGCGCGCAGGGGGGACTCTGGCCGGGCCTGGCCGTGTCCTGGGGCCGTCCCTGTGCCCACTATCCAGGTTCTCCGAGGCGTTGGCTCAGGGTTGTGTCCGCGGGCCCTCAGGGTCCAGAACGTGCCAGACCCAGGGGGCCGCAGCCCAGAGGGTTCCCGCGGGCCACCCTGCCGCCCTACCCGCCTCCCCTCATGGTGCCTGGCTGGGCCCCGCAGGACTCCGGACCCCTGCTCTCCCCGGGCCTCCCCGCACCTGTCCAGCTGTGACCCACGGTCACCTACAGGGCGGCAGGCATCCTGCGCCCACCTGGGGCAACCACACGGACACTTACTTGTAAAGGGTGGCTGTCGGACCCTAGGCAGCTGGCACCGGAGGCCTTCTGACCCTATGAACCTGGGGGCCTTGACCTTACACACCTGGAGGCCTTCTGACCACACACTTGTGGAAGCCTTTTGACCGTACACACCTGGAGGCCTTCTGACCGTATGCACCTGGAGGCCTTCAGACCACACACCTGGAGGCCTCCTGACCACACACACCTGGAGGCACGGAGGTATCCTGTTTTCTAACAGCCAACGGACACCGGGTGGTAAGATTGTGCTTTCAGAACCGTGAAGACAATGGAATCATTTCTCAGGAAAACCCAATAATCTGCCTCTGAAGTCAACCTGGGTTGACGCCCAGCCAGAGACCACCTGCCCTCAGCCCCCACGCCTGCCGTCTGGACACCTCTCTGCACCTGCCCCTCCATGCAGCCCGGACTCTGCCAGCGCCCACATCCCTCCTCCCTGGCCACAGCCTCGGGGCCGTAGAGACTGTGGACCCCGGGCCACGGCAAACAGGAGGGTCTTCTGGAGCAGCAAGGGGCTGCTGGGGCTGCTGCAGCCATTCTGTCACCTTGAGGAGGGCAGCAGCATGAAGGAAACCACATGCTTTGTGCCAAAGTCAAAATCCAAAGAGCCCTCCCCAACCCAGGGAAGTTTCCAGTTCAGCCCTGTCACCTTCAAAATAGAACCTCAACCTGAACAATCTTTCACCTCTGTCCCTCGAGCTGCACCGCGGCTACAGCTGCCCTGTTCGCACCACCCTTAATGTTCCGGCACATTCTGCAGGCTGAGCGTCCGTTTCATGCCGGAGGGACTCGATCCCCATCACCAGCGAGAATAAATATGCTTTGTCACTTGCGCAGTGAATGCCAGGCCTTGACTTTCTTTCCTTCTTTTTTTTTCTTTTTTAATTAATTTATGTTCATACCCACAGGCATTCTGAAGACTTCTCTTTCTAATTCATGCAGTTGACTTTTGCCTTTTTTTTTTTTTTAAGGGCTACCTTCTTTGGCTCAAAATAAAAATTTCCATCATTTTTTGCAGTTGCTCTGACGTCCAGAAGCTCGAAGCTCCAGAATAAAGATGACATTGATTGAAGCGGCCTCGGGAGCTGTATGCAAGCACCACAGAGCACGTCTTTGAAGGTCGTAAGGTATGATCTAGAGAGGGAGGGAGAGAGGGAGCGCCTTTTGGAACGGGCTTCTTGCTCCACCGTATGTGTCATACTGATTCCAACTTGGGACAGGATGGAGGTCTGAGCGTTTTTGACAGTCCCCGTGCACACGCCTATGGACTAGCCCGTCTCCCACCTTCTAGGGAGGATCCTTTGCTGAGCACGGGGCTCTGTTTACTGACGTGGAAAATGGGTCTCAACGGGGACCCCAAGCACCCAATAGACGGAGAAAAGGAAACCTACAAAAGCAGAGCAGCAAAGACAGGATGCACGGAGGGCGTGAGGGCGACAGAGAACCTCTGTGGTCAGAAGAAAAGTTTGCAGAAAGGGAAATCTGTCTAGGGAGGAGTCCCTAAAGGAGGCCATTCTGGGGTTGCAGGAGACTGGGGGCTGTCCCCATCTCCTGGAAGGGGGGTACTCTGTCTCCACTGCAACCCAACATGGGGTGGTGCCTCCTTGGGGCCCCAGGAGCCAAAAGACACCACCAAGCCAAAGAACGGGAAAAGGAAGGGTTTTACTTGCAATTTCCCCAAGTGGTGTCTTCTCCAAACCCAAAACCCAAAACCCAAAACCCCAAAGCCAGGTGACTTTGAAGCTGGCGGTGCATGCATGATCACAGAAGGGATGAAGACCCGCTCACAAATGGGTTGTCGAGGGAGGGTCCCGGAAAGTGTGGACCGGGGAACGCAAGAGAAGGAGCTAAGCCAGGCGTTTGTGTGAGCTGGGGATGACACTTAACCTAACCCCACCAGACACTCTAGGGCGTGGACCGAACCTCTCGGAACCAAGAGGGCCAGCAGCTCTTTGTCTACTTGTGCTGCTCGCTCTTTGGCCATAGCCCACATTGCATCCTAGGGAGTGGATATGGAGATACAGGTATAAATTTTTTTTAAATTTTTATTTATGATAGTCACAGAGAGAGAGAGAGACAGAGGCAGAGACACAGCCAGAGGGAGAAGCAAGGTCCATGCACCGGGAGCCCGATGTGGGATTCGATCCTGGGTCTCCAGGATTGTGCCCTGGGCCAAAGGCAGGCGCCAAACCGCTGCGCCACCCAGGGATCCCTTTTTAAAAAAAATTTTTTTTAAATTTTTACTTATGAGATATAGGTATAATTGTTAGGGTTGGCAGCTCACCTCCAGCCAGGAGACTTGTTTGGATGGGGCAGTTGTGAACCGTTAACAGCAGTGGGTAGATGTTAGCAAAGCATTCATGGTGTCCACCGCAAGACATCAAGGGACATCCGAGTGTGGTCACTAGCAAGCTGGGCTCCTTCAGAGCGAGGGGTTGCTCATCAAACTGTACTGTGCTGTTACTTAACTCATCTTCGACCTTTCCCAGCCTGTGAGCTGACACCGTGTGTTATGACCTTTCCCAGCCTGTGAGCTGACACTGTGTGTTATGGGTTGTGGATTCCCCCCCAAAAGATATGTTGAAACCCCTGGACATAATCCAGAGTACCTGTGAATAAGATGGAAAGAAAGAAGGAGGGATATATGGATGGATGGGTGGTTGGATGGATGATGCACAGATGGATGGATGAATAGATGGAAGGATAGAGGGATGGATGGATAGAGGGATGGATGGATGATGGATGGATGAATGGATGGAAGGATGGATGATGGAAGGATGGATGGATGATGCACAGATGGATGGATGAATAGATGGAAGGATAGAGGGATGGATGGGTAGAGGGATGGATGGATGGATGATGGATTAGTGAATGGATGGATATTCTTAGCTCCTAGTCACACCAAATCTTATCCACCAGACTATCTCCTAATATGTGAATTATTCCTGGTTAGTCAGTGAAAACTCACACATTTGCAATCTGGTGCCTATATAACCAGTGCATTACCCTGAATCACATCAGCTCCACTGCACTTTCAAACTTTAATTCTTGATCTTTGAGCCTGGGCAGCACTAGACCTTTGGGCCAGGTGCATTCACCAGGGCAAAGCCCCCCAGCATGTCCCTCCTCTGAATCCTCACCTACCCAACTCCTGCTCCCGTCCTCAGCCTCATCTTCCCCAAGCTCCTTGGGAGCCCTCTTCTCATTGATTCCTTAGCACACTCAGCCCCTCAACAACCACCTGAGGGCCCTCTCTATGAGATGCAGCCGTGAAATCAAGCAGCTATGGCCCTGCCTCAGAGAGCAGTGTTTAGTTTTAATAGCCCTTGATTTACATGTATTTATTTATGTTTATCCGAGTCTCCCCGAAGTCTTTGAGCAGTCTCATTTTTTATTCTATCTCAGCACCTGGCTGAAAGCCCAACACACAGAGGCTGCCTTTCAGATGCTTAATTACGCGATTGAATGCAAGCAAAACAAAAATGAGCTTGCCACTAGGGGCTGAGCATTTAGATAATGAAGCTTTCTTATCATTACCTTTATCCTACAAGGGCACATGCGCACCCACAGACACGTGCACAGAGTACACATGTCTATAAATGTCCACACATACGTTTGTATGTACACCTCTATCCATCCATTGATCCATTCACCTTCTATACATGCAAGACTACACATTGTCCTTCCCATATCCCTTCTACATTTTTCCATAAGGGACTTTGATTTTATTGATGTTGGCAATATGGTAGCTAAAAGACAGTTTCCTCATTCTCCCTTGCAGCTGGATATAACCAAAAAGTAAGTTCTGCTCAAAAAAAATAAATGTAAGCAGAAATTGTTGGAGAAAATCTCTGAAAAGTTCCTTAAAAGGTGGATGGATGGATGGATGGATGGATGGATGGATGGATGGATGGATGGCAAGGGGCCCTTTTAGTTCTCTCCCTGCTTTGTCTTGTCCTTGCCTGGAATACTAAAATGATACCTGTAGCCCCAGCAGCCACCCTGGAGAAGGAGGTAGCCTAGAAGATGGGAGCCACTCTTGAAGGATGATACAACATAGAAGAAAAAAACAGCTGTGGTTGTTGGTCGCACTGCAGAATGGCCATGCCAGCCCTAATCTGACTCTCTTGACTGCATTTATGGGAAAGAGAAGCAAATTCTCATCGTATCTTTTTTTAAAAGTCATATTTGCTTCAGTCTTTTTTTTTTTCAGTCTTATTTAAACCATTTTTTTTCTTTCTGGCCTTTGTTACCAGAGGTCGAGCCCAGTCTATAGTGGAGACCTGCTATGAGTTCCTTACGGGCAGTCAAAACAGCTAAAATGTGTCTGGGCATCATACTTGGTACCTGTTGAACACATGTTCAAGAGAAATTTCCTGAGTAAGTAGAATGGTAGGTGGAAAGATGGGTAGATGGATGAGTGAGTGGATAGATGGGTGGGGGAATGGATGGATGGATGGATTGATGCATAAGTAGATGGATGGAGGGGTGTATAGATCAATGCATAAGTAGATGGATGGATAGATAGTTAAAGTGGATGGATGGATGGATGGATGGATGGATGGATGGATGGATGGATGGATGGCTCGATGGATTGACGGATGGATGGCAAATGAAGGTAGTTGGTTGGGTGGATTGAACAATAGTTGGATGGATGGATGGATGGATGGATGGATGGATGGATGGATGACAAATGAAAATAGCTGGTTGGGTGGGTTGAGCAGTGGTTGGATGGATGGATGGATGGATGGAAGGCTCTATGGATTGATTGATGGATGGATGGCAAATGAAGGTGGTTGGGTGGATTGAGCAGTAGTTGGATGGATGGATGGATGGATGGATGGATGGATGACAAATGAAGATAGCTGGTTGGGTGGATTGAGCAGTGGTTGGATGGATGGATGGATGAAAGGCTCAATGGATTGATGGATGGACAAACAAGTGTACCCTTTACCAGACATCCTTGTGCCATATTTATTACTACTTCCACACCAGGAAACAATGAAGTAGGGATATTGGACTGAATAGCCCACTTCAGTTGATGAGGAAACTGCCTGGGCCGGTGGAGCTCATGAGCGGTAGGCTGGGATTAGAACCAAGACTTTTTGATTCTGAGTCCAGGCTGTTTGTACCTCACTGCCTCTTGGCTGCCTCCAAACCACTGGCATTTTGCTCAGAATGTTCACAGCAGCCAAAGATAAACAGCGTGTTGTAAACCAGAGTTTTTACGTTCGAAACTTCACGGTCTGTGCCCGTCAGTGGTCCAGTCTATTTTAAAAACAGCAATTTAATTAATTTAGCAGAAAGTTCACGTGTGATCCTTAGGTGTATACACATTTTTCCCCTCTTAAATGTAGCGTAAGTTGGGTCCTCTGCAAAAAACCAAAAGATGTAGTGAAGCTGCATAATGTAACAAACAACTACTTTGTCGAAGGAGCTAAAGCTCGTGGTTAGTCCATCTGGCTTAGAATAAAGAGCAAATCAATTTTCCAGAGGAGGGTGGGGGGAGTATCCTCTCATCCCCAGGGGACACATTCCGAGGCTCCAAATCCATGCCTGAAACTGCAGATGGCACCAAACCCTACCGATGTTATATTTTTCCCTAAACATAACACCCTTGGTAAAGTTTATCGTATCAATCAGACACAGTCTGAGGTTAAGAAGAACTAATCAGGGGCACCTGGGTGGCTCTATCCAACTCTTGAACTCAGCTCAGGTCCTAATCTCAGGATCGTGAATTCAAGCCCTCTGTTGAGCTCCACGCTGTGCGTACAACCGACTTAAAAAGCAAACAAAGGAAAAACGACGACAACAACAAAACCCAATAACTAATCCTAAAATAGAACAATTAGAACACCGTGATAACAGGTAGGTGAACGTGGTCTTTCTCCCTCAAAATATCTTACTCTTCTGTACTCACCCTTCTCCTTCTAGTGATGATGTCAGAGGATACAATGTCCACGTGATGAAGTGATGTGGTCGACATGGGCACTGTGACCTAGCTTCAGGCTACTGCTGACGTTCTGGTGATCCCTCCAGAAGATTATCTGCTTCCCAAAGTACAGATAAGGGGACACTACTGAACTGCAGTGGAAGCATGAATCCTGTTTGTTTGTAAGTCTCAGTCCGTGTGAGCTGCTAGCACTGCGTCTGGGACCCGGAGTGGGCTGTTCCCCATGACAAACATAGGCCATGATGGTCATGGGGATGGGCCACATGGAGTTGTCCGATGGTGCCACAGACCATGGCACAAGAGCTGTTTGATTTAGGTCTCTTTATTTGTGTGTCTCCAAGTCTCTCCTAATAGGCTGTGAGCAGTGTCAGTTATTACTGATATTTATTCTATGTCATGAATAAATAAATAAAATCTTAAAAAAAAAAAAAAAAGAATTTCAAAAATGGCGGCAACAGAGCATTAAGCCAAGCAGGGAGCCCCCTTCTGACAGCAGGTCCAAGTGGACGGATTGCCAGCCCGTGCAATCGGCCCCGGCTGAGAAGTGTGGGGAGACGGTCACAGAGAACACCTGCACGTGGCTTCCTCGCATGGTGACGGCTGGGTTCCAACAGCGAGCTTCTGGAAGGAGAGAGAGAAAACCAAGTCATCCCTTACCCAGTGTCTCTTTGTGAAAGCAGCCACAAATACGTGGCCAATTTCAAGAGATGGGGAATGGTAAGATTCTGTAAGCGGACATGGGACAGAGACCAGAGACATCCGTAGTGTGTGCGGCACAGTGGCACGGCCGGCCCAAGCATGCTCCAGCATCTAATGCGAGACTGTGTGAAAGTTAGGTTCGTTTATCCAGCACACGTTAATTGAGCATGTGGCACGTTGAGGATCTTGTTCTAGATCCTGAACATGTAAAGGTGAATTAATTACTTCACCTATCAGTAGATAACCCATTGGGTCTCTTGAAGGACACTAGACAACCCTCTATAGTCTACGCAATACGATGTTCTACAGATGGTGAGCACAGAGCATCACGGGAAGGAAGAGGAATTGAAGGCCGTGTCCGAGGGATTGGAAATGGCTCACCAAGGAGATCACGTGTAAGCCATGTCTTGGAAGACTCTTACAGGATTTCCAGATAAAGAAAGGGTGGGGGGATCCCTGGGTGGTGCAGCGGTTTGGCGCCTGCCTTTGGCCCAGGGCGCGATCCTGGAGACCCGGGATCGAATCCCACATCGGGCTCCCGGTGCATGGAGCCTGCTTCTCCCTCTGCATATGTCTCTGCCTCTCTCTCTCTCTCTCTCTCTGTGTGACTATCATAAATAAATTAAAAAAAAATTAAAAAAAAAAAGAAAGGGTGGGGATGCATTCTACAGAGTTTCCCTGCTTGAGCAACGACGTGGATGCTGGGGGGTAAAAAATCTATGGCACGCGATGAGTAGGAGAAAGGGTAGGAAGGTCTGGCTGGGAACGTAGCCGGGAACCAGATAGGGATGGACGTTGCATGTTTACCAAGCAGTGTCATCTTCATCTAGAAGCAAATGGAAACCCCAGAAACATTGTAAGGCAGATAAACGTAGGCTCGAATTTGGCTCAGACGGGTAGTTAACCAAAGGCAGAAAATAGGGGTGAGAGTGCGGGAACAGGAGGAAATTCTGGGAATCCCCCAGGTCTCTGCAGAGGGTGATTCTGAGATCCTTCACTTGCAGCGTGGACAGAGGGGGATCCTTTCCAGAGAGCTTGAGGAGGGAGGAATTAATTATCTCTTGTTCAGATCAGCATTCTTTGCGAGCCAAGTAAAGAATGTATTTCCAACTTTTTGCAACATTTACGTCGTCCCTCTACCCCCTGAAACTAAAATCCCCATTTCTTCCTCACAGTTTTCTTGTTTTTTTCCAGAACTCAGTAAAGCAATCGGCCTGGGATTGATGTGTGTGTGGTCAGGGATGATGGCTGGTGAGAGCGGGCGGTTGTTGGTTAGAAGACCCTTCTACAGCACAGGATGGCCATAAATCATTGATAAACCGGGTGGTTTCCTGTGATATGTCTTGTGGGCAGGAAGGTTTTGACATGAGTACACAGCGAAAAACAACCCCTCTCGCCTTCTAACGGTGTCCTTCTGGGGTGTTCTTGGCTGGGGGGTACCAAGACCACACAGGTCTCTTTCCATCTCGCCGATAAACTCATAAGAGTAAGACTAGCTGCTTACTCGAGACAAAGCTCATGCTGTGGTGCAAGCTTCATCCCCACACGGAGAGGCTGGATCCTGTTTATTTTATTTATTTTATTTTTTTTAATAAATTTATTTTTTTATTGGTGTTCAGTTTGCCAACATATAGAATAACACCCAGCGCTCATCCCATCGAGTGCCCCCCTCAGTGCCTGTCACCCAGTTACCCCCAACCCCCGCCCTCCTCCCCTTCCACCACCCCTGGTTCCTTTCCCAGAGTTAGGAGCCTCTCGTGTTCCGTCTCCCTTTCTGATGCCGTTTAAACAGAGTACTAAGAAACGCAAAGTACAGTTTATTTTGCAAATGCCGAGTACGGTCCTCAACACACACTGTGGGTGAGCTACATCTTCTCAGGCACTGGGTCTCTGGGGGCTCCATTATGCGTTGTGAAGATTATTCGCAGAAGGGAGTGCAATCAATTCCCTCCTCATATTAGCATTTTTTTGCTGATTTTGTTTTTTTTTTTTCAGCTTGTGACACGGACACATCGAGTCTGTGCTCCCACCACTTTTAGCTACGCTCATGTTGTCACTGGCTTTGGTCAATGGAACGCAGCAGAAGGAACAGCATTTCTGAGTGTCTGAGCTCCGTGCCTTGAAAACCTGCCTGGCCGCCCTATGCTCAAGTCCGACAGGGTCCATGGAGCCCAGGTGAGCTGGCTGTCCTGGCCGACCCACGTAACAGCCCTGGCTCATCTGCCAAACAGTTGACCACTGACTCATGAGTAAGTCCAGCTGACCCCAGAAGAGCCACCCAGCTGACCTCAGCTCCACATGCCAAGACTCGGAATCAAGAGTGAAGTCAATGGTTATCGTTTTAAGACCCCAGATTTCGGAGTGGTTCATCCGGCTGCAAAAGGCGACAGCTGCGTACATCTCCTCCCGACAAGACACATCCCCTTAGGTATTTACCAAAACCTCAACATTCTTCCTATCATCTCCAGGAGCTCAAAACAATGTCCCCAGGGAGTTTGCAATCTCTGGTTTGGGAGGCAGGGCTGGTATACGAGATGGTCCATGCGTTAATGGAGACCAGCTGTCCCGTGTTTCTTTCCGTCGTTCATTCTTGCTGGAGGTTGAGGTCAACTGAGCTGCTCTGTGGTTGGTAGGTTCCTCCCAGGCTTCAGGTACTTGCCCACCTGCTCTACGTTGGCCAGAAGACATCCACAAGGATTGAGTGAACATTTACCTGAATATAAGCCACATCTTTCTCTTTTCCTGTTGTACTAGCAAATCCAACGGGGATCCTGTCCAACTACACATTTGCGGTGCTTTTATTCTGGCCTTTTGACCAAATTAATTCCCCTATTATAAAAACCAAGAGGGGGATCCCTGGGTGGCGCAACGGTTTGGCGCCTGCCTTTGGCCCAGGGCGTGATCCTGGAGACCCGGGATCGAGTCCCACGTCAGGCTCCCGGTGCATGGAGCCTGCTTCTCTCTCTGCCTCTCTCTCTCTATCATAAATAAATAAAAAAATAAAATAAAATTAAATTAAATTAAAAAAAAAACTAGAAAAGGGACCCACGGTGGTCGACTTGTAACTTGACGCTGAAAAAGCTCCTTTCTGAATGCACGTCTCCTCCTGGACAGTGAGCTGCGGACGCCAGGACATTCTGCTCCTGTGCTCTTTTGATCAGCGAGTCCATAAATGGCGATTCTAGCCACGTGTTCTGAGCTGTATGTGTATTTACACACCCATTCGTTTATCCCAATCCCCTCATGGATTCTGGTAAACGGCTAACCCCGCTTTCAAAGAAACCAGGAAGCTCGCTACACGCTGTTGTGGAACTCCCTCTTTTCTACAACCAATCGCTCTAAATCGGCCTCAAAGATACACACACACGCGCGGTGCTTTTTGGTGGCAGAGACGCGATTTCATGATTCCAAAGGGAGTTTCGCTTCTCAAATCTACCACAAAGTATAAAACATACTCCTTTTCCATTGTTTTCTGTGCAATGAAACACACACGCACACACACACACACACAAAATACAACACTTTCTGTTTTAAAATAATTATGGACTCATGGAAAATTTGCAAGGACTGACGACTGGCACCGGTCATCCTGTTTAAGCCAGCTGCCCCTCAATGGAGCCGTTTACCTTGAAGCTACAGTATAAAATCAAAACCAGGACATCTCATAAATAAATAAAAATTAAAAAAAAAAAAAAAGGGAACCCTCGGTGGCTCAGCGGTTTAGCGCCTGCCTTTGGCCCAGGGCGGGATCCTGGGGACTCGGGATTGAGTCCCACATCGGGCTCCCAGTGCATGGAGCCTGCTTCTCCCTCTGCCTGTGTCTCTGCCTCTCTCTCTCTCTCTGTGTGATTATCATAAATAAATAAAAATTAAAAAAAAAAAACCAGGACATCAACACATCTGCTCATGCAACAACACGTCCCACCCGACTCCACACTCACCAAGTCAACGCACGGTGACGTGTGTCCGTCAACTCCTGTCTAGGTGCAGCATGGCTGAGGGTTTATCGTCTACGAGCCAACCAACAGATAGTTATGAACACCTGTTCTATACTAAGTTTTGTGACAAATACTGGATAGGTTCACGGTCCCCAACTCCCCCATGGCCCTGGATGAATGAGCCGTTTGAGATTGATGCTTAAGAGTCTTCTTGCTTCATACCACACGGAGTGGGAATCCCAGCGCTGGCTTTCCAGGAATCCTTTAGGGACGAGAAGGGCTTCCATTGTTTCGGTTCATTTATGGGGTCAGAAAATGAGGGTGGATGTGAAAGCATTGAAGGCATCAAACCGACCCCATCAGAACCACCCCATACCGGAGAATGTGTGAGGAATTGCTGTTAAGGATGAAGCTCCCCAGGAAAAAGAAGGAGAGAGACAGGCCACGTAGCAGGAAACGTGTGGTCTACCAGTCGCCCCCCCGTGGGGACTGAGATAAGGGAACCCAGCCAAGTGCCCCAGGTGTTAGCAGGGCTAGAAGACGCCATGCAAGCATGGGGAAGCCAGGGGTGGGCGCCCCTGAACTGCTGCCTGGAGCTGCAGCCCCTTGAGCCAGAGTGGCGGCCGGGGAGTGGACTCCAGGTCAGGATCTATGGCTGATGACGGGCCGAGGGTGGAACTGCAGCAGCCTGAGGCCTCAGGGCAGAGAGCACAGTTATATATGAGCTTCCTTGGGCAGCGGTGACAAATTCCCACCAACTGGGGACTTATGATGTCAGGAATCCATCCTCCCCCAGCTCTGGAGACCAGAGTCTAAGGTCGAGGCAGGGCTGCTGAGCTCCAGGTTGGACAGGGCTGCACTCTTTCCCGAGGCTCCGGGGAGGGTTCCTCCTGCGTCTTCCAGTGTCCCGGGCTGGTGGCCGTGTCCCTCCCGTGTCCGCCTCCATCCTCACATGGCTCCTCTGTGTCTGCATCTCCTCTTCTGTCTCTTACGAGGACCCCTGTCGTTGGACGTAGGGCCACCTGGTCCAGGATGAGCTCAGCTCAGATCGTTCCCCTAATCCCATCTGCAAAGATCCTATTTCCAAACAAGGTCTCATCCTGGGTTCTGCCCGAGAGCACTGCTGGGGCCACACTGTATAACCCACAACATGACTTTTGAAACTCCCCCAGGTTGGTCAACTTCTCCCAGAAGCCAGCAGGCCCAGGAGCACCTGACATAACCCCTACACGTCAATACCCAGAACAGACTGGAGGGTACAGAAGGTTGGAAGCAAAGTCTGGGGCCCTGGGACATAGACTCAGCACACAAGCTACACCTGCCGAGTCAGTGGGTGGCCTCTGAAGCCACAGAATGGTAACAGAAACCCCTTCCCCTGGGGCTTGCCCTTCAGACGTGTTGCATGAAGAAAACTCAACTCTTGACAATAGACGACTACTGGGGCACCCGGGGGGCTCAGTCAGTGAAGCGTCTGCCTTTGGCTCAGGTCATGATCTCCAGGTCCTGGGATCGAGTCCCGCATCAGCCTCCCTGCTCAGCGGGGAATCTGCTTGTCCCACTGCTCCTCCCCCTGCTCATGCTCTCTTGCACGTACACTCTTTCTCTCAAACAAATAAATAAAATCTTAACAAGAGATTCCTGGGTGGTGCAGCGGTTTGGCGCCTGCCTTTGGCCCAGGGCGCGATCCTGGAGACCCGGGATCGAATCCCGCGTCGGGCTCCCGGTGCATGGAGCCTGCTTCTCCCTCTGCCTGTGTCTCTGCCTCTCCCTCTCTGTGTGACTATCATAAATAAATAAAAATTTAAAAAAATAAAATAAAATCTTAACAAAAAAAATAGATGCCTATTAAAAACCCCACTTATTTCTTGTACCGATTTATACAATGTTGCTATTTTTTCTTTAAAAAATGTCAAACTAAAGTACTGAGGGGGGCACTTGACAGGATGAGCACTGGGTGTTATTCTGTATGTTGGCACATTGAACCCCAATAAAAAATAAATTTATTATTTAAAAAATTTAAAAATAAATAATAAATAAATAATAAAACCATTACTTCTGAAAGCCCTCTCAAATACTTTTGTGGAATAAGTAGGGCAGGAGTATATGAATATGAATAAATATATAAATAAAATATATAAATAAATAAAAATATATAAAAATATTTTTAATGAAATATATAAAAATATATAATATAAAATATGTAAATATAATATATTTGTATATTATAAATATTAATATAAATAAATAAATAAATAAATAAATAATAATATAAATAAAATAAATAAATAAAACATGATGTTAGCAGCGGGCGTGCTACACTTCAAATTATGCTCGGAGGAGTAAACACAAAACATGGAGAATTTGCAGGAATATTTCCCTCCCAAGTGAGGTTTTAGTAATTTTGCTATTTTTTTCTTTCTTTCTTTTCTTTTCTTTTTCTTCCTTTTATTTGCTATTTTTCAGCTGCACGGGGGAACTTGACAGGAACACAAACTACTTGATTTTCTTAGGCTCCGCGCTTCCTGTCGCTGCCAGTCCCTCCTTCCCCGCCTCTCTGCAGTGGAGCTGATGTCGTAAGCGTTACTTCTGGAAAAACTGAGCTTTAAAAAACAAATTGCAAAACAAAAACAAGAACAAGAACAAAAAAGCAAAACAAACCCAAAAAGCCAAACTGCATGGGCGTTGGAAATATCCCCTAAATACCTGAAATATTATCTTTTCTCAGCGGGTGGGGAGGGAGTGGTCGTGGGCAGATGACACGGGAACGCCTTATGCAGGGACCTGTTTTGAGGACAGAACCGTCATTCTGTCCCATCGGATGACACTAGGGGGGAGCGGGGATGGTTTTGGTTCTATATCTGAAGAGGCGCTTTGGGAAGATAAAGGCGTTGGATGTGACTTTTTGACGTTTTGAGAGGCAGCGGAAAGCCAGATCAGGGATGCTCAGCTGGGGGACTAGAGTGAGGGCCATGGGGTGGTGGTGGGGGCAGGTCCAGGCTTTTGGGAAGGCTCATGCAGCACCCCCGAATCTCCCCTGAGGTCTCCTGCAGCCTCGCCTGGTCCCCAGCATGCCACTTGGAGGTCCCGTCATCACTGCATTGCGCACTGATCAAACCTCATGGCCCTGCTCCATGTGGGTGGGCCTCACCTCACGTGTTGAGGGCCGGACTTGAACCGAAAACGGTGGAGAATCAGGGATTCGCTGCCTGTCTCGGCTGCAGCAGATCCATCTGTCTGGTCCTGTCACCCTTGCACGCGGAGCTCCGGGTCCTCAGGCCTTTGGATTCAGAGCAAATAACACCACCGGCTTCCCTGGGTCTCCATCTTCTGGATGCAGATGGTGGCAAGTGGTCTGCCTGCAGTATCGCAGGAGCCGACGCCTCTACTAACCGTCCTCTTGCATGAACTCACATGTCAGAGCCCTGACTTAGGGGGTGTGGGTGTCGGCTAGCAGGTGCTCCAAGAAGACGTCTCTGAACACACGGGTGGCCTCCGAGGCCACAGGAATGGAGCAGAGCCCGTGGCACGGACGTATCGACCCCGAGAACCTCCATCCGTCCCCACGGATCCCTCCATTTCGGACTTGCGATTGCCAGCGCTCCGAGACGAGAAATATCCGCTGTCTTGAGACCGTCCTCCCACCCGCAGCGCCGGTTTATGGTCCTGAGAAACAGACACAAGAGACAAGCGGACAAGGACATCCCGTCTGCGCCCACCTGTTTCCTCCCATCACGGATGCTTCTGTGCAGGGTCAACGGGGAGGATGCAGCGGGTGGCCTGGGTGGAGAAAGCCCCCGGGTGCCGCTCCCGGCGGCTCGGCTGCGCGGTTGGCTCCTTCAGCTTCCATCCTGCAGCATCCATCACGTCTCTTCGTTGCAAGCGACGACACAATTTGGAATCGCGGTGCAGAAGCCACCTGTTATTCATTGCAAGGAGGTCTGGGTGCTGGGAGATTTGCAAAGAGCGGGTGTGGTGTGCACAGATCGAGAGCGTGGGTGCTCGTGTCCAACCCCCCTGTGCTTGTGGGCGGGACCTGAGCCGCACCTGCTTCTCATCCACACAATACGGCGGCCGGGATGGGAACCCACTGCCACGCCGGGCGCAGGTGCCTCCCCGTGGGGCCTGTTCTGTGTCCTTCGGCAACGCCAGTCGAATTTCAACATCCGTGGACTAGAGTGTGAGAGGAGCACGGCCACGCCCGCTCCTTTCTGTGCTGGGCCCCAGGACTGGTTTGGTGAGTCATTGCAACAGATGGCCTGGCGGTCCCCTTGCTCGCATGGCCCCCCTCCTGCCCCCTGGCCTGGGGGGCAGGGACGAAGGGCACAGTCTTTCCAAGGAACAGAAGCAGACGCTCGGACGAGCTCACCCTTTTGCAAACCAGGCCACCTACTTGCACTCGTGGCAACTGCCCGCCTGTGACACTGTGATTTGTGCTAAGTGCATACCATTGGCGCCTACTCCCCGCAGCCTGGCCCTGGAGCTCCCCGAATCCTGCATTGTTCTAAGGGCTGGGTCTTTGTTTTGTTGTGTGGAGGAGGTGACTTTGGGGGAAGCCCTATGGGTGGCCGCTGGTTGCCTTATGCCTGGACGTTTGCAGCTTTCAGTCCCTCCCGCGGGCCGTCGAATCAATCCATCCCCCGATGGCCAGCGACGACTTCCTCGATCACGCCTGTGCTATGGAGCCTCCCTCCGTGGAAAAAAAAAATCCCAAAGAAAAGGGGTTCAGAGGGCTTCTGGATTGGGAAGGCAGGAGGATCTGGGGAGGGAGGCGCACCAGCTGTGCATGCTCGGGTGCTTTGCGGGCCGGACCCCTGACTGTCCCCAGGGAGGGAGGGGTTACTGGCACCAGATTGGCGTCACCTGCTTTGGGGGCAGCCCAGCGCCGCCGGGAGGAGAGTCTGAGCAGCTCTAAGGCCTGACTCATCTTCCAGTGCCCCCCACGGGCCAGTTTCTAACACCCAGGATGACCTCGCTGGAGGCCGGACCCCGAGGGTCCACGTTGGGGGAAGCCACCCAAAATACCTCCTTCCTTCTTGCTCCAGAGCCCAGACCTTGTGGAGGGTGTGCAGCCGTGCTGTGCCCCGGAAGACGCGTTTGCACGGCAAAGTCGCCCGCTCACCCCCCCCCCCCCCCCCCCCGTTTCCTTCCTCCTGCTGGGCTGCCCGGGATGACTCACAGGGCGTACACCCCACCCAGAGAGCACTGCCCGCCCCAATTTCACACCCGTCCCCAGCCAAACATCCCAGCTGCGGAATTCCTACAACACAAAGTCCTTGTTGGAGGTTGAAAATCAGTGAGCAAGCCTCTCTGGGGCGGGGAGGGGCGGGGGAAACCCTGTGCTTCCTCTTTCTTCTCCAGACTCTGTGTTGACAAGGGGGCGAGCACCCTCTCCTGGGTCGCGCCGCGGGGGTCGCGCCGCGGGGGTTTTGCTTGTGTGCTCCACTACCACCGGCAAACGCCCCCAAGTCACCGAAAAGCAGGAAAACAGGAGGAACCACACCCAGATGTGACCCGCTGGGCCCCCCTCCAGCCCCCCCACCCCGCCCGGCTCACGGGGTTTCTCTGCCTTGGTCTTGGGCCTCCCGGTGGAGACATTACTCTGCGATTCTGGGAACCCGGCTTCTTTAACCACAAAGCACGAGGCGCTGACGAGCAGCCCCGAGACGCACGGGTCTCTGGGAGGTTTTGCGAAAGCAAATGGTAATGGACCTAAAACTTGAAAAGGCATTTTCTTTGCAACGCGTGTCTTTAGAAACTCTGCAATGCATGCTTTTAAGAAGTTTGCAACGCATGTTTTTAAAGAAGCAGAGACAAGAGTCACTGGGCCAAGAGAAGCCTTCTGCGTGTCGTGTCGGCGGTGGAGACCACTTCATCTCCACTCCACTGGTCCGTGGGAGGACGACACGGCTGGTTCCTATTCCCAAGGGCACAGCCTCCCAGTAGACGAGACACACTCGGGAGTGGAAGGCTCTGTGAGTCTTCACGCCCACATCTCAAACCTCCATGAAGTCGGACACAATCCAGGGCCTTGTGGGGCGTCAGGAGGAATCACAGGGCGGCCCAGTTGGATGGGTTCGGGAGTCCCGCGGGACAGCTTGCTCAACTGCAAGCTCCAATTTCACCCATGTGGGACGTGGGGGCCATTTGGTGTCTCCAGCAAGCGCCCCGGAGATGCAGCGGCCGCTGGCCGCAGGACCCCACCCGAGGCAGCAACGTGGAGAAGATGGACCCCAAGAACCTGGTGAGGAGGGTCTGAACGTGCTCAGGAGCAGGGAGGCTGGATGTGTCGCAACCTGACGGATGTTGGAGTTCGCTCCCTGGAACGACGGACCATGGCTTTCGCCTCCTGGCCCCTTCCTCTCCACCGCTGAACTGGCCGGTCCCGCGTGCGCCATGCTCACGTCACAGCAGAACTGCACGTGCAAAGAGGAAAGGTCATCGTGTCTGCTTGCCTTGGTCCTCACCGTGTCTCCGAATGAGCGGCCGCCTCTGCAAACCACAGACACACTGAGGTGTGGACATCCTGAACGTTGACTCCAGCGACTTTGTCCGAGCGAGTGCTGGCACCGCCAGGCCTCAGCTGAGCTGTTTGCAGAGCCTGCCCCCATGGGTGGACCCCATCTAGTCGGGTGTCCCCTGCCGTCCATCTGTACCCAGCTCCTCAGCTCCTGACTTGGTGGCGCTATGAGCTCCCCTTGACCTTGATGCCACGATTTTTTTCAGCCGGCCGCCTGGCTCAGCTGGAGGCTCTGTGCTCTCCTCCCACATGAGGCCACGATGAATTGACAAAGACGGCCCTTGGTTATTTTCCATAGCCTTGCACCAGGTCCTACTGGTTGGTTCATCACCATAAGGGTCCCTTGTCACTTTGACACGCTCCAGTCCTCCAAGGAAATAACAAAACCTTGAGAGTTTTGGAATCTTCCTCTCTGGGCTGAGTCCGGTCTCTGACTCCTCCTCCGTCATCAATGCTCCCTTGTTCCAAGGCCCCCCCTCCTGCTCAGGTCGGGCGCCATGACCAAGCTCAATAGGCAAAGGGAGTTCATTGTGAGTTTCTGCACTAGACGCTCTTCTTTGCCTGAGTCATCCAGGGAGAGGATTTCCTGCAGGTGTGCAGAGCTCCACCCCCAACACAGGGCATAAGACCCCCACACACACACTGCTTCTCACTTTAGCTGAGAAAATTGCGATGACCCAGAGAACGTTTTACCTCAAAGACGACAGCTGAAATCCAGGCATGATTAACGTGCCAAGAAAACAGTACACCCTGGGGACTGTGAGTGGTGCCCCCCTGCAAAATGCATGAGTGCCAGCCTCCACCTGTGGGCAACACGGGGCTGGACCATCCATCCCTGACCCCCATAGTGCTTGACAACCATCCAGAGAACAATGCATCATCTTCACAATATGGAAAACCCTCATTTCCATCATGCACCTCCACCAAACTGACGATGAACCGTTGGGGGAATCGGAGATGCCCCGGTAGGCGGGGGTGCCCACATTCTCACCAGAGAAGCTGACAGGTTAAGCAGAAGTGAGCTCAACAATACATTCCTGTCTTCTCCACCCATTTTGTCCATCTTCTGATTTTTCTCCCCGCTGACAACCATCAGTGTGTTCTCTGCATTTATGGGTCTGTTTCTGCTTTTTTGTCTGTTTGTTTGTTTTTAGATTCCACGTAAGAGTGAAACCATATGGTATCTGTCCTTCTCTGACTAATTTCAAGGAGGATAATACCCTCTAGGTCCATCCGTGTTGTCTCAAATAGCAAAATTTCATCCCTTTTTATGGCTGAATAATATTCCATTATATGGGAGAACCAAGGTGGCTCAGGTGGTTAAGCACCACCCTTCGGCTCAGGTCATGACCTCAGGGTCCTGGAATCAAACCCCACATCGGGCTCTCTGCTCAGTGGGGGTCTGCTTCTCTCTCTGCCTCTCCCCCTGCTCATGCTCTCTTTCTCTCCCATTAATTAATTAATTAGTTAATTAATAAATAAAATCTTCAAAAATTCCATTGTGTGTGTACACCATCTCTTCTTTTTTTTTTTTTTTTTACACCATCTCTTCTTTATCCACTCGTCTAAGCAACTTGGGTTGCTTCTATATCCTATATTTCTTTTTTTATCATAAATTTATTTTTTATTGGTGTTCAATTTGAGATCCTGTATTTCTGACTCACGGGTAATCAATAGCATTTCTCTCCTATGGATATCCTTGTGAAGCAGAACCAGAGATGCTCAGATAAATATCTTTCTTTTTTTTTTTTTAAGACTTTATTTATTTATTTGAGAGAGAGCATATGAGAGAGCACAAGCGGGGAAACAGAGAGGAAGAAGCAGGCTTCCCATTGACCAGGAAGCCCGATGCGAGGCTCCATCCCAAGACCCTGGGATCATGACCTGAACGAAGACAGGCGTTTAACAAACTGAGCCACCCAGATGCCCCCTCAGATAGGTTTCTAATTTCTAAGAAGTGTTTTGATTTGATTATATTTTTGTGGGGGGACTTTTGACTGTAGATTTGGTTTTAATATGCCACATGGGTTTCCAGTGATTTGAGATCACAGTTTCAAGAACACCGTCTCCACATGTGCACTAGGGTAAACTGGCTCTTCACAAAAGGTAATTCTATTTTAATATATTTTGATTCGTTTTTAAATTCAGCCTGGTGTGTCCCCCTCAGGTCCAGCCAGATGGTTCCGGGTTGATTAGAGACTTTGGGTCAGTGAACAGTATCGATGATTCTCCCTCATTTGTAAAACAACACATTAGTGCCTGTTAGAAACAGATATCAAATAAAGCCAAGGTGTACACCCAATGCTTCCATTCCTCCTCCAGTTTCACTGAGCATCGCAAAGAATTGCAAATTTTCACACGTACCCACACCCATTTACACAAACTCCTTGCCAAGACCATACATGTTTTGCCCCACTGTAAGATCCACCGACTGCTGGAAACCCATGTGGCGTATTAAAACCGAATCTACGGTCCAAAGTCCCCCCACAAAAATACATGCGTCCTCTAAAAATCTGATAGAAGATCCGACTGGATTAACCCTCATGCGTAAAATGGCTTCTAAAAATCACAAATGACCTTCTCCAGCTGTCAGAAGTGATTCAATTCTCCCGGGCAATTGCTAAGTCAGTCCTTTATCTGGTGTCCGGCAAACACTACTATGCATTTAGATACATATCAGATCAAAGGATCTGAAGGCAGGTCTCATGCTACCTTCTGGTAACTTTTAAATGAGGATGAGCACACACGACGTTTAACGATATTTTCAGTGCCATGAAGAAAAACCCAACATGCCACATAGGCACACAAGGGACAGGCGAGTAGCCATGTTCCTTTGGAAAGAGTATTTAAAAGCTAAATGTATGGCAGAAACAATTGACACGAATCCTTTTTGATTCACCCCCACGTGAGCGCAAACCTCACGTTTGCAGACCCCGGGTTGGAAGGGATCTGGCTTTGGATGAAAATATCTATCAGATTGTGAGTGAATTGTAGGTAAAAACAGGAAAATGGTGTCTTCTGCGCCGAGGAAAGCCTCTGACTTTATGTCCGTCCCAGATGTGCATCCAGACATATGTCAGTGAGATGCACCTGGAACCTGGATTCTTTCTGCAAGACGCCATTAGTCCACGTCGATGGTGGGATGATTTGCTCCATCTTAGAATTGCTGGTCCAACCAAACTTGGCTCAATTTCTTTCTTCTTTTTAAAATTTAATTTAATTTTTCAATTTCTTTCTCGGAAGAGCACCGTTGTGTGCGTATCCAAGGGCAGGCATGAAATAAAATGTATTGAACAGAGCCTTTGACTGAGGCAGCTCGGATGTGGCCATAACTCTCATTCCACCGGAGCCATCATCACTTGGAGGAAACACCTATAGATGGATTGTTCTCTGCTGAAAACACTTAGGATTACCACCGCAAATGTGGTCCGTGCATCTTCTTTATGTTGCCTGAGTATCCATGTGTTACGGTGAAGATAGTCAACACCATGGAGTCCAGGTTGGAACAAGAGCAAATCAGAGCACGAGTTTGAGGAAGGTCCCCATTCCAGTGTTTTAAATTCTAACCCACGTCTCTATTCTGTACTTTTCCCTTGTGTGAGGCCGCCTGGGGTGAGGTGGGAAGACTATAAGCATGGTGACCTTCGACACAGATCTGGGCTCACCCCCAGTTCACACCAGTCCCCTGCATGGGTGATTCTGGAAGCAGAGGGTCTTCCTACCCAAGTGTCTCCAGCCCTTAGGGCCCTGACCCCACAATAAAGAAGCTGCTCCCAGGGCTAACTGGAGGGGAGGGATGTGAGAGTGAAGGCAACACAGGCTGGTGTCGGGACCTGGGGAGACAAGAAGCTAGGCCCAAGATGGTGGTCAGAGATAGCATCTTCCAGAAGTTTCCAGAAGGCTCTGGAAGGTAACAGGTGGTAGAGACAGGGATGGTTCCCTGGAGAAGCTTCTAGGGAAGAGAGGGGCAGAAAGCAGCCATGGGTGGAGTTGTGTGGATGAAGGCTCACTGAGGTTGAGCACAATGAGCACGATGGGCCAGCAGCTTGGAGACAAAGCCAACGGTCAACGTCCTGCAAGCAAACAGCCTTTACCAAGAGTGTTGTGGATCATGAGCATGGCTCCACGGAGCTTGGGAGAGGCTGGGTCCACCATGCGCCTGACTTGTAAGCAGGCATGTCCGGGTGTTAGGATCTATTCTTTATTGGCGTAAAATTCACATACTGTGACATTTGGTATTTTGAAGTACACAATTAGCACATTCACCATGTCGTGCAGCCCCCACCGCTACCTGGTTCCAGAACATTCTCATCCCCCTGTCTCCATGAGCGAGCAGTCCCTCCCCATCCCCTCCTGCAGCTCTTGGGACCCACCAACCTACTTTCTGTCTGTGGACACACCTGGCATATAAACAGAGTCGCACACAATGTGGCCTTTTGCG
The DNA here is from genome assembly GCA_032313775.1 of Urocyon cinereoargenteus. Lineage (NCBI taxonomy): Eukaryota > Metazoa > Chordata > Mammalia > Carnivora > Canidae > Urocyon > Urocyon cinereoargenteus. Next base: position 117,802,680 of record CM063496.1, read on the forward strand.
CATCAGCTTCCTCCCTCACCATCATGCCCTCAAGATCCATCCACATGGTAGCCGGTGTCAGAGCTCCATTCCTTCTCATGGATGAGTAACATTCCCCTGTAGGGGGGAAGACCACATTTTGCTCATGCCTTCACCCACTGATGGACACCTGTGTTGTTTCTACCTTTGTCGTGCATGGTTCTGTGAACATGCGGGTGTAGGTATTTGAGTGAACACCTGTCTGTTGTTCCTTTGAGTTAACACACGTAGGAGTGGGGTGACGGGATCCTAAGGACCATAGGGTAACTCTATGGGCATCTGTATGAGGAGCCGCCAAACTGATTCCTACAGCGGCTGCACCGTGTGACCTGCCCACCAGCACGGCAGGACGGTGCTTTCTCCACAACCTCGCCTACTACTCTTACTTTCCCTCTTTAAACGGTAACCACCACCCTAGTGATACGTTACTGAAAAGCTGCTCAGAACTCTGGTCCTGTACATCTAGAAGTGTAGAAAACAAAATTCAGCTTTTTTTTTGTTGTTGTTTCTTTTCTTTTTTTTCGGTCATATAATGAAGACTCAAAACATTGCACCATTACCAGACAGTGGAATGTATTTTTTTCTCTTGCTAAATTTATACATCTTGCTAACATGCAACCCAAAGCCCTTGACAGGCAGGAGGAGACTGGTACCCCGGGTTTGCAGTTAGCTGGAAGAAAGCCTGGTTCGAGCGTGACGAGGAAGACCCTATACTTGGCAATTTATGCCTTCTCACACTTTTATGACCAGGTCTACAGATGGCGCATCCATCCCGGCTGAAATTATAAGGCCGACAAGTAGACAAATCTGATAATGAGGACATGATTTCTGCAACCACCTCTGCAGCGAAATCCTTGTGGCTCATCGATCCTCCTGTTGTAATTATGCTTCTTTCAATGGTGAGCATCACTGGGGGAAAGAATACATAAACAGCCAAAAGTGCTGAGTCTCCTGGTCCATGGATTGCCTTTGTCAGGGCGAGGTAGGCTGATGCCCTGGGGACCAGCCAGAGGCAAATACGTCCCACTTCCCCAGGGAAGAGGAAAGAACCAGAGTGCTCCAGAGAACCGGGTCATGAAAATGCCACCCACTGGGGTAGGAAGATGGCACCCAGTCCCTAACTATCCCTGTCCTTATAGCCTTGGGTCCAGCTCTGTTTCCCTGACGGTCAGTCCACGAATCAGCTGGCTGTGGCCCCAAGCACCAACTATCTAGCTTCCAGGAGTTGCCAAAGTCCCTGAGTCCTCCTTCTGAAGGAGGCATGTTTCCTGCCACCCCGTAGGCAGCATACACAGCCTTCCCACTGTGGCTGTAAAAAGGTCAAGACGGCATGTGCCCGATGGAGAGGAGGGAATGTATGAATGCATTTGCAGACAGGATGTGAAGGACCAAGAATTTCCATGACTTTTGAAAAAAATGCCCTGCAGTCATCTGTGCCCGGCCGGGTTCCCACTCAGAAGACAGTGCCTACTCAGCAAACCCCAAACAAGGCTTCTGTGTCAGGGAACAGCTGCTGCTGACCAGAGGCGGCTCACTGGGCATGAAGGACAACACAACATGGTGAGGGAAGGCATCGGCGGAGTGAAGGGACCCACAAATGGTCCCAACAGAGGAAACCAAGCCCATTCTGGGGTTTCCAGCATGGTCCAGAGAGGCTTGGGTTGCCCAGCTGGGCGCCGGAGGACCACATATTACCAAGAAGCAGAAGACTAGAAGGTGCTGGTTGACAAAGGAGGAAAGAGAGACCCGGGACACTTCGAGGATTTGGTAAAGGTCACTGTGCAGAAGAGGCAGCTGGGCTCTGCCCAGGGCTACCCTACATCTGCACTGGGGTTTTCTCTGGACACCAAGACGCTGGGAGGAGGGCACACCCTGTGTGTCAGGGCACACCCTGACTCAAATGACACAGGGCTGGGGATGTAATTCTCCCTTTCTGAACCCAAGAGGAAATCCTACCAGTCATTTTCTTCAACCTACCTTTCTCTCTTTATGTATCCATTCATCCATCCATCCATCCATCCACTCAAACATCTGTCCACTCAAACATTCATCCATCCATCCTTGCATCCATCCATCATCCATTAATCTATCCATCCATCCACCTATCCATCTACCTAGCCAACTCTCCATCCACCCACCTACCCATCCATCCACTCAAACATCCATCCATCCATCCATTCATCCATCCATCCATCCATCCATCCATCCATCCATTCACTTAACACCTATCCCCCCCATCCATCTACCACTCATCCATCCATCCATCCATCCATCCATCCATCCATCCACCCAACCATCCATTCATTTAGGCACCTATCTACCCACCCATCCATGTACTCAAACATCCCTCCGTCCATCCATGACTCCATCCATCCATCCATCCATGCATCCATCCATCCATCTATCCATCCATCCATCCATCCCTCCACCCATATACTTGTTGCTGCCTATTTTTTCTTGTAATTTAAAAAGCACGACAGTCCAAAGCAGATGAGCTAAAATGGTGTGTGTGGCAGGTGAACAGCTCGCCTCGCACCTAAGATAGGCTGTCCCCAACACAATAGAGGGGCCAATGAAGCCAGTGTCCTTCATTTCAGACCTAGGAGAGTGGATGTAGGAGGTTTTTAGATTGCACCAAGCAGAATCCAGTCGTCCAAGAAAGGGAGCTTAGACGGTGCGAAGTCTATGCAGGGGTACCAGGAAGGTAAACTGAGGCTGGCTCACCACCAGGATATCCTGGTTGCAAGCACAGACTTTAGAAACATCAACAAGGAAAACCCTTGGTATTGAAACTTGCTTCTGCCTTCAAAAAAAAAAAAATCATGGTATTGGAGACGCCCTGAGCTTCTTGGATTGAGAGTAACAAGCTACACACCCACTTTGTCCATGTCTGCGTCTGATAAACATCACATCAAACAGTCTTAATCCGGACGAAATTCTCAGTAGGCTCAGCTCGTGCCGTTCACCTGCAACAGACCCTGTCAGGCAGTTTGAGATCTTGCATGATTTCCTGGTCCGTGATGAATGCTCCTGACATTCGCACTGACAGGTCTTGGCGTGACGCCTTCACGGTGGAGAAGAAGGCGGATGAACACCCAACTATCGCTCTCAGCTTCTCTCCACACCCCGGGTTCCTTCTGCTTCTTTTGCTGATGCTGGAACCATGTTCCCTCCTCAAGGAACACACCCGGGTCACTTCTCCGTGCACCCACAAGACTTCATCTGGTCACATCTGGTCACGCCGGTCCTGTCACACCTACTTAGTCCCTCAGTCTTTGGGGTCCTGCTCTGGGGGGTCCCGAACACTGATTCAAGCAGATCTCCTCAAGAAGGCGGCAGTGATTTGCAAGATCCAGCGGGCAGAGTTCCAGACACCTGTGGTCGGCACAATAATGAAATCGTAATAATGACAGAAATAATAATGTTGACACAAACAACAGCTTGTTCAACCTAATTAAGGGGGTGGGAGAAAACACACCCACTCACGGGACTGCGGCAGGCTGAATAATGCCCTCCCCGCAAGAGTCTGCTGGGCAGTGGAGTCAAGATGAGCACAGCGAGGCCACGGCCAGTCACCAATCCTGAAAAACGTCCCTTTGGCTGTCCCCAGGGGGCCATCCTTGCCTTCCATTCTGATTGCCTTCCCCCAGCTGCTCCCTGGGAGCTCCCTCCTGCCCCCAGCTGCCCATCTCTCTGCCTCTAGCTTGGGCTCTCACGTGGCTGCTCTGTCCCCGTTGCTAACGCCCTTCCCTGGACCCTTGAAGTGCAAAGTTCATTTTCCCATCACGAAAGGAGGCTCTGCTCAGTGTTGACAACCAGGACAACCAAAAGAGGGTGGTGGATGGAGAAACAGCACTGTGAATTCTCCGTAGAAGGAATCCAGTGACGCCGCTCGCAGCCAGCACCCTGAGGGCAACTTGTCCGTCGTGATCCTACTGTAGGGCATAGCTTTCCCTTCTATGTGGGCGGTGGGTTGGAGGCTCCCAGTCCTCTCTCTAAGCTCCTCAATGCACTTTGAAGATGCAGTAAGTGTCCACCAACCAAGCAAGGCAGATGGCTTCTGGACACTGCAAAAGCCATGGAGTTTCTTCCTCACCGGCAACGTCCCGCCAACCTATTTTGACCTAATAAAACCCAGACCGTACCTCTGGCCCCCAGAAATGCGAGATCATATATTCCCATCGTTTTAAGCTCTGGGAATAGTTAACAGAAGCAAAGAGAAACGAATGCAGTCCACATACTCCACCCCTCCTCCTCCATCTGTCTGACATAAATCTGCAGAGTCTCCCTCTGGTTGGCAAGAATAATGGAAGCCACAGAGCCCAGCCCTGACCTGGGAGCCAAAGGTCAAGCCCGGCCCTGCAATCACACCTGCTGATTTGCAATCTTATGCGTTGGTAGCTCCTTACAAAAGGTGGAACACGTGGGGGCAGGCAGGGTTTGGCCTTGGTTTTGGTTGTGTTAGGAACTGACTGCCCTGTCTGTTGAGCCTCCATGTGACCTCGGGAGCCTCCAAACCCCCACAAGGACGAGCAGAGAGGGTGCATGGTTGGTTGGGCTTCCGACACGGCTTCATTGGAACGTGATGACTGATCCACATCACCGTGCTCACTGCTTCTGTTATTCCAAATGCAGAGTGTGGGTCTCTTAAAAAGTGCAAGGAAGGAAAAAAGTTTAAATTGCTGAAAAAAATGAGAGAAACGAGTTACAACATCAAGGTACATTGGGATGAGGTGAGCATTTGCGCTAAGTGCCATGAGATGCTTCCACTCACGCCCACGAGGGACCGCGCCATGGAAGGCATTCCCGGTTTGCTCCCCTTAAGCCCACCGTGTCCTCCATCTGAGATTCCCCAGGGCGTTCTTCTAGCATTGCATCTGCTATGGCCTCTCATCTCTCCAGAAATTGAAGTCTGACCAACTCAAAGATGTGATTATTTGCTCTAAAGGCTTACAAATGAAGATAGTGGGAGGGATCTAATTTTAGCTAAGGATGCTAAGGAAAAAAAAAAAACCTTCTCCATCTGATGGGGAAAAATGTCTTAACAATAACACAGATGTGTCATCAAGGAAATCTTGCAGATTTATAGCAGCTTGGCCCACGGTCACTCCCAGCCCTGCCCGGTTTTGACAGAATCACCTGGAGAGCTTGAAAAAACACCAGAGCTGGGGTCACTCCTTGCCCTGGGACATGGATGCATTTGGTCTTGGGTGCAACTTCTTCACCAAACCTCCAGGGGTGGGATGTGTGAAATTTGGGAACTACAGTCTGGTTTTGGGCTAATTAATCGGCGTCCTGAGCTGACTGGCATTGGGGCTTAATTGCCATGCAGGCCAATAAGGATGAATATCGGCTAATGATGGGGTGCAAAGAGATATTTCCTGTTTAGGGTCGTGGCTCCGGTGATACTTAATATTCCTAGTGAGTCATCAGAGGACCAACAAGATGGTGGGGGGAACAGCAAGCCCAGGAAAGCCCAACAGGATGGCGGCGGGGACAGCGCTCAGATTTGTCTGCTCGGGGTCTTCATGTACCTGAATGACTTGACCAATTAATAGCCCCTCCCAGTGGACCATGGATTCCGACCCGATGATTCTGAAGAGCTTTGCTTAACCTCTTGAACTTCTGGTGCCTCTGACAAGGGACGTGGCCAATGCAATCTCATTGTGCCTGGGGAGGATTCGATAGGATCTGTGTAAAGAGCCTGGTACTCTGGTGGCCCATTATGAACGTCAAGTATCACTCCTCTCTGGGCGCAATGTTCCCACTGTATGAGCTGGTGTCCTGAAGATGCACCTGATTTATCTCCCTACTTACACACCAAGGGGTGCAACACCTTGATTCACTTGCAAAGGGAATGACACACATCACAGAATTCTGAAAGTTCTTGGTCACTGCAACGGTCTTGAGCGGGAGATGAGAAATGTATATGCTCCCAGTGCCCGACTCCTTCTCTGACTGTGGAGGGTATTAGCCCAGGCCTTGAGAGTTTCTGACGTATATCGCAAAAATGTATCTTCTCAAGGCTCCCCGTTTAATTCCCCTGGGACCTGTGATCTACACTTTAATTTTAACCGTTATCGAATCTACATCTCTACTAGTGTGTTCATCTATTATCTACCCTCTGTCCATCTATCATCTATCCATCCATCTGACCATTTATCTATTATCTATCCATCCATCTATCCATCTATCCATCCATCATCTATCTATACATCCATCCTATCTATCTAGTCATCCATCCTATCCATTGTATCTATCTACCCACCCAATCTATCCATCCAACCATCCATCCATCATGTCTAACTATCTATCATCTATCATATTCATCTATTCATCCATCCATCTATGTCATATCTCTCATATTTATCCATCCAGCAACCATCCAACCATCCATCCATCCCTATGTCATATCTATCACATTTAACCATCCAGCATCCATCCATCCATCTCTATGTTCTATCTATCTATCTATCTATCTATCTATCTATCTATCTATCTATCATATTCATCTATCCATCCATCCATCCATCCATACATCCATCCCTATGTCATATCCATCATATTTATCCATCCAGCATCCATCCATCCATCTCTATGTCCTATCTATCTATCTATCTATCTATCTATCTATCTATCTATCTATCTATCATCATCATCATCTGTCATCTATCGATCATCTATCTATAATTTAATAATTTACTGACTGTAAACAACACAGGCATGATCAACTCACACGTTTTCTGAGAGCAAATCTCAACTTGTCCCCCCACAGGTGGCTGTCAGAATAAGAAAGAGAGTCTGAAACACCAATAAAGAAAAAAGAACCCCTCTCTTCTGATGAGAGACCGCCGGGCAGGGCAAAGTGTCTCAGAGCACAAGCGCCAGAGGGCTGGAGACCGTCCCTGTGGTGAAGGCGAGGAGGCAGCAAGAGCATTGGCTTACCGGGGGATCCTTAAGTCACTCTACTGAGCACATGGTCCTTCTTGTCCAATGTTCTCTGCACCTGCTTATCCTTGAAGGGTCACAACCAGAATCTCACTCAAGATGAACCGAATGAGGACGTTCTGTGGAGTCCCCTGTGTGGGAGCCGCCCCTGGGACAGGTGCCCCGTTTAGTTGGGTTTCTCCCCGATAGACCACACAGCCACCCCGAAGACTCAACAGCCTGAAGCCAGCGCTGAATATGAATTTCACCATTTACTTAATACATTACTTGAAAGCTTTAAAAATAAAATTCAATCAACAACCGGCCATCCTAGCCAGAGGCAAGCTAAACCACGGTTGTCTCTTCCTCCCCCAGATGCATCCCTTCAAAGTTTGTGTTTTTCATATAATGGAAATCATGACCATATTTCTAGAGGCTAATGAGGAGTCATGAGTTTCTTTATATTTTTAATATAAAAGGGAACATTCTTTGCCCCTGGGAAAATATTTATGAGAGACGTAACCGAATGAAGAATCCGCTTTCCCTTTTTATTTTCCTTTGGAGTCGTAGATCCTCCTGTTTGTTCGGAGAACTAATTAAATATTTAACGCAGTCATCCTGTAGAGATTTATCTTCGTAAATTGTTTCCATAAGCTGGGGGAAAAGTGGAGGGTGGGCTGCTACCTTCTACGAGCCCACGGAGGAAGGACGTCTGCTAGGGTTGGAGGCACTTTGACGTGGTTGGCTTCATAGACGCTGGTAATATCAGTGAGAAAATACGGAATTTCATAGGTTTATATTATCCAATTGCGCCTCGCCGTTGGCTCCCCGTGGTGTCCTGGGCCCTCAGAGAGCTCACCTGAGCAGGTCATGTTTCTTGCACGTGCAAAAGGTGGCATCTCCTGTGGGCCGAGGAGCGGACAGGCCCCCTTCGAATGTGTTAAGGACGAAGCACTAAAAAGCACATTGTTGCTGCTAAGTATGACCTTCCCTTGAAAACGCGGTTCCCATATCTCCACCGCAGATCCCACCAGGAACACGATGCAACGTTCTTATTGACCACATGTCCCTCACCCACGTTTTCCTTCGGGTGGCTCAGATAGCCATGGGCAGCTGACCCTGAAACACGAAGCATTCTTCTCAGGAACGCGGCCAATAAAATTCCATAGATCCCAACTCAGGGTCACAGGCCGCAGACAGAGTCAGGAGCAGGTCTCCCCCCACGCAGCTTCTGAGAGCCGTCGGCCAGCCTCCCTGCAAAGCTTCCCTGCACAGCGAAAACACAGAATTGCTTATTCCAACGGACCAGTCTCTTTTTTTTTTTTTTTAAGAATTTTTATTGTTTTTTTTTTTTTTGAGAGAGAGAGAAAGAGAGAGCATGAGCATGGGGGGAGGGGCAGAGGGAGGCAGAGAAGCAGACTCCCCGCTGAGCTGTCAGTGTGGACCTTTTGTGCCTCCCAAAGACAAGAGCTGGAAATACACAGACGGCCCAAATCAGAGCTTGCCTGTGTTCCTCCCATCCTGCTCACAGCCAGGAAAAGTGCAAGGATCTGATGGGCAGGTGGGCGTAGAGCTCACAGGGGAGCTTGCTTGGTGAATTGCGTCCCTGGAGCTTCCCACCAAACGACATTCCAGAAGGTGGATTCTATACACCAGGGACAAACCCCTCACCCAGTTTCTAAATGAAATGTGATTCGTTTCTTCATTTATAGCTTGTGCACATTCCTGGTGGCTTAAAACGGGAATCTAGGCTCGCCTGGCTCTGGAGACCAGAAGTCTGTGCTCCCTCCAGAGGCTCTGGGGAGGGGCCCTCCCACCTCTTCCGGTGTCTGGGGCCCCAGGCGTCCCCGGGCTGGTGGCCGCATCCCTCCCATCTCCGCCTCCATTCTCCTCTGCATCTGCATCTCCTCGTCTGTCTCTTATGAGGACCCCTGTCATTGCCTGTAGGGCTCATCCTCATCCCGGATGAGCCCATCACTAGATCCTTACCTAATTACGCCTGTAAAGACCCCATTTCCAAGTAACCCCCCCCCCCCTAGTTGGGATTACGATAGGGCGGATCTGCCCTGAGGGCTGCTATTCACCCACCGTGGGCGGGCGCTGATTGCATATTCACAGCATGCAGGCTCCTAGGCCATCCCTGCAGGCAAACAAGTGGCCGGTGATGTTTGCAGGCTCCATGCTGCAAGAGGAGAAAAGGTAGGAAAGCACCTCATCCCCATCCAGGAGGAGCTCATCTCAGCTCCTTCAAGTCGTCCCATCTGCAAAGACCCTATTTCCAAATAAGGTCTGGACCACAGGCACCCCCCCCCCCCCGCACGTCACCTCCTTCCACTTGCAAGCTCGGTTTAGGGTCTGTTTGTGGGAAAAGCAAAAACGATGACACCTCTCCCTCCTCTGGAAGGCTCTGCTGGGCAGTGACTTCTAAGAGGCACAGAATGATTCACAACGTGCACTGGCAACATGTTCCCTTTCCCCGCTGGGCCTCTGCCGTCAGGCACCACAGATCCGTGACTCAGAAGGCATAACACCGTGCCCCCACAGGGTTGACGAGCTCGAAACGAGCCAGAAAGTTTAAAACCTGTCTTTCAAAGAATTGCGTCTCCTTCTTCAGCTATCGTGTCTCTCTGGGGCCCCACTAACCAACCCACGGGCCGTCTGTGCAGAAGCCTGGATTCGAGGTCAACTGATAGGGCCACAGCTTAGGAACATTCCTTACCCGAGATAAGGAGCCCGAGCCCCCATCCAGTTGATACTAGTTCTGGGAGCGCGCCCAACACCGGTTCTCCTTCTCCGTCCTAAGATAACCTCATGACTCAGCGGCTGAATTCTGCCTCATTCTGGGGTCAAGCGTCCGCCCCACGCGGACCACGGGATGTATGTTCCATGCACGTTAGCCCAATGCACATGCTCCACGTTTGCTCGTCAACAGGACACTTTCCTGCCCTGTTCATCAGTACGTGTGCAATCTCAACCCCCTACGATCATAAAATACTTGTTCTCGGCCCCTTTGGGGACGTGGATTCAAGGTTTGCCCTCCCGGCTCCTCATCTGCCCGCCTCTCCAATGAACCCTTTGCTTCCTCTGCAAACCTCATGCCTCAGTGATTGATTGTCATGCACACATGGACTTGGGTTTGCAAAAACCACCTCACCTGCCCACCTCCCCAGGTCGGCAGCACACGCAACGCCATCCCCATGCCTGGATCTCAAGCTCCAGGCGGCTCCCGGTAGACCCACCAAGGGTGTCCCCAACGGCCACATTGGTCCGCCCTCTTGCAAAAACAGGGGTCAGCTCCTTGCACCGTTGACTTAGCACGCTCGCAGGAAGCATCTACCAGGCTTCTTGTAAAGGAGACCGTGGGAAGCCCTGCACATCTCACTTTACGGCTCACAGAATCCCAGCAAGGGCCTGGAGATGGGGAGCTGGACTCGGACCAGTCACCCTCTCCTCTTAAACCCAACACCTCCATTCTCACGAGTCTCCTTCTCGCAAATCCCTAGGCGACAGGCATGGGGAAGGAACTCCCGGGAAGCACCGTCGTGCATTTTTATTCCGGAGGCTCCGCGTGGAAGCCCAGATAACGCACTCACCGTGTATGAATTCCAGAAGAGCGCATTTCCCAATCTCCGGAACTCACTCAACCGCGACCAGGGGCAGCATCCGGGTGATCCCACAGCTCAGCACAGAAGTATTCATTCACAGCTCCCCCAACAGGACAGGTGCATGTCGTTTTGGAGATAAAGTTAATGCCGCTCCTTTCTGTTAGAGGCTCGGAATGCTTTGCTCAAAAGAGGGTCAATGTCACTCCTTATAATTCCTCTAAGGAAGAGGGAAGTGAGTCTGGTGAAAAATAGTCTTGAATCCTCTCTAAAATCAGAACATCTCAGGGCCGTGGGGATTTTAGGGCCGAGCCCTGATTTTTCCTTGATGTCCAACTTGTGGGGTGTATTTGTGACCAAAGGGACATGGAACCCGCGGGCATGCTCCCGCCTGAAGAACAGGTGATGTCTGGGGGCATGTGCAGAAGGCGGCTCTGCAGCTCACTCCCCGGGAGCATGAACATAAGGTCCCGACTTCGGACTCGGAAGCGCAGAATACCAAAGGGGTGCCTGTGAAGAAGAGCAAGCATAGGTTAGAGCCCAAGGGGTGGGGCCCTCAAGAAACATACAGGAAACACAGAGTCAGGAAGCCACGCCACGTGTCTGGGGAAAAAGGTGATGACCGTGACCACGGGGTCCTGATCCATTTGGGAACGTGCCAGGTGACGTGGAAATTCCAGGCGACTGTCAGGAAACCAACCCAAGGGTCATGGGCACCGAGGGATCCCAGGATGACACGCACCAGACAGTGCCTGCTGGGCAAGTGGACATGGGTCCACCCTTCAAGAGACCAAGCCATCCACCTTGTCCCGCAGAAGGTGACGCTCTTTATTTTCAACGGTGCTTCTGTCCTACGTAGATCGTGACGGATGGGAAATAAATTAGAGCTTAGGACCCGTTGCTCGCGTGGAGATGTCCTGAGGGAGACCGTGGTTTCTTTTAAGGCTGCTAAGGAAAGGGTTGCGTTGCTCCAGGGCGACATTCTCAACCAAGGGCAGAAGACGGGTGGGCCCCCTCGTGTTTGATGCTGGCCTGAAAATAGGTCAGGACAGGTCCAAGGGGGCAGAGCCCCAAAACAAAGGGGATTTCCGGAGTTACTGTCTTTAGGGACAAGTAGAAACTATGTAGAAGGTTGGGCCGGAAACTGTCAAGAGTTCCCCCCTGAGCCACTTTCCAAAAATCTTAAATCTATAGTTGCTGGGTTCATGGGGCAACCAAGTATGATAAACCCAGCGGCTGAGAACGGTTCATATCTATCAGCTCTGGAGACCAGGAGTCTGAGATCCATGTGGGGCAGGGCTGGGCTCCCTCTGGAAGCTCCATGGGATGGTCCTTCCTGGCTCTTCTGTGTCTCCTCCTCTGTCTCTTACAAGGACACTTGTCATTGGATTTAGGGTCACCTTCATAGGATGAGCCCATCTCAAGACCCTTCGCTTAATGGCATCTTTGGCCACATCTTTCGTCATAAAAGATCATATTCACGGGACACGGGCATGAACACGTGGCCCTGATTTTGAGCAAGCCACCGTCCATCCTACTATTTTCAACACATACGAGGGATCAAACCCGTTATTATTTTATTATTGCCCATGTGAACCTCACTTCTTAAAAGTCACAGTGAAACATTTGTGGAAAGGTTATTAAGCACCAGTTACGCGAACCTCGTCTATTTCCACCATGGCCTTAGGAAGTAGGTCCTTTGTCTGTACGATGTAGACTCAATGTGCGTATCCCTCCTAAATACGTACGTGGGATGGGATGTGGAGGTGGGGTCTGGGTCCACCCCTGGTGGGAGAGGATTAGATCTTGAGGATGGAGCCCCAGGATGGCATGAGTGTTCTCAGAAGAGACCCCAGCGAACCCGGTTGACCCTTCCTCCATGTCGGGACACAATGGGAAGAGGTCTACCTGAGAACCGGGAAGTGGATTCGCACCACATGTTGAATCTGCACATTCCTTGATCTTGCATATCCACGGTCTGCAAGCATCAGGACTAAATATCGATTATTGATAAGCTCCTTAGCCTATGGTGCCCTGTTAGAGCAGCCCCGGAAGTGGGCCACCATCACCATCCACACGGAAACCTTGTCCCTATGAAGCCATCCGTCCCCATTCCCCTCGACAGCCGCAGATGGACTCTCTGCAGGTAGATTTACCTTTTTTTTTTTTTGCACATTTCATGCAAATGGAATCCCATGCGGGCTCTTGTATCTGGCTTCTTTCACTTAGCACAGTTTTGTGGGGTTTTTGTGGGGTTACTGTCTTTAGGGACAAGTGGAAATTATGTAGAAGATGGGCCAGAAATTGTCAAGAGTCCCCCCCCGAGCCACTTTCCAAAAATTTTAAATCTATGGTTGTTGGGGTCATGGGGCAGCCGTAACCAAGTATGATAAACCCAGCGGCTGATGGGAGCAGGCGTCAGAGCTTCTCTTTGAGGCCGAGTGATATGCCCCTGTGCGGACAGACCCCGTTCTGTTTATCCATTCATCCATCCACGGACATTTGGGTCGGTTCCGACGTTTAGCTGTTGCGACTGGTCTTGCTGTAAATATTACGTATTCAAGCGTATGAGTTTTTGGGTAGACGTGTGTCCCCGTTTCTCTTTGGTATACACCTGGGAGAAAACCGTTGGGTCATATGGTACATTTATGATTCATCTTTTGAGGAATTGACAGGATCATTAAATCTTTGTACGCTTTTAATTTCAATTTAAAGGAATTTAGCTCTGACCCCTACACTAGGAAATGAATCTTCTTCACTTTCTCCTCCTCTTCCTCCTTTTTCTCCTCCTCCTCCTTCTTCTTGTTCTTCTTGTTCTTCTCCTCCTCCTCCTCTTTCTTCTTCTTCCACTTCTCCTCTGTCTTCTCCTCTTCTTCTTCTTCTTCTTCTTTTTCTTCTATTTCTCCTTCGTCTTCATCTTCATCTTCTTCATCTTCTTCTTCTCCTTTCTTCTGCTTCTTCTGCTTCTTATTCTCCTTCTCCTCTTTCTTCTTCTTCTTTTCTTCTTCTTCTTCTTTTCTTCTACTTCTCCTTCATCTTCGTCTTCATCTTCATCTTCTTCTTCTCCTTTCTTCTGCTGCTTCTGCTTCTTATTCTCCTCCTCCTCCTTTTTCTTCTTCTTCTTCTTCTTCTTCTTCTTCTTCTTCTTCTTCTTCTTCTTTTTCTTCTTCTTCTTCTTTTTCTTCATCTTCGTCTTCTTCTCCCTCTTTTTCTCCTTCTCCTTCGGCTTCCCACTCCTCCCAAAGGTCCTCTAGACATTTGGGTCACGATGCATGTTCAGATGACTTGGAAAATGGTCCTTCCTCATCCACGGTGGTCCTTCCTCTCCACTCCCTGCATCTCCGTGATAACCCCGGGGGATGCAAAGATCTGTGTCGAGACTGGACACCCAGGACCATGGACTCGAGCAGCCGGGCCAGCTGGTTGTGCAGCAGAGCACCTGCTGCCTTTCCCTGGTGGAGAGCCGTTGGCGCTGGGAGCTGCCCACGCAGTCAGGGGTCCACGGTCACCGTAGTGTCCCGGCCACCTGGGAGCCCCTGCGCTGGACAATTCTGGAAGTGAGAAGCAAACATCTAGCGCGTGACGCGACTGAAGCTTATACGGGTCGGCAGCTCATTTCATAACAATGGGCGTAGCAGGGAGGTTAAAGCAATGCCGTGTTGTTCTTTTGGGGTCGGGGCAGGGAGAGAACCTCCATTCGTCCCCCAACCCCTCCATCCCCTCAAGATCCCACCTCCACATCACCAGTCAGTTTACTTTGTGGTAGAAGCTTAAATGCTGAAGTTCTGCGGGGGCAACCAATCTTCAAACGTGGAAACCCCGCCTGAATGGGGGTGGGCACGTCCTGTTTGGCAGGTGGCCCCACAGCACAGCGTCTGCATGCAGGTGCGCAGGTGTGCACATGCCTCCATCAGGGCTAACGACAGCCCCCCTCCAGGGCCCGGGGACCAGACTGAAAGGGCAGGCAACCCACACCCTGCGGGGCCGCTAGGTGGAGCCATCAGACAGGCGTAAACCCAACTGAGGCTGTAGCGCTGTCGCCTGCATGGGGACGCGTCCCATGAGCAGAAGAACCCACAGGACACCCTCAACCCCGGAGGGGAGGGGGGTCTCCGTCAGACCCCAAACCTCACGGTGATGATTCTGCAGAAGCGTCTCCCTATGGTCCTTCCCGTCCCGAAGGAAAGCAAGCTACGGTGCTGCCAACCAGCCAGACGAACGCCCCGGGGGGAGGAGGCCGCCACCGTAAAAGCATCAAAGGACCCGCGCGTAAAGCATGAATCGGTGACCCTGGACGTGGCCGACAATATGCAACAATTGCCGCGATGCGTTTTTCTGGTACCCCCAAAGGAGCACACAAAATCTGCCTTTGTAACTTGAAAATGTAGGATTTGTGTTGAAGACGGGAGTTTTCCAAAAAAAGAGAGAGAGAGAGAGAAAATCACACTTCTGACCCACATCTCACGCCTTTTTGGAGCTTAGGCTATGATTCTGTAGGAACCCTGAATTATTCTGATGACCGACCCCCCACGGGATGGCGGGGTTCAAACCTCACCGGTGACTCTGTCCTGATGTCCCTGTTCCCCCCCAACACCCAGTGCAGCTCTCTGGTTGGAGAAGGGGCACAAAACTACCTACCTCGGAGGGATTGGCTCTGTGGGACCTGTTAGAACGCCCTCAAAATGCCACCAAAGAGTCACTGATTCATGCAAAGTATCTGCTTGTCGCCCCAAATGCCCCACAACCGCATTTGCACCCCCTGTTGGCACGTCCCCACCTCCCGTCCATGCTGACTGATGATTGAGGAGGCTGAGCACACGGGGATTCCTACACCAAGGCATGCGATGTTTGCAAACGATGCAAGTGACAAGGCCCTGGGACAGATGCCGTTTGCTCACCTGGCTTTCCCTGCTTTCTCTCTGGGAGGGCGGGGGCGGGCAGCTCTTCCAGACGTGGAGGCCATTAGCACCGCTCTCCCCATGCACCACTTTTGGACGAGCTGTCCCTGAGGGCACGTCTGTGGTGCGTGAGGGACTGTGTTCCCCTCCGATTTTCACTCCGTGGCATCTTGTACTTGTGAGATCCTGTGAAAACACGACATATTTATATGGACGCTACGCGACGATTTCCTATAGAGCCATCTCAGAAGGGACTCCTCACGCACATGGCCATCGGCCCTCGTTCGTCCAACACGTCTCATGGCCGTTGTCCAGTTTTCCCAAAACCTGCAGGGGGGACGCAAGGGTCCCCATCGACCTGAGTCAACCTGACAACATGTGGATCAACCCCCATGCCTGACGTGTCATATTCGGAGAGCGCTGGACACGTCCATCGGGAAGCCCACGGGAACAGACCCCCCATTCTGCACACGGCATCCTGGTGCATGAAACATGATTGATCGTTAGCTGTACCGAGCACAGAGTCTAAACGGGACACAGCGGGGGCGCCTGGGGGGCCCAGTCGCTTGAGCTTTCCGACTCTTATTTTCGGCTCAGGCCATGACCTCTGGGTCCTGGGAGGGAGCTCCGCTCAGCACAGAAGTCTGCTTCTCCATCTCCCTCTCCTCCTCCTCCTCCTCCTCTGTCTCTTTCAAATAAATAAAAATCTTAAAAAAAAAAAAAAAACATAAAAAAATGGAGACCATGAACCCAATGAGTCGCGTGTAGGATGCCTGGCGTCCAAGCATCACGCTCCGCTGTGTGCTCCGGCGATGGAGTCGAGGGTAAAGGTGCATCTTCCCAGGACTGGACGCAACCGCCGTGCTTTCTGGATTCCCCCAAGCGGCACAGAGAGATCGGTCAGGATGACTCATCCTTCCCAAATCAGAAAGGGCCCCTCGCATCCAAGACGTGCACCAACACGAACTTATTCTCAATGCGCATTTCAAGAACCCATCGCTCCAGAAAGGCAGCTCGGGGCCCTTAACAAAAACTGGGGCGGGGGCGGGGGGGGGACATAAAGAGATGCCAGCCTGATTCCAAAACTTGGGTTTCCTTTTGCAAAAATAAGCAAACGAGTGTACATATTATTTCGTCTTTTTCATGACACAAAAGGTCTCGTGCTTTATATATACTCTTTTGAAATTTTGTTTTATTTTTTAATATTTTATTTTTGATGTCTTGGTGAAATTCAATCTGCCAACATCTCGTATGTCATTTTTTAAATGATTAAAAACGCCCTTTCCTGTGGTGTTCGTAGTCCGCTCTCAACCCATCGCTGCTGGGATGAAGCACAAAAATACAAGCGTACGCTGAACTCTGAAGGTGGCGTGAGCTCCATGAGCATATTACTCCCGTGGTGATGCGGTGAGTGTCACGGATATGCGTTTGGGGACACAGCGGTGATCCCGAGAAGGTGAGGGACGCTACACGGCGACGGGCTACCTCCGCTTCCCTTTATGTGCAAATCCTAGTGTCAGGCGCATCTGCCCGGAGACAAAAATGCGACCAACCAACCTACACCGTGTGGGTTGAAGTCCCCCGAGAGCCTGTCCGTAAAACCTTCGCTTGGAGCAAACAAGCGGCTTGCCCTCCTGGCCTTTCGGTTGGTTTTCACCATTTGCTTTGTGCGTCGCCCGGAAATACCACGTCCGTGCGCACCTGAGCCCGCGCAGACTTCGCGTAACCAGTCATCCTCATCGTCACCACCGTCGTCTTCGTCACTCGGGCATCGACCAAGAATAGAAATAACCCTGATTTCAACCTCCTCAGACCGCCCGTATCTACACGCTAACCAGCCGCATACAAACCGGAGGTTCGTAGATCCCGGTGTTTTGCAAATGACGCCTGCAGCCGGGAGCTGGAACCACGGCCTCCCTGAGTCGCAAGGGGGCTGACTGGGCGTGAAGACCCCGGAGAGACGAGAGCCCCGAGATCGGCTGTTCTCAAAAAAAAAAAAAAAAAAAAAAAAAAGCAACCGATGAGCAGAACTTGGCCAAGCTCCTTACGATTAAAAAAAAAAAAAAAGCAACACATTTTCGCGTTCAAAGGGAAGCTCGGGGAGGAGCAGTTATTATTGGATTACTCGAGGCCACTGAGGCAAGAGCCAGAGAAGACGCTGTCCAGAAACGCTCGGGAGCGCTGTGGAAGCTGCTCTGTAACACGCTGGACTCGGCCCAGCGCTGTGCAGGGTTCGCCCGAGGCCTTGAACGCGGCCCGGACACTGCGCAGGTGGCCGCACACACGGCCGTCCGCCTGGGGTCGGTCCACACCGCGTGCCCCACGCCCAGCCACGTCCCCACCCGCGAGTTTGTACGTGCAACTGCGCTCGGAGGTCAACACCAACCTGCTAGGCTGCTCTGCCTTCCTGTGTTAGGTAAAGACACGTGCTGGGGTCACCTTGCAGGACCTCCGACACCCGCCCACTTCCTTGCACCCGAAGGAGCAGGCCTGGCTCCCCCCGTCCGCGCATCCCTGGGCATCTACGGCTCTCCATGCGTCACCTGCCGCCTGCTGTTCTGCAAACACTTCTGACTCCCACGTGTCCGTCCCCAGCCAGCCCCGCGGCGTGCACACGCACGCACATCCCAACGAGACGAGAGCTTCCAGCGCCATCCGAAGGCCCGCCTCACATAGGCAGGCACCGCATTCTCTTCCACCCTAAAGCTCCAGTGCAGCATGCACGCCCCGCAGGTCACAGGCGGCGACCACCCAGGAGACAGCGAGGCAGCACCGCGATCCGGCCCGCCGGTGCAGCTCCTGTTCCCTTCCGTTAGAACGCAAGGCCTGTGGGGTAAGCGAGCCAGCGCGGTGCCTTCCCCGGGACGCCCGCCTGCACTGCACACCTGCACACCTGCGCGTGCTGTGTCGCTCGGGGCTCCGTCGTGGGCGCCCCGCAGGCTCTCTGCACCCAGAACCAGGTGGAATGCACCACATCAGGGACTCTGGCTCCGCTCCCTGAGCGTACTCCTGAGGAGCAGGAGCTCTGTGCGTGCGGGAGAGACGGAGACACCTGGGCCAAGGGGTGTCTCCGCTCAACCAGCCTTTGCCTTCCAACCAATGAACAGCTGGGGGCTGGCAATGCTCATGTGCAGAGGGAGAAGCAGGAGCTCCTCGAAAATGCACCGTATTGGCACACCTGCCTCTGGCTCAGGGCATGACCCCGGGGCCCTGGAATCGAGTCCCGCATCGGGGTCCCCGCACGAAGTCTGCTTTTCTCCCTCTGCCTGTGTCTCTGCCTCTCTCTCTGGCTCTCTCAGGGATAAATAAATAAAATCCTAAAAAAGAAAAAAGAAAAAAGAAAATGCACAGTATTGAGGCAGACACTCCATGGTGATACCAGCAGTCCACTGGACATGCCATATATATGGAATCGAATGGGACATGCATACATATGTATGTATATGGGATGCATATATATATGAATATGTAAATATTCACTAGAGATGCATATATATACGGGATCTATATGGGAGATGCATATATATATGGGATCTATATGGGAGATGCATATGTACATACAGGATCTATATGGGAGATGCATATATATATACGGAGCCTATATGGGAGATGCATATGTATATGGGAGATGCATATATATACGAGATCTATTTGGGAGATGCATATGTGTACGGGGTCTATATGGGAGATGCATATACATATATGGGATCTAGATGGGAGATGCATATATATATATATATAGAGAGAGAGAGAGAGAGAGAGAGAGAGGTGGGACTGAAAGCCCCCTGACTACACGTCCTGCAGCTGGCTCATTTGTCTTGCAAGGATCTTTCCTGCCCTCCCGTTTCGGCCCGCCTCCCTTTCCACAGACTGCAGAGCCAAACACAAGCCCTTGGATCCGCCCTCCCGGCTGCTGCGTGTCGCCCATGTGGGGCTCCCCGTTTGTCCCCAGCAGGGAAGGGGGTGCCCTGCTTCCTAGGCCATCCTGGGGGGACAGCCTTGCCTGGGGTGCAAGCATCGGCCAGCAGGATAGGCACGGAGCCGGCAGGGCCGCTCTGGAGGCCACTCCTGACGAACACGTCCCCACGCTGGACCGATGCAGCCCCCCAGTACCAGCTGTGGGCTCAGGGGGAGACCGTGTCCACCTGGGCCACATGATGTCTTCCCTCTGCGAGGCTCTCAACGTCACACATGGTGCCTGTACCTACAGGGAGTCGGGCTCACGCACAGAGTGTGCATCCCGGCTCCTTCTACCTCCCCGGGGACCCGGGGATGGGGTCGACGCCTGCATTTCTGCGGGGCTCTCTGACTGCTGCTCAGCAGGTGCATGTGACAACTGCTCTCACACACATGGTGGACCGGCCAGCCACTGCTCCCTGGTGTCGGGGGTGGTGGAGACAGGACCCAGAGCATGCTGGGCCTGAACTCCATGCCCTCTGGCACCGGGGTTGATGTGCTGCTTGTCTGGCACGGAGTTCTCCCCTAGGCCCCACATCCTGCACCCCCAATGTGCCACATCCGCATCCAGGACAGTGAGGCTTAAGGCCAGCGGGCTGGGTGGGTGGGTGGGTACCTCCTGCTTTTCCTACTTCTGCATAAGCCTTTGCGAAGGGGGGGCGGTGTCCCTCAGCATGTTTTGTTGACTCGTGGTCCTGGGAGCAGGCCCAGCAGGCATCAGCCCTACATGCAGTCCAGCCTGCAGGACAGGTGTGAGTGTGAGTGTGTGAGTGTGAGTGTGAGAAGGAGCTGGGGGCCAGGTCCCTGCTCTCCTGTCCATGGCCCAGGACAGGAGCCACCTGCGACCCTGGGGAGGGGGCTTCCTATGGAGCCTCAGAAGGCTGCCACCCCCCCCCCCCCCCCCCCCCCGCCCCGCATCCCTCGCTGGGGTCTTCATCTGTCCATCACAGCGCAGGGCGCCCCTTTCCCCCTCCCCCCGGCTCCTGACACCCTCTGCTCTCCAGCCGCATCGCCAAGCAGCTGGTCGGACGCAATCCCGCAGCCCCCTCCCCAGGAGGAAGAAGGAAGGGGGCGCCTTCCCTGCAGCCCCCCTCCAACCTCGCCATTCGTCTGAGCGCAGCGCAGCGTGCCAGCGGCGGCGGCAGGGGAGGGGGCTCCGGAAAGGGGCCGGAAGGGGACCCCCGGGAGGGGTGGGTGGCGCGCAGAGACGGACGCGGGCCCCCCCTGCAGCCTGCCCTGCGCCCCCCGGGGCGGCCTGGGGCGCAGGGGTCGCGCGCAGGAGCCCCGCAGCCGCAGCGCTCCACCCCCGCCTTGCGCTCGCCCCCGCGCCCCCCGCCGCCCGCGTTCGGCCGCGCGCTGCGCCCCGCGGGGCCGGGCTTCCTTCCACCTGTCACCGCGCGCCCGCCGCCTCGCCGCCGCCCAAGTTCGCGGGGACTTGTCGGGCGCGCCGCCTCCCGCTCCCCGCCCGCGCCCGCGTCCTCGCCCATGGCCGCCGCCCCCGCCCGCCCGCCGCCCGCGCCCCCCGCGCCGCCCGCCCAGCCCCGCGGCCGCCGGGCCCGGTGAGCCAGCAGCGCGGCCGAGCGCGGGCGCCCGTCCCCGGCACGGAGCACTGCGGATGCGGCGCGGGGCCGGCGCGGGGCTCCGGGCGCGCTCGGGGGTCGTGAGCGCCGCGCCCCGCGCCCCCGCGCGCCCCCCGCCCGCCCGCGCGCCCCGCCGGGGCCATGCAGTCGCTCATCTCGCCGGTGACCAAGGCGATCCTGGTGGCTCTGTTCATCTTCGCCATCCTGCTCATCCTCTACGTGATCCTCTGGTACATCTGCCGCGATGTGGACTGCGACCACGGCATCTGAGCCCCGCGGCGCCCGGGCCCCGCCGCGCTGAGGGCGCCCCGCCCCGAGGGCCGCCGCCGCGCCGGGCATGGGGGCCGCGCGCCCCCCGCCCCGGGCCCCGCCGCGCGCCCGCCGCCGCCTGCAGCTCCGCCGCCGCCGCCGCCGCCACCGCCACCGCCACCTCCAGCGCCGCCGCCGGGCCGTGACCTTCAGGATCGGAGCGCGGAGAGCCGGTGAGTGCGCGCGGGCGGGGAGCCGCAACTTCGCCGGGGCGCCGGGCGCGCTGCGGGACCGTCCCCGGTGGGCGCTGCGCCCCGACTCCCTCCCGGGCAGGTGCCGCCCGCGCCTGGGGTCCGAGGGCGCACGGGCGCTCCAGCCGCGGGGCCACACCTGCGCCGCGCGCGCGCTGCCCGGTGCCGGGGCCGGGGCCTCGCCCGAGGGCGCGGGGCCCCGGGCGCTCAGTTTCCCCCCCACCCCGGGCAGCCCTGCGCGGCGAGAGCTGCAGTTGCAAACGACACTGCACAGATCGCTGGGGAGGTGGGTGCGCCCCACCGAGGAGGCCCCCCACGAGGGGTTGCACAGCTCAGGAAGGGGGCTTGCTTTGGAGTCCCCGCACCCCTGCCTCCCCCCTCCACACCCACCCACACACACACACACACACACACACACACGACAGACACCAATGGGACCAACGCGAAGCCTCGCCCTCCACCAAGCGCGCCCGAGCAAGTTTGTGACTTAAATAAATAGCTTGTTAGCTACAGAGACAGAGAAAAAAAGAAGAAAAAAAATGCCTCCCTTGGAACGCGGGTGTGCACAGAGGACCTGCGAGGAGAAACAGCGCGTTTAAACCGGCTGCCGATGCATGCGTCTGCAGAGACTGGGGTGCCTTCCTGGGGAATCAGGGCGAGCAGGGGGTGTGGGTCCCCCTCTCCTGCTCGGGCTGCCTGCACCCCACACGCCCCCGGGGAGGGGGACCTTGCAAAGCCCGCCGTGTGCCACGCATTCCCCTCATGCTTTTTCCTCTCCACCACCTCCAGCCGCGTGAGGGTTAAGGAGAGCGGAAAAACGCAGAGACTCCTTGTCCCCGGGAACCTTGCGAAGCCCAAAGCGGGGACCAGACTGTCTGATGCGGCGTGTGTGGGGCGGGTAGGATTGGGGCTGGCGCCAGTGTGGTGGTGTTTCTCCTGTAGTTACCGCGGGTGTGGAGACGCTGAGTGATTTTGCAACACGGGAGGGCTTGTTTCCAGGATCCAGTGCGGGAGGACGCCGGGGAGGAGGAGGAGGAAGAGGCTGGAAGGCCCATTTCCAACATGAGGAAAGGGATTTGAGAAAGCGCAGAAAGGTTTGCAGAGCCCCCTGCGCACACACCCCTAACGCTGCCACTGGTGCAAATGCATTATTCGGGGATTCTGGGGAGCCGCCCAGATACAGCTCCTCTGAGATACAGGGTGCACATCTACAAGGCCCAGCCCTGAACCCAAAATCTCCCCAGGGACCCCACGCACACCACACACAGACGCACCCCTCCAGCTCCACTCTCCAAACACCAACTCAGTCCCAAACAACGCCGTGGTAACGGTGCACAGATATCTGTGAGAGGTTTGGGAGGCAGCCCCATGCCCCAGGCACCAGGTGAAATTAGGCAGCAAGCGGAGCGTAAAGGCTGGAGGACCACCTCCCAGAATGCGGGGGCCTTGGAATGGCTCCGGCAGAGGAGGAAAGGCCACCGGAGCTCCACGCGTCCGCATCCCACGCACAGCACGTGAATCGAGATCCAAAATTATACCCAACACACACACACACACATGCACACAGACACACACCCTGTGGGCTAGTCAGTCGGGGAAAGCAAGGCGACCAACACGACATGGCGTGGGTCTCGGGTGAGCCTCCCCGAGAGGAAATTGTGGTGTGTGTGTGTGTCTGTGTGTGTGTCTGTGTGTGTGTGGTGCAGGGGGAGCTGGGTCACTCCCAGGGCATGTCTCGGAGGGACGAGGAAACACAGTTACAATGAAAAGAGTCAAAAATTATATAAGTGGCAGCCTCCAGGATTTTTCCATGTGGCCGGGTGGTCGCTCCACGCGGCGAATGATGCGACGCCTGCTGCACACGCAGGACTTGACGCTCTGCTGACATCCGGTGACTCCTGAGGTCCGTGCACCCTTCCCCTCCCCGGGAGGGTTTTGCTCACACGCCATGTCCATCGCAACAGAGCTGCGTTGATTCAGTTTCCCGGAGAACGCGTCCCCGTCCACGAGGGGCTTCCCGGCCGCACAGGGGGCGCCGTGAACGACTATTGAGCAAAATGTCCCCACGTGAGAGTCATGAGGACATGTGCTGACAGGGTCATCACTGCCTGAGAACACAGCACAATTCAAATGGCACAGGCACACGTGGTACCGGAGGCTCCTGCTACAGGAACGGGAGTCCCCACCCTACCCGGACCCCCCAGGAGCCCGGGATGCGACCGGAGCCCTGCAGGCCAAAGGGATCAGAATAATTCACATTCCACAGAGCCCCTCTGGGGTCTGCAAACGCCCTTTGCAGGGGGTGGCCCTCTGGGTCTATGTCACCAGCCTGGGAAGAGGCCACCGTGTTGCAAACATCCCCGTCTCGGCTCTGGAAACCAAGGCAGGTGGAGGCGGTTTCCTGGCCAAGGTCACACGGCTGGGAAGTGCAGGGTCATCCCCGGTCAATGACGGATTTGCACCCGGAGCTTCCGGGCCGGAGACGGGGCGCATTTCTTGCACACGTCAGCCCTCTGTCTGCTTCTGTGAAATCAGTGCCCGGTTCCCCGTGGCGTCCGTCAGGGCTCATTCGGATCCACCGGCCCCCCGGTGAGCCTCTAGATCGAGCCGACCCTGTGGGTTATCTCGTACCTAAAAAACAAAAACATGAGGAAATTTCATTTGTTTCAAAAACACTTAACATCCCTTAAAAATCCGTCTTGGGTCCCGTAACATAAAGCCCGAATCCACGCAGAAGGATGATCCGGGAAAAGCCTAAACAGCGTGTCAGGACAGAAATATCTACAATCTCTCACCTTCCTCATCTTCTAACGGGCAAGCAGACACACGGTGGCTTGCACCACTGCCAAAGAAATAAAATTATAACCAAAAAAAAAAAAAAACCCTAAAAAACAAAGCCCGGTTTCCCATAAATAACCACGATACCTCATATTTCAGAGCGAGGCCTCGCGTCCAGGACGTGAGGCGGAGAGGCTGTCGGCGGCCTGCTGTCCTCACGGCAACAGGGGCACACTCGTGATCCCGAGGACACGGAGCGGGAACGTGAGGCCACACCGCGAGGTTATGGAACTTGCCCGGGGTCGCCAGAAAATCGGCGACCGTCTCCAGGCCGCTGAGTGCACGCACGCACGGCCGTGTGCGAGGGGTGTGTACGTGCGTGTGTAAACAAAAATCTCACATCCGGGGCCTCTCCCCAAAGTTTTACGTTGTGTCTCCGTTGTCAGCTGCTTATTGGGTTTAGCAACAATGTTTGTCAGTTAAGTGGTTTTTTTTAATGGGATACAAACAACCACTTACTATATATTTCTAAGTGTGCACGCCCAGGCCTCAGTGGGAAAAAATAAACAACGTTGCACCGATTTCTTCATTAATATGGATAACCAGCATGGGAATGGGGGGAAAAGATGGAATTCAGGAGGGTGGCCCCAATTTGGAAGCTGATTATTCACATTTAACAGTAATATTTCTGTTTTAATTTTTTTTATGGGTGACAAAATACTATATATTTCTAAGTAGTGCACACGCAGGTTTTACTGGAAAAAATAGACAAGTTTGCACCCATTTCTTCATTAATATTGATAACCAGCATGCAAATGGGGGAAAAAAGAATGAATTCAATAGTGTGGCCACTTTTTGTAAACTGCTTATTTGGGTTTAACAATAATATTTCTGTTTTAAGTTGTTTTTTTTTTAATGGATGACACAATAACCACTCACTATATATTTCTAAGTAGTGCAGACATAGGTTTCGGTGGGAAAAAATAAACAACTTTTCACCCATTTTTTATTAATATTGATAACCAACATACAATTGGGAGAGAAGAGAATGAATTCAGGAGTACAGCCAGGATTTGGGAGCTGCTTATTTGGGTTTAGCAATATTTCTCTATTAAGTTTTTTTTTTTTATGGGTGACGAAGTAACTACTTGCTATATATTTCCAAGAAGTGCACACTCAGGTCTCAGTGGGAAGAAATATACAACTTTGGACCCATTTCTTCATTAATATTGATAACCAGCATACGAATGGGGAGAAAAAGAATGAATTCAGGAGTGTGGCCACGTTTTGTAAGCTGCTTATTTGGGTTTAGCAATAATATTTATCTTTTACGTTTTTTTAATGGGTGACAAAACAACTACTTACTACATATTTGTCAGTAGTCCCCACCAGGTCTCAGTGGCAAAAAATATACAAGTTTCCACCCGTTTCTTCATTAATATTGATAACCAGACTATGAATGGGGAAAAACAAGAATGAATTCAGGAGCGCAGCCAGGATCTGGAGGCTGCTCGTTCGGGTTCAGCAATAATATTTATCTTTTAAGGTTTTTTTATGGATGACAAAATAACTGCTTACTATATTTCTAAGTAGCGCACGTCCAGGTCTCAGCGGGAAGAAACACACAACTTTGCACCCATTTCTCCATTAATATTGATCCAGGATGGGGTTATTGTGCAGTTGCTAACCCCAAATCTCATTGCTAAAACTGATAACAAATAGGAAAAATCAAAAAGCCAATGAATTCAAGAGTGTAGCCACGTTTGGGAACCTGGCGGTCATGGTCCTGGTGCCAGGAAAAAAAAAATTGTTTTAGAGCAATGTTGTCTTAATGCTTTATGTTTTTGAAACTGAGAATGGGTTTATGAGCGCCGAGTGGATGAACTTTGGATCCTGTGTCGTTGACGGATCGTTCCCGGGACACCTGTCGTGTGGCTCCTGCGGCCTTGCCGCCCTGGAGGGTCTGCAACGGGGCAAAGAGGGGCGTCCTGTGATCCGCCACTTCTTGGGAAGGATCATGAATAGGAAGGAACAGATTCCATGCGCTCGTGAAGATCAGAGGAAGGGAAGCAGGACACCGGGAATGCAGGAGGGGGTGTGCGCGACGCCAGCAGAGCGGCTGGCTGTCCATCGGCGGAGAGAACGTCCTCAGTGTTATCATTCAAAGGACGGGCCCAGGCTGCCCCACACGTGGCCAGGCGGTGCTCGCTTGTGGGGCCGTTGGCTGGGGCGTCACCCGGGGCAGGGGGCGCTCGGGGGCGAACAAGAGAGCGTGCATCCCAGCTCTTAGTCCCCGAAGCCCGCGGCCCATGCATCCCGGGTGCACGTCCCCGAGACACAGGACTCCTTGGCAGAAGCGAACGTTTTAGATTCAACAGAAGTGACGTTGGGCGATTAAGAACGCCCAGGACGTCTGATCTTTGCTTCCAAACCTCTTTTGAGTTAAAAAGAAGAGAAATAAAAAGGAATGCCACACGGTCAGGGGAGGTGGACAGCTCTCACTCGTGTCTTCTCACGCTGAGCACTGTGGCCCAGATGCTCACGTTTCGGGGGGCTTGGTTGTAGGTGCCTCTAAGAAGTGGGGGGCGGGAGGGTGATGGCCAGCACGAAGGTGCGGGCCGAGGGGGGCAGCCAGCCCAGATGGGTCGTGTGGGTCATGCGGAGCTGCAAGGGGAACGTGCGACAGCACGTGCACGTGTGTGAACGTGGAAGGGCGCCGTCGGGCACGGGAGGCGGGAGGTGCCAGGGAGCCCGCGGCTGCCCATCTTCCTCATCCCCGAGGCCCCGGCGGCGGGAGCGGGAATCCGTCAACGCTTGCAATGAGCAAAACCATCCCGTGCAATGAGACACACGCCTGGAGGGGACTTGCAGACAGGGGGTCCGTCCGTCCCCCGCGGGGACTCGCCGGCGCCCGTGCTCCCCGTCTCTGCAACGTGCGGTGGCATCTTTCAAGCCACGCCAGCCCTGCTGAGGCCCCCACGCGCGCGGTGCCTTCCGGGCGGACGCCAGGAGCTTTGGAAAAACCTCAGCCTCGTTGGTCGGAGCCAAGTCCGGGAGGGGAAGGAGTTTGCGAGCCAATTTAATAAATGTGGCTTTTAAGCTCAAAATAGTGTGAGCGTAAGGGGAGGGCTGGGCAGGGCGGGGAGGCCGTTCCAAAAGGCTTCCAAAAATACCGGCTGCTTTGAATCTGCAGGCGGCCCCGGAGGGAAAGGTCAGCCACACTTGTGCGCGGGGCCGGTTGTTCCCTACATTCTCTCCATTCACACTTTCCCTCCGAGTGGGGGCTGGGAGCGAGCGCCGCGGCGGGCTGGGCGCCTCCCGTGGCCTGGACTGTTGGCCGCGACTCTCACGCGAGCCCTGGGGTGAGCCGTCAGCTGGTTGTCCCCGCGCGGGTAGGAGCGCCGCGGTGGGAGCCGTGACCGTGGAGACCCGAGGGCCTGCGGCCAGGGGCCCCCCTGTGTGTCACCCACCCTCGGGCCAGACTCAAGCTGGCGTTCCGTGCGCCTTCGCCCGCGTGGGACCCGCTGCGCGGCGATGGGCCTGAGCCCGGAGGCGATCGTGGAGCATCACCCCCAGAAGACGTGCACCGACGCCGCCCTGAGTGCCCCTGCCCCACGGAGCGAGTCTCAACAGGATGACAGCGTCGGGAAACTCAGCCGCCATCGACGGTCAAGCAGAAAAATTCGGAGACAACAAGTGCGACAGGAAAAATCAAGTGCGTCGCAGCGTGGGTAAGAGGTGGGAGGCACACAGGTGGACGTGTGGCACTGAATCCCTCCCAATGCAGGTGCTTAGAAAGGCGGTGTGCAGTGTAGACTTTTGCTGCGGGGAACAGGTGGTAACAAACTGACACAGAGAGGTCACTAACGGGCGCCGAGTAGTAACAAACCGGCACGAAGTGGTAACAAATCGGCACACAAGCTTCCGTCTGAGAACTCGGAGACACGCCCTGAGCACGCTGGGCTGGGGGATTTGTGTTTGCTCGTGTGCGGTTCATCTGCGAGAAATACCGTGTGGGCCCACACAGCTGCACGCAGGTGGACTGAGCAAAACACGCACGTGCGCAAGCACCTCTCTTATTGTGCTTTCTGTCGACCCGGGACCACCTGCCCTTCCCGGTTGCAGGTACGAGCTGCACACCCTCGGGATGTCCAAGCCCACGAGCGGACGTGTCCGGGTACGCGGCCACGTGCATTCTAGTGCGTGCCCGTCTCTTAACGCACCGAGTGCTTGCAAATCCACGCTCATCCTTTGCTGAGATTCCTATTTCTTCCCCCGCCCCCCACCATGCATCAGTGACACATTTCTCCGGTATCATGACCCTAATGCCATGTCCCTGTAAACTATTTGGTCATTATTGCGGATTTGCGTGGCACCGTGACTTCAAGGAACACACACATCGCCTTCTTGCAGAACCGACCGACCCTACACACTTTCCTTTGTGTTGATTTATTTTGTTTTAATTTTATGCTTTTTTTTTTTTTTTTTTTTCTTTAGGCAGAGCCCTGGATCCTAATGCTCCGGAGAAGCTCACATGTCACTGTGCAAAACAGGAATTAGCGGTTTGAGGTTTTCCTCTGTCCGGGGGTTCTTTCTCTTTTTTGTCATATCGTTGCGTTTCTAGGGTGCAGAGCCATGAGGAGGGGCTGTCTTATACCAAAGGAATTATATTTAGGAAATAATTATTCTTCTCCTGGAATAAAAAAGTCCCCTAGGCCGCGTCTCCAGCACTCGGGGTTTTATTTAGTCCAGCGTGCTATAAAGAGAAGCTGCTTCCTC
The DNA here is from genome assembly GCA_032313775.1 of Urocyon cinereoargenteus. NCBI lineage: Eukaryota > Metazoa > Chordata > Mammalia > Carnivora > Canidae > Urocyon > Urocyon cinereoargenteus. The sequence continues at coordinate 117,831,719 of CM063496.1, forward strand.
TCCGAGCCGGGTGACCTGTTTTGAAGCCTACATTTCCCCACTCCTGGCGGCATCCCCAGTGGAGGGAACTTCAGCCAACCGCGTCTCTGTCTCCGAACAAAGCAAAAACGAGGGAGGTCCAGATACTAACCTAGAAATCATCTGGGGTGCCCCGTTTAGTCATTAGTTGCCTTCCGGAGTGATGGCTTGTCTGTCGATCGCATCGGACGTTTCCCGGGTTATATTTCTGGCTGGCGAGGTAGCGGGCTCACCGGGTAAGGCGGGGCGGGCCGGCCTTTGACCAAAGCTTCATTTTGTGCAGGATCAGCTGTCATTTTCACCCAGGGGCACTGTGTGTGCGTGTGTGTGCGTGTGTGTGCGCGTGTCTTGTACCCTGTTGTTCGCGTGTTTGGACAAAGACAAAACAAAACTCGTGTGCACGTCAGAGGGATGGCAGCACGTAAGCTCATCGCCTTGGTCGGACGGTTATCTGAGGCCTCTGGGTCCCTGTGCAATAGTGCACTGAGATAATTACCAAGAAATCAACGAAACATCCAGTTTGGAGGAAACGATAGAACTGGGAATGGGGCAGTGGGGCCCCTGCTCCAGTGTTTAGCTCAGTGGAAACCGTGTCTCGCCGCTGCTGCGGTCCGTGGCTTCCAGACTGGAATCGGCACACCCGGGGGGGGGGGAGGGGGCTGAGAGGAGCCCCCTGCCCTGCCCGTACGCAACTCAGATGTTCTCAGGAGGAGGATCTTGCCCCAATTTGAGAGGCTGCCCCGATTCTGAGAGGCGCCATTGAGACAAGGAGGTCAGAACGCAGCTGAGTCACAAAAAAAAAAAGGGGGCATGGAGCGCGCATTCGGGCCCTGCCGCGGGCCACTCTGCGGTTCCAGACGGTGCGGGCAAGCCCGGCTCCCGCACGATCTGCATCCGCTTCCCGCGGTTGCCGTGATGTCTTATCCCAAGCGCACGCACCCGAAAACACCAGAAGGTTCTTCTCTGGCACTTCAGGAGGCCAGAATTGCAAAGGGAGTGTAACGGGAGTAAAGTCAAGGTGTGGGCAGCCGCGTCCCTTACGGAAGTTCTAGAAGAGGATCCTGCTTGCCTCTTGCGGCCGACATTTCAAGATGGTGCGACCATCCCAGGGCCTTCTTCTAGGGACAGCTGGGAGAGGACCTGCTATTCGTAGGGCTTCCTTGAGGGTCAGAGGAGAGGAATCCAACCAAGACAGGATGGGTGAGAACTGTAGACCTGCGCTGGCTGATACTGTAGCCCGCAGCCACGGCGGCACCCAAGCACTTGGAGGTGGCTCCACCCACCGAGCGCCCCGGGGTCTCAAATTGTGCTAAATTTTAATTGATTTCAGTGCCACTCCTCACGTGGCTTGTGGTCACCACCGAGGCCCCTCTCCTGGTCATGTAGACACCGTCTCCTCCTCGTGTCCTCACGTGGTCGTCCCTCTGTGCATCTCTATGTCCTCACCCCTCTTCTTATTAGGACCCGAGTCCTATCAGATTAGGATATCCCCAGTGACCTCATTTTGCCTTAATCCCCTCTTTAAAGGCCCCTATCTCCCAACAGAGTCCCATTCTGAGGTCCTGGGGGTGAGGGCTTCAATACGTGACTTTTTGAGGGGGACACAATTCAGCCTATAGCAGTCACTTAAAACCTTTGCTGACCTCCCTCTCTGCTCCAGGAGCCGCAATATCTGCCAGATGTGGCTCATATTCCCCGAGTGTAAATTCCCGGTTGGGGAGACGGCAAGGTTATTTGATAATAGCGGTACATTTTGATCCATGCCGGAACAGAAGTCTGGGCAGGCTGCCATGAAACACCTGGTAGACAGACCGCTCCGTCTCTGTGCTACAGAAACATGGACTTGGAACCCAAGCAGGGCCGGGGCGGGAAGTGGCGGCGAGGTTGCTCAGAGGACATGACCCTCGGTGGGGCCCTGAAGGGCAAAAAGCGGTCCTCCAGGGGGCCTTCCAGGTAGCGAGAGAGCGCGCACACGCACACAGAGACGCGCATGCTGTGCCCCGGGTCGGGAGGCTCCGCAGTACAGTTTCTGCTCCACACATCGTGGTCCGGAAGCCAATGAGACCTCATCGTCATGCCCCACTCGGGAGCCCCCAAGCTCTGGGTCCGGCTTGGTCCTACAGGTTCAGAACATCCTATCTGGGAAAAACTTTGCACCACTTTCCGTCCAAAGTGGAGGGGCTCGGGGTCAATGGGCATGAGAGACACGGGGGTGGGCAGCTGCCTGCCTGGCCAAGTGACCTCAGAGCACCTTATCAACCACCTCTACATGTGGCTGTTCTCTACATGTGCTACTCCTGGCTGGGGGACGGGCCCATACAACGTGAGTGGGTTTACACGTGACCAGAGGATCTGCTTCTTTGATGGATGGTTGCTTTTTGGGGTGGGAACCCCCCAAAAAGAGATTAGCAGGGACTGGGAGTGCCCCACTAGGCTACACGGAATGTCTCCTAAGGCTTCAGATGGCCCAGATGGCCAGATCTTGGTTCCACTTGGTCCAACCATATGCAGAATAGAAACAATCCACGAACGGAAAATTTTATTTATGAAGGCGCATGTCAAGGCCCCTCCTGCCTTTTTTGTGAAGGTAAATCCCAGACTTCTATTTGGGAGTCACTACTTCTAACCCAGTGCCCTGGACCTGCCCCAGGACCCATCCAGGACGCCACATTTCATTAGTTGTCATGTCTCCTTAGGTTCCTCTTGGCTGTGATGCTTCTTCGACAATTTCTTGAGGAATTCCTCATATTCCGTGTTCTTTATTTTTATTTTTATTTTTTCACATTCCTTGTTCTTGATGACCTTCACAGCTTTGAGCAGGACTGGTCAGGCTTTTTTTTTTTTGATGTCTTCTATGGGGATTTGTCTGAGGTTTTGGCCATGAGCAGACTGGGCTGATTGGTTTCTGAGGGGACGACCACAGGAATGAAATGCCATTCTGGGCACATCTTATCAACGATACCTACGGTCAGCATGACTTACCGCTGTGGGTATTGATCGTGATCATCTGGCTGAGGTTCTGTTGGTCCAATTTCTCCTCCTCTTCCCATACTTTTTGGAAGGAAGTCACTGAGTTTACCTTCTTGAGGGTGGAGGCCCTACGTCAGTTATTTGGAATTCTCCCGCACGGGACATTTGTCTCTTCTCCCTCATTTGTTGGTATGATGCAATCACGTAGGTGCATCGGTATGGGCTCCTGTGGATATTTATTTGACCTGTTGGGTGACGACCCAATGGCATTTCTTTTTTTTTTTTTTTTTCCCCAATGGCATTTCATTTTTATTCTCAAAGTGTCGCAGTGTTGGCCATTGGGCATCTCTTTCGGGCTGGCTTCTGCGTCCCTTTGACATGTCCCCAAACATTTTGGGTTTTGAGCGTCTCCTCGCTTTCTAGGACTACAACATGCTCGAGGCACATCCTTCGTCTTTCGAGTGTGAGTCCTGAAACTAGCCAGTTCTCCAGGGAGTCCCGGTTTCTTTGATTTGAGCTTGCGTTAGGAACCAACATGTGGACACTGGGTGAAGTGGCTTCTCAGTAGCCGTGAAGGCTGCTCACCTGTTTTTCCTCTTACACATTTGTTTTCTTTCTTTCTCTTTCTGCCTGTTTAGGGCCCCTGAAGGGACGGAGAGCTCCGGTGGCTGTGGAGCCTTTGTTCACCTGTTCTCCAGGTACAAGTCGAGAGGTTATGAGAACATCTCCATCGTGGGCCACCGGCAGGCCAGGACTCCAATGTAGAGGGGTGGATCCCTGGAGGTCACTGCTCAGCCCTTTTCTGGAGACTGCCAACCAGCATGCCATCCCAGCTGCATTGTGGGGGTGAAGGGTGGGGTGACCACCAGTGAGGGTGAAGGCCACCCCCCTGTCACTCATCTTGCCAAGCCATTACCAGGCGGTCAGGACTCATGGGCAGTGTCTCCTCCGGGGCCATGCTGGCATCTGTAACCTCCATACACCCCAGTGGTCCCATCCAGCCATCCCTGCCCGCCCGCCTGGCCCACTCTGTTGTGAAGTTCTCATCAGCCTTCCCCTTGTGCATAGTCGTAACTCACAGGGGCTCCAACGCCCGTAGGGCAGCCCATCGGAAGTGTCTCCTCTTATTCCCGGCTAGAGACGTCCAGAGGACAATCAGCTTCAGATTATACCATCGGTAAGGTAGGTGCAACTGGGGCCTGACACACTTCATCTCAGAAGCAATCCATGCTGTAAAAAAAAAAAAAAAAAAAAAAATTACACGAACCGCCCCCAGTGCTTTCTGGCCTCCTCCTGTGCGCAGAGCAAATGCTCAAAGGAAGAGACACAAGGAACTCCCCATCCCCCTTGTTGCCAAGATATCCCAGATATCTTTGTCAGTCTGTTGCAAGGAGAAGGAACCACGCTCTGGAAGAAACGAATGACCCCGTAAGACACAGACTGGAGATTTTGCACATGGAAGAAGAAGAGAGTTGTGGAAAATTCTAGAAACACGCCTAGTTAGTTATTTACATTTGGACTCTCTACAATGCATCAGGCACTTTCTAAATGGCATCATGTGGCAAAAGTTGCATTGCCCTCCGTCTGGCAGCCACGAAGGACTTTGAGGTCGTTTTCCTCTGCTTGGTTGAAAACCCGAGGGAAACCAGATGACAATTCAGGTGGGCCCTGCCACGCGGGGCGTGTACGCGTCTCCATGAATGTACTCGGCGGTGTGCAACCCGGCAACGCCCACCCCACCCCCCATCCTGTCCGTATGCACCCTGGTGAGCATTTTATACACTCTCCTCTAACGCTACCATCGTTCTGTCTCGCAGGTGTGATGTATGGCGCCTCCGTGTCGTCCTGTCATAGCTTCCGCCTCCCCACGCGGAGGGAGGCCACAAAGACAAAGCTGAGACATTATGGCTATTCCAGAAAATAAAATATTTTTGAAACCGCACGGCGTAGGTGCAGATCTTTGTGTCCTTGTGGTAACGCAAGTGTGGCGACCGTGCCCGCCAGCACGGTAGCGCTTGGGACACGCAGAGAGAGGGTTCAGTGTCCCTGCAGACGGGCCAGGGCAGGAAGGCGTTGATCACATGAGGCTGGCATCGTCTGGTCTCTGCGTGCTTTGCAGAATGAGACACCTCCCGAGTGCTGCTGATAGGTGTGAAAGGGTGTTGTTTCTATTAAAACAACCAGGATGAAAAAGCAACGGCAAACACTTGCTTTTGAATTTAACACCGGAGCTCTTCTGAGGTCATCTTCCTAAATGAGGTCAGGTTTCCCCCGTATCTCAGGAGGGTTCAGGAAGCCCCTCACCTCTGGTCCTACAGAACCGCGCAGGCCCACTGCCCTCAGTTTTCACGGGGCGAGTGCCTGATTTCTGAGCTGCCCCTCTAGGGGACACATCCCCCCCCCCATAAGATGCAAAGCAGGCCCTGAATGCAACCCAGAACAGGACGGAAACACATAACAAGTGCAATTATAATTGGGTGAGGAAAAAAAAAAACTAACGCTTCTGCTTAGAATGCATTCATTTTACTTTTAATCCAGAGAAGGAAAATATGGGAAAAGCTGGGCTAAGAGCTACTTTGTGTATCTACACCCATTCCCAACACAAGGATCCAGTGTTGGGAGGGGCTGGGTGGGGGCATCATGTTCCCTTTGGAAAGGGGGCTTCCTTGATGTGGAGCATGGCTCATGGAAGGCAGCAGGTGACGTGGTCGTGAAGTGGCTGCCTCAGTGGTCACCTGGGGGATTTGTCAGGGGCTGAGCGCCCAGGCACGGGGAGGGAAGGAGTCCTGACATAGCCAGCCCGGCCCCCATGTTTTGGGATGTGCCCTACAAGACCCCCCGGGAGGCCTAAACGTGGAGAATCCTGAGTGGTGCCAGACATGTCATGACCATGATGCAAATGAGATTCCCTTAATTTCAACAGGTGTGGGAGAAGGTGAGAAGACCCCCTGGGTTGGGGAGTCCTAAGAGCATGGTCTAGACTCAGGCTTCAGGGGCTTAGAGTCAGATTTGAGCATCTCATCACTGGGACCCGATTAGAAAAGTGAAGATGGGGGTGGGTGGGGTATGGGGCGACCGGGCGATGGGCATGAAGGAAGGCACGGGATGCAATGAGACTGGGTTGTATGCAACTGATGAATCACTGACCTCTACTTCTGAAACTCATAATGCACTATTAACTCAAGGAATCTAAATATTAAAAAAAATTAAATAGATCAAACATTCATTTATTTATTTTTTAGACCAAAATTTTAAAAAGCCCACCAGGATACAATAACAGGAAGCCTGCTGTATGTGGCCAGCGTGATAAGTATCTTCATGCACGTAGAATGTCGTTAACGACTAGGGTGTACATTCTCCACACGGGCCAGCGACTGTTATTTTGAACATTTTCACTTCACCAAGGAACAAAGTTAGGACCAAAAAAAAAAAAAAGATGTTTGTGACCTTACGTGAGAGAAGCTTGTTGAATCAAGAGGGCAGGGTTATCTCATTAAGTCACAGGGTGTACGTTTATCCAGGCACACGCTGGCTAAGAAGATAAGAATTTACAATCCTCTCTGAAAACCTTATGTTAGAAAAAGACAAAGGATCCTAGACCTTGTCTAAAAATCTGAGTGGCAAAGGGACGTTTCTCGTTCTAAACGGAAATGGCCCCATCAGAGGTTGGAGTTGTGTTTGCCGTGGCAGCGGTGACAGGATGGGAAGACGGTGGTCTCCGAGATTCACATGGAAACTCTTGCCTACAATAAATTGAGGACGCGCGCCAAAAGTTGTAGAAATGATGAAGCAAACAAAAAAAAAAGGTGATTATTGGTAAGTGTCTGGTGCTCATCGTATCGGTAGTTGCGAGAAAAATGTTTTCAGATCCAAAGCATCAGTACGTTTTGCAAAAGCGTAGTTCTGGGAGGACCCAGGAGAAGTCACGCCCACACGTGCCTGCCTTCCTTTCCAAGTGGAGACGTGGAAGGACCCGTTCTCAGGAGTCGATTCTAGGAGTCAGGGAGGCCGTTAATGTGGCATAAGCGTTGCCACTTAGCGCACGCGGCGTCGTAACACGTAGATGCATGAAAAATATAGCATCACTACGGTGTCCTACCAGCGCTGCCGCATTTACTCCCTCTCACCCCTGCGAGGACAGGAGGGGTGCTCTCGATCCTTTACAGATTGGGGAGCTGACGGACGGAAGTTGCTTGGTCCCCTTGGGGAAATGCAAGCCGGGAGCAGGCGTGATGCGAACTCCTGTGTGTCACACTTGCAGGCCCCATGGGTTAACCCCCTACGACATCCTCGCTGGCTTTGTAGTTGATTTTGCGCGCCAGTGTGAGTGGGGACAGCTCACTGTTCTCGGGTTTTGCACACAGTTATCTGTCTTCCCCGTTTTGACTGACATTCCACACTCTCTCCGTTGTGATATCTTGTCCTGAGCTCTCACTACGCCGTCGGGACCCAGACTTCCTCACAAAGCCTTCAGGACAGTCCCGTGAGACAGGCACTGTGGATGTGTTTGCTTTAAGCATGTGACAGCGGAGGGGCAGACTGGTTGACTTGCATGCCCACGATAACACAGCTCATCCTTGGGGCCCCTGCAACAGCACACCTACCCATCGCCTCAGCAAACAGCCTGAAGGACGGAAGGGGCTGGGCGGCAAGCCACGAAGTTGAGAATCTTTCACCTATCCATCACCCACCCATCTACTCACCCAGCTGTGGATCCATTCAAGTCATCCAGCCACCTTTCTTTCTTTCTTTTTTTTTTAAAATTAATTAATTAATTAATTAATTTATTTATTTATTTATTTATGATAGTTACACACACACAGAGAGAGAGAGAGGCAGAGACATAGGCAGAGGGAGAAGCAGGCTCCATGCATCGGGAGCCCGACGTGGGACTCGATCCCGGGTCTCCAGGATCGCGCCCTGGGCTGAAGGCAGGTGCCAAACTGCTGCACCACCCAGGGATCCCTCCAGCCATTTTTCTATCCATCACTCATTTATTCTCCATCCACCCACCAGTCCATTTATCATCTAACCACCCATGTATCCATCCATCCATCCACCCATTTTTCCATTCATCATCCATCCATCCATCCATCCATTCATCCATCTTTCTATACATCACTCTATCCTTCCATCCACCCACCATCCACTCATCCGTCCATTTATCCACCCATTTTCCATTCATCGTCCATCCATCCATTCATCCATCTACCCACCAATCCATCCACCCACCAATCCATCCATCCATCCATCTACCCATCAGTCCACTTACCCATTTATCCATCCATCCATCCATTCATCCACCCATTCCATCCGTCCATTCATTCATCTACCCACCAATCCATCCACCCACCAATCCATTCATCTGTCTGTCTATCCATCCATCCATCCATTTTTCTATCCATCATCAACCTGTGCTTCCTTCCATTCATCCATCCACCCACCCACCAGTCCACTTACCCATCTATCCACCCATTTATCCATCCACATACCTACCGGTCCCATCCATCCAAGCACCCACCTATCCATCCTTTACTTTCTGAAATCAAACATTAACATCTATGTAATATCTAAACCTTCTTCAACCCTTGCCATAGCCTAGGGAATCGATACTCATTAAGTAATAAATGCACCCATCAATGAATGAATTGGCCTAATCTAGATCATTCTGCAGACTATTCATAGGTGTATTCTTATTTTCACCAAGGAATAGACCCAGAGGAAGAGAATAACTTGGTTAGAAGAGACTTGTGTTCCCAGTTACACTGAGGGGAATCATACCCCTGGAGAGAAAGACAAGCTCCTGATGCAAAGAAATCACAAAACATCAGAAAGGGAGATAGAACGTAAAGACTCCTAACTCTGGGAAACGAACTAGGGGTGGTGGAAGGGGAGGAGGGCGGGGGGTGGGGGTGACTGGGCGGCGGGCACTGAGGGGGGCACTTGACGGGATGAGCACGGGGTGCTATTCTATATGTTGGCAAATTGAACACCAATAAAAAATAAATTCATAAAAAAAAAAGAAATCACAAAACATATTCCGCACAGGATGTGTTGATCCCTTTACAGTTCTCTCTGCTTAGCTATGTGTTCGAGAGACAATTAGATTCCAAAGAGTTCCCATGACTTTATACACAAGAGATTACATTCTGGCCACGTGTAATTGGTTCAAAAGTTATGGTTCATAAATAACACTAAAGAGAAGGATTATATTCTCCTGATGGTTCAGGAAATTGGAAACGGCAGGTTGCAATACTGAATGTTATTCACTGTCTCGTCAGTGAGTAACATTCTCAGCCCAACAACTGAGCACGTCCTACTCTAGAAATCCGGAGAGCACGGGAGTCCTGTTTGTGGCTCCCACGTCGACAAACAACTGAGTGGGTCTGAGATGTTTTATATTCGAAACGTCGGTCATTTCACAATGCCTGGAAGATCTCATGCCTTGTCTTTCTTATTTATCTTTATATTATCCACCTTACTGCACCTTTGACCAGGGTTTGCTGTATCAGTGAAAACAACCAATTATCCTGGATTAAATTAATTATTCCACACCACTGAGGTGGGCAGATGCAAGAAACACGGTGGAAGGTGGCCCTATTAGCGTGTAGACGCTGGAGAATTCCAGTATCACCTACTAGCGTTGGCAAGCAACCAATCCAGACTTTTTCTTTTTAAAGCCGAGTCCTGAGCCCTCGGGGCAGATGCACTTTGCTATGCGTAGAATCCAGCTCTGGATATCTTTCACAGAACTCCGCGGGGAGCACCCCACGCAGACTCTGCCTCTTTCAACAGCGAGTTCTAAAAACCGTCAGCTTCGTGAGACTCATTTTTAAAATTGAATGAAAAATGTAAAATTCCCTTTGTATCTTCGTTTGCTGTTTACGTAACACATTGCTTAGCACCGATTTGTTTTTCCTTAAAGCTCCTTTTCCCTCCACGATTTACTAACGCCCGTTTTGTAACTGCTTTGATCTACGTCGGGGACACGCTACACACAATCAGACGTAGGAAGGCGGGAAGATTGTTCAGGTGCATGATGTTGGTGGTTTCTGGGAATAGTAATGCATTTGCGCGATCCATCTGGGGTGCTCCCCCTGTCTTCTCTGTGATGCATCCCCCGGCCTTGTGCATTTTGCACTGCGGGTCAGTCAAGTGGCTTTCCCACATGCCATCCCCACCTCCCGGGTTAGGCGGGCCGGCCCGGCTTGTTTTCTGCAATGAGTTCCCACAAATAACCACCTCTATTGTGTAAAAGCTTTGCTCCAGGGAACGGGTCAACAACGCATCAGACTTCTCTGCCCCTGAATTCCCAGTAAACTCGGAAATAGCTGGCCCTTCTTGCTGAAGGCGGAGATGCGAAGAAGCGACGTTTCAATGAGCAATGGTTCCATTGACAACTGGTGAGTTTAGGCAATGAAACGGGACAGTCCTCCAAAGACCCAGGTTGGAAGGCAAATGAGCACCGTGCAATTTTGGGCAAGATGGCTCATCACAAAGCGATCTCTTATTTTCTGGGCTAGTGTGTGTTTGTTATTTCACGAGGTTGGGACAGGCTACATTTGCCTGACCCTTCACAGCTTCCCACATGGGGCGCGTCATTTGACTGCCCCATTAATCTTATTTTCTAGGCAAGGAAGTGTCCCCATTTCTAGTAGAAAGCATTGTGCCTCAGAGTCTGTAACTCTTACAAGACCGGTAAGTGGTTGAAATAGGGGAATTCTTTCTTTTTTCAAGATTTTACTTATTTATTTATTTGATAGAGAGTAGGGGGAGGAGAGGGGGAGGGACAGGGGGAGAGAATCTTGTGTTCCCAGTTGAGCACAGAGCCCAACCTGGGGCTCCATCTCATGACCCTGAGATCATGACCTGAGCAGAAACCAAGAGTCAGATACTCAAGCTAATGAGCCAACCTGGCGTCCTGAGCTAGGGCAACCATGAGGAGTCCAGAACACACTTCTGAATTTCCAGAATCCCTGTTCTAAATGTGGAGGGGCAGGAAATCCTTTGTCACCTCATTGGTAACCCAATGGCCTCACCTTATGTGGTAGGAAGGATGAAGGCCTCCAAAGCCTTCCATCTCCTGATCCCCGTATTGGAGATGGACTGATGTCCCCAAAGACGTCCATATCCTAATTCCCATGTGGTGGATGTGCTAATATCCCCAAAGATCAGTGCATTTTAATCTCCGTATGGTAAACAGAATAATGTCCCCAAAGATTGCACATCCCGATCCACGTGTTGGGGACAGACTAATGTCCCCAAAGACATCCATGTCCCGATGCCCATGTGGTGGTCCTGTGATCCTGATTTTAGACTATTTTGACTTAAGCCACAAACCTGGTGGGTGATCATTTGTTACAACAGCCGTAGGAGACTAATAGATTTGTCTTCAACTTGAACGGACCAGAACAAACATCACTGCGGAGGCCGCCTTTTCGGGTCATAACATGCATGCAAATCACCCAGGGGTCTTGTTAACCACGGAGTCAGGCTGAGCAGGTCTGGACAGGCCAAGATGCTGTGTTTCCAACCAAGTCCCAGGCAATGCCGGCGCTGCTCGTCCGGGGACCGCACTTTGAGCTACAAAGCCAAAGGTGCGTTTCAGCACGGTTTTCATCCTTTCAAAAGTGTTGGACAGAATAATGTCCCCACGGTTCCTTGGGGTTTCCCAGGGCTGGCAGGTCAAGGGAACCTCAATGGTAGACTCCAGACTCATTCACAGACACCGGTGAGTTTGTCCAGGTCTTGGAACACGCTTATTGTTTCCCCAAAATTTCTTGGACAACGTAACCACGAGAGGGAATGCCCCAGTTCCCTATTAATTGAAATTGGAGATATGCCCTGACAAGCAAAACGATTTGAAAATTAATTATTGGACGTCTTCCTTGGCTAGAGCCTACAATTTTCAGAGCGTGTCACACATTCCCCACATTTAATTTCTCCCAAAGACAGAGGTGCTGCGGGTTTTCCAATATCACCTGCATGTCTTCCAGAAATAGTGTGGTTCAGAGGGGGAAGCTATAGGACCATGTGTACCCCATGCGTCATTTCTAGGACCTCCACATGGATTTAAAAGAAACCCCCTCAATCTCCTGTTCTCATTGTTCTTTTTTTGTTTTTTAAGATTTTATTTATTTATGCATGAGAGAGAGGCAGAGACACAGGCAGAGGGAGAAGCAGGCTCCATGCGGGGAGCCCGATGTGGGGCTCGATCCCGGGACTCCAGGATCACGCCCTGGGTGGAAGGCGGCGCTAAACCTCTGGGCCACCGGAGCTGCCCTCGTTGTTATTTTAATTCAATATCAGAAACATCTTTTTTAAAAAGATTTTTATCTATTTATTTTGACAGAGGGAGAAGGGGCACGAGTTGGGGGAAGGGACAGAGGATGAAGGAGAAACGGGGAGCCTGACACGGAGCTCGATCCAAGACTCTGGATTCATGACCTGAGCTGAACCACAGAGGCTCAACCAACTGAGCCACCCAGGTGCCCCCAATGATCAGAAATACCTTAAGGAAGGGCCACAGTCTCTGTTGCAGGGAGTTGCCGTCGCGCACGTTTTCGTCACGAGGCTCCAGGCTGCACGTCCACACTTCCCTGGAAAGCTGCCGGTCTCAACACCTCGCATCTAAACGTTGAGTGCAAACCTCATATCAGGTGCCTTAAGTATGCTGGACACATGCAGGACTTCCGCAGAGTCATAGAGACTTTTTTGTAGATGGAGAAGGATCTTCCTGCAGGAATGAAAGAAAGTCATTACTTCCGGAAAAATAACTCTGATAACGCAAGATTTTAGCACATGAACAAAGTGCGTATCTGTGATGCATGCACTTGATGCGTGTCTGTCTTACACTCCACCTTCGGGCACGTGGCGTATGCGTATTTCACCTGCAACTTCCTTGGCAAAGGCCTTCTCCTCTTGCCCGATTAGCATCTACTCAACTATACGAGCCGTATTATTAGTCTACCAGGGAACCCGCTGAGGATTTTAATGGTTTTATTCCCTGGGATCCAATCTGATCCAGATGTTAACGACATGACCCAAGCCAGGAAAGCATCCTGTCGTCAGGTACGTCGGGGAAAGCCGAGAACGGTACCGTAACATCCGTCCCTCAGGGAAGATTTCACTGCATTTTCGCAAATGAATATTGTATAAAGGAGACTTTTTGCTGCAGTGAAGACCTCAGCTCTTGTAGACCGGCGTTTCTTAATGTATTTTGGCCCATAGAGCCTTTGTTACCTCCCGCTGGCACCGCAATTAGCTTCCCCGGGTGATTTGTGTTAGAAGGAATCACTCAACAGAGTTTGGAAAACACCGAAGTCAGTGACAGAGGATAATCTGGTAATTTTGCGCTGGAAAGTGTGTGATCTCAGGGCTCACTGGTGGTGCCCACTGACATGCTTCTTTCTGTGGACCACACCCGTTAGCTGGTCTACAACACCCTGGTGCTAACAAGAGTCTTAGCCCTAGGTTTAAAAATACACATTTTTAGTTGCAGAAGTAGCATGAGGCCGCTATCAAATAATATACATTAAAATATTTAATAAACATCCCCGTCTTTTTAAAACACCCCATTTGTGCACTTACATACCACCCTTATTTCCTAGAACCACAGAAGCACCATTGCACCTCCGAATTAATTTTATTTTTATTATTTTTAAAAGATTTTATTTATTTATTCTTGAGAGACACAGAGACAGAGAGGCAGAGACACAGGCAGAAGGAGAAGCAGGCTCTATGCAGGGAACCCAATGCAGGATTCAATCCCAGGTCTCCAGGATCACATCCTTGGCTGAAGGCGACGCTAAACCGCTAAACCCAGGCTGCCCCAAATTAATTTTTATGCAATCTTGGAGAGTCACTGAATCCCCAAATCAAAACAAATGCCATTCTTCTTCTTCTTTTTTTGTCTTGCACAAAGCTTTCCTATGCCTTTACAGCTGAATGCAATTTCTGCCTTGACACAATTTTCTCACATAATTAGCTTATTAGTCTGGCTGACCAGATATACAGGGTTTGGCTAAGAATGACACATTTTCCTCCAACGAGAATAGCATTACAAAGGAAAAAGCATGTGGGATCCAGAAGCCAATGCACAGTGACAGGTGTGGATGAAGCTCGTCTGTGACTTTATGACGAGACTGGACACACGTGGTATGCCAACTCTCAGTTCTGTGACACCTTCTGGTGCAATTTAGCCTCACACGCTCTTAAATATTCCTCAGAGATGCTCACGGGCCACCACCTCTTCAGTCTCACAGAATTTTTCTAGGCAATGTCAAATCTCCTTCCAGTATTCTGACTCTGTTTTGCATACACCGGTGGCCTCTGGACACAGCACCTGGGCTGATTTACCTGTGCTTACGTGGCTATGGTAACCCTGGGTGGCAGCTCCGGGCAGTGCCAGGTGGGAGCTCTGTCCAGCTCGGGGAGCATGTCCTGGTCATACTTTCTCCTTTGCATCTCTTAATGCAACCATGACCCTCTGCAAATCCTCACTCAAGTGGATATCCAAGGGAGTCTGTGCTGCTGGGGGGGTCACATCTCCTAATGTGATCATGACACGCCACAGCTTGTCACTCAACCCAACGGGCATCGGAGGAAGTCTGTGATGCTGGGGGTCACGTCTCCTAATGCAGCTATGACACTCCACAGCTTGTCACTCAACCCAAAGGGCATCTGAGGGAGTCTGTGATGCTGGGGGTCACATGAGAGCTGAGGGGATGATACCCATGCTTGCTTGCTTGGTGGCTCTGGAACAAATGTACTCATTGCCTATGAACGAGGAGGATTCCATCTACCACAAGGCACGGTTATCTAAAGAAGGGGCTTTTCACCCACTCAGATCAATGCATTATCTGTCTTTGGTGGATGGGGTTTTGCAAAATCCAAGTGGGATGTCCCATCCCCACCCCCACCCCACGCTCGTGTATCATGAATGGTCCCAGAAAGCTTCTGAAACCTCAATGCATCTTTGCACAGGTCAGAGGGTACACCACCATGAGCTCTGCACCAATCGGAAGGGTGTGTGTTTTGGGGTAACTGAACGGAGTCTCCCGCATGGTGGATGTGCTCACATGGGGCCGAGGAGAGACTTTGGGTTTGCAGATGATGCCTGTAGGGTCACTGCTCTGCCCAAACAGGCAGAGAGCTGTGTTTGCAAAGACAAAGGTTCCAACTACCATATGTGCCTATGAAAACCTTCTCAGGAAAGAGAACAGGGAAAGAAGAAAGAAAGAAAGAAAGAAAAGAAAGAAAGAAAGAAAGGAAGGAAGGAAGGAAGGAAGGAAGGAAGGAAGGAAGGAAGAGAAAGAAAGAAAGAAAGAAAGAAAGAAAGAAAGAAAGAAAGAAAGAAAGAAAGAAAGAAAGAAAGAAAGAAAGAAAGATCCAGATGTACAACCTGGGAAGAAATTCCAGGGTCTTCAGGATCCGGGAAAGTTGTTATAGAGTCACAGGGTCTCCTGGGTCTAACTGGCTTCACTGTGGTAGAAGGACATCAAGCAAAAATAAACTTATTAAAATAATGAACAATTGATATTTCATATATATAGAATTATTATTATATATTATTATCATATATAGGGATATTATTATGTATATTATCATATAATATACATAAATATACCATATAATATACATAAATATACAAAAAGTCCTAAATAAGAAATAGCATACCCAACCTTGTAGGACACCTCAAGAGCTTTGCACAGAATCCCAACGTTTGTGAAGGACCCGCCCAGCCCTGTAAGGACGTGAGTAAAAATCTCAAGCCAGAGGCGCCATCCAGGCAGCTTTTAACTGACAAAATTTCTGTGTGAAAAAAATGCCATGCTAGTGCCATTGCCAATTTTCCCATCGCTGAAGGGATGGAAATATTTTGCAAACACCTGAATGCCTTATCAAGCCGAAACAGAGCTGCTGTACTATGTGAAAGCATTGGATCATTTCCAAAAAAAAAAAAAAAGAATTTATTTTTTTGGCCACCGAATTCTTCTAGCTAAAAATAAACGCATTTGGAGTAAAAAGGTACAATTTTGGTTCCAAAATATTTCTCCCCCAAGGGCAGAAGGATGGACGCCTCGTGCCTAATGTATTTACGACTAATAGAATTTGGTATCAATTATAAATTTGCCTTAGAAGTCAGGCTGGAAATGAAGTAAAGCCATCAGTGAGAAACACGGCTTGTGGTTTACTTTTAAATGTTTAAAATAGGGACATGTGCTGAAAATAGGCGTCCGTGCATTCACGTGTCCCCATTGGTTGTTGTTTTTTTTTTTTATGGATATTCTCTGTGATGGAGCATTAGCACGTTGTATAATTAATACATGGTGATTACAGTTGCTCAGTGAAGCAGATGAGAAAAAAAAAGTACATAAACCCGTCTGGGGATAGTCACTCGCCAGTGCTATTGGATCTCCATAGACCCACCAACACGTGGCATATATTGTACCTGCACAGGTTAGAAACTGAACCACAAAGAGAAGAAAAAGAAAAAGAAAAAAAAGGAGCATGTAACGTGAAAAACACAATGAGACATCCATCATCACTGAGGCGCAGCTTCCAACGAACCCTGAGGAACACAAGCTCAAAACCCAGGAGAGAAACCCCGAGAAAATGTGCATCCAGCTCCCGGTGCTTTTCCAGCAGTAAAATAATTCAAATAAATCGCTCATTTCTCCCCAAAGACACCTGGAAGCCTGCGTTTTCACGCAGCCTCAGGACGCAAGGAAAGCAAAACGTCTGTAGCCTGCTGCTGCCGCCAGGCAGATAGGGATCATCTGCAGCTCCCGGGTTCGTCGACTCGAAGATGCACACGTCTGCATCCATCCAGAGGATCATCCCTCAGTTCTAATTAAGGGACGTAGTAAATTATTCAAAACCGTGACTCAGAAGACGTGTGCCCGGCTTCTCGGGCGGATGCTTATAAGCAGCTATAGGGGATCTACAAGCACAATTACACTTTAAGAGCCAGTGTACGGGGTTGGAGTTCTGTGACTAATAGGGTGACAGGTGCCTGAAGGAGCAAACCTGGAATGGCGTGAGCACCTCTCAGTGGCCCAGTGTTGGGACCACCAGGCGCTCGGCGTAGGTCCTGCGTCTGCTCTCACCCTCCTCACCCACATGCTTGTAGTTTATAGCTATTAACCATCCGGGATTCCGGGACCAAAGATCCCAAATGTTCTCCCATCGGGGAAATGAGGGCCAGCCACATGCGGGTCACTTTGGACGACTCATGCGTAACCAGCTGCCTGGCACAAAATAACTCAAAATGAAAAAAAAAAAAAATCAGTGAAGCGCAGACAATGTGCTCAGTGCTGAGCCAACAAACAGGGGTGAAACAGAGAACAGCATCCCTAAGGATTCATCCCCACGTTTTCCTACGGGAGTGGAAATTTCAGACCCGTGGCTCCTTTTGGAAGCTAGGGAATGCTTCTTACATGTTTAAACCACGTCATTTGATTTTATTTTTGAAGATTTTATTAATCTGAGAGAAAGAGAGAGAGAACATGGGCAAGGGGAAGGGCAGGGGGAGAAGCAGACTCCTCACTGAGCAGGGAGCCCGACATGGGGCTGGATCCCAGGACCCCGAGATCATGACCTGAGCCGAAGGTGGGCGCGTAACCGACTGAGCCACCACACACCCCGCAAACCGTGCCGTTTTAAATGGAAGACATAACCCACATGGGATTCTCCACTGTCCTTCTTAGCCTACAAACTCTGAGAGATTGACTATCTGGTGTTTTTTTTTTTTTTAAGGAAAACTTTCTGAGTCCCACACTGGAGGAGCAGCCATTCCTGAAATCATTGCAAATGTGTTGTTTTGTTTTTGATTTTTATTTGGACAATATAATCACATGTTTTGATCCAGCACAGTAGACATCCAGGAACACTCTGAGTCTGCCCAGGCCTCTCTAGATTCACCTGAGAAACACAGGAGAATGGAACCGTGTCCTAGGGCAAAGGAAGGGGAGCCACCATGGTGCCAAGAGTGTGCTGATGGTATAACAAGGCGGCTTTATGAGTGATGTTGGGGGGGTGGGAGGTCACAGAAATTAGGTGTTGAGCCAAGGGAGGTGGTTGGTACTGGCTCTGGGTCGCTAGATAGAGTTTCAGGCACAAGATAACAGAATATCCTAGAGACAGAGAGTTATATTTGAGAGATGTTGTTTTTCAATATTTGAAATGGATAAAGAACCGGAATGGTTTGGGGCAGCATGGCCGATTAGGGAATGCAAAGGTGTGCTGATCAGGGTCTGCATGGAATCAATAAGATGGATGGATGGATGGATGGATAATGGATGGATAGATGGATATGATGGATGGATGGGAGGATGGATGGATGGACGGACAGATGGATGGATGGATGATGCACAGATGGATGGATGAATAGATGGAAGGATAGAAGGATGGATGGATACATGGATGGATGGATGGATGGACGGATGGATGGGTGGATGGATGGATAGATGGATGGATGGATAAATGGCTAGGTAGATGGATGGATGGATGGATGGATGGATAAATGGACAGATAGGTAGATAGATGGATTGATGGATAGATGGATGGATGGATGGATGGATGGATGGATGGATGGATAAATGGATAGATAGGTAGATGGATGGATGGATGGATGGATGGATGGATGGATGGATGGATAGATAGATAGATAGATAGATAGATAGATAGATAGATAGATAGATAGATAGATGATAGATATAGGTAGATGATAGATAGCTGGATAGATGGATGGATAGATGGATGGATGGATAAATAGGTAGATGGATGGATGGATAGATGGATGGATGGATAGATGGATGGATGGATAGATGGATGGATGGATAAATAGGTAGATAGACGGATGGATGGATAGATAGGTAGATGAATAGACAAATACATATTATAAGGAATCAGCACATGCAGTTATGCAAGTTGAGAAGTCCCATGATCTGCCATCTGCAAGTGGGGACTGAGGAGTCTCTGGTGTAAGTGCCAGTAAACAGCAGGAGAAGAAGACATATTTCCCAGCTCAAACACTCAGGTGGAAGGAGACTTTCCTCTTCTTTCTCCTTCCCCCACCTCTTCAGACCTCACCTGATTAGACGAGGCCCACCCACATGGGGGAAGGCCCTCTGCTTTCCTGGCTCCACCCATCCAACAGCTCATGTCATCCAAAAACACCCTCCCAGCCACACACCCAGAATCATGTTTATCCACGAATCTGGCCACCCCATGGCCCAGTCAAGCCGACACATGCAATCCACCCACACAAAAGGAGTGGGGAAGATCCCAAGCATTTGGGAGAAAAACGCTTCCTTGTGGTGAGCTTGGAGCAGGAGGTGAGCAGGGCCGGGATTCTGACCAGGATTTGGCGGGTCATGGTCACAGTGGTGGGAACGGGGTCTCATCTTGCAGGGAGAGAAGACAAGGAGCCACGGATGCTGAGGTTTGGCTGATAAAGCAAAGTGTCTTCAGAAATCAAGGAAGGAGCACGGGCTGCTGGCTCAGACTGGGTGTCTTTGCACCTGGACCCCAGGCAACCCTGATTGCCTTCCACTTCCAGCCTGAAGTGGCAGCTGGTGTAGACAGCGGTGTGCTGGCTCCCGACCTCGAGTACGGCGCCCTCTGTCTCGACTCAGGTGGGCTGAGCTGACACTTTGCTGAATCCCTTAACACCTGTGGTTGGCGCGCCGCTTGTGTGTGTGCGTCTACAGTATTTTTCCACTTGCAAAACATCCCACCTCCTCTGCACATTTTTTAAACTAACAACCACCCGAAAAAGCCACAGACACACAAAAACAAACAAGAAGAGAAAACCACAACCCACCCATGAGTGTTAATGAGATGCCAAATTCAATTTTCCTGCTCAGGAGAAATCTGTGTCTTCCTGCGCTTGGAGGTGAGAGGGGCTGGCACGAGCTCACGGCCGCAGGCATGATTCTCCATCATCAGGGGCTGGGTCAGGACATCCGCTGACACTCATGTGCCCCAGGGGATGTCTGCTGGCGCACAGATAGCCCGAACCCAGAAACAGGCCCGACTGCATGACACTCGTTTCAAACAGGCTGACATACCGGACACGAGAGTGGGATCGATCTAAGTGCCTGCCTCCCACTCTGTACCATGGGACAGTCCCCCCAAGCAATCTCGAGAGGAGGCGTGGCGGCCAGCGACGCGGGTTAGGGCCACACCAAGGCCACTCATGTGGAAAGCTTTCTTCCTTTGGGAAGATTTAATCCAGCGGAGAGCACTACGTGGGGATGTCTCTAGGGTCACACAATCTAGTGTGAGACTCCAAACACCCCTCCCCCCCCCCGCACACTACACCTGTCTTGCTCATCTATATGCACAACTAGACAACCTGAGTCTCTTTTCAAAAACCTGTAAGCATCTGCCTTCAGCTCAGGTCATGACAGGGTCCTGGGACCAAGCTTTGCATCGGGCGCCCTGCTCGGCGAGAGTCTGCTTCTCCCTCTCTCTCTGCTCTCCCCCACTCGTGCTCTCTCTCAAATACATAAATAAAATCTTTAAAGAAAACATAACCTCCCCCCTCCCCGTATTTCCATTCCAAGCACCCGTACCTACGTGTGTGCATTAGTGATCTCTTGCCGAAGAGCAAATAACCCTCAAGCTTAGAGGCTTCACCAGCCTGCACCCATGAGCTTCCTGGGCATCAGGGATGCAGGCACAGCTTCAAGACGCAAGCACAGGAGCCAGGGCTGGGGGCGCCCCGAGATGTGTGGGCAGGAATCGCCTTGCAGCTCTGCTCACCGAGGGCTTCAGATCCATCCTGGCTGTCAGCTGCAGGTCACCCTGCATTCCCTGCTGTGAGGGCCTCTCTCCATTAACAGCTCACCCCAGGGCAGCTGGCTTCCATCAGAGCCAGCCAATGGGACAGTCTGCTAGTGAGACAGAAGCTATCACCTCGTGCAGCGCAATCATGGAGGTGTCATCCCACCTCCCACCATCCCACATTGCCACAGCGTCCTCCCCTCCCCCATAGTCATGGGGCCCAGATAGCACAGGGGTGTGCATATTACTACCTGGAGGTCCTAGGAGGCCCTCCTAGAGGCTGCCCACTGCCAGGAAATCCTCCTGTAGTGGTCCTGCATGGAAATCTCCCTGCGGCTCCAATATCGAGCTTCTCCTAAATACCACTTTGGGGGGCGATGAACCCAACTGTTGGCTATTCTTGACTGCAAATGGCAGGGTAGAAAGGAGTAAGCCTGCCTGAATTCTCAGTAATTTTTAGCAGCTGCGTCTTAGGGCCATTCATCATGATCATTATTTGACTTTCCTTGTAGTTGACTTTATCCATGACCCAAGGCAGGCTCGTCAAAGGACGGGCGTGGAGGACAAACCAAGATGGCACCACGTGGGCTGGATTTGCAGCCATTTCCCGCTCTTACCTCCCACGGGGGCACACGCAGAAAAACAAGTGAATTCCATGCATGTAAAACTAAAGTAGGAAACCACACACCCGCGTCTGGTGTAGAGTCGGGCCAAATATTTACTCAGCAGAGGCCAGCTGAGTTCCCGACTCCGGAACGTGTCAGAGTCCCAAACAGAAAACAAAGAGGCAAGGTGGAAAACTGCAGTCGGAATAGAAGAGCAGGATCTAAGACTCAGTCAGGGGCCGGCCTGCAAGACACAAAGGCAGGACACGACTCAGGAACCAGCTGAAAACAATCCCATCCCAACGGCGGCAGGCGCAGCTGGATGTTGACACATTTGAAGGATTCACTGCAAGAGCAGCAGGGCTTCAAAGCGATAAATCCTAATGAAATGAAGATTCCTAAACAGACAGGCAAATTACGACAAAAACACAGTTTAGGAGGAAGAAAAAAATAACGGACAAGAGCAAAGAAAATTAAAAAAAAAAAAGAAATAATGCTATAGGTGACAGAGAAAGACCACCAGAGGAGGCATTCAAGACATCTGAAGTAAGACATGTCTTACGGTTTATATTTGAAAAAGGAGTAAATGCAAATGCAAAAAGTCCTTCTATTTGAAGGATGAGATACGAAGGGATCACACCAAAGACTTTCACGAGTTTATTCTCGAGTTTATAAAGCCAAGCTTTGTATTACAAGGGTTTCAAAAGTTGAATTAATAATGCATTCAAACGGTAACACATTATTAAACTATCAATAGATAGCAGACCAACAGGGACCTGCTTTAGTCGGTAGAATAAAATGAATTATAATTAGCTTTTCAAATAATGTCTCATTCTGGTTGGTTTCTCTTAAAATTTTAAAAAGAGTCTACAGAAGTCAAGTTAATTTTAAATCTCTCTCCTAGTTCTTATAAAACTGACAAAGGCTCCATTTTCTCCACACAGGTACGCAGGACGATGATGGGATGCTCTGAACAGCCGGGAATCGTGTCGAAAATGAAAAATAAAAATTAAGCCGCCATATTGGAATTTCAATGGGATGGTTTTGTCAGCTAATCTTTTCAGAGCAAGATAGTTGGTGAACTTGTTAGTAGGCTGAAGATGTAAGACCGGTTTCTGATTCTAACTCTGCAAAACAAGCCCCCCTCCCCCTCCTCCCCGTTCAATCTTCCATTCATGCCATACAAAACCAAGTGTGAATGACATGTGATACCGTGGATTGGAACCACAGTCAAGGCGACTTTACATATCCAGTGAGGGGAAGACAAAATTCACAATATGACACACACGACGGTCTCTTAAATGAGTGCACACGGGAAATGCCGGCAACTCAACCTCAGTGACTGTCTTAGAAAACAAACCCCTTTGGATGGACGCCCCCACTTGGTCTCAGAGAGAGGAAAGCCCACGATGAATACAAAATGGCGGGCAGGCCAGGCACATGTAGGGTTTCCAACAAAGGTCTCAAAGTTGTTCCGTTGAATAAGTTGCAGAGCCCAGTGGCAAACACACCAACCGAATGGAAAGTCTCCCTCGACTGAGACAGAAGCCACTTGAAATTCAGTATTGCTAAAGATGGAAAGAATCTGGATCCAAAGCTTGCTGAGGAATAAGATAAAAATGTTTAAATGGCAGCGAAAGGGAAAGCCTGCTTGCATTCATTGAATTTTCTTCCACATTTTAGGCTCTGCGCCAGGCACTCTGCACGCTGTAGTGTCTCATTTCAATTGTCACGGTAACTATAGTGTTAGAGTTAAAATCTGTGGTTCTGGGCAAGGGACTAAGATCTGTCAGGGTAAAACCCAAGAAAAGTCGTACTGATCAAATCCTTACACAAAGGACCATTCCAGAGAAATGATGGCCTCTCCCCCGCTTGCCAATGACCTCCCCATGGAATTGTGCAAGCCATTTGCCAGCTGCAAAGGTAAACATTCAATCTTATCCTTTTGAGCTGGGGGTATCCGGAAGGCATGAAACGCTGAGAAATTCAATGTTGGCCATGTCAACAACTTGAGTTCCTTGACAAATGGTAGAAGGGGTGGGAATAAGTCTCTGGGCTCATGGTCCAGAAGCCCAGTGCCCTTAATTCTGGAGAAAGGGCATCCAGTTGGGGGACCTCCATTTCTAACCCATTCCCGAATTCTCCCATTGGTTGGAGACACCCAAGATTTCCTTACAAAAATTAGGACAGACTTATATATCCACCTCCTCTGGGACAAGTATCTTTGGATAGTCAGAGATGTTGGCAGAGGGGAATCCTTATTCTGCTTCCTGACCCATGGTGCTAAAATGATACCACTCTCTGCATCCTTCACTTATGTTTTCAGAGCCCCTGGTATGCCAGGCATGGTGGGCACTGGGATAAAATAGGGACTGGAGAGAGATGAAACTTCCTGCCTCCTTGGATCCTGAGTCTACTTGGCACGATAGACATTGATGAAACAACCGCACAAGTGGACTTGCAAGCCTCTACTCTTAACTTTAGGACTGGAATAATCTACTCGTTTAGCCAACTCAGCACACGTGTGTTGAATGCCTACCCGGCACCATGACAAGTCCTGTGAAGATAGAGAAAGATCAGCATCTTCACTCTTACAGAGTTCACAGTCTGGTGGGGCAAGACAATGAGAGGATCACTAACGGGAGGAGTGCTGCCATGACTCCATTAGAAGATGGAGAGCACCTCTATCCCAGGATCCAGGCCTGTCATGAGCTCCCTCTGTCATCGATGAGTGGGAGCCTTGACTCCAGGGCGCCCCTTTCAGCTTCTTATCTCCTCACCACTGAGTTCCTTCTTCCTTCCTTCTTTTGGAAATCATTAAGACCTTTCCATCGCTAACACCCCATGCTTACCGACATCCTACTCCATGCATGGGCTGAGGTAGACGCTGTGCTTAGAGATCTGGAGTGGAAACAGTGTTTCAGATGCAAAATATAGAGAAATAGAGGTATGTATACAGGGATACAGATATAGAAGGAGAGGCTCAGACATACATATATATGTCAATGGAGGTGGGGTAAAGGTATAGAGATATAGACAAGAGAGATGGAGACGGAGGTATAGCCATAGATCCAGTATAGGTGTATATTGTAGAGGTGTGGCTAACGAGGTACAGGTGCAACTGTAAGTATACAGTGATAGAGGTATAGCATCACTGTAGGAGCAGATGTATGAACATATAGAGATAGATACAAACCTGAGTACAGAATCATAAATATACAGTACAGGTACGGGTGGAGAAGTAAAAGTCTATGGATATAGGGACGCCTGAGTGGCTCAGCGGTTGAGCGTCTGCCTTCGGCTCAGGGCGTGAGCCCGGAATCCTGGGATCGAGTCCCACATTGGGCTCCCCGCAGGGAGCCTGCTTCTCCCTCTGCCTATGTCTCTGTCTCTCTTTCTCTCTCTGTGTCTCTCGTGAATACATAAATAAAGTCTTTTTAAAAAGTATATGGACATAGATAAAGCTATATGGAGACAGATGTAGGGATATAGATGAAGTACAGACAGAAGCATGTAGTTGATGTATAGAGTAGAGGTTCCTAGAAAGCATACGAGTAAAAGTGTGGATGTAGGTATATTCACATAAGCCCAGGTATATAGACATAGGTAAAGGTATGTACAGGTACGTATATATGAATGGATGTAGGTAAAGGTATAGATACAGCTACAGGCATATGCCTGTCAGCATAGGAAGAGATGTGTAGACACAGGTACAGTACAGGTGTAGGTGTACAGGTAAGGGCATAGAGATAAAGGTCTAGGCATGCACATGGGCAGTAGACATGTACCTCAAGAAAGGTAAGAATGAAGATCAAGGGAATGGAGAGGAGGGGCCAGCCAGCCCTCTGGGAGGACCAGGTGTAGCACCCTGACAGATGGAAGAGAGGCCCATTTGGTGTGGCCCAGAGGGTTTTCCTCAGCACCCAGGAAGGACAAGAGGGGGTTCCCAGTGGGGTCCTCATGCAAATGGCAGGACGAACCCAGTCTCTGCAAGCCATGAACGGGGTAGATGGCAACTGTGAGCTGGGACATGACCCTGGGTCACCTTATCTGGGTTCTGAACGCCATGATGGTCTTTACCCATTAGGGAATGAGGAGACCATGGGGGCTCATGCATCTCGTGAAGCCCAGCCTCCTCCCTCTGGATTTACTTCTCCCCTTCATGCTGCCGTATCTCAAATACCTGAGTGTGTCACCTTCACCTGGAAGACCTACCATTGCTTTTGGTGCCATAGAGGCCAGAAGATGGTGGTCCCTTGGGGGAAGCACCAAGAGATTCCAGAAGATGACGACCCCAATCCCTGGGACAGTGGTCGTAGCGTGGATGACACCCTGGTCTCCACCACCCATTGAGCTACCATTGACCGCTCAGCATGACTTCTTTCTTCAGGGACTCCATCAAGGAGGGGTCTTTGCTTCTGCTTCCTTCCTGCACAGCTTCTACCAGACACAGAGCAGATGCACCTGTTCCTTGCACCTGCTCTGGGTCGAGGCAAGTCCTGACTTCTGATCCCCCTCGGCACCTGCTCCTCCTGCCCCCGCACACCCAGAGCCTTTGGCTCATCTGCATCCTTGGTACAATTTTCCTGATGCACATCCAGGGCAAAACACATAGAACTCAGGACACGGCCCCCAAAAGGCACAGGTTCAGTGATGTCCTTTCATAAAATGTGAATGAAACGATCTGACATGATGAACCAGCAACATCATCTGATGGTCAGGAGATGAAAATTACCCCCGGAATGTGTTCTGTTTCTACATCAAGGGTGGATTCCAAGACAGATTTGATTTTCTTGTTCTTTTCCTTTTCTTTTCCTTCTTTTTCTTTACACAGCAAGAGATACACTAACAGGAACCAGCTTTCAGGATGTCAAAATATTTTTGCAGCTTCCCTGTGAGCAACAGAACCTTTTTTAAAAATCTTTTATCTGGTGCTGTGCCACATTGGATGGTAAAGTTCCATGGTTTATTCTCAACATAAGAAGGCTCGTTGTCTCTTTAGCATTCAGGGCGGGGGGGGGGGGGCTCTGTGTGCTTAAACATCCATCCGGAATTTGAGGGGTTGTGTCCACGTGTACATATCCTTCCAAAATAGAAGATTTAAATGTGCAGAAAACAGAGGCGAGCATCAAGTCTGGACTCGCCGTTTCAGCAGGAAGGCCGGGACTACTGATTTGGCAGTCAGATCTGTTATATAAATTAGCTTTTAGCTTTCATCTGCCTCCATAAAAACACTCAGAACAGGAAATAAGCTAAGATGAATAATTTATTTGTTCAATTAAAAAAATTGAGCCCTCTGCACACATGCCCTAGAGACCAAGCTCAAATAATTAACACAGTGATAAGTCAAATATCACACGAAGCAGGAGAGTGAATTCCAGACTCATAAAATCCACAGGCAGATTTTGTAGTCTCTCCATAAGCTTCCTGGTTCTTATGGGTTGAATGATAAGTCCCTTCAAGCTACTTATTGATTTAAAAAATAATTCTCACATACATCTCGGCTAAATTCTGCGTTTGTCCCAAATACGGAAAATCAATGATTGTGTTTTATTCTTTTGAATTATTTTTTAAAAATTGGAGTATAGTTGACGCATAATGATCCAGTGACTTTAAAATGAAGACTGGCTGCCATGACCCATTGGAAGCATAGCTCTCAACCTCATCTTTGAAATTCATTCTTCTGCAGTCCACGATCAACCCAGGCCAGAGCACGTGGCTGGAGAGATGTGCTTCTCCAATGGACGGTGCCATTGTAAACCTGCTTTTGAGGCCATCTTCCCTGGTATATATGGGAGGGGCGGGGGACATCTTACTCTCTGTCCCTCTTGTACCTGGAGGATTTTGAGCATTACAGCATTGCATGGGATTGGTGCTTATTTAGAAGTCTTTATTATTGTGTGACTTTTCCTTGGTTCTAAGAGGGCCAGAGAGTTCAATGAGTTTAATGGGTTGTAGTTCTCAACGGGGTGATTCTGTCCCCCAAGGAACACTAGGTAATGTCTGGAGACATTTTGGATTCTCACAACTTAGGGGTGGGATATATTACTGGCATTAAGTGGATGGAGAACAGAGATGCTGCTCCAACATCCTACCATGTACAGAAGGCCCTCCCACCATAAAGAGTTATCTGGCCCTAAATATCAATACTGCTGAGCTTGAGACTCTGGACAGGGTCCATGAACTATAACAGCATCCTGTAGTAATTTCCTAGGGCTGCCATAGCAAATGCCCACAAAGTGGGTGGCATCGAAACATCAGAAATGTATTTGCTGATAGTTCTGGAGTCCAGAAGCCAAGGTGAAGGTGCCAGAGGTGTTGGTTCCATCTGGAGGGCCAAGGGGAAAAAAAAAATGTTCCTTGCCTCTCTCTCAGCTTCTGATGTTGCCCATAATCCTTGACACGCCTTGGCTTATCCACACATCACTCCAATGTCCGATCTGCTGTCACACAGACATCTTCCCTTGGTCCACAAATCTCTTTTTTTAAGGCCACTGGTTGTTGGATTTAGGACCCATCCCAACCCCATGGGACTACATTCTACTAACTCATTATATCCTCAAAGACCCTATTTCCAAACAAGTCACACTCATGGGTTCTGGGGGTCAGAGCATCAAAATATCTCGGAGGGAGACACAATTCAACCCATCTCACATTATTCACTTGTCAAATATTTCATTAACACTCAGTACGTGCCAAGCTCTGTTCTGCTCAAAGGAACATGGTAAAGAAAAACTCAGAATAAGCAAAGTCCTCCTGGGATTTCCATCTCTGTGTGTGTGCATGTGTGCACACACCAGACATTAAACAAGTCGAATGCTCAGTATTCCCCAGAGCAGCTATGAGGTGCTGTGTGCACACATACAGACGTAGAAACATCAGGTCACATCTTAGTACAAACACAAACAGAATGTGAATGTTGGGCAAATCTCAAAGGTCAAGTATCCACCCTGTTCATTGTGTAGATAACAAAGTCGAGGCCACACAGGGGGCATGGCCCACCAGGTATCACGTGGACGGTGCTGAACTTTGAGTATCACGTCCAGGGACCTTGAAACCACCACACAAAAGAGGCCAAAAGACAAGAAAAAAAAGGTAGCAACTTCCTAGAGCTTAAAAGATTTCTCTCTGTTGGTCTTTTTAAAGTCGGGGTCTGCCGTGCAGAGCTTTGAATACAGATTCTGGACACTTAAAATAATGACCTTATTTCCAACAGGTGTCTAGTTATTGTTTCGCAGATGCTACTCATTTGTCTCTTGTAGAAACTTTGCTTGTGATTTATCAAGTCATTTGCATGTGCCAGCCCTCCCCAGATACTACCTAGTTTGCAAGAGTGGCAATCACTGTTTTATTTGAATACCACACACCCCCCACCTCGTTGTGCAATGAATTCACCTTGAGTCAACTCATGGACCATGAAGAATGGTGGGAACCAGGTAACATCAGCAGATTTCAGAATAAATCACCTGGACTCGAACAGAGTTCGGGCAGAGCCACGTGTAGCACCAAAAAAATCAAGCATAATGAAAGAACATTCGGCTCATTCAAGTCTTGTCCAACCTGAACCTCTTTTTTCTGTGTTGAAGGAAAACCTGTTACCTTTCTTGACCTTCCTGGCCCCAAAATCATGTCCGGGGAAGAAGGTTTCCATAACAGGTGGAAGGAGAACTCGTGACCAGGTGGGGTGAGTCCCCAACTGCATGATTGCTCAGCTCGATGGAGATCGTCTCAGTACCTGGGAAGAATATCTCAAAGGCAGCTTTTTTGGAGGATGTCACTGGCAGGCGTCTCTCACGTGTGAAGCCAGCTCACCTGACTGCAGGTAGGCTCCACTTGGTGACAGCTTATGGCGCCACGGGGACACTGAGTCTTCCCAAGTCTGATTTGCTATAAGCTGAGGTTGGCCAACTTCCTCCAAAGCCCCCGGACTTGGAGCTGATATGATCTGCATGCTTTTGCACAGTCATAACTATGGACGTGCACGATGAGCACATCCTTTCATGGCCTATGGGATCACCGGGGTGGGAAGCACCCAGTCTCCCATTCTTCCACGAAGAACCTTCTTTCTGTTTCAAGACCAGTGAGAGGCAACATCGTCTCTGCAGCCTTGGGGCCATCATCTGTGTCAATGCTATCAGCGTGGCAATGCCCTGAGGCAGGAGAGTAGAAAGGAAAGAAGACATTTTGGCATGCTTTCTTCCAAAGATTCGCTCTGGTGCAAGGCTGTGTGAGACCCCTTGACTGGAGAGTCTGAGAATGGTTTGGGGGGACACCCTGACCACTCAGTTACAATTTAAATTGATAGCAGTTATGGAGGGGATCGTTCCTTCTTGACTCTGGCAAGCTTGCTGCAGTATGTATCTGGCTGGGATTTGTTTTCAAATACTTAGTGAGCATTAAGGGAGGTCCCACTATGTTGAGGACATACTCAGCAAAACCAACGGGGACTGTTGCAACGGACTGTTGGTCCAACCCAGCAGGGACAGCTGGTCTAATCCCGGAGAATGATCCAGTCTTCCCTTGTTTTTTTCTGTAGCCTCGCCCTCATGACACGCACCCTTCATCATCACCAGTCCTTGACCATCGCTCCCGGATCACGTGTAACAGGACCTCCCCTAATGCAGAGAGTCACCTAAGTCGGCCCAGAAATGGCTTCACTTGAAGGAGAGTTTGTGTTTCTGCATTTCTGGAAGAAATTTTGCAAAGGAAAGCCATTGCTTTAGAAATAACTCATCGGGGGACACCTGGGTGTCTTGGCGGTTGAGCACCTGCCTTCAGCTCAGGGTGTGATCCTGGGGACCTGGGATCCTCACATCGGATTCCCTACGGGGAGCCTGCTTCTCCCTCTGCCTGTGTCTCTGCCTCTCCTCTCTCTCTCTCTCTCTCTCTCTCTCTCTCTCTCTCATGAATAAATACATAAATAAATAGATAAATAAATCTTACAAAAAATAACTCATGGAAACTGGCCAAGGCATGGGTGTCAGATGAGGCATAATCTGAGGAACATTCACCAAACTCACCCACAGGACCTCCACATCCTCAGGCTGCAGATGCTTTGAAAACTCAGAAAGTGTGTATAAAACAAAACAAAAACAAAAAAAGTGGTACAGATGTTATTTGCAGCCATCAATGCCCTGATCATTTTGGAAGAAAGTAGGGGCACATACTATGGAGAGACACGTCAACGAACACCGTTTTGTGACTGAGCCGAGTCAGGAAACACACCTCGGCTTCCTAGGTTGGTATCTGATAAGGAGTGGAGAACGATGCTGAGCATTTTTGCAGCCACACCGACCATGCAACCCCTTCAACGTGCTGTTCTTCCCCAAAAAGTGATAGCAAACTTAATTTGCATAAATACCAATACCTTTCTCTGAGGAAGAGCAGGCTGACATCCAAAAAATACATGGAATCGCCACTCCTGGAGCGTGTGTATTCACATGGCTGGTGGGTATCTGAGCATGCATGCATTGCACTATGTTGTGTTGCCCTTTTGGGTGCATGGTTAGGAGATATTGAAATGTAATGTGTATTGTTTAAGCATTTTAACTAAGATAACATAAATAAATAGCATACGTGTATATCATACACAAATATAAATCCCATAAAACATGCCATGTGAGCCATTTTCCAGGGTATGGATCATTGGCTTCAGGCATTTTACACCATTGTGCAACCATTACTAGGATCTGTTTCCAGGTATTCTTTTTTTTTATATAGTAATCCAAGAGGAAACGTGCTTGGCTTTCCAAAAAAAAAAAAAAAAAAGCATTTGGACAAATGCTTTGAGAACAGATGCCAACTAATCTTTCTAAAAATGATGAAATCATCGGAGTCAAAGCGCAGGGCACTGGGATTCACATGAGTGCTGCTTTGCTCGCCACCGTCCTGCACTCCAACGCTCCTGGCGGGCCCATCTGGCCCAGAGGCGTCCCCCATGAATGAGCAAACCCATGAATGAAAAGTTTAAACCGGCGATCGTCACTCCTGTCATGCATCCCGGGATTTCAAGCATCAGGATCCTCAAAATGCCTTTTATAATCTGCGCGGCGTATTTTATTATTATTTTAGAGAGCTCTCCGTGACCCTGCCTCTGTGTTCCGTGGAGTGCAGAAAAGGGATTAACGGCATTAATCCTTCCCGGTGGCCTCTGATGGCACCCAGGCATGCATCAGTCTTCCCCACTCCTGTGGATCTCGCAGTAATCTGGAAAGTGGAAACCCCGTTTCTGTGCACTTTCTGAAGGCCTTCATGGTGGTTCTGTATTTAGGAAAGCACGCGGCTGCAGATTGTAAGACACACGACGTCCGACGACCAGGAAATAAGGAAATACGGGTTGGTGTTGGTCGGTTTCTGTGACAGGCTGGGGGACTAGGCGGTGTCGCAAGAGCGTGTGGGGGACACGCCATCAGAAACCCCAGTAAGGCGGTGGTGTCCCCAGGAGAGCTCGTGGACGGACGCAGTCTGCACCTTGACTTGGGGGTGCGCCGCGCAGAGCAAGCAGCACACACCCGACAAAGCTCTGAAGCCTCGGAAGCCTGCACGACAAAACCAGGGGTGTCCGCAATCGGCGGTTGGTCTGCTCTTGGTGATAATGGAGCTTTGCCGTCTCCAGAGTCCTGTTGCGTTTAGTTAGGAAGGGGTACCCTGTGTAGCGGAATCCCTGCATTGTCCACACACGCGTGTCCATCCACGCAGGAACCCGCGGTCCCGTCCTTCCTGCTTCCTCACATACTGATTACGGTTCCTCCCTTCCCGTCTCCAACTCTTGGAGTGGCGGAAAGCATGACCAAGCTCTTCTCCCGGTTGCTCGTGCCTTGCTACATTTCCTCAGCGTGCTCAGCCCGCCGTGGAGGGCTGAGCCACGTGGACCTTGTGGATGGGGCTCCCCCGTGCTCTGGCTGCCGTTTGGGGTCCCAGCCATGGGTGAGGGACCCTAGCCCTAACCCTAACCCAACCTTCCCAGGATACTGCTGGAAATAGCAGCCATGTTAAAACCCTTCTGGGACACACAGACCCCTGGTGCCTGCTACCCCCTCCTACACAAACACCCTCCCCTACCTCTTACAACACCTCCTTACCCCACAGACTCTGGACCCACCTCTGAGCCTCACCAGGAAGCGGAGACCCTACCCCATGCAGAAACCCCCAACCTACAAGCCACTCAGATGCTGCATTGGAGATGCCCCCGAAAATGCTGCATGGATCATGCCTGTATGGGAGGAGCTGCAAGAGCAATTGGACTCATTTGAAGAGGAAGCACTGATCTGTGTCACAATCCACACACACACACACGCAAAAAAAAAAAAAAAAACCCGCATTTGCTATTTATTGAGCACTTAGTGCATGCACACACATTATGCTAACTGTTGCACACACCTTCCAATGCCACCATGAGGCACCAGCATGTTGTCCAGTTTTGGAAGAAGAAACCAAGGCCCTAAATGGATGGAACATGGGCATGTCCCACCCCTCCACAGATAACTGAAATGTTGCATTTTTATTATGCTTATTACTGTATTCATATCTGCACAATGATATTGGAATAAAGGGGCATTTTTAACACTGGGTGTTCTGTGATAAATCATATAAGGCTGTTTTATAGGAAACCATCTCGTCCATGCAAGGGGCCAGGTTTTAGGCAAAGTAAGTGAATCAGGCACATGGGATGAACAGCCCTTTTAGGGCACTTGGGGGGCTGGCCCCAGCCACGATATTACAAATACAAATCCCCATGAATGGAATCGGCCTACAGATTCCCATGAATGGAGTGAGAATGGCTGAGATGATAGCAGAAGGCATGTGTCATCTGCAGACCACTCGGCACCACATGGACTGTCATGCTGATTCTTTACCAGACACGCAGCTCCAGTTGTTAGCATGTAGTTAAACTCGGTCAGGTTTTTTTTTTGTTGTTTTGTTTTTTGGTTTGTTTCAGAATACTTTTGTGTTTGCAGAAAATGGCCATGATAGTACAAGAAGTGCTTGTAATCACCACAAAATCAATGTGGCAGGTTCTCCTATTGCCAGTATCCTATATTGGTGTGCTACATTTGTTACGACTGATAAAGCAAAATTCAGAACAAATTGCTATACGGTCAATACATGATACAGTCAATACATCATAGTTGACTAGTTCATAATTACTCAATTATTCCCATTTCCTCTGGTATCCTTTTTAGGATTTCTTAATATCCCGCATAATATTGAGGCATCCCGTGTCCTCGAGTCACTCTGGGCCATGACAGTTTCTCAGACTTGCCTTGCTCCTGGACACTTTTTTGGGGTTTTGAGATGTGCCAGTCAGGGATTTCGTAGGACGTGCTTCTCTGGGGATTTACTCATGTCATTTTTTTTCTCATGATGAGACTGTGGTTGTGGGTTTGGGGAGCAAGAGCAGACAGGTGACATGGCTCTGTGGTCACATCATATCCAGGGCACCTGCTCTCAGCCTGACTCATCCCCATGGACACCAACCTTGACCACCTGGCAGTGGTCTCCACTGTAACCATACTCCTTGACCTTGTCTTCTCCATACTGTTTGGAGGGACATCCCTGTGTGCTGCACACAGTTAATATTTCAGTTTTTAAAAGTAAATATTTCTGTCCGATTCAATATCCATACATAAGAAGTGAGACAATATGTTCTCTTTGTAATAACAGTGGAGGGAAATATTCACCAATAACCACAAAAAGCCTTCACAATGAACAAACTGCCATATAATCATACTGTAATCATTATAACATTTTCCCAAATCTCCCCCTTTCAAAGGCTTCACCATACGAAGCTGTGCAATACCATCACATATTTTCAACACAGAAGTGAATGCTAGGCCCCAATGTGTGAAAGCAGGGTTCTCGTCTTACCCCCGTGAGTTCTTGAAGTCACTTGTAAGGAGTGAATACTACTTCTTGCAATTGCAGAGTGGCTCCTATTGGGCTGACCATCCCAGATGGAACAAGGATAAAGTCTCAGTGGAATTTAAAAAAAAAAAAAAAAAAGCAAAATGAAACTACTTGAAAAGTGTGATGAATGACCTCAAACAGGCAGAAATTGCAGAGGAGGCAGCGCCTTGAAAGAAAGAGGAAGAGCACTGTGGAAGACGTACATCTCAGAGGCCTTTGTGCTATGGGGCCATGCCCAGTCAGCTGACCTGGGTGAAGCTGGAAACTGCAGATTTATTTATTATTTATTTTTTAAATATTTTAATTCTTTGTTTATTCAGAGAGAGAGAGAGAGAGACAGGCAGAGACATAGGCAGAGGGAGAAGCAGGCTCCACGCAGGGAGCCCGACATGGGACTCGATCCCGGGTCTCCAGGATCACACCCCAGGGTGCAGGTGGCGCTAAACCGCTGTGCCACCTGGGCTGCCCACTGCAGATTTATTAGCTTACAAGTGACAGCACAGAGCTAACAGGTAGCTGCCCGGGTACTTGGGAAATGAGGAAGGAAGTACAAGAGGGACCTGCAGAGTGGTGGTGTCACGTCTGGGCCTGAGCACTGCCCAAACCCCTGGAGGATCTGCACCAGGCAGGTGCAGGGAAGTGCCAAGGAACCGGGGACAATCTTCAACATAGGGCAAAGATTTCAGGGTTGTCTGCCGCAGGGAAGGCAGCATTTCCTTTACTTCAGCTGAGTCACCCGTCTGCTGCTCTCTGCAGAGTCTGAAACACGCCATCTACAGCGTCCATGCCTATGAAAAAACAAACAAACAAACAAGCAAAAACAAAGATAGACAAGAAGAACCATAAAGATGTCATCTAAAATCATGAAAAAAGCATCATCAGGCAGCCCGGGTGGCTCAGCTGTGTCTCTGCCTCTCTCTGTCTCTGTCTCTCTCTCATGAATAAATAAATAAATAAATCTTTAGAAAAAAAGCATCATCAATATCAACCAACCCCAGATGACTTAATGGTGGAAAGAGCAGACACTAACTTTTATTTCATTTAATTTTACTACTTTACTTAAATTTTAATTTATTTTATTTTTATTTTGTTTATTTAATTTTTATGTTGTTTATTTTATCTTATTTTATTCCATTTAAATTCCAGCGTAGTTAGCATACAATACAACATTGGTTTTAGCGGTACAATATAGCGATTCAGTGCTTCTATTTGTCACCTGGTGCTCATCACAGCAGGTGCACACCTTCATCCCCCATCACCTGTATCCCTCATCCACCCACTCACGTCCACTCTGGTGACCATCACTGTGTTCTCTAGAGTCGAGAGTCTGTTCCTT
Source organism: Urocyon cinereoargenteus (assembly GCA_032313775.1). Taxonomy (NCBI): domain Eukaryota; kingdom Metazoa; phylum Chordata; class Mammalia; order Carnivora; family Canidae; genus Urocyon; species Urocyon cinereoargenteus. The sequence goes on from CM063496.1 coordinate 117,867,347, forward strand.
GGCTTGTCTCTCTCTTTTGTACCTTTGCTCATCTGTTTTGTTTCTTAAATTCCACACAGGAGTGAAATCATATGATAACTGTCTTTCTCTGATTGACTTACTTCACTGAGCATAATGCCCTCCAGTTCCATCCATGTCATGGCAAATGGCAAGATTTCATTTTTTTTTTAATGCCTGAGCAATATCCCATTCTCTCTATACACGACCACATCTTCTTTATCCATCCATCTGTCCAGGGACATGGATTGCTTCCACCAGACACAAACTGTAAAAATCTTTCTGGATCTAAAGGAAAATACTGACAATGAATGAGCAGATGGGGAATTTCATGAGAAAAGGAAACAAAGAGCCAAGTGAGTATTCCATACCAAAAGAATAATATTGGAAACAGAACATTTACTGAATACACTTTATTGCAGCCTCAAAATGGCAGATCAGTACTTTTTTTTAAAAAAAAGATTTTATTTATTTATTCATGAGAGACACAGAGAGAGAGAGAGAGAGAGAGGCAGAGACACAGGCAGAGGGAGAAGCAGGCTCCCCACAGGGAGCCCGACGTGGGACTTGATCGCGAGACCCCAGGATCACGTCCTGGGCCCAAGGCAGATGCTCAACTGCTGAGCCACCCAGGCGTCCCTCAGATCAGTACTTTTGAATATACAGTAAGAGAAGTAATTTCATCTGATGAATAGGGGGGAAAAATGATGTGAAATGACCAGGGGCCCAGTGTCTCGTGGGACAGTATTAAATGGTCTAGAATAGTAGTTTGGAGTTTTATGTGTATATGTTATAATATTCATATAGTATATAATAATGCAATAATATGTAATAGAATATTTTATTATCATGCAATATATTATATATTATGTATATTATACATATATAATGTCATAAATATATTACATCATTACATTATTATACTATTGATATAATATATATAATTAATATATTCATATATTATGCTAAATATCATATGGTACATAATATAATAATATATGTCCTATAATAACACGATATTGCATTATTATAAATTATAAATAAAAATGTATCATATATTATCATAACACACTATTATATATCAATATTGTTATATATTAGGGTATTGTATATAATGCTCCTATATCATGTATTATCATATTATGTGTGTATTATATATGTTATTGTATTATACATTATATTGTTCTTTGTTCTATATTAAATTATATAATATTATATAATATATAAGTATATATTATATGACATATATTAGATATTATTTGATTAAATAATGTTACTTAATATATCAAATAATATGTTATTTAAAATATCAAATAATATGTAATTATATGATATATGTTATAATATTGCATGATAATATATTTATATGTAATTATATATTAATATATAATATATTTATATATTTACATACATAATAGGTATATTGTGTATTCCTATTATGTCCCCAAACAGCTAGGAACCATAACAACCCAAACCCCCGCCGAAAGGTGAACGGATAAGCACATTGTGGCACTCCCACTTAGAAATAAAAGGAACCGACCACAGGTACGTGGACCAACGTGGACGCATCTCGTTTTGCGGACAGATTTCAACAAGAGTGCGTCCGATGTCATTCCACTTATGCAAAGTCGTAGAACAGATGCAACTAAGTTGCCATGCAAAAAAGGTAAAAAAAAAAAAAACGCCAAAACCCAAAAATCCAGTCCCAAACCACTGGTTTTTGGCAGAGCGCTGCCTGGGGCGGCCCACGGCTCACCGTACAGAGCGATGCCCGTTTGTACATCTTGATGTCATGGGTGTCGCGCGGCTGGGGGCAGACGCATTGGACAGTGCGCTCAAGACGGCTGCTTTTCCTGAATATGCATTGTGCCCCGAAGAAAGGACTCTAATCGATATAACGTGTTTTATCACATATTTACCAACGGCAGGGCAGGGATTTGGGATTTTTATGTCACTGCATTTCTGAACGAAACACCATTTTCTGAACGTCTGGCGCGCATCCTGCATTGTCCCCAACCCCTCACTTTCAATCGAACGCACAGCTCTCCGGAGAAGCGAGGAGTGCGAGCGGGTCGGAACCACCCCAAAGTCCTCCTTTGCCATCCCCAAAGCATCCACCTGGTTACAAACAGGATGTTGGAAACATTACACACTGAGTTTAGGGGAAAGTGAGTCACAAGATGTCACGAACCTACTGGAAGGCACCTTTCATGGTCCTTGACTGTGTAAGCGGCTGCACGCTTGCTGGCACACCCAGAATAAGGGGTGTATCTGAAGTGGGGGGGCAAGAGCCGGTTGTCTTTGAGGTGGGTTTCCGAATCTCTGGTCCCATTTTATTCTATGCCACCGTGATGAGCGGAAGGGGAAGTGGGCAGGTGCATGTGGAGCCGCTCTGGGTGCTGCTGATTCCCCAGCGGGGGCTGTTCCGGGAGCCTCGGGGCAGCCCCGGTGGTCTGCAAACCCCGCAGACTTGTGGCGAAACGTCCCTGTACAGCCTCGGGCTGCGCACGACATCTCTGCAGGGTCCCGCCTGGCTTGGAAACACTGGGGTCCCCCGCGTCCCGTATGGCGCCACCTGCGACCCCAACTCCGCAACCACACAGTGCTGGAAGGGCCCGTATCATAAACATCATAGCTTCCTTGGGGTCTGGAGAAAACCCGCAGGTCCCCGAGCGGCCCGAAGTGCTAACTCTCCACCCCACGCCGCCCTCCCTGGTGAGGTCCCCTCAGCGGACGACCCTTCGTATCCTGGGGACCAGGCACAGAGCCTACTTCCCCCTGAGCAGCAAGCTTGAGGTCCCAGCGGCTCCAACAAGGCGGTCACATCCTCCTACGGGAACCAAGGTGCCCTCTTGGTCTTGTTCCTAAAACACTGCCAGTTCCCTGTCCCCCTGTGGCCGTTACCCCATGGGAACTGACCTCCTTTCCCCGCATGCTTCAAGGTCCCATGTCGTTGGGGCCACGATGTGGTCACCTTTGCCTCGTCCATCCATCACATCCATGCAATAAACCCCGACATTCCCCGGCTGCACAGCCTGCGTTCCCCACATTCGTCTTGATTGCATTCTCACCCCCCCCCCCAATTTGGAAAGATGTGACACGGAAAGCACTGTCCCCAGGCGGTTAGGATTTGCATGCGCCCCTCGCGGGAGGCGGGCGCACCTGAGGGGCCTCGGGGCCCTGGGACACGCAGAGGGTGCTCTCGCCGTGTAACTGTGGTCCGTCCGCACCTTAAAATAGGCGGGTAATCCTGAATTAACCTGCTGCCGGCGTTCTAATCCCGTAAGCCCCCCCAATACACCGAAGGAGCAGGGGTGCGGGGAAACCTGCGGGGAGCCCGGGCTGGCCCGCTGGGAAACGGCGACGTCCGCCCCACGACCGCCAGGACCTAGATTCTGCTCGCGACCGACGTCCAGGCCACGGCCACAGGGGCCCAGGGGCGGCGGCGGGGGGCGACCCCCAGATTTGGGCCTTCTGCAGGACCAGCGCAGCCCACCCTGGGGACGTCTTGCCCGCAGAACACTGGGCTCCTGCACAATTTGGGGCAATTTAGGACAAGTCTGGTAAAACCCATCCAGAGGACCACATGGGGCCGGGGAGCCCCTCAAAGCATTGCTGGAAGCACCTAGGGAAGCCCACAGCTCTCAGCACCCCCTCCCCAGTTCAAGGCTCCAGAAACTTCCTGGGAATATAGGGGAAGGGGGGGCCTTCAGCGTCACCCCCGGGGCATTGACTGGCTTGGCTGCGCGTCCACGGAGAGCTCGCTTTGCTTTTGGGACAAACGCTCCAAAGTCCCTCCCTCCCTGCTTCCTGCGGGAATCGCAGCCTGGGCCCTAGATCACGGACACCCACCCAGGTCCCCCCAGGCGCCCCCGACACCCCGGCCCCCCACCCGGGACCCCGCCTGCATCTCCAACCCCTGTCCATAGGTCCTGCCCTGACCCAGGCCAGACTAGGGACACCCACCCACAGACCCCGCCTGGACCAAGGACACTGAGGGTCACAGCCGTGCCCACCCCACACACCAGGACCTCACAAGCAGGAAACCCTTTGGGGAGTGGGACGGGGTGCCAGGGGCTGTGACTCCCCGGTGCTCTGGGCGAGGCACACCTGGTCCCGCGGGGCAGACCGACAGCTCCATCTGGCAGGGGATCCCCGGAAGGCTCCTTGGCCTCAGTTTATCTGTAGGACCGGGGGTTGCAGAGGCGGAAGGAACCCTCCTAGCCCAGCTGGCCTGGCCGCAGGTGCGGTCCAGGGGCCGCGAGGGAAGGGGTCACTGTGCCCACGACCGCGAATCCGAGAAAGCACCGAGCGCACAGGGTTTATCAGCAAGCGCGAGCTTGGGCCCCAGTATGCGCGGCCCCGGGGGGCAGGGGCTTGGACCCCGAGGGGGCTCCAGCTGGGAATCTATGGGCTGGTCTGGGGGATTCCCGAAGGGGGGCAGCTTTTTTTTCGATATGGGGGAAAGTGGGGGGAGTTTCTTAAGCTGTTTTCATTCCCGTGCGGGACTTTCTGGCGAGGGGGCCTGCGGGTTTCCCGGTGAGTGAAGTAGGGGCCTGGGGGGCCTGTACTGTGCCAGCGCTGAGCTTCAGGTGGGGTGCCCTCGGTTGTCTCGGCCTCCACAGGGTACAGCCCCCGTGGTAGGGGGTGCCCCTAGGGCTGGGCGAGGGTGCCCCCTGCAGACGGACCCGGTGGGTCCCGTCCTAGTCCTAGGGGAGTGAGGAGGGCGAGATCCAGGGGGTCCTGGTGCAGGGTTCAGGGTTCTGGAGGCTTCCAGCGTGGGATCCTGTGTCCCAGACTTGGCAGGGGTGGATGGTCTCTGCTGGTGTGTGTGCAAGGGACGTTAGTGCGGAGGCCCCTGGGTGCTACCATTAGGCGGTGTGAGTGGGGGTCTCGGGCCCCGGCAGGAACTGAGGTCCTTGTGGGGTCAGGTGTGGGGGTCCCTTGGGAGGGTTTTGGGTAGGGGTCTGGGTCTCAGAGGAAGTCCTAGCAGTGGTCTGTGCAGGGTGGATGGGGGGGCGTCTAGGGTCTGGGAAGGGTCCAGGGGAAAGGTCTTGGGTGGGTCCTGAGCCGGGTTGAGGGATCCGGGTGGGGGTCCCCCGTCTAGGGTGCCTGCTGGGTTCCCAGTGCAGACAGGGGTCGGGAGGAGTTGCGGTGAGGTTCCCGATTCGGGGAGTTGAGGAGGGGTCAGTGGGCAGGGGTGCGGGGTCTGGATGGGGTAGAGAGTGGGTCGGGGTCCTAGGGCAGGAGTCTGAGGGCAGGTCATGATCCGAGTGGGGTCCCTGTTCGGGGTCCAAAAGGGGTTCTGGGGTGTAGCAGGGGTCGGAAAAGGGTTCACGGGCAGTATCCGGGGTCTGAGTGAGGTCGCGGATGGGTCCCAGAGCGGAGTCCGGGGTCCAGGCATGGTGGTGAGGGTCCTAGGTCGGGGGTCCAGGATGGAGGAGGCCGAGGAGGGGTCAGCAGGCAGGGGTCCGGGGTCTCGGCGGGGTGATAGTGGGGGGGGGTCCTGGGGCAGGAGTTCGGGGTCCGGTTGGCGACAAAGTGGGGTCTTGGGTCGAAGTCCAAGAGGGGTCTAGGGGTGTGGGTGGGGTCGAGGAGGAGTACCTAGATGGGTCCAGGGGGGTCCGGGCGTGGTCTGGGAAGCTTAGAGGGCCTGGGCGGGGTCGGGCAGGGGAGTTCCGGGGTCGGGGCGGGGTTGGGGAGGGGTCCCTAGCGTGGGTTCTGGGGTCGGGGCGGGGTTGGGGTGGGGTTGCGGAGGGGTCCCTAGGGTGGGTCCCGGGGTCAGGGAGGTGCAGTGTCGGAGAGGCATCCTGGGCAGGGTTGCGGAGTCTGGGCCGGGTTGGGGGGAGGTCCCTAAGGTGGGTTCCAAGGTCCGGGCAGGGTCGGGGAGGGGTCCCTAGGGTGGGTTCTGGGGTCGGGGCGGGGTCGGGGAGGGGTCCCTAGGGTGGGTTCTGGGTCGGGGCGGGGTCCCTAAGGTGGGTTCCAAGGTCGGGGCGGGTTGGGGAGGGGTCCCGGGCGGGGTTGCCGGGTCGGGGCAGGGTTGGGGAGGGGTCCCTAGGGTGGGTTCTGGGTCGGGGCGGGGTCCCTAAGGTGGGTTCCAAGGTCGGGGCCGGGTTGGGGAGGGGTCCCGGGCGGGGTTGCCGGGTCGGGGCAGGGTCGGGGAGGGGTCCCTAGGGTGGGTTCTGGGGTCGGGGCGGGGTCGCGAAGGGGTCCTGGGCCGGGTTTCGGGGTCAGGGCGGGGTTGCGGGGGCGGGGAGGGGTCCTCGGGCGGGTTTCTGGGGGATTAATTAGGGCGGAGTGGGGTCAGGGCGGTGTCGGTGTTGGGTTCCGGGCGGGGTCCCGTTCTCGGGCCGTTGTGGGGGCGGGGCTTCTGGGCAGGGTCCCTGGGGAGGGGGTCGGAGCGGGGCTTCGCGGTCCGGGAGGGGTCTCTTTGGGTTCCAGGGTCGGAGCAGGGTCTGGGCGGGGTCGGGGCGGGGTTCTGTTCCCGGGTCGCGGTGGGGGCGGGGTGTGTGGGCAGGGTCCGTGGGGAGGGGGTCGGGGCGGGACCCCGGGGCCCGACGGGTTTGGAGCCGGGTTCGGGGTCGGGGAGGGGTCTTCGGGGGAGTTTGTGGGGGATTGGGGCGGAGTGGGGTCGGGGCGGGGTCCCTAGGGTGGGTTCCGGGGTCGGGGCGAGGTCCCTAAGGTGGGTTCCGGGGTCGGAGCAGGGTCTGGGCGGGGTCGGGGCGGGGTTCCGTTCCCGGGTCGCGGTGGGGGCGGGGTGTGTGGGCAGGGTTCGTGGGGAGGGCGTCGGGGCGGGACCCCGGGTCCAGGGAGGGGTTCCGAACGGGGTTCGGGGTCCGGGAGGGGTCCTCGGGCGAGTTTGTGGGGGATTGGGGCGGAGTGGGGTCGGGGCGGGGTCCCTAGGGTGGGTTCTGGGGTCGGGGCGGGGTCGGGGAGGGGTCCCTAAGGTGGGTTCTGGGGTCGGGGAGGGGTCTCTTTGGGTTCCGGGGTCGGAGCAGGGCCTGGGCGGGGTCGGGGCGGGGTCTGGGCGGGTCGGGGCGGGGTCCCGGGCAGGGTTGCATTCCCGGGTCGCGGTGGGGGCGGGGTGTGTGGGCAGGGTTCGTGGGGAGGGCGTCGGGGCGGGACCCCGGGGCTCGGGAGGGGTTCCGAGCGGGGTTCGGGGTCGGGGAGGGGTCCTCGGGGGAGTTTGTGGGGGATTGGGGCGGAGTGGGGTCGGGGCGGGGTCCCTAGGGTGGGTTCTGGGGTCGGGATGAGGTCCCTAAGGTGGGTTCTGGGGTCGGGGCAGGGTCGCGGAGGGGTCCTGGGCGGGGTTCCGGGGTTGGGGCGAGGTTGTTAAGGTTCTGGGGTCGGGGCGGGGTCGGGGCAGGGTGCGGGAGGGGTCCTGGGCGGGGTTGCGGGGTCTGGGCGGGGCTGGGGGCAGGTCCCTAGGGTGGGTTCCGGGGTCGGGGCGAGGTCCCTAAGGTGGGTTCTGGGGTCGGGGCAGGGTCGCGGAGGGGTCCTGGGCGGGGTTGCGGGGTCTGGGCGGGGCTGGGGGCAGGTCCCTAGGGTGGGCTCTGGGGTCGGGATGAGGTCCCTAAGGTGGGTTCTGGGGTCGGGGAGGGGTGTCTTTGGGTTCCGGGGTCGGAGCAGGGCCTGGGCGGGGTCGGGGCGGGTCTGGACGGGGTCCCGGGCAGGGTTGCATGCCCGGGTCGCGGTGGGGGCGGGGCGTGTGGGCAGGGTCCGTGGGGAGGGGGTCGGGGCGGGGCCCCGGGGCCCGGGAGGGGTCCTCGGGCGTGTTTGTGGGGGACTGGGGCGGAGCGGGGCCGGGGCGGGGTCCCGGGGCGGGTTCGGGGCCCGGGGCGGGGATCGGGGCGGGCCCGGGGCGGGCCCGGGGCGGGGCCGGGGCGGGGTCGCGGGTGGGTTCCGGGCGCGGGGCGGGCGCGGAGGGCGGGCCTGGCGGGCGCGTTTCCGCCGGCCGGTGTGGCTCCGGGTGCCGGGGGCGGGCGGGTGTCGGCGGCGGCGGCGGCGGGCGGCGCGGAGGCGGCGTCCGGGCAGCCATGTCGCCTTTGTCTGGGGCGCGGGCGGCCGTGCGGGTGTACGCGGCGGGCGCGGCGGTGGTGCTGGCGCAGCTGGTGCGGCGCTGCGTCGGGGGCTTCGCGGAGCCAGGTCAGCGGGGCGCGGGCGCGCGGGCGGCGGGTGGGGCTGCTGGCGGGGGCGGCGGGGCCGGGGGTGCGCTCCTGGCTCGTTGGGGCGGGGGCCGGAGCGGGGACGGGGGGCGCTCCCAGCTCGGAGGGCCTGTGGGGGGGCGAGCGCTCCCTGGCTGCTCGCCGCGCGCCCCCGCCCGGGTCCCCGCCGGGCCCGCGCGCCCCCCTCCCTCCCCCTGCTCCGTCCCTCCCCCGACTGGGGCCCGGGCGCGCGGCCGGGGCGCCCCCGTGTGCCCCCTTCCCCTGCGCGCGCGGGGAGCGGCCTTCCCGGAAGGCCTGGCCGTGGCCCCGGCGCCCTGGTGCTCGCGGGAGCTGCGGCTGCGGGGCGGGCCCGGTGCGCGGGTGCGGAGCGGCCCGAGCGGGGGAGCCCCGGGGAGCCCCCTGCGAGCCGGCGGGGACGCGCGCCCTGCGCTCGGCTTGCCAGGGCGCCGCGCTGCACCCCCCGAGCCCCGGGGTCGCGGAAGCCGCAGCCTAAATGCAGGGGGATCCTCGGGCGACAAAGTATCTTGCAAACAAAGTATCCGCTGCGGCCTGGGAGCGGCGCTACATTGTAGCTAGAAGCGCTGCGCCCGGGCCTGGGGGCACCCTGAGGGGCGCACCGGGCCTCGGGAGCCGCCGCGACCCTCCTGCGCCGAGCGCACGCACCCCGCGCCTCGGTGCCAAGTCCGCTGGGCGCTTCAGCAGCGCTGCTCCCAGCGGCCCACGGCGCTCCACGCCGCCTTTTCTTTCTTTTTCCATAAACACTGCAAGATTCTCTAAGTGCCTTTTTTCCTACTTTTTAAACATCTTATGTATTCATGAGAGACACAGAGAGAGGCCGGGTCCATGCAGGGAGCCCGATGCGGGACTCGATCCCGGGGCTCCTTCCTCGCCCTACAGGCGCTCAACCGCTGAGCCACCCAGGCGTCCCTTCCTAATGACTTCCTTAATCCCGTTCCCCTTTCTCCGTATTCCGTCACGGCAAGGAGTCAGCACCCGATGCTTACAACACCCGAGATTGTGCTCACGCACTGTGCACCCCGGGTGATCCTCCTGGACAACAGCGGGCTTCTCCTAGCGAAGGTTTGGGGGCCCTCAGAAGTGATAAGCAGATGTTGCAGGGTGTGTGTCTCCGGGAAGTGGGTGCCCCCCGGCCCCCGTGTTGTTTGAGCATCGGCTGCACTTGTGAATTCCTTCCTGTCTCTACCCACTGATGTGGGGCAGCGCACGGGGATCCCGGTGGGCCACGCTTTGCAGAACCTCAGCCCTGAGCCGCAGGAAGGTGTTTGTCCGTGAACCCCGCCCGCCCAATCCTCCACCCGGGGAAACGAATCTTGGTTTTACAGGACCTACGCTTTTACGTGTCTGATATCCTGCAATTCATCGCGGTTTTTGTTTGTTTCTTTCAACGTATTTACACGCGTTAGAGCGCAACACAGGGCGAGGAAGGAGGCAGCAGGTATCCGGAGGCCGGGGATCCACAAGGGAACGCGTGCGCCTTTCCCAATCAGCTTGTGAACCGGGAGGCACGGGGGGGAAAGCCACTCCAAACTGTAGAGCGCCATTCCTTACCTGTACCCGTGCGATTTCCCTCGGACACGGGCTTCTCACCCGCCTAGGAGCCCGTTCGGGGCGCGCCGCGAAAGACGGGGCGAATCTGGGAGTGCAATTCAGAGTTGGGGGGGGTTGTCACTGCATCAGGACACCAAAACGGGCTTGTTTGCGAAGCTTCTTTATGGTGTGTCTACGTGGATGGCTTCTTCCTTTGTTCTTTCTAGTTCTTGATTAAAAATAATCGTAAAAACATTAGAATTCTCATGAAATCACGTGGCAGCCAGAGGAATCCTTGTGTGTGTGCCCAAAGACAATCCTTATATACATAAAGATGAATTTTTCCTTGTTGGTGCTACGCGAGCCTCGGCCTGTCTGTGAGGTTAGAAACGGTTTTAGATTCTGGTAGGAGAGCGTCTCTGTCCTGTGTTTCCTGGAGGCCCCATCGCAGTCGCTGTGCCTTTTAAAGCTTTTGTGATTTGCTCCACACTGGACGGTGGCATTTGAACTTTGACCCTGGGGCCTGGGGCCTCCAGGTAAACAGTCACAAAGACCCAGTTCCCATTTCCGGTTGGAAGTAGCTGCAAGTTTTCTTTTTGTTTACTTTCTCTTTTTATTTTTTTTATTTATTTTATTTTTTTTTAATTTTTTTTATTTTGCAAGCACTGACAGAAAGAGGTCTGTCTTGCACCTTTTCTAAACGGGAATACGTGTGGCACGTACGATGACTGGTGTCACTTAGATGGTCTGAAGGAAGGGAGAGACGAGAGGTCCGCTGTCCTCGATGTTCATGTTTCTTGATTTCTTACGAGTTACCCCAAACCAGCTCATTACAGATCAGGATTGATGGTCATGTCTTTGCAGAGATGGTCTGATTCCCAGAACCTCTGTGTTCTGGAGACGGTTATCCAGGCGGCCCACGCAGACAGGTGCGTCCAATCACCGTAGCTTAGAATACGTGATTTATTTACCGCATCCGACAGCCTGAGGTCGCCCGAAAAACTCAACCCGTGGGTGAAATCCTGCCGCAAGTTGCTGTTCTCTTGGGAGCGATACGTCTCGATGTATCAGAGCGTTTTGAAAAGGAAAGTCTCCCTGATGGGTTCTCGAGCGCAGTTCCCACATTGTACGTGTTTTTTATGCGTTCCGCTGGAAGTAGGCGGGCATCCGGGTATGGAAAGTATGGTACCCGGGTATGGTATACCTGCGGAGGCCGTATCCACCCCAAACCGCGTCAACCAGCCCGCGGACCGAGCTGTTTGGGGAGGCCTCCTGGTTTCCAGACGACAGGATTTTAAGACGCCTGTCCAGAGAAAGTGAATTCTTGTTGCTTCTGTGGACACGGTGGCTCCAGGCACATGAAACCCTGGGAGATCCCAGCTTCGTGATTTAGGGTTCCTTTCATTTCAAAAAAAAAAAACAAAAAAACAAAAAACACACAAAAAAAGGAGGATCCCAAACGGTGTCAGTTTATGTGACTTTTGCCTGCTAGGAATGAAACCAGAAATGTAAGACCTAGTTAAGAATATATTAAGAATCGCAGTGACAAGCCAGCTGCCTGTAAGTACCAGTGACACGGTGCTTCGGGTGCAGAATAACGACGTCCTCCGACACGGAGGGCAGGCTAGTGATCGCGGCGTCCCCGCCCCCGTGTTGCCTGTTAGCAGGCGTCTCGAGCTCCAGGATGTGGGGAAGGCGGCGAGTTCTCTGTGCTGTTGCTTGCACCTCCCCTGGGATGCACTGTGTGGGTGGCTGTGTGGGAAGAAATCTGGCTGTTCTCGCTGGAAAAGGCAGGACTGCGCAGGACCCTGGGAGGGGGTGGGGACGGTCCCCCAGGGGTGCCTGGACCGCCTGCCTGCATGAGCTGTGAGAGTCTATTTTGAAAAAGCCTTTGCTGGCGACTGTGACCAAAGCCATGGTGGGCCGAGCGGTACGGATGGTGGCGGAAGGCGCCTTATGCAGCCTTACAGGGGCTCCCCTGCTCATCGCCTCCTTTCCTGGGGGGCCCTGGAGATTGAGACGTAACTGCACCCGAGGAGAGGAAACCCAAGTGGAAGGCCCAGCGGGGGCGCCTCTGTGAGAACCCGCTTGGTTGGGGATTCCTTGTGCTTTGCGTGCAGTGCTTAGCTGGGGTTTCGTGACGTCATTTGGCTAAGTTGATGATACTTATCAGAAGCAGGATAATAGGGCCGTACGAAGACCTGATACGGGTAGATGGTGTCGCCGGAGTAGGATGTACCGGCCCCTACTCCACACCCAGGGCGAGGCGCCGTGGGTTCCTCCCGCGGTTCCTTGCCGGCCGTCCGCATGCTCCCGACTGGGCCGCAGAGCGTGCAGCCTGGGGGTTCTTCCGTCCAGCCCAGGTTCCACAAAGCCCCATTCATCAGGCCTGTTGTGACATCTTCCTGGAAGGCCTCAAGCAGGCCGGGGTGGCAGGGTGTGGCCGTCCCCGGGGACGTGGAGGGTGCGGGGGCATTTTGGGCAAGACGTTGACGCTCAGTACCTTTTATGAGTTTTACCCTTGTCCTAGGACTGCCCTGGATCCGCCTTACCCTAAGTCCCAATGGCTTAAAATGGGAGAACTTCATCCTTTCCAGAAATTCATCCTCTCCCAGCTCTGGAGAGCAGAGTCTGAGACCCACATTGCTGTGTGAGGCTCCAGGGGATGTTCCTTCCCTTCTTTCAGCTTCTGGGGGTGGGGGGGGGGCGCTCCTGGCTTGTGGCCCACGTCCCTCCCACGATCTTGTAATTTCTCATTTAATCACATCTGGGTCCTGTTTTGAATAAGGTTTGGTTCACAGGTTCTGGGAGTACCTGAACTCTGCTGGGTTGGGGGGCGGGGGGGCACCATGCAATCCCCTGGAGACGTCGGCATTTCGCTCTGAACAGATTCCCAACGCTCGGAAAAATGCCTGGTCGGTGCAGGCTGTTCTCTAACCGCCCACCCCCTCCAGGGTTAAAAAGTTACAGACTTAACAGACACCTTTGAACAGAACCCAGCTGCCGATTTGGGTGTCTCTGCCCTGACTGGCGGCTCTGAGGGACCCGACGTGGGGGCATCAGGGACAACAGGACCCCCCCACCCCGCCGTCCGCCCTGGGGGGGGGGCGGCTCCTTGGTTGTCAGAGCCTCCCTTCCGAGAGCCTGGTGATGCTGGAACCCGTGCACGGCAAATACATATTTGTGCACGCACGTGTGCTTGCCCACGCTGGGCATTTTGAGAAGCTCCGGGGATCAAGATGTCCATTCCTGCCCCACTAACGTTACCGATGACGGATGTGCCAAAGATAAAAGGAGAACATGCCATGTTCAAAAAGGCGTCGTTTCAAAACATTAAGATTTGGAAAAAAAAAAAAAAAATCCCAAAAACGTTGCAGTGCCTCTTAGCCAACCCAAAGACTGCTCTGTCCAAATTAAAATCTCGCTTTTTGCTTCCCGGATACCCCTGCCTGCCGAACCTCGGGCGCTTTGCAAAAGCCACGCGCACCCGGAAAGGCGGCCCCGTCGGGGCCCTGTGGCCCGCGGCTTGGAGACAGCGCTGCCTCGGCGTGGCGTGCGCTCGCTCTTCGCAGGGCAGCCCCCGTGCCCGGGTCCCTTCTCACGCTGTGTTTGTCTTGCTGCTTCTCAGCAGGTGCGCAGGAATGAGTGGAGGCCCCGCAGGCGGGCCGCGGCGGAGAAGCCATGGAGGCGAAAGGCCTGGACCCGTCCCAGACAGACCTCAAGTTAGTGGCTCACCCGCGCGCCAAGAGCAAAGTGTGGAAGTACTTTGGCTTCGACACGAACGCGGAGGGATGCATCCTGCAGTGGAAGAAGATCTACTGCCGCATCTGCATGGCCCAGATCGCCTACTCGGGCAACACCTCCAACCTCTCCTACCACCTGGAGAAGAATCACCCCGACGAGTTCTGTGAGTTCGTTAAGAGCAACACGGAGCAGATGCGCGAGGCCTTTGCCACCGCCTTCTCCAAGCTGAAGCCCGAGGCCTCGCAGCTGACCCCGCCGGACTCGCTCGCCACCAAAGCCGGCCACGGCCACGAGAGCAAGCGGCAGCAGGAGCTCACGGCCGCCGTCATCGGGCTCATCTGCGAGGGCCTGTACCCCGCGTCCATCGTGGACGAGCCGACGTTTAAGGTGCTGCTGAAGACCGCCGACCCCAGGTACGAGATGCCCAGCAGGAAGTACCTGTGCAGCAAGGCCATCCCCGAGAAGTACGGCGCCGTCCGCGAGGCCGTCCTCAAGGAGCTCGGCGACGCGTCCTGGTGCGGCATCTCCACCGACATGTGGAGGAGCGACAACCAGAACCGTGCCTATGTCACGCTGGCCGCGCACTTCCTGGGCGGCGGGGCCCCCGGCTGCCTGTCCGTGGGGTCCCGCTGCCTGAAGACGTTCGAGGTCCCGGAGGACAACACCGCGGAGTCCATCACCAGGGTCCTGTACGAGGCCTTCATCGAATGGGGCATCAGCGCCAAGGTGTTTGGGGCCACCACGGACTGCGGCAAGGACATCGTGAAGGCGTGCTCCCTGCTGGACATCTCGGTGCAGATGCCCTGCCTGGGGCACACGTTCAACGCCGGCATCCAGCAGGCCCTGCAGCTGCCCAAGCTGGCCGGGCTGCTCGCCCGCTGCCGCAAGCTGGTGGAGTACTTCCAGCAGTCCACGGTGGCCATGTACATGCTCTACGAGAAGCAGAAGCAGCAGAACATGGCGCACTGCATGCTGGTGAGCAACCGCGTGGCCTGGTGGGGCAGCACGCTGGCCATGCTGCAGCGCCTCAAGGAGCAGCAGTTCGTCATCGCCGGCGTGCTGGTGGAGGACAGCAACAATCACCACCTCATGCTGGAGACCGCCGAGTGGGCCACCATCGAGGGGCTGGTGGACCTGCTGCAGCCGTTCAAGCAGGTGGCGGAGATGCTGTCCGCCTCCAAGTACCCCACCATCAGCATGGTGAAGCCGCTGCTGCACATGCTGCTCAACACCACCCTCAACATCAAGGAGACGGACTGCAAGGAGGTGAGCATGGCCAAGGAGGTGATCGCCAAGGAGCTGTCCAAGACCTACCAGGAGACCCCGGAGATTGACATGTTCCTCAACGTGGCCACCTTCCTGGACCCCCGCTACAAGCGCCTGCCCTTCCTGTCTGCCTTCGAGCGGCAGCAGGTGGAGAACAGGGTGGTGGAGGAGGCCAAGGGCCTGCTGGACAAGGTCAAGGATGGCGGCTACCGGCCGGCGGCCACTGCCGAGGACAAGATGTACGCGCTGCCCGAGGAGCCGCCCGTGAAGAAGCTGGTGCTGGCGTCCACGCCGCCGCCCACCAGCGTCATCAACAGCATGCTGGCCGAGATCTTCTGCCAGACGGGGGGCGTGGAGGACCAGGAGGAGTGGCACGCACAGGTGGTCGAGGAGCTTAGCAACTTCAAGTCCCAGAAGGTGCTGGGTCTCAACGAGGACCCGCTCAAGTGGTGGTCCGACCGCCTGGCGCTCTTCCCCGTGCTGCCCAAGGTCTTACAGAAGTACTGGTGCGTGGCGGCCACCCGCGTCTTCCCCGAGCGGCTCTTCGGCTCCTCCGCCAACGTGGTCAGCGCCAAGAGGAACCGGCTGGCCCCAGCGCACGTGGACGAGCAGATCTTCCTGTACGAGAATGCGCGCACCGGTGCTGAGGCCGAGCCGGAGGACGAGGACGAGGGCGAGTGGGGCCTGGACCATGAGCAGGTGTTCCCCCTTGGGGATGCTGTGCACGCTGGCTTCTTCGGCATCAGGGACAGCGGCTTTGTGTAGCTGCCGGTGGGTGGACAGGTGGTCACCACGGCGCTGGCCGCTCCGCTGTAAATACCAAGCGCACGGGGGTCCGTGCTGGCGGGAAAAACGTGGGCTACGCACCTTTCCTCTGAGAGCCCACTCACATCCCAGCCAAAGTGTAGGGATGCACTGGGAAGGTTCTAGAAGCCCCTTTACGCACCTGCTGGCTGCTGGTTGCACATGATAGCAGCGCAGCCAGGAGGGAGGGACAGTGCAGGGAGGGGCGGAGGGAGGGAGGCCCCTTCGCTTCCCAGATAAGGAATTCCACCCCCCGGGACCAGGTCCTGTTCTCCGCGGGAGGGCTAGCTGTAAACCCAGGTGGGAAAATTAAAAAAAAAAAAAAAAATCAAAACTCCCATGTCCTTCCAGCCCAGAGGCTGTCAGCAGGCCTTTGCACACCTGTCGCACTCGTGCACTCCCGTTTACTGTCCAGTCCAGGTGGGTGTGGCTGGGGGACACCGTCTGCAGCCCACGCGCCCCACGAGGAAGGCACAGCAGCTTCAGGTTTGGTGCAAAGCGTGAAAAGGGAACACAGGGCGCAGCCGTGCCAAAAACGAGCAGGAGAAAGGCGTGGGGCGTGCCTCGTCTTCCGCCCTGGCCCTCGCTGCCATTTGCTCTGTGCATGTGGTCCCGCGAGCCCGAGGCACCTGGGTCCTGAGCGTGCTCGTGTGTCCCCGGAGCTTCGGAGGGTCCTCCGTTTCCCCAGGACGGGAGTGGAGACCCTCCTGCCCGCCCTCGGAAACCCTGGTTTTCGAAATTACCAGGGACCGGAATGTGCCCAGGGTGATTGAACTTCTCTCTTGGGGGGGCGGGGTGGGGGGGGTCGAGGGACTCTTGCGTTGTGTCTTTTTAACTCTGTGCTGCGAGGGCCGCTGATTTATTTTTTTTAAAACACGGACAACAGGATGCTTTTGCCTTGATGACTACATCCAGGAACCTGGAGCTGCTGGGCACGATGCGCGCGGACAGCACCTGCGGGCATCCCGGACATTTAGGGAGGTGGATGCGTCCGTGTCCTGGGGAGGTGACCCCCCGCGGGGCCCCTACCAGGAACGAGACTTGGGTCCCGACGACACCGACTGGGTAGGAGGTTTCCTCACGGGATGTGCTTTTTTGTTGTTTTTTTGTTTTGTTGTTTCCTATTTAACGCTTTCGAATTTGACTCTTGTTCAATAAACCCGAGAAGCCAGCGAGCTCCTACTTACTTGTGTGATGTGTGTTCATTGGGACGGAAGCCCTCGAAGCGCACGGCGGCTGTCGTGGCTTCCCTGAAAGGCGTTCTAGGCCGCGAGGAGAGTCCCTGCCTGGGACGAAGGGTACCTATGGCCCCTTCTGGAGACCTGTGCACCCCTAAACGCAGCGGAATAAAGCCGCCCCTTGGTGACGTGCCGTACGGGAGCAGGCCTCTCGCGGTTTCCTCACTGGCTGGTCTTCGCAGGCGAGTGGTCTTGGAAGCCAGGGCCTCTCGGAGCGGTGAGCAGACACCTGTTGGGAGGGGAGGAGCTGGTGCCGGTGCCACGGGGACGCAGGTGATGCGCGGGGTTCCCCGGGGAGTGTGTGTACGGCCATGTCACGGTGACGCAGCTGGTGCGTGGGATTCCCCGGGAACATGTGAGTGCCCGTGCCATGGTGATGCAGCTGATGCGCAGGGTTCCCCATGGAGCGTGTGTTCCCGTGTGTCATGGTGACGCAGCAGATGCATGGGGTTCCCCGTGGAGCGTGTGTACCCGTGTGTCACGGTGACGCAGCAGATGCACGGGGTTCCCCGTGGAGCGCGTGTACCCGTGTGTCACGGCGACACAGCCCGTGGGCGGGGTTCCCTGGAGAACACGTGAGTGCTCGTGCCATGGTGACGCAGCTGATACGCGGGGTTCCCCATGGAGCGTGTGTACCCGTGTGTCATGGTGACGCAGCAGATGCATGGGGTTCCCCGTGGAGCGCGTGTACCCGTGTGTCACGGTGACGCAGCTGGTGTGGGGTTCCCCGTGGAGCGCGTGTACCCGTGTGTCACGGCGACACAGCCCGTGGGCGGGGTTCCCTGGAGAACACGTGAGCGCTCGTGCCATGGTGACACGGTGATGCGTGGGGTTCCCCGTGTAGCATGTGTATGCCCTTGTCATGGTGACACAGCCGGTGCGTGGGGTTCCCCGAGAACACGTGAGCGCCCATGCCATGGTGACGTAGCCCGTGGGCAGGGTTCCCTGGAGAATACGTGAGCACCTGTGCCATGGTGATGCAGGTGATGCGTGGGGTTCCCCGTGGAGCGCGTGTACGCCCGTGTCACGTGACGCAGCCAGTGTGCGGGGTTCCCCGAGAACATGTGAGCGCCTGTGCCATGGTGGCGCAGCCGGTGGGCGGGGTTCCCCGGAGAACACGTGAGTACCCACGTCATGGTGACACAGGTGATGTGCGGGGTTCCCTGGAGCATGTGTGCGCTGGAGCCACGGTGAGGCGGCCGGTGGGCGGGGTTCCCCAGAGAACACGTGAGTACCCACGTCACGGTGACACAGGTGATGTGCGGGGTTCTCTGGAGCACGTGTGCGCATCTGTCATGGTGACGCAGGTGATGTGCGGGTTCCCTGGAGCACGTGTGTGCTGGAGCCACGGTGACGCAGCCCATGCATGGGGTTCCCCATGGTGGAGCACGTGTGCGCCTCTGTCAGGTGACGCAGCCGGTGGGCGGGGTTCCCTGGGGAGCACGTGAGCACCCACGTCACGGGGACGCAGTGGTGGGAGGGGTTCCTCGGGGCAATGTAACCACCTATGTCGAGATGTCGAGATGACGCAGTCCGAGTGCGGGGTTCCCTAGAGAACACGTAGGTGCTGGAGCCACGTATGTGATGCAGCCCGAGTGTGGAGGTCCCTGGAGAACCCGTGAGCACAGGGATCAGGGTGACGCAGCCGATGCGCACGGGCCGACCTGTGGGGTTCCCCGTGGAGCACGTGTGGGCCGTGGCATGGTGATGCAGGTGATGCGTGGGGTCCCCTGTGGAGCGCGTGTGCGCCGGAGCCATGGTAACATAGCTGGTGGGCGGGGTTCCCCGGAGAACACGTGAGCGCCCGCCTCAGGGTGACGCAGGTGATGTGCGGGGTTTCCTGGAGCACGTGTGCGCCGGATCGGTAATGCAGCCCGTGGGCTGGGTTCCCCAGAGAACACGTGAGTCCCCGCGTCAGGGGTCAGGGTGACGCAGCCGATGCGCAGGGGGTGACCCGTGGGGTTCCCGTGGAGCACGTGCGGGCCGTGCCACGGTGAGGCGGCTGGTGCGCAGGGTTCCCTGGACAGCACGTGCGCGCCCTTGCCTGGTGCACACCTGTGCATGCGCTTCCCTGGGCACAGCTTCTGCGCACACGGACCCCAGCCTGCATGCATCCCTGTGCTCACACTCTGCTTCTACGCACAAGTGTGCGTCTCTGGCTTTTACGCTCACGGTGTGAGCTGTAAAGCCCTAAGTCTGAGCTGGGGTTTGTTTCATTATATCTATTTTCTGGACAGAACGGTTACCCAAGGGGTGCTCTCCCGCTCGGTTCTGGGGCGCCATGGATGCGGATCTCGCTCAGTGCGGTGGGAGCTGCTCGCAGGAGCCAGCGCTGTAGTGGCACACGCTGTCCCCGACCAAGGAAGTATCTGTGGCCTCGTGGAGCACGCGGTCCCCGAGGCCATCGTCCCACTGGGCTGTGGCCCTGCACGTGTGACTCAGCGTGGGCGCACAGGACGCCTCGAGGCTCCCATCTGCCCTGTGGTCTTGCATGAGCCCTGGGGTCGCCGCTTCAGCCGTGTGCACACGGGGAACCCTTGTAGGGACACCCACAGCATCCTTTACGCGCGCCCACCCTGGCCGCCTTCCCGACCTTGAGGGCGGCTCCTTCCTTGTGTGCTCGTCTGGATCCCGGGGTTTGCCCTGTTTCTTTCCAGCCGGGCCGGGTCATTGGCAGGTTATGCGGTTCTGTGTTGCATTTGCCCAGCGAGGCGGGCCCCACCACGTGTCCGTGAGGTCAGGCTGCGGGGTGACCGCCCTGGGAGCGCACGGCCCTACCCGCTCAGGCATGAGAAGGAACAGGGGCATCCCTGGGGTTCTCAGGTCACCTCCTGAGTCACTGCAGGAGCTCAGGCCATCTGGACGCACCCTGGACACCACTGCTGGATTCTTAACTTGGGGCATGCGCATTCCGGGCGGTGGACAGAGGTAGGAGGACACGCACTCGCCTGTTTAGCGTGTGCCCCTGCTGTTCTGACACTTTGCATCTTGTGGTGTCGGGGTCTCCAAACTGGCCCCCTTGGCCGCATCCTCCTGAGCTTTGCTGGCTTCCTTGTTGGCACTCTGCACGTGCAAGGCGCCTCCCGCCTTTCCTTTGCGTGGCCACCGCAGTTCCGATGAAGCCCACCATCCTCTCCTCAGGCATCCCGAGGCGTGCACACCAGCCCCGTCGTGTTAGCCCCGTGACATAATCCTGTGCCACACCCCACTTTGCCAGGACGTGACTGCGGCCGCCGTGCGGTACAAGAGTCCTGCTTGACGGAAATACAGACCCAGCGTCCCTTCTAGGGACCCCTGATTCCGAAGCTGCACGGTCTCTGGGTTCCCCAGGTGCCCACCAGTACCCTGTAGTCTGCTTCTCCAGGGTTGGGGGGCTTTGTGTGGCCCCTTTGTTGGGGATGTTGGCCTTGGATATTCTGGAAAGATTCTCCTAATATCAGCTCGGCGTTTTGACCCCAGTCACAGGCAAGCCTTGGTGGCAAGGTGGTCGCAAGTCCCACCTCCTGATTCCAGAGCAGTTTGTCTGGCGTCTCCACTGTCCCAGACGTGCTGGATTCTCCCAGTGACACGGGACGAGGCGTGCGCATCGCACCTGGTAGCTGGCACGTGCTGGGGGAGCGCTTGCTTCGGGAGGCCCTTCCTTGGGGCAAAGGGCCATGGCGTTCTCCGTTGGAACGATGCAGCCCTGTAGCCTCTGCGCCTGTCTCCAAAGTGGGGCGGCTCCCGAGAGCGCTTATCGTGGGGTCCCAGGCACCAGCGCTTCTCGTCTCAGACGGTGGCAGTTCTGGGACATTGTACTTGATGGGTGTGGGGGGCGGGGGGGGGGCTTTTCTTCCTAGGAAGCTCACGGCTGGGTTTTCCCAGAAAGGACCCAGTGACTGCAGAGCAGACGGGAACGATGGTGCCTCGTGTACAGTATCGGAGACACGAGCTCTGCTGTGTGTGGGCAGCTCGGAAGGTCACAGTGATCACGTCCCCGGCAAACTGGTTACATACGTAGTAAGCTTCGTGATTCCGTGCCTACGTGCAATGCACGCTGCCTGTGTCCGTCCTCTGTGTCCTCTTTGTGTGTATGTTCTGTCGAATATTCGGTATCTGTGTGTTATTCTGTGTTGTCTGTCATGTTTCTATGATTTCTTAATCTGTTCATCCACCCATCCACTCACCCAATCCTCTATCCATCTGTTCTTCCATTCACACACCCGTCCATCCATCTATTTATCTATCCACCCGTCTATGTATCCACTTATCCATCCATCCATTCGTTTATTCATCAATCAATTCATCCATCTCTCTTCCCATCTATATATCCATCCATCCACCCATTCATCAATCCATTTATCCATCAATCAGTCGATCAATCCATCCATCCATCCATCCACCCATCTGCATGCCCATCCACCTGTCCATGTATCCACCCATCCATCCATCCATCCATCCATCCATCCATCCATCCACCCATCTGCATGCCCATCCATCCATCCATGTATCCATCCATCCATCCATCAACCTACCCACCCACCCACACATCCATCTATCCATTCATCCATCCACCCATCTACATGCCCATCCATCTATCCATGTATCTGTCCATCCATCCATCCATCCATCCATCCACCCATCTGCATGCCCATCCATCCATCCATGTATCTGTCCATCCATTCATCCACCCATCCAGGCACCTATATATCCATCCATCTGTCCATGCATCCATCCACCCACCCACCCACACATTTATATATCTATCCATCCGTTCACCCATCTACATGCCCATCCATCCATCCATGTGTCCATCCATCTGTCCATCCATCAATACATTTATCCATCGATTGATCTATCTATCCATCCATCCACCCATCTACATGCCCATCCATCCATCCTACACTTTTATGGTTAAGCTGAAGGTGCATTGAGTGACTTTTATTCTCCCTTCATGACACTTATGAGTTGATGACACTTCCTTGTAGGACACCCGTCACTGATTGACGCGTCATGGATTTACAGTCTTGCCCACTTTCTAAGTCATACCAGAAGGACCCGTGTGATTCCTATGGTGCAGCCTCCCCAGGTCATGGGGAACTTTGGAGGACTGGACCTTTTGTATTTCTGTCCCAGGGGAGTTGGGTAGAGCATCAGCCTGCACTCGGTGTCCAGTCCCCTGCCTCCTCGGCTGACACGGCTCCCACCCCTTCACACACTTGGCCAGGGAGATAGGACATTTTTCATAGGGTCAGGTCACCAGACTGTGAAGTCAGCTGCCAGCAGGGGACGCTAAGGCAGGGCCCTGTTGGCGACGGGCAGCATGGCTGTTGGCCTGCCTTGGGACCACACAGCCTGGGCAGGGGTTCTCCAGCAGGACACACATGGGGAGTTCCAGGCAGGGCAAAGACACTAGGGTGCAGGCATCTGAGCCAGCAACAGGCTGCCTGGCAGGTGTCTGGCACGAAGGACACCCTGTTGGAGGGGCCAGTGCTGGTCTGAGAACCAGGAGCTCCAATGTCCAAGGGCAGGAGATGGTGAACATGTGGGCTCCAGCAGTGACGGCGCATTCTCTCCCTTCTTCCATGTTTTTGGGTGCTTTTCAGACCATCAACTGATTCAGCAGGGCCCACCCACACTGCAGGAGCCCCTGGGCTTTATTCAGTGCCCCGAATTGGGTGCTCATCTCTTCCAGGAACACTCTCGCAGACAGACACACCCAGGAGGAAGGTGTAACCAGCCCTCTAGGCTTCCCTCCGCCCAGTCGGCTTGACACGGGTGATGATCCCTCACATGAACTGGCGGCTCCCACGAGTGACTGGAGTGAAGACGCTGGGCCAGGTCTTGACTGTCGCATCCCCAGGAACCACACCGCTTTCCCAGGGTGCTCACGGTTTGTTCTCCAGCCCACGGGAGGGGTGGAGCTCATAACCACTTGCACAAGGGTGCTCTTCGGAAATCCCAACAATACGCCTGTAAAACGTTCTCTGTGTTTTCCACATGGGGTGTTTCTGGGACTGCTGGGGCTCCTCCCCAGATAGCTATGTCCTTGGGTGTTGGCTCTTCCTGAACACCACATCTGCCATCTTCTTTTCTTTATTATTATTGTTTAACTAATTTTATTTTTTTTAAGAACAACTTTAGGTGCACCCTATAACAAAAATACCCAGCATTCAAATAAATGTGTCCAGCAACATTGTGGGGAACACACAGAAATTTCCCATGTACCCCTGTGACCACACACATGCACAGCCTCCCCCGTGTCCATCCCAGCCCCACAAATGGTTGATTTTCTATAATTGATGAACCCACACCAACCCCATTATCCTCATACAGATGCATTCTTTAATTTATGTTAGCGCTTATTCTTGGGAGTTGTGCATTCTGTGAGTTTGCACGTCGCCAGTGACACATGTGCAGTTATAGCATCATGTAGACTCTCATCCATTCATCCCTCCATTTATCCATCCATCCTTCCATCCTTCCTTCCATCCATCCATCCATCCATCCATCCATCCATCCATCATATCCATCCATTCATTCACCTGTCCACCCATCCATTCATCCATTCATCCATGTGTCTGTCCATTCATCCATCCATCCGTCCATCCATCCATTTATCCATCCATCCATCCATCCATCCATCCATCCATCCATCATATCCATCCATTCATCCACCTGTCCACCCATCCATTCATCCATGTGTCTGTCCATTCATCCATCCATCCGTCCATCCATCCATTTATCCATCCATCCATCCATCCATCCATGTTTTTACCATCTATCCATCCATCCACTGATCCATCCATCCATCCATCCATCCATCCATCCATCTATCCAGCTATGCATCCATTTCCATCCGTTCATCTATCCATCCATCCATCCATGCATCCATCATCTGTCCATCCATCCATCCATTCATCCCCTCATCCACCCACACGTCCATGTATCCATCCATCTTTCACTTCTCAGTATGTGTTTCGTGTAGCTTCCTGGCTTCTCACAGCTCAGTAACTCATTTCTATTTAGCACTGAGTAATATTCCCCGGCCCAGATGGACCGCACTTGATGCATCCGTCCACCTGCTAAAGGTCACCTTGGTCGCTTTCATAATCTTTTCAAGGAAGGCAGACTCTGCCCTAATCCCTTTGGGGTCGGAACATGGACAAGGCAGTTTTCCGATCACATTGTCTGAGGCCACTTCTGGGGCCTGCTGGGTTCTGAGATGCGTCCCTGGTCACCTGACCACAGGGAGCCCCCGTTTCAAGCCCGGGGCTCAGAGCAGCTTCCCTGCGTCCAGATGGGCATTTGGAGGAAGCACATAGCTTGTAGGTCCGCATGGTGCACATGAGATTCCACCAAGAACCTGGGAATGGGGAGGGCTGGCCCAGGACAGAAGGAAGTCCAGCCGTGTGCCCTGCCCTCCCCATCTCATCATGTCACCCCACGTCTGTGATGCACAAGGGGCGGTGTGGTCCATCCTCGGTTTCTTGGAGCTGCCATCTGCAGGGTGATGTGTGCCCCTCCTGTACGTGTCAGTCTGCCGGCAGCGGTCATGGGTGTTAGTGGTGGCAGCGGCTGCGGGATGGCAGGCTCATGACCACACAAGGGCAGCTTGTTGGGGTGAATAGGGCCCGGCGGCCGGCTCCTGTGCGTCCTGCCCTTCTGCCCCTGAGGGCACTGCGGCACCTTCTCCTGGCATCTGTGCCAGCTTACCACATTGTGCAGACACGCTGGGCTGAACTGGGCGCCCGGGCCTCCAGTCACAAGGACGAGCCACCGTGCAGACAATGGCACCGTGTTGGCGCCTCCTCCATGCTTCTCTTAGGCCCAGCTGGCCGCCCCCTGCCCGGATCCCTGCCACGCCTGTCGCTGACCTCGGGCCTCACGTCACCTCCACATTCAACGAGGAGGTCCTGCCTTTCCAGGGAACCTGCCACGTGCAGGGCGTTAGGCACCATGGCCCCGTCCGTTTTGTGTCCCTCCAAGCACGTTTTTGGGGTGGCCGCTCTCTCTGGTCCTCCTCTTGTGCATGCTTGATGCAGTGGCCTCACTCAGGAAGGCCCTCGCTCACCGAGCACACTCCACGCTTTGAGGTGGTTGGTGTCGGCCCCTTCGTTGAACGGCACGATGTGTATTTTGTGACGGTTCATTTTACGTGTCCTCTACGCTGGGTTGTGCATGCAGACCTGTGGTCCAGCGCTCGTTTGGGTGTCGTAGGGACGTATTTTTACACGAGGCAAACATTACAACCAGTAGCCTTTGAATCAAGCAGGTGACTCTCTGTAGGGTGGGTGGGCCTTGTCCGATCAGTTGACAGCTTCGTGAGAAAACAGACTGCCCTCCCTTTGCTGGTGGAGGTGATTTTTTTTTCCTTTTTTGATGTTGCTTTGACGCTTTGATTTATCTCCTCATAACCCAGATTCCTTTCCAACATCATCCTACATCACATAGTAATTGCTAGCTTATCTTTTCCCCTTGGATCCGCTCTCTGTGGTTTATTGGAATCCAAGGCTACGGGGGCGGAAAATACTTGGGTTTGTCTGGATGGTTCTTTTCTTGACGGTGACATTATCAACACCCTTCCTTCCTTCCTTCCTTCCTTCCTTCCTTCCTTCCTTCCTTTTTTCTCTTTCTTTCTTTTTTTCTTTCCCTCCTTTCTTTTTCTTTTCTTTCTTTCTTTCTTTCTTTCTTTCTTTCTTTCTTTCTTTCTTTCTTTCTTTCTTTCTTTCTTTCTCTTTCTTTCTTTCTTTCTTTCTTCTTTCTTTCTTTCTTTCTCTTTCTTTCTTTCTTTCTCTTTCTTTCTTTTTCTTTTTTCTTTTTTTTCCTCCCTTCCTTCCTTCCTTCCTTCCTTCCTTCCTTCCTTCCTTCCTTCCTTCCTTCCTTCACATTCATTTAGTTAAGGGAGAGGGAGACTGAGGAAGTCTTCAGGCAGACCCTGCTGACTGCGGAGCCTCATGCAATGCTTGATTCCATGGCCCTGAGATCCTGACCTGAGCTTCCAGTTCATTTCTTTTCTAGCAATGCATATGGTCCTATTATGGGATATGCCCCCCCACACACCTCCTCGTGTTACTGGGCTTAGTTGGCATGACGTCCTGCACGTCAAACGGCAGAGCTGCTCGCGTAGAATTTCGGAAAGGTCACGGGCATGTTTTCAACATGGTGGTTGCTTTGTTTTCCTCCACTGAGATTTTCTTAGAAATGGAATCGTGTCCTACGTGGTCTTGGGGACCCTGACTTCTGTCCCTGAGCATTGTGTGTTCGTGGTCTGTGCAGATGGTAGCAGGTGTCCGAGCTCCGTTCCTTTTCATGGCTGAGTAATAGTCCATCTGTGGATCCGTTGGTCCACTTGGGTTGTTTCCATGGCTACTGTGAATAACGCTGTTCTGAGCCCTGCTGCGCACACGTACATGCTTCCGCCTCTCCTGGGTAGATGGGTACCGAGGAGCGGGACCGCCGGACCGTGTGGTTTCTCCTTCACGTTCCAGGATGCCCGTGGCATTTTAGGTTTCCACCAGCCACGCGCGACAATCCGCATTTCCCTCCATCCTTGGCAACTAGTGGGCGCGAAGCGAGACCCCACTACCGTTTTGGTTTGCGTGTCCCGAGAGGCCGACGGTGCAGGGCATCCTTTCAGGTGCTTGCGTCACAGAGCGCCATTCTCATGTCCCAGCGGGGAATAGGAACGCATTATCTGATGGCCAAGGACGGAATGCACCGGAGACCGCCTGGCGGCCACATGGAACAGCAGTGTGTGCACAGCCCTCAGCATTTGGGGAAAGGACCGAGACGTGCATTTACCAGCAGCTCCCATGTGAGCCGTAAAACACACGGGCGTTTCCAGCACAACTGGACAGAAGCCAAGATGGCAGAGACTTTCCTGTTGTTAAATTTGCCTTTTTTTTTTTCTTTTTTAAAGCGGATTATATGACGTGGCTCGAGATTATTAGACTTCTTATGTCAGTCCTTGCAAATCCCCGTAGTTCACGTGCAATTGCAAAAAAGAATATAGAGAAATCTCGCGGGCACTTTACCTGCTTCCCCCCTCTCCCCCAAGAGGATGACATCTTGCCAAACTGTAGTGCGCGACCCCAATGCACATGTCAGCGGGCGTGGGAGACATCGCTCTTCTACCCACACCTCGCCGTTTTCTCAGGTACCCACCCGTGCGTTGCTGGGGTTCGCGGCCTGGGATCTCCTTGCACGTACAGGGTGGTGCCTCCCTCATCACGGTCAAGACGCAAAGCGTGTTTCCGGCCTCGGGCTTCCCACCTGCATGCATCCTTCACCCCTGGCAAACCGCTCGTCTGTTCTGCACTTCCACGGCGCCGCCGTCGCTTCAGGAGTGCCACAGAAACGGCCTCGCACGCCATGCAACCCTTTTCAAATTGCTTTTTTTTTTTTTCTCCCCGCCCTCGGTCTCCAAACTGGGCATAATTTCCTGGAGGGTCCTTCCCAGACGTCACTAGGACAGTAAGGCTTTCTTTTGGAAGAGCACCTGTAACAACTCTTGCACGCGACGACATTCCCACTGAAGACCTGTGTCTTCTCAGCAAGGCTGGCAACTCCTGGGAGAAAAAGACACAGCCTTGGTGCACACATCTCCATGCAACCCTGCACTTTTTTTTTTCTTTCTTTTTTTTTTTTTTTTTGCAGGACCAGGTGTTCCAGGGGAGGAAGAGCCGGCATTTGTCATTGATCGGCACCAATAACTCGCTTCCCTTTGCTCGTGTTTAATTCTAGACGTGCGTTTCTTTTTAATTTATTTTAATTTATTTTTATTTTTTATCATTATTATTTTTTTGAGTTTCAACACTGCCTTAGGCGTGAATGTTTAGCTCAGTATCTGGGGCCCCTCGTTCCTTTTCTTTGTCTCTTCTCGGTGGGGAGGAGACGACATGCTCCTGTTGCTTCACAAGGACCCCGTCCGTCATGGACAAACAAAGCTCCTTTATCCTGCACCTGGCAGCCCCTCATGTGCCTTCTGATATTACCTGACGCACTTTCGATTCTGTAGAATTAAACCTTTTTTTTTTTTTTTAACGTGCTCAGAGTGACCTGACGTTTCCCTGCACGAATTCTGTGAGCTCCCTAGAAAAGGCATTGTCGCTGAGTGGTCACCTGCTAAGAAATAGCCGCCACCACGTTCCCTTCGGTTTCTATCATCGGATGTTTAAATATTTCAAAAGTTGAAAAATATTTGAATGGTTTAAACAATATTTTAAACATTTCAGGTGTCTGAATATTTAAGTAAAATAATATTTTAAACATTTCAAATATTTGAATATTCAAGTTAATATTTTAAACATTTCAAATATCTGAATATTTAACTTAATATTTTAAACACAAGTATCTGAATATGTGAATTATTTAAATAATATTAAAATGTTTCAGGTATCTGAATATATGATAATTTAAAGAATATTTTAAACACTTCAAGTATCTGAGTACGTGAATTACTTAAAGAATATTTTAAATATTTCAAGTATCTGAATACATTAATTACTCAAACAATATTTTTAAACATTTCAGATATCTGAATATTTATGTAAAATAATATCTTAGACATTTCAAGTATTTGAATATTCAAGTTAAATAATATTTTAAACATTTCAAATACTGAATATTTAACTTCGTATTTTAAACACTTCAAGTATCTGAATATGTAAATTAATTAAAGAGTATTTTAAATATTTCAAGTATATGAATAAATTAATTACTCAATATTTTAAACATTTTGGATATCTGAATATTTACGTAAAATAATATCTTAAACATTTCAAATATTTGCATATTTAAGTTAAATAATATTTTAAACATTTCAAATATTTGAATATTCAAGTTAAACAATATTTTAAACATTTCAAGTATCTGAATCATTAAATTACTTAAAGAATTTTTAAATATTTCAGGTATCTGGATATGTAAGTTATTTAAACAATATCCAAATATTTCAATCATCTGACTATGTGAATCATTCAAACAATATTTTAAACACTTTAGATACCTGAATATGCAAATCATTTAAACAATATTTTAAATATTTCAAATATTTGAAAATGTAAATGATTCAAGTAATCGTTGAATCTTTCAAATATTTGAATATTTAAATTGTTCAAATATTTTAAAATTTAAATTACTTAAATAATCATTGAATCTTTCAAATATTTGAATATTTAAATCCCTCAAATGGTTGGATATTTAGATTAAATTTTGAATATTTGAATATATAAAGTATTCAATAATTTGCATGCATAAATTATCTAAATACCATTCTTAAACATTTCAAATCTTTAAATATTTGAGCCCTGTCTTACTTCCTGTGCTCTGGTCCGCGAACTGAGGTCGCCGAGAGCTGTCATTTTATTGCTTCCCTAGATGTTGGCCCTCACAGAGGCATGAGGTCAACCCTGGACATTTCAGTTCTTAAAAAAGCATCATGACCCACGAGGGCTCTAAACATAGTCCGGGCTCTGGACGGGAGCTCTTTCTCAGGACGGCCTGCACACATCATGCCTTAGCGAAGCAAATCGGCTTCGGAGGTGCTGGTTGCTTTTCTTGTGCTTTGAGTTGCGCGGTGGCCCCCAGAACAAATCAGGGGTGCGCCGTTGGACGTGAGGCTGCCGAGCGAGGTGGTTTGGGGATGAAAGCAGCAGACGTGAACGTTGTCCCCGAGTGGCCTCACGGTGCGTGGTGGCAGCTGCTGACCTGGTGCCGGCTGGTTGGTGGAGGTCAGGTTACAGCCAGCATGTCCCGAGCGCTCCCTCCTACCCGTCGTTGGTGAGCTGGCCTTCGGGACTTCGTGGCGGGACCAAGATAAAGGAAGGACGCGGGTGTGCAGAACAGAGGGTGGCGTGCACGGTGATGCACGGTGATCCCCGGTTTGCGGCCAGGTTTGGGAGGCTGGGGGGAAGCATAGAAGGCATCTGGGCTGGAACTGAGCTGCGTCTGGGAGATAAAATGAGTGGGGAGAGTGGCCGGCTCACCCGTGCTCCTAGGGAGCCCCTCTAGTCAGGCTGGCGTGCCCTTGCACAAATGTGTGCGTGCATGTGCACCAATTTCTGGGGTTTGAATTGTGCCTCCCTCCCCCTCAAAAAAGATATGTTCAAGCCTTGGCCCTGGTACTTGTAAAGGGGGTCTTACTGGGAAATAGGTGCTCTGCAGATGGTTGAGATAATGTGAGGTCATGAGGGTGGGCCCTGATCCCATAGGACTGGGGTCCTAATAAGAAGAGGGGTGAGGGCACAAATATGCACAGAGGGATGACCACGTGAGGACACGGGGAGAACATGGAGTCTGCTCACCAAGGAGAGAGGCCTCACGAGGAACCAGCCTCAGCTTGTCCATCCATCCATCCGTCTACCAACCAATCATCCATCTATGCATCCATCGATTCTGTTTATTGAGCTACCCATCTATCCATCCATCCATCCATCATATCTGTCGATCTATCCATCCTATCTATACATTCTATCTATCAATCAATCATCTGTGTATGTATGTTTGTAAGTCTCTCTACCCATCTATCTCCTTGGGTTGTGGCCTCCATGGCTTGCTTGTTCAATGCACGTGGCAAATTCTGGGATGTGGACACAGCAGGTGCACACCCCAGCTTTGAGGGGGGCGGGACCCCCGGCGGGTCAGCCTCTCTTCCTCCCCTGCGACGGCCTTGCCTGATGCAGCCTGGGAGCCGACCTCTGTGGGACACACGTCAGGCGTGCATTTCAGCGCACGCGTGTGCAAACAATACTTCAGTATCTGTAAGTCGAAGCCGCTGTCTGCAGGCTGAGCAATCAAGAGCAAAGCCTTTACATTTGCATCCCCGTTATGGGGTGTCCACGGGGCTCTGCAGCGCCGTCTGCTTCTAAAAAATATATCCTATGTGCGAACCAGTCGGGATTTGGAAGGAATTGAAAGCAGCTCCTGTAGAGCGGGTCCCGGAGGAGGTGGGATGCGCGTTGCAGAACATGAAGTTGACTGCGTTGATCGGGAAAGCATGGCGGGCACACGGATGGGGGACACATTTGTGTTTGCAGGAGGTGGGCATGTAGCAGGTCCGCGGGGATGGGGTCTGCTTTGCATACAGGGTTGAGCCCCGACACCTCGGTGGGGAGGGAGCCCCGCAGCCGGTAGGTGTGGCGCTATCTTTCCTGCCCATCGGGCCACGCGGCCCCCAATCTTGTTTCCAAATGCTTCCTGGGCTTCCGTCCTCTTGGACCTGCTGTGCATCCTCCCTTGCACCTGAAGGATGTTCACACGCCTCGCCCGCTGCACGCCGCTAAGGTCGTCACCTCCTGCCTCCGCTCTGGCTGCTGCAACTTCCCTCCATCGTTTGCGCCTGTCTTCGGCCCCCTCCAGAGCAGCAGCTCCTGCGTGCTTCCTTGCGAGCCCTCGCAGGCCTGCCCCGGAACTGGCCCGGATGCAACCGCCAATGTTGCTCGCCTGCTCCGCGGACCTGGTGTTGGACAATGTGCGTTGCAGGGGTCACCACGGGGCAATGAGAGACACGGTCACCCTCCTTCCTGGGGCTCGCACATGCCTCTCCAGCCCCGCAGATGTCCCCCGGGCAGCTCGGAGGCCACGCCAGCTGGCTCCCTGGCCCCGACGTGTGTGCGAGGTCGGCTTTGTGTGGGAGCCGGGGCCCCGGTTGCACTGCCCCATGCCCCTGTCTGACGAACGTCCCCCAAAAACGCATGTCTAGGACCATGGATGCATGAGTGTTGTTTCCAGCTGCTCGCAGAGGCACGTGTGTCTGTCCACGAGCCTCTATTCTCTTTCACGCTGCGGCAATCCGCCGGGACGTTCGAAGCGAGTCCTGGGCTTGTGTCGGGGCAGCTCTGCTGGTGGCCTCGATTATGCAGCTCCGGGCTGCCAAGCAGAGCCCGTGGGGGTGTCCCACTGCGGGGAGCGCATGTGTCTCCAGGACCAAGAAACGCTGATTCTTTATGGGAATTTTAAAGCTCTAGCAGGAATGTTCCCAGGGCCACCCGCGCCACACGAACCTCTACGTTTTGGGGCGGTCCCTGCGTTCTCCAGGGGCTCCGTCTGCCTGTGCACACGGGATGGACCCGTCTCCCACCTGCCGTGTGCCTTCCTTTGCCCTAATTCTGTGTCCTCACGTGCGGCTCACCCTCCGCCCCACGTGCAGATCGTACTTCAGGTTGGCAAACGATGGTGTGCATGCCTCCCAAAGATCCCCGTCATTTCGGTGTTTGCGGGTCAGTCCCGATCTTCCCGTCTTCAACATATGAATTTTAGCAGAGGGACCCCCACATTCACATCATAGTATATTTCATTTGGTATTTCAGAATAGGGGGTGGCCTTCCATCTCTGCTTGATCCATCAGTGGATGGGTTAGTTCATTAGTTTAGTCAGTGAGCATTCATGGAACAGCAGCCTTGCACCTGCCAGCAGGCCAGGCGGTGAGATACAGGGTACCGGTGAGAAGCTGTGTGCGCCCCAGCGACATTGGCCAAGGAGGCAGGCCAGCCAAAGCGGGCAGGTCCAGCACGTTGTTCTTCTCACGTAGGGCAGGTGGAAGCTGTCTTGATGGTATCATGAGCACAAAGGAGCACCCCAGGGCCTGTATGTCTGAGACAAAGTCTTGACTGGGAATGGCCTCCATGTTGCATGGATTCTTCCCAACTGTGGAGGGGCCTCCTGCATGGGTGCAGATGCCAGACACAGGAGCACACACGATCACGTAGTGCTTGCATGATGTCCCACAGAACCATGAGCTCTTTCAGGGCAATATTCTCCAATACCATCATGGTTTACCTTGGGCTTGTGAACTCACAAGGGTGGAGCATCCCTGTGACCTTGAGAACCCCCGAATGGTCACCTTCCCCACATGACAGATGTGTTCCCACCCCATCGCGACTGCGGGTGGGATGTCTCACCTGCGCTTAGGCCACTCAAGGCTGCTGACTGTTCCCTGAGTGACTGTGGACACCAAAGATGGGCTAGGACACCCCACAGCTTGCATGTGTTGTAGGCTGTTCATCCATGGCCCTACATGCAGGGACGTGGCTGTAGTGAGAAACGTGGGCTCCACGATGGCAGCCCACCTTGCATATCCAGGGCACATTCCTGGAAGTGGTTTGTATTTATTTATTTATTTATTTATTTATTTATTTATTTATTTATTTATTTTTCCTGGAAGTGGTTTTGTGGCATCGACAGATAAATGTGTTTCAAATTGCACCGGATAGGGACGCCTGCGTGGATCAGCGGTTGAGCATCTGCCTGTGGCTCAGGGCGTGATCCTGGGTCTGCGGATCAAGTCCCACATCAGGCTCCCTGCATGGAGCTTGCTTCTCCCTCTGCCTGTGTCTCTCATGAATAAATAAATAAAATCTTTAAAAAAAATTGCACTAGATATTACCCGAGGACACCCCCCCACACACCCACGTGGACTTTTCTTTGCATTCCCATGCACAGTATACATGAGTGTCTGCTTGCCGGCACCGTGTCAGAGAAGTGTAGCATCAAAGTGTTTGCGCTTCTGCCAGTCAGATGGCATCTCGGTGAGTTTTCGTGAACGTGTCTCTTATTGGGTAAAAACTCACACGTCTTTGTAAGGACCATTTCGTATGTTTTCATATACAGAGTTATGTTTGCCCTTTTTCTTTATAGAGTGTTTTTTTTTTCTTGATTTGTAACAACTCTTTACATATCAGGAAAATAGCCATTTGCATGTGATAAGAGTTGCGATTTTTAAATGACTTATCACTTATTTCTAGCTTTGCTTTTGGTGTGTGTGTTTTTTTCCATTTTCATAGTGAAATTTGTCTGCTTATTCTTCTCAACTTTGACCTGTCATTATGAAGGCATTTCATACTCTGCGGTATAAACGTATTCATGGTTTTCTTCCCCCTGCTACGTTCATTGTGTAACTTCTTCCCCTTGGTTAATTTTGATGGGTACTATATGAGGTATGGATCTAATTCTGCCTTTTGTCCCAAATGTCTATTTATGTGTCTCAACACCGTTGATTGGAAAGTTCATCTTTGGGGCACCTGGGTGGCTCAGTTGGTTAACCGTCCGACTCTTGGTTCTGGCTCAGGTTGTGATGTGAAGGTCATGAGATCGAGCCCACGTTGGTTTCCACCCTCGGCATGGAGTCTGCTTGAGAGTCTGTCTCCCTGTCTGTCTGCCTCCCCGCCCTGCTTGTGCTCTCTCGCTCACTCTCTCTCTCAAATAAAGACATAAATCTTAAAAATAAAATTAAGTAAAAATTTTCATCTTTGTCACCTTTATCAAATGCTCAGTCTCCCGGGGCTGGCCAGTTCCTAGAGATACCAAGCGCTTCACCCGGGAGCACGCCTCTCACATGCCAACCAGCCAGTTCAGAGCCCTCGCCCCACCAGGTCCGGGACCACACACTTGGCCACTGTCCACCCAAATCACCGCAACACCAGGGATGCACAAGTAGGGACAGGCCCCCGTGACCCAGAATCTACTGAAATTATTCACACCAGCTCATCCTAAACCTTCTGAGCCTGCTTACCTCACCCATTTCTTCCCACAGTAAAGACTCTTGTCCACGTCTGCCTGTCCTTCAGTCCACGAGGACTCGAACCACAGTTACCGACTCTCAACTCCCGTTTTCCATCGTGTGTTCTCACGTGATGAATTCTTCCAAACGTGTACTCTGCTTTTAAAACTCTGATTTATTTCTTCTTCTTCTATAGTTCTGGCCCCACAACCGGAACGTGTTGCTATAGTGACCGGAGGCACGGATGGAATCGGCTATTCCACTGCGAAGCATCTGGCGAGACTGGGCATGCATGTGATCCTAGGTGATAATCGTATTTTTGGTTAATGGAAGATACCCAGTCATATCCGTGTGCAAACAGCGATTTGCTTAGGGGTAAAACAGATCTGGGAAACACCTAAGGATGTCCTTATAAGGACTCCAGCCCTACTGCGTGACAACGCACCTTAATGACCTCATTTTACCATAACCACCTTTGTAGAGACCCCCTTCCAAATGAGGTCACGTTGTGAGGACCTAGGGATCTGGGCTTCAACATATGAATTTGCAGAAGATGCACCATAGCCCACTGTAGACTCTGAGCACGTGTCAATGTGTTGGCTTCCTCTGCAGCTGTATCCTATTGACACTACATGTTCCATTCTTCTGTTTGAAACTCTGTCTGGTCCTTATCCTGGCATCAAACTCTTCTTTGAAAACAAAGGGATTTTCTTTTCCCGGGAAAACAGACCGCTCAAATCAACCCATTCTCCTTGTGTTAGTTTTCCTGGTGCATTGGGGGTAGAATTTTTAATCAGCTAGCAAAAATGATACGGTGCACATCACCTTTGGGGAAAAAAAGCTCACACAAAACAATTCATGCTAATTATGTCCCCTATTGACATCATTTGCATTCAATTAATATCTTTCATGGTGTCCGTTTTTACGGACATCATATTATATGTGTCCGTTTTTACAGAAATCATATTATATGTCTGGTTTTAGGGTGTTACAGATTGCTTTCACTTCAGAGTTTCTAAATAATGTTGCGTGTGGTCCTTATTCCTCAATGATTTATTTATTCCTTTCTCTCTTTTTTTCCTTCAACTGTTGCCTGCCATTATTTATTGAAGGATAATTTCAGTTAAGAAGTGATCATTGGGGCTGGGTATTTAGACATGAATGTGTTCTACTCTTTCTTGTCTCTTGATGAGCGCGGTACACAGCCAGGTTTCCCCTTTCCTGGTGCTTGGGCCCCTTTGGCATCTACTGATGCCTAAACACACAAACCAAAATCCATAATATTATAAACCAAATGGGGCAGCCCGGGTGGCTCAGCGGTTTAGCACCACCTTTGGCCCACAGCATGATCCCCGGGTCACGGAATCGAGTCCCATGTCGGGCTCCCTTCATGGAGCCTGCTTCTCCCTCTGCCTGTGTCTCTGCCCCTCTCTCTCTCTCATGAATAAATAAATGAAATCTTTAAAAAAATACTGTAAACCAAATGGTATTGAGATGCAGGTAGAAAAATAGATATGAACACAAACCTGCCATGAAATCACAGACTTTATATCTTTATACGACAAATAAGAGGACCTACTGATGGGCTCAGTAACTCCTACTGATTGGAAGCTGTGATGATCCTAAACTTTATTTTGAGACGGCTTCAACACCTGAACTAAGGTCTGCAAACATCTCTGGTTTGTGTCGGTGGCCAAGTCACAGACCCCGCCCATACTTCTGAGTGTTGTCCACAGTCCATTGGGGATTGGCCACCATGATGGTATTGGTTTTTGGTGTTGAAACTCACAGACCCCCAGAATTCCATGGTGGGAGGCCTTCGGAGGGGGGGGGGCTCTTAACCCAGATGGGGAGCCCCCAGGTCTAGCCATCGTGGCCTTCTGTTGTCATCGGAGGTATGCTCAGCTGGTCCTTCAGACTCATAATCAAATGGGCTCATACTTCTAACTTTGAGCTTTTTTTTTTTTCACTTTTGCAAAACATGACTCCACAATTTAAAAATTTTGTATCACATGGCCCTTGCCCTATGTCATTTTTCTGAAAAAGCACAGTTTCTTACAGTGATTCCTCCCTGATGGACCCATTTAGGCATTTTTCTCTCATGAGCCATGGGGGTCTGTAGAATGATGCACATTCAAGCACATTCAAGCTTTGGGAGGGGTTGATTACTTCCTGGTTGACCTCACTGTTTGTTTTCCTCACCAGTATTTTTTTCTTCAGGAATGTGTCCTAGTTCCCTTGTCTGAATCTATGGGGAAATGATAAAATGGTTTTTGACAAGTCCTTGCGAGGACAGTCTTTACCAATGTCCGTATCTACCCCCTGGATGAACAGGAGTTGTTGGCAGGTGCAGGGGTCCTGCAGGACAGGAGACCCATCTGAGTGTGCACTTCCAGAGCTCCCCTTCAACTGTAGTATCCCTATGATATGTTTATTTCTCCCTGGGACCTGAGCACATCATGGAGACAAGGTGTGTGAGTGAAGGGTCTCAGGTCTCTGGGAGACAACTGCCATGTCTTGGGGTTCTGCCACCATCTGGGATGACTTGATCAAAGTGATGTCAGAAGGAGCAGTAGGTCCCCTCTGAGGGCCTGCTGGATCAGAGCTAGTGGCAGAAGTAAGCTGGTGGAGCAGGATCCTGTGGTCTGAGAACAGGTGGGGGCTGGCATCCCCCCCTGTAATTTCTCTAGTGCACTTGTCTTCATCTTCTTTATTCTTTGTGAAACCAGGCAATGCTGCAATGCAAAGAAAAAAAATGGTTCCATTTCTGTGCTTTTTGCTTCAGTGTGGTGGTTTAGTCTAGATGGTCTAGGTCATGATGAGGTCTAATTGGGTAGCTCATGAGGAGGTCTAGTTGAGTGGGTCATGAGGAGGTCTAGTTGGGTTGGTTCATGAGGAGGTTTAGTTGAGTTAGGTGATGATGAGGTCTAGTTGGGTTAAGTCATGAGGAGGTCTAGTGGATTAGGTGATAATGAGGTCTAGTTGATGGGTGATAATGAGGTCTAGTTGGGTTAGGTCATGAGGAGGTCTAGTGGATTAGGTGATAATGAGGTCTAGTTGATGGGTGATGATGAGGTCTAGTTGGGTTAGGTCATGAGGAGGTCTAGTGGATTAGGTGATAATGAGATCTAGTTGAGTGGGTGATGATGAGGTCTAGTTGGGTTAGGTCATGAGGAGGTCTCTAGTGGATTAGGTGATAATGAGATCTAGTTGAGTGGGTGATGATGAGATCTAGTGGATTAGGTGATGATGAGGTCTAGTTGGGTGGGTGATGATGAGGTCCAGTGGGTTAGGTGATGATGGGATCCAGTTGGGTTAGGTGATGTTGAGGTCTAGTAGGTTAGGTGATGATGAAATTTAGTTGGGTTAGGTCATGAGGAAGTCAGGTTGGGGTTAGGTCATGCTGAGGTCTAGTTGAGTGAGGAGCGAGCAGGTACTGCAGACACAATGCAGTGAAAGCATGTGAGGAAGCACATAGCACCCATGCATCTGAGGACTGGAGCCCCAGCTCTCTTGTTACCTCCTCGTTTAGGTGATGTTTCCTGAGCACCAGAAACAGTCCTGCGAGCACCAAATTTCTCCTTTTCTTGAGTTAAACAGAGTAAGCACCACCTGTGCTCCTCACCTTCCTGCATCTTCTTTCCCACCGAGCTTCTGATGTCTGCATGGGTCACAGTTTGACCCCTCTCAGGCAGTCCAATCAAGCATGAATCTTCCTTCCTCCCTGAGTCCTTCAGGGCATAATTGCATATGCTCTGAGAGGGACAATTTTTCATTTTGTGTGACAGTTTGCTAGAAGGCCACTTAACGAAATATTATCACTGGACACTTTAATATAAATCTCACATTAAATACAAACTAAGAGATGTGTATATTCAGTTTCAAATTTTCCAATCCCGAGTCCATTAATGTTTAAAGAATACTCCGTTACTTGCTAGAGAATTGGGAAGGGAATCTGGATCCAACCCAAGCACATTAATAGTGCTATAAATACATTAATTATTAAATTTCTCATCTGCTCACGGTGTCTTCGTTCTTATAGTCGCAAAATACTGTTTTGGTGGAGGATCTTTCTTTGTAATTCTTCATGAACAGCCATCGAAGGTTGAGACCAGGGGCTAGTAAATTTTTTTTCTGGTGTGGATCAGATAATAACTACTTGCCTAGGTGTGTCTCAATGATCAACTCTGCCCTGATAACAGGAAAGCATCATTGTCAATATTTAAAGCTACAGTCATGGCCATTGTTCAAATTTTTTTTTTTTTTTTTTTTTTTTTTAACATCAGGCAGATCCTGAGATTAGGCACTAGTTTCCTAGTTTGCTGGCCCTGGTTTGGGTTCAACATCTTTAAAACTTTGCCCCCCACAGAAAGCACGAGCCGAAGGCAGATCTACTGTGCTTGTGCCCACCTTCCATCCTGGTCAAGTGCTGTCTCTTACGCAATATTTGCTCAATAAATGTAGAGAAAACTCTAGTGATTGCATAGGGTCAAGGTTCCATATCCAGCTCTGGGGAGCCAGCTGATAAAGATGACCTTTGCCAAAAAAAGTGCCTGTGTCCATACCTCTAATACAATGCCTTAGGGAGAGTAGTGAGCTGCCCGTTAGGGGGAGTGGTCACCATGACCAGTTTCCTCTGCTGGTTTGATGCCCTCCTGCTTCCTCTGGCCATTTACATCTTTTCTTTGCAAACATGGAGCATCTCTCCCAGTTCGTGCAAGCTTCCACCGGGCCACCCCTGATGCCAGAAGGGTGCCCTGGTAATGGGTGGTTATTGAATATTTTAAAATTGCACAGGATTTCAGAAATAAGCTCATGCATGTACATAGGCCCAACTCGAAGGAAGGTGAATTTTATTTTGTCTTCGATGCCTACAACACTGAGAGATGGAATACAATTTTCTGGTTATCCCTGACACGGCATCCTGCCTGTCTGTGCACCCCGCCACGCAGGACGACTCTCGGAGCAAAAAATCTAACAACCGTGTAATAGCGTCTATTCTCGAAGGGGGCCCCAGGTGGGAGGGTCACGTGAGCCAGCCCTTCCCCCTTGTGACCTGGCCCTCCCAGGCCAGGTGTCTAGCCTGGTGTCCTCATGCCACCTGTCAGTTCTCGGGGCTCTGGGGGCTTCACACCCACATGTGTGTTCGTTCCTCAGATGCCAGCTCTAATCCCCTTCTGTGGAAGCGC
The DNA here is from genome assembly GCA_032313775.1 of Urocyon cinereoargenteus. Lineage (NCBI taxonomy): Eukaryota > Metazoa > Chordata > Mammalia > Carnivora > Canidae > Urocyon > Urocyon cinereoargenteus. The sequence goes on from CM063496.1 coordinate 117,906,777, forward strand.
TCCCATGACTCAACCGTGCAGGGAGTCTCAGGGTTGGCTCACCCCGCCAAGGATCTGAAAATCTGCCTCAGGTCCAGTTGTTCGTGATGATGTATGGGAAGACGGGATCTCCTGAGCTTCTCCCCCGAACTGCAGCCCCATGTGGCACGCCTTAAAATTAGGACAGTGCTCTCAGGGACACAGTTGGGAAGCAACACGCCTTCCTCCAAACATCAGTGCACATTCATCTAGTCAGACATTAAGAAACCTGTTCCACTATTTCAACCCCCAAATTTCATAGTCTGTTTCTTAATAGTGATTTCCCTCACGTATGAAACACTCTTTGCCTTTCTTCTAAACTCCACAACCACTGGAGCCATTTCTCTGCCGGTTTTTACAGAGTCATGGATAAGGAAATGGGAAATCCCAAGTATGGAGTTTTTATGGGTTTTTATGGAGTCGTGGATGAGGAAATGGGAAATCCCAAGTATGGAGTTTTTATGGGTTTTTATGGAGTTGTGGATGAGGAAATGCGAAATCCCAAGTATGGAGTTTTTATGGGTTTTTATGGAGTCATGGATGAGGAAATGGGAAATCCCAAGTATGGAGTTTTTATGGGTTTTTATGGAGTTGTGGATGAGGAAATGCAAAATCCCAAGTATGGAGTTTTTATGGGTTTTTATGAACTCGTAGATGAGGAAATCCCAAGTACATAGTAGGAATGTCCTATGATCATGTTTATAGCTCAGACTACCAGTGACTGGGAGGAGCTGAGTGTCCGCTAGAAGTTTCTTAGCAAGGTCTATATCTGCTCTGACCTTCCCACCAACATTTTGTTGCTTAGGCTCCTCTTGGCTCCCCCGCCCCGCCCCAGCCACCCCCCATGTTCATTGTGCCACCAGGTGCCTGACGCCCCTATAATCATCAAAAGGGGAAACTTCATACAAATGCATCCTTCTCGCCGATCCAGGCTAGAGGAGAGGCTTTGTCTGGTGATAGGTGGTGTTGGCCACAACTGCCCTGATGGCCCTGTTCCACCCCATGGCACGATGGGAAACCGTAAAGAGATCCCTCCGGGGTTATGTTTTGCGTCTCAAGACAACATTTTGTCATGCTCAATAATGTCTGAACAACACTCCACCGATCCTATCTTTTCTTTTCCTTGTAGCTGGAAATAATGACAGCAGTGCCCCAGACGTCGTGAGAAAAATACAAGAAGAGACTTTGAACGACAAAGGTACTGCTCGCCAGCCAAGCGGCTGTTTTCCTTGGTCTGAGTGTGTGTTTGTGGCTGAGCCCCGGAACCCGATGTGGGACCTGGGATCGCCAGCACAGGGGGTGGAGGTGGCACTCAGGGGGCAGGGGATGTCTCTCCCTCTGGTGCATTTCTTTTGGGGATTTCCGGCCCCCGCTGGCGAGAGATGAATAGCAGTAACCATGTCCCTGGGAGAGCGTTGCTGTGTAGGTGGCTCCTGGGGAACATGTTGGGAAGCGCCGCTCGTTCTTGTCTCTTGTTCTCACCCTGTGTCTATCTCCAGGGCTGCAGGCCCTCTGCGGCATGTCTTCACGCGGGAACCGTGAGAGGCACCTGCCAGCAGGTGCTTCTACTGGTTGCTGGTTCTTGACTAGAGATCATTCAAACAGGGATATGTTTGGCTCCACCCTGCTCTGTCGCAAACCCTGTAGCGCTTGCTCTCTCTCCTTGTTCACCCCGAGCCGTGGACACGTCTGTAATATCTCTCCTGCTTGCAAATGCTCTTGAGTGCTTTCTGAGCCCTGCTCGTGGGCCTTATGTGTAAAGAAAGAAGATACAGGGCTCCTGGCTGGCTCCATCGGGGAAGCGTCTGCCTTCACCTCCGGTCATGATCCCAGGGTCCTGGGGTCAAGCCCTGCATTCGGCTCCCTACTCAGCAGGGAGTCTGCTTCTCTGTCTCCCTCTGCCGCTCCCCCTACTTGTGTGCGCTCCCTTTCTCAAATAAATAACAGAAAAAGAAAACATGCACATGACCATCTTGGACTGGGTCCAACCAAGATGGCGCCTTGAGCATGTCCCACGTTCTGGGCCTTCCCCTGTCTGAGCGTATGGTGGATCTTCTTCTTCGTCTTCTTTTTGTTTTTGTCTTTTTAAGATTTTATTTGTTTATTTTGAGAGAGAGAGAGCGCATAAACAGAGGAATATGAGAAAGAGAGGGAGAAGCAGATTCTACACTGAGCATGGAACCTGACATGGGGTTTAATCCCATGACCCTGAGATCATGACCTGAGCCAAAACCAAGCATCAGATGCTTAACTGGCTGAGCCACCCCAGCGTCCAATGGTGGTTCTTCTTAATAGGCCAGAAGAGAGTGAGCCACGGATGGCAGTCAAGTCCAGTTAGCGTCTGTCCCATGGCGCCCTTATTATCTACCTAGGTCATACAGCGCCGCCATGAAACTTGCCATTTCACCCTGTCTGCATGGCTGGGGGCGTCCTGGGTGCCTCCCACTTTTGTGACATGATCCCTTTGATCCTGGGACACAATAGGCAGCGGTTTCCCTGGAGCCCAGAGCTGGTTCCGCTCTTTGTATGATGACAGGTGGCTGTTGCAGATGGGAGCCGATTCCTTCCACCACCTGCCCTGCACAGAAATGGTCATGATATGTGATCTTTGTCCCCTGTCCCCATTTACCGTGGCTTAAGGAGGTGGTGTTCTCCAACACACTTGTGTTCCCAGCCCCGCAGCATCACGACGAGTATGTTACAAATACAGATGCCCAGCCCTGTGAGGAGTCACACCCTCTAAGGATGGACCCAGGAATCTGCATTCCCATCTGGTTGACCCCTCACAGTCCCGCTATTTCGAGACCCAAAGAGGAGTCTCATGGGAAACTGCCAAATCATGTGTTCTTTGAGACTTTCGAAACATTCTGAATATATTTTTTAAGAAAGGACAGTTTGCCAAAACTTGCTAAGGCAAGTTAGGTTACAACCTAAGCAAGGAGGGATTAAGTGTTCGTGACGTTTAAGAGCTTCACACCTACTCACAAACCCATAACCAGTAGCCCTGTTTGTCAGAGGAAAGAATGTTCTAGAAGGCCTGTCTGACATTAGAAATGACTAATGCTGGCTCCTGTGTTGTGTGTTGAGATTGAGCTGTGGGCGTGGAAAGGCCATGCATTGAAGGGACGGTTCCGTGTCCGCATGTCCGCGCTGGAGGGGAGGCCACCGAGGGTCTTGGGTCGGCAAGGCAATGACTCATGATCACAGGATGGCGTGCTCACTTCTGAGAGCGGTCACCCGCCTCTCGTCAGCTGATGGCGCCTCCTGCCGTCGGCTCCTGTTTCTTCTTTCCCGTCAAATGCCACAAAGTTGATGCACCAAATTAACATTTGGGAGATCCAGGCAGTAGGACGGATAACCCTTCGGGTGCACCCCTGCGGGCCCTAGAGCACCAGCCCATCTCCATGCATGCTGCACCCCCTTCCTGCCTCCCACTCCTGGGCATCTCTGTTTCTGAAAGGGGCAGACCCTGTCTGTGTACAAGAAGCATGGCTATGTGTCCTTGGTGAGAGCATCTGGCCCTACTTTGCTTTGTCGTTTCTGCTTCTTAGGACAGAACCAACAGATGCCCCGAGGGTGGTCATCGGTCTTGGGCTTAGCCTGGCCTGGGAGTGGACATGCGGGGCCGGGGAGGTGTCTGGCCCCGGGCTGGGTGAGCCCTGAGGTGTGCAGCATGGGTACTCCAAGTGGAGAACCTGTTCATGGCGGTTGCCTGTGTCCACTGTGACTGAATGGGTGTGTGGAGGGCGGGGAGGAGGTCTGAGCCAGACACACACACGCATTTTAAGTGAATCTTGGCTGCATTGAATTAAACAAGAAAGTAACACTATTAGTTTTATATTAGAAGTGAGTGAGTGGAGGAGTTGGTCAGTGCAGGGCCCCTTCCGCCCGCTGTGTCAGGTGGACGATGCTGGGCTTGGCTGGATGGGGGTAGTTGGGTGGTGGTTCTTGAACAGACTTGCACTTTGGCTGAATCTGCATCCAGGCTCGGGGGCTCCCACAAGGACGCCATCCCGGGAGCCCCAGGGCCGCTCTCTGTGCCATGGGACAACAGGTATACCAGCAGCTCCTGTGGGCACCTGCTGGGGGAGCTGTGTCTCCCTGTCCCTTGGCCGCTGCCCATCCGTCAGCAGCCCTCCTTCCTCTCAGCACATCTCCCTGTAATCAGGTCTAGCTCGGGATGCTCTCCAGAGCTGAGCTCAGCTGCAGACGCTTCTCTCCACACCAGTGTGCACCCACCAGAGCCTCCGAAATTCTTGCCCACACACCCCCAGTAACGCAACCTGGCTTGGCGCCTGTGCGAGCCACACTTATTATGGATTATGGCTCTTCTGTGATTTCTGTGTTGGGTAATTGTGTCTCTGTTCTGCAGAGTCCTTGTCTTTTTTTTTTTTTTGAGCAAGCAAGCACACATCGTAACATTAGTGTAATAACTGTCAGAACACAATGATTTCTCAATGCCTACCACCTTTCCAGCCTACCTCTACCTCTTCTCTGGACTCAATCTAAGTAAGAAACAAAACAAAACAAAAAAACAAAACAAAACAGAAAACCCAACTAATGCTTAAATGCCTCATCCTCCTTAGGTTCTGGAACTTTCTGCCTTTGAGGTCATGGTCGGTCGAGACCCTACTTTGGGCTGGGGTGGGAGGCTGCCCACATCCCAACCTTCAGGTGATTGAGCTCTTGGAAAGACAAATTTATGAGTGTTTTCAGGAACAGAGGTGATATGGCTCATCTCTCAACTGAGCCATTTTCCAAGGATAAGAGTTTCAGTGCCTTGTCATCCTGTATCCATGGCGCCACCAAAATCTTTATTGTTCTTGAGTAATAACTGCTGAAGAAAGCCATCTCTTTTGGAGCACCTACTCCTGCTTATCTAGGACCAAAATCAATAAATAAAATACAAAATAGAAGTACAAAACCCAACACCACCACAAAAACAAGTGACAGACGTAACAGGGTCCCAGTGAGCATGAGCACAAACGGGAAAAGAGCATTGAAATACTCTTAAAAGTACTTAGGGAAGGTATTTCTGTTTCGCACGTTAGCCATAGACTCTCACAAGCTGTGAGAATTCCCTAATCCTAAATCTTCCGCGTGGCGATCCCATTGGAAATACAACGTCTGTGATCTTATCAAACAGGCTTTGCTTTGTGCTCTTGAGAAATAGCTTGTTGACCAGTTTCCATCTTCCCTGACATCATTCCGCCAGGAGTAGCTCATCCGTCTTTATTGGGAAGAGGGGCCAGCTGTTTGATTCACGGGCTTTGGCTTAGGTATTACGTCCAAACCAGAAAAATCGCTTTCGTTGAAAGAGACCTTTTCCTGCACCCGGAAAAGTCAGTTGTGTTGCCCTTGCCGGCCAGACAGTTTCAGCTTAGAAATACATCTTTGAACTATAATGTTTGGATTATCCAACTGACTGTAAAATATTTTAATTGGTCATGGAAGCAAAAAAAAAAATGCTATGATGTCAGTTCAATGTGCGTTATGGGAACAGGTAACAGCGTCCCTGGATCGCCATCTACTAGTGTTCGTCATCCGAGAGAGATTCATATCTCGAATGTAGACCTACCGTGAGATGAGTAGACACCTACCATGTTTCTTCTCGTAGACACTCTGATTCTGCAGAATGGTCCTTCTGGAGCTTGGTCCATTGGGACAACCTTGAATGAGTGTTGATTGCATGGATCTCTTGATTCCGTCCACCGGGTATCCTTTTTCTTTATGGCATAGAGTTCTCAACGCCCCATTCCTACGGTAAAGCACTGGATGGAAGTTTGTTGGCCAACAGTCAGTGATATCCCCAAGAGTAGTCTCAACAATATTCTGCACGTACATTCAGGTCTGGCGTATACTCAAGACGCCTTGTCTTCCTTACTTAACATAAAATAGCCCTTATTGATGTAAATTTTTCAAACTTGAGTCCTATTTTATTTTTTTTACCCTTCAGTTTTAATTCAGTGTCCTGGGTTGGGCAATAAGCAGCCACGTTGACTAGCTAGACGACAGCCAGGCGGACGAACAGACAGCTGGTTTCCTGTGGGTAATTAGAAGGTTTAGAAGGTCACTGTGTCTTTTCTGAAGGCATTGGAGGAGTCGCTCAGCACTTTCTGAAAATTTAATCGGCTATTATAGGTCTCACCTTGTTCCTTACATTAAAGGCTCCTCATCTCTCAGGCTTGCAACGATTAATTTTAACCTTTCGAAACACTAGCAAGGTGAGTTCTATGAGAGAGGGCAATTGTCTGCCTGGTTTCCTTAGCGCCTGTATAAATACCTAGAGGATTTAAAAAAAAAAAATCCCACGAGAAAGAATTTTCATCCTCAGAGCGCCTGTCACGTTCTGCTTCCCCCACCAATAATTTATGGACTATTTTCACGGCCCACAGTGTCATCGGCCGTTTTGTTTCTGCTTTTCCCCTGGACACGTCTCAAGTGGTTCCTTCGAAGACATCTCAAGATGCTCTGTGCATCTAAGCTACGTGATGCGACATCACGCACGTGTAACCGTTTCAAAAAATTATTCTAGAAACGTTCCTTCCGTATTTTTCCCTCCTGGGGAAGTGAAGTAGAGACTTCAGTTGCTGTAAAATAGAAGCATACGGTAAGAAAGGGTTGTTTTTTTTTTTTTAACAATAAATTGGACTGTTCTGTAAAGATATTTTACACACATCATTAAGACCCAGGGATAGGGCCGCACGTTCTCAGTGACACATGGTTCTCAGCAGACAGAACCGAGCGTGTTCCCGAGTGAGAAATCCCTTAGGTCCCCCTGCTAGCCGATGCTATAACCCCTTACGGGCAGGAGAGTCTTTGTGAGGTACTTTAATGCCTTGGACATAAATATTTATATTTCCTTTATTTGCAGGTTTTATCTTAAAGGCTCTTCTTGTGGAATCACCTTGCACTCCCTGCAGAGAGCAGGTGTGAGAGCTGCATGATCCCAAGTATTTATCTGCAGATGAGGTGATCCCTTTGTATCCCCATCTTCCCCTGTGGCCCCCAGGCCCCCCATAGATGCAGGGTTTCCATCTGGGGCTATTTCACTTCTTCCTCATAAAATCCTGTGAGCATTTCTTTAACTGTGAGTCTGCTCATCGCAAGTTTCCACACCTTTCCTTTGTCTGAAAATGTCGTTACTTCGCCTGTGTTTATTGCAAGGTATTTTCCGTGGATACAGAATTCCAGATTGAGAACATTCACTGACCTCCAGGATATTATTATTATTATTATTTTTTAAGATTTTATTTATTTGTTCATGAGAGACACAGAGAAAGAGAGAGAGAGAGAGAGAGGCAGAGACACAGGCAGAGGGAGAAGCAGGGTCCCTGCAGGGAGCCCGATGTGGGACTCGATTTTGGGACTCAGGGATCACGCCCTGAGCCCTGCCCCTGACCCCACGGCATTAAAGTTTTTTTGACATGGATCTTTATCATTTAGGATGAGAAGTCAGCTATAATTATTATCAGTACTTCATGAATTTAAGTGTCTTTTTCCCATCTCTTCTGTTTTCAGAAGTTTGAGAATATGCATAAGTGTGGTTCCTATTTCTTCCTATGTTTATCCTGCTGGGGTGTAAAAAGGCTTTCTATATCTGTGACTAGTTGGGCATGATAAAATTTAGAGAATTTTCAGTCATTTTTTTATAACAATGTTATCTGCTCTGTTCTTTCCATCTTGTTCTTATGAGTCTGCAATTACACGTACGTTAGATAGCGTGACGCCATCTGGCATCTCATGGAGCACTGTTCGTTTTATCCCAGCTTTTAAAAATTTTGCTCTGTGCTTCAGTTTGGATAATTGCTGTTGACCTACCTCAAGTTTACCGAATTGTTTTTTTCAATTGTGTCTATTATACTAAAAATGTTTTTTTTTTTTATTTGAAAGAGAGAGAACACATGTGGGGGCAGGGGAGCAGCAGAGGGACAGCGACAAGCAGACTCCCTGCTGAGCAGGGAGCCCGATGCCGGACTTGATCCCAGGACCTTGGGATTGTGACCTGAGTCGAAATCAGATGCTTGACTGACTAAGCAACCCAAGTGCCCCTATTATACTTTTAATCCCATCATTGGATATTTAAAAATATATTTTATTTCTCTATTCATGAGAGACACAGGCAGAGGGAGAAGCAAGCTTCCTGTGGGGAGCCCGATGCGGGACTCGATCCTGGGACCCCAGGATCATACCCTGAGCTGAAGGCAGACATTCAACCAGTGAGCTGCCCAGGGACCCCCATGATTGCAGGAGAACAAAGTTTTTCAGGCTCAGGGTTTCCAATTGGTTATTTTTAGTTTACCTATATTTCCTAACATTTTTCATGTCCTCATCCTTGACGCCCATCTGTTCTTGTAGGCTCCTTAATAGGTACTAGTTATTTTGAAGTCCTGTCTGCGAATTCTAACATCAGCGTCATCTCTGAGTCTGTTTCTATTGTTTCTTTTCTCTCTTGACAGCAGGTTATGTACATGTTGTTCTTTCTTTGCACGTGAAGTGATTTTTGTTGTGTATTAAACACCGTGACTGATCCATGGTGCAGACTTTGGGTTCCGTTCTCTAACTCTGAAGAACGTTGAGTTTCATAGTAAGCAATGATAAGACTTGCTGAATACCTATATCTTATGGAAGCCCAGCTGAAGGTCTGGTTGTCATGAGTCTATTTCATTGTTGCCCTCGGGCCTTGGACGGAGCTCCTAATGTTGAGACACAGCCCTTTCTTCAAAGACATAGACCATCTCAGGTTTCAGGTGAGAGTCTAACATGCTTACCAAACCCTTCCAACTTGGCAGGACTTAAATGTCATCGTGTCTCCCCAGCACCAGGCAGCGGATGAAATTTCTCTGCTCACCTTTCAACCTTCCAGCTGTTGTTTGCTTCTGAGCTCCTTGGTGTCTCAAGTTGGAGCCTTTGAAATTCAGTCCTCAGCCAAGGGGTGCACAGGAGTTTCTACTCATATTTTGGTGCTCTGCTCCCCCACCCCCAGGCCTTTTGGTTTTAGGATTGTACCTGTTGATTCCAGCTGCCCTAACAGCCCCAAACTTTGACCACTGACCTCTTAGCCCATCTATTTATTATGTTCTGCTCAAGCTCTATGCCTGCGCACCTTTCAGTTTTGGCATTGTACTATCAATTCCAGGTGCCCCAATAACCCTAAACTCCGATCTTTGACTCCTTGGCGCCTCTGTTTACTGTTTTCTGCTTGAGCTCTGCATCTGTGCACATTGCAATCTGAGAAGTACCCTGTGAGGATGAGGAAAGGGATCAATGAGAACTGTCTTTTGCAAACCAGGATTTGTGGTCATTCTCTAATAAGTTAGTGAGGTTACAATGAATAGCCCGAGGAAAAGAATCCACTACACTTCTGTATGTTAGCAATTGCCATAAGCTGGGAAACAGCCAACATCGGGTTGGATACTTGCTATGGACCTGCTACTGTTGTAAAAACCTGTTACGTGTGTCAGTTCACGTGTCCTGTCCTTTGAGGTAGGCATTATCACTATATGCATTTTCCAAATGGGATCATAAAGAGTTTAGGGAAGTTGCTCGGCTTCATGCGGTTTATAATAAGTGGAGACGTTGGAAATTTGAACTCAATCTCCAGGAATGAACTCAGAAATAAGTGAGATCCTTGGGGATGGGGAGGGATGGAGAGCGAGCAGCAGGGAAGTGGAAGGGAAAGAAATTGGCAGATAGAAGTTGAGTTGGGTGTCCATCGTCCAGGGTGTTCTAGGAACACTGGCTTGTATAGTGTAGTGTGTTCTGTCCCCAGGAAGACCTGTTACACACACACCTGGCTTGTGGGTAGAGGATGTGCTGTGAGTGCACGTGTGTGTGAGGCCAAAGATAGCATCCTATGCTTCCGTCAGTGGGACAAAATGATGGCAAGAAAGTCATGGTGGTGACTTTCATAGGAAAGTCATGGACCACTCTTCATATCAGTAGGAATCAGAGGGAACCACATGTTCCCCAAGGACCCTGGAAATGCCCAAGAGCTGCAGAGTGTTCTAGAGTCTTCACAACCCAAGACAAGGGCATGAATCCTTCAAATCCAGAGCATCACCTCAGGAGGAAGCACGACACAGCTGCTGCTTGGGTTCTGTGTACATATCTACCAACCAGCATGAGATCCTGCTTTCCATCCCGCCTATAACCTCTCACTTTTCCATGTTCTATGTTGTTGGACATATTTCTCTGTTCATAAATAGAAGTCCTTATTTTTATGCCTACCTACTCTTCCATTGTGGAGATAGACCAAATTATTTACCTAATTTCCTATCAATGCACTTTATTATTATTATCGTATAGGCTTGATGTCCTTGTATTTGTATCCTTGAATGCTTTTTCAAGTTGCCCTTGAGATGTATTCTGAGAACCAGAATGAGGAGTAGAACGGGTGTGGAATGCATGTTGGCAGGTGGCTCTCCAGGACACTGGCACCAATCATGGCTGTCCCTTCTCCCCCGCCATGTGTTTTCATGCTGAATTGCTCATCTGGGTGATGGTTAGTCCACTTGGTGAAGCTGGGTTGGCCTGAAGAGGGCCAGCAAGGGTGAAATGCACCCAGTTGACATAGGATGTGCATGTCGCAATGCCTTGCTTTGGGAGCTCTAGGTAGAGATGTCTCTCTGCCTGGGTTATCTGGCCACCTGTCTCCGCGTGCTCTGAGCTAGCCTTCTGAACCTGGAGCACCCCCACTTGGCAGGCCACACCTTGGGGTTGCTTCAGCCTTTTTCTCCTTCCCTAACGTATATATCATTACTCCACAGCCTGGAACATGCTGATAAGCCCTGGGCTTGGACGGGGAGGCCTTTCTGTGGGGTTTCAGTGCTTGGCGTGCCTGTTCCTCAGTCACTTATATCATTACCATCCCAGGCATGGGCTTTACCCATCAGTCACCTGCCCTGACTCGTCCTTTGTTTTGAGTACTTAATTGAGGCTGCGTTTTCACCCGTCCAGTGCTGGGGAGGTGATGGAGAGGTTGATGTGATAGCCCAGGACAGCAAGGATTTCCTTAACTTGTCATCTTATAACGGCTTCCTCTCTGTGGTCTTCCCAAGTGCACTTGACTATAAGAACTTCACCTTACAGAATGACCCTTCTTACTCAGAGAAATTTCTGTATGTCCTCTGCTTGTAAGATTAAAGGTCAGAATGCACTTTCAGAACTTCCTTTTGGGAAATGAGTCACAAGAAGGCTTCCTACCTGTAACACCCATTCTTTCTTTGTACCTGGGGGTGGGGAGAGGACATCACCGTGCGTGATTGCATCACCATGCATGATTGCTCACCTGGCCACTATGGCCAGACCTGTTGGAATCTCTACTTTTATTACCCCTCCCCCCCCCAAATTTGACATTATTTTTTTTGTGGAATTTTAGGCTTATAGAAATTTGAGCATAGAACAGGAAATACCCAACATGTGCCCCCACAGCTTTGCTGATTATTAACATCTTGGCTACAATCAATGAGCCAATATGGAGACATTATTATTAATTGTTATTGTTGTTATTGATAATGAAAGCCCATCGTTTACATTAGGGCCGCTCTTGGTGTTGTGCATTCTGTGGGATTTGGACAAATGTACGGTGACATGGATACACCATTATGATGCCAAACAGAATCATCTTACTGCCCTAAAAATCTTCTGTGCTTGACCTGCTCATCCCTCCCCACTGAACCCCTGGCAACCACTGCTCTTTTTACTCTCTTCATGGTTTTGCCTTTTCCAGAATGTCCTAGAGCTGGAATCATAGCATATGTAGTATTTTTCAGACTGGCTTTTTTCACTTACTCATATGCATTGAGGAATCCTCCTTATCTTTTCATGCCTTTGTCAGGTTTAATCTGATCAGTAGTGAAATGAAATAGAGAGGCCAGGCCAAAGTTGGTTGGGACAGGCTTTTAACGGGGGAGGTTCTGCAAGGGAGGGAGAGAGCAGGGAAGTCATGCGCAGGGGAGTGCAAGCGGGCTTTTTTTTTTTTTTTTAAGAATTTATTTATTTATTCACAAGAGACAGAGAGAGAGAGAGAGGGGCAGAGACACAGGCAGAGAGAGAAGCAGGCTCCCTGCAGGGAGCCTGACATGGGACTGGATGGATCCTGGGAGCCACCCAGGGATCCCTGCAAGGGGGCTTTTTAAGGGGGGTGGAGTAAGGGGTTGGGTATCTGTATGGGATAATAGGTATTAGGCATGTTACTGGTGAAGTCAGCATGGAGCAATAACTGCCCATGCCCTTATATGGGGTCAGAGTAAGGTACGGTTCAGGTTTTCTTCATAGACTCAGGTTCCCCCGAGGACGATGACGTCTCCTCGGTGGTCGTCTCCTCGGTGGTCTGCCGCTGATAGGAAAGTTCAAAGTTGGGGGCCACAGGGTGGGGGATTTGCCGCCATTTTGTTGGTGCCTCCCGATCCGATCCCCCTTGATCCCGCCGGCCCAACAGTCTTGAGGACTCATTTCTTTTAGCGCTGAATCTATATTTTTATTAAGGACAGATTGCCCTCTATATAGGATTCTGAATGCTCATGAATAAGCATGAATAAGCAAAATGCACAGACATAGCTAGGCAGCAGGGGGTTTACACAAAGGAGAATGAGCAGCCATGCACGGTGTTTGCGCTTTTTGAAAATCCAGCTCCTGTGTTACCTCGAAGGATGGTTAGGATCAGGGTCAGAGTGAGGTTCAGGGTCAGTATCAGGGTCAGGATTAGGGTCAGGGTCTTGGATTGCCATTAGGGTTGGTAAGGGGTAGGATCTGGGACAGTGTCTAGTGTTAGTGTTAGGGTTAAGGTCAGGCCTAGGGCCACGTTCAGGGTCAAGGTTAATGTGAGTTAAGGATTTAGATGTTGGGGGTTGATGTTAGAATTTTGATTTTTCTTATGGTTTTGGCCAAGGTCTGTATCAGGACCAGGGTTGAAATGAGGATCAGGCTCAGGGTTGGGGGTATAGTTAGGATGAGGTTAGGGTGGAGGTCACGGTAGGATCCGTTTTTGGTGATTGTAAGGTTGAAGGTTAGGGGTCGCAGGTGCCCCAGTTTGTCAAAGTCTGACCGCATTTTGGGGTGAATCTGCCTGGAGGGCATGCTCTTCCTGACAGCCTATCCTATACATCCCATAAGATATACGTCTCACATCTGATTACCAAGCACCTGCCACACACCCCTGTTTTGCAGAAATGCCATCTGCACTCTGAGTTTATTTCTCTCACGTCTCCAGGTGGGCTGGGCAGAGGGGATCCCCATTCCTCCACAGCCGCAGCCCCCCACCCCCCTGGGAGTTTCTGATCTGGCACCGTGTTCTCTGCAAACAGAACCTGTCGGGATCACTTCGTCTGTGTCAGCAGTACTGAGGACAGGGTTGTTTTACAAGTTAATTACCCAGAAGATTAAACGGATGGTTTTAGCAGGGCCTATTGTATGCACTATTTAACAGATAAGAAGTAATGAGTGTCGTTCAGACAGTCACAAGGTAGCTTTGTCAGCTCAGCCAGAGCGCCTTATCCTGCCTGCCTTCTGGCATGTGGTCTGTGTGACCCAGAACTTGGGTTGCGGGTGGTGGTGGGGCATCTGACGGTCATGTGGAGCCCATCCTTGATGGGCCTTCTCCCTCCTCAAGAAAGAGACGCCCCACTCTCACAACAAATGCCCCCCACCCCGTACAACGTTTATCAACTGCTCCTTTCCTGCTGTATGTCAGCCTCTCAAATCCAGGTCTCTCCAACCTGTCCCTTTATTCCGCAGACACCTCCGTAGTCTGCTTTGGCTTTGAAAACTATTAAGTACCATTAATAAAGCTTTGGTTTCTGAAATGGCAGCGAGGTGTCAATTGGGGGCTCTTTGCTCTGTTTCTCACACTCTACAGTCCCCGTGTGCCTCCGACGGGGGAATGTGCCCTAGATGGTGCCTGTAAGGGGCTGATGAAAGTTCCCCACTGAGGTTCCCCTTGCTTAAGGCAAGCTGACCTCCGTTGCTCAAAAGAGCAAGACCTCAGACCATGCACTGCATCATTTCCCGTTGCTAGAGATTTCCAGGTATAATTATCATTTTCTTAGGAAGTGATGGTGGCACTGGTGGGGTCTGGGCATGTTTGAGACCCTCAGTGAGGTTGCAGAGGCATTTGAGAAGGTACTAAGAATGACTTGTAGATGCTCCTCTGGGCTGATTAATGGCCTTCAAGAAGATAACATCAATGGATGGATGGATGGATATGGATGGATGGATGGATATGGATGGATGGATGGATATGGATGGATGGATGGATATGGATGGATGGATGGAGATAGATGGATGGATGGATGGATGGATGGATGGATATGGATATGGATGGATGGATGGATGGATAAATGGCATATGGTCCATGCATAGAATGGAATATGACTCAGTCTTGAAGAGAAAGGATGTGGGGCACCTGCCAAGATGTGGATGGACCTTGAGGACAGGACACTCAGTGACATAAACCAGACACAGAACCCCAAATCCCGTGTGATTCCACATATATGGGGTTCCTAGAGGAGCCCTATCCATAGAGACAGGGAGTAGGTGGTGGGACCAGGGGCTGGGACGGGGATGCCAAGTTAATGTATCCTGGGGGCAGAGCTTCAGTTTGGGAAGATGGAAAGTTCTGGAGATGGATGTGTATTTTACCACAGACTTCTTACCATGGGGTCCCTCTGCCCATCCTGGTGGCCCCATTGAATAGGACCAATAATAACCCCATAGAACTCACTCACCTATATTGTCCATAGACTTGTTGCCCCCGCATGGCCAAGGGCTTCCTCAGGAGCGAGCCAGGCACCTGTGCTCTGTCCACCCTGAGCAGGCAACGCGATTCAGGTTCTTGGTGGTGGCGGGAGGGGGTTCCTGGATGTTCTTTCCCGTCCAAGGGAGAATGGGGCTGTAGAATAGGCAGCCATTTTCTCCAGCTGATTCTTTTCTAGAAATTCATGCTCTCTTCCCCCCACTGAATATTGGTCCCTTTGCACATCTTTGGTCTGGTTGAGGCCTCGGAGTTGGGGGACCCACCTCGCCGCCACTTTTTGTCTGTAAGTTCACCTCTCACTTCATATCCCTTTATCCATAACCTTGGTGTCCCAGCCAACAGTGAGGTGGGAAGAGCCTCCTTTTCATATTTACTTTTCAATGATTAAAACATGCGATTTCCACATGCCCAAACATGTTAATCTTTGAAAGCTGCCCTTCTAAAGCATGTAGACAGAAAATTTACACGCAGGAAGATAGTATTTTATAAACAATAAAAATGGAATCTGTCGTATTTCTATTCCATGCCGCCATCTAAAGAATATAGCCAAAAAATATTGAGAGAATTTATACGGTGCTCAGTTCTTGCATTACTAAGAAATGAAGAAAAAAAGTTGTGTCTGGGTGCCCTGGGACTGAAGTGAAAATTGGGGATTAGGGAAATGGAAGTATTTGTGCTGAAATAAAACACCAAGTGAGAACAGAGAAGCTACGAACAAAATTAATAATCATTTCCTTAAAAAAAAAAAAAGAAAGAATAGTAATTCAGCAGACCATTATTCATCCTCTGCCCTGTAAGAAGAGCAAAACAAATTAAATCTGCCTTGGAACAAGAAAGAGGAAATAACGTCTAATAAAATGTGATTTAAATTTGGGCGAGGAGCAATTTATTCTTGACTCTGGGCTAGTATCTTTGATTACCAGTTAGAAAAGGATGTCTCATTCCCAGATCGAAATGGAAAATCGGAGACGGATCAGCAATCTGTTGAATTAAGCGAACGTCAGAGCTCCCCACCGAAAAGGCTCTTGCCTGCGATGGAGTTCCTTTATACTTTTCCTAAACCTCCAAGGGTGGTCTAGACCAGGGTCTCCAGACTCCCCCCCCCCGGCCTAAGCTGGCCCTCTGCTTGTTTTTACAAATAAAGTTTTATCGACACACAGTGGCACCCTTCATTCACTTATGTGTGTGGCTTTTTCTTCTAAGAGTTGAAGAGTTCAGCCCACAAGGCCAAGTGTATTTATTTACTCCCTGGCCTGTTACGACCAAAGTTCGCCAGCCCTTGGTTTTGCCATTCAAAGTGACCATAGCCCCCAAGCGTCCTTTCTGTGTTAAATAGAATAAACGCCATGTGTTTTCTTCCCAAATGGGCAATTTCCAAGGCAACGTCATAGACCAACCCTACGGACCGACCTAGAGACGGACTATCTAGTTTAACGTCAGCTACTGAGTAGACTCCCAGGTTGAAAAATGTCCCTTGATTGATGCAACTACACCTTCATTCGCCTACAGAACTATAATCGTAGTGTATTTCAGGAGGTAATAGCAAAGCACTCAGGAGAACTCCAAGTCCACTAATTCGTAAACCTCTGAAGTAATTAATTTTGTAGGAGCAGCTGGAAGGCAGGCGGTGCTCTGTCTACGCCTGGGGCGTGCATTGAATGCACAGCGAAGGGACTGCCTTGCAACCTTGAGGCTGGTGGATTGGTTCTGCCTGCCAGGCGGAGACGAGGTGAGGACGACCCAGAAGCAAGGGCGACTCTAATCGATTAGCGATGTCTGCTGTGGTGCTGGGGGCAGGATTTTGGTCGTGCGCCACATTCCTGCCCTTCTGGCGAGTTGTCTCCTAAGCTCCATGAACCATCCATCCTTTAAAGCAGCAGCAACCACCAGCAACCGCCCCAACCTTTGGCCGTGACCTGGAGGCCTTCTCGCGGCGTAGCCCCTGCTGGGGTCTCCCAGAACTCCGCGGACACTTATTTACATGCCATCAGATGTGTTTGGTTTCTTGCCCACTGACATTTACATTCTAGCCGCAGAGGCGAAATAATGCAAGGATAGGCTACGTAGCTGAGTGAACAGAACTCCGGTGAGCACTCAGAGCCGTGTCCTCTAAGCCGTCTTAAAAGATTGGGTTGCATGAGCCGCCATGATGCTGCCGCCTTTGATTTTCCGGCCACCGATTGGTTCACTTCTGTGCAGCCTCTTCTAACTTGACTGTCCCGGTTATGCCTCATCCCTCAGACTTGAGCCCAGCGTCTCACACCACACGCCTCCCCCTGGGCATTGCTCGCAATGATGTATTTTTCTCCAAAAGTCCTTCCAGCTGGAGCTCTCTGCCCGCTCAGCACATTCAGGGTGGAACTTGACCTCTTCCTCCTCCCTGTTTCATTCATTGTTGGTGCCATCCCCTCCCTGCTGGAGGCTAGACCCTGGGGTTTTCCTCAGGGTTTCTTCCACCTCCCCCTTTTTATTTCTATCTTCCATCACTAACTCAACACTTTGTGTCTACTCTGTCAACATCTCTCGAAAATTCCCATTCTGTTTCTCTGTTGCTGCCACGACCACACCCCAGGTCACACCTGTCCTGGTCCATAGCACAGCTTCCTAGCTGGCCTCCCAGCTCCCAGGTTCTCCCCAATCTGGAGCGTCCACCTGTAGTGCAGAGTCATGCTGTGGCCTTACCTGCATAAAGTCACAAGGGCAGAGAACCTTTCATGCCTCCTTTCAGTAGCTGCACACATGCACATGTTGTCTCTGCTTCTTGGCTGTTCTTCCCTTCCTGACCATTGAAATCCTACTCACCCTAGACTTAGCATCTGTAGAAAACCCTAAAGGAGCTGTCCTAAAGTCAGGTGCTTCACTCCTTGCTCCATAACCTCTCCCTTATCACCAACCTCATGATGTGCTGTCGTTTGGGTGATCTCAGTGAATGCTAAGTGCTCTGATGGTCATGGTGGTGATCATGGTGATGGTTGATGGTGATGATGATAATGATGGTGATGATGCTGATGGTTGATGGTGATGATGCTGATGGTTGATGGTGATGATAATTGATTGTAGATGGTGGTGATGGGTGATGATGGTGATGATGGTGATGGTTGATGGTGATGATGGTGATAATGGTGATGATGGTGATGGTTGATGGTGATGATGGTGATGGTAGATGGTAATGATGGGTGATGGTGATGATGGTGATGGTTGATGGTGGTGATGGTGATAATGGTGATGATGATGATGGTTCATGATGATGGTGATTATATTGATCATGGTGATATATTGTTATTGATGGTGGTAGTGGTAGTAATGATGATGAAGGTGGTGATGGTGATGATGTGACATGATGATGTTGGTGGTGGTGCTGATGGTGATGGTGATGATTGTTGTTGCTCTCTTCTCCACTACAGCTATTATCACATAAAATCACAGAATTTGCAGTGATGCCCAGAGACTCTTCTGGGCTCTCCAGGGATGCCCAGCTAGCTGCTGGCACTGAATTTCATATTCATGTCTGTCCCCTACCACATTCTTTTCCTGCTGTGCTACAGGGGAGACTCATTAATTCTGTGGCTTCACTCCATGCCGTGTGTTGAGATCATATTTAATTCAAGATAATTGTCAGAACGAATATAGGAAGAAACTAATCTGCATTGTCTGTTTGACCTTGGACACTCAATTTCCTTAAATTTTCAGTCTTCTCTCCTGAGCTAAAATTTTGCAACTTTTACTCCAACTGAGAGCAGAGTCTTTTCCCCTGACACTACCAGAAATGAATTAATTCGTGTTCATATTCATTTTCATTGATACCTTTGTCACTTGGAATGGAGGTTTCCGGTAAGAAATCATATTTAATATTGCCTTTGTCACTTTTCAGCCTTGCATTTGCATAGAGCATTCACCAGACATGCTCACCGTCACCATGGTAGCTGGATACACTATGCATTGATTAAAATACAGTCTCTCCAGGCAACATAACATTAAAAACTACTCAATCATTTCCAACTTTCTTATATTAGATCTGCAGTTGAACCCAACTTCTCTGTTCTTCCCGTGGCTGGAATTCGCACCTTATCGAACACTTATGCGGAAAGACCTTACTTGGCAAAATCAGTTGCACGCCACTTCACTTTTGCTTCTGGTCACAACAGCATGGAGACAGCACACTTCCAAGGAAACATAAGTCAAGAGAATTGATTTGCTTTTCATTCCGCCCAGGGAAGGATCAATCTGAAGGTTGTAAAAAGAGATTCAAGGGGAATGATCATTCCCCCGCCCATTTTTCTGGAGTCCTATTTTATTCAAATCTCAAATCTGTGAATTTTAATAAGCACAGACTTCTCATCAGACCTCCCGGTGTCCTACTCATGGGAAATGTTCTTCGGGGAAAGAAACTTCGCTGACATCTGTTAACCACATTTTAAATATCCTAGCTGGGCACCTCCTAGCTGGGATGGGACCGCTATAATGCCATGTAAGGCTCATGATTAACACACTTGCCCAGGTAATTCGTGAGGTCCACTCTTCATTAGAAACATCCTTGCTCTAGGCGACCGTCTTGAGACTATTCTGGGGCCCATCCACCTGAGCCTCTGTCTCTGCCACGTCCTCCTCCTGGGGGCCTAGGGAAGCTGGCCGGGTTGGATGCCCTCCCCACCCACTTTGTGCAGCTGATACCAGCCTTCATGCCAGCAGACTGACAGGCCATTCTGCTCCCTAGCTCAGCCAAACGAGGATTGTGGTTGAGGGGCATCCAAGATCGCTTCTCCAAGCCCTGGAGATTGTGTTACTAAATATTTTCATTAAGCCAGATGAGTCTAGGAGAGCCCATAGGACCTCCCCAAGCATTGTCCCCTCTGCAGGTGACAGTGATGCCATTGGCCATCCAAGCCATAGGTGACGTAGAGACAGTGCTTCCCTGTCGAGCTGACTCTTCCCGAGCTGAACAGCTTGGGAAAAATGCCACACTCCAGCCACCTGCCACCGATCCAATTCTCCACGTCCAGAATCAATACTATGCACCTGCCAGGTTGAATTAATTAACTCATGCACCTACCAGGAGACTTCTCCTTTCCAGGAGAATTCTCATCATGCCAGATGTCTTGCTTCCCTTTGGCTGTAGCTCCTTCCTGGGAACCTGGGTTGCTCTGGCCTGTCGTTGGCATAACAAAGATGCTTTGTGTCCCAACTTCTTTAGCACTGACCCTGTCATTGTAGAAATTGGCTAAGGCCAAGTCTGCTTTCTCCTATCCAACCTTTCCAGTTTCTAGAGTTGTTCTTTGCTGCCCATGTGGCTTTCAGATGTTCTGCATTCGACACCTTCTGATTCTGTGAGTTGGTGTGTACGTCAAGATGTCCTGGAAATGATGGACAAAACTAGACCAGGCTGCCTTCCTGGGGTCTCTCTGTGTCACTTGGTGGGACTCCCGTGTGGGCGTTTGTACGGTCACGTCGTGCATTTTCTTCCTGCTGGCTGGCAACATCCATAGGTACCTGCTTCTCCTCCCTCTGTGGCTTCATCTGGGGTTTTTGTGGGAAGTCAGCAGATATTCTCAGAAACATGGATGAATGCAGAGTGCCATCGCACTTCTTTCTTATGAGATGCATGAGTGTCCTGGGGCTGTTGAAATGAATTTGTACACATTGCGTGTCTTCAACAAATGGAATTCATCCTGTCATAGTTCTGGGGTCAGAAGTTTGAGATCCAGCCAGGGCAGGGCTGTGCTCCCTCCAGAGGCTCTGGAGAGGGTCCTTCCTGCCTCTTCCAGCATCTGGGGCCCCAGGTGTCCCTGGGCTGGTGGCCGCAGTCCCACCGTCTTTGCCTCCATCCTCACGGGGCTCTTCCTCTATGTCTGTATCTCCTCTTTAATCTCTTATACGCACACCTTATATTGGATTCAGGGCCACCCCCCTCCAGCATGGGCTCACTTCTAGATGTTTCACCTAATTACGTCTATAAAGACCTTTTGTCTAAAGAAGGCCATATTCTGAGGCTCTGGGTGAATATATCCTTTGGTTAGAGGCCACCTCTCTAACCAACATGCAAGGGAGGATGGAAAAGGGATCAGATACAGATGTGGTGGGGGGAATGATTCATGCCCAAATTACATAAGCCATTGATTCCTGTTCACTGACTTAGCCTGGATATTAAGTTGAATCAAATACACTCAATACCTCTTAGCAGGCAAATGAGGGAACATTGCTCACTTGGTTCAATCAATGGAGAGAAACCATTCCTTAGGTTATAGATAATTTACCTCTTTGCAGCCGCCGCCTCCACCTCAACCAATAACCTGAGATACTCTGGTGATTTTGATTATTTTTTTTCTCAATGTCAGTCTTAATTTTCATTACTTTTGAATTCATTTTGTTTTTAGCTGTAGTCAAGGAGAGCCTTGGAAATTTGCGTTAGCAGAAGTGAGTGTGTCTGTGGGGCGCCTGGATGGCTCAGTTGGAGGAGCACGTGACTCTTGATCTGGGGGTCGTGAGTTTGAGCCCCATGGTGACCACAGAGCATACTTACAAAAAACAAAAAGCCAAAAGTGCCTGTGTCTGTATGAGTCTGGATGCATCTGTGTCTATCTATGTTTATATCTATTTATTTATATCTACCTATTTCTTAAAATATATAAACAGAGATACTTATTAAATATAAATATCTAAAAGTATGTATAATATTCATAAAATGAACACATTTCCGTTTATTTACAGAGAGATGATTACATATACAGAGAGAGAGAGAGAGAGATTATTCTTCATTTTTTTTTTTAATTGTTAAATGGTGTTTTAAGTAATACAGAATAATCAATCAGCTTTCCTAGATTTGTCCAGAGAAGTTTCAGGAAGCAGGTGGTGAGTTTGGTTGGGATTTCTGAGCCAACACGTGACGCTGAGACTAGTCAGGAAACAGGTGGCGTTTATGGAGTATAGGGTGCATTACCGGGCCACTTTATGTTCTCAGTGTCCATATGTCAGGACTTGGGGTGGACATCCTGTGACTGGAAACAACTACTCATTGATAAACTCATTCCAGTCCTTTTTCGGTGTTGGGTGATGTTCACTGTTTTGATAACATGAGTAAGAGCCCGTGCTACCTTAGGAACAGCCCCAGAATGAAGAGCTTGACTCTGAGTGGACTCTGGTTGGAAATCCAGGTGGACCCCCACATCCCCCTACACCTGTAAACTTTAAACATCATCACCCCCTGTTGTTACTTCATTAAGTGAAGGAACCCCAAATGGAGCAGTCAGTGATGTTCACCATAATTGGCTAATTTACTGCTGCGGCTTCCGGTTAGCTGAGGAACTTCTCAGGGTCAGACCCTGAACTCTTTCCATTTAAATTGGTTTCCAATAAATAAATAAATAAATAAATAAATAAATAAATAAATTTCCTATCTTTGGTCGCATGACTTTAATTATTTAAAATATTTGGAAAACACGTATAAGGTGTGTTTCCAGCAACTACTAGGCATCTGATCTTTAAAATAAAAGTCAAGATTCAGCATCAGGAATGAATTGGATTTGTTGCTTAGGTTAGTAGTAGAATCTCTTGTTTATTTGTCAAGTTCTGACAGCGCCTGATGAAACCCTTGAGATTTTAAAACTCTTGATGTTCCAACTTTGGCAGCCGGGGATGAATCACTTTTGCCTGTGTTGTGCCTTGGTTCTTCCGTGGAGAATGGGTTTGATGGTTGGGTTTTCATCCATCGTTCCCTATGACGCAGACATCTGCTCATGCCCCATCTGCTGCTCTGGACAGCCTCTGTGTGCATTGACAGGTCTCCAAAACACAACAGTCACCCTTGTGCTAGGGCTCCCTGTGTAGAGCCTGCTTCTCCCTCTGCCTGTGTCTCTGCCTCTCTTTCTCTCTCTGTGTCTCATGAATAAATAAATAAAATATTAAAAAAAAAAAAAAAAAGAAGAGGACACTGTTCTCTGCAGACCTGTTGGACTGCAGCCTCCGGCACTGTGGAGAAATACCTATCTATTGTTTATAAGCCTCCCAGTCTGTGCTAATTTGTTATCACAACCCACACAGATCAAGGCATTTATATCATTCATACAATGTATTGTTTGATTTCAAAAAAAGAAAATAAGCAGGAAGACCTGTAAAGACATTGCCAGGTGATGGAGCAACATATAAGACCATTATATGTACTAAAGAATTGTTAGTAATCACTAATAACAACTATGTTTGAAATAATCACTGGCTGCATTGAGGAGATTTGGCATCTAAAGACATCCTGCCATATTTCGTGGATATATGGAAAGTAAAGGTTATTACAAGAAATTCATTGATTCGCTGGATTTTAAAGACACAGTTGACCCTTGAACAATGCAGAGGTTAGGGATACCAACACTGCCTCCTCCCCACACAGTTGAAAATCCATGTATAACTTTTTTTTAAAGAGATTTTATTTATTTATTCATGGGAGACACAGAGACAAAGAGAGGGAGAGACACAGGCAGAGGGAGAAGCAGGCTCCCCGTGGGGAGCCTGATGCAGGACTTGATCCCAGGACCCCAGGATCATACCCTGAGCCAAAGGCAGGTGTTCAACCACTGAGCCACCCAGGTGTTCTAAAATACCCCACACAGGTTTACTGGATCCTCTGCTTGGGGTCCCAGAAAGCTGAATCGAGGTATGTGTGAGGGCAGCATTCTCATCTGAGGTTGAGACCGTGGCTGTTGTGTGATTTCAGCACCTTCCATCTGGAGACTGACATCCCCACTTCCTTTGTCTCAGCTCCTAGAAAAGGCCCTTGGATCTTTGCTGTGTGGCTCTCTCTCCTGGCCCATTCACACCTGTGCTGTTGCCTTTTTTCCAGCATCGGGACTCCCTGCTGCTATTTCCATCTCTGGGGGCTTACCTGAGCGGGTAAAGACCACCACAGGATAATTCAAAGCCAATTGCTTAGAGACCTTAATTACACCTGCAGAGTCCAAATTATGTTACATTATGATGCAACCTCTTGTTGGGAGTGACATCTCTTCCTATTCACTGCCCCACCACCCCCACCAGGAGGTATGTGCACCAAGACACAGGTACCTGGGGATGGGTCCTAGAATCCAGTTCCTACACAAGCTAAGTAGGATGTATCAGTCTACCAGTGAACATGTGTGAGTTCCAATAGGGAGCATCTTGCCCCTTGCTAACATGACACTTTAAGAATTTCAAGTATAGGCATGATTATGCCTCCTTGTGGTCTCACGTGGACTACATAAAGGCGCCGGGAGATGCCCACATCTCAATATACAGGGTGTGTGAATATATTAGGTTGGGTGGCAGTGGGGAATTGGATTAGATTCAGTTCAAGTTGCTAGACAGCAGACCTTGAAGTACAAAGATGGTGCCGGCTTATGGGGATGGGCTTATTATAATCACAAGGTCCTTTTAGGAGGAAGGGAGAAGGACCTGTCAGAGACGGAGAGGCAAGGATGGAGGAAGGGTCGGAACCAGACAACATGGCCGGGTTTGCAGATGAAGGAAAGGACCATAAAGCAAAGGAGTGTGCTAGAAGCCTCTAGAATCTGGAAGGGCAGGAAAGTGGAGGTCCCATAAGGAGCACAGCTGTGTCCACACCTTGGTCTTAGCTCGGTGAGACTTAGGTCAGACGTCAGACCTCCAGCGCTGTAAGACAATGCACCTGTGTTGTTTTCAGCCACTCAGGTTGGGGATATTGGTCACAGCAGCCATGGAGAACTGAAGCGTAATAGTTGGGTATCTTATCCACACCGCGGGTTTCACCTGATGTGCAGGCACCACCTTCTGTGTGTCACTTGAATTCACTTCCGATTCTCTCCAGTCCTATGTCTCCACAAGTCGTTATGATTACTTTTCTCAGAGACCCTCAGTCCCACAATGCCGTCTTTCCAAGGGAAACCACCCTTGATTCCAGAATCAATGGAGAAGACGGACCTTTGGTCTCGGATTCCAGCAAGCCTGCTAGATGGGATGACAGTGTCTCCATCACTTAATGACCCTCATAATTGGTCTAATTGCTTTTGTCCTGCAAATACTCCTCCGGATTCATTAGTGTTGCAATTATGCGTTAGCTCAAGTTGATTTGAGGAAACCACGCTGATGCTGCCAGACATCGTTTTCATTTGGCAGAGGAGGGCCTTCCGTCTCCCTCTTGCCTTGATTTGTTTTGAATTCCTGCTAAGGTACGGGGTGAAATCAGGGGCACGTCTTCATACGGTAACACAGAAGGTCAAAGCAAAGTCCTAGAAGGCTTCCAGCGTCAGCCCATGAATCCCTAATGTTATTCATAGAAATTAGGGATTCCCAACTGCATGAAAATGTTCTGGTACGGTGGTATTTCACAGCATCGCCCATCGTTCCATTGACCCATTTATGATGATTTCCGAATGGTTGTTGTTCGCATATCATGCAGGCAGGCTTAGAGTAATCTGCTCTGTGCTTGGTCACCGCGTACAAGTAGCTAGTTGTTAGCAATCAACAGAGGGTCACGTGGCATCGGCGTGATTAGGACAAGGGCCACCGTGGACTCGTGACATGGGAAGGGAGGGTGAATAGCCTCTGTGATGTGTTTCCTCAGTCCATTGTGAGATACTGTGCCTCCTCTTTGGTCTTCACTGGTCCAGCATCCAGTGCGGGACTGGAGAGGATGCTATGCCCACAGCGCTTTTGCTCATGAACACTTAGCACGATGCAAGCCATGGCTGCAGAGCTGACTTACACCAACACGTCCACAGGTGGACAAAGCCACAAAGAGCCACGGGTCCACAGGGTTTGCCCTGCAGTGAGCCAGACCAGGGGTGTGAGTCCTGGGGCTGCCATCACGAGGCACCACAAACTGTGATGCTTTAATGACAGAAACGTATCTTCTCAAGCTCCCAAGACCAGAAGTCTGAAGCCAAGGCGTAGGCAGAGCTGGTTCCTCCTGGAGAACCCGAGGGAGAATCTGTGCCAGGTTCTGGAGGCCGCCGGCGATCCTCTGCATCTCCTACCTTGTAGACACCCCGAGAGGCACCCCATCTGCTTCACCTCCCCATGGCCTTCTCCTTGCATCTGTGTATCTGTGCTTCTTCTCTTCTTATCAGGACACCTGTCATGCTCGATTTAGGAGCCACCCTATTCCACAATGACCCCATCTTTGCTAATCCCATCGGCTGTGACCTTAGTTGTGAGTAAGGTTGCATGCTGAGGTCCTGGGAGTTCAGGCTGGAAGATACCATTCCTTGGCACCCAGGAGAGGATGTAGTTGATCCCATCACAGCCCCTTAGCACTTGGACTTTCGAACACATGTTGTGTTTCATCCACCTTATGCCTGGCCCTCCTCTGTTTATTGCTGGCCTGAATGCAGGGTGCGGCCAAGGGTCACTGCTCCATCACCGTGTGGTAAACCGGCCTGTGTCAGGCGATACGCACAGACAGATAGGATGGGATTTTTGCAGCGTGGGAACAACCAGACTCGGTTGTCTCAATTCGAGACTCCTCATTCTGTTCTTCCCAAGGGCCGGTCCAATACTGGATTCCCTGAACCTGCCTCACAGGCTGGGCGGCACTTGCATCCTCTGAGCACAGGTTTAGGAGGAAGAACAGCACAGGCGGAGAGGTTGTCTGGGGCGTCCAGGGGTGGTCCACTTCCAAATAAAAAGCAATGGGCCAAAGCAGGGGAAGACCAGGGAGGTGTGTTTTTGGAGGACTGTATGTACTGCCCCCTCCAACGTCAAGAAGAAAAAGGTGGACTTTTCAGGGGCAGGTTCTTTGGTGCAAGATTTTTGATTCCAGAGGTTTTGGGTGGGAAATCCGTACGGAATGTAAGAACTTCAGAGACCCGTGGTGTGAGTGGTCAGCCATAGGATGCTTTCCGTGGGAAGGTATTTAGCTTCAGAGAGCACACAGGCTGCCCCACAAGGATCTGTGAATCCTTCCACCCACCCCCAGACTTGAAAGCACAGAATCCTTTGCAAGATGAACTCGCATTTTCTGTACGGTTCTTGCTTGAAAACTTACAGATGCACATGCAGATGCACACTCCCACATCCACTCTGGGAAGTAGCCAAGACCAGGGACGCATGCCCCAAAGGTCTCAGGCTTCACTCTCTATCCTGTAAACAAGTCAAAACTGTTAGCATCATGGAACTAATAAAGAACACGCCAGTTCCTTAGGAGAGAAGTTCTAAAGGGTCATCAGTGAGTCAACCAGAAGAAAGTCCATTTTTGGGTGCATATTTCCAAGCCTTTTGCAACGATGGAGTCTGTGCATCTTGGGTCCACTGTAACCCTAGAGTTCATGCAGAGGGTAGGCAAGTCCACCCTTCAGATTGTGGTGCAGTTGAGGGTGGGCGGCCGTACTTTGTGCAGCCAGAATGGGCTCTGGGGCTCAACGCGATGTGATGGGGTGGCATGAAGAATGGAGGTGGCCTCAGAGAACCTTGTGTCACCTCGTACTATCCCTCCCAGTAAAAGGGACCCAGAAAAGTCCATCAAATTCTGCTAAAGTTACCACCTTTTCTGAATGTGCCAAAACTCTTAAAAAAAGACATCCCATTAGCAGAGGTCACTCTTCACTCTTGTCCACTGAGGTCACATGCCCCACTCTCCTAAATTTAGCTTTTCTAGAAAATGTTCCATGACCTGTGGCACACGATGTTCAAGTGACAGGACGCGTGACAGGCTGATGGCCATGCGGTTGTTGGGTTAAGCCGCTGGCTGTGCCCTCCAGTGAGAGGAAGGCATGGGGTGGGCGAGTGTCTGTCTCTGTGAGCTATAGAATCATTGCATTTAAAGCCGGGCTGATTCCATTTCTCTGAGTGCCTAAAAAAATCGACATAGACACAGAGAGTGGAGTGCTGGTTGCCCTTGGCTGGGAGAAGGGGATGTGGGGAGATGGTCAACAGAGGACGGAGCTTCAGGGACGCAGGGTGGACACGTTCTTGGAGATCCGCTGTACAGAGTGGCACCCCTGGTTACCACTACGGCGTCTACACATTTGTTAAAGGGCTCGATCTCATATGTTATGTGCTCTTGCCCCCAAAAGACAAGTGGATGTGCAAACAAAAAAGCCAAAGAACACGAGAACATCCTGGGATGTGTTGGCTGTGGCTGTACCCTGGACCGTGGTGATGGTTCCTTGGGTGTGTGCAGACATTCACACTCATCACATGACACACACCAAGCATGTGCACATCTGTGTGTATTGCTTATGCCTTCCTAAAGCTGGTTGGGAAAACAGGGCTGCGAAGGACCCCACACACCCCAGTACGATGCTGCTGTCCTTGCTGAGCGCCCATGAGATTTTATTTTCAACGTCTTCCTCTGCCGTGGTTGTCAGTTGTCCATGAAGAAATGTGGCAAGTGCCTTCCTCTTCACGTGGATCCCGCTGGTCTTTTGCTTCTGCTTCTGCTTCTGCTTCTTGGTGGCACAGAGCCTAGGATGACAGTCATGGCCAAGACGTCTTCTCTGTCCCCTGACGTTATGCTCAGTGGGGAGTTCCAGTTTCACATAGAAAGATGCACTTTCCAGATGCATGTATCCAGATACACTCGGTGGTGTTTCCACTCTCTGTTCTCTTCTGTTCCCGGCCTACGCTGACTGAGCAGTGCCTTGGGAGTCTGCCTCATTTGGACATTCTCTTTAATGGGAGCCTTCGCCACCTGCGTTTCTTCCTATTTTGTAGATGCTGAGTGCTTATGGACAGAGCCTCAGGTCCTGGGATCCCAAGTGAGTTCGCTAGACGACTTCTATCCACAGCACCAAAGTCTTGATGTGAAGGTGTAGCCAGGGGTATGGAGTTGTGTGTTCCTCTCTGGGTCTTTCTCTCCGGGTGGGACCACGTAGAAAAGCAGCTACGCTGTTCTGAGGTTTTCAGACATTGACAACCACATATGAAAAATGTGCCTTAGACTCGTCATGCTCCCGACCATAACAGCATTAAATGACTTCCATGAAACTACCATCAATCCCCGGCCACTCTTTTTTGTCATTCGGTCTATTGGAAGGTACACTCAACATCCTTTTCCATCTTTCCCGTCACTGAGTCTTAGTCTTTCTTAACCATAGCTCTTCAGACAATCATATAGTTTTAAAGTTTAAAGGAACACCGGAGCTAATCTTAGTAGCAAACTGAGATGTCTGTAACCCAGGTATATTAATCTTCCTAATGTTGTCAGGAATTTCTGTAAACCGGGTACGAAGAACAAGAGATTTGTTTTCCCCCAATTCTGGAGACCAGAAGTCTGAGATTGAGATGGGGCAGGACCACTGAGATCCGGAGGCTCCAGGGAGGGTCCCTCCTGCCTCTTCCGGCGTCTGGGGCCCCAGACGTCCCCAGGCTGGAGGCCGCGTCCCTCCCGTCTCTGCCTCCATCCTCATGGAGCTCCTCTTCTGTGTCTGCGTCTCTTCTTCTATCTCTTCCAAGGACCCCTGTCGTTGGATGTAGGGCCACCTCATCCAGAATGAGCCCATCTCAGAGCCTTCACTTCATCCCATCTGGAAAAGTCCTATTTCTAAGTAGGGTTCCATTCACAGATTCTGAGTGTTGGCACATGGTCGCATCTTTATAGGGACACTTCAACGATTATTCAGCACATTGTGGAGTCTGGTCACATGGCAGCTGCTGTTGGCCTTTGATGGAGTGGGTCTGGATACTTAGCTCTCATAATGGATCCTGTGGTCCAGTGGGCAGGGAAATTAGCACCACGGTGCCCCCACGCATGAATCTGCCCGTGCAGCTGTGGCCTTGGGACACGCATCCTCTGTCTGATTGAGAACTCAGGGGTCTTACTGAGAACAAAGGCACCTCCTTAGTGATGAATGAGGGAAGCTTTGCTTACCCGACAAATGCACAGCTGGGAAGACCAGTCAATTGGCTCTGCTGCCCGGAGGACACATCCACACTCTGTTCTTGGCCCGGTCTGAAGAAAGGCTCAGCATTTTTACAAGCCGGTCACACATTCCCTGAATACATCGCATAAGAAGTTTGGAAACAGTCCAACAACAACAAAAAATTGTTCCCTAAAGTATCTGGAAAAATTTTATTTCCAAAGTAGAGGTAATGATGTTTAAAAAAAAAAAAAAGAAGAAGAAGAAGAAGAAAAGAAAAAGAAGGAAAAGGAAGAAAGAAAATCCAGAAATGAGGATTATCCGTGCCTTGTGGCCAGATTTCATGTCCTGGATGACAAAGGTATTTGCCAACAACACGATGAAGTCGTGCTGCCCTTTCTATGAAAGTTAACTTCCTTCTGCTCCCGCATGTCTATTATATTCCCACAAGAGCTCATTTCCCCATTTTGAGTTTCTATGCATGCGAGAGAAACGTTTTACGAAGTGCATTAAAAGCACTACAGAAGGGACCCCAAACCATGCCCTACGTTATGAATAACGAGGCTTGAATGCATGCCAGGCCTGTCATTTCAACCCTTAGAGCATCTTCCACGGCCCCAGAACACACTGAATGAGGCATGTTGGCCTGGACGATGCTCAGTCTGAGAGCTCGTTCTTTCAAGAACAGGTCATTTCTTTAAGATGGCAGTTGATCCCGTAATTACTCAACTAAACCCCTACCAGGTGACAAGGACTATTGGCGCTTGGAGACTCATTGCTACGTTAAGACCTAAAAGGAATAGGATCTCAGAAAACCAGGCGATTCTGAGGACTAGTTAGGCTGGTCCTCCATCCTATGCTGGAAAGGCTTTCTTATAAGGATGCCCGTCATCGGAGTTAAGGCTCATTCAACTCCACTCTTCAGGGTAAAATCGTGTCTCCCACCCCCTCCAGAAGACACGTTGAAGTCCTAACTTCTGGCGCCTGTGAATGTGGCCTCAATTGGGCATAAAAGAGCGCCCATTCTTTCAAATGCATCCTGATCCTTGTTTTCCAGAAGACTCCACCATCTAATAAGTAGCATACTATGCACTAATTATGCATTTGTCCCTTTGATGTGATACCCAGCCACTGTGCCAGGATTTTCAGTTGTCTGGGTCGTGCTTCTGTCCATGGTTTTATGCTGTGGGATTCCCAGAGGCAGCACTTTATGGACCCATCCATGGGGTTGTTAGGGGATCTGCACATGAAACATTATGAGAAGGACAGATCTTTCTAGAATGTCAGGCTCCCGATGCCATCACTCACTGCTCAGTGGGTGGCAGCTGTGGCAGGTGCTGTATTAACTAGGTGATGTATGTCCCATGGACACTTGGGTGGCAGGTGTCATCAGCCCTCATCTCTAAAATGTTCTGGGATGGTTATTTGTGTGTGTCAGCTTGACTGGGCCACAGGGTGCTCAGGCATTGGGCCAAATGTGATTCTGGATGTGCCTCTCAGGGTCTTTCTGGTTGAGATTAGCATTCGACTCAGTGGTCTGATGAAATGCATGGTCCTCCCCGGTGTGGGTGGGCCTCATATAATCAGTTGAGGGCCAGAATAGAACGAAGAGGCCGACTAGGAGAGACATTCCTGCTGCTTGCTGTCCTTCCAGTTGGGACGTTGGCTTTCTCTTGCCTTCAGACTTGATCTGAAATATCGGCTCTTCCTGGGTCTCAAGCTGCTTGCCTTTGGGCCAAAACTTACAGTGTCAGGCCCTGGTTCTCCACTTTGGGACTCAAATTTGAATTTATAGCATATCGGCTCTCCTAGATCTCCAGCTTGCCTACAGATCTTGGGACTTCTCAGTGTTTATAATTGCATAAACTAATTTTTTTTGAACTAATTCCTTACAATAAATGCCTCCCCGTGTGTGTGCACAAACACACACATACACACACCTTAGCGGTTCTGTTTCTCTGGAGAACCCAGGCAAGCCCATCCAAACACCCCAGTGGCTCCCAGACAGCCTGGCCCCAACCCAGCCTCCCCTCCTGCCCTATTGCCCCTGAGTTCCTTCCTTTCTCAGGACACAGCAGTGGCCTAATCACCGGCACCTCAAAGGAGCACATCCCATCTGTGTGCTTGGGCCTTCAATCTACCTGAGAACCTTTGCTGCAGCTCTTCCAGTGGAACCAGCCATGTGTTCCTCACCTGGTGCTTCCTGATGTTGCTCATGGCCCCAGGATGGTACATCCTCTGCTGGTTTGTTTGATGAGCAAATTGGATCTCTTCTCTGAAGTCTGGTTGTCTGGTTCTTGGGACGCTCATCATGTTCTTCTGGGATGCTCATTGTGTTGTTCATCATCCTTTTTGGGGATGCTCATTATCCTGCTCCAGGATGCTCATCTTTGTCTTCTGGGGCAGGCATCATCCTGTTCTGGGATAGTCATCTTCCTCTTCCGGGGTGGTCTTCATCCTCTTCTGGGATGGTTATCATCCCATTCTGGGATTCTCATCTTCTTCCTAGATGGCCAGCATCCTCTTTTTGGGTGGTCATTGTTCTGCTCTCAGTTGGTCATTATCTTGTTCTGGGTTGGTGATTGTCCTCTTCTGGGATGGTTATTCTTCTGTCTCGTTCCTCTTTCTCTCAGACCCAGAGGGGTCTGAACAACAGCCCCTGCCCCTCCACGACCCATCCACAAAAGGAACTCTGAAAGCTCATCTTAACACCTGCCCATTGAGGGTCAAAGAAATGATTCCTAGATCTTAGAGGTGGGTGAGATCTGAGATACGATAAGATCCAGCTCCTTGGGGATCCCCAGGTGGCTCAGCGGTTTAGCACCTGCCTTCAGCCCAGGGCATGGTCCTGGAGACCCAGGATCAAGTCCCAGGATCAAGTTCCATATTGGGTTCCCTGCATGGAGCCTGCTTCTCCCTCTGCCTGTGTCTCTGCCTCTCTCTCTGTCTCTGTGTTTCTCATGAATAAATAAATAAAATCTGTAAAAAAAAAAAAAAGATCCAGCTCCTTCATGTCACTAGTGAGGAGGAGTGTGTTGGTTTCCCATGGCTGCTGTAACAAAGTCTACCCAACCAGGAGACTTAAAACAATGCAAACTTATTTTCTCCAAATTCTGGGAACCAGAAGTCTGAAATCAAGATGGTGGCAGGGTTGGTTCCCTCTGAAGGCTCTGGAGGAGGGTCCTTCCTTGCCTCTTCCAGCTTCAGCTGGCTCTCAGCTACGCTTGGTCTTTCTTGTCTTGTAGACACATCACTCCATCCTCTGCTTCTGCCTCCACTTTGCCTTCTCCTGTGTGTCAGTGTCCCTCTTCTGATGAGGATGCCAGTCATTGGATTTAAGACCCCCCCTAATTCAAGTAGGGCCTCATCATATCTCAGTTCATCCTTGAAGACCCCATTTCCCAAATACATTCTCATGCACCAGTCCCGAGTGGTCACATCTAGGGGGCCAGGGTTCAACCCACTGCACTGAGGTCCTGGGCTGGAATCGGAGTGGACATTAGATCATCAGCCACTTGACCTGCAAATGCACTGTCAGCCTATTGCCAGGACCCATCACGTTCATAATAAAGCCATCATCCTATTTAGATAATAAATAGCAGCCTTGTGGAGGATGCTGGCTTGCATTGTTCTTCCTTTCTGACAATTCTCTTTTGTACTTTAGTTTATGGCAAGAATAGACACACACATACACACACACACACACATACAGGCACACACACCCCTACAATTTACAATGCCTCAGCTACCCCGCTGCATTCAGCCCCTGTGGCCCTATAGAATTAGGGAAGAAAGGAGTCACATGGTCGGCTAATTCCATCTTTCCGCCTGAATCAGAGTCACCTGTGAAGGAGGAGGAGGGAACTATTTCTTCTGCAGAAAAACAAGACCCCAGGAAAGTCGCCTTTTATTTGTGTTTTGGTGAAAACATTGTGGTGACAATGGTGGCTATGGGTAAGTTAGTAAAAAAAAAAAAAAAAAATCACAGAGAGGTAAATTTCACATCCTCAGGGGAAGACTGAATTCTTTTAAGACTCACTGATCTATGCCCTTCTTGGAGTTGACCTGGAATAACAAAGAAAAAAGCAAACAAACACACAAACCACAATCGTACAATACGTGAGGATTGTCCCTGCAGGGGTAGAAATGAGGGACACACACCGGGTTTTCCAGCCAACTACAAATAGCTCAAGGAGGGAAGGAGAGTGTTTTGGAATATGCCAGCCCTTTCTACGGTGGAAGTAGGTCATTATTTTGTCAGTGTGGAGCCTCAATACCTGAAGCACAGAAATGCATTTGAGAGTCATAGTGGGTACAGTGGCACTTGGCTGTTTGGAACCTTATTCTTTATTCTCTTTTTTAAGATTTTATTTATTTCACAGAGAGAGAGAGAGAACAGAAGCAGGCAGAGCGACAGGCACAGGCAGACAGAAGCAGCCTCTCTGCTGAGCAGAGCCCCCAACTTGGGGCTCGATCCCAGGACCCGATCATGACCTGAGCCAAAGGCAGATGCTTAACCAACTGAGGTACCCAGGAGCCCCAAGGAAGCTTATTATTGTTATTATTATTTTGCATTATGTAAATAACTTCCTGCCACAGATCGGAGCGCTTACCTAGTGCCCGCAGATCGCATCCCCACTTGGAAGTTCATGCTTTGTGCACTCACAGGATCCCCTTTGACACCTGCTCAACATTTTCCACGAGCATGCAGTCCACTGGCCTCATTGGGGTCGGCGCCTTCTCAGGAAGATGCAAGTGGTGCCCTCTATTTTTGGAAGGCTCTGTTTATTTTTAAATGAAACCAGATGTGGGTAGTTTAGAGCCAAGAATGCTCATCACCTGGGGAGGTGGTGGGCCGTCACCTTGGTTGGACAGGTGCGTGGGAGGGGCAGGTTTGCAGACACAGGGAGGGTCTTTTTCTTCCCTACTCACTGCCCAGGTCTCTCAGACTTGCTGTGGTCAGAAGGCCAGATGAACACCTCCTTGGGCTGAGGAGCTGTTGATGGTTTCTGTCTGTCCTCATCGTCCTCCAACACCTTCCAGCCGGTGTGCCCTGCTTTCAACACTTCCTCCTCCTGGACTCCCTTCTCCCCACCTCTACCTGTTAAACATGCTACATCTGTTTCCCCACCAGACACCTCATCCATGAAGTCTCCCAGGGATCCTGGGTGGAATCTGGCCCCTGTCTTCCATGTCTGTTTACTTTTCCAAGGCACTTGTGTCATGTGTCGAGCATCCTGCATCCTCCTGTGGGATCTGCAAGGATGCACCCCATCCACACCATACCAGGCACTTGGGAGCCTCTCAAAGGATCTCATCTCAATGGCCGCCTGGTGGTCGAGCCCTGGAGACCTCTCACCTTGAGCTTCAGCTTTGTCCCCTTTCTGCCACCCTGATAGTTTATATGTCCACGGAGACTCTGTCCAGCCACGGCCTAATTTGACAGCTCCTCTTTAGAGCTGTCATGTTTCCGATGGGGTGCCAAGGATTTCCTGCTCACAAGGCAAAGCAATAGAGCTTGAAGGACTTTGCAAACCAGTTATTGAAATGAGAGGAGGGGGAAGAGGAGGGGGCTGTGGTAATAAGGAGCGAGCCCCGACTGTGAGATATACATGCAACTCAAGGTCAGCAGAGAGGACTTTCCATTTACCTGTGAGCCTAGAAGAACCAGGTGTGCCGCGTGGGATGAGCAGGTGACATGATTGAAATGTCGGAGCTGCAGATCTCTATCTTTGCAGACAGCTGACTTTTGGAGGGGTTGTTCTGCATTTTCATACCACTCAGGCTCAGGCGAGGGTGACCTGAAGTCCCAGGGATACCGGGTGGGGAAGGAGACAAGCTGAACCAAAGTTGGATTTCATCATTCAAGGGGGCGTCTTGCCCAGATGGCTCAGAGGGTGCACACGGTTCAGCCAGTCATTCGTGAGCCTAGAAGTGGGGATGGGAGGGAGGTCCGTATCTGGCCTGACACAGAGGAACAGGTGGGGCATGGTGAGTCTTGTGTAAGGGAGATGGCATTGGTGGGTTCCTAGAGGGAAGGTGTTTCCTAGAACACAAAAGGGTAGACGGTTTCTCCCCACTCAGTGTCTTCTAGGAGCACAGGTGCTATGGACTGAATGTGTGTCTCCCCAAAATCCATGTGTGGAAGCCCTGACCTCCATGGAGGTGGTATCAGCAGGTGGAGCTTTTGGGAGGTGGTTAGGGTGCCATGAAGCCATCAAGGTGGGACCCACACACACAATGGATTAGCGTCCTCATGAGAAGAAGAAGGGATTGGAGCTCTTTCCTCATCACACATAGACCCAACAAGAAGATGCCCTCTGTGACCCAGGAAGCAGGTCCTCACTAGACAGGACACCTGCAGATGCCCTGACCTAGGACATCCAGCCTCCAGAACCATGAGAAGTTACCTGTTTTGTTTTGTTTTTAAGCCACGCTTTTGGGGGCGCCCTGAATATGCAATGTTGTCCTGGTTAGTTTCTTACCCGCCAACGCACACGCTAATAAGCGCTCTGGAAAGTCGAGCGTTTCCCCGCGCTCGACGTGGGTGGTGGGCTCGCCTCCGCGGGGGGGGGAATCAGATGCGACAAAGAGCGGGGAGTTTCACTTTACAGAGAAGGCAACGTCCCTTTGAAAATATTCTTAAAGAGTAGGTACGTGTAAGCATGAGATCAAAACTAATTATCTTCTGCATTTTGAAGCAATGATTTGAATTTCAATGTGCCCTTAAATTTTTCTATCATAATTCATGCATATGAAAGACGTAGCAGATAATGGAATGAACGAGTGTGTACCTGCCGTGTGGTTCTACCAAATCTGCCCATTTTGCTGCAGGAGTTTTAGATTGTGTTTGTGTGTGTGAAATAAGATGTTTCAGGTGCCGTTTTTGTCCTGTATATTCCTCCCCAATTATTTAGTTATCCCGCAGAAAAATGACTC
The DNA here is from genome assembly GCA_032313775.1 of Urocyon cinereoargenteus. Lineage (NCBI taxonomy): Eukaryota > Metazoa > Chordata > Mammalia > Carnivora > Canidae > Urocyon > Urocyon cinereoargenteus. The sequence continues at coordinate 117,943,281 of CM063496.1, forward strand.
CATACCTTAGGTCAATATTGTTCTGCACGGTTTAGCGATGCTTCATCTGTGCGTTGACGGGGTGGAAGGGAAAGATGCATTCCTCCTGTTCTTATTTGCACTTCTCAAATGATGCTTCAATTTAAAACTAATTATCTAAGGAAATAGCATCTCTCTGGCTCTACTGCTGAAAAATGCTCTTCTGGGAAAGCCTGGATTGTGGTGTTAGCAGTTTCTGGTGCGAGCTGTGCCGTTCGCTGATGGGGCGCCTGCACCTGAGGGCTGGGTGGTGTCTGGGCATTTGCAAAAATGGCCATTTTCAGACCAGAAGTGGGTCATGGGCGTCTCCAGCAAACCTTCGAATCAGCTCTCTGGGGAGCAGGTGCGACTGTGCACCCACGTTCGCTTTGCAAAGTCAGACACAGTCAGGAGGATATTGCATATAAAATTAATCCAGGATGCGGGCAGAGAGAGCCCCGTGATCTCTTGATGAAATCCTGCACCCTGGTCACATGTTGATACTAACTGTAATCTCCTTACGGGTTAACAGAAATACAGTTGGAGAGAGTTTTCCCACCCGATGTTTGTGGAATGCACACTGTCTGCTCTGTGGTCCCCTTGCTTTCCACCCAGGCCTGACCACCTGGAATAGTCGGGTCCTCACGATTCCCTGAATGCTCATCAGGTTAAGGGTCGTGCATATGTTGGGATTTCTCCATCTCATCCCAGTTTGGGGGAACTCATGGGTCCATCCATCGTCAGTGCTTGGGGGCCTCCGTGGGGGTCCATCCGTTGTTAGAGCTTGGGGTCCGTGAGGGTTCTCCCGAGGGTAGAAGACAGGAGGTTGCCGATTTTGGATTTGCTTCAGAGACAAGTTTTCAAGCCAAACTCTTTGAGTATATAGGAATGAAGGAAAAATCACGGGAAGGTAGCCTTGAAAACAACCCCAAAACTCCCCTTTAATATGGACAGCGTGTAGTCTCATGGATGATCTACTGCCTCTTCTCTTTGTCTTTGTGTACGTGGGCCAGCGATCCGTTCCAAATGTCAAATAGACCCACTCGGCTTTAATTCAACACAGTAAGATTGTACTGATGATGATTCTAGATTCCACGTTGCTGCACGGCCATCCTACAAAAACCACTCGGTGGGTCCGGGGATGGTGTCCACAATGATCTACAATTCTCTGAAGAAGCTACAGAAACGCTTCTTCCTGTTCCAGCTTGGGATCCGTGTGAGGTTGGATCTCCTTCAACACAAACGACATGTTGCAACATGTGCAACGCAGACGTCGACGGGGAATCCAGCGGTCTTCTCTTAAGCCGCATGTTTGCAAAAGTGTGAGGCATTCTGAACGTCCCAGTCTACGCCCAGAACACATACGGCACGTCTCCCGTGTATCGCCGTCAAGGAGACGTTTGGCTTGTACTATCCACTTCTGCAACCCATCTCTTGCCACGGGTTCTTCCTGTTGAAACAAGGCTCGGCTCAGTCACATACATGGTTGGAAAGGGAGGAGTATTTTCATAGCTTTTTTTTTTTTTTTTTTCCGGAAAATTGTGGCGAATCTCTGATGCTGCTCCAACAAGTGGTGGTTTTGTAAAGACGAGTGGCCTGGTGGAATCTGGAGTCTTTAGCAGTGGCGGTGACAGGGATGTGTCTGTGACATGCAGCCAGAGGGACCTGCTGTGGTTTGTGATCACTGGGGTGAGTCACTCCATCTTTAGTTCAGGAGCAACTCCCTGTCGTGAAGGAGGAAGTTCTGAGAGCCCCTCAGGTGGCGGCGTTCTCGGGACTCATTCCACAAGTGTCACTGAGCATGCTCTACACACCTCCATTGTGTGCAAGTGAGCGGCCAGCCCCAGACACCCTGCTCTCCTGGAGCTCCTGGCTGACGTGACGGACCTGGGGTCCTCTCCCTGTATCCCCTGTGTGGAGGCTGTGCAGGAGGGATGTGTGTCTGCAGGGGATGTGGGCTCAGCACCTCCATCCCAGGCCAACCTGTCCTAGCCTGGACCCTGTGTCTCTACCCCGAGTTCTTGTAGGACAGATACACCTGTGTCATGGATGTGGGCTTAGCGCCTCCATCCCAGGCCGACATGTCCGAGCCTTGACCCTGTATCCCTACCCCAAGCTCCTGTAAGAGGGATGCCCCTGAGCAGTGGACATGGGCTCAGTGCTTCCATCCCAGGAGGACCAGTCCTAGCCTGGGCCCTGTATCTCTACTCCGAGTTCCTGTAGGAGGGATGCCCCTGTGTCGTGGACATGGGCTCAGTGCCTCCATCCCAGGAGGACCTGTCCTAGCCTGGGCCCTGTATCTCTACCCCGAGCTCCTGTAGGAAGGATGCCCCTGTGTAGTGGATGTGGGCTCAGTGCTTCCATCCCAGGAGGACCTGTCCTAGCCTGGACCCTATATCTCTGCCCCGAGCTCCTGTAGGAGGGATGTCCCTATGTCGTGGATGTGGGCTCAGTGCCTCCATCCCAGGCCGACCTGTCCTAACTTGGATCCTGTATCTCTACCCCGAGCTCCTGTAGGATGGATACACCTGTGTAGTGGACATGGGCTCAGCGCCTCCATCCCAGGAGAACCTGTCCCAGCCTGGACCCTGTATCTCTATCCCGAGCACCTGTAGGAGGGATGCCCCTGTGTCGTGGACGTGGGCTCAGTGCCTCCATCCCAGGAGAACCTGTCCTAGCCTGGACCCTGTATCTCTATGCTTAGCCCCCACACCTGCCCAGTAGCCCCCAACCTGCCTTGTGTATGAGGGAGTCTCTGTGTTTTGGACATGGTGCATGCAATGCACCTAGCACATGGATTGGGCGGCCTGGTGCACCATTGGTGCCCATCAAATGCTCACCAACAGCATGGCACAACACTGAGGTTGCTTCTTGAGCCGCCATATGCAAACACTTTGAGTTTTCCACGTTGGGCTCTTTGGGTGTGGCTTTTCCCACAGAAGAGAAGCAGCATTTTTTTACAAATGTCTTACATTTTTCCAAATGTGTGGCCTAAGAGAAAACAGCCAGAGTCTCCCATGGATGTCGGTATTCCCCGTGTTGCAGTATGTTCCCGTTGAAGAAGATCCAGTTTCGCACATGTAGCTGGAAAACAGAGCATTTTGCTTCTTCAGGTAATGGTGGGTTATCTTTGACACCATCCTCAGACCCACCAAGTGGTTGTTCTACGATGGCCAAGCTGCAGCATCAAATCCAGAATCATCATCAATGAGATTTTCTTATTCTGCTCAGTTAAAATCGGTCGGCCTATTTATCGTTTGGAACGGATCATTTCTGCATTGGTCCTTTGGAAAATATTGATCTGGTGACTTACCGAGACCTATTTCATTATACGACATCAAGAAAAAATACATGTTTCAGTTCAGCCCCTGGTCTTATCAGAGAAGCCTAGGCCTTGGAAAACTATCGAGCTCCTGGTGCCCCATACAGAGTTTTCCAGAATTTTGAATTTCTCTTGAAAGCTCGACTGTTGTCACTGGCGGCGGTAAATGCTGTCATTTGTTTTCCTTGAAGTGACAAGCTCACTGTGTTTGTTTTCAAGAAAATGTCTGCCAGATACCCAACTCGCAATAACCATAGTTTGTCTATCAGTTGCTCTTCCAAGCAAAACTGATGTTTCCTGAGGAAAAGCAGCCAGTTTAGCCTCCAACGGAAGCAGCCTGCCAGCCACCAGACGTCAGTGCGCGGTAGATGTGCTTTCTGTATACTTTCCGTTTTGTCCCACAGGACGTATATAGTTGACCCCTGAGCGACATGTATACAGTTGACCCTTGAACGACACGGTTCATAGTACTAAGATGATGATGGTCCTGACTGCATGGATCTCCCGCCACCTCCCACCCAAGTACCTGTGGCCACGCTTGGAGAAAACATTGATCTGATGAACACTGAGTTTTGGTTCAACATGACCAGTGCTCATCATGGCAGACATGCATTGGCACCAGCATCCGCTCACGGGTACTAGGAAGACACCCTCCTTGGGAGGATGCGACCCTGGAGTCTGACTCTGGCACCTCCTATCACCTTGTCCTTGGGTTCCATGAGCATTGACCTTCCCCTTTAGCTTTAGCTTTCTCGTACCGCAGATAAATACCCAACATTGGCTTTGGCCATGCAGTGCTTCCTTCTTGAGTCTGATCTTGTCATGATTTAGTTTCATTTCTTTCCACCACCAGGCACTGGGTGCTTCCAAGAATTACATTTTGTTTTAGGGTCTTTGCTCCAGGGACCTTCACCTGGAGCGCTGATGGGCTTTTATCTTACTTTCCCGAAGTATGTGCTGTGGGTCCCTGTGCTTGCCTATATCATCCTCATAGGGCTGGGCTTTGGGTTTCGTGGCAGAAAGACCTGAGTGCCTCTTCACCTTCCATGACATCTTGGTCAAAGTCAGCCTGCCCAGTTTGGGGATGTCCTTGCACTGAGAAGCTCCCATGATGTTTCTCGTCTTGCTGGTGTGTGACCACATGTCCATCCCCCCCTGCACCATTGAGAGGTGCCAGATACTGATTCACAGCCATGTCCAAGGTGAACACATTGCTACTGGGCCATTTACCTGCAGGTCCCACTAGTGTCTATTTTCTTCCAACTGGGAAGCATACCTGCCACTCTTATGTCCCCTCCCACATGCATTTTGTCCCACTCAACCCATTAGATGCACCTATTCTGCAGCTTCTCAAATTTCAGTTGGGTGTCTAATTCTTCACACACACACATAAAAAAACCCAAAACAAAAAACAAAAATATCCTAAATACCACATGATAATCAGGACTGAGTCTCCAAGTAAAAGGGAGTTAGCGTGCAGATTTAAGGCACCTACCAGAGACCCATCACCTTCTTTGAAATAACCCCGAGCAATTGGAGACTCCAGAGGGACTGTCTGGTTCCCAGCTCCCCAGCTACCCTTCTGTCTACGCTCAGCCACCCGCCCACTGAGTCAGCGTTTGCTGGAGCTTTTGCAGAATCAAAGTCTGCAGTTGCAGAGTAAGGGAAATCATTGACTTGAGTATTTCAGAATTGGGACTGACAAGTGTCACTCAAAACTAACGTCCCCAGTGAGGACCCGGATCCAGAACACACATCAAGTGTCAAGCAGTTTCCCAGAAGTTAGGCTGTGCTCTCAGACTCGACACCAGTGCAGGGTTCTCCACAAACCATACAATGCCCCCAAATTCAGAGCCATCCCAGGTTCAGTGGCTGCAGGTTGGTGGCGCTTCCCAACGAGAAGAGCTCGGTCCAAGCCAACTGCAGTTTTGTGTTATCGTGCAGCGTTCACTGCAGAGCTGCCGGGGCGCCCTGGGCGTATTTTAGGATGCTGACGGTTGCGGAATTTCTAGAATCGGAATTAGTCATGGCGCTCGGTCAACCCTTTCAAGGATGTTGCCTGTGAAAAGGTCACTTAGGTGGCCAACTGATACAGCTTGTCCATCCCCACCAGATGGGAACGAACCAAGAAAGGGAGTGACTCGCAGCTGCCTGCCTCTCAGAAGATTGCTCTCTCTGATTTTTTAAAAGACCCAGGACACAAAATGAAGGATGAGGCGGAGCCTGAGCTATGGGATGATACTCATGAGACTTTGCAGTCTGAGGTGCCCCTCAACGTCCCCTTTATACATAATTATGTGGTTAACATGGATCCTATGGATAGACATTTTTACAGAGGCAAAAATAACCCACTTGGCTTTCATGGATGGTCCAACCCAGATTTCTGGTTCTCTACAAGAGAGTTTTTGTGGAAACCAGTGTGGATGCAGTTCTGTGTACTGAGGATTGCATGAACTCAGCATTGCTCCTGAATGGCAAACTAGAATTCAGGACAAGTTGCTGCCGGGCTTCAAGCAGGACACATTTAAGTCAAAGAGTATTGTGGTAAACAGAGTAAAAATCCTGTGTCTGTGTGGTTTGGAGTGCACGTGGCGGGGTGGAGGGGTGCCAGGGGTCCCTGAGCGGGAGGACTCCAAACTAAATGAGATTGTAAATGCCGCTGATGCCTCTACAAGTTAAAAAGGTGTATGAATGTATCAAGATAGGAGTTTCACAAAAATGTTGGGCATATGAGTGATCATAGGAGAAGCCGTTCCCGTCCTTGACGTCTGCACAGGACAGCTGGCACCAGGTGTGCAAACAAAGATGTGCCCACACACTTTTGTGGCAGCGTGATGCACAACAACCAATGCACGGAAGCCCAAATTCCCATCAGCAAAGGAGCAATGGTCAAGCAGAATGTGGTCCATCAACACACGATGGAATTCTACTCAGCCACAAAAAGTGACTGTTTTTCTTTGTCATAACAGCTTTATGGATGTGTAATCATATGTCCTAAAGTTCACTTATTTTTAATACACTCACTATCACCACTGTCTAATTGCAGAATGTATCCCTGGCATCCCCCCCCCCAAGAAAGAAACACCATGTCCATTTACAGTCGTGGCCATTAACCCACCCACTCCCCACTACCTGGCAACCACTTATGTGTGTTGCCTTTTATGACTGGCTTTTCTCACTTTAGGTAATGTTCCAGATTCACCCACCTAACAGTGCGTAGTCTGAGCTTCCTTCCTTTTTTATGGCTGTATAATGTTCCATCGTATGGGTGGATCACATTTGTTTTTCCTATCATCTGTTGATACACATTTCAGTTCTTTCCACTTTAAATAATTTACTTAAAAATGGCATGTTCTGTTATGTGCATTTTAGCACAGAGAAACAGGAGGCTACGTTCTGAGAGCTTGGGACATACCAGTGACTTAACAACATGTGAAGTTTCACGCCACAGGGATTCATTGAGGTGGACACCTTAATTACCTTTATGTCATGGTTGAGGAATGGAGATATTGATAAGCCAAGTTGCTCACAATGCCCTGAATGGTGAATGCTGGGCTGGGATTACAACCAGGCACCTCAGTCTTCCCAGGAAGACATCCCCACTCCTCTGCAAACATATGTTTGCAGGCACCATATGTATGAACTCCCCCATGAACACTAATACTACTGTCATCATGACCTCAAGAATGGAGTTTGATCCTAACTGGCTGCACTGGTGGAACGTTATAAAAGGGGGGACCATGGGTCCTAAGAGGCCAGACCATGAGTAGACAGGCAGCTCAGATGGTGGAGGATCCTAAAAGGGGGGACCATGGGTCCCCACAGGCCAGACCATGAGTAGACAGCTCAAATGGTGGAATGTTCCAGAAGGGGAGGGCAACTTGGTCCCAACTGGCCAGACCATAGGTGTCAACAGGCTACACCATGAGTGGATAGGCAGTTCAAGTAGTTGAATGTTCCAGAAGGTGGGGGAGGGGGGACTATGGGTCCCAGTAGAGCACACCATGAGTTTCAATAGGCCAGACCATCGCTGGACAGGCAGTTCAGGTGGTGGAATGGTCCACAATGAAGGATGAGATAGCACCTTCATGAACGATGAAAGATTAGGGCATGTTAGAGGGATACTGTGGGAAGGACCACAGGTGGGATTGGCGTGCATTATGGTGAGTGTTGGTCTCTCATGATGGAGAAGCTTCCAGAAGGTTGTTGAACACCTGTTTTCAGTGGGATGTGTCCGGGGAAAAAACATGTTGGGTGGAGAAGGGGTTTCCTGAAACCTCTCCTGTGACTTCTTTTTCCCTTCCTCCTTCCTCTGTTGTTTTCTGGAAGGGACAGATGTTCCAGAATCCTGCACACCTCCACACTTTGATTTTAGAATATGTCCTCCTGGCTCCTGACACCCACAGGCTGCTCTGAATTGGGGTGAGGAGAGCACGATCCAAGCCTTGCCTTTCCACTCACTCAGGTTGGAACTGGGGCCAAGTCATGTGCCTTGGCCCACTATGGCTTCCCCATCTGTGGGCCTTGGCTTCCCTATCTGTGAACCCTCATAGTGGGTTTGAGGGTCAGAGGGACCGTTGACCTGAAAAGATTTTGTTGTGTTCAAAGTGCCTCTTACAGAGTAGCTATCCTCATGATCAGAGTGTATTGCATGTGTCTACTGACAGAGGAATCTTCTGGATGGTTAGTGCATTTCTGTTGCTGACTGAAAGCTGGATCCAAAGATATGGCAAAGCATCGTTCACTTTTTAAAACATTTTCCTGGATTCTGTAATATCCACAGAAAATGTTTGGAAAATATGAATATCTTATATATGTTAATATTTGTAAACCAGTGTTTCTCAGCCTCAGCACTGCTGACATCTGGAGCTGGCTGCCTCTCTCACGAGGGGAGTCCTGGGCATCGTAAGGTGTTGAGCAGCATCTCTGGTCTCCACCCAGCACATGCCAGGAGCACTTCCCCCCCACCCCCCGCAAGACATGACAACCCAAAATGTCTCCAGATATTGGCTAATATTATCAGGAAGGCAAAATTTCTCCCACTTGAGAACCACTGTGAGGCAGATAAATAGGTGATAGAAGATAGATGATAGATAGATAGATAGATAGATAGATAGATAGATAGATAGATAGACAGACAGATGGAGGTGATAGATAAGATACATACTACATAGATGATAGATGATAATAGGTAGATATAGATGGACTTGTGGATAGATGGGTGGATGGATGGAGATGATAGGTATATACATAGATGATAGATGTAGAGATGGATGGATAGATGATAGATAACAGATATAGATGGACTTATGGTAGATGGATGGATGGTTAGAGATGATGGATGGTAGATGGAAAGATACAAACATACATAGATAATAAATAAATGGATGGTAGATGATAGGTAGATACATAGATGTAGGAATAGATGGATGGATAGATAGATGCGATGGATGGATAGATAAAAGAGAGATAATAGGTTGATATAGATGGACATATGGGTAGATAAATGCATGGATGGGCAGAGATGATAGATCACAGATAGACACGTACACACACACACAAAAAGATAGGCACATACATAAAAACATACGTAGATGATAGATACATAGATGAAAGAAAGAAAGAAAAGAGAAAGAAAAAGAAAGGAAGGAAGGAAGGGGAAAGAGAAAGAAAAAAAAGAAAGAAAGAAAGAAAGAAAGAAAGAAAGAAAGAAAGAAAGAAAGAAAGAGAAAGAAAGAAAGAAAGAAGAAAGCATCTCTATGCTAAAGCGGAACTTCTCAGTCTTGGCTTTATTGACATGGGGGCTACATAAAGTCTGTGACACACCCGTCCTGTGCCTTCTAGGATATTTTTTTTATTTTTATTTATTTATGATAGTCACAGAGAGAGAGAGAGAAGCAGAGACATAGGCAGAGGGAGAAGCAGGCTCCATGCACTGGGAGCCTGACATGGGATTCGATCCCAGGTCTCCAGGATCGCGCCCTGGGCCAAAGGCAGGCGCCAAACCACTGCGCCACCCAGGGATCCCTGCCTTCTAGGATATTGAGCATCAATCTGCCCTCTACACAACGGGTGTCACATAGTGTGCACTCCCTATCCCGGTTGTGACAACCAAAAATGCCTCCAGACTTGCCAACTGTTTCTTGTGGGAAAGAGGAGAGAGCACAACACGCCATCTTTGAGGACCACTGATAGCGAGTCCAGTTCTTCGGAGCATGGCTGCCTTAGAACTGCAAATGGCCGGGGCTCAAGACCTAAATGCCCTCTGAGGCTCTGGGAAGGGGGCCCCAGTCCAGTGACCCTGGGAAGAGTTTACACCTGTAGGTATCACGTATGGCAATTTACATCCAGTGAGAGGTGGGACCTCTCCGTCCCACCAAACACTCACCCTTCACATCAACACCCTCTGTGTCTTGGGGCCTTGGGCCAGTCACGTGCTGAGCACTTTTCCTGCACAACCCCTTCTCCATTGGAAATAGCTGCACATCTAGGACTCCAATCGGGTGAGTGAGGACATGGGTGGCCCAGGGCCAGCCCTCCTCCCCTTATATGCAGATTTGTTCTTGGAACGGTGATAAAAATGGCAGCATGATGCCAACATACGAGATGAGAGACCCCGAGATCATGCCACCCACAGTTGGATGTATCTATGTCATTGGTCGTGCCTCCTCCTCCTCCTGTGTGCTGGAGGCAGAGCACAACACCGGTGTCTCTGTTGAATAGGCTCTTCCCTGGGAACCTTCCATGGATGGATTGAGGGACTATCGATAAAACCAAGATGAGCTGTGCCATCTGCGCCCCTCAACCACAGCCTTGAAAGTGAGCGACCCCAAGGAAAGTCAGTTAAACAGTGTAGACCCGCCCGACACTTGCAACACCACCAGCCGGACAGCACCACCATGTCTACAGCGTCTTTGATGTCCTTCCTTCCGCGGATCCTTCTACCCACCTGCACCACCTTCCCTTCTTCGAACTTGGGGATGGATGGATTTTGAAATTTCTTCTGATGGTATTAAAACATCAGAGTGTTTATTTTAAGCTATTTGCCAGCGGTGTCAAGGATATGCTTGCAGGGCCCATTGTCGTCAGTCATGTAATCCCATCTTTTTTTGATATGTGGTCCCCGTAAGCATCATTAGCTGAAGCACGTATTATGGACCTGGCACTTCTCCTAGGGAAGAAAATTAAGCACTAATTGAAGAAAGAATTAGAAGCTCTGAATTCACAGAAATGCAGCCACCCTCTGTAATTAATTTTTGAAGGAAAGAAAATTAAATGCTTTGCCACTGGGTGAACATCCCCAGCATTTTTATTAGATGTTGCATTTTCTGGCTCTTCAATTGAAAGTGCCTCTCATCAGCCTGTCAATCAAGAGGACTTATCCAGCTCTGCTTTGTCTGCTTGAATCACGAGAGTCAAGATTTTAGTGGTAGGATGGGAAGGAACCAAGGAGACTGGATAGAGCTTGGCATGCGCCCACGAGGGCACCTCATCTGGGGCGCATTGACTCAACCTCGGTTCCCTGTTTGCCCCTCTTGGTAGTTGGGCATTTTTGTCATCCACCTCTGAAAATCCAATCTCCAATTCGATGGAAATTGAAAGTGTTTTCAAGACCTTACTAAACCGCAGATTCGTGTCCCTATAAAACCATCATAAGTGGTAGTAGATCCTATGATGCACGGATGGCGATACCCAACACGGTGATCATCGTTAGGATTAGCAGCAGTCTCTTCAAAAGCACTATTAAAATGTGCATGGGAAGTGTTCCCTTCATCAGTCTTGGGGTTTTCTCTAACTAAAGCCCGCGCTACAGCCAGCATGTTGACAGGATCTACAGGACAGGGTTCGTTGTCGTCTTTGTAACCACTGAATATGAGGACAACGAGGGACCCATTCCCGTTGTCCCTAAATTCCAACCCCATCCTCGTCTTTGTAACCAGTGAATCTGAGGACAAGGGGGGACCCATTCCCATTGTCCCTAAATTCCAACCCCATCCTCGTCTTTGTAACCAGTGAATGTGAGGACAAGGGAGGACCCATTCCCTTTGTCCCTAAATTCCAACTCCATCCTTCTCCCGAGAGGTGCCGCAAGACCCGGTGTTCTGATAGATTCCTATAGATACTCATTTGCCATTTAGTCATTCTTCCATCAGGCGCCCTGGGGGCACAATATTAAATTTTCGGCATTCAAAGGGCAGTAAGGATTTGTCCACATCTGTTCGCAGGTTTTAGAACAGTAACCAAGTAGGGCTTTGTGACCTGACTCAGCGAGTCCCGGGCCATCTCAGCTCCCTGGTTTGTAAACTCCTAAGCAACCATTGGGGTGAACAAGGATGATACAGTCATTATAACTTCATGGCAGCGTCTGTCCTTTATCACCATTTAAATTTCCAATATTTTTCTTTGCTTTGAATTTATTTTTTCTGAAAATAATATTTGGATCCTGGATTTCTTTTAGTTTATATTCACCTGTAATCCCCTTTTGTATTTGTTCATTTATTAATTTATTTAGTAATCCCCTTTTATGTTCAGCACAGATCACTCTTTTATTTTTGGGGTTCTTTTCTTTTCCTCTTCCTTTTTCTTTCTTTTTCTTTCTTTCTTTTTCTTTCTTTCTTTCTTTCTTTCTTTCTTTCTTTCTTTCTTTCTTTCTTTCTTTCTTTCTTTCTTGATGGACTGCATATTTGTTGTTTTAAGCCTACGCAATAACGTCAATCTTCCCTTGACTAGCTGTGTTTGTCCCAGTCACTTAAAAATATATTTGTATTTTGTATATTTTGTATTTGTGACTGCTCTGTCCTCCTATTTTATGTTCCCTCTTTTTTGCCTTTTGTCAGTTTCATAGTGTGCTGTGTGTTTTGTTCCCATGGAATCTCCATAGGTCATCACCCCAACTGCCTGGTAATTTTTGTGTTATTTGTTGAAACTGTCGTAACTTGAAGTGCTCATTACCTACATTTCTCAATCTGTCATCTTCAGGGCTCAATCAATCATGACTACGGGCTCTGCCCTTTGAAGACCTAGGAAGTCTCCTACCCACACAATTCCACCAAACTCATTCATGTTTTCAAGAACTTCTCTACGGTTCTAATAGTTTTAACAAATAAACCTGTGTTCTTTTCTCAAGAGGTATTCTGTACCCCCCTGCATTGCTTCCCCCCAGGTAGGTAGATTCAGCCCACGATTATTCAGTAATCTCTTATTTCCATGAATCCCTCATTCGATGCAGACCTTCCATCTTTGCCCGAGGGTGCGTTCTTGACTTGAGCAGAATTTAGTGCTCCCGGAGGAGCATCTGAGCACATTTCATGGGAAACAAGTGAGGACTGGTTTTCATTTCCCCAATGCCTGGAGTATTTGACAGTATTTCACTTTCCTACCCAAAGGACTTCGTCCCTTCGGTCTATAAGGATGTGTTCACACCTTTTGTCATTCAAGACTGGCTGTTTCTCTGCTCTTTAGTGAAATTTAATGTTGGGGAAGAGGCATCACAACCTCCTTTATTGTTGTCTTTGTCTGATATCCTGTATTTTGTGCCCTGGATGCCCTTAGGATTGTCCAGCATTGAAGATCAACCACCTTATAGGATGTGGTCGCTGGCAGTTAGACACGATTTACACAGTTTACACAGCTCACGATCACTCTTCCCCTAGCACATTTGAGTGTTTCTTTGCACACACCTTTGCACAGACTCTCATGTTTCTTTTTCTCGGTTCCCTTTCTTCCAAGACACCGACTGTCCTTGTGTTGAGTTCCCACTGTCTGCCTTCTGTTTCCATGTCTCCATTTCCCCCCTCCGTTGGTTTATCCCTTCACCTTTCTCTGCTGTGTTCTGTATTAAGCCTTCTCTCCACATCACAGACTCAATTCTCAGCAGTCTTGATGCCAATCCTTCATGCATCTGGTGCTGTCCTAGGTTCTCCAGAACATGGTTCCATAACCTCTCCCGTGAGCACCACCAGGACCCTCGATCTCGTTACCTTACCCCTTCATCTCTTGCTGTCACTGAGATGGTGAAGGAATGATCCTTAAAGCCTGTTCTGTTCTCTCCCACCTTCTGCAAACCTTCCCTTGACTGATGCTCCCAATCCGTGTCCAACATATTGCTAGTATTTTCATGTACCCATTATGACCACGTATGCAGTCTATTTCCTCTTTCGGTGTTTTTCCACTTTTTCTCATGGGTCCCAACATTATTTCCACCCCCTGGATATGAGAAGTACTTTTAATTAATGCCTTCTCTTTGCCCCTAAAGGATGTGGGTTGGTTCGTCCACCTAAAGATGGTGGCAAGTAACAGTACACAGTTGTCTAGTGATGGCACCTGGCTGGAGCACACAGCCATGCGATGATGGTGGGAGACCAGAGTGGACAGTTGTCCAATGATGCCGGAATGCCAGAGTGGACAGCCATGCCATGATGTTGGCTCATTTTCAGCACATAGCATTACCTTTCAGGACTCATTACTCTCGTTAACCATCATCCCTGGCTCAGCTACCCTAGTATGGCTGCAACCCTGTGTTCCTTCATTCTCTACTAGCACCATCTTGCTGGGGTTGTGCACAGAAGGCAGAACAGGGCCTCTCAAGGGGACCCTTCCTCTTTCCTATCCCTGTCCTGATCTTTTTCCCACCTGGATGCATCTTCTTGCCAAACCGAGGAATGCGTGTATATCTGTTTGTGGCAGGAGGTGGGAAAGGGCTCTTTTTTTCCCCCTAAACAATTGATAAACTAGATGATCAATCTCCCCCTGAAATATTAGTGTGTTTATTTTGCAACACATTGAGGCATGACCCAGGAAATGAATGGTTTCTTAGGGGCTTGGTGAATCAGGGGAACTTTGTGTCTTACTAGGTTGATGAGCGTGTCTTCATTCGCCCTAGATTTTCTTTACCGGCCCCACTCTGCTTGGTTGTCAACGAGGCCAACATCTGAGTTTTCTGGCCCCTGTTGATTCCCTGTGGACCCTAGAAACATGCTTGTGGCCTTTTTGGGCACACTTTTGGCTCTGTGACATGGAAGATGAACCCTCAACCTTGAATTTCTCTGAGATTTTGCTGGTTCAGGTCGCTGAATACCCTGTAGGAGGGACTGAGGTGTTAGGGCTTTGTTTGAAGGTCTGTTCTTAATTCCCGTGCTGGTCCCGCCTGTGCTTGTTTTCATTGCCTTTGTGCCTGCAGTGACCCAAGGGAAATCTTCCAGGCCTCTGCTGGGTCTTGCAGAGATGCAAAATATGAGATTCTTACCCCAGAGAGCTTTCAACGCGATGAGTTCCCACAAGGCAGCCCGGAAACAGCCCTCCAGAGCGGTGTCTGCACACCGTTTCAGGAGGTGATTTATGGCATCCTGGGCGGATTCTGCGTATCACAGACTCTGGGATCTGATGGATCTGCTGAGGAGTGCACTGCAGCTGAGGAAGGGTGAGTCAGCCCTGAGCGTCTGGGGCCGCGGCCCCGCGGGTAGGAAGGTGTTGTGACGCTGCAGTCGACGGAGCGTCTCAAGACAGCTCGTGTCTTTGCAGACAGTTTTGTAGGAGTTTTATTTTAAGCATAATCTGCTTCCTTGCCACTGATGTTTCTGTGACTCATTCCCATGATCTCTGTGGAGGAAGCAGATATTACCCGGTTCCTTCTTAATTCAGGGTGCTCACGAAGCTCTGCCTTTCTGTGTTGGACACCTCATGCCACTGTCTGTTTTCCTTCAGAGTCATAGCCTCATTTTGGGAGAGGCAGTCCTCAAAGTTGTAATGGAGGCTTCCCATTTTGCAGGTGACAAATAGCAAAGCACGTCGGATGGAGTCTCTTGATGTTCATTTTCGCTCAGGTTCATGGTCTCCCACTGGGGCTTCTAGGGGACACACATGCGCAGGAATCTGTGTAAGAGCAGCTGTCCCACATGGCCCGGGAGATAGAGCTGAGGACAAAGGAGGTGTAGAAGAACCAGCTTGGCCATGTTGACTGATTTCACTAAGCAGCCTCAACACTGGATGATGCTCAAGGCTATTGACTGGTAGCATCTTGGATGGGAAGCTGGGGTACCACTTGCTCCCCTTGCTGACCCTCTGCCCTTTATCCAGAGTAGATGGGCTTTTGGTCTGGTGGCCCCACCCCATGGGCAGTGCGTCCAGCACCAGAGGCCAGGGAGCAATAGCTGTTTCTCCAGGGGGTCAGGGACTCAGGACTGGTCCCCAAGGTTCATCCAAAGACCAGACATGCACTATATGGCCCTCCGCGTGCCCGTGCCCATGACACTAGTCTTCCACTGAATAGTATTACTGTTTCCCTCCATCACTGAATGTGGTGACCTGCATTGTCCTGTGAATCAGAAGGTCTCTGCGTGAGCTATCAGTGGCTGAGCCACAGCCTCCCTGAGGTTGCTTGGCAAAGGCCACAGACAAAGCTATCAATGCATTTCTTATAAGCAGCAATTTACATTCAAATGCTTAATACTGGAATTACAAGTATTCTTATCTACTCATCAGAGCAGATGTGAAAAGTTAATCAGTCTCATTTTGAATTACGTTCTGTGTTAGGGCATAAAAGCTTCTTCGGTTTATTTTTTTAAAAATGGCATTTAATTGTAGTAAGGACAGTTAACATAAGACCTGCCCTCTTAACACATTTTTAATGCACAGTGCTGTATTGTTAGCTACAGACAGGCTGTTGTAGAGCAGTTACAGAGAACATTTTCATCCCGAATGACTGACACTCTGTCCCCGTTGACCGACATCTCCCCACATCCCATTACCCTGCCCCTGGCAACACCATTCTACTTTCTATGGGTTTGACTGTTTTATATAGAACATGTAAGTAGAATCATGCGATTTTTGTCTTTCCGTGATCGGCTTGTTTCACTTAGCATGAGGTCCTCCACCTTCATCCGTGTGGCTGATATGATGCGATTTCCCTCCTTTTGAAGGTTAATATCACACAGTACGAATACACCACCTTTTCTTCCTCCATCCATCCATCAGTGGACATCCAGGTTGTTTCTACCTCTTGGCTGTTGTGAATGATGCTGCAATGGACACGGGGTGGACATCTCTTTGAGATACTGATGTGTATCCTTTGGGTAAATACACAGACGTGGGATTACCAGGTGATATGGTGGTTCCATTTTTAATTTTTTGAGGACCTTTTATACTATTTTCCACATTAATATATTTCTGCAAGTGACAGCTGGCCGAGGGACTCGGCTTTCACATCCGCTTGCCTTTTCATCCTGCTTCTCCTCATGCATTATCTGCATGTACCTCTTTCTTATGTCTGGCAAGTCTTTCCTAGACTTGACACACTTTAACTGCTTTCTTTTTTTTCTTTTTTAAAAATAAAACCTATATACCCAGAGTGAGTATGAGAAGGGCACATGAGTAGTCAAAACTCTGGTTGCAATGGACAGACCTCAGCTAAGCCACAAGACAGGTGCCTTGCTTCTACATCCATTCTGCACCACATTTCATGTCCACTTCCCCTTCAGTGACCAGGATGGGGGTCCAGGCAGCTTCCGGATGCCCATTTCTGACCTCCGACATCTACTTTTCCTGTAGTGAGCTTTATTCTCTCAGAGAATTCTTTATTCTCTCAGATGGGTTTCTCTTCTGTTTTCCTCCCCTTTCTCTGCCTCCAATACTGACAAACTGTCTGTTTCTCACTTACACTCAGGCCATCCCAGAGAAGCATTTGAATTGACCTGGTTTGGGTCCCACACCTGGTCCTGGGTTTGGAGCATGGCATGTCCTCATCAACAATTTTCCCAGATCCCACAGCAGGAGAGGGCAGGTGCAGGGAAGCAGCTGCCAAGGTGGAGCAGGAATGGAGGGGCAATCCTTGGGTGCTCAGAACCATGAGCATCCACCCCGTGGTAGAGCTTATGGTTTAGTCGGGGACAGATACTTCCATTTTGCACATTACAACATGGGTGGGCTGCATGGCACTAGAAAGTAGAACTCCATTCAATGCAGGGGGGCTCCTTGAGACATTACATACCTACCAAAGGGAGTGAACAATGCGGGGTGAGGTGAAGCCAGAGGAGGGTTGCAAAGATGATAGTTGGTGCTTGAGATATGAGGAGATGAGGCTTCACAGCAGCCTCAAGACAGCTGGCAGGAGGGGAAGCCAGAGGCGAGAAACCAGATGGGTACAAGATGGCACTGATTTGCATAGAAAGTGGTGCCAGCCTGGGCTGTGGCTGTAATTTTGAGAGTCATTATGAGCTTATCATAGAGGTCAAGGCAAAAGGTAGGGAGAAGATTTAAGAAGGTCGGTATGAAAGTGGTGACCAACAAGGACCAGGTCTGAGGCATCGGTGGCCCACAGAGAGAGGAGGGTGGGTCTCTGTAGCCCTTGCCATGGGATCATGGGGGGTAGAGCAGATGACACACCCAGGATGAATTCCATGATTCTAGCTCCCAACAGTTTTGATGGTGGGGAATGCTTTTTTCCAGCTCAAAAGGGACACCCACATTCTGAACGGAGCTTTCGGTGTTGGAATACAGTAGGGAAGACCCTAAGAATGGAACCATCTGTCCAGGGAGGGATGAGTAGGGAAGAAAGAAGGGCCGAGGGGACAATCCATGAGGGGCATCAACATATCAGGGCAAGCGGGCCAGTTCCACTTGACCCAGGAACATTGAAAGCGAACAGTCCCAATGGTGGGAGCAGCTGAGCCAGGTGACAGTGCGTTGATGTTCTAGAACAAGAGTCCTTCAAAGAAGCCAGGAGTCAGTTCAGAAAACGGTTGAACAGGGTTTCAGGTCTGTCTTTGTTTTCCGAGCTGGGGCTTGGGATGCCATTTGGGTGTTGTCTATGTCGTGGGCTGGATCATCTTTCCAAACGTAGCTCAAGGCTTCTCCCTTTGTAGAGCGAACATTTGCGTGTTCTGAAGGTCGCTACTGCTTGGCGTGCTGGGATGTACTTCTTTCAGAGGCTCCTTGTGTTGTTTTTATATTCCCAGTGTGTGCTTAACTAGGAATCACTGAATTTTTTAAATTAGTAGATGGCAGGAGAAGCCAAATATGCCTTCCAAGGGACAAGTGAGAAGAACAGAGCCCTGTGGCTCCATTAGCAAGGTAAGGAGTGGGAGGCAGCATGGAGCTGGGACTTGTTTGATTGTGCCCAGTCTCAGTGCCATGAGCTTGGGAGTTATATAAGCTTCGTAAATGAATAAGAGCCAGTCTCTGCCAGCGGCCAAGAGCTGTGTCTTGGGCCAACCCAGGCGTCTCTGAGTTTCCAGGAGGAACACATGGCTCATGTGCTTGTCACCCGGTGAGTTCATCCGGTGACTATTTTTATGCTCTGGGACTCAGAAGAAGGACCAAGCTGTGCCCAAAGGCAGATAGGGGCCAGCCAGATGGGCACTGCCAGATGCCCAGTCACCCTCCTGCCCAGGAGCTAGAAATAGAACCGGCCCCGGGACAGCCGGTGAAGCGTCAGAGCACATATAGCCTGGTGAAGGTGAATCCGGGATGTCGGGGTGGTTGGCTTATGGCACGATGACAGAAGACACAGATTAGAGTCTCAACCCAATGGCAATAGGATGTTCCTACTGAGTGTTGGAATTCTCTCCTCAGCACTACGTCTGGCCCTGTGTGTCTACGAAGAGTGATCTCTGCTCACACCACCATCAATTTGGCGCATGACGAGAGCTGAAGGGAGCTCTTAGTCGATCTCCATGCCCAGATGTACAAGTTTCCAAACCACACACTTGAGTGTCCATCCATCAATGGATGGGTGGATAAGGAAGATGAGCTACATTTATACAATGGAATACTGTGTGTGTGTGTGTGTGTGTGTGTGTGTGTGTCCTACATGTTGTTGACTATAACCTGGAGCCTACAAGATGTAGCATCCGTGTGAGAAACTGCAGGACTGTCCTGCCTCTCATTGTGCAAATTACACAAGCTGTTGTCCACCTGGTGCACCTGCTTCCTGAGGGTTCTGAGCTCCTATAACAGGCAGGGAATAGGAGGTCTCGTGTCTCCTGGGAACGACAGGGCTGAGTACTCACTAATCATCGGGGCTGGGCACGCCAAGACAAAATACGCACTATTCAGAGATTGTGTCTGGCTCATCCTGCGACCCACTCAATGCACTGAGCGGTTCTGACTATGATTTTAGAATGGATGCAAGTTCTTCATGCCATAGCTCAGGTGTGGCATCTCCAAGAGATGACACTAAGACCATGTTTCAATACCCCCCAAACCTTCATTACATACACGTGCATATAAGTAACGCTGTCCAATTCCATGTGACACTTACATTTCTACTTCTGCACAACGTGACGTCAGTATCCCCAATTCAGCACCTACCTGGGAGGCACATATGTGCCAGGAACCAACGCTCAAATGTCTCAAGATCAATTTTGAATTTTCTTAAGGCTGGACATCTTCCTTGTCTAGAAATCAATTAATAGCCTTGTAAAGTCAGCTCTGTGCTTTGGTTGTGGCTGGGGGGAAGCAATGTTTTTCTTTTAGTTGAAACTAGATTTTTTTTAATGACATTCACTTTATTTCATTGCTTGGTTTGCTTCTTATGCACTCACAGAATTGAAGATAATTACATCATGTTACCTAGAAATAAAAACCCAAGTGTCTGAACAATGTTGCTTGTACGTGAGGATGTATATGTGGGGTTGAAGCGTGCTGCTACCACTTTGCTTTTGTGGTTTAACATAGAAAAAGCGATAAGGTGATATTGGTTCCAATATTCGTGGCTTAAAATATAACTCTAATGCCCGGACCTTCTGTTAAAATAGTGCAGTAAATACTTAAGTTACCCTGTTAATACGAAATGCAGGAGTGCTCTGAAGTCGTAGGCACCATGGAAGCACTTTTATTTTTATTGTTTTAAAGATTTTATTTATTTATTCATGAGAGACACAGAGAGAGAGACAGAGAGACAGAGACACAGGCAGAGGGAGAAGCAGGCTCCATGCAGGGAGCCCGATGCGGGACTCAATCCCGGGTCTCCAGGATCACACTCTGGGCCGAATGCAGGCACTAAACCACTGAGCCATCCGGGCTGCCTGCCCTTGGATTTTTAAATGACGTTTGGCATGCTTCCACGTCATGACAGTCCTCCGACAATTCAGGCGGCTGTTGGAAACCGAAATAAGGCCAAGAAACCACTGAAGAATGGTCTCTGTTTGTTAAGGATGCTGGAGCTCTTCCATCCATTGGCTCCTTTTCTACAAGACACCATGGCAATCACAGGAAAGATGGCGGCTTGGGGCAAGGTGGTCCTAAGATGCAGGATTCATTATTATTCCATTATGGTGAGGCCAACAGGTCGGGACACAGGTGCCCCTGAAAAGATTGTGGCTCACAGCTCCTGCGAGAAAAGGAGATGCGGTGTCATGAGAACCACATGGGGAACACCAAGGCTGGTCAGGGGCAGATGGAGAGTGGGAATTGTGGACAAGAGCCTTTCTGGTGGTTTCCATGGGAGGGTGAGCAGGCTTAGGATTGGCTGCTGTGAACAATCTCATCAGCTCTAGGGCACAGGGGCTTCCTTAGCTGCCTGGCACCTGCCCTGGGGAGCTGAAGGCAGGTGCACTGTGGCTCAGGGAATGGCAGCCCCATAGAGATTGGGATTGGGGTGTGGACTCCGGATGGTTTTGTATTTAAAATGTGAATCATGTGCTCTCAGAATTGGCTACTCTGTGAGGGACTGTCCATCCCTCCGGGGTCAGCACGACCCTAGCTGTCAAGGTACCAGAACTCAGAAAATCAACGTTGGACAGACGATAGATGTGATGCGAAGCCGATGGATCTGGGATACATTTTGAATTTTCCAGTTGAACAAAGCACGGCGGCAATGGGGGACAGTGAAGGGACGCTAAGGCTTTTGCTCCAAGCAGTTGGGAAGATGAAGGTGGCATTTACTGAAATGCAATGGATGGTGGTCTTGATCCATGATAAGCTCATCTCAGATCCTTTACTTAATCTCGTCTGCAAAGACATATTTCCAGATAAGGTCCCCTTCCCAGGTTTGAGAGGTTGGAACGTGGACATATCTTTTTGGGGACACAATTCAACCCGCTACTGAGATCAAACAGTAAAAAACACGGAGCTGGTGGGGGAGAAGGGGCATTGAGTGATGTAGCAATTAGGAGTCTTTGCAGAGTGAATATTCATCCCGATTTCCATAAATCCTAACCAGTCCCATTTTGCTCCTTTGACCTCTGGCAAAGGTGATGATATTTTCAGTGCTTCTCACATTTCAGCGTTGACTTCCTGGCACCTTCCAGGGATCGCAGTGTGATCCACCAGGGGTATTAAGTCAGACTAAGTGGATTACAGAACAGCCCTGGGAACATCGAGCTCCTCTGTGTTTTCACGTGTCCCAGTTATTTTTGTAGAGCCGGCTCCCACCTTATTCCAAGCTCATGGGGAGCCTCCTCGAGCTGGTGACACCTGTCACATGTCATCTCATCGCTGGAGCAGAAGAATCCACTGCGAATTACAACCACACACTCTTTGCCGACCGGCCTCCCAGCCAGGGCTGAGTCACCTCGGATCCAGGCGAGAGTCAGAATAGACAAGACTGGCTGGTCGTCAACAAGGATTAGCAGGGAAACACAGACGTGTGTCTCGTCTTTGTCTGTGTCCCGTGTCCATGGTCGGCCATGACAGCTACATGTCTTGGGATGTGGTCTCATCTGGTGGCTCCCACTGCCGGGTTCCTGGACCAGTGGTATCCAACACCTGCTGGGAATGTCTGAGAAATGCCACTTCTTAAACCCCACCCCCGACCTGCATGATGTATGAAACTCTCGAGGTGAACCCCCCTGACCTGCCTTTAGAAAACCACCGGACTCTGTCTCATGTGTTCCTCCAGCAAGAGCACAATGTCTACTGACTGTCATCGATATTGGATGCTTCCCGAGGCTGTGCATATATGGAACCTTGTAAATGAACCCCCCCAAACCCCAAAAAAGCTAATTTGAACCCTCTAGGCACTTGTGACAAAATGGGTACAAGAGAAAACAGCATTCCCTCCTTACTCCTTATTGTGTTTCTCTGGAAACACAACCTGTTTTTGTTTGCTGAAAGGCAATTAACCTTGTTGCCCAATAAATGTTACCGCAGATGTCTGACATAATCAGGATGCATTATCCATAACAAAATGCTCTTTATTGAGAAAATCCGTGGGGAATTGCAGAGAAAGGGGCAGTGACTGAGACTTGGTGCCTCCAGATTAAACTGTCCGACTGAGCGACAAGACAAGCATCTAAAGCAGCTGAGAAGGTTTCACTTTAAAAAAAGGGGGGGGAAATAAATAAATAAATAAATAAATAAATAAATAAATAAATAAATAAATAAAAAATAAATAAATAAATGGCAGCCCGGGTGGCTCAGCAGTTTAGTGCCGCCTTCTGCCCAGGGCGTGATCCCAGGATCGAGTCCCACATCAGGGACTGCTTCTCCCTCTGCCTGTGTCTCTGCCTCTCTCTCTCTCTCTCTCCTTTCTGTGTATTCTCATAAATAAATAAATAAAATCTTTTAAAAAATAAAATAAAAGCTGAGAACTCTGCACAATATTAAGAGCACTGCATTCTGTGACTCACATTTAAGGAGCTTTGGGTGTAAGTGCAAAGATGATGACAAAATTAAATACGAGTGGACCGAATTTTCTAAGCAAATGGCACCAGAGGAAGTTGAAAAATTACAGTCAAGGAACCAACACCTTAGAAAAAGTACTTAAACCCAAATTGCGGTGTAGTTTATGATGGTAGCTCCTGGTCCAGTGCAGGACCCTGTGGTTCTCTGGGATGTGATAGGGATGGTGTGTACTAAAGGATTTGGTGTGCCCAAGACTGGTTGAGCATTCCTGAGAGGTCACCTCTAACCTCTTGGGATGTCCTGCCTCAGTTTACCTGGGGGCCTTGGGACATGCCCTGTAGCTTATGCTAACACTTATGGTGTGGTTCCTGGGCCACGTGCTATCAGCCTGACCCTCCTGGAGGGACTGGAGATGAAGGTCCATCGTGCAGGTGGTCAGCCACACGTACATCGCTGATACACGCAAAAATCACAACTCAGGTGAGCCTCCCTGCCTGGCACCACGTATGTGGTCTTACATCGCAGCCGGGAGAGTTAGACACATCAACAGTGCACAGTGATAACAGGGATATGGGTGTAGGGACGTCTGCATCATCACCTTTGGCCAAATCGCCTGGAAGTCAAATCACTTTCTGTGGCTCTACCATGTTGGAGATCTGAAAAAAAGTTTGCTGTTGAATATTTTTGCTGGATTTCAAAGGAGGAAGATCCCAGCACCTTTGCCAATGCATAAAATCGAGACTCCGGTGGCTTGGGGCTGCACCAAGGTAGGCTGTTACCAAGTGGTGGTCATGCCCCAGAGACAGGCGGCCAGCTGGCAAACACAAATTGCATTTCACATGCACACAGTGGCTGTTGCTTTTGTGCTCGTGTGTGAGGCTCCAAGTGTTTGGCGTCATCTGTTTACCCAAAGTCCTGGCTAACACTGGACGGCTAATCCCCACATGCTGTCACCCAGCCAATGCCTAATTTGGCCAATTAGCAACCTAATTTAAAAAGCGCCGTGAAAACACCACTGCAATGCTATATTGCCTTTGCCCGTCTCCCTCCTTCCTGGCACATTTCTCCAGAGAACTTTGTATTCAGCGCCTTTCCTTTAGCATGAGCAGCGTGCTCCCCGGGGCCTCATTATGGATGCCTTCCATCCATCAGTCTGTTCTTCTCCTCTCTGCCTTTCACGACGTCTTGCTTGTCACCTCCCCTGACAATCCATCGTCCTCGTAACTAAGAAAAACAGGAATTTCAGGGTGAAGGAAGTAGTTACTGAGCACTTAGTATACGTTGGGCGTCATGCTAAGAATTTTACACAGCTTGCTCCTAGAATGTCGCAGAGGTGGGTACTATTCTTGGCTCCATTTTGCACATGAGAAAACCAAGTTAATGGGCCCAGCTTCTAAATGTGGAAGCCTGGACCCCAACTCATGGTTGGACAGCTCCTGAGCGTCTCCTCCCATCTTCTGACCCCTCCATCATCACCTTGGGGACCTTTGGTGGCGTTTCTTCTACCTCCTGCATAAGCACCAGACATTTTAGAGACATTTAGAATGCCCCATACTGTGTCCTTCCCTCCTCTCTCTGCTTCATACCCAGGGCTTCCCATTTATCCTCTCTCTTCTAGACTTCCAAGACTACACTTCTGCAATCAAAATGGCGCCCTCTCAGCTCATCATGTGTGAACTGCCTCTTGCCCTTGGGTTTTTGTGCCTTCTGTCTCTGTTGTGGCTGGATGTGTCCCTGGTATGAAGGAGAACCTTTTCTCTGGGACAACGGGCTCTAAGAGCTGGTCGCTGTGAGTTCCACAGCTTACTGAGGATGTTGTTCATATAAGATGGACGCGAGGCATTTGCTTGGTAGACCGTAAGAACGGCAGTGCAGGAAAACAAAACGAAACAGAAAACTGAAGGCAGCGTCCTTCGGGTCTGGAATTTGGAAGTCATTTAATGCCATTAGAAGGGTGAAATGTCAAGAATCGGAGCCAGTGTAGTCTGTTTATGTAACGAAAGAATGATGGTATCCCCGGATTGTTTGCAGCTTCCTAGGTTTACATTTCAAGTGATCCAATCAGTAGTTGTGAGCGGCAGTCAAGGCAGGCTGGGCTGATTCCAGCTTTCAGTGGATTCTCCACCCGCAGTTAATATTCCAAATGCGGGGAGTGTGTCCCTGTATCCACCTGTTCATCCTGGTCATTGTTGGTGAGGTGAGCAAGGCGTCCACATCCAGATTCCACAACCAGATTCCACAACCTTAAATGAAGCGTGAGCCCACACATTCACCGGGCATTAGCGTGGGGCACCATACATACCTGCAGGTGCTCTGTTAGGAGAACGCCGTGCACCCTTAGTTTCTTTCCTTATTAGAGCATGAGGGATGGGAAGGGAGGAATGTGTTGCAATTGGCATCCCTAAGTGGAACTCACCCTCCTTTGTGCAGATCTCCATCTCTCAGATGACTCATGCTCTGCAGTCACCACCCGGAGGTCACAGAAAGAGAATAGACTTCTGGGGACATAGTGGGCATGGGGGTCCCCCATGACACCACCTAAGAATTTTGAGCCTGAAAATCCATTTGTTTTAAAGATTTTATTTATTTATTCATGAGAGACACACACAGAGAGACAGAGACGCAGGCAGAGGGAGAAGCAGGCTCCCTGTAGGGAACCTGATGCAGAACTCAATCCCAGGACCCCAGGATCACACCCTGAGCCAAATGCAGACGCTCAACCACCAAGCCACCTGGGCGTCCCTGATAACCCATCTTGTTATGATTTGTTCACCTGTAAATCAATCCAAGGATGTTTTCACGGAGCCCTGACTGTGGGAGATGTGGGGTGATGTGTCTTCCGACTTGTGCTTTTCTCTAGCATACACCTGATAGCATCCCTGTGGCTGGATATGGCAGCATCTACTTACAGAGTCAGCGTCTGTCACTATGAGGACCCATCATGGATCATCATTAACTTTAAATTAGAAACAGGTGTACAAGCAGGTTCTAAAGATAAATAGGATGAATGTAGGAAGCAAGCCGCGAGCTGGCGTATGGCCTCCCGGCTGGAGAGATCCATGACCCAGAAAGGCAAGGAGCTGATGGTCAGCACTTTGGAGCGCTTGGCACCCACAGGGTTACTTAGCCCTGAGCCTT
The DNA here is from genome assembly GCA_032313775.1 of Urocyon cinereoargenteus. Taxonomy (NCBI): domain Eukaryota; kingdom Metazoa; phylum Chordata; class Mammalia; order Carnivora; family Canidae; genus Urocyon; species Urocyon cinereoargenteus. The sequence goes on from CM063496.1 coordinate 117,969,298, forward strand.
GACAAGAAAGAGATTTAAAAACATCCTTGATAGCTTCCATGCCGTGTCAGCTGAACACGCCGGAGCAGACACAAGACCCGACATGCACACCGTCCTATACTTGCAGCGTGGCTGGAAACGGGGGAGGCCAAAATATATCCTCGTGTCTCAGTGGTGGAAGCACTTACAACAGTAAGTGTTTGGCATGATTCCAGCGCTCCCGTGCTGGGTTTGCCAAACAGCTCTACGAGTGATGACAATCAGGTTTAGCGTCGAGGCTAATGCTTACAGGCCATTTGCTAGATCGGAGACACTGCACAGTGTCCTTGGTTGGCACACGGTGTCGTTTACAGCTCACGTGAGCCTGCACCCTGACACAAAAGGAAGGTATTATCCTAATCTGCAGATGATTACCTTGCCAGAGAGCAAAGGTTTGTCCCTCCAAAATGCACATGTGGAAACCTAACTCCAAGTATGTTGGCGTTAGGAGATGGGTCTTTGGGAGGTAATTAGCGTTAGGTGAGATCATGAGAGTGGGACCCCCACGATGGGATTGGTGTCCTTGTAAGACGGGACTTCAGAGAACTTATTCTCTCTTTCCCTTCTGCTATGTGAGGACAGAACAAGATGGCGGCTATTGACAAGCCAAGAAGACTGGTCTACCAGGCTCCAGCCACATGGGCAACCTCATCCCAGACCTCCAGCCTCCAGCCTTCTCATCTTTACGTGGTGTGGTCTGTGATGCTCTGTTATGGCAGCCCAGCAGAGTGATACAACCCCATAGCTCGAAGACATGGAGGGACCTGCCCAAAGTTGCCCAACCAACAAGTGCCTTGGAGGTGGAATAGGACTCAGGTAGTCACGTTCCGAAGCTACTCAGTGATGGGGCTGTTCTCCCTTCCTAGAGATGGACCACATACTTCTAGGAACATGTGCCCAAATATGAATAGGTGCCTTTGAGAACCTCCTAGAGATGCTCTTGAACCAAGTGAGGGTAGAGTCTTGCTGGTGGCCTTTGTCTCCCATTAACTTTTATGTCTCTCCAGCTGTGGAGACGAGGAACCTCTTAGGCCAGGAAGAAGCTTTATAAATGAGAGATATGAGCATATCTCTCCAGGTGAGAGCTGTGAATCTCAGAAATGGGGGGGTCTTCTGGTGTCTGCTCTGCTATGTAGTTTGGTGGTTGCCTCTCTGTCCTCATAGGAAAAAAGAAAAACAAAAACAAGAGATTAAAAATCTAAAAACCAAATCTTCCTAGGTCCTCAGAGAATGGCAATCACATGACCAACTGCTGTCCTGAAACCTGGAGGGACGCACACACACACACACACACACACACACACACAGACACACACACAGACACAGGTGCATGTTGGTGGATGCCGAGAATCGCAGGTTAGCAGGAGCAGAAGCTCCCAGGGGGAGGTGGGAACGCTTGTAGGGTGATTGATGAGCTTCTGGAGTCTGAGTCTGGACAAGCCTAAGAATTTGGAACCACAGGGACCCAGTTTGGTGCAGGTGGCTGGGGCTGCACTTTTCGGGAGCTCCCCCTGCAGGAGCGCCACCTCGTTCTAATGATGACTATTGGAGAAATACTCAATCCTGTAGTGGGAGGGGGATGGTAACCATTTTGGAGAATGTCCAGAGAATTCCTGTCCCCTCCTGTGCTCATGGGAAACTGTTTCGCCAGTGCCTCAGTGGTCTATGGAGAGTGACATACTCAGTCTGGAATTTCAGAGATACTTTGTGTGGGTGAGTGAAGGTGATAGTGTTTTCTTAGCATTTCCGTCAAGGTGCTAGCAAAGCCATATTGGTGGCCTGTGTGGTCCAGGAAGCATCACCTTGTTCTAAGGTGGTGGCTTCCCTGGTCACCATGTCCAGACATCCTCACGCTGTGGGGCACGGGTGCCAACGAGGACCATGCCAGACCTGGTTGGAGGAGCCCAAGGAGGGGACACGTTCAGGCCCGCTAACCGGGATCTCACCATCCACAGGTGTTCTGGGTTGAATTGTGTCCCCAGAATTCATAAGTAGGAGTCGCCAGCTCCCAGGACCTCAGAATAGAACTGTATTTGGGTATAGAGCCTGGAAAGAGGGGATTTTAAAAAAAAATTTTTAAGATTTGATTTATTCATTCAGGAGAGACACAGAGAGAGGCAGAGAGAGAAGCAGGCTCCATGCAGGGAGTCTGACGTGGGACTCCATCCTGGGTCTCCAGGATCACGCCCTGGGCGGAAGGCAGGCACCAAACCGCTGAGCCACCCAGGGATCCCCTGGAAAGAGGGGATTAAGGCAAAACAAGGTCAATAGGGTGGGATCTGATCCCATAGGACTGGGGTTCTTGTAAGAAGAGCTGAGGATACAGACATGCAGGGAGGGATGACCACATGAGGACATGGGGAGAAGACCGCGTTTACACACCTAGGAGAAAGGCCTCAGGAGGAACCAGTCTTGGCCTCGCCTGGATCTCAGACTCCCAGCCTCCAGGACCAGGAGGGAACAAATGTGTGCTGTTTAAGCCTCCCTGTTCACATTGCTATTACTGCGGACCTCATGAACTCCTACAACAGGAAATCCAAACATTGTTCTCTGAAGAATATTACTGCCAAAATCATTACCATCTGGGTATCTTTAAGTTGGCAAGAAAAAGGCAATTCAGATAGGCTGCAGGCAGAAAGAAAAAAAAAATCTAAAAAAAAAAAAATCCCAAAAAACCACAACAAACCAAAAGTGATTAGCTGGAATCAAATATTGTGACAAACGCAAACATTTTATGTCTGCACCTTAAGAACGTTGGCAGACCCTTACAAAATAAGGAGAGTCGACATTAATTTGTAAAAAGATAACCGGGACTTTCTTTACTTTTTTTTTTTTTTTCTTAACAGAGAATATTTTATTAACCGTAGCGCACGTTGACTGGATCTGACACAGAAGAAAAAGACCATGCGATCCCCTTCGTTTTGTGTGTGTGTGTCCATTGGTCTGCAGACGCCATGTCATCTTTCTAAATTGTTTGCTTTGCAAGTTCTTCAAAGATAATCCCAGAGAAAAGACAGTCCATGCCTCCCAGGAAGGAAATGCAGAAATGGGAGAGACCTGTGGGGAATTTCCACCTCCTGACACAACAGACGCGCCCATTCACACACTTAACCTCAGTGAGAACACCGTGTCTGTGTTTCGCGATGTTCCTTCCCAGAGCTTGTATGTCGCCCACACGCATCATTCCCCAGCCAGAGATGCCAGTTGACCTCCAGCAAACCCGGTGGTGTGCAGATGCACTTCTGATTTTATGGAATTTGTAGACAGTGTCATTTCCAGGCTGGTGGCTAGATGTGAAGTCATTTTGCCAGACTTCCGTATTTCCGGCGTCTCAAGCTAAATAAAGGTTTGTTTGAAGCCGATGATGGGGTTACGTTAATGTGCTAATGATTTTTGTTTTGCTACTTGAAAATTTTCTGTGACTACATAAATGATATGCAACTTTATATCATTTACTTTATATATTTGTATTATATATAAATATAATAATATACAATGTAACATAATGTAACAATATGTAGTATATATTACACGGTATGTATATTACATATTACATACTATGTATTTATTATATTCATATACTATTTATTTTGTATATTTATATTATATATGATATAATATATACCACAATAAATATAACCTACAAATATAAATATAGCATATACAAGGGGCACTTGGGTGGCTCAGTCACTTAAGCATCTAACTCTTGGTTTCTGCTCAGGTCATGATATCAGGGTCGTGGGATTGAGCCCCGCGTCATGCTCCACACACAGCGCAGAATCTGCTTGTCTGTCTCCCGTCCCTCTGCGCCTTTTCCCAACCCACATACTATCTCTCAAATAAATAAATGAAATCTAGCAAAAAAGTTCTACATTTAACATATAATAATATAGAGACCCTTTGGTGTGGCAGGTGTCTGTGACACTACATTTAAAAACAGTTCAGATCACCCAATATTCCTATTGACATGTGCTCTGACTGGTGCATGAATCTGAGAGCATAATAGAGCAGCACTGAGATTTTTTTTTCAGGGTGCTTTGAGGACGAGCGTGCACCCCAAAGTGCTGGGCAACAGCACCCAGTTCATCCTGGGTTTCTTTGCCCTCGCACGGTGATGAACACCTTTTGCATTAGCTTGCCGCAAAGCTCACGACAGTTCCAGCGCCCCGGCCAGACTTCGTTGTCATCTGTGGGCATGTCTCAGCCATGCGTTGCAGAGGATAAACCATTTCTGGGGAGAAAAATGAAACAGATAAAGTCCCCTGCACAAAAGTCGTCCACCATTGGGCAACACTGTGGTCCTTTTGGAGGAAAAAGAAAACTGCGTTCCACGTCCTGATGGCGCGTGTCATTCGGGAAGGTTTGAGAGTGTTGATGAACAGGTCCTGCCAAATCCTAATGTGTGCTTTATGGCCACGGGAGGGAAATGATGCGGAAAATCAATGTGGCACCCCAACAAAATGACAGTCATTACTGTGCAGATGCTGGGACCTCATTCCCAGATCTGATCATCAGGCCCCCGGGTGTGCTGCTGACGGACGCAGGGCAAGGCATTTGGCTCAGGATGAGAAGTGCCGTAATTTCCAAGAGGCACAAATAATACTGCGATGCTTTCATCTTCCCCTTGATGGGATGCGTAACAGCTTCAGGGACAACAATTTGGGAGGCAGTACTCACTCTACGCCACCTCCTTCATGAAATATTCATAAAGTAAACACAGAACACCAGGCACCATCATGTCTTGTTTGTCTGCAAGTCGGTGGGGAGAGTGTAGCCGAAAACGAACAACACAACAGAGCAAAATGATTTCCTGTTCTTGGGTAGCAAAAAAACAAACAACGAAGACCTATTATGGGAATGATCCTTTATGTCTGTTTTTATGAAATAAGACTGGGGAATTTTAAAAAATGGAACCATGATAGGCCGTAGGGGATATTTATGGATGTGGTAAATTCTGGAGTTCCCCATCACACCCAAAGAATTTAAAAAATCCTGACATATTTAGAATGTTTCATTGTGTCCCCTGTGTCTGAAAACTTGATTAATGGTGTCATCAACTCATTTAGAGATGTTCAGAATCTGCATGTCTTCAGAGGAGCTGTTTAAGAGAAGGGAGGAAGGGTAGAAAGAGGAAGATAGGGAAGTAGAGAGGGAAGGAAGGAAGGTGGGAAGGAAGGAAGGGAGGGAGAGAGGGAAAAAGAGGGAGGGAAGGAAGGAAGGAAGGAAAGGAGGGAGGGAGGAAGGGTAGAAAGGAAGGACGGAAGGAGGAAGGTAGGGAAGTAGGGAGGGAAGGAAGGAAGGTGGAAGGGAGGAAAAGGAGGGAGGGAGGGGGAGAGGGAAGGAAGGTGGGAGGGAGGAAAGGAGGAAGGAAGAAGGGAGAAAAGGAGAGGATGGATGGAAGGAAGGAAGGTGGAGGGAGGAAAAGAAGGAAGGAAGCATAGAAAGAGAAAGGGGAAGGAGGGAAGGAAGGAGGAAAGAAGAGGGAGGGAAGGAAGGAAGATGGGAGGGAGGAAAGGAGTAGGGAGGGAAGCAAGGAAGGAAAGAAGGAAGGAAGGAGGGAAGGAGGAAGGAAGGAGGACCCCAGTCCTACAAGTACAGGGAGCTGAATTTCACCTACAACCCCAATGAGGCTGGAACAGGATCTCGAGCTCCAGCTGAGACCCCAGCCCCATCTGACCACCTCCTGAGACCCTGAGCCGAGGCCCCACACTCCCCTGCCCAGACTTTCCATTCAAGGAACGGGGACATAATACGTGGGTGTCATTTCAAGCCAGTTCCTGCGGGATGTGTTGTTATGCAGCATAGCTAGCTGCTGCAGCTGGCCCCTCGAGCCCTCTAGTCCCGGCTAGAGGGGAGGATGGTCCTGTATGTGTGTCTGTATTCCCCAGGTTCCAGTTGTCCATCTGCTGTCTACACCCAAGTATCCACACTCCCTTCTCACCAGCGAGCAAGGACGGGGGAGCCTGAGAGCCACCGAGGAGGTCAGATGCTCAGATAGCAATTCCCTGCATGTCCTAAAACCTGCCTCATGTACAACCATCTCATTGTGCTCCCCTGTGGCTGGCGCTTGTCCTTTTTCTAACTGTTTTGCAAGCATGTCTGGCTGACCTTAGTATCGCCACTTAGCATGCTGGTTACGTAGGCACAGGAGGGTGTTTATTGGGATCCCATTTTTCCCCATTTCTGGCCACCAAGAGATTCCCTTGAAGCATTGGAATTTTTTTTTTTTAATGACTGGGGTATTTATGGACAGACCTGTGTATTTCAGGTCAGCCAAGGTGATTTTTTTCTAAGTGTACAGCGTGATGGCTTCATATACGTACATTGAGGTGATCACCCTATTTGATTCAGTTGACACATCGATCACGTCACGTAGCTCCCACTTGGTGTGTGCAGTGAGCACACTTACGATCTCCACGCAGTAAATTCGAGTATATGATTCAATCCTGTTAACTATCCTCGCCGTGCTGTACATCGATCCTGAGAACTTGGAGCTAAAACATCATGCCCTAGGACCAACATCTCCTCGTTCCCCGTCCCTAAAACCCAGGCATCCGCCATTTTGTGTTCCTGTGGGTTTGACTTTTTTTAGATTGCACACGTTAGATCATGCAGTCCTTGTGTTTCTCTGCCTGACTTCTCTCACTGGGCATGATGCCCTCGAGGTCCATCCGCGTTGTGACAAATGCCTGAGTCTTCTGTTTGAAGGCGGAGTCATGTTGTGTTGGGTGGATGGACCATCTGTTCTTCATCCATCCATCCATCCATGGGCGCTTGGGTTCCTTCCACGTCTTGGCTGCCATGAGTAACGCTGCCCTGAGCACATCTCTTAACTCTCCTGCTTTCATTTCCATCAGATGTATACCCAGAAGTGGCATTGCTGGGTTGTATGGCACTTGCATTTGTCACTTTTTGAGGACCCTCCATACTGTTTTCCAGAGTGGCCACACCCGTTTGCATTCCCACTCACAGGGCACAAGGGCTCCCCTTTCTCCACATGCTGGCCAACACCTGTGACTTCTTGTCTTTTTGATGGTGGGCATACTAACAGGTGCGAGGTCACCTCTCCTTGTGGTTTCCATTTGTGTCTCCTCCATGGTTGGTTACGTAGACCCTGGCATGGGATCTAAGCTGGGAAGTCCCCCTTAGGAATTAAGTTTTAAGAGGCACGCCATGCTGAACCACCAGGCGCGGAGCAACACCCACACTGCACCTGCATTCATGAGCAACCCGTGAGCATCAGGGCCGGGCTGAAGTTTGCCTCCCGTGCGGCCCCATTGGTGCATAAAGCAAATTAGATTCACAGGACAACAGTTCCCCTCCTCGGAGGAGGAATTGTTTCCCCCAAGCTGTTTAGAAGCCCGTTTCCATGCAACACGCTGAGTGCCTCCTAATCAGCTGGTCTATATGTTGGTTCCAAGCTGCTCTTTTCTCTTTGTGTTGAAAGCACTTTGGGGGCACCTGCTGTTTGTCTGGGGGCAGATCAAGGGTGTTCTGACAATTTCCACTTGCCTAATCTTCATAGTGTGTGGTTTGAAATTCCACGCATCTCGACATGAGTGCGTGCCGAAGCCATGACTTGGGTTGCTGTGATTGGGTATTTGGGGTGGTGGCTGTTGCTGTTTCAAACTTGAGCTGCTTGGGTTTGAATTTTAGGGCCTTACAGTGCTGGCTGGGTGGGCCAGGTATCTCTAGAGAGACAAAACCAGTCAGGGACACCAGGACAGGGGGGTTCCCCTGGGGGTGGCATGGGCACATGTGCGTGCACAAGGACAGTATCGCTCTGTAGGGCGGACTCTCTGAGAAGTTGTTCTTGGTAAGGATGAGCCGACACTTGACCGGGCCCAAAAGGGCGACAGGTTGTCCTTCCAAGCTGCTTCGAAGACGGCCTTTGGTGTCTGTGACGTGTTTGGTTAAGGAATGGGCGTCTTGCATACAGAAGGCTGGGCAGGTGAGCCAGCAGCATCTCCCTGAGCAGGTAAATGAGGCCGGGCTCCAGCTGCCATGTCCACTGGGCGCAGGGCCCCAGGTCTGGGAGGGTGGGTCGTGGTGCTTGCGTCCTTGCAGGAGGCCCAAGCAGACAGGACTGTGCACCCTGTGTGTCAGAAACAGGCCGGATGGCGCATCACAGCGGGCAGCCGTCAGCCGTCTGGGAGAGGCAGTGAGGGACCGAGGGCCTCGGCAGGGCCCGGCCTCTGGGTCGGGCGTCCAGGAAAATGCACCGGCCGCGTTCCAGTGGCTGCCAAGGCCTGACGCCATTCTCTGGGCGGATGCTGTCGGCGCACCTGCCTCTCCTCCCAGGCCTTCCCTCGCTGCACAATGGGCCCCAGCGTTCAGCACTGCTCGCGGGGGCTCGGAGCCCCACAGAGGCACCGACATGCTCCGTGCTTCATGCACGGCGCTCCCTCCCCGCGCCCCTGGCCGTCTGCCTTCTGTCTCTCTCTCTGACTATGTCCGTGTCTGTCTCCCTTTATCTCTGTCTATCCCTATCTCTGTGTGTCTCTGTCTCTGTGTCTACCTTTCTATGTCTCTCTGTATCTGTCTCTTTGTATCTCTTTGTCTTTGTGTCTGTCTCTCTCTACTCTCTCATGTGTCTGTCTCTCTCTGACTGTGCCATTTCTCTGTCTCTGTTTCTCCCCATCTCTATTTCCATGTGTCTCTGTTCCTATCTCTCTCTGACTGTGTCTGTGCTTTCTCTGTCTCTCCTCGTGTCTTTTTATCTCTGTGCATTTGTCCATCTCTATGTCTCTGCCTCCCTGTGTCTCTGTGTCTGTCTCTGTGCTATCTCTCTGTCTCCCTGAGTCTCTGTGCCTGTATCTCTGTCTTTCTGTGGTATCTCTCTGTCTCTACCTCTGTTTGGGTCTGTCTCTGAGCATATCTGTCATTTCTCTGTCTCTCAGTCTCTGTCTCCATGTGTCTCTGTGTCTCTCTCTGACTGTCTCTGTGTGCCATTTGCCCTACTCTCTGTCTCTCTGTGCTGCTTCTCCCTGTCTCTTCCGCGGTCTATCTCTTGCACACACACACACACACCATACCCCCTGCCCCAGGGTATTTAGGGGACGGCCCGAGGGCACTGCACACCTAGAGGGTGGGATTGCCCGGCCCCACGGAGGAGCACCATGCGCCTCAACAGCCAGGCGCCACCGTGCTTCACCTTTATCCTCCGCAGAGACAGAGGTGCAGGGGCGGGGGGGGGGGGGGCAGGGGTGCTGGGGACCTCCCCTCCTTGTGGGCGGACCCCGGCACTTCAGGGGCCCTGTTCCTTCCCCCTGGCAGGGAGGGGGACGCCGCATCCCACAGCTGCTCCCCTGCCCCGGGGTGTGCCTGAAGCGGGTGCAGCAGCTCCCAGGGGTCGGTCTGGGGTCCGCAGTCAGCTATGGGTGTCACACCCGCGGGCACAGGTGCACCCCGCCTCCTGTTTGCACTCGGGGAGCAGGACATGGCCTCTTCCTGGGGGGATCCATCCTTAAACAGATAACCTCTCTGGGAACGACCTTCTGCTCTTTTCCCTCCTCTTAGACACACGGGCTTTTCTTTACCCCAAAGGGTTTTTAATTTACGTTTGTGTTCGCTGCATTTTCATCTGTGCGGGTAGATGAAAGAGGGCGTCGGGTGCTCTCCAGTTTCTGTCTCCTTGCCCTCCTGGTGCTACCTCTTTCCAGATTGTTCTATCAGAACCCTGCAAACGTCATCAAATGAATCAACTCAGCATTTTTTGGGGGAGGGGGCTGTGTGTGGAGTCAGGAGAGGTGGATTGTCTCTTCTTTCAAAGTATAAAACAATTCGCTAAAATACCGTCACCGCCCACCCCCTCCTTTCCGGATGCCATACTTTTGTAATTTTTTATTGCTCTCACATTCGTCAGTCTGATTACTCCTAATTTCCTTGATTAGACCATAATAATCAGTATTTTCACAGAAAAGCACTCATTTCCCTGAAATGATCATATTTCTGTTACCAATTTCACATACTAATATAGAGAGAAATAGGAGCCCATAATTATAAAATCTTCCTCATTACAAAAAAAAAAAAAAAAAAAACAAAAAGCAAAAAACCCACCCCTCATTCCTATTTGTAAATTCGTTTTACAGTCTTGTCCAGTGTCTTATCCGCAGCCTTCTCTGGATCCTCCTCTCTTTTCTTGTCTGTCAGTCTGTCAAATGAGCAAAGATGGACCCTCGCGGAGCCTCCCGTAAGGATTGGGATTCTCTCGCCATCTCTCCCTGCGTGCGCAACAGTCGTTGACAAATACAGCTCGGTGTTGTGCTACTCAGAACACCGTGTGGCTGGAAGTGACCTAGCACGACCATGGCGCACCGTATTAATCGAGCATTGGGTCCACCGCTAATAATCCTCTGTGTCCCATTAACATCACAGTCTTGAGTTAACCCTTCCCTATAGGAGCAGGGCCAGGCCTGCTTCCCATTTGCTTGTTTGATAACTTTTGGCCTTTTCATTGCTAATCTTTGCTTTTCAAAACTGTGACCAACGTATTGAATTCACCTTCCACCCTCCCCAGTGGGATGCCGCCATATTGTTTTTGAACCAAGATCAATGGCCCAGGGCTCACACCTCCTTCTAGCATTTTCCTGGATCTTCCAGTTTGTCTATGTGGACGACTGGTATACCTCGTATTTGCCAGTCATATGTTTGACAGATAGGGTACTTCTGGTCCCTGAGGGGTACATTGAAGATTCTCAAAACATTTTATTTTATTTTATTTTATTAAAGATTTTATTTATTTATTAGATACAGAGAGAGAGAGAGAGAGAAATGGAGGGAGAGGCAGAGACAGAGGCAGAGGGAGAAGCAGGCTCCACACAGGGAACCCAATATGGGACTCGATCCTATGACCCCAGCCCTGAGGGTGTGGGTGGGGTGCAGATTTTAAGTGGATGTGCCGACTGAACCCGTAGCAAGTGTGACTCCCTGTGTCTTGTCCGAGCTCAGTCCTGGTGCTTCTACTTGACACGGGTGGGATGCCACGTGCTGCAGCTTGCCTTGTATGTTCCCGTTGTTAGGGATGGACCCTGTGACGAGTTCTGGTCTGCAGTGGCTGCCTTTCCCTCCCCAGCTGTGGAGCTTGGTTTAGGGGCTCATGCCAGCCCCCTCCAGCACGCGTTCCTGTCCGCGATACCCTGCGGCGCCAAGGGTGGGGGCGGGAGTTCCTGAATCAGCATAGAAAAGCAGGTGTAGCCAAGCCCTTCAGGTGCCTCAGAAGGCAATGATCCCAAGGTGGAAAGGTGACTCATGTTTCTGACGAGCTGGGAACCCTTTTCTCCAGGGAGGGAAGAACAAGTGTCTCCTGACGTGACAGAGATGCACTCCCAGTGGTCTGGCTCTGGAAGCTGACTGTGCCTGTCTACCAACCCTGTTACCATGGGTTCCAGTTAGCAGAAGTAGGTTTTCCCTCTTTAAAAAATCAATCAATCATTCAAACAATCAATCTTCTCCTTGTGAATATACGTTAGGGGGAAACTCGAATGGTGCCTCAAGAATGCATATCCAGATGGCACGGTGTTCTAGACCCGCGCTTCCAAACCATCTGTGGCAAGACTCCCTCTTCCCAAAAATGTCACAGACTGATACTGATGTAGCCGGGTCAGACACGAATCACTAGAAAATTAGAATTTAAAAATATGCAAAAGTGGGGCCTCCGATTTTGCTTTTTTTTTTTTTTGAAATCATTGGATTCAGCAAGCATAAAATGACTATTGATTTTTGTTTTCTTTAAATATTCTAACCACTGTCCTCAACATTGGCCTTTGTCTTACAGCAGATTGGTAACAAACCATTTGCAGGGTGGCACCCATCTGTAGATCTCAGTCAGAAGGGCTTTGATCCAGAAGCATGTCCGTCCCCCACTCCTACTATATTTCTTTACAGAAAATATAAAAAATGGTGCTTCCTCATCCTCACTGGCCATGTTACGTGGTACACATAGGCTTCGTACTTCACACTGAGAAGATGGGGACTATAGATTATCTTAAAATGTCCCTTCCAAGAGAAAGCAAGTGTGTATGTTCCAAAAATATGTACCCTCCCGACCTAGTGCTTGTGGCTAACTCTCCTGTGTTGTGAATTTTTTTTTTTAGATTTATTGTTTTATTTGAGATAGAGAGTGCAGGGGGAGTGGAAGAGGGAGATGGAGAGAGAGAGAATCTCAGTCAGTCTCCTAGCTGAGTGTGGAGACCATCACGGAGCTTGAGATCATGATCTGAGCCATAACCACGAGTCGGTGTTTCTGTCCTTTTGCAGTGGAGTTTTTGTATTGCGACCTGGCGTCTCTGAGGTCCATCCGGCAGTTCGTCCAGAAGTTCAAGAAGAAGAAAATCCCTCTCCACGTCCTGGTCAATAACGGTGAGTCCTGGGGAAATCCAGACATTAACTCTGATACACACATGCACGCTGGCTGTCCCGTGAGAGGTGTCCTCGGGGAAAGCAGGATTTCCATGGAAGCTCATGAGTGCATATGCTGTGGTCCCCACGGCTTTGCTTCATTGATGCATTCGGCTTCTGTCATTGGTATAATCAATTTGAGGCAATGGTAAGCCTGATACGCATTGTGTGGAGTTGATATTTTCACTGGCCCATGTGAGCTAAGGAGGAAGTTGTGTTATGAGTGTGTAAGGGTTGGGCATTTTCACAAATGTGACCTTATTAAATCCTCACCATGTCCCCATGGGCGTCATCAGCAGGCTGCATCCCCAGTGTCTCTTGACTTCTGCCTTCAAACTACACACCTGTCCATCTTCAACACAAACCAGCCTTGACCCTGACCTCGTCTTTCAGCCATATCCAGCTCTTTTTTAAAAAATATTTTATGTATTTATTCGTAAGAGATATATACAGAGAGAGAAGCAGAGACCCAGACAGAGGGAGAAGCAGTCTCCATGCAGGGAGCCCGATGTAGGACTCAGTCCCGGGTCTCCAGAATCATGCCCTGGGCCAAAGGTAGGCGCTAAACCACTGAGCCACCCAGGGATTCCCCCCCATATCCAGCTCTTAAGAGCAACAGAGACAAGTTTGGTTTTTCACCTTCGTACCCAAGACATTCCTCTCTTCCCCTGCTACACCCGAAAGATGTCATAGAAGTTCACCCAAACCCTCCACAGGGAGGAGACAGCACTATTAACATGTCCGAATGGAATCCACATAGAACACCCAAACTACCGGAAATAAGGCGGAATGTCAGGCATCGCTTTCCATCTCGGAGACCACCTGGTTATGCGTAGAGGAGATACATGGCATTATTAGTACAGTGAAAGGAATAGCCACAATCGGACACTACAGCTTCTTTCCAAAACACGTAAAACATTTGCTAAATTGCTCATCTGTTGGATGGCAGGGAAAGCATCACATGGGACCCCTGTGATTCCTCTGAGCCCACTTGGATGATCCAGGCAAATTTCCCCAACTAAAGAGACTTAGTTGACTCTCTTCTCCAAAGTCATTTTTCCACGGGAGGAACCGCAGTGAGAAATCACAGGAATAACAATGTGGACATCTTCTGCGGGGAGGAGTGAATCTAAGTCTGTATCCTACGGCTGTTCCGCGTTAGTCCATTAATGGGGTTGGTGGGCAGGAAGTGGGTGCGGATATTCATGCTTCTGCCCAATGCATCTGTTTGATTGGAAATTCTCAGTGAAGGGAAAGATGCAGCGTATACAACCTAGAGGGTCCGACCCCACTGATTTATTTATGTGTGAGGATATGTGCACATATAGCTGTGATGTGCGAGTGCTGGACAAAGTCGTAACTAACACCACTTCCACTTACTTAGCCTGGGAGCAAACACTGCGTGCATGTTATTAGTACTGGGGCTACTCACTGAAAGGCTCAGAATGATTTTAATTTTACTTTCTTCACGGAACTTTCTAGATATTTTTCAAGGTTTCCCGAAATGGGCGTACCTTAAATTTATTTGCGGAAATCAGTTATTTGGGATTTCTCCATATTGGCGCCGGTGGGGGCTTCTTTTGTCAGGGCCTTTATCAGTATTATAAATGTTGAGAGTTATAATAATATGAATCACCCAGTGTAGACACGAGCTGGCAGGACTGTGGGCATCCAGTCCAAGTATGCGTCTTATGTCCTCAGTCTACATAGCACCCTCAGTAATTAGCGACCGGAGCACTTCATTATGGAGAAAGTTGGCAACAGCAGGACGAAAGCTGTGTCTTGCGCTCAACAGGAATTTGAGACTTTACAGATAGATACACAAGACTCTGTTATATCATCGGTAGATGCTCCATATTCACTCTCTGCCCTTCACTTTCAAGGTGATCCTGGTGGTCCTACCACGGCCCCTTGTTCTTTTCTGCAGATCGTAAACCAAGCACGTCTGGCTTATCTAACATCTGGAATGTGGGTCTGGGGAGGCTGGACCCTCTGCACGCTGTGTCCATTTTTCCTCTTCGGGGAATCCCATCCATATGTTGTCACTTCAGCCCAGACTTTGTCCTACACACACACACACACACACACACACACACACACACACACACACCTTCCTCTGTGCTTGGGACCTGTGTTTGCTGCTCCATGTCACAGACACATGGAGACACAACATGCTCAGGGATTTCACCCTGAGGTGAAAGGTGGCACTGGCCCTAAGGCACAATCTCTTGATTTTCTTTGAAATTGCCTTGATTTCTCTTGCCTTGCCTTGCCTTGCCTTTTCCAGCTCCTAGAGGCTGTTGGCATTCCTTGGCTCGTGGCCACTTCCCGATTCCATCTTCGAAGCCGGTGGGGTAGCATCTGCAGTTCCCCCTGTCTCTCTATGATGTTTGCTTCTGTCTGCGCATCACCTTCTCTGACTCTGAGCCTCCCGTTTCCCTCTTGTGAGGACACTTGTGGTGACCTTGGACCACTAAGGTAATCCAGGACCATCCCCATCACAGGGGCCCACACCCAATCCCCATCTGCAAAGTCCCTTTATTCATCTAAGGGCACACATTCACAGGCTCTAGAGATCAGGATGTGAACATCTTTGGAGACGCTATTTTGTCCACCACACTGGGTTTGGGATGTGAACGTGTTTGGGGGTGCCATCCACCCCGTATTCTTTCTCCCACATGGGGTTCGACACGTGGACATTAGTGGGGATATTATTCTGTCCACTGTGTGGGAATCGGGATGAGGACAATTAGGGGACATTATTCTATCTCCCACATGGGGACCAGGATGTGGATGTTTCTGGGGACATTATTCTGTCTCCCATAAGGGGATTCAGGACGTGGATGTCTTTGGCGGGCGAGGTGGGGGGGGGGTCATCATTCAACCCACCACACCCACCTTAGGAGAGCGCGGTATTTCACAGGCAGGAACATTAAGGTGATAAACAAGCACTGCTGACCTCCTGGAAATCATTCTCTAGCAAAGGAGACAGACACTGAACAGGCAGTTATTCTGGGACATGGCTTATCCTAGAAGTGCCACCTGCGATATGACAATACGGTCACGTATAAATAATAGAAGAGTCTGCATCCCAAACATGATCTGTCTGGAAAGCCCTGGGCTTCTGAAGTAGGCATCCCATGGAACCCAGGATGGGAGTAGGGCGACAGGGACAAATGGCCCTGGGGCCAGCAGGGTGGCCAGGATGGTGCCAGTCGAGATTGCAAATGGATTCATCACCAGTGCAGTGTGCTCAGACTTCCCTTGATTTATGGGAAGCAAAAGCATGTCTCCTGTGCCTCTCACCTTGGTTTGTGTGTGAGCATTCATTCTTGCTCTGTGCATTGGGAATTCTGACTCAATATTCTTTTGGAGATATTTGGGAGAACTCAACAGATGTAAACAGGTCTTTCAACCACAGGACTTCACAGAGAAGGAATGGCACAGTCCATGTCCAGGAGGGTCTGCAGAATTTCCCAAAACTATTTGCCCAGGACCCTCCTCTATGATATCGTCTTCTCCCGCCAAGGTGACTGGTTGAAAGGATGTGGGTTAATGGGACCCACTTCTGTTTAGCAGCCACATGCGTCCTGTCTCCTGGAAAACAGACCTGACTCTGCTCCACAAAGAAGACTCCCGGGGGCCAAGGGAAGCTAGAATTTGTGCTTTTGTCCTCTCTCTGTCTCTCTCTCTCTCTCTTTTATTTAATTCTTAAAGATAAGAGCTATCAAGATGTTGCAAATGTTAAGCACTTCAGAGGAGGAATAGTGTTTGCATTTGCTAGTGTGATGAAAATAGATCCAGACTGCCTCTTTCTGGAAGCTCAGGATCCAAGCTGAGCATTTATCCAACACACGAAGAATCAATAGTATATCTCCTACAGGGCCGGCTCAGTATTTATAGCATATTCACATAAAAATTATACTTATCCCGTCTCCCATCCCCACACCTGATCAGGTTTGAAATCACTGCACAGAATTGATGTTTTATCCTTGTAGGACTTCTTCCCGTACCTCTCATGGATGAATTGCCCGGCATCAAGAATTCCTAAAAATAAATATGGCGGTGGTAACCCTTGAGAAACAGAATAACCCTGAGAAGTAAATGATTCTCACCTGGCCAGGTACATCCTGATGGAGTTTGCATCCACAGAAGACTTCAGTTGAGTGAGGAGTAATGGTACCTGCTTCTTGGCAGACAGATGCCTGAGCCGTTTTCCTATTTATGCACTTGGTGTTTCCTCTACAAAACAGGCTCTGCCATCATCTGGTCTCCCTTCCAGGAACACGGAAGGTGGTGAATCAGCACTGCGTGTGTGTGCGTCAATGGATTATTGGATCTGAATGTGTGTAGACCACTTCTCATCGATGCCTTCTGTTTGTTTTCCAATGTGTCTCTCCCTGTTTTCTGCCGTGTGATGGGTTTCCCTAGAACAGAAGGCACTTGGATGTTCCTCTGGTGGTGGGTGTTTGCAGGGCTGTTTGACATGATTTATTATATCCCAGAACTGCCAGAAGAGTAGGTTGGAGGCTGTGAATGTGCATTGCATCTCCTGCGTTGAACACCTTTGTTTTTTCCGCATGCCCTTTGTGAGCTTCCAGGAAGTACGCTGAGTAAACATTGGTTTTCCAATTATCCAGATGCCCCGGAGGCATGTTCCCCAGAAGCTCTTCTGAAAACCACCTGGCCTCAGGTGTCCTCGATGGTGCAGATGGCGGATCCAAGTGGATGGTACTTTCCATCGAGATCCGTTGCTCATTATGGAAACATCTCAGTAAATAATGGGATCCTTGCCATCGTCACGGCGTATGGGTTGGGCGATGCGTTTGCCTTTTATGGTAACGGGGAGAAAGTTATTCCACAATGGAAATGGGAATACGGAGCCTGGGCAAGCCATGGGGATCCATCCACATGATGTGTTCCCCATTGTGTTCACATTGAAGAATTATTTTGGATACGCTTATTTGTGCCTTCGATTTCGACATTTTCACTGGCTCACATGTGACTGTGCGTTCACTACCCCTGCACCCCAGTCCCCATGCACCTGTGGGTTCATTGCCACCCATCTTGCCTGGAACGACAGATGTTCATCAACCTATAGATAGATTTTTCCCAGTGTCCTTTTGCAAGGCACATGCACAACTCCTTCCCTGTTCATGTTTTATGGGCAGAATCAGAACACTCATTGCTCCCTTCCAGAATGTTCTACTCTGCCATCCCCCACATTTGCGTATCCCTCTCCTGACTACCACGGTTGCCGGCTTCCAGGCATCTTTGGTTTTGCTTTCTGTGATGCCACTAATGCATATGTCCACGGAATCCAAAGCTTGGACAGGGACAGTAGCTCTGAAGGTAGGGGTAGCAGTCATTCCCCAGACTGGTGGTGGCATTTCTGAAATGTTCCTCGCGTTCTGGAGTGAGGAAGCCTTCATCTGGCCCATGTGCCACCAGACAGAAAGTGCTTTCTTCCGTCTCTTCTTTCTGCCTTTCTTGTTTTCTGCAAGGCACACGACACTCTCTCCTCTGCCGCGCTTAGGATGTACGTTTTCTGTTTCCTTGTTTTGCTTCATAAAGAACAGCACGTGGTTCTGCATGCAGGTCCACTCACCAATCAAACGCATGGCTCAAAGAGCAGATTATTTTTATTGCTCCTTTTCCCGCTTTCCAGTTGGCAAAGGGAGATACCAAGGTCTCAGCAATGCTCAGTCTCAAGGGACAGCTCTCTGAAGCGCTCATGTGACAGCAATATCTCAAAAACACAAGTTCACCTCCCTGGATGCACAGTTAAAATTCCCCCTCAGCACGGAAGAGACGTTCCATAAATATTATCGTCTGAGATCAATGATGTTCTGCACAGGCAGGTGTCCAGGACACTTTGACTTAGAATTAGAGATGAGGGATCCCTGGGTGGCGCAGCGGTTTGGCGCCTGCCTTTGGCCCAGGGCGCGATCCTGGAGACCCGGGATCGAATCCCACGTCGGGCTCCTGGTGCATGGAGCCTGCTTCTCCCTCTGCCTGTGTCTCTGCCTCTCTCTCTCTCTCTCTCTCTTTCTCTGTGACTATCATAAATAAATAAAAATTTAAAAAAATTTAAAAACCTTTTCTTAAAAAAAAAAAGAATTAGAGATGAACGTGGAGTGTCTCAGTATGCGACATAATCATGAATTACGAGTGTGCAGGGGATCCCAGACGGCTTTGGCTATGGCCTCCATGGTGCCGATAACCCCCACCTCGCTTCCACGAGCCTGGGAATGGATTGGACACTCCAGGAGGTGACCAACTTTAGGCACGGCAGTGATGTTCTCGCCACTCTTTAAAAGCACGCTTTTCCCCGATGATGCTGCTAAAACGCCAAGAATTTGCTCCAAAACTGGTTTATGACTTCTGGAGTAACCTTGAACTCGTTCTTTGCCCAGAGCATCATTATTGTCAAAATCTTAAGAGTGTGGATCAGTGAGTTTGGGCTATGATCTGTCACCATAAACTTGTGTCAGACGAGGATTCATGCTGGCATTTCCCCTCGGGCTCGACAGTTACCCCACGCTTGCTTGTCGGGGACATTATCATAGATAATCCATGATAGAAACAGAATGAGTCGGATATGGTAAGCCTTCGGGCGATTAGGCTCCGGTTGTCCTTCAGCTCCTGTGTGCACTCACCGGACCGCTGATGCCCCCGAAACAAGTAGCACTAATGAATCCAGCGGTTCAGCCCAGGGGGGTGAAACCCAAGGTCCATGCAGCTGCCCCAAGGGTCAGCAGAGCAGAGTCCCCTAGCTATTTTCTCTGCTACCATCTTGCAGGCAGTCGAAGGCCATCACGAGGAAGAGAATAACCCACAATAGTTATTTATTTTATGACAGATTGTCTTTAACTAACCAGATGGAAGCCCTGGGACCTCACTGCAGGTTAGCACCCCAAAATTCAGAATAATCCTTAGTGAGCCCCATAACCCCCACAGATGCCCCTATTCCATTATGTGGGGTTTTCCAATGAATTTGGATACTTGGAAGGCTGAGTTTGGTGACAAACCTTTGTCCCACGAGATGGGGCTCTCCAATGTGGAATTGGTAGTCCATGCATGCAGACATATTCCAGGAATCAATAATGGGCATGCAGGAATATTCCAGGAATCGATAATGGGCATGCACTGGTATTCCAGGAATTAATGACTTATACATGCAGGGATATTCCATGAATTGATAATTTAGTCATGCACTGATATTCCAGGAACTGATCATTTATGCATGCAGTGATATGCCAGCAATTGATAATTTAGGTGTGCAGTAATACTGCAGAAAGTCCTAATTTAGGCACGCACGGATATACCGGCAATCGATAATGGGCGTACCCTGGTCTCCCAGGAATTGATCATGTAGTCACTCCGTGATATTCCGGAACTGGTCATTTATGCATGCACTGATTTTCCCCAAATTGGTAATTTACCCATGAAGCAATGTTCTAGGAATTGATAATTTCGTCATGCACGAATGTGCAGGAATTAATAACAGGTGTGCGCCGGTATCGCAGCAGTTGGTAATTTAGGCATGCACTGATATTCTAGTAGCGACCGCTGTGTTATAAATTTTTTTAAAATTTTTATTTATTTATGATAGTCACACAGAGAGAGAGAGAGAGAGGCAGAGACACAGGCAGAGGGAGAAGCAGGCTCCATGCACCGGGAGCCCGATGTGGGATTCGATCCCGGGTCTCCAGGATCGCACCCTGGGCCGAAGGCAGGCGCCAAACCACTGCGCCACCCAGGGATCCCCGACCGCTGTGTTATAAATCACCCCCAATCCGAATGACTCAAAAATGAACATTTCTATTGCTTGCAATTTGGGGGGGGGGGGGCAAAGGAATCTGGGCAGCTCTAGCTCTGGGTGTCCCTTGAGCTTCAATTTACCTGACGGCTCACCCGGGGCTGGGTGTCCAGATGGCTTGCCTCAGTGCTGGGAGGTTGGCGCTGCCCAGCGCTCGGGCTCAGCGAGGAAGGTTGACCAGATGACTGCCATGACTTCTCTCCAATGTGGCAGCCTCGGGGGCACCAGCCAGTCTTCTTCAGTGAAGCTGGTTCTCCCCAGAAACAGCGTTCACAGCCAGGTAGGGCCTGCGGGGTCTTTCCTGACCAAGCCTTGGAAATGGTCCGGAATTGCCATCACTGATACCTTGTACTCAGCACAGAAAGCTAATGAGGCGGCCAAGATCCGAGGGATGATGGGATACAGACTCCGTCTCCTGACCAAGCAGGAGTCAGAAACGTATGCAAGCTCCTTTGCAGCTGCCTAGAGCTCGGGTCCTGTCCCAACCAGCCTCGCAGAAGCCGGGAGTTCGAGGTGAGCCAGGCTCCCCCGGCGAGGCATCTGAGTCCCCTAGGCACGGACACAGCTCCGCTTATCTGGCTTCATCACGCACAATATGATAATCAAGGAAATGGCATCAGCAGGGAGGCGCTTACCTGTTCTCAAAATGCCAGACTTCACACCCGCTTGAAGGCTCGGGTGCCAGGTGCCCTTCGGGAATGCGTTCTTAGCTGACTTGAGGACCTGGGTATTTATTCTTAAATACACCTTTCACTGAATGTATTCTAAGACCCCATGGGGCTTCGTTTGCGCGTGTATGTAGGTCTCATCCCTGCGGGGCTGTGAACGCGACGCTCAGGGGATCCATTTTCAATCCGCTGGATGGGTTTTCAGACGGCGGGGCCTTCCGGGAGGTGGCGAAAAGCACTTAGCATCGCAGAAGGCGTGTGTGTGGGATGCAGGCCACGGGCTCTCATTTCCACCTCTTTATTTTTATTTTTTATTTTTTTAAATTTTTTTTAAATTATTATTTATTTACGATAGTCACAGAGAGAGAGAGAGAGAGGCAGAGACACAGGCAGAGGGAGAAACAGGCTCCATGCACCGGGAGCCCGACGTGGGACTCGATCCGGGGTCTCCAGGATCGTGCCCTGAGCCAAAGGCAGGCGCCAAACCGCTGCGCCACCCAGGGATCCCCATTTCCACCTCTTCCACCACTTTAAAGTGACTTACCTACCTTGCTGCACCCCAGACTCCATACTCCTGCCGTGATCCCCACAGCCCGGATCAGACATTTCCTTTGCCCTGAGCACCTCACAAGTGACAAGCCTGCATGAGGGCTGGACGTGCAGGGGCGTGAATGCACAGAGTGCGTCCTGCATTCCTGCATGGCTGCTGGTGTGCGGCGACGTGCCGTGTGGCCTGTGTGTGCAGGGAGGGGCCTCGCAATCCAGCAGAAAACTCCACACGTATGCAGAAGCACTGACGATTACATGTGGAGATGCATCTGCACACACACCTAACACACGTGTACCTATGCAAATACATCTATGTGTCCACGTGAAAGACGCATGAACAGAAACACGTACACGGGTGCAAACACACCTACCTAGAGAAACGTGTAGACATGAAATACAAGCACATGCAAATGTGCACACAAATAGATATGCCCGTGTGCGTGCACAGCAGGCACGTATATGGACTCGTTTGGAAATTACAAACATGCACAAATAAACGTGGGAATGCATGCATTATCCACAAATAGGTTTGCAAAAACATGAAATGCAAACGCAGAAGGATATTCAAACACCTTTGCCAACACAGCTACAAGCACATTCACATGTGTAAACACACACATAAAGAGACACATAAATACATAACTAGGCATATGCAGATGTGCCTGGAAACATCTACGTGTATTCGATTACACATTTGTGTGCAGCTGCATGTGCTCATGGATGCAAGTGCCTGTAAGCACATATGCACGTGTACGTATGCAAACATACCTGCAAGAAATGCACAAGTACATGCAGGATTTTACACATGTGAGATACACATACAGGTACATACGTGCCGTCCGATGGACGCTGAAGCAAGCTGGGCTGCTCCAGGACACGGACTCGTACGGACCAGGCGTGTTTGCTGCGCGTCCGGGAGGCGGTGTCCACGGAAAGGATGTAGGGACGGGAGGTGGGCGGGGGGCGATGAGGTGACTGGGTGACGGGCGCTGAGGAGGGCACTTGAGGGGATGCGCACTGGGTGTTAGACTGTATGTTGGCAAATGGAATTTCTTTACAAAAAAATAAAATAAAATCTAAAAGCAAATAAATAAATAAATAAATAAATAAAAGGGCGTAGTGACGGGCAGTCGGCTGGGCTTTGCCCTGATGGGCGTCGGGATGTAGTGAGCTTGGGGGAGGACGCATACGGCGGGCACAGGCAACATGCTTTTACGAATAGGTTGGTGAGGTAACAGCCAGCAGGGCTGGCCTGGGGTCTGGAGCGGGGGCGGCCGTGTGAATAGTTGGGTCAGTACTTGGCAGGGGGCAGCCTGGGGGTCGAGCGTGAGCGCCCGTGTGTGTGCAGGGAGCTCCTCCAACAAGCGACCGTTTGTGCGGGCGGCTGTTGTGTCGTGTCGGGAAGAATCAACGTCCCGGGGCTGGCGCGGGGTGGGGACGGGCAGCCTTTGTGGATTTAGGACCAGGAACCCTGGGCTGCCTGTGAGGACCACGTGTCCCCCCCACCCGCACCGAGCCCGTGTGCGGAGCAGCTCCCCCATGTCCCTGCAATCCCCTTCCTTGCAGCCGGGGTGATGATGGTCCCTGAGAGGACGACCGAGGACGGCTTCGAGGAGCACTTCGGGCTCAACTACCTGGGCCACTTCCTGCTCACCAACCTCCTGCTGGACACGCTGAAGGAGTCGGGAGCTCCCGGCCGCAGCGCCAGGGTGGTCACCGTGTCATCGGCCACGCATTACATCGGCGAGCTGGACATGGATGACCTCCAGGGCAGGTGCGTGCTCGCGGGAGGCCGCGCGGGGCTCGGGCTTGTGGTGGGCCTCGCCCGGGGGGCGCGGGGGGCGCGGGGCATGGTGTGCAGCGTCACGGGAACCGGTGCTCCCCTCCGACCGGGTTGGTCAGACACGTGTCTTACCACAAGCATGACCACTAGCTGCTAATTATCCACCGTTTTGCTCTGAAGCGCCTCATGGGGACCAGCCCATGGGTACGGCACACAAATGCCCTCACCTAAATACTCCCGTCTTCATTTTATGCCTGATGAAACCAAAGCATATTAAAAAAAGAAAATCTTCCTGGAGCCCCTGGGTGGCTCAGCAGTTGAGCATCTGCCTTCAGCTCAGGTCGTGACCCTGGGGTCCTGGGATCGAGTCCCACGTCGGGCTCCCTGCAGGGAGCCTGCTTCTCCCTCTGCCTGTGTCTCTGCCTCTCTTTCCGGGTCTCTCATGAGTAAATAAACAAAATCTTAAAAAAAGAAAAATCCTCCTAATGTCACTAGAAAATCACGGATAGAGTCGATATTCCATCCCAGGAAATAAGTACGCACAACAGAACAAAACCACCAATTTGGACTCCGCTCCATTGTCAGAATCACTAAAAACCTCCCTGCGAACATTCTGTGGTGTTCTCTTACTGCACCCCACAATGCATGTCTTGTTTTCAGCGTTTTTTTAAATTCTAATTTTTTTAATCGAGGTACAATTGCTATATACTCAAAAATTACATTTGTACCTCAATATTATAATCCTAATTATGACATCATAATTATAACATACATAATGACATTATAATGTGATTATAATTGTGATGTATGTCACAAATAATTTAAGTATAATTGTTATATATCATCTGTATGGCATTATAGTGTCACAAATATGATTGTTATGTAACATTATATGTTATAATGTAGTTATAAGTGTTATATACTGTCACACACGTTTTAAAGAGTATGATTGTTATATAATATATATGACATTATACTGTTCTCATTGTAACTTACACATTAAAAAGTTATAATGTAATTGAAATTATATGATATCTATCATGTCATGTCATAATTGCTGTATCATGGGACATTATACATGTTATACTGTTTCATCGTCACAATTGTTATAGCACGTGTCACGACGTTATCCTGTTATAATAATCATACAATGTGACTAATGTGTCACAACATTGTAGTGTTATAATTATACAATGTGACATTATATGTGTCACGACATTACACTGTGACAGTTATACAATGTGATATTATATGTGTCACAACACTATTCCTGTTAACAATTATACAATGTAACGTTATATGTGTCACATTATCCTGTTATAATTATACAATGTGACCTTATATGTGTCACGACGTTACACTGTGACAGTTATACAATGTGATGTTATATGTGTGACAACACTATCCTGTTAACAATTATACAATGTGACGTTATATGTGTCACAACATTATCCTGTTATAATTATACAATGTGACCTTATATGTGTCACGACGTTACACTGTGACAGTTATACAATGTGATGTTATATGTGTCACAACACTATCCTGTTAACAATTATACAATGTGACGTTATATGTGTCACAACATTATCCTGTTATAATTATACAATGTGACCTTATATGTGTCACGACATTACACTGTGACAGTTATACAATGTGATGTTATATGTGTCACACTATCCTGTTAACAATTATACAATGTGACGTTATATGTGTCACAACATTATCCTGTTACAGTTATACAATGTGACATTATATGTGTCACGTTATCCTGTTACGATTATCATACAATGTGACATTGTGTGTCACGATGTTACCATGTTATAATTCTCATATAATCGACCTTATATATGTTGTCACATTACAATGTGATAATTACAGTCGCCACCTAATGTGACATTCCGTTAGTGTTGGGGGGACAAGGAAACGATTCGCCATTGTCACGAATCCTAAAATCGTCATCATACTAATTGCTAATTGCACTTAACGTGCATCATTGTCAGACCACGTGCATCTTATGCTCCTGCTGCTTAGCCGTGCGGTGTTATCATTTTTATTTTTATTTTTGGTAGAAAGACACAAGTTGGGCGTGGATCCGGGTGTCTGAAGCAATGACATCTTCTCCTTTGCAACTGCCGGGGGCCAACCCCCTAACTCCGTGTGCCGCGTCCGGGTGACTCCTGGTGGCCCAGGAGGCGCCGCGTTCCCGTCTGTGTTTCGTGCTCTCTGCTCCTTAAGGAGAAAGGAGTCCCCGAGTGTGACTGGGGTGCGAGCTTACGTTTGTGTGGGCAGCTGTAACTGTGTGCGGAGGAAATGCCCTGCCTGCGAGGCCCCCGACCCCTGGTCCGGGATGTGTGTGGGCTGGATGCTCTCGGTGCCCCGAGGGATAGGGTGGCCCAGCCATGCGGCCCCGGGGGGCAGCTTTCCAGCATGTGTTTATGCATGGCAACGCCCCATCCTAGGTCTTCCAGGGAGTTCTCAGCCATCCGTTAGCCAGCCTGGATCCTGGGTGGGTGGGTGAGTGGGGTCTTTGCTTGTGCCCTGGGGGCAGGGACCACCCTCCCTGGGATTTCCCCTGGGGGCAGAAGGGAGAAAGTGGATCCGAGGTTCTGTGGGGGAGCCAGTCGTCTCTGAGGACGGGCATGGGGACGGGGCTGCCCAGGTGCTGCAGGATGAGCCTGTGCAGAGAGGAAGCAGGGGGAAGCCAACGCGCGGGGGGTGGCGGGCATGGACGACCGTGCTGGTGAGGCGGCTGCATGTTAAAATTCGACAACCCCTTGGGCTTCAAACCCTCTGTTTTCCCACGTGAAGAAACTCAATCCTCCCTTTCCCCCTGGTGTAGACACAAGCTGGCCAGTTACTGATTGTTGCCAACACTGCTTTGCTGGAATAGAGAAGAGGGGCGGACTCTCTTGAAAATTGTAAATCAGTGCAACGGACTCGTGAAGAAGTGGATAGCTTTCTTAAAAAAAATGAGTTTCGCTTTGGGGGAAAGGGGTGAAAGTGTCATTATTTAAGTTAAAAACATCTCGATAAATACTTATAGATGGTTTACATGTACGACTGAGAGAGACAGAGACGTAGATTCATTTAAGGAATTGGCTCAAAGATCGGCGCAGCGGCCAAGGCCAAGCTCTGCAGGGTGGACCAGCAGGCTCAAGATGCAAGGAAGAGTCAGTGTTGACATCTTGACCCTAAACATGGATAATTCAGGTAGGATTTCCAAGCTATAGTGATAAGGCCACGTTCTTTCTTCTTTGGAGGAGACCTCCATGTTTCCTCTTTAAGCCTTCAACTGATTAGACAAGGCCCACCTGCATGACGGAATGGGAGCTGCTTTACCTCGAATCTCCTGATGTCAGCGTTAATCCCATCTAAGAAAATACCTTCGCAGCGACGGTTAGACTGGTGTCTGAGCAAGCCACTGGGCAGCATATGCAGGAGGCTCTTCCGGCTACGCCACGGCTTGTCTGAGTGCCCGGCCTCCCTCGGCCACGGGCTCCTCTGTGTAAACCTGAAGAGTGAATGTCTGTGCATTGTGTGGCCATTTGTAAGGACGTTTTCACAGCCCGTGATGTCACTCGTTGGAAACCCAGGACTCTCAATAAATTCCCTGAAGTGTTCACGCGTTTCTGCACTGCCCTGGGATTGCGTTACACGCCGCTTATGCGCCTGCCGTGTTAAATCAGCGACCGCATCGCACGTTTGCACGAGGCTGCGAATTGGCACGTGGGCGCCAACGTCCCCAGGGCTGTTTCTGGAGCGTCCCTTTGTGCACACGCAGAGGCCCTTCCTTGCTCACGGGATTTCCTGAGCCCC
The DNA here is from genome assembly GCA_032313775.1 of Urocyon cinereoargenteus. NCBI lineage: Eukaryota > Metazoa > Chordata > Mammalia > Carnivora > Canidae > Urocyon > Urocyon cinereoargenteus. The sequence continues at coordinate 117,996,356 of CM063496.1, forward strand.
TGCTGCGCGGTCCGTATTCCCACAGTCCCGGGAATATGAAAGGGGGAAGGCCAGGGATGGGCGCCACATGACACGTGTCCGTCCCGCTAATGGAAAACGTGGTCTGGAGGTGACAGGTGACTAGACTTGCCTCAGAACAGGTGCCGTTCATCCTTGGTCCCGAAGAGACTGATCGGGGTCGGACCCGGGGAGCATCTGGGCTCACGGTCGCAGGTGGACTTTCCATCATCATGTTGGTTGTGCCATGTATGCGTTAATGTCCCACAAGGGAGATCTCACGGGGCCACCTTATTCACATGATGTGAGTGTGACACCCTCGGTTGTGTTGCCTTCTGCACGCCTCTTTATCGAGCTGAAAATGTGCGTTTCAAACACCATGAGCGACATGCAAATTCAGAGACACCTGAATTTTTTTTTTTCATTTCAGTAAGAAAACTCGATAAATTGCGTTTTTCAGCAGCTCGAGATACTCTCTCAGAAATCCCATGGTCCTGGGCACAACTTCTAGGATGGTTGAGGGAGTTTGGGAAACCCACTCCTCGTGAAACAATGAAAAATAACAGAAAAGGTCCGCGGGTTTCTAGGACGGGGGGGGTGTTGATTGTCCTACAAGAGGCTGATGGGCAGTATAGGGCAGCTTGGCAGAGAAGGAGCCCAGTGTGCCGGCGTGGGAGTCGTTAAATAACCCGTGAAACCACATAGAAACTATATCGACGGACATGGTGTAGACAGGAGTATGCTCCGATCTGACTTAAAGCAGAACTTCAGAGAAATTCACGAATCCTACCCTAAAGTAACCCTTTAACTGCTGTTAGTATATATGTTTATTAACCTTTTCAGAACTTAACCCTGTCCAGAAGCCCAGACCCCCTTTCGTTGGTCTCCTCACACCTCTACCATTTACCAAGTGTTCGTAAATTGTAAATAAACCCAAGCCTAATGCTGTTTTTGCACTTTTTTAAAGCTATTTTCTGTGAAAACCCACATACGTGTATTTAAAATTGGCATGACTTCCCCCTGTAAAGCTGGCTGTTGTATTTAATTTGCATCCCTCCGTTGCAGAGCACAAAATTATACCAGAAAGGTGTTTCTGCTTCTATAGGAGGCGAGACTATTACCGTCGATGACTTTGGTTTCAAGTTGACCTCCTGCTTATGCGTGAAGCGATGACACCGATAACGTTCTTTATTTACTGAAAATAGGGATCTGTGTTTACGGGTCTCGATTCTGCTCTGTGACAACGCTTATTACAAAAGCGAGTCCCTAAAGATTGGCCTTGAGATCGGAGCCACGCGGCCGCGTCCTGAAAGACTCCGCTCATCGTCAGGCGGCGAGGGGCGCCGGGTGGTTCTGGTTGCGCCCGCGTATTACCCGTGAGCGTTCAATACCTTCGTTGTCTGTGGCGCCCAGTGCCTTTCTGGGCTATGGGGTTTCATTGAGGACCAGCGTCAGCAGGGGCATCGCGTCCTCCTGTTAATTGGACCTGAGGTGGGAGTGTCATTTCCCCATAAACCCGCGGGGACGGGGTGGGGGTGGAGGATGGGGGTGGGAACCTCCCGGAAACAGCTGGTCGTTACCTACTTTCTTCCTGCCTCGTGTAGAGAAACACAGACGCACGTACTGACGACCCCCTACCCCGTCCCCGTTGTGTGTTCTTAACATTCTGGATGCTCCCCTCTCCCTGCTACCCTGTAACACCATCATCACAGAACGCCTCCGTTTGCCCCCGACAAACGTGCCTATTGATGTTCCCCACCGTTTATAAGGGCCGCGTCCCAAACGACGGCGCCGGTGGAGACCCCAATGCTCACGTGCACATGGCGCACAGGTGGCCGGAAGCCAAGACGAAAGTCGGCATCGATTTCCTTGCACTTCATCACCCCCTGCTTCCTAGACCCACATCTTCTCCCCTGTGGGAAGCACACAGGACACATTTCCCCCCCAAAAAAACTACAAAAAAAAACCCAAAAACCTAAAACCAATTCTGTTGACCATAATTGAGGGGTTGCAGCTCGTCTTGTGTTGGGGACGGAATTTGCGCAGTCTCCACCAGCCTGTATTGTTCTCGTAATCCGTCCCTACAAAAAAGGGCACGTTTGGGATCATTTTGGCAATCGCTCGTTAGCACGGCCCGGTTGGCACCCTTTCCTGACCTGCCGTCCTTGCACCGGTCGCTGAATTTGCCCGAACCCATAGAAGGTGCGCCCGCGAGGATGAGCTCTAACGCACGGTGCGCTATGCACCTGGGTGGTGATGACGTGTGGATGCAGCAGGTGTGCCTCGCACAGCCTCTGCTGGGGATGCTGATAACGGGCGTGGGGTGGGGGCGTGCATGTCCATCTGCGGACACGGAGGGGCCACGGGAAATCTGCACCTGCCTCTGAGTGTCGCGTCAACCGAAAACTGCTCCAAAAATATACATTCTGAAAATATATATATATATATACATTCTGGTTAAAAATAATGAGGATCGTGTGCCTTGCATGTCATGAGGCCACAAGGATGGTAACATTGACCTCACTCCAATTCCCACTTCTGTATATTTACTGTGAAACTTTACTGAGCGTGTCGGTTTTCGGAAAAATGAACATAGAAACAAATGTCACATGAGGACAGGTCGTATTTATGCCAAGCTTTTGGAGCTGGGCTCTCAGCTCTGTTTTCGCCTTCACATTAAAGGGGGGGGGGATCGCCCCATCCTTACGATCACTGGGATGCTGGACTTTCTGTTCTGTTCTGGGGCATCAGGTCAGCGGCCTGGGTGACATCCCGGGTGATGGAGCCTCAAGGTTGTAGAAACTGGGAGAACCGTCATGAGCAGAGGGAGTGGAAACCAAATGTCAGAATAGCCTAGGGGAAGACAGCAGGTGGGAGACTGTGTCCCCAGACAGGTGAGGGACTCAGGCAGGTGAGGGACCCAGTCAGGTATGGGCCTGGCAGGTGAGTGACACAGGCAGGTTAGAGGCCCAGGCAGGTTAGAGACCCAGGCGGGTTAGGGACTCGGGCAGGTGAGGGACCCAGGCAGGTATGGGCCTGGCAGGCGAGTGACACAGGCAGATTAGGGACCCGGGCAGGTGAGGGACCCAGTCAAGTATGGGCCTGGCAGGTGAGTGACACAGGCAGGTTAGGGACCCGGGCAGGTGAGGGACCCAGGCAGGTATGGGCCTGGCAGGCAAGTGACACAGGCAGGTTAGGGACCCGGGCAGGTTAGGGACCCAGGCAGGTATGGGCCTGGCAGGTGAGTGACACAGGCAGGTTAGGGACCCAGGCAGGTGAGGGACCCAGGCACGTATGGGCCTGGCAGGTGAGTGACACAGGCAGGTTAGGGACCCGGGCAGGTGAGGGACCCAGGCACGTATGGGCCTGGCAGGTGAGTGACGCAGGCAGGTTAGGGACCCGGGCAGGTGAGGGACCCAGGCACGTATGGGCCTGGCAGGCGAGTGACACAGGCAGGTTAGGGACCCGGGCAGGTGAGGGACCCAGGCACGTATGGGCCTGGCAGGTGAGTGACGCAGGCAGGTTAGGGACCCGGGCAGGTGAGGGACCCAGGCACGTATGGGCCTGGCAGGCGAGTGACACAGGCAGGTTAGGGACCCAGGCAGGTATGGGCCTGGCAGGTGAGTGGCACAGGCAAATAGGGACCCAGGCAGGTGAAGGACCCAGGCAGGTATGGGCCTGGCAGGTGAGTGACACAAGCAGGTTAGGGACCCGGGCAGGTGAGGGACCCAGGCAGGTATGGGCCTGGCAGGCAAGTGACACAGGCAGGTTAGGGACCCGGGCAGGTTAGGGACCCAGGCAGGTATGGGCCTGGTAGGTGAGTGACACAGGCAAGTAGGGACCCAGGCAGGTGAAGGACACAGGCAGGTATGGGCCTGGCAGGCGAGTGACACAGGCAGGTTAGGGACCCGGGCAGGTGAGGAACCCAGGCAGGTATGGGCCTGGCAGGTGAAGGACCCAAACAGGTATGGCCCTGGCAGGTGAATGACACAGGCAGGTAGGGACCCAGGCAGGTGAAGGACCTGGTCAGGTAGGGATCCGGGCAGGTGAGGGAGCCTGCAGGTGAGAAATGCATCGACCTCTTACACATGTCCTGCTTTCCTTCCCCAGCCGCTGCTACTCCCCGCACGCCGCCTACGCCCAGAGCAAGCTGGCCCTGGTCCTGTTCACCTACCACCTGCAGAGGCTGCTGGCCGCCCAGGGGAGCCCCGTGACGGCCAACGTGGTCGACCCCGGGGTGGTCAACACGGACCTCTACAGACACGTCTTCTGGGGCACGCGTCTCATCAAGAAGCTCTTCGGATGGTGGTTTTTCAAGGTAGGCCTCCCGCGCTTACTTGGCTGTGCCCGCCTCAGGTCCACGGCCCCACAGGTGGCCACCCCCAGGCCACGTACCAGCCGTGGTTGGGTGCACACTCAGAAGCGTGAGCATCCCCGTGTCCCAGGTCGCCAACACTGAAGCCTCGCGCTATAGCCTCCCCGTGTGTGTGTGTGTGTGGGTGTGGATTCAAGCACGTATTAGTATTTTCTGAAAGCACTTGCGATTTTGGCTCTGCTTTCCCCCGGGCGGAGGCATCTGGGCGTGCTTTGCACACCTGCGTGTGTCTCTAAGGAGCCTCGCCTGAGTGTATCCCTGAGCATCCTTCCCGGGAGGATGCAGGCTGCCTCCGTTGTACAAACACAAAGTCGCACAGAAGGCCCCTTGCAGGACTCACATGGTCCTCCCCGATGTGCCACGGGTCCCACGGAGGCTGATGGGAGACCTTTGCCCAAAGATGGGACAGTCCCCGTGTGGGGGAAGCGCGTGAGCTTCTGACACGTGGGGCTGAAGCCAGCAAGTCTCATCCTGCAGAGACCCAGATGGTGCATGAGGTGCACCTGCCGCCACGCACACAGCTTGAATTCCGCACGGCGTGGAATTGTGCACGGCGTGGAATTGTGCACAGCGTTTCAAGCCACCCCAAATCCCACCTGTAGGAGCTCCCTGGTGCTGCTTCTCTGTCAATGGGGCCATCATCCTTCCCAATCCATGTCCCCACTCTCCCATCAAGCGATGGAGGGTCAGTGATTATTGGCAGGCACATCCGCGTCGGTCTGCAGCTTCCTTCATTGCTCCAGTGTAGATTCTTGCTCCTTTCTCCCCCATGGGGCGTCTCGTGTGACAATGACAATGAAAGGAAGCACGCAGCCGTGGGATCCGTGCACCGCTTCCAGCTCCCAGGGTCCTGGTGGGCGCATGGTATTCATTTCTTCCACGGCGGGGTGGTGTCCATGAGAAAGGAGAAAGGACGAGGTCCAGGGCCATGGAGGGCAGGATGCGAGGCTTCGGGGACAGTGACTGCGGTGAATTCACCACCTTCGGGCTCTTCGTGCACCCCCGTGTTGGGGCCACATGGGAACCCAGATCCTAGTCTATGGAAGTCATCCTGTGACTTCCGGCAGGGGATTTTGGGGGGGAACGCTGGCATTTGGCCTCAGCCGGCTGTCAATCACCCAGCTCCCCTCTGCAGTTCCACTTAAAATCCAAATCCCCTTTTATGGACATGAATTTGTTGAGTGAATTCTTTGAACACGTCCTTAGCCATTTTGTTTTCCCCACGGCGGTGGGGGGTGGGGTGGAGGGGTGGGGGTGAGGGCTGCTGGCTCAGAAAAAAAAGAAAAAAAGAAAGAAACAAAAACCCTTTCTATATAATGAGGGATATTTAAGCATGCGTCTCCTGTGGCACATCTCCCCGCCCCCCAATTTCTCGTCATTTATGGGCTTCGACGGGGTAATTTAAGCCAAAATCGAGTCAAAGGCATTAAAATTGGTTATCTGTTCTCTCAAGAGGTCGAGTTTTGCTTTGTGGGTTGTGAAGACTTCCTACTTTCAGGGCTGTTGTCATGTTTGGAAAATCCCCCTGCAGCAGGTGTTTGCAGGGAGTGATGCTGGTCCCTGTGTGTGCAGAAGCCCATCCTTCCTTCTCTGCTGATCCCACTGATCCCACAGGGGAAGGGCTCTCCTTTTCTAAATACCTGGATGCTCCTGTCTGTTCTGAATTCACCTGTCTGCTCTGGCCATGCCCTCCCCCATGGCTCTGTGTTCTGAGTTTCCTTCTCTCTTTGGCCTAATGATTTTTTTCTTTCTTTCTTTATTTTTCTTTTTTTTTTAAGATTTTATTTATTTAATCATGAGAGACACAGAGAGAGAGAGAGGCAGAGGCACAGGCAGAGGGAGAAGCAGGCCCCATGCAGGGAGCCCGATGCGGGACTCGATTCTGGGTCCCCAGGATCACGCCCTGGGCTGAAGGAGGCGCTAAACCTCTGAGCCACCCAGGCTGCCCCTAATGATTTTTTTCAAGATCAACTTTTAGATGATTTGCAGTTTGAAGAAAACAGAATTGATGATGAGGATGTATCTGCGTATTCACCCAATGTCTCTACATCTCTACATTTAGGCTGTTGCCAGCTTTTTATGATAGAAGAGAACAGAGAGAAAGGGGATGGGATAGAATGAAAATGGAAAGAGTAGAGTAGGATAGAGTAAGGCTGAATAAAGTAGAGTAGGATAGGATAGGATAGAATAAATCAGGATAGGAAAGGATAGGATAGGAGAAAATAGGACAGGATAGGATAAGAAAGAATCAGATAGGATAGAACAGAACAGGATAGGATCAAATAAGATAGGATAGAATTAAAAAAGAATACTTACAATAGAGTAGAATAAACCAGAATAGGATAGAATAACAAACAATAAGATAGGGTAGGATAGAACAGAGTAGGATGAGATAGAATGAGAAAGAATAGAATAGGGTACAGTAGGATAGAATAGAATAAAATAGGATAGAATAAGAAACAAAAACAGAATGGAATGCAATAGAATAGGATAGAATAAGAAAGACTGGAATATAATAAAATGGAATAGGATAGGATAGGATAGGATAGGATAGGATAGGATAGGATAGGATACGGTGAAATAAAATAAGGTAGGGTAGATTAAGAAACAGTAACCAAATAGCGTGCAGTAGAGTAGGTTAGAATAAGATAGGATAGGATAGAATAAGAAAGACTAGAATAACGCAGGATAGGATAGAATAAAGGAAGATAGGATCAAATAGGATAGAATAAGACAGGGTAAGAGACTAGAATAGAGTCGAATAAGACAATAGAGTAGGATAGAATAGAAAAGCAGAGAGGAAACCAAGAGCAGCAGAATAGGATAGAACAAGACAATTGAATAGGATAGGAGAAGAAGGAGTAGATGGGATAGAACAGAATAGCATAGAATAAGATAGAATAGAATAATATAGGATAGGACAGGATAAGAAAAGAGTAGAATAAGGCAGGATAGGATAGAAGAGAAGAGGAATAGGATAGAATAAAACAGGATAAGGTAGGATAGGAGAGAGAAGAGAGAAAGAAGAGAAGAGAAGAGAAGAGAAGAGAAGAGAAGAGAGAAGAGAAGAGGAGAGGAGAGGAATAGGATACAAAAAAAACAGGATAGGATAGGATAGGAGAGAAGAGAAAACAGAAGGGAAGAGAAGAGAAGACGAGGAATAGGATAGAATAAAACAGGATAGGATAGGATAGGAAAGGAGAAGAGAAGATGAGAAGAGGAATAAGATACAATAAAACAAGATAGGATAGGAAAGAAGAGAGGAAACAAAGAGTAGCAGAATAGGATAGAAGAAGACAGAATAGAATAGGATAGGACAAGGAGGAGTAAGATAGGATAGAACAGAATAAGATAGAATAGAATAATATAGGATAGGATAAGAAAAGAGTAGAATAAGGCAGGATAGCATAGAAGAGAAGAGGAATAGGATAGAATAAAACAGGATAGGATAGGATAGGATAGGATAGGATAGGATAGGATACAATAGAAGAGAGAGAAGAGAAGAGGAATAAAATAGAATAAAACAAGATAGGATAGGACAGAGAAGAGAAGAGAAATAGGATAGAATAAAATAGGATAGGATAGGATAGGATAGGATAGGATAGGATAGGATAGAGGAAACAAAGAACAGCAGAATAGGACAGAACAAGACAGAATAGGATAGGAGAAGAAGGAGTAAGATGGGATAGAACAGAATAGGATAGAATAAGATAGAATAAAATAACAGGATAGGATAGGAAAAAAGAGAATAGGATAGGATAGAGGAGAAGAGAGAGGAATAGGATAGAATAAAACAGGATAGGATAGGATAGGATAGGATAGGATAGGATAGGATAGGATAGGATAGGAGAGAAGGGAAGAGAAGAGAGAAGAGAAGAGAAGAGAAGAGAAGAGAAGAGAAGAGAAGAGAAGAGAAGAGAAGAGAAGAGAAGAGAAGAGAAGAGAAGAGAAATAGGGTAGAATAAAACAGGATAGGATAGGATAGGATAGGATAGGAGAGAAGGGAAGAGAAGAGAAGAGAGAAGAGAAGAGAAGAGAAGAGAAGAGAAGAGAAGAGAAGAGAAGAGAAGAGAAGAGAAGAGAAGAGAAGAGAAATAGGGTAGAATAAAACAGGATAGGATAGGATAGGATAGGATAGGATAGGATAGGAGAGAAGGGAAGAGAAGAGAGAAGAGAAGAGAAGAGAAGAGAAGAGAAGAGAAGAGAAGAGAAGAGAAGAGAAGAGAAGAGAAGAGAAGAGAAATAGGGTAGAATAAAACAGGATAGGATAGGAGAGAAGAGAAAAGAGAACGGAAGAGAAGATGAATAGGACACAATAAAACAGGATACGATAGGATAAAGTAAGAAAGAATAAAATAGGATAGAAGAGAATAAGAAATAATCCGATAGGATCGACTAGAATAGAGTAGAGAGGACAAAATAAGAGGGACAAAATAGTAGGACAAAATAGTAGGACAAAATAAGACGGAACACAGTAGAGTAGGCCGGGCCGGGCCGGGCTGGGCTGGGCTAGAGTTAAGGGCAGAGGAGAGGAGAACCAGAACACAAGTTAATTGGCAGGCATTTCTAACTAATCTGGGGTGGGGTGGGGTGGGCGTTGAGACCTCACACGGTGATCATCCTTGTCAGAGAATAAGTCGTCTTTCCGCTCAGTTGTGTCTTTCTCCAAGCTTGCGACTTTGTGATTTATAATGAAAACACATGTTTGCTCTTTGCCCTGTTTCTGGCCCAGAGCTCCTAAAACCCTTGGAATTTCCAGCGGGTGCGGAGAGCCCGGAGGTCTCTTTTGTCATGTGAATAAGCTGGCTTTCGGAAATCCCCTAAGGAGGGGGCCGGTTGCCAGGGGAACCAGCCACGTGATTAGAAGCCTCTGGACACTTTGTGCCTCACCCCTTGACCTCCCGGGAGAGGAGGCGGGGACTGCAGGTTGAATCAGTCCCCAGGGACCAATGATTTAATCCTGCGATAAAGCCTCCCTTTGTAGAAAATGAAAGGTCAGGGTGCGGAGAGCTTCCGGGTTGGTGGGCAGTGCAGGTTTGGGCCGACAGGTGCACCTGGGGAAGCCCTGGAAGCAGCTCCACGCCCGTCTCCACACCTGGCCCCAGGCATCCCTTCACCTTGGCTGTTCCTGAGTTAGAGCCTGTGATAAAAAACCCGTGATCTAGCCAGTGACCTGTTTCCTGGGCTCTGTGAGTCACCCTGGGAGATCAGTGAGACCCCAGGAGGATGTCCTGGGAACCTCCACTCTGTACCTGGGTCGGTCAGAAGCACAGGTGACAACCTGGATTGGTGATGACGTAGGGGATGACGGGCAGGCTTGTAGGGCTGAGCCCCCTACCCTGTGGGATCTGACGCCATGGCCAGGTAGATAGGTCAGAACTGGGTTGACGTGGGGGGCAGCCCCGCATCTTGGAATTGTGACCAGAACCCTAATGCTTCTCAAGGGGTGTTTCATTAATTCTCCGTAAATGCCTGTACCTTTCCTGTTGCGTTCGTTGCTGTTTTATGAAGCTGCGATGTTTGATTCCGCTGTGAATAGGTTTTATTCAAAACACTGCCAACCGCGAATACAACAAAATACATTCAATGGTCAGAAGTCACGTTGTCACACCACCTGAGGTGCCCAAGGTCTCCCCCCAAATGCAGCTGCAGGAACTAACCCACACGTCCGCAGCATCCGCTGTTTTCTTCTTTCTCCTCGTGAGTGTCTCACACATGTGTGTCTCTGAAATTTGACTTTGCGTTCTTTGACCCCAAGGTAAGTAGAATGATATCTGTGATTTGCTTTCTTTGCTCAGTAGGTTAGTTTCCTGGGGGGCACGTGTAACAAATGACCGGAAGCCAAGGGGCTAAAACCACAGACATTCATCTTCTCCCAGCTCTGGAGACCAGATGCCTGAGTCCAGGTGGGGCAGGACCAGTGAGGTCCAGAGGCTCCGGGGAGGGTCCCTCCTGCCTCTTCCAGCGTCTGGGGCCCCAGGTGTCCCCAGGCTGGTGGCCTCATCCCTTCCATCTCCACCTCTGTCCTCACGTGGCTCCTCCTCTGGGTCTGTGTCTCCTCTTCTATCTCTTACAAGGACCCCTGTCACTGCATGTAGAGCTCATCCTCATCCAGGACGAGCTCATCTCCGGTCCTTCACTTACTTATACCTGCAAAGACCCTATTTCCAAATCAGTGTCGATTCACAGATGCCCGGATTTGGATGCAGGCCTATCCTCTGGAGCCCAACCAGGGCAGTGGGAGCTTTATCAGAAAGCCCCTAGAGCCAGCTCTCTCCCATCAGCTGGTGGAAAAACCAAAAACTGGTGGCCAACATCTTCTGTGTCCTATTGATTCGGAAATGTCAAAACTTAAGACCATTTTCAGATTAAACAGCAGCAGAAGAGAGAAAAGACGTTAGAATAATTTCTCATAAAATAATAAAACATTGTGGGCAGAGGAGAAAAGACCTATCTCTCCATCGTATCTATCTACCATGTATCGTCTGTCTGTGTGTCTATCCATGTATCCATCAATCCATGTGTCTATCATATTTATCTATCTATCCATCCAATCACTTAACCACCCATCTACCTATACCTCTTATCTATTTATTCATCCATCCATCCATCCATCCACCATCCATCCATCCATCATATCTATCCATCCATCCATCCATCCATTCATCATATCTTCCATCCATCTACCCATCCAACCATTCATCCATCTCTTATCTGTCTATTATCTCAGATCCTTCACTTCATCACACCTGCAAAGACCCTATTTCCAAATAAGATCCCATTCCCATGTACTAGGGGCTAGGACTTCAACTTGTGTGGGGTTTTTTTTGGGGTAGAGGGGACCAATTTAACCCATAGTTCTCCATACTCAGTGTTTAAAATCAATCCCTATGGACGCCTGGAGAAGTAGATTATTCGATCCTGCCCCGGTGGCACCCATCCACATGTATGTACAACACGGTTTCGACCTGTCCTCCAGATCAGAGACATTTGGGGTGTTTCTAGTTCTTTGGGGTTTCCAGAAATGTGGCCTTGAGGGATCAATCATACATCTGCTTCTATCCCCATTGCTCTAGGGAACATGGCGGGCTCTGGAATGAGAAGGTTGTAGAAGATTCTCTCGTCCACGTTTTCCGGAGCATTCCATTGGGCTTTCAAGGGCAGTTTTACCAAAACATGCTGAAAGTGCTGAGAATGCCTCTGGCCTTCCGTCTTTATGGATTCTAATTCTGACGTCCTCTTTTTCATACACTTCTGGTCTATTTAATTAAATTAACTGAATTTCGATTTAATTTTCAAGCCGTATTGAATTTTTTATGTGCAAATATCATAACCCTCCTCTTCTTTCTAATATGTGTGCTTCTCTTGAAGATGTTCTTACCTACTTGACAGGCAACTAAATAGTAGGTGGTGTAGGCAACTCATACCTTATTTGCCATTTTGATGGTGAATCGCGTAATGATTCTTTCTTATGTATATATTGTCATTTGCATATTGTACTTTTTTTTAAAATTTATTCATGAGAGACACGGAGAGAGAAAGAGGCAGAGACACAGGCAGAGGGAGAAGCAGGCTCCATGCAGGGAGCCCGACATGGGACTCGATCCCGGAATTCCAGAATCACACCCCAGGCTGAAGGCAGGCGCTAAACCGCTAAGCCACCCAGGGGTCCCACGTACTGTACTTTCTTATGTACTATGCTGTATATCATTCCCATTTTACATTTCCTTTGAATGAAATATGAATGTTGAATTTTACCCAAAACAAAATAGTTCGCTACATACCAAATTATGGTATTTGGGGCCCACGGGCTGGCCACATGGTTTGTCGATAAAGATTTATTGGCACATGTGCTCACTCATTCACACGTTGTCTGTGTTATAAAGGCCTTGAGATCAGATGGCCCACAAAGCGAGAAATATTTACTGTTTAGCCATTTATAGAAAACATCTGCCGAGTCAGATCTACAGAAATGACTACGTTTTTGTTTGCTTTAACTCCCTTATCTGGATAATGTGGATCCATATCTTACTCTAGAATGGATGGTCCTCAATTTCTAGAATGATTCTTGCTGTAATGCAGCACTGTTGTCCAGTACACGAGAGGATCCCATTCCCCAGCCACTTCTTTGAGGACTTCTGGATTAATGTTTACCCAAACGCTGTAGATCCCATTCTGTGCTATCTTTATCAAGCTGAGATACTAAAGTCTTGATGATTTGTTTAAGAAAAAAAAAAAAAAAAAGCCATAGGGGCATCTGGGTGGCTCAGTGGTTGAGCATCTGCCTTTGGCTCAGGTCGTGATGCTGGAGTCCGGAATCAAGTCCCATATCAGACTCCTCGCAGGGAGCCTGCTTCTTCTTCTGCCTGTGTCTCTGCCTCTCTCTGTGCATCTCTCATGAATGAATAAATAAAATCTTTTAAAAAAATAAAATAAGTAAAAATTATAAAAAGCAAAAGAACGAGAGAATCGAGAAGCCCACTTCTCTCCCCGTATTTTTCTCTCTTATAGTTCAGCCCTAATGTAATTATCGTGAGAACTCTGTACCTTGGAAAAGTGGAAATATTAGCCTTTGCAAACTCTCTGGGTTTGGGAATTTTCAGAAAGATAATTCCAGCTCGGTTTTCAAATTTTTCTCTAATGCATACTTCTTTCTTGGGGACTCCTCCCTCTTTCCATGTCAGTGTTGACAGCTTCGTCCCTTCGATAATGGTCTGTTTCTTCAAGTTTGGGAACTAATGAGGATGGTTCCCAAGCCTTTTCGCGGGGTCTGCCTCCCACACCCGCTCTCGATTCCCTCCGAGCACTGCTCATGAGGTCAGCCGAGACCTGGAGCTCCCTTTAGGGCTTCATCACCTCCCTTCCTTTCCAATTTGCCTTCCTATCAACTCATCGTTTGGTGTCTACTTCCTCAAGCAAAGAGATTTCAAAAGAGTTTCTTTGGCCAGGAAGGCGTCTACACCTGCCTCGTTCTGGCCCCAGCCCTGAGTGCCTGGGCCTGCGTCCTGCAGCACCTGCCCGCTTGGATTAAAAATGACCTCAGGCCGGCCGTTGTGTGCGTTGCTGCCGCTGTACAGAAGAGAGAAGAATATGGAAGCTGTAGACCTAAATCGTAGGAAGAATATTCATTATGATGGAAATGAAGTAAAAATGGGATCAGGAAACGGCACAGAGTCTGTAGCTCAGCACGGGGTTGGGGCCAATGCATTGGGGCATCATCCCTATCTGCTTGCCTTCCTGCCTCGGGTTCAGTGGGTGCCACATAAAAGCGTGATTCTCAGTGCCGAGTGCGTCGGGGCCCCTGTACGGGGCTCACGTCAAATAATAGCAGGCCTATTGGAATCACTTTATACACGGGTCTCCAGTTAAAAAGGATCAAATGGACAGTGTAGCATGTGCTCACCTCACAGCATATGTGACCAGTGCTGGTTGGTTCTCTTTAATATACATTTGAATCAACCCAGTCGTGGGGTCATTTGATTGCTTTTTGATGGATGTGTCAGGAGGATGGCACGTTTAATTAATCAAGTCAAGGACACACGTCCGGCCATCCTTCTTCCCACCTCTGCATCATCAGCTCCTCCCCGTCGTTCATCAGCATTCAAGCACACGCTGAATTAACACAACCTTCAGTTGACCTTCTCTCATGCCATAGGCACCTACCACTATTACTCTTCCATCCTGGGGTGTAGGAGATGCCAGATGACTCAGGGGAGCCCAGTGTCATCACACGGGTCCTCATAAGACAGAGGAGGGAGAGTCAGTCGGACAATGACAGGAGACAAGGAGACAGACCCTCACCTGGAGCGTCCAGGGGGAACACAGCCCCTGCCAACCCCCGGGTTTTACGCATTGAGCTTCACTGTAGACTTCTGACTTCGTGGAATTTTAATGTGCTAATTCTGTGTTGTGTGAAGCCACGAAGCTTATGATAATTCACTAAGAGTAGCCAACGGACGGGATCCCTGGATGGCTCAGCGGTTTAACGCCTACCTTTGGCCCAGGGTATGGTCCTGGGGTCCTGGGATCGAGTCCCACGTCGGGCTCCCTGCAGGGAGCCTGCTTCTCCCTCTGCCTGTGTCTCTACCTCTCTTTCTCTCTGTGTCTCTCATGAATAAATAAATAAAATCTTAAAAAAAAAAAAAAAGTAGCCAAGGGAAACTCATGCTCGCTATCCTTGGATCCCAGCTATCAGGACTATTCCCTTGTGTCTTTGCCCAATGTGTTGGCTTCAGCTCCTTTGTCTGTAAAGCAGGTGGAAAAAGAGCTACCCCACAGGGGTATCGTGAAGATGACATCAAATCAGGATACACGGAGCGGGGAATCAGTGCATGATGTTCATTTGGACAGATGACCTCTCATGCATCCCTCCAGGTGCAGAGTGATCAAGAATGATCACTGGGGAGACAGGTGGGCACTTCCCATCATTGCTCCCAGGGCTATGGGGACTCCACTAGTTATCACTCGCTTTGACTTTGAGCATTTTCATGATTGATGAAAGGATGAATATGGTGGCAGTGGTCTGTCCTAGTGTCAGGTGCAGGAGGAGAAGGCTTCCTGGGGATGGAGCCTTTGAAGGTGGATTGAAGGTTAAGCAAGGGTCCATGAGCAATGCTGCAACCATATGTCAGAGAGAAAGTAGTTCAAGATGGCGGGTGGTCAAACTGACACCACGTCAACTGTGTCCCCCATCTGAACCTAAGACTTAGAAAGGATCTGAGCTCGCCATGTCTCAGTTCTCCGAAGAGCCACATCTCAGGGGTACCAGGAGACAAGTCTATCATCTGTTACAAGCAGTGGCCACCTTAGGATTTCAGGGCAGGCGCCAGTTGAGAAATGTCTGTGACGAGGTAACAGGGTCAGACCCATCCAGCCTACAGAGCATCTGATGGACTGCAGGACATGGGGGCATCTGAGGGCTCTGCTTATAGACCATTGCAGGGGTGCAGGTGGTCCTGGCTGCGGTGGAGAGGGAGAGAAATCATTTTGAACACTAGTTCCAGAGATGAAATCAAGACATCTTGGCTGGTTGATTCTGAGGTGTGAATCAGGATGATATGGGGTTTCCGACTCAGGAAAGTGAGGGTAATGGTGGTGCCTGTCAAGATGACGGGGTGATTGGAAACGTCCAAGGAGGGATTTAGGGATGCTCGACCTTGAGTCTCTACTTCCAGGTACCAACTGGGCTGCCGTGAATGTCTGTGGCTCAGAAGACAGCAGAATTGGGTTTTCATTTCAAACATGAAGACACGGAAGGAGAAGTAAAAGGAATCCATAGGCGTGGGGGATGGGCCCACAGGGAGGCCGATTCAGGACTGAGATGCAGAGGGTTGGGGTCTCTGGAAGAACCGAGATCTGGCCACCCCTTTCCTCTCCTTCCCATCCTCTGCGATGCCCCTCGCTTTGGTAATTTGTTAATTCCGGATAATAATATCTCATAAGACTGTTGTGAAAATTGCTAACATAATATATGTGAAAGCATTTCCAAAACTGTAAAGCGCTATGTAATTATGTAATTATAAGGCATTCATGTTTCCCTCCAACCGTACATTGCTCGCAGCTCTATTTAGCACGCTTTAAATTCCATCCTGTATTTATTCTACTTACTGGGCTTCTTTTTTTTATTATTATTTTTTTTTCACGCGCTTGTGCCCAGCCATCGACCCATAGCCCCTGCCTGTTGTCAACTCCAGGGTTGTCGGGGTTGTTTTCAAAATTGCCTTTCTTTGCCCCGAGAGCCAACAAAACACTGGTGAGCATTTAATAAGCATTTGTTGTGCTGAATCGAATTGAAACGGGGTGCATAGCTTCCAGCTCCAGCCGCGGCTTCATGCAGAGAAAACCTTTAACTATAAATACGCGGAGCCCTCTTCCCTGGTCTCCCCGCGGGCATCTGGTTCCTTAGTGATCCCCCTGCCTCTGATAAAAGTAACACATCCCCCTCTTGGGTTTAATTTTACATTTTAGACATGTTACAAGTCTTTGAGGGTGATATATATGTATTTTTTTTTTACAAGCTGTAGATAAGATGGGATATGTTATTTGTGCCGGAGGAAGCATTGTTTAGAGGACCCTCTTATCTATTCAGACACCGGCTGATTTTTTCCCTACCCAGCGCCCAGGAAACATACTTCGTCATCCCGGGAATGAGCTGGAAGACAGCTCATCTCAACTACAACTGCACACGGGCAGATAATCAAATTTTGCCGGGGGGCTCCGATAGATCTGCAGGTGCACCGTTGGATGCTGGTCATCCGTCCTTGGTTTTCCTTGAGGCCGGAGAGAGAGAGAGAACAGAGTTGATTTGGGTCATTCTGCATGTCTCTCTTAATTAGGTACTTTGTAATTTGCCTCCGTCATGCTCGTCATCATGGACCTGAATGCCCAGACATTTTGAACACAGCCGAGTACCGGATCCCAGGTACTTTCCTAGAGGAGACAATCCTTACAGATGAATTAAACGAAACAAGACAAAACCAAACGATTCCATGCTCAGCTTAGAAAACTCTAGAAGGGGAGTGTGGTTATAGAAACAGGCACAGAACGTCCATTTTCGTGTTGGAGGAGAGCAGCTTTGAATGCCGTCAGCTGTGTTCCTGTTGATACTCCGTGACAGACTAAGCTAGAGATTCTCCTCCGTTGACCCGCTCTGCTTGGCAATCATTAGTGTGTTGCAGTTTCGTGACCCCAGAGCTCTCAGCAGATCATGGGCTCCGCTGAGCTTCTCTAGGACATGAGGTTCCATCACCGAATGACCCAAGCAGTGATCCCGGGGAAGAAGAACGGATGAATAACTCTCTTTGCTGGAGACGAGCATCCCCAAGCTTGAGCTTATTAGTCATGAAATATCATCTACGTGTTCACCGTGCAGGGATGGATTGTAGGGGTCACAGGAGAGGAAGCCTTTTGATCTTGCCTTTTTGCCAACGTGAAGCGTTGAGTTAGCAACAGTGAATCACTGTGCCCAAGATCTTCAAGAGCGGCAGGGCTGCACCTGTTAGCAGTCAACCCAGCTAGTTTTCCTTGTCAGTGTGTCTGTGTGTGTGTGTGTGGTGGCTCCCTGGGACATCCAGCCTGTGACCTGGTGCCCAGCCAATGGTGGATCATGGTGCCATGAGCCACAGGTGCCACAGGTGCAAGACGTCAGGTAGTAAGAACACAAAACAGAGACAAAGAGGAAAGGTGAGGTTAAGAGAGGAAGCACAGGAAAAGCGAGTATGCAGCTCAGGTGTCTCTCATGCTCCCACTGAAGCTGGTCTCACCTCCACTACTACTGTGGCGTGCAGGGTTCTAGCTCAAAGAGATTCAGGGAAAAACGGGTGGTTGTTTCCTCCTTGTGGTTTTTTCATAACCTGGAGTGTGGCCTCATTCAAACATAGAGCTTGGTGTCGGCTCATGGACTCATCAGCTTGGGCGGCGTGAACAGAATCCCACAGACGGGGGAGGTTTGAAAAACAGGTACTTGTTCCTCATAGTCTGGAGGCTGGAAATCTGAGATGCAGGCGTGGTCAACATTGGTTTCTCCTGAGACGTCTCTGCTGGACGTGCATGGCCATGTCCCTGTGTCCTCACGTGATGGACAGACGGAGAGCTCTGGGGTGTCCTCTCCTTATTAGGGCACCAATCCCATCATGGGGACAGGCGCTGCTGCTGATATGACCTCATGTAACCCTAATTACGGCCCAGAGGCTCCACCTGGTAATACCATCCATTCAGGGTTAGGGCTTCCACATATGAACTGAGGGGTGGGGGGGATGCACACTCGGTGAGAACAGGATGCGTGCATTCACTGGAGATGTATGTTAGAAGTATCTCCTGCTCAATCAGAGCATGTCCCTCCCATGACTCAACGTGGCCCATGAGTAGAGGCATAAGCACCTGTTTCCTGGAAAAGCCATGTGCACACAGCTCCTTCTGGGGACGGGCACAGAGCCACCTCGGCCAGCTGTCATTGTAGCCCCCAGTTGGGGAGGAGGAACCACATGGACGTCGTATGAGTCCGCCTGGGGCTGCCGAGGCAGACGAGGTGGCTTCAACATTAGACATTCATCATCTCTCCGTCTTGGGAGCTGGGAGTCTGAGATCCAGACTGGGATGAGGCCTCTTGACGTGGAGACCATGTGTTCTCCCCGTGTCGTCATGTGGTCATCCCTCCGGGCGTGTCTGTGTCCTCATCTCTTCTTATAGGAACACAAGCCCTATGGGATCAGGATGCACACTAACAACCTCATGGTACCTTAATGCCTTCTTTAAAGACCCGACCTCCAAATACAGCCCCATCTGAGGTCCTGGGGGTAAGGGCTTCAACATATGTATTTGGGGTCGGGAGGGAACACAGTCCAGGTCATTTCAGGCTTTCTGGTGGATGTTCTGCCTTCTTGCTTCACCGAGACAGAAGCAGGAGCTGTGCCCCATGGACACTCTCCCTTCTGGTTAAGCAGGTGTGGTGGCTCTCTGCACGAGATGTTTCCTGTTGCAAGAGCTCATTTGGGCTCACAAGTCTTCCCAAACCCACTGTCCCATCTGCATTTCCCAGCCCCTTTCTGAGTGTTTTCTAGGAGAAACCAGCACACGCTATGGGCAACCACGTTGGCTAGGGAGGTGGCGGCCCTGAGTTCGAATCCCGGCGTCTCCACCCACCAGCTGTGTGCCGTGGGGAAGGCACTAGCCTTCTCTGGGCTCTGGGTCCTCACCTGTGAAATGGGTGTTAGTCCTTGGCACAATGCCCAGCACACAGTATGGCCACCCCTGTCGTGTTTACGGTTTACCGTTCGCATTTGGGTTTATATGGGTCACTTGTGAGGTGCCATTTGTTTCCCCTGATACTCGTGTGGAAAAGTATTGCTACAATACCCGTTTTCCTGGAGAGGATACAGGCTTAAGAGGGATGGTGGTTCGGTGAAGGTCTCGCAGTTAACAGGTGGAGGCAGAATTTGACCCCAGGTCCTAAGATTCTTGGGTGTTTCCTCCTCCTCCAGATGATGCAGATGCAGATCAGTTCCCAAAGGTTAAAGTCCTGTGTGTGAGAGCTTGTGGGTGAGCACATGTGTGTGCATGTGGGCTACTGTCCATGCGTGTGGGTGAATATGCATGTGGGTGCATGTGAGCATGTGTGTGTGTGCATGTGGGTGAACAGTGTGCATGTGTGTGGGTGAACATGTATGTGTGGGGAGTATGTAAGCATGTATGGGTGTATATGGGTGAGTGTGTGGGTGCATGTGAGCATTGCCTGTGCAAATGTGTGTGACTGAGCGCTTGTGGGTGAGCACGTATATGCATGTGGGCTCCTGTGTATGCATATGGATAATATGTGTGTGCACGTGAGCATGTGACTGTGCATGTGGGTGCATATATGTGTGGGTGAGTACACGTGTGCATCTTGGTGAGCATGCATGTGTGCACGGGAGCATGTGAGTGTGCATGACCACATATGGGTGTCTATGGGTGAGTGTGGGTGCATGTGAGCATGTGTGTGCACACGTGTCTACACACATATGTACATCTCAACATTTATCATGACACCCTCCCTTTTACACAGGCTCGACCTATAATGGCTCTGATGGGTGATGATTAGCATGTGATATGAGATGTAATGAGAAATAAATGAATAAAACCATCTATTTCATGAGCTGTCAAAACATTTAGGAATTAAAGAATACAAATGAAATCTCATTTCTGTCTTCATTATAAGCCCAAGGCTTTGAAATGTTCTACAAACGATCAGCGGTTGCTTTTTTAAACCTCACATCTATCATGTACTTAAGCACATGATAGTTGTTGGTAAGTGGATGTGATTAATTCTCCGCAAGATGCCTTATAGCCAAAAAACAACTCTTTTTTTCTGCCCCTTTGTATGTTAGCAGAGCTGGCTGCCCAGGGCCAGCTACGGTGATTGTGTGTATGTGTGCAGGTGAGTGTGTGTGTAAATGTATGTGTGGCTATGTGAATGTATGTGTATATGCATGAGTGCATGTGCGTGTGCATAAGCATGTGTGTGTCCACATGAGCATATGCATGCACACGAGTGTGTGTGCATGTGAATATGTGTGTGCGTGAGTATGTATGTGTATATGAATGTATGTGTGTAGATGTGGGTATATGTGTGTGCATGTGAGTACGTGTGTCCACATGAGCATATGCGCACCCATGAGTGTGTGTGTGCATGTGAATATGTGTGTGCGTGAGTATGTGTCTATGTGAATGTATGTATGTAGACATGGGTATATGTGTGTGCATGTGAGTACATGTGTGTCCACATGAGCATATGCATGCACATGAATATGTGTGTGTGCATGTGAATATCTGCATGAGTCTGTGTGTATATGAATATGTGTGTGTAGACATGAGTATATGTGTGTGCATGTGAGTATGTGTGTGTCCACGTGAGCATATGCATGCCCATGAGTATGTGTGTGCATGTAAATATGTGTGTGCATGAGTATGTATGTGTGTATGTGAATGTATGTATGTAGACGTGGGTATATGTGTGTGCGTGTGTGTGTCCACGCGAGCATATGCGTGCACATGAGTATGTGTGCATGTGAATATCTGTGTGCATGAGTATGTGTATATATGTGACTGTATGTATGTTGACATGGGTATATGTGTGCATGTGAGTACATGTGTGTCCACATGAACATACGTGCACATGAGTACATGGGTATATGTGTGCATGTGAGTACATGTGTGTCCACATGAACATATGTGCACATGAGTATGTGTGTGCATGTGAATATCTGTGTGCATGAGTATGTATGTGTATATGTGTGTGAATGTATGAATGCACATATGGATACATGGGTGTGCATGTGAGTGAGTGTCAAGGGAGCACATTTACATGTGAATACGTGTGTGCATGTGAGTTTATGTGTATGCACGTGAATGTGTGTGCATGTGTGGATGTGTTTGTGTGCATATGAGTATGTGTGCGTGGGAAGGTACATGTGAGTTTATATGTCTGCAAGGGAGTATATGTGTGTGCATGTGAGCACAGATACATGTGGATATATGTGTGCATGTGAGTGTGTGTGTGCATGGAAATGCCAACCCCCCACGCAGCTGAAAATCCCAGTATCGACTCTGACTCCCCGAAGCTGAACTACTGAAGCCCTCGGTTGCCTGGAAGCCTTACCGATGCCACACGCAGTAGGTGAACCCGTATTTTGTCCGTTGTATGTATTATATGCTGGATTCTCACAATAGAGAAAGAAAACGCAGCTAAGAAAATCCTGAGGAAGAGAAAACACATGTATGAAACTGTGTTACATTTATTGAAAAAATCCGCATCTGAGTGGACCCGCGCAGTTCAAACCTGTGTTGTTCGGGGGTCAGCTGTTTAGACTTACAGAGACACATGGGAAGCTCCAGAGCGGAGGGCGGGTTGAGCAGATCTTCACAAGCTTATTAAACAAAATAAGCTCCTGAAAACGTCTTTATCCTGACAATAAGCGAGGGGACACCGTTGGTTCTGGATCTGGAACCACAGCGTTGCACGGAGGCGCCTTGCTTCCCACCACTCGCAGTCTCTTGAGCTCCTCCTGGCTCGCCGACACCCCCTGACCACGCCAACACCCACTGACCACGCCGACTCCCACCCCTCACATGTGTCGTCCGTGTTTCCAGCTTCTGCCTGAACTTTACTTTCCCCCTAAGCAGTGACCATAGCCCGCGAACGCGCCCGTCCCCGTGGGAAGCTCACCGTGCTGCACGGACACCGAGAGCCTTTCTGCGTGGTGGCCATGAGCCACCCAGTTGCTAACTAGTGTTGCTAAAACACAGAGGCTCCGCATTCATCCGCTTTGAGCCAATAAGACGCATTTGGGGTTCATCAGGAGCTGGAGAACTTGACGACGCACGTCTGGGATTTTAATATGCATCTGCCTGTGGAAATGGACCAACCCATCTTGGAAGTGCAACCTGGCACGTGTCAAACCCGAAGCCAGGAGCTGCAGGGCTCTGACCCCGCTAGGTTGCGCTCGTGGCTTTCTGCTTGAGCTTCCCCACCCAGGTGATGAGCGTGCTGTCTCACCCAACGGCACCTGTGGGGTCCTGAGAATCCCATGCGTTCTGCTCTAAAAGCTGACACGGCTTGGCCTTCTTCCTTCTCCCCACAGACCCCAGATGAGGGAGCGTGGACGTCGGTCTATGCGGCGGTCACCCCGGACCTGGAGGGACTTGGCGGCCGCTACCTGTACAACGAGAAAGAGACCAAGTCTCTCGCGGTCACGTATGACCTAGATCTTCAAACAGAGCTGTGGGCCAGAAGTTGCCAGATGACCGGCATCACCGACGTGACCCAGGACACCTTCTCGGGGTAGCTGCTGCATTGGGGAAGACCTTGCCTTCTGTCTACCAAGCACAGGTCTGTGACAGATCCCCATGTCTGCATTGTTCATAGCCGTCCGCCTTCACGGCTGTGTCCCCAGAGGTCTCCTGTCTGCCGTCCTACCTTTGCAGGAAATCAAGGGCCAAAAGAAACATTGAATGTAATCCCCAAGTAGGTGATTCTGAGCCATAATCGTGTGCCAAATTGCTACAAGTGCCATGAACAATTAAATGCTGCCTAACCCAACTGTGCGGTCTTCCTTGTGTAGCATAAGGCAGGGAGATCTGGGGAGGCGCGTTCCAGGTGAGATAGGCATGTTAGGGGAGCACGGATCGTTGGGGCTGTAGGGGGTCCCCTGCGTCCTTGTTCTTCCACTCACACAGAGCTGGACACCCACTCTGACTCATGGGCCCCCGAAACTCTACAACCTGAGACTGACCTGGTCCCCGGTGCTTCCTGTAGCCCTCAGAGCTGCTGTCATGAGCTCAAGCCCATGAGTCATGTGTATATAACTAGACGTGTCAAGGGTTCTGTACAGCAGGTGGGAGGACAAGGTCCAGGGCAATAGTCCCTGTATGGTTCCCTAGGACAGGAGGAGAGGGGTCTGAATGGCACTCCCCATGAGGTTCTGTAGGAGAGGGGGGAGAAGAGGGGTCTACACAGCACTCCCCATGGGGTTCTGTAGGACAGGGAGGAGGAGAGGGGTCTAGACTGCACTCCCCATGGGGTTCTGTAGGACAGGGAGGAGGAGAGGGGACTGCACAGCACTCTCCGTGGGGTTCTATAGGACAGGGAGGAGGAGAGAGGTCTACATACCACTCCCCATGGGGTTCTGTAGGACAGGGAGGAGTAGAGGGGTCTACACAGCACTCCCCATGGGGTTCTGTAAGACAGGGAAGAGGAAAGGGGACTACACAGCACTCCACATGGGGTTCTGTAGGACAGGGAGGAGGAGAGGGGACTGCACAGCACTCTCCGTGGGGTTCTATAGGACAGGGAGGAAGAGAGAGGTCTACATACCACTCCCCATGGGGTTCTATAGGACAGGGAGGAGTAGAGGGGTCTACACAGCACTCCCCATGGGGTTCTGTAAGACAGGGAAGAGGAAAGGGGACTACACAGCACTCCACATGGGGTTCTGTAGGACAGAGAGGAGGAGAGGGGACTGCACAGTACTCCCCATGGGGTTCTGTAGGACAAGGAGGAGGAGAGGGGACTACACAGCACTCTCCATGGGGTTCTGTGGGAGAAGGAGGGGGAAAGGGTCTGTAATCACTCAGCACAATGTCTTGTGGGACGAGGCACAGCGCTCTTTGCCGTGGAATCAAGATCTTAGGATGAGGAGAGTGTCCTGGCCCATCAGGGGACACTCAGCGCACTCACCACGTTCCCATATGAAGAACGCACAGATGGAGATTTGATTACAAAATAAGAAGAGGTCATATGACCATAGAGGAGACAAGGATGGAAGGGTTGTGGCCACCAGCCCGGGGACACCCATGAGGCAGGAAGGACCCTCCCCGGAGCCTCTGGAGGGAGCACGGCCCTGCCCCCCAACCCCCCTGATGTCAGACTTCCAGCCTCCAGAGCTGCGGGAGGACGAATGAATGCCTGTGGGTTTTGAGCCTCCAGCAAATTGATAGGAATTTGTTTCAGGAAACTCACAGTTCCCTGTGGTTCTGAAGATCTCCTGCAGTTTACTGGGCACCATCCTGGACCTCCGGGCTCTCACCCTTATTCACCCATCAGTCAGGCAAGGAAGCCTCAGTCCTCCCTCTGGGGGAGGATGTTCCCAAATGCCAACACGGACATGTGGGCTGATTTCAGATGCAATGGACAGGACAGTGTGGGTCTGCTGCTTAAGTACCTTCTGAATTCACCTCTGGAAATTCACCGCTGGTCAGCTGACCATCCATTCCCTCAACCAACAGAGTCTCACTGAAGCCCCAAAGCCGATGTCAACCCCGGGCACACATGTGCTTCGGAATCACTGCCGGGATAGTGCTTCCAGTGTGGGGTTCACCCTGGACACGGGGACAGGTGCGTCATACGTTAACGCTTGGTTGCTCCAGGACACATGGGGTGGCACCGTGAAGCGATTTCAGCATCAAGTTCTCTTCCTGGAATGGAGCATTACCTAATGGGGACTCAATAAAATGCCAAGGAGTGCCGTCGCTCTGCTTTGGGATTCTTGAGAGTGCCCCCGGTGGATTCTCTTTCAGTGACAGAGTTCTCCGTCTTTTCTTGGCCAAGGTGGTCAACCCTAAACAAAGCTGCTTCTCAGCGAACATGCGGAAGACCTCCTTGAAGGTCCAGTTAGGCTGGTGGGTTTTGGTTGCCCACTGGGGGAGGGTCTGAAAATGAGCATTGCTCATCCCCACCCTCAAAAGAATTCCAGACTTAATTCCTCTGGATGTGAGCATATTTCTGTAGAACTTCTCAAACCATCCTCTTGTTCAAGCCAGTTCAAGACCCAACCTGAACCAGACGTATTCGGATCGCAGCTTCCCTGCGATCCGCCCTGAGTGCTGGCACCTCCTCAAGCTGCCCAGATGTCCTGCGAAAGCCTTAGACCCCAGACTAATGTCTCTTAGAGCTAAACTCACGATCAAGATGTGCCTCATCTTTAGCCCTTTGCACTTTAGTGCAAGCAGAGTCTTGCGTTCTGGAAGATGCCAACCTTGGAGCATGTGTACGCTGTCCAAGAGCCTATTACAGCCTGAGCCCATCGTACACAAGTGCCAGCAACTGTTGTCGTTATCACCGAGGTGCTTTCCAAGGAGAGGCTCAGGATGGCTCCCGGCCAAGCTGACAAACTCCATCACTGAGAAAACAAGCATGCCACGGCTTGGCAGATGCCGCAATCCCCAAGCTGAGGACATGCACTCCAAGAGCAATCTGAACCTTGTAGGACCCTGGCCTCAGATTTCTCCTCCTTGTCACGTGACAGACCTTGTGTTGCTGTTCCTCCCTGGGGGAGAGAGGGAAAAAAAATCACGGTTCTGGAGAAGTTAGTATGTGCCCTCCACACATAATCGTAAAATTCCTCGGTGCTCAGAGACCCTTCCCAGCAGCTGGAGAAATTGTGTGGCTCTCTGGGTGAGTAGAGCTGAATCCATGGCTTCACAGGCATGGGGGGAATCATTGGGTTGAGCCTGTCACTCGTGTTATGGGAGTCACGAGGGTCTCTGTGCGCACGCCAGGGTGATGACTTTCCATCCATGAACTAAGACTTGATTCAGTAGTTGGACTCATGAACGTGAGTGTTTCTCTCCTCAGTAAAGCTGTTGTTTTGTTCCCTCGGTGTAGCAACGGGGAGTTCTGTTTGGGTTCAGCAATGGGAGGGACCACTTTGTTCATTCATCTATTCATTCATTCATTCATTCCATCTGCCAAGCCAAGGTCTGAGGACAGACAAGCTCACTCAACTTGAGTGAGACCTAGCTCTTGTCCCAAAAGAGCTTGAGGTCTGTGGTGGGTAGATAATGGCCTCCGTGGATATTAGGTCCTAACACCTGGAATCTGGGGATGTCACTGTAGGGGACAGCAGGGACTTCTGACAAAGAATAGTGAGCTCGGCAAAGGCCAGTCCGTGTAGGACACAAGCTCCCTCTGGATGCCAACTGGATGTTGAAGGGTTTCTGTGTCTTGAACAGGTGGGCATGGGCATCCCTCATCTTGCCTGTTTGGAAGTACGGCCATACAGGGTGCACCAGGCTCCTTCTAAGGCGGGACAGGTTGGGAGGCGGGATTGGGGAACTTCTTAGATTGGTCTACGGGTCAGGGAGGGCACACCACGCCCATTTCCCATTGGATGTGAGCTTCGGGAAGGCGCCATCATTAAGCCTTTGGGTCTCTTTTTCTGATGCCTCATCTACTGAATGATGACACATCTTGCCTGAGCCCAGGTTTTCTGAGACAACAAGATCTCTGTAGATGCTCTGCTTCAGCAGTGTTCAGGAATATGACGCCTATTGTTTTGGGTGCAAGCCCTGGATTTAATTTGTCACAGTTGAGCCTTGAACAGCACAAAAATAGGGGTGCCCAGGCTCTACGCACTCAAAAATCCACATACAGCTTTTGGCTCCCCCAAAACGTAACGAGTAGGAGCCTACTGTGGACTGGAAGCTTGACCAATGACATAGTTAATATTTGATGCGGTCTATGTATTGCATGCTGTGTCCTTACAATAAAATAAGCTACAGACAATAAAGTGTGATTAAAAAAATCATAGGAAGAGAAAACACATTTACAGGACTGTGCTATATGTATTAAAAAAAAATCTGCATCTCAGTGGACCCAGGCAGTTCACACCGTGTTGTTCAAGGGTCAGCTATAGTTGGGATTGTATTTTCTGTCATCTGGTACCAGTATCCTTGTCATGGGGCCTAGATTCGTAACTTGTTTAGCAAACACCACAAAAGCACAAAGGTAAACCCAGACTTAAGTCCCTCCTGGTTTCCAGCATGTGCCCTGTAGGGTCAGCGTGTGAACGTCTATGCCTAGTAACAAGCTTGGGAGTTCTCCAGCTCTGGGATTCTAGAAAGTCAAGGAAGGGCATTCTCTGGTTCAGGAATAGAGCTTTACCAGTATGTGCACTTATTGAGCATTTATCAATTTTGGATATGTCCATTGCCAAATTTCTTCCCTACATTCTGGGATATATGGTCCGACTTCCTGACTTGATGAATGCCATTTATTATTTTTTTATTTCCATATATCTAGCTGCAGCAATGCATTAAAAATCTTGCTTGCTCTATTTCATCTAAGACCGACTTATATTGTTCTTCAAAGGACCTGCAGTACGCTGGTCTACCATGGTGCCAGGTGTGGTGCAGTGAGTTTTCATTCAAAATGAAAAAAAAAAAAACTTTTTTTTTTAAGATTTTACTTATTTGACAGAGCGCATGTGCAAGCATGAGCAGGGGGAGAGGCAGAGGGAGAGGGAGAAGCAGATTCCTTGCTAAGCAGGGAGCCCAATGCGGGGCTCGATCCCAGAACCTTGTCATCATGACCTGAGCTGAGGCAGATTCTTAGCCAACTCAGCCACCCAGGCACCCTTCATTCAAATAGCTTAGAGAAAATCGTAGCATGTTAAGTAAAAGGACCATTCTTTTGGAGAGAGGGGGATATTCATTTTATCTTTCTGAATTTATTGAAGTATAACTTACCAAAAATGTATATATTTAAGGGGTAGGGCATGATGTTTTGATTTACACTTACACTGTGAGATGTCTATTGGCCATGACTTGGGCAAAGTATGTGCTATTATGTTTAATGGGTCTTTTTTTTTTTTTTTCAGATTTTATTTATTTATTTATGTATTTATTTATTTATTTATTTATGAGAGAAAGAGCAGGGAACACCTGGGTGGCTCAGAGTTTGAGCATCTGCCTTCTATCATGCCATGATCCTAGGATCTGAGATCGAGTCTCACACCAGGCTCCCTCCAGGGAGCCTACTTCCCCCTCTGCCTGTGTCTCTGCCTCTCTCTCTCTGTCTCTCTCATGAATAAATAAATAAAATCTTTTAAGAAGATAGAGAAAGAGAGCAGGAGGGGTAAGAGGAGGAAGAGCAGAGAGAGAGAAAGAAGCAGACTGTGCTGAGCATGGAGTCTGACGTGGGCCTCGATCTCACGGCCCTGAGATCATGACCAGAGCCAAAATCAAGAGTCAGTCACTCAACTGACCAAGCCACCCAGGCACCTCTCAATGGGTCTTTGGTCCTCACACGCATGAGAGGTTGACTATAGAAGGGAGTTAAGGCTGCGGAAGATCTTGCCTATGTGAGTAACGCCACCATTGTGAGTTGTGTCCACGTCACATGCACCACCTGATGAGTTGGCTTTCCTTTCCAGTGGCCCAGTGGTTATCAATGCTGGTTGTTCTCCACGTGGTTCATGGAAATGTACAGAAGAGCACACTGAAAAAAAGTTAAAGCAAAACAAAACCTCCTGTTCATGTTTAGCGGGGGGAGGCCAGCATGGTAGACGTGTTGCAAGGCACAGGACAGGACTACCCGGTGTACAGTGTCCCCACACGCCCACATGACTTCTCAACATCTGCCCAGATGTCCGTGCAGGTGAACATCCTGTGTGTCATGAAATCGAGCCTAGAACTTAACTATGTTGACACATAAATACAATCATTGAATTTTCCAGGCAAGCAAACACTGCGTTAATTCAAGATTGTCCTTGGTTGGATCGTTCACCATTTGCAGAAACGCAGATTGAAGCTCAGGGCACTTGAGTCACTAATGCAGCGTGCCTGGGGCTGCCTCCGTCTGCACCCTCTTGGGGATCCAACATGCAGAGGCTAGCATGTTACTGCTTCATCATCTCTGAGCATTGACATGTTCAAATGCTTATCACTTCATTATAAATTGCAGTATATGGACATGAAATGGCTACTGTTAAATCTCCTTGTAAGTATCTGTGATTTCATTTGAAGAGAGTGGGAACACATTAAAAAAGTATTAGCAGGGTGCTTAGCTAGCTCCATCGGTAGACCATGCGACTTTGAACTCAAGGTTGTGAGTTTGAGCCTGAGGTTGGGTTGTGAAGCCTACTTTAAAAAAAAAAAATTGCAAGATAAATTAAAGTTATTATAACAGTAAAAAAAAAAAATTAGTATACATCCCTACAGTGCAACATGATTTGACCCTGAAAAGGGAAAGGAGTACCCGTATATACACACACCATGGGCCAGCCTCAAAAACATCGTGACTAAAAGAAGCCAGACACAAAAGACCACATGGTGTATGATGCCATTTCTACGAAATATCCACAACAGTTAAATCCAGAGACACAAAAAGATTTGTGGTTCCCACGGGCTCAGGAGAGAGATGGAGCATGACTGCTAATGGGGGCAGGATCTCCTTTTGTGGGGATGAGAATGTTCCGGAACCAGGCAGAGGTAGTTGCACAACACAGTGAAGGTGCTAGATGCATCTGAATGTGCACTTTACGTGGCTAATTGAATCCCACGTCAATAAAACATTTGCTGTGAAGAGCATGCAAAGCACCTTAAAGCAAGACGATGCTTTTCTTTTTGGGGCACACACTGGGTGCCCACATGCGTATGGGGTATTAGTTTCCTTTTCAAACCAGAGTGGGTCATGAGAGGGGAGGCGTCACATCCAGCTGGGAAGCTAAGACCTCAAGGCAGGAGATTCCCGGTATCACCTCACTTACCCTCTGTGCCACTTGCAAACGAGGTGTTCCCATCCTCATAGTAATGTAGGAAAAAAAAAACAGAAGGAAAGGGGGTTCTGCAGCCCCCCTTGGGCTCCGTCCACCAGACCATTATAGGTGCTCTTCCCACGCCTGATGTTGGGACACCGAGTACTTTGAACAAGGCTCTCGAGACACCCTCGTGGGCGGCACGTCATGCTTTCCGAAACACAAAAGCCTGCAAAATGTCAAGTCATTCATTTTCATGTAGATTCGAGGTCCCAGGGAGAAAAGCACACCTCCCCTCTTCAAAGACATCTCTGCCTTCTACTGGTGGTGTTTTCCATCCCTGCATACTTAAAAAGTGTAATATCTGGACAGTCTAGTCTCACACCCACCCTCTTGATCCCCTGAGTTGGCCTCTGCTGCCTGGTCTGAATATAAATGGCTGCAGGCAGCTTTGCTTTTTTCTCTTTGGCCTTCGCTCGAACATCATTGGCAAAGGCGAGCCGTTCTAATGCTGCCTCCTAGCCAAACCCCTGCTTCACTGGAAGACGTGGGCTACGCGTCTCTGGAGGCGAAGCAGAGTGCATATGAGCCATGAGTTCCAGCGGCCTTCAAAATGGGTACGAATGGGTCCAATTTGGTTTCATCATTTTTCTGCACGTCTTTGGAAATTCTTTCCGTGGCAGGTTTGGTGAGCACCACCGCGGAGTGAAATATGATGGTCAATTCCGGGAACCCAGGAAGCCAAGAGGTGCTACACAGATGCAGCCCTTACAGTCCCAGATGATGACAGCCACTCCAAGAAGCTGTCGGAAAGCACAGGATTCGTTTTCGGGATGTGCCTTGGGTATTAGGAAAAAATGACGCGTGGTGAAGTCATATACACAAAATAACTCCGCGACGAAAACAAACGAAGCCATCGCCAGCCAGTACAAATGGCTGCTGGAACGTGGATGTGCCCAAGCGGAGACTGGGTGGGATTGGCAGTTTATAAATCACCAGCCTGAGGTCCCGACAGAGCCAGGAAACACAAGCACGTGGGCAGATCTTGGGTTTTTCACAATTTATTTCGTAGATAGACACAGAACACATTCATATATTCATATGCAAATGCGTATGTATTTATAGATATATAGCCATTATGTATCATGAAGCAAATTTGTGAATTACACACAGACATATTCATATATTCATATGCAAATGCATATATATATATGTGTGGCTATTCTGTATCCATGAGACAAATCTGTGAAATTTGTGAATTATACACATTCATATATTCATATGCAAACGCATATATATGTGTAGCTATTCTGTATCCATGAGACAAATTTGCAAAATCTGAATTATACAGAGAGACATATATATGCATGATTTGTATGGGAGGATATTGTTGGGTACCCTCAGGTAGTCCACGTATTCTCCACCTGGACAAGATTAGTATTTTGGGTTGGTTTATTCTCCGGGGCAGGGCATTCTGGGCACTGTACGCTGTTGGTCTCCACTCACCAGATGCCAGTAGTAACTCCTCAATCGTAATGATCAAAAATGTGCCCAAGTGTCCCCTGGGGAGTAAAAGCTGGTCTCTGGTTACAAACCACTGCCATGCCTGCTGGCTGGCTGGATGGATAGATAGATAGATAGATGATAGATAGATAGATAGATAATATGATGGATGGATAGAGAAGATATGATGGATGGATGGATGGATGGATGGATGGATGGATGGATGGATGATACATAGATATGATAAATGGATAGACAGGTGATGGGTGGATAGATAGATAGATAGATAGATAGATAGATAGATATAGGAATGGATGGGTGGATGTGTACCTGGATGGATAGATGATGGGTGGATAGATGGTTAGATATGATGGATAGAGAAGATATGGATGGATCATCCGATAGATGGATAGATAGAAGGCTGGATGGCTAGATACATAGGATGGGTGGATGGATGGATGGATGGATGGATGGATGGATGGATGGATATGTAGATACATAGATATGATAAATGGATAGATGATGGGTCAATAGCAAGATAGAATAGATAGATAGATAGATAGATAGATAGATAGATAGATAGATAGATGATAGACATTCAGAATCTGTTAGGCTGAGCCAGGTGTCTCCACCTTAGGACTATTAACATCTGGGGCTGAATGACCACTGGAGTGGGGTGTCCTGGGCATTGCAGGGTGTGGAGCAGGGTGTTGTCTCCACATGCCAGTGGCAGCCCCCTCATGTGACAATCCCCAGGGGTCCCCTGAGGGTCAAATTGCTCCCACGGGGGAGCCAAGAGCCCACCCCAAATACCACGCAGTTCCAAACATTTCAAGCTGTGTGCACTAGATTTTACAATTGCAGAGCTGAAGTCCCCATTAACATTCCAAGTGAGTTATGACTTCATTCCAGACCAAAAATGAAGAAATAAATTTTTAAAACAGTTCCTGATATCCGCAGAAGCCCGTGAGCACTGCTGCTTACTTTCCAGAGGAGAGGTGTCCCGGGGTGATACTCTCAGAGCTCTGAGGGTCTGGGATGCTGGGGAGAGGCTGGTGGGCAGGCATCCCAGCCTCACCTGAGAGCACGCAGGTTCCGACCAGGTGCCCTGCTCTACGGCAGCTTCCACATCTCTGCAGAGCCGATACCCACCCAAGGACCATGACCGGTCCATGATCGAGACGAAGAGTCTCTAGCACCAACTGGCAACTTCACACTTGGCCGCCTCCCTTCTCAATTTCCTGGGACTACGTTCAGCTCAGTTCTGAGCTCTGGGCCCGACTTGGGGCGGGACACTGGATGTTTGTCCCTCCTGCAGGCTCACAGGGCTGGTGCCACACCCGGCAGGCAGAGCATTTCATCCATGCCCCGGTGCACGTCTGTAGACAAATACATCATACGGGTATGATCTGTATTCGACTGCAAATAAACAATTTAAAGGGGTGGCATAAAAATAAATGCAAATAGCACATACAGTCCTACCTTTCTGAGTCCTTCTGCATGCTCTCTCTAGAGCAAGACATTTTTTTCACCTAGAGGTTCACAAACAAAAAAAATAATTTTTTTAGATTATAAATTGTGGCAAAATACACACAGCATACAATTTGCCATCTTAACCATTTCTAAGTGCAGAGCTCAGTGGCATCGAGTGCATTCATACTTTTGTGTGACCACCCCCACCATCCATCTCTGGAACTTTCCATCTTCCCGACTGAAGCCCCTGTGAACCACTAATTCCCCACCCCAGGCCCTACCTCCATCATCTATTCTCTATCTCAATGGATGGGACTCCCCTCAGGACTTCATGTACGTGGAATCACACAAGATTTGTCCTTTTGCATCTGGATTTTGTCACTGAGTGCCATGTCTTCGAGGTCCATCCACATCATAGAAGGTGTCAGAACGACCTTCCTTCTCAAGGCTGTGTCATATTCCACTGTATGGATCACATGCTGTTTATCCATCCATCCATCCATCCATCCCTCCATCCATCCACCCACCCATCTACCCACCCATCCACCTATCCATCCACTCATCCATCCAAAAAACCCATCCATCCATCAATCCATCTCTCCATCTATCATCTATGTATCCATCCATCCACCTAACCATCATCCATCCACCCACCCATCAATTCATACATCCACCCATCCATCCATCCACCCACCCTTCCATCCACCCATCCACCCATCCACCCATCCACCCACTCATCCATCCACCCACCCACCCACCCATCAATCCATCCATCCATCCATCCATCCATCCATCCATCCATCCGTGGATGCTTGGATTGCTTCCACTCCTTGGCCATTGTGAATCATGCTGCTGTGAACACAAGTGTGCAAATATCTATAAGTCCATGCTTTCACTTCTTTTGGGTAAATACCCAGTCATGGAATTTCTGGATCATATGGTCATTCTATTTTCAATTTCTTGGAACACCTGGAGGTCTTGTCAACATCTTACAAAGAGTAGAACATTCACCATATCTTGGAGTAGAGTCCTGTGAGCTTTAACACATGTAGAGATACATGTAACCAGCCCCCCAGTGGGATTCAGAACCTTTATACCATCCCGACCAATTCCCTCCTCCTGCTGCCTGTGAATTCACAGTCCAGCGTTTTGTCTAGCAATGACTGAGGACAACCACCGCTCTGTTTTCTCTCCTTCTATTTGTCTTTTCCACAAAGTGGTATAAGTGACACCATCCAGTAGTTAGCCCTTTGCAACTGTCTTCCTTCACTCAACACTGAGCGTCTGACACTCGTCAGGGTTGTGCATGCAATCATGGTCCTTCCTCTTTTGTGGCCGAGTGGTGTCCCAGGGCATGCATGCACCACTGTGCTACAGCCGTTCCCCACTCCAGGCTGTTTCTGGGGCAAGTTAGGCAGGATGCTGCTCTCAACAGTCACACTGGGTGTTTTTTTTGTGTTTTGTTTTGTTTTGTTTTGTTTTTTTTTTTTGTGAATGTACACTGTTACCGCTCTTGCATAAATACCAAGCAATGGGACTGCTGGATCCTACAGGAAATGTGCACTTAGCTCCATAAGAAACTACCAAACCATTTTCTAGAGATGTGCTACCAGTTTCCATCCCCGGCCAGCAGTCCCAATGTGAGTGTTTCAGCTGCTGCACATCCTCACTGGCACCGGGTGTTGTGACTACCCTCAGTGTAGTTGTTCTGTTACCTGGGTCGTGCTCACTCATGTGCATCTTTTCATGGAACCTAGAGGCTTATCGTGAATATTTTCCAGTGATTTCTTAGTATAGATTCTAAACCAACGTTGTGGTAAGTGACAGAAGCCACACACAGCATAGCACATAGTGTATGATTCCCTGGATATAAGAAATATCCTGAGTAGGTGAATCCATAGAAACAAAGTGGATTCGTGGTTGTCAGGGGGATGGGGTATGACTGCTCATGGGGATGGGGTCACCTTTTGAGGGAGTAAGAATGTTCTGGAACCAGACAGGTATACTGGTTGCACAATGTGATAAATGTACTTAAATCCAACTAAATCGTTCACTTTAAAATGGCTAATTTTATGGGACGTGAATTTCAGATATATGACTGGAAGTAACTATTTTTCTGACTCTAACATAATACAAAGAAAAGAATGAAGTCCGTTGTTAATAAAACATTAACCTGGACACCATAACCAGATTTTTTTCCCTACCTGGGAATAAAATCACATGTTCATGGTGAAATCCTGCACAGGTGCACCTGGTGCCGTCTGGATGAGCGCATGTGTGTGGTCAGGTCAGCCAGCATCTGGACACCTCATGTTTGGGGAACCTTTCCCATCTCGTGGCAAGCTACCATGTCCAACCCCACCCGGGATGTGGCAAAGTCAGGGTCCTCTCTTCTTTACAGTTCTCCATCAAGGAGACACCTGCCTGGCAGGGAAGACACATGCAAAACTGGTGACGCACAGGTGAGCGCCCATGGTCCTCTGGAGCTAACAGGCATGGTCTTCCCAGGCAGTGGGAGGATGGGGTCTAGAAGCATCCCCAGCACCTGGGGCCTGGCCTGTGTTGGACCTTCCTCTCTCTCTTTCCCCCTTCGGACTGGACATCCTTCGAGCTACATGTTACATTCCCTTCAAAGACTCTTGACTTGTGTTTGTGTGCACCTGATTCTAAAGGCTGAACAGTGGATACCTCGTAGCCTGTATCCAAAGACCCAGCGTCTACAAGAGAAGGGCCTCATCCACTGCGTCCAACACCCAGAAAGGTCGTTTGCACCATTTTGATGCAGAAACCATATGGACCTACTTGTAGCGTCTGTTACTTCCTTTCTGCAGCCAGATGGCACATGGGGTGCTCAGAGGCAATAGGAATCATGCAGCCTGTGGAAATGGGGCGAGAGAAAAAACACTCTCGTGCTCCTGTTCCATGTCCTGCATGAACATTTGTTGAACCAAACCACCTGGGGGCACCTGACCCTCAGCAATTGTAACCTTGTATGAATTACTATTGGTTATGGATTAGGACTCAACTCTTATCAGCTGATGTGGGAACTTGCAGATAATGGGGAGTTTATCAGTTAATGCCTGCTGGAGAGAGGAGAGGACTCTTAAGTTATGGGGTTTGTCCTGTAGGACATTTGCCTGCTTTGTACCTGCCTTTTGCATCTCATGCCAATGCCCTGGCCATGTATCTGCCAACCCCTCCAGCCTGCATAGAACCTCCATCGACATCTTAATGCTTATGAACCTCCCTTACTTAAAAAAAAAAAAGAAAAGAAAAGAAAAAAGAAATCCTTGATGTAGGCTCACGATGTGTTTGCAGGAAAATGGTGCCTTCAAATTGCTGAAAATCACACATTAATAACATAAACCATACAAGGACTGCATGTGCTAGTGGATGTGCCCTTGGGGGGGGGGGCTTTCTAACTGAGCATCCCATTTTATTCCAGAATTCACCAAACACCACTTGCTCTGCACATGTTTTTTTTTTCCTGCCTATGGTTGGCTGAATGATGGTCCTCCATAAGAGGGAGGTGGGAAGGTCAGATACAGAGAAGACAACATGGTGTCAAAAGCAGGGGTTTGATGATGCTAGCCTGCTGGGTTTGCATGAAGGAACCAGAAACCTGGGGAAATGAAGAACGTGGCTCTAGAGACTACATGAAAGCTGGGAAATGGATTGTCCCCTGGAGCTGCCAGGAGGACCCAGCCAGCCTAAAGCCTTGATTTCATTCCCCTGAGAGCTGTTTTTCTGACTTCTGGCCTCCAGAGTGGCAGGCCCGCACCTGTGTGTTGTTTTGAGCCTCTGAATTTGGGGTCATTAATGACAGGAGACTGATCCATCTTCCAGGGACTGGTGCATGCTCATCAGTCACGTGCACAGAGAGAAGGCAAAGCTTTCCTGACTCTGGGCATTCCTTGCAGTCTTGTGAGGTTTTGTTATTCTTTCACGTAACGGGAGTTGAAATCAATCCCAACAGAGACACCTACGAGCATCTTTTGTGGCTTGGAAAGCGGGATAGTGCCAAGAGCGGGTCTCTGTACCCACCCTTCTTCTCCGTTTTATCTCCCTTGCTGTAGGGTCCTCTCTTCTCTACACAGTATGTGCTTCATCCTCTTGGGTCTCTCCAGGTCACACTCCAACCCGTCTGATACCCACCACACTGTGACTGCTGCCAGTCCCTTGGGCGTTAATTTAGCTGTTTTCACAGAGAGACACCATTTCTGACATCCAAGTGCCCAACTCCACTGGGGCTTAGTCCCGGCCAAGGGCACAGATGCCGAGCACGCAGTCAGCGCTGGGGCCCCGTGGCTGTGCTGCAGACCACATTAGTAATTGATGCTCTGTGCCGCCGGCTTCCCAAGCAGAGACTCAGGCTCTGTCCCTTGGAAATTCTGCAAGTCACTCTGGGTCTGTGCATTGGTCAAAAGGGACAATGAGCTGGCAGGGACAGAAAAATAAATAACAAAGAAATGCCTTTCCTTAAAGATGAAATAGAATGGTACAAGGCAGGTGCAGCAGCCGTCTGTAAAGGTGTGCACCTGTGGATCGATAGATCTGTCCACCGCCCCCTGTGCGTCTGCATAGAGGCTGACATTTCTGCATAAAGACTGTCGTATAAGCACCACCTGGGTGGGATCAGGGAGCCTCAAATCATCTGTCTGACCCTCCTCTCTCAAAGCCAAGGAGCAGAGATGTCTTACATTCTGAAGCGGTCTGCAACATGAATTTTTAAATACTGGATTTTGTAAAAGATTGGTGTCCTGCAAGAGGCATCACTGGATAAGATGCTGCAATAGGGCCCTGCTTTCTGGGAAACGACACCTTCCGTGCAGCCTGAATGACTGCAAGGTCGTGGTGATTCTAACTGCAGCTTTCAGACACACAGGCTGATTCAGAGGCTACTCTGTGGCAGAGTGCATGCTTTTCAGGGGATGTTCCCAGACTACTGCTTTTGCAGCATTCAGTCTCTTAAGATGCCTTCATCTGCTGGCCCAGGGCTTCTTTGCCTGGGGATTACTGACATCTGGGGCTGGATGACTCTCTGATGTGGGGCGTCCTGGGCTCTGTAGGCTGTTGAACAGCATCTCTGGTCTCCAACCAACAAATGCCAGAACCAGTCCCCTGTCCCTATTTGACAACCAAAGTGTCGCCAGGCATTACCTAGTGTCCTTTAGGGGCATAGACTTCCCCAGTTTTTAACCACTATCATAGATAGATAGATAGATAGATAGATAGATAGATAGATAGATAGACAGACGGGTGGACGGGTGGATGGATGGATGAATGGGTGGGTGGATGGATAGATGGATGGACAAATGGAAGGATAGATAGATGGTAAATAGATTGGATGCATGGATGGATGGCAGATGGATAGATAGATAAGATGGATGGACGGTTGCTTGGATGGATGGATGGAAGGATAAGTGCATAGATACATAGATATAAATGCATACAGATATGGATCTGAATATGGATATATAAATGAACACAGAGAATGATGAGCACCAAGAAAAAATATAAAGTCAGATAAGGCATAGAAGCAGTTGGAGAGAGTTGAGAGAGGATCAGAGAAGGGGCGATGTTTAAGCAAAGACCACCTCGATGGAGGGCATGAGACATACGTATATCTAGGATGGCAGAGTGCTCCATGAAGATGCACAAAGGCTCTGAGGCAGGGATGGGTTTGGTGATTCCAGAAGCAAAGGAGACTCATGTCATGGGAGTGTCGTGAGACCAAGTCCAGGAGAATGATGTGACTCGGGTTGGAAAGATTTCTCTCTGCAGTGGCCCCAGCATCTGGGAATTGAGAGCGACAGGGGGAATTTGCAATGCAAGGAAAGAAAGATGGGACAGTGGGTGGACTGGGCTAAGGAGAGCGGGGAAGTTGAGAGGCAAGTTCCGAATGGAGGCATGGCCATTGGCGACCAAGCAGGGCGCACCTTCAGACCTCCCCTGGCTCCTTGGCTGGAGCCTCTGGACATTAGGTGATGACAGGGTCACCCAGAATCATGTGTGGACACTTCCTCAACTCCTTCTAGCTCTTGGGTGTGCCTTGCACACGGAGGTGCTTGTTGCAAGCTGGTGGAGAATGGCTGGTGAGGATCTGGATTTTGGGGATGGATGGTGACATGACAAGGCACATTTGGGGCTCTGTAGGGTTCCCATTATGGCATCCTCCTGAAAGATGGCTTCCCAGCAAGGACATCCCGTCATCACTGAGCACCCCGGAAAGACCAGCACAGGTGGAAAGCTGAGGAGGGCTGCACAAAGGAACCCAAGCAGGCGGCCAAAGAGTTCTGGGCAGACGCAAATAATGGCTTGAATGTGAGCTCTGACTCCAAAGAGTGAGTGTCTGATGGTGACGAGTGGGAAGCCAGAGACAGGGATCGGTCCAGAGGCTTGGATTTCTGGGCTGGAAGGAGGCCCAGGAGCCATGAAGGTGGAGAGACGGTTGACAGCATGTGGTATCAATGACAGGACTCATCTTGGCACCGCCACTGCCCTCCTGTGTGCCCACAACCCCAGGAGAGATGTGTAACCACGCTGTGCTGTAGTGTCTCGTTCTGTAAAGCAGGAACTATAAAAGCCCCAGAGTAATGAGAAATGATGGGAGCAGGTGCTTAATACGGTGGCTGCCATTGTCACATTGTGCTTGAGCCTTTTCTCCTTAGTTCTGTAGGACAGGGAAGTGAGACAGCAGAGTTGTAAAACCAGAGAGCAAGTCATAGGTCACTGCCTCCCGCAAAGCATGTCGTGGGTCAGTACATCCCGAGGCTGCTTGGGGCTTGAAAGAAGGCTCCTTGTCTCAAATAGCTCCCTAAGAAAACACCAGAAGTTGGAAGGGAGGGACCAGTTTGGGAAAAGAAGATGGATTTTGTCGTGGATTCACTGCTTTTGAAGGGGACATCCAAACATAAACACTTGGACTTTGTTTTTTTTTTATAAATTTATTTTTTATTGGTGTTCAATTTGCCAACATAGTTTTTTTAAATTAATTAATTTATTTATGATAGAGAGAGAGAGAGAGAGAGAGGCAGAGACACAGGAGGAGGGAGAAGCAGGCTCCATGCCAGGAGCCCGATGTGGGACTCGATCCCGGGTCTCCAGGATCACGCCCTGGGCCAAAGGCAGGTGCCAAACCACTGAGCCACCCAGGGATCCCCTGGACTTTGTTTTATATTGTAAATGTCACAAGGAGTTTCATATGTGTGCACATGTGTGTACATGTGTAAGAGTGTGCATGGCTGTGTGGATGCCTCGTGCGTGTGTGCAGTGGTTTGTGCATTTATGTTCACATGGGTGCATGCATGCATGCATGAATGTGCACAAGTGTATATGTGCATATGCGTGTATGAGTGTGTGCACAGGTGTGTGAATTGGTGTGCATAAACGTGGCATGCACAATACACTCACGCATTTGTATGCACGTTTACAGGCATGCATGAATATGTGTGATGAGTAAATGTATCTGAAGGTAGTGCTGCATGTGGGCACTTATATGCATGTATGTGCATGCATGTGTGTGTAGGAATGAGTGTGCACAAGTGTGTGGATGTGTGTGCATGGTTAAATGTGTGTGAGAG
This sequence comes from Urocyon cinereoargenteus, assembly GCA_032313775.1. Lineage (NCBI taxonomy): Eukaryota > Metazoa > Chordata > Mammalia > Carnivora > Canidae > Urocyon > Urocyon cinereoargenteus. The sequence goes on from CM063496.1 coordinate 118,036,792, forward strand.
AAACATATCCATGCATTTCTAAGCACATGTGTACATGCATGTATGTCTGCATAAGCAAATGCATGTGTGCAAGTGTGTGCACTTACATGATTGTAAATGTGTGTGCATGAGTGTGTGACTATGTATGTAAACGTGTGTGTGCAAGAAACACAGGCATGCATTTCTATGCACCTGTGTGCATGCATGAAGGACTACAGGAGTAAATGTACGTGTGCAGGTGTGGGCTGCATGTGTGCATTTATATGCGTATATGTGCGTGCATGTATGAATGTCTGAGTGTGGGAATGCCTGCGTCCACTGCATGTGTGCAGTTTTGTTCACGTGCATGTGAGTGCCTATGAATAGATACGGAGGAAACAGAGCTTCCGGAAGGAGGGCCGTGGAAGCCACTGTGAAGGCACATTTGCAGAGAACACAGGAACCGCCAGTGAAGCCTCTTTCCAGCTCCCTAAAACAGCCTGTCGTCAGCCTGGGGGTGGAAAGGCCGTGGGTTCATTCCGGGGGTGCTGATGGGTCAAGCCTGCTGGCGGTGAGTGTCTCGCTTGCCATTTCTCTGTTTGGCCCTTACATCCATCCCCCGTGTTGGCTCCCGCCCTGCTCTGGTATCAGCAGCTGCAACGTGTCAGATAAAACACACAGGCCCGTGCCCCGCAGGCGGGCTTGCAACAGGTCCCGAACCCCAGCGTCCTCGCTTTGACATCACTCGATGACATCCGTGATAAGTCAGGGCTGAGCGTATTGTGAAGTTGAGGGTTTCAGCAGGTTTTTCCCAAAACAACCACAAAAAAAAAAAATGAGTTTTGGGGATGCAGTGGTTTCACATTTAAAATGTTTCTTTATTTTCCTTATTAATCTTTAAAAACCCCGCAGAGCCTAGATGGGATATTATGAACCTAAGGGTTTTTGTGTTTCTCTTAAAAGGAAACTTTGGAAGGGTTTTAGATACCAAAAGTCAGAAGTTAGCAACCTGTTTGTGTAGAGGACCAGACAGTGGATATTTTGGGTTTTCCAGGCCAGAAAGTCTTCGTTGCAACTCACCCGTGCTCCTGTTTCCGGGAAGTATCCATGGACAATGTATGAATGCAGGCACCTGACCACGTGCCAGTAAAACTTTATTGACAAAAGCCCAGACACCGTAGTTTGCAGACGCCCACTTTGGTGGCTGTGGCACGACATTGCACGAACTTCCATCCCCCTCCTGAAGGGTAGAAATGCTTGCTCTCCAACCCGCTGGGAGCAGTGACCACTACAGACTCCCATACTGAGTGTCCCCAAACCAGGAACTTCCCTGGGCGTAGAGGACCTGCCTCGAGGAAGGTCTCACCCGTCCCTGCGGAGTGGGAGCAGCCTGCTTCCCCTCCCTGGCACCATGCCTAGGCTCCCTGCTCCCAACCCAGCAGCCCTACTAGTGTAGCCCCATCCTGCCAGGATTCCCAGAGCTTCCAGTTCCTATTCAGAGGGAAGTCCTATCACAGAGAAAAGTGCATTTGCCTTTGGGTTTTACCGACTTTTTTCCCCCTTATTTCAAGACCACAAAATGAGGACTTTGTAATTTGTATTTTCCCTTTTATTAGTGAGGTTAAAGTTTTAAAGTGATGATGCATTTTCCCTGGAAGCTTGGAGGCCCATGAGACACAGGGAGTGAGTGAAGTCAGGGCAATGGGCCAGGCCAGTGTTGCTCCCCAGGGCCTCAGCTCATTTGAGGTCAATGAAGATGGATTTTGCTCCATTGATCTTCTTACAAGGAGGTCTGGCCCCAGGGCATACAGCAGTTTGTGACATCCTTATTCTAATCTGTTAGCTGAGTCCCTGCTTTCAGTTCTGCTTCCCTATAAAGCTCATCCGCTTGCTGCCCCTTACCCAGTCTGTCCACCAAGCAGAGGAGGGAAGGCAGGCAGGAAAGGCCTTCTCAGGTAAGAGTGACGGGTGGACAAGAGAAGCAGAACCTAAAAAAAAAAATAAAAATAAAAAAAAAAGAAGCAGAACCTCACTTACTAATGCAGGCACCGTCTCCTGTCGTTCTTTTTCTTTTTCTTTCTTTTTTTTTTTTTTTTTCTGTCTCCTGTCGTTCTTACTGAGCCATAGAAACTGCAGCCTGTATGCTCAGCGAGGTTCCACCATGGCTCCCAAGGGCCCTGGTGAACCTGGGATTTGGTTGTTCTGAGCCTTGGGTCAGTGGGGTGGGCTGGCAGTGGGTGAGGCAGAGGCCCAGAGCTCATGGTCTCTGGATGGGTGCAGCCTTGGCTACCCCGTGTGTCTTACTATTACTTTTTTGCATCAGTCAAGGTTCTCCAGAGACACATAGCCAATAGGAAAGATGATAGATAGATAGATAGATAGATAGATAGATAGATAGATAGATAGATAATGGATAGATATAATAGTAGAAAGATAAATGATAGATATGATAATCGATAGATGATGGATGGTTAGATACTAGATATGATGATGATGATGATGAGAGGAAGATATGATAGTAGATAGAGTAGATGATGGATGGATGAATGGAGATATGGACAGAGACAGATTGATGGATGGATATATATATATATAATAGTAGGTTGATAGAGAGATAGATAAATAATGGATGGGTAGAATGGATGGATGGATAGATGATAGATGATAGATAATAAATGGATAGATATAATAGATAGATGATATGATAATTGATAGATTATAGATGCATAGATAGATAATAGGTAGATAGATATGATAGTAGATAGATAAGATAGATGATGAATGGATGCATGGATGGATGGATGGGTGGAGTATAGATAGATTGGTGGATGGATAGATGGATGGATGGATAAATATACATGATAGTAGATGGATGGATAGAGAGATATGATAGATATGATAATAGATAAGATAGATGCATGGATAGATGGAGATATAGATTGACAAATGGATAGATGGATGGATGGGTAAATACATATGATGGTAGGTGGATGGATAGATAGATAATGGATGGATGGATAGATAGGCAGATAGATACCAAGAGACAGATTTATTTTAAAGAATTGGCTCATGATTGTGAAAATTGGCAACTCCAAGATCTGCAAGGTTGACCAGCAGGCTGGGGACCCAGGGAAGCATTGATATTATAGTTTGACTGGTAAGTCCACGTCCTTGCATAACTCCTTCTTTCCTGGAGGCCTTAGTCCTTTTCTCTCAAGGCCACCAACCGAAGGCCCACCTACAGTATGGAAGGTCATCTGTTTCACTGCATGTCTACTGATTTAACTGAGTTAATCTCACGTTGAAAATAGCGTTACAACCACATCTACACTAGGGTTCGATAAAAAAATAAAAATTAAAAAATCTCAGTGGCACAACCTACCGAGTTTGACACATAAAACTCACCATTACACTTTCTACATGTGTCCTGGACTAAAAAATATATATATATATTTCTTTATAATATAAATAATATCATAATTATATATAAATATATAATTATATATTTATAAAATATATTTAAATATAATAAAAAGTATATTTTATATATTATTTTATATAATAAAATATATTATTTTTAATAATATATTTATATATTTTTATATTTAAATATATTTATATATAAAATATATAATTATTATATATATAATTATATATGTAAATATATATAATTATATATATTTATATTATAATTATATAATATATATGAACATATATAATTATATAATTATATAATGTATAATTACATATAATATTATTTAATATTTTACTAATAATTAATATATTGATATATTAATTTAATTTATTAAATAATTATGATTATAAATTATAAATAATTATAAATAAATAATATTTATAATATAAATAATATATTTATAATATATTATATACACATAGTGCTGCATTGCAGAGTGTTTGGGACTTCAGGCCTGAAAAAGTCTTATTTCCTCTGAAATGTGAACATGAAATTGCAAAACTCAAGATCAGCGATCATTTACTTAAATTTCTATCAAATGTTGAAGTACATTCACTGTGACGAGTCTATTATTCTACTTACAACAGTCGCACACATCCACGCGTCTATAATTCACATGTGAAGATCCAGATACCCAGTTAATTATCATATTGGATAAGGCAGCATTTTTATATATTTTAAGTAATTCGTGGTGGAGCATTTCCAGGAGAAGACGGGCTTCTGGTGTGGCCAGCCTCATACTGGAATAAGCCCAGGTCAGGAGCCTAGAGACCCAGAGTTGAATCCCCAGCTCTGCCATTGACCTGCGAAGCGGACCTGAGGAATTTTCTCCTCGGGAAAGTGGGAAATACATGCGTCTTGGGTCCTGACAAGGTTGACTGAAGAAGTGATTTATTTGGTAGACACACTGAGTTCACCTGGAAGAGGTAGAAGGGGTGTCCGATTGGATACTGGACCAAGACATTGACATCATCCTGCACATAACGGAGAGGAACCAACGCACTTTTTTTCCTATTTTATGATTTTTACGTGACTTTTTTTCTTCCTGAAGTGTACATTACCAACATGTTTTCGAATAAGGGACTGACGGAGTCAAATCCGTGTTTCAGAAAACACATCTTGGGCCTGATCTCACTGTGTCAGACAGGGGAGGAAAGGTGGTTGATGCCCACAGGCGATGGTCCACCGTTTTCTAAAATGGCACGTTCGCCTTGGCGTAGACTCCTCGATTCCGACATTTTCAGGCGTGGACACTCAAGACTGTGGCGTCCACAAAGCTGCTTGTGGATGACCGAAGCCGCTCTGCCCAGCCGTGATCTCTCTGCTCATTTCAACAGAATTCTCGCACGCTCGAGAGACGGTACGTGTATTCATGATCTTGCCACCTTGGGATGAGAGCTCTGTGCCCCCAGCCTTGACCCCACTTCGCGGGTCTCTGCTCCTCCCTCTACCTTTGCTTTCCTTCTGCTTCATAGCCACCGTTTTCTTAAATTGCCATTCATCCCAACACAGAGCGATGCCCTGGTAACGCTTCTCTGCTTTCCACTCCCGGGACTGAAGAACGTTCTCCAACCAGACACCAGACATATCTAATATCCCCAGGGGCTTGGGTTTTGCGTGACTGGGAATTTTGTTTGCTTCTTAAACACTCTCTCTCTCTGTCTCTTTCTGCTCACTGTTGTGATTACAAGGATAATTTGTGAAGCAATCCCCGTCTCCGGATAAACGCTTGCTCATTGCTTGTGTTTAAGCTTTCGTCGTTACCCAATATCCCGTTTTTAAGAAAATCGTAGGACATTCTCTCTAAAGACAGCTAGCATCTAATTTTGCCAGCAGACTTTTAGAAACTTTTGAAAATGCATCAACCAAAACCGCTTCTGGGGAGAACAGTAGAGACGCTTTATGTACGCTGACAGCTCCGGGCTCCTCTGAGGACTTCTCTGCCCGCCTGACTGTTTCCAAGGAGAGGGTTTCATTTCCGTGATGAAACGAAATAACTGGATGTCTCCCAACAGGAATGCAGTCTGCTGCTGGCTCTTCACAGGGCCCTAAAATTTACTGGGATTGTTTATCTGCACTCTTGGTTGCCTCAGATAAATAAATTTCATGTTCTTTGGGGGGAAATTGTCATTTTATCTGCAGCATGACATAGAGCATGGCTCCTCGGTTTACATTTCAAAAATGAAATCGACAGCCTTATAACCACGTAAGAGGTTCCCCCGTTTACTCAGTTCAGTGTCCTTTAAATGGGGGCGTAAGGGGCAAATTTGTTCATAGGGCCGGAAACTTCTTGAGGACACCGTTCTGTTCAAATCCTGAGCGTTCGTGGCTGCACATCACAGAGAAATGAAAACGTGGACAGGCCAGTACTCGCTTAGCACCGAGTCCACCCGAGCTAGAGTAAGGTGGAAGAAATTTACTACGTGATTAGCCATGAACGTGAATTACCATAACATTTTCCATTCGCGTCATGTCCGATGAGCTTACTGTTTTTCAATCAATGTAATCTCCAACGACGTAATGTTTTCTTAAGATTTTATTTTTAAGTAATTTCTACAGCCAACTCGAAGCTGAAACTCGCAACTTCAAGATCAGGTGTCGCATGGTCCACCAACTGAGCCAGCCAGGCACCGCCCCCCCCCTCAATTAGCATCATATTTTTAAGATTCATCCACATTCTAGCACGGATCTGTACTTTGCTCCCTTTTTCATGGCTGAATAATATTCCCTGGTGTGACTATCGCATGTTTGTTCATCTGTTCATCCGTTGATGGACAATTAGGGGCCCTTTCTACCTTTTGGTTATCGTGAGTAATCCTGCCGTAAACATCTCTGCACAGGTTCTTAATGAAACCTATCACTTTTCGATTCTTCGGGAAATATACTCTGACGTAGAATTGCTGAGTCATAGGGTAATTCCGAGTTTGACTTTTTGAGAAACTCCCACACTTTTCTCCCCCAGTGTGGCTGTATCGTTTTACGTTTGTACCAGCAACATGGGAAGCTTCTCATTTCTGTGTTCTCACCAACACCTCACCTCATTTTTTTTTAATATAGCTCTTTTTTTTTAATTTATTTTTATTTTTTATTTATTTATTTATGATAGTCACAGAGAGAGAGAGAGGTAGAGACACAGGCAGAGGGAGAAGCAGGCTCCATGCACTGGAAACCCGATGTGGGATTCGATCCTGGGTCTCCAGGATCGCGCCCTGGGCCAAAGGCAGGCGCCAAACCGCTGTGCCACCCAGGGATCCCTCACCTCATTTTTTTAATCAAACAGATGCTTACTGGTGGTTTTTTTTTTTTTTCTTTTTTTGTGGCCCGGAAATGAAACATTTCCATGATTGCAGTGGAGACATGTGGGAGTTTCTCAAAAAGTTAAACTCAGAATTACCATCCATTGATGGACAATTAGGGGCCCTTTCTACCTTTTGGTCATTGTGAGTAATCCTGACATGGTCTCCATTGTGTCCGAATCCCATGAGATCACATTTGAGTAGCTGCCCTGCGTCATGACCGGTACTCATTCTTGTTTTAAGTGTCTAGAGAATGCTGTGTAGTGTTGGGGCCTCTGGCATGTAGGTAACCCTGAAGTGTGAGTAGAAAGTGCATTCATCCTCAAATAATCATACCCACTGATGCGTTCTCAACAAGCTTCAGAGAACAATACTGTCAAGAGGACATGGATCGTGGAAGGCTTGGGTTCCAGTTCTTATGTTACCTTTCACATAATTATTTATGCCTACTGGTCACTATATCCCCTGTATTACACCATAATATGTAATTATGATGTAATATGATCCTGACATGATCAAATTATGTGAAACAAAGGCTGCAGAGGTCTGGTCTGGAAGGTCACACTGAAACATGGTGCCCATTGGAAACCAGTACTGTAAATTTGCATAATTTTACTTTTAGTCTACAAGGTGTCCTCTGCGTGTCATTGGTTTGTCTTGGCTTTGTGACATCTGGCCACTTAATTATTTTTTATTTCCTTATCTGGCAAATGGGAGCTATCATTTTACCACCTCATGGGAGTTTCTTGAAGATTCAAGTCACGAAGGATTTGTTGAGCTGCTTGGGAGCGAAACAACCAAAGATCCTCGCCCTCATTTTGCTTATGACTAGCAGGGGATATAGTGACCAGTAGGCATCATAATTACATATTATGGTGTAATACAGGGGATATAGTGACCAGTAGGCATCATAATTACATATTATGGTGTAATAATGATAAAGACAAAGTGATCAGACTCTAGGGGAAAAAAAAAACCAAATGAGAGTTGAAGGATCGTGCATGCTACGGTAGGGTACCATTTGCAGAATTGAATAGATGGCCAAGCTCAGTCTTTTTGAAAAGATTAAATTATGTGAAACAAAGGATGCAGAGGTCTGGTCTGTGAGAATCAAACGGGTAGTAAGGGATCAAAATCTGTTGGTAGCCATCATCATTATCCCCATCATCGCCATCGTCAACAGCATCATCACCACCACACCACCACCACCATTGTCTACACCATCACAATCACCACCATGTGAGCCAGCAGATGGAGACTCTTTAGCCACCCATCACCAGCTCAGATCTTTTATCATGATGGAGGACAAACCCAAGGGGAAAAGAAAAAAATCCCAGTAGAAACAGCTACAGTACTAAATGAGCTAGAAAGCTTCGGGTTAGACTATTTCATCCTGTTCTATATTCAAAAATCATGTATCTGGCAGTGCGGTCTTTAATCTGAGGCAGCAGCTGAAAACACAGAAAGTGTCCAGAAATTCTGTGCACACAGCAGCACACTAGGCGTGTGGCCGCTTGATCCGCTGCCTGGGGCTTGTGCTGTCTGAGCTCTAACACTCGTATTCATTAGGAAGGGACCTGGACAGCAGGGCAGACTCTGCCCAACATTACCCTGCCCTCCCGCAGCTTCCTCTGTCCTTAACAGGTGCATCAAAAGCTCATTTCCTGAGGCCACCAAGCAGCCCTCAGGTGATAGACACTTTGAGGAAAGCAGCAGACGACATGTACCCTTCATTCATTGTTTAGACTCAAAGTCCAATTTAATCCTCCCTGCCGCCCAGCCACAGTGCTCTGCTGAGCACTTGAACAACATTCCTGAGTTTGAATAGGAGTTCAGCCGCACATAAAATGGAGATGACCACACGGACCTCATCGTGCCTCCATGAAGGTCAAGGAGAAAAAGGCACATGCCGCACGCAGCGCAACCCTGACGTGCAGGGATTCTTTGCAAAAAGGCCATTTATTTATGTAAAATGAAGGCAGCTTCGAGACACTCCATATGCATGAGCTCTGTCTGCCCTTCCACCTGGAAAACACAAGGCAGACATTGCCATTTTCTCAGTCTTCTGGTGTCTTCATCATCAACTGGGTGTAACCCATCCCTGGAAGGTCACACTGAAACATGGCACCCATTGGAAACCAGTACTGTAAATTTGCATAATTTTACTTTTGGTCTACAAGGTGTCCTCTGCGTGTCATTGGTTTGTCTTGGCTTTGTGACATCTGGACACGTACTCAGCAGATTCGAGAGACAATACCAGCTCTAGGGTGAAAGCCTGTATTTCTCTAGATAGCCCCGCAGACACCTTCAATGCCTTTCTCTGGCCATTCTGATTTGGAATCTTTTGATGACTTTTTTTCAAATTGTTCTTTTCATTATTATTATTATTATAAATTGTGGTAAAATAGCACAACGCGAACCATTTTTAAGTGTACAGTTCTGCGGTATTAAGTACATTCACGTGGTAGTGAAGCCGTCCCTACCATCTGTCCCCAAAATTATTCTCATCTTGCAAGACTGAAACTCAGGACCCATTAAACAACCACTCATTCCCCCTCATCCCCAACCTGCCAGGGGCATCGTTTTTTTAATGTCTGAGTGATGTATGGAGGGCTACAGTGATGATCTACATTGGAGCCTGGCCTGAATGGGGCCTGGAGTCAAAGGGAGGCCCCCTTCTGATGCCAGTTCTCTCTGAGCTGAAGACCCAGGGCCCATCTTCCTCCCTGACTCAGGCTGGAGCCCAGGGGTCCCTCCCAGGGTGCTGGCCACCCTGGACACCAAACAATGACAAGAGACTATGGCCCAACTACAAAACATACAGTCAATGAATGTAGAGTTCCTAATCCTCGCCATCACAATCAACTGTGGAATCCCTCTCGGGAGGGATCTACGGAAATGCAAAGAAGCAACAGACCTGCTCTGGGGCTCCTGGTGGAGGCCTCGATTTTTTGCAATTTTTGCAAATATGGAAGAGAAGCTTAAGGCTTCCACAGTATGGAAGGATCTAATCCTGGTGCAAATGACAATTCCTCGGCCTGGACATGCATCGGCCACCTCCTCCCACCTCCACTTGGCCATGGTTCATGGTGCTTCTTGTTTTGTAGTCCTCGACTTCTGTGTGAGTCTGCTTGAGCTGCCACAAGAAATCACCATAGATGGGGCAACTTCAACAAAAGACGTTTATTCCTCCCAGTCCTGGAGGCTGGGAGTCGGAGATCCAGGTGCGGCCAACGGTAGTTTCTCGTGAGATCTCTCTCCTTGGCATGTAGACACTGTCTCATCTCTGTGTCTTCACCTGGTTGTCCCTCTGCGTGTGTCTGTGTCCTCATCTACTCCTCTTATAAGAACACCAGTCCTATTGGATCAGGACCCACCCTAGTGACCTCATTTTACATTAATCCCTTCTTTCTCCAAATACAGTCCCATTCTGAGCTCCTGGGGAGTAGGGCATCAACATAGACATTGTAGGGGATATAATTCAGCCCGTAATACTTGGTGACTCTGTCCAGGGAGACCAGGCTCTTCAAGGCACATATTATTTCTTTCACTTGCCCCTCGGCGTGCTGCATTTAACTGGCATCTCATAAACATGTGTTGTTGCTCAATGAATGTACTCAGTGAGGCATTTCAACACTCGACTGAGAATTGTAGCTGGTGAGGCATTTCAACACCCACCTCAGTATGAGGCCCCAGGGTGGGACCACAGCCCCAGATGAACGCTGGGAGGGGAGCTGCTGGGCTGCAGGTGGACCCAGGGGGGGAGCTCTGGGGGTGCAGGTGGACCCTGGGGGGAGCTCTGGGGGTGCAGGTGGACCCTGGGGGGGGCTCTGGGGGTGCAGGTGGACCCTGGGAGGTGGTAGTTAGTAAACACAGGAAGGTGCTCATGAGCGCTTTGCGTGGATGGCACCCTTCAATAATCTCCAGAAGAGCCCTCTATGGAAGCATTTCCTGCATATTCCAGCTCCAACCTTCAGGGTTAAGGCTATCTGATTTTAAAACCTGTACCTGGTATAGCAAATAGAATTCCTAGTATAGTCGCAGGAGGTGGTAGGAGGGGAACAACATGCAGAGGAACGGTCCTCAGTGGGCAGATTGTAGGTCTATAGTGGGGCCAAGTGAAGAGGGCAGAAGGTAGTGAATCACCTCATGGGGCCACAGATCCATATCCACCCCAAGAGCTGCCCCAAAACAGAAAATACTCATCAATAATATGTGCCAACTATGAACGCATGGTTAATTTTTTTTCAGATAAAATACAAATTCATAATAAGTTACAACAAAATGAGTAGTAGCTGTTTTGGGGACATTGTACGTCCTCATTCTAAGAACACTGTGCTGTATTGCGATCACGTGGGGATATACGAACTCTTTGATATCCAAAAGGGAGTTCTTTTGCTCCATATGGTTGACAATGACTGATGCCTGCCACTGCTTGGGGCAGATGGCTCCCAAGATGAATCTTGATGGCAAATGACAGGAGCCGGGTTAAGCAGCATCACGTCTGCTTCAGACACAATTTTGCAACACTCTGACCGGGAAATTTCAGAGCAGGGAGCTTTATTATCATTCAGGTATAGGATGGCCAGCAGGCCCGAAGGTGGTTTGTACGTGAGATTTATAGCAACGTGTGACTATACTTAATAAGACTATCGTGTAGTTGAAATGTGCTGTGAGGGTGCATCTCCCCAAACAAAGAAATTGTAATTATTTGGGACGATAGATACGTGTTCGTCGGCTGGCTTGTGGTGATGTCACAACATCTATGTATATAAAAACATCAATTGTACACTTTAAATATATACACTTTTTATGTGTCCATTTTATGTCCATGAAGATGGGGGAGAAGAGATAGTTGACAATCCCCAAAGGGAGGGGGCACACCATGCTTGCATGGCCAAGTGGGGAAGCTTCAGCCTGGTTGGTCAGGAGGCAGAAGGAGAAGGTGAAACGTGGACAAGAGTCTTTATCGTGGTTTCCGGGAAGGAACGGGACAGGCAGGGTGAGTAGGCTTAGCATCGGCCACTGTGAATAGTTTCAGCAGGTTGCCGGGCATGGGGGCTGTCTCAGTGGTGTGGCACCTGGTCCTGGGGAGATTTGGGCAGTTGTCCGGGAATATGAGAGTCCCATAAAGGAGGCAGTGGGCAGCGTGGGCCCTGGAGTGATTCGTTTGCATTCAAAAGGCATGTCTCCCAGGGTGGTATTCGGTGTCTCTGAACTAGCTAACCCTGGGAGGGGCCGTCCTTCGAGGGTCAGCAAGACGCCACCATGCCAGAGCATCATAAATACAGAAACCAGGGGCTTGGTTATTATGGGAACCTTCCCATGTTACAGGGCCCTTACACGACCCCTATTTTTGTTCAAGGAGATGCCCGCGGCTACGGGAAGGGGATCTAGAGATACCACGGTGTGGAAACTTGCTGTGTCCCAGAAACACGTGGACGTGTGCTTTGCTTTGAAAGAGATGCTCTGTTGCCTCACCCGTCCTTTTTGGAAACAGCCCACCGTACACATATGGCTTTCCTCGTGCAACAGAAGCACCTGTTTTTAATTACTGGAAAGCATAAAAATGGCATATCTTGACAGTTGGCGCCATCGTTTCCCTGATTACGACCAGATACGTTTCAATCCTTCTCGTTCCTTTTTTGCAGTGCTTTCAAAATCTCAAGTTACATTGGAAGGTTCCTTACCAAGGCCTTGCCGCTCTTTTGGGGGATGGGTGGGGAGACATCTTTCCTAATTTGGCTCTCACCTTTTGGAAACCTTTTCCTTCTGTAAATCTTGGCATCAAGTGCAAGCCTCATGTGCCTTGCTTTCTGGCTATCTGGAAAGATGGCTACACCCACAAAATGCACAGAGCAATGGAAGTTCCCCTTCTGCTGTGTTTGTTCCCACAAATGCCTCCTTTGCTCTCAGAACTCTCAAGGAAATAGAGTTCCAGTGAAGCTTTCTGGTTGTTAAGGATGAGGTCCTTTATCCAGCATGAGACTGTGCAACAAAGGAAACAGGGCTCAGATTCTGCAGCCTGACCCGTCTTGCATGGCGGGAAGGAGTGGTCCAGCCCCAAGGAGATCTTCTCTGCCAGGTGTGGTGGGCTGAATAATGGCCCTCCAAATATCAGGTCGCAATCCTTAGAACATGTGAATGTGACCCTAAATGGGAATAAGGACTTTCCAGATGTACTTAAGTGAAAGATCTGAGATGAGCTCCTCCTGGATCAGGGTGGCCCTAAACCCAATGATGAGTGTCCTTAGAAGAGACAGAAGAAGAGACACAGACACAGAGGAGAAGCCACATGAGGATGGAAGCAGAGACGGGAGGGATGCAGCCACCAGCCTGGGGCCCCAGACGCTGGAAGAGGCAGGAAGGACTGTCCGCCTTGAGTCTCAGGAGGAAGTATGGCCCTAGTGTGTAGAAATCACCTCCAAACTATAATTAAGCAAATCAATGTGGTTTTTTTTTAGATTTTATTTATTTATTCATGAGAGGCACAGAGAGAGAGAGAGAGAGGCAGAAACACAGGCAGAGAGAGAAGCAGGCTCCATGCAGGGAGCCCGATGTGGGACTCGATCCCAGGACCCGAGATCATGCCCTGGACTGAAGGCGGTGCTAAACCGCTGAGCCGCCCGGGCTGCCCCATCAATGTTTTTCTCCATATCTACCCAACTAGCAAGTGAGATGTAAACTCTTTTTGTCAACAGCATGGTTTGGGCACTTTTCTGCTCCCAGGTGATGTCTCAAAAAAGCCCTCACGCTACTCATGAGGGATCTTGCATAAAGATGCATCAACCACCTCAGGGGGCAGAGGTTTCAGGTTTCATGGGGATGTCCCACCCACAACTCACCTACCCCATGGCTTCGTGGCCATGACCATCGTCGACTTGTTCCAGGACATAAAGTTAAGAGCCAGTCTAAGAACTAAAGGGAAGGGATGGCCTTCATGCTCCAGGTGTTGGTTGAACACAAAGAATCTGATCTTATCAAGCTTCAATCATCGGGACACACCATCAAGATGTGTCTGGCGCCTTCTCCCAAAGCACCACCCTGTGGAGGCACCAGGAGAAGGGAGTGAAGCCAGCGGGCAAGCTAGAACAGAGAAATACCCAAAACTCACAGAGAACAAGGGTAAGAACGAGAACATCCTGCATTGCTATGTGCTTCCCCACCCAGCACAGTTCATTCTTGGGGACAAAGCCAACAGAGAGAGTGAGATTGCCCAGTGTTGGGTAATTGGATTTGGGAAGGCAGAAATTCCACAGGGTGATGGAAGCAGTTCATCATCTCTGAGGTTGACGTCTCTGAGCTCCCACTTGTCTGCACCCCGGGTAGCTGCCAAGTCCTGCTCATTCACACCTCCATCATCTTCCCCCGCCTGAAACTCTTCAGCAGAACTTTCCTTTTCAACATCAACGTCACGGCCTCCAAGTGGAGCTCGTCTCATGACAGGCATTTCTGCACGTGTGCCGTGAATGGGGGTCCACTCGATCACGGTTAGATTCCTGTCCACGTGAGGGGAACTTTACCTATTGAGGGCTGAGAAGCAAAATAATAATAATAATAATAATCAGTATTGGGCTACTTTGTGACACACCCAAGGAGCTCTGAACCAGGGGGGAAAGGTGGATTGAGGATCCTTAAGTGCTTAGTTAGGCAGTTGTTACGACCGGTGTACACAGAAATGAGAAGAAAGAACTAGAAGAACAGGACGGGGGAAGGCCCATAGGATGAGTTGAGGAGAGAGAAGTAAATCAGCAGATAAAAACCCAAGAGTCCAAAAGCATGCCAACTCTTTGCTGGACCTCTCAGTTGTGCCTCGTGGTGATTTTTCCGAAGCAGTCCCTAGGCAATCTTTTCTCCCATAGTCCCTAAAAGACTCACGTTCTTGGTCTTTCTAATAAATCATTCCACACGGGGGTATTGTCAACACACATTGGTCCAGGTTTTAAAACCTTGGTTCTATTTCAATCATGAACATGCTCAAAAGTCTAGAACATACTTCCCGTCATGAGAATCTGCGAACTTGTTGACAAACCGACCTTCTGTGTAGCTTACGGATGCCCGAGATGTCTTGGGGGCTAATCCTTCATGGGAAAAGAAAAGCATTCATGATTTTATGGACCTCCCTGGTGTGTTTTTTTTTTTTCTTTGTCCTACATGACTACACTGTTCAAGGTCCACAATGGGTTGGATTTTCATTCCCCTAAAAAGATACGTCCTACATCCCAACCGCTGGTACCTGGGGATTGTGACCTTGATTCCGAAAAGGATCTGCAAGATGCTATTCGTGTAAGAATCGCAAGATGTGGGGTAGACTCAAATCCAATGACTCATGTCCTTGTAGCAGACGGAAGAGAAGAGAAACGTAGAGAACAAGACCATCTGAAGACAGAGGCGGGAGTTGGAATGATGTATCTACAAGCCCAGAAATGCCAAGGATGGCCAGCAGCCACTGAAGCTGGGAGAGAGAAACATGGGACACATTCTCCTTCACAACCCTCGGAAGGAGGAACCAGTGCTGTCAACACCTTGATTTTGGACTTCTGTCCTCCGCACCGAGAGAGAATACATTTCTGTTGCTGGGAGGCGCCCAGCGTGTAGACATTTGTCATAGCAGCGTCAGAAAACTGAGACAAACTTCACAACGCAATGCTTTTTCCCGTGCAAGGACTCTGCTGAGACCCCACGAGTCACTCCACCGCTTGAAATGCCTTTGTTTAAACGTGCGTTGTGGACTTCACACACCTGTTTCCATAGAGACTTTGCTACTCATGTACACGTGTCCACTCCTGGAGAAGGAGGAGGAGGTCCTAGCACCTCTCGCATAACCTTCTCCACGTGCTCAATAAACACAGGGTCCCCGGAGGGAATGAATCGGCAGATGCTCAGAGCAGGATGAGTCCTGCCCTAGTAAAGATCCTCCGCTACTGACGGCAATCTAGCGGTCACCAGCTGTTAATTCTTTCTGTGCATGGTCCAAGGTTAATTTGGAGCCTCCTCAATGGTCTCCCGCCGGATTGGGTTACGTTTCTCTCCTTTGCATCCCACCCGGGGTCCTGATAGCACTTGGCTATGTGGGAGGCTGGCATCTTTGATCCCTTAACCATTCCCCGCAGCTGAACTCTGTAGCTGCATATTGATCACCTTCTCGGGCTATTGGATGACGGTGAGTGAGTCTGATATTTCCTGGTTGCCATGGGAAGCCTTCATGTCATCCAGCTAGGAAGGCTTTGCTCTGCCACCCAGTGATGGGGGACAGAACAGACACCTAAACACACAAATAAAGCGGAATTTGAGAGATGAATCACCAAACCTCCCTATTTATATTTAGATAGAAAGCTTATAGGACTGTCTCAGATGGCTCAGGTTGCGGTGTCCATTTAGAACGCTATAGAACATTCTAAATTCTCTATTTCTTGAGAAATACCTTGGGTGTTGGAGAAGAGGAGGCAACCATATGTCCATAGAAATGTTCTGTAGTTTTCCTGTTGTCAGGATGCTGGAAAATAGAATATGAAACGTCCTCACCCATACATACTTGCTTTGCCGGACTCATCAAAATTCATCTACCGTAATCAATGGAGAGATGGGCCAGGCTGGATTTTGGACATTATCGGCTTACACCGTGGGGTTACTCTGTCCCCAAGCGACTAGTGACCCCCAATAGATATATTAGCATCTTTTTTCTGACATGATGACAAAAATTGGTCAAGAGGGAGTGATATGCACCTTTTTGGAATGTGTCCACGAGATTCAGAGTTCCTAGTTGGACAGGAGAAGGATACACATTTTCATGGCGCGGGGGCGGGAGGGGGAGCTCGGGACTTGGAGAAAAACAGTTACAATGCTCAGGAAAATAAAATAAATGTTTATATAGCAGAGCTCCCCAAAACGGTCAGCTATCTGATACGGGATGAGGAAGAAAAATCCGTCATATCATTGGGTGTCTCTGCTCGTCTCCTGGGTCATGTACCAGTTTGGGAATCAGACAGTAGAGTTTGAGATGTTTTTTCCAAAATGACTTAAAATAGTATCACTAGAGGCATGGCTGGCATAAAATGTGCTCTTCTCGCTGGGACATGATGTCATGAAATGTCTACATCCAAGGGTGTCGTTTGGGTGTTTGCATCCAGGATCTGAAAAATCTCAAACCCGGACCAAAACCGGGAAGGTTCTGGGGTTGTAGACTTTCCCCTCCCTGGTTCCATTTTCTGCTGGATGGCATCTGCCATTCTAAGAAATAAAGTAAAAGATAAATAAGAACAGATGTCTCGTATAGAGTTGCACGCGACTCTGTTGCCGGAATTAGATCGATGGGTATACGGTGTCAGGTCAGCACAGTTTCTAAGACTCGAGGAGGACCCTCCAATTCTAGCTGTGCGTGATGCAGTTTATGAACCTAATTCCTTTTGCAGTTTCTAAGAGCGAGTGTGCTGCATGCTCTTTATTGTGAAGGGTCACGGTAGCTTAGCTCCTTTGGTATTTTCTAAGGTAATTTAGGAGGTGTGCTTCCACCAGCATCATTTCCCTGCACAGTCTTCCAGGGAACGATGCGGCTCTATTTCTCCTACAGCAACCCACTGCAGGCATTTATTTTGGGATAAGTAGATTTTTCCCAAAAGCTAAAATAAGCCTTTGCAAAGCACCGAGAAGCCCATGACAAGTAATTGACAGCGGGCTGTTTGTTAGATTTTTTGGCAGCTCAAAGCAATTTCACCTGCCACTCATTTTTATTTTTTAATTTTTTTATTTTTTGCAAAAATTCTCCTGTGCGTGGGCCCTCCTGGTAAAGTCTGCGGCTCCATCATAGGATTGAACTCCAGGCACAGCTGGAAGAAAATTTTTTCACTTTTTTCAAAACAGCACAACATTCAGAAAATGAAACTAAAGACTTCCCTTGAAAGTCCATGCCATGACCTCACAATTCTTTTTTTGTTTTTTATGACCTCACAAATCTAACGAGACGGAATTTCTTCTTAATCTCTAAACCAAAACCACAGGTATAGTTGAGGGTCGCTGTCTAGTGAAGACAGTGCGCTTTTCTTTGCCAACCTCATAGCTGCCACCAACCTCAACTCGGTTTCTGGCAACTTGCCCTGCGTGGTTTCTCCTTGCAAGGTTGCAAATCCAAACGTTCATGGGATGTGTTTCCTGCTGGTATCTGCTCCATCTCCCTTGGGCGTTCTATCCACGGGCTTCCCCATCCTCTGTCAGGTCCCAGTCTGGGCTGCCGTGATTCTGCTCAGTGTTGAGACCATCTTCTCTGTCTCATATTCTTTTGATCTCCCCCTCCCGTTTTTCCCCTCTTCTTTCCCCAGATGCCAGGATTCCTTCCAGACTTGGGTTCTTCTCCCTCTTCTTGGCCACCCGAATAGCGTGTCTGACCCAAAACTCCCATTACAATGAAGGGAGGGGTGAGGGGACTTAGGTGGGCATCAGGACAGGCTCTGCCACAAGGTTAGGCATCACTGGGCCCACATGTGTGCCCCACAGTCAGGGACAGATAAGCGATGACCCCACTGCCAAGGGACAGTCCTTGGGTGTCATCTTTTCTAAGTTCTTTGCCAGATTGTCCCAAAATGCATTCCACAAAATACAAAAGCAGAAAGATGATCAGCAGATATCATAAGACTCCACCTATAAATGTTGAAGAGACGCTTCTTGTTGGACTTCCTCTCCTTAGTTGCTCATAGTGGACATTTACCGTGTTAGACCTGTGACATGCCCCGCAGTGTAGATGCCTCTTGACTATTTGATCCCATGTATTAATATGCTCAGCCTACGCAGCCATAGAAAGATATCCTACATGCAGATGCAAATAGATGACATACATGATTCATAACTGGTGTATTTTTCTATTATAATACATTTTACAATATATATGTACTAACTTGAGACTCTGAGGATATTGAGTTATATATACAACTTATTAACATCCATCATGATGCAGAAGGTTTCCTTGTTCCCCTGAACGTTGCGGGCAATCGTGATTGAAGCTGATTGTGTCTGTTCTAATTAACACAGCCTTTCTGTACACCCAGGATAACATGATTAACTGGATTCCCACATCTTAAATCCCAGTCACGTTTCTGCCTGCCTCCAGGAGATCAGAGCCAGGTCGTCTTAATTGGAATGTTGGGTGTTCCCCAACTCTTCAATTAAACAGTTATAGACAGGCTCTTCTTGGTTTGTGCTCAACAGATGGCTGGTCGCGTCCATTTGGTGAGATGTGAGTGTGGGTTTCTCGGTTTTAAATCTTGGGCAGACTTGATTTCTTGTACTATCAAGTTCGCAGCGGGAGGATGCCACTTGGATGCCCCCATCTGAAACTCCATCCTGAACAGACTGTAGGAGCTATTTCTCTGGGTTTTTTGCACCCTATCCAGACTATCACCAGTCTGTAGGAACCTACTCACCTTCCTCATTCCCTTCCATGTAACAATTTATGGGCCAAAAAAACTGGGCACCTTGCCCCCAGCATTCTGACGCTAATGGTTCTCAAGGATGGCTGTGGTCGTTGGTTCCTCTATTAACTCAGACAGGGCGCTCCATCATGGGGATTGCATCCTAACAGGGGAAATCCCTGTGTAAGTTGTCTTTGCCTCCAGTAGAAGTCAGGATGCATGTTTGTGCTGAAGTCCCTAAATGTAAACTCCATAAATCCTCTGCACACCTTGCTTCTCTTGCTGGTTGAGTTGGCCTCAAGCTTTTGGACATTATATTAGAGAGATTTTTAAAAAAGATTTATTTATTTATTCATGATAAACAGAGAGAGAGAGAGAGAGAGAGAGAGAAAGGCAGAGACACAGGCAGAGGGAGAAGCAGGCTCCATGCTGGGAACCCGATGTGGGACTTGATCACGGGACTCCAGGATCGCGCCCTGGGCCAAAGGCAGGCACGAAACCGCTGAGCCACCCAGGGACCCCCGAGAGAGATATATTAAAAAAAAAATTTTTTTGTGGGTCACCTGGGTGGTGAAGTCAGTTGAGCATCAGACTCTTCATTTTGGCTCAAGTCATGATCTCAGGGTCCCGGGATCGAGCCTTTTGGTCAGTCTCCGTGCTCAGTGCAGGGTCCAGTTGAGATCCTCTCCTTCTCCCTTTTCCCCTCCCCCCCTCTAATAAATGAATAAATCTTTAAAAAATTATATTTGCTCCTTAAATAAATTAAAACTAAGCTACTCAAAAATAGTTTATTGCTTCCTGTAGCCGAACCCCAGCGTTTTATTACAGTCTATAAAGTTGAATTGTGAGGGGGTCACTCTCCCTTAAAAGTCTGAATTTCCTGCAAGCACATCTTCACAGATGCCTTACATTCTCTGGGCAGGTAGTTGGGTAGGTGGATGGTTAGATAGATGGATGGTTAGGTAGGTAGATGGATGGGTAGATGGATGGAGACATGAGTGGATAGATGGGTAGAAGGATGGGTGGATGGATGGATGGATGGATGGATGGATGGATGGATGGATGGTTAGGTAGGTAGATGGATGGGTAGATGGATGGAGACATGAGTGGATAGATGGGTAGAAGGATGGGTGGATGGATGGATGGATGGATGGATGGATGGATGGATGGTTATGTAGGTAGATGGATGAGTAGATGTATGGAGAGATGAGTGGATGGGTGGGTGGATGGAATGAGAGCTTCCTTCTCATTCACACAATACTTCTAATAGTACCATTAACACGTCCCCCTGTTGCCCACATCTACGAGAACATAAACATCTTCATCATAAGCATCTTCCATTTATTCTATTTTAAAAACACAGCGATTTCTTCCAAGGATGCAAAAAAACACCCACCACTGACCCTTCAGAGGGAGTGATTTTGAAACTTTGGTGCACTCCACATTCCCGTACCTCACTGCCTTGTCAAAATCTCTCTCGAGCCTTTGTTTGTCTGTTGCCACCTCCTGCTGTGAGTTGTTCTTTCCAATTACAATGGTTTCGTGACTGGTTTCCCTACTTATACTCTTTCCTGATGGAATCCAGGTGATGCGGAAGAGTGACCTTCTACTTCCCACACCTACACCATTGTCTCATTGCCTACAATCCAAAGTCCATGGCCACCTGTCCACCTCCTCCTATCTTCAAGTCTCCCCAAACATCTGTCTTCCATGACCCATCATGTGTCCTACAGCTGCCCTGGATTCCATGCTGTTCCACTAATAAGACCCTCATGAATAACTCTTGCCCTGCGCTTCCAGAATTCCCTCTGCCTTGGATATTTTGTTTTTTGAAGATTTAGTTATTTAATTGAGACAGAGAGAGAGCACTAGTGAGTGAGAGGAGGAAGGGGTAAAGGGAGAGGGAGAGAACCCTCAAACACCCCGCCCCTGAACACAGAGCCCCAACCTGGAGCATAATCCCAGGACCCTGAGATCATGACCTGAGCTGAAATCAAGAGTTGGATGCCTAACTGACTAACCCTCCCAAGTACTCCTGCCTTGAATATTCTTTTCTGCCTTTCACCCGTGAAAATGCTATCTCTGTTCCAACCTCTGCTCCAGATTCTTTTCACCTCTGCATCTTCTCTTTAACTGTTTCTCCTGGATTTTGTTTTCCTCATTCCGGCCTCTGACTTCATCCAAAGAGTCCTTCACTGCCCCTTCCCAATAACTCAACTAAGAGGCTCATTTTCCTGTCCCTTCCTAGATCAATCTGGACCTGAGCAAGGGGGCTTTAAAGCAGGCCACAGAGAAAGCTCTTCTTGTAGCAGCACCTTTATGGAGAGACAGAATTACATTCCTTCTCTCACTGGGCTACCTGATTAGGGAACACCCTGGTGCTGACTTGGGCCCTACATCATAGTCCACCATGCCCTTTGTGGTCAGTCAGTCTTCTAGAGTAAGAGATTGCTGCATCTGAATTATGGAGCCTAGACTTTTCTCCCTCCCCCCTGTGTCCATGTTCTTCCTTCCTGGAGCTTCAAGCCTGACTGGTATCCTGGAGTTCTATTAACTATTCCATAGCTCTATGCCTTGTGCCCCCAAGGCTAGAGAAGTTCTTCACATATCATGCATGCATGAGAGCATGAGGCAATAGATGATATAGATGATAGATTGATGGATGAATGGATGGTTGGATGCTGGGTGGCTAGATGGATACATCGATGTGTAAATGGGTGGGTAATTGGGTAGGTGGTTGGTTGGATAGATAGATGGATGGTTAGGTAGGTAGATGGATGGGTAGATGGCTGGAGAGATGGTTGGAAAGGTGAGTGGATGGATGGATGGATGGATGGATGGATGGATGGATGGATGGATAGATGGATGGATGCTTAGGTAGGTAGATGGGTGGGGGGATGGATGGAGAGATGAGTAGATGGGTGGATAGATGCACAGATGCGTGGCTCATCCAATGAGAGAAGTATCCCTACCTCTATTTCCAAACCTTTCCTGCATGGCTTTCCCTGACTGCCAAAAAGTGTCCTCATCATCACCATCACCACCTGCACACTTTGCCACCACACCTTGACAGCCTGATACCATTCATCTACTTAAACAATCATTTCAACCTGTGAGATTGCAGGCAGGCCTGGTTGATTCATAGCAGTCAGGTAGGTTGTTCTCACGGATTCACTAACATTTGGACCCCAAGCCCTAACTTTGCTAAGAAGACACTACCAGGTCAAATGGGTCCAAAATGCAACTGTCAGTCACAGAAGGTCAAAACTAAATGGTTTATTTGGCGCCCTTAATTTTCTGTGCCTCTTCCATGGCACTCAGGTGTAGCATGAGCTGTGGCCATAAGAAGATTGTGCATTTGGTCCAGTCAGATACAACCACGTCTGATCTAAATAAATACCGTTGTTTTTAATTTTCTCCTCCAGTTCTTTTCTAGTGTATTTTCCAAGCATAGGTTTTTTTGGCTCCCTTCTCTGACTTATATCTAAGTTCACTTTCGCAGATGCACACCATGTATCTAAAGCCACTGTTCAAAATTAGTTGATGGAGCCAAGTGAGTATTTTAGTATCCAGATGGCCATAACCAGAGATGGCTCATCCTTAACTCCTGCTATTTTTCCCAGAAGGGCGAAGTAGCAAAATGAAGATTTCTGTGCCTACACTTGTTCGGGACAGTGAGTTCTCACAGAGAAAAACCAATACTAGTTGAAGGGAAGTTAAAGGAGAGAAAAAGACAACATTCAGTTCAGTTTTCATTAATTTATTCCCAAGGAGCTGTAGAGTGACAGCACAACAAATGAGCGTACAAGAACAGAAATGGCACTGAAAATCATTTAGGATGCTCAGACCAGACCAATTTGTCAACAGGCCACTTAGACAGTGTCTCCCAAGGAGGTTCGATCATCATTTTTAGTTGTTTCTAGGTCACCGAGAATGCTCCACAGCTCAGAGGAAGAAATCAGTCAGACCATTGTCTTCCTGGGATAAAGCAGAGAGAGAGAGAAGGTCCTATGGGGTCAGATTGTTCTTCTAGAAGCCCAAGTGGCAGCTGGTGATGGTGGTGATGATGGTGATGATGATGATGATGATGATGATGGGGATAATGATGGTGGTGATAGTACGATGATGATATTGGTGATGTTGGTGCTGGTGGTGCTGGTGGTGGTGATGGCAGCAATGATGCTGGTGATAGTATGATGATGAGTGATGATGGTGGTGCTCGTGGTGGTGATGGTGATGATGATGATGATGGTGGTGGTAATAGTGGCGATAGTACAATGATGATGTTGGTGATGGTGGTGGTGGTGGTAGTAGTGGTGATGATGGTGGTGGTGATGGTGATGATGATGGTGGTGGTGATGTTGGTGATGGCAGTAATGATGGTGGTGATAGTATGATGATGTTGGTGATGATGGTGGTGGTGATGGTGATGATGATGGTGATGATGGTGGTAATGGTGGTGATAGTACGATGATGATGTTGGTGATGTTGGTGATGGTGGTGGTGGTGATGGTGATGTTGGCGGTGATGGTGCTAATGGTGCTGATGGTGGTGGTGATGGTGGTGATGGTGGTGGTGACAGTGGTGATGACGGTGGTATTGATGATGATGGTGGTGGTAATGACGATGAGGAGGATACTTTTTGCCAAGTTATGAAGCATATATCAAAAAATAAGATCGTGCACACTTCAGTTTTGAGTTGTCATGTAAGATCCTTTTGGTCTAAATAAACACAATTTAAGACAAGTATCAAAATGTTTCTTACAGGGCTTCTGCTCTGGATTTTATAAGGAATGAGTTGTCTTTCAAATGCTAACATTTTTTTGAGTGCCACTGGGCATCCACTGATGACCACAGACCAATAACGAACAATGTTATTGACTGTGTGTGTGGCAAGGCATGAGGGGAAGAGAGGTATTACTTGTCTCTGTTCTTCTTGGCTGACATGGCATCAGTATCCAGAAAATGTTGTTTGAAACCATCAATGGTGATGACTTAACTATGATTGTCCAAAGAAGTGAAAGCAAGTAAAATTCAGGAGTTATCCAGTTTTATGTATTACTTCACTGGTTCATTTTTTAATATTTTATATATTTATCCATGAGAAACACACAGAGATAGGCAGAGACACAGCAGAGGGAGAAGCAGGCTCCGTGTGGGGAGCCCGATGTGGGACCTGAGGCACCTAGGGGTCCCTGGTTCATATTTTTCCCCAAATATTTAACCAGGAAGATATTAGTCTATATGAAATGAGACTATATACATTGATGTGAACATCACCATGGGAAGATACTTCTGCTGAGAAATGCTCTGTTCAACAGCAGTTGTCGAATGTCCTTTAAAATTCAGTTTCCGAAGAAGGAAATCAAACATGTTGCATCTTTTCGGATACGATTACCCTGGGCGATCAAAGGCGATTCAAGGAATGTACAAAATTACTCCCATAAATTGAACCTTGTAAGTGTTGAGACTCTGGGCTGGGTTCCACGTGTGTGAGCACTTGCTGTTGTGACGTGGGGGTTCTTGTGATTCTTGTACAGATGGCAGCATGAGTTGTGTAAAGCTGACGTTGTGAAGTGAGGTTAGACAGACCATCAGACCGTATCTCCCAAGTTAAAAAGAAAAACATTGTAGATTTTTTAAAAAAGTAATTGAGCTATAAGCACGTCTTATATAAGGGCAGATCAATGATATTGGTCTCCCATTACTATTAATTCTTTGAATAAACTAACCAGTGAGCGAGTCAGCAGAGGGAGGACTCAGTAGAATATTTCACCCCATGAAGAAAGACTCATGGAAAGGAGCTATCACGTAGAATTGTCTGATGTGACACGTGGAATCCCATCACTCACTTCCAAAGTCTCATTCTTTGCAACCAAAATTTCCCCTTTAGCATATACAGCGATGTGTCCGCCTCCCTCTGTCACCTTCCCACCAGGTAGCTCTCGGCATTGATTGGCAGCCTGCTGCCGATCTGAAAGGAAATGAAATATGCCGGGTTTAACAAGTCAATCGCTAGGTCAACAGTAAGTGGAGACTTCCGCCTGCAGTCGTGTGTGTGTGTGTGTGTGTGTGTGTGTGTGTGTGCGTGCATGCGTGTGCATGCGTGCCAGGTACAGCAGAATGGCTGCTGAGCAGGGTTCTGAGGGATGCCACCTCCTGCAAGATTCCTGCTGGCATCTACTTCAGTGTAGACGCTATCCATTAAGACATCCCCCCGTTTCCATTCCCAAGCATTCCAGTAGAGCCTGCAGCAAGATGGAGCTCTGGGGCCCTACACGGTCACCATGTATATGACCCCTGCAGTGGGATATACCGATTTCACCAACCCTTACCACATGGGTAACATCAGGCATGACGTCACTTGTCTGAAGTTTGCCCGCTCTAAAAATTACTTTTAATCTTTTTCCGTGGAAAGTTTTCTTTGCTAAGCACTAATTTCAGATGCGGCTCCTCGTTTTATCACCAGATGTTCCACCTCCACAGGACATGAGTAATACTGTGTTACGCATTCGGTGTTTGTGTAGATCTGCCTGTGTGTTTGCCACTTTCTGATTTCTTCACCTCTTGTCTTCTCCCAGCGTCCAACTTGGGTTCGTTTCAGTTTCCTTCATACACAGTCTTTACATTTTCCTTCTGGGATGGTCCACTCATGAAATTTGTTCTCAGAGTGTCGTGGTTTTGCAACCGTATTGATTTCGGCCCCTGTTTTTGGAAGGTATTTTCTCGGGGGCCGATTTCCTTTCAATCCTTAAATTACTTTTTTTTCCGATTTCCTTTCAATCCTTAAATTATTTTATTTTTCTCTCTTCTCGAATTTCTGGCTTCCACCGCTTGATAGACATCAATTGTGAAGCTTACTCTCAAGCCTTTGAAAAAAATATATACATATTTTATAAAATAAACTAAATATAAAATATTTCATGTTAATATATATAATTCATACATACATTATATATAAAAGAAAACTTAAAATGTATGTAAATATATATATAATTTGTTCTCTGCCTGCTTTTAAGATAGATTATTTTATGTCCTTGATATTCTGAAATTTCGTATGATGGGTACGTGTGCGTATTTTACGTGTGCGTAATTTTAGTCCTCAAAGACTGACGTTATTTCCTGTACATGTAGGTATCTGCCTTTTCGATTCTGGTTGGTTCTCAGCCATCATCTCTGCAAATATTCCTGTTCGCTTACTCTCTCTCCCCCATCTTTCTAATGTTTGTTAGCTCTTCTTCTTCTTGTACTTTTGGCGCTTCGTCACATCTCTTTCATGTGTTTGATTTCTAGGTCCCTCTGTGCTGGCTTCCGGATCACCGAACCGTCCAATTCACTAATTCTCTCTTCAGTTATGTCTCATCCTCTTTTTAAACCCCATCCACTGAGTTTCAAATGTCACTGTGTGTATTTTTCATTTCTTGGAGCTCGATTTGGTCTTTTTTAAATCTTCGGGGTTGGTCACACGATCATCTGCAGCTGACAATTCAGACCCGTGAAATCCTCGTTGCTCTGTTTGTTCCATGTCTCACGCACTTTGGAATTGGCTCACGCTGACTTAAGTCCTTATGAGTTTAGTAATCTCTACACTTGCACTGCTCATTTTCCTTTTGCCAAGAAGGAAGGGACGTTCCTCCAGAGAAGATATGTGTTTGGTCCTTCTGGGTGTCTTTTTGGGGTTGAAACTCAGCCTGAATGTATAATACCGTGATATTATTCATTCTGAATGGTTAGGTACCTTTGCTCTAGAAGTTGTCATATATTTGATTTTCAAATTTTTCAAATTTCATCACTGTGCCTGAGGACACTATCAATTCAGGAATATTTTAAACTAAATTCAGAGTTTGGGATTTGGGAGGAGGAGTACCAGCTACGTGGTGTGAATTTCCACTACTACTCTGCAAGAGGGAACACAGGTGTTTAGAAATCTGCAAGAACTTCCCTTTGCCTTATTAGCTTTGTGCCAGTGCATCTCTTCTGTAGATTCTTAGAGTGGAACCCAGATGTGCATCTTGTCCACTCTTATATTGACAGTGTAGTCAATGTCTCTCCAACCTCTTGGTATTAGGAACTCTTTGCACTCTGAATAACGATGAAACACCCCAACTCTTGTCTATGTGATTTATGTCAATAACTATTTACTGCATCAGCAATTCAAACTGAGAAGATTTGTAGGGTTGCATGACTGGCTCAGTTGGTGGAACATGCAACTCTTGATCTCAGGGTTTTGAGTTCAAACCCTGCATTGGGTGTACAGATTACTTAGAAATAAAATCTTATAGGCACCCGGGTGACTCAGTCAGTTAAGCATCTGCCTTCGGCTCAGGGCATGATCCCAGGGTCCTGGGATTGAGTCCCACATTGGGCTTCCTGCAGGGAGCCTGCTTCTCCCTCTGCCTGTGTCTCTCATGAATAAATAAATAAAATCCTAAAAAAAAAAAAAGAAAAGAAAAGAAAAGAAAATAGTTTTGACTCAAGGAACCACCCCTCGAGGTTCTCTGTACCAGACTTTGAGAACTGCTGTTAGAACACTTCAGAATTGTAGCTCGGTGCAGGAAAATCCCTCCTTTAGACTTTCTACCTTGACCAGGACATAAAGCCTTTGTCTTCTCTTTCTGGAAACATGAGGGAGATGTTAAAAACGAGGTTTAATTTTGATCAGTTCACCAGCTGCCCTCTGGGGAAAAGGTGGCTCCAGGGATCCCGTTACTTCTCTGCATTGCTGCCTCCCTGGAGACCATAGTCAGGTGATATCATGCCGTCCCATCAGTGCTGTGATGCTTTTAATAAGATGCTTTACAGATCGGCTTCTCCAGCACATTCAATTTGTTTCAGCAGGACTATTAGGTCAAATAACCTCATCTTCCCTGTGACCAAAAATAAAACTCCTATTAAGACATTTGTGCATGACAGATTGAAGAAGACAAAGGAGGGAATAGGGATATTAAGGATTCAAATTATATAGCAGAAGGGAAATCTAATGGCTGTATAATCAAATCCATATCCATAAAATACATATTATGTTTTTTTCAGACCATATATTAGCTCAAAAGCAAAACATCATTAATCCAAACAGTGTAAATATGATTAACCGTGTTTTTGGCCATAATGTCATGAAGTTAGAGTTTAATCACAAGGTATTAACAAACAAAACTACTACAGGACTGGAATTTTTTAAAGTCTCTTTTAAAGGCCTTTGGGCCAGGGGGAGGAAATGGAAATAAATACCATTTCAGAAATTTGGGGATGGGGCAAAAGTTACTCCCATTGGAGCCTGAAGGGGATTGACTGTTTTGGCATGAATTTAGTTTTTATGTAATGAATGAAGCACCAGACTGAGGAATTTTTAAAGCAGAACAAATCTCAGGAAAGGAAGAAAATTATTTTTTTTCATGATTAAAAGAGGAGTTTAGTACATGAGTATGTAGACGAACAGCAGAAATGATAAATCGTTTGTTGGGAATATAAAATCCTACCTTGGTGTCAAAGCTGACAGGGGCCTGACATGCATGCAAGCTACTTGTCTGACCTCCAACTCCACCAGCATTTGGTTTTGTCTCTTTATTTCAGACACTTGGATCTCCTTTCTCTGCAGGGATCACAATCCACCTCAGGACCTTTGCACTGGCTGTTCCCCCCTGCTAGGACTTACAACGCCCAGAGATGAGCATCACTGGCTGCTTCCACCCTCTCTGGTCTGTGTTCAAATGTTACCTTGTCATAGACGCTTTATCACCTTTAAGTCTTCATCCTGTTTACCAGGATTCCATAGCACCTATCGTGACAGATTATACATTTCCTGCACTCGTACAGACACGCATGTATTTTCCATGCTTGCCCCCCGAGACACTCCCGCAGGTGCATTGCTGTCAGTATCCACTCGGTGGACGCTATTGCAGACATCACTTTATGTCCACCTTCTAGAACACTGGATGGTCCAAAAGAGATGCCCAGTAAATATTTTTAAGAAGTGTGTGCGATAGAGCAGACACTTAGTTTTCTGAAAACAAACAAAAAAATGTCACATAAACCACTGGAAAGCAACTTGAAAAGAAGGACAGGGTGCACGTGCCCCAAACGGACTTGGAAATGGTGCGTTAATCGTGAAAATCAATGCGATTGGCAGCGGTCTATGCAAATGCCCCTGGAAAGCAAAATTAAACGGACAATTGCAGGAAGAGCATGCACTGCCAAAATTTAGTAAAACAAAGCAAAGGTCAATAAACCCGTCTCAGTGATGAAATAAATTTGGAAAGATTTACCTCTGCATAAAAACGCTCCAGCTCATAGAGTTCCTAACTCAGCTCTCTGAAACCTCCAAGGATCCCTCAAGGTATGGATATTATTCAGAGCTTGGGGCGAGGAGAAGTGCTTGCAAATGATTTGCGAGAGTTTCCAAAGAATGATTTAAAATTCTATTTAAAATGCACAGGGAAAGAGTTCTTGAAACTTATAGGAATATCACTGCCAAGAATGTGAACATGGAGGGGCTTCCACCTGGTTCAATTAAGCATCTGAGTCTTGACCTCGGCTCAGGTCTTGGTGTCAGGGTTGTGAGTTCAAGCCCCCATGTGGAGCTGACTTAAAAAACATTTTTTTCTAAAAAAAAAAAAAATATGAACATTGATTAAGGAAATAGCATTAGTCACTACATCACAAGAATGGTGCATGTGAGAAAGTGAGGTGGATTTTAGGAATTTCAAATGCACGGTGGGTCAGTTATATGAACAGAGAGACAGGAAGTGAAAAGGATCTGCGTTCCCATAGCCAGTGACCCCAAGACCCCAAAGACAGGTGTCCCCGAAGATGCACACGAATCTGGACTTCTAATCAATATGCAGGGCCTGTTGTTTGGGTTCTGGGCTTTTGGGGGTTTTGATATCAAAAAAATTTGGGGGTGGGGGTAGATTTGGTTTTCGCTATGATTGACACAAGAGCCATCTGAATGCGATGTATTTTCTGCGCCAGATCAGGAGAAAATTGTATATTCTGTGACTCACGCTACCAACCCCATACTTTGCACTGCAAGCGTGGCTAATTATTGGCTGCAGTATCTCTTCGGGTTAATTTATGCACGCCTATTTCTTGTTTCCGAGAAGCAAAAATAAGGCACAACACCGGGGCTGTGAAAACCTGTAATTTGAGCTGTCAGCATCGCCTCCCCACAGTTAGAAACTTGCAAGTTTAATCTCATCGTTCACGCAAATTTAGAGACTTAAGAGAAGGTATTTGGGTCTGAGCGCTCTTGGTGACAGACGTGTGAGGAGTGGCCGAGAACAGACTCCCCGCGGGGATCTGCGGGTTTTCCCAAGTTGCTATGAAAGCCTCACCTCCCAGAAACTGTAATCGTCTCCCTGTGCCTGCATCGACCCCATAAAACGTGGTTAACCGGGTTCCTCTTGGAGATAATCCCCTTTGCTTTATTTTAAGGGGAGTTGTCCGCATCGTGGCCTTCCGGCAAAGATGGGATTTGCTCAGATGGGATTTTGCCGGTTTTGCCCAAACTCCCATTTGCTTTGTCTCCAAGGGTCAGATCCCATGTCGAGAGCTCCGCTCGCTCTCCTCGGAAGTAGTGATTCACCCGTTCCTTTCTTCCTTGCAACCTTGAGTAGAGCTGGAAATGTCAGTGGCAGGTCTTGACTCGTCTCCGGTGAACTGAACAGAAGGGAACGCGTTTTCCACTCGGCTTGTTTTTGATGGAAATGAGCAGAGCATGACCGCAGGAGGTGGGAAGGGGGCAGGTACAGCTTCTCAAGAGGGACTAGTCCTCAGGCAATGCCCGCATCAACCCCTCACTTTTCAGTTCCCCTCGGAGAAGGAAAGACGCACGAGTGTTTTCTGGACAGGAACGCGTCGCTATGGTAGCAGGGACGGCCAGGCGGTGGCTGACCCGACCGTCCTCCTGCGGCGCACGGTCCAGTGGGAGCCTCCCAATGAGGAATGAAGTAATAGGAACGGGCACGAGACGTGGAAGGGCAGCTCACCCCTGTCTCCCCAGAGCAAGGTCCCTCTGGAAAGTGAACATCTTTGCTAATGTGTCTTGACGTGAGTCCCGCGCTAAATCCCACCACACCCGGAAATGCTGCAAAGAGAAACATCCAACTGTGACAATTCAAGAGCGCGGTGGATCGGGGAAATATATAAGAAAAGAACACAGAACGGCGGTTTTGAGCTTGCGCTGTCACCGTTTAGCGATTAGGATATTCCCAGTCTTCTGAGTCCTCCCATCACATACAAGGAAGTGCTACGTGATTCGCCTTCATGTAGGATTTTTCTCGTTCTACTACGCGGTGCCTTTCAAATGTCCCAAGTCATCGTATGTGCCATTGGCA
The DNA here is from genome assembly GCA_032313775.1 of Urocyon cinereoargenteus. Taxonomy (NCBI): domain Eukaryota; kingdom Metazoa; phylum Chordata; class Mammalia; order Carnivora; family Canidae; genus Urocyon; species Urocyon cinereoargenteus. The sequence goes on from CM063496.1 coordinate 118,068,254, forward strand.
GGAAGACGCCACCGGCGTTACTCGACATGTGTCATCACGATTGCGTTCCTGTGTCACAAACTCGAATCGTGTAAGGATATTTATTTCATATTCAGGTCGCGTTGGGGAAATTAGACTGTCGTGAATTCACAGGTTGACAAGATCGTTGGGATGCGAGCACTTGTACCAACCCAAGGTCGGAAATGACTCCCATCACATTGATCTAAAACGGAGGAATGCCTTGCGTGAGCCTGTCGGGGCTGTGAACTCCGTTAACCAGGGATAGAACTTATGTCTTTCTCCGTCTGTCATAATATGGGTCCAGTGCCACGGGATCGATATGTATCTGTTGAACAATTGATGAATGACTGTGACATTCATGAACAGACCGTGGTGTTCTCTTCTCAGTTTTATGAATCAATGAGGGATTGTTTCGAGTTTCAGTTTTTTGGGATGCCTGGGTGGCTCAGTGGTTGACCATCTGCCTTTGGCTCAGGGCATGACCCCAGGGTCCTGGGATCGAGTCCTACCTCGGGCTCCCTGCAGGGAGCCTGCTTCTCTCTCTGCCTGTCTCTGGCTCTTTCATGAGTAAATAAAATCTTTAAAAAAATAATAATGTTTTTTATATAGTTTTCTGATTTGGCCCCTAATAAAATTTGAGACTTAGACCTGATAGGAAGCGAGGCATCTGAATATACAGAATAGCAGGTGGTTCTTTGTTTCTTTTTTGCTCTTTTGTTTCGTTCTCAATGACCTGATAGGAACCTGGTGTATGTGAATATAAAGAATAGCAGGTGGTGGTTTGTTTGTTTTTTGCTCTTTTGTTTTGTTCTCAGTGACCTCCGAGGCTGAGGCTGAGCACATCTTTGTCTGGGGTGAGTGACCTTTATCTATTCAAACAATGCTTCCGTCTAGACTGGCTCCCACAGCGGCAATGGGTTGACCTGGCCGTGCCTCCGCTGACCCGCATTTTCCCCACTGCTGAATATCAATGTCCCTGCAGGCTTCCAAGACCCTGAACTGAAACACTCCTTTAATCCCTCTATTTTGAACACATTGCTGTCTATTGACCGGGATTCAGAATTTTGCAGAAAGCAGGGGGTGGTGGTGGTATTGCACAATTTATCAAGGCACATGTAGATATTTTTTAAAAATCCACTTAGTTCACAAAAACAGAAGTGTTAGAAAGCAGTGGGAAATCCAGTTGCTCAGGTAGGAAAAGGGCCTCAGAGCAGAGGGTCTTAGGAATCCCACAGAGCAGGTAAGAAACTGAGGCAGGGCTCAATCCTCAAGCAACGGGGACCAGCCCAGGTGAGCAGGTGGAAAAGGTGATGACAGGACACAGGAGATGGAGGGAAAGATGGACCCAGGAAAACCAGAAAACGACCTCTGAAGTTTCTTGCCTGACACACTGGGAAAAATATTGGCGTTGTTAACAGGGAGCCGGGATGCACATGTGATAGGGATGAAAGAGGGAGTTTTGGCAGCGCTCATGTTTGCTTTTTTTGTGAAAATATGCAACACGTCCTGTATTGGGTGGGAGACAGTCACTTGGCCAAGCCCACTCCCCACTGTGTGTCCCCACCATGCAGTGGACCCTTGCATGACCCAGGGGAGACCCTAGCAGCATAAAGGGTCTCCAGGAGGGCTCTGGCCTTATGGCTGGACCCCATTCTGAGTGCCCCATGCCCATGTCAAAAGAGGGGAAACAGACGTTTAATGTTTGCAGCAGAGGGAACGATGGCCTCCCAACACACAGATGCATATCCGGACCTTCAGGAACCAGGGAATGGGGTCTTCTCTGGGAATATGGTCTTTGCAGATGGGATGAAGTGAAAGATCCTGAGGTGAGCTCATCCTGGACGAAGTGGCCCTACGTCCAACAACAGGGGTCCTCGCAAGAGACAGAAGAGGACATGCAGACGCAGAGGAGGAGCCATGTGAGGCTGGAGGTGGAGATGGGATGGATGCGGCCACCAGGCTAGGAACATTTGGGGCCCCAGACATTGGAAGAGGCAGGAAGGACCCTCCTTGGAGCCTCTGGATCTCAGTGGTCCTCCCAACTTGGAGCTCAGACTTCTGGTCTCCAGAGCTGGGGGAGGGGATGCACTTCTGTATTTTAAACACCAAGTTTGAGGTACTTGGTTGAAGCCACCCCAGGACACGCCTACAGATATCACCGCGGGTTTGGAGAATGATGAAATTTTGAGAAAGTCAAGACGCCTAAGAGAAACATCCTAGGACAGTTAGAGAAAGCAAAGAAGTCCGTGCAGGAAATGTAGTTTTGGAGCACCCATTAGGCCCTATGAAAGGTGGTATTTTGAGGAGCGGAGGGACTTTTTGGATGGGGAAAGAGAAGAAATGAAGACAAATGAAATCCCCCGCAGCACACCCCCTTGAAGGAGCAGCAGAACCAGTCATTCAAAACTGAAAGACAAAGATCAGTTGGAGATATTAGGAAAAGCTTTACGAATAACATGGGTAATAAGCCCAAATTTTCCTGAGAGGGAGGAAATCCTGTCTGCAGAGCCCCCTCTGGTGGCCGGGAGGACTCACTTATGGTCTTTGTGCAGTGACACCAACTCAAAAACATGGAAAATTCGTGAAAACCTGAAACGTGGGCAGCCCTGGTGGCTCAGCAGTTTAGCACCGCCTTCAGCGCAGGTCATGATCCTGGAGACCTGGGATCCAGTCCTACGTCGGGCTCCCTGCATGGAGCCTGCTTCTCCCTCTGCCTGTGTCTCTGCCTCTCTCTCTGTGTGTCTGTCATGAATAAATAAATAAAATCTTAAAAAAGAAAAGAAAACCTGAAATGTAAGAATGGGGGAGGCTTTGGAGAGCATTTGCAGGGCCCTCTGACTTCCAGATGAGGAATGGGAAGCCCCTTGGTTACTGTGCTGACCCCCGGGGGGGCCATGTCCCTGCTAGGCCACCCCCTTCCGCCTCCCATCCCCACACCAACTTGCAACGTTTGCATCTCTCTGCTCTGACAGGCCCAACACACCCCAACTGAGGGTGGACACCTGTGAAGTGCATCATCAATCCCAGAAAAGGAGCCTTTTCTGTCCTTTAGAGCAAAGAGTTCTACTCGGCATGAAACATAAAATTCCCACTTGCATACACGATAAACCCCAATATTAGAGGGATGGGTTCTGGCTTGGGGGAAGACCACTTACAACCTGACTCTCTCCTAGGTCAATGAGCCGGGACAGAGTCTCCCTAGGACACGGTTTCCTTGCACAATAATGGAAATTCAGCCATCAGACAGAAAGTCGAGACGGGACTTCTGGTCTACCCGGGAGACTAAGGTAACGTTTTATATATATGTATATTTTTTAGTTTTTATTTATATTCCAGATAGTTAACATACAGTGAAATATTATCTTCAGATGTTCGCTATAGTGGTTCCACAATTCTGTATATTACTCGGTGCTCATCACGACATCACCTGTTTCTCCCATCCCCCCATCCACCTCCCCTCCCCAGCAGTGTGTTCCCCAGAGTCAAGAGTCCATTTCTTGGTTTGCCTCTTTTTCTTCTTCGTTCTTCTGTTTTGTTTCTTAAATTCCACGTATGCATGAAATCATTGTCTTTCTCTTATTTCATCCAGCGTCATACCCTCTAGTTCCGTCCACGTCATTGCAAATGGGAAGACTTCATCCTTTCCGATGGCTAATTTTTCGTTGTCTGTCTCTCCCACATCTTCTTTATCCATTCATCTCTTGATGGGCATCTGGCCTCTTCCCATAGTTTGGCTACTGTGGACATGGCTGCTGTGAACACTGGGGTGCAGGTGCCCCTTCAGATCACTGTGTTTATATCTTTGGGGTAAATACCCAGTAGTGCAATTAATGGGTTGTAGGGTAGCTCTATTTTTAAGTTTTTTAGGAATCTCCACACCGTTCTCCAGAGGGGCTCCACCAGTGCGCATTCCCACCAACAGTGCAAGACGGTCCCCTTTCTCCGCATCCTCGCCGACACCTGTTGTTCCATGAGTTGTTGATTTTAGCCATTCTGACAAACAGCAGGGAGACGGGATCTCACTGTGATCTTGATTTGTATTTCCCTGATGATCTGTATTTAGTTTTTCCTTGTAATCAGCCGATATGTCAATACATATCATGAACGGTCCTGGAGATGTATTTATTAGTGTTTTATCACTGGCATTGTTGGAACCTGATCTTAACCTTCACTGTTGGAAACTTCCATCCTTCCATTCATCTCATGTGTCCCTGGCGGCCGAGGACCTGGCAGATTAGGGACCAGGAAGGGGCCAGAGTGAAAAGATGCACATTGTCATCTGGGAAGGTCTGGAGACCCGGGGGTGAGCCCTGCCTCCCTCCGCGCACTGCCCGGGGCTGGCTCTGCCTCCATTACTTTGCTTCACGCCTCCTCAGCCTCTCATGACTCACTTAGCTATTCCCCAGATTTTCTTTTCTGGACAGCAGGGGTCGGACATCTATGGGCCCCATCCCTATAAACAATGCGGAGCTCAAAAGACAACGCCGCACTTAATAGTCCTGCTGGTTTTAATAATGACTCCATCCTTGCGTTTTGATTACCACCAGATGGTCACAGGCCGTGAGGCAAGGCCGGCTGAAAACCACAATAAATCCATGTGAGCAATGGGGTAGAGAGACACTGGGCTTTTACACCAGGAAAAACAAGAGGCCAGCCTGGGGTCTGCATCTCGTGGGCCCTACGTTGTTTGTCTGGCACTTGTGTCCTCGTGTCCAGCTGCCTCAACCATCCAGTGCTGCTCTGCCTCTCGTCCCGCAGCACAACGCGCTGACTTTGTTCATCCTACTCCCTGGTGGAGAAGTGCCTTTCATCTGCTCGTCAACTACCCTGGTTCTTCATACGCCTCCCACCCTGCTGCGGTTTGAGCCGTGTCCCTCTGTCTTGCAAAAATAATGCTGAAGTCCTAGCCCCCAGGATCTGTGAATGTGACCCTATTTAGAAATAGAGTCTTTGCACGGGATCGCGTGGAGGTGAGACCACGAGGGTGGGCTCAAGTCCAGTATGGCAGGTGTCCCCCCATAAGAGAAGAGACAGAGGTAGAGATAGACGTCCACAGAGGAGACATCCCAGTGCATGCACAGATGCGCAGGCAACGTGAGGTGGACCTGGGGGCGCAGATGTGGTGTTGAATCCCCCCCCAAGCTGAGGACCACTAGCAATGACTGGCAAACACTACAAGCTGCAGAGATGCATGGAACACGCCCCCCGAGCCTCCAGGAGGAATCACCCATGCCCACACCTGGCCTGCAGATCTCCAGCCTCCAGAACAGGGACAGGACATGTCCGTTGTCCTGTGCCCTCTGCTCTGTGGCACCTGGTACGGCAGTCAGCCATGGGGAGGTCACTCAACGCCCTGACACGGATGCCACCGCTCCGTGAAGCCTTCTCTGACATGGCTGGTGGAGTTGGCTTGTCTCCATGGGTCTTCCCACATTGTTCAGACCGTATTTCCCTGGAGCCAAACCACTTGTACGAGCAAGGCAGCCAAACCTAGCGAGCTCCATGGGGGTCCATCATGGCGGTTGTGCTTACTCATCCGTCTTCCCAGAGGGGCCGAGCTGTCCATCACTGCGGCCGATGGCTGCAGAGTCGCATGGTGTGTCACCCTAACGGACTCTTTTTAACTACACACGTGGTCTAGTTCCATCTTTTCCTGAAACGAGCACCTCACCCTGTGGCCCATCCCTTGCACACGTGCCTCTTACATTGGCTCCTGCTTCCACGGGACATGGCATGCGTCCAGATGAACCATGTCGCCATCACTAAAGAGAGCACTGGCCCGTCCCCTTTGCTCCCTGTGGCATTGGTGACACTCCAAGCGGACTCCATGCTAAGCAAAGAGCCCGACACAGGGCTTGATGTCACAACCCTGAGAGCGTGACCTGAGCTGAAATAAACCACGAGTCAGACGCTTAACTGCCTGAGCCCCCTCAGACGCCCTGTGTTGGTGATTCTTACTTTAACATTCAGTCTTTCACATCCTCGGTTGCCGATGCTCATCCACCCACGCTGGCCGTGCTGTTTTTCCTTCTCTTTTTTCTATCTTGGTGTGAAATTTGCATTAACATGAACAAACTCAAAGTGTGCGGTTCAGTGGCGTTGAGCACGTGCGCCATGTTGTGCAAGCACCACCTGTTGTGCCAGAGCATCGCCCCAGATGGAAAAACCCTGCAGCCACATCAAGCAGCCCTCCCCAACCAACTTCCCCCCATCCCTGCGTGCCAGTACTCCCTTTGCCTCTCTGTGGATTTCTTTATCCTAAGCACTGTGTGTGAGTGGAACCATACGATGTGCGGTCTTCTGTGTCTGGCTGCTTTTATTTCACGTTTTCAAGGTGCATCCACATTGTAGCATGTGCCAGGGTGCCATTCCCTCTTCACGCCTGAGTAATAGTCCACTGTGCGGATGGACCCCGTTCTGTTCATGTCTTTGTCCATCCGTGGACATTTGGGTTGTCTCCACCTTTTGGCTGTTGCGAATAATCCTGTTATGAACATGCATGTGCTAGCTTAGATTCAACATCTGTTCCCAATTGCGGGGCTATGTATTTAGAAGTGGGGATAGCTGGGTCATAGGGTAACTCTACGTTTTAACATTTTTGGTGCTGGCAAGTAGTTTTGATCACTTTTCCACTCCTGACACTCTGGTCCCAGGCTGCGGTCTGGTCCTATTGCCTTATCATTGGCCACATGCTCATCTTCATGGTTGTCATTACCTCCCAAACCCCGTGTGTCTGTGCGATCCCAGGAACCCCTTGCACGCAAAGCCGACTGACCCTTTTGGGTCTTCTCCTGGCCCTAGAAGAGATATTGTACACACTCAGTTCCATAGTCTGCCTTGAGATGGTCATCTGCCTCACCTTCCAAATGTACTTCCTGTCTTGTGTTCCCAATCTTGGCCGATGGAATGCTTGCCCCCCCCCAAGTGCCTCATGGAGGGAGGGAGGTCCCCCTTATGTGCATCACTAATTTCTTCTCACAAATTACAGCTTCTGCATCCCAAATGCATCTCAAGTCAACACATGTCTTCCAGCACGTCATCATGGTGCTGCTGTCTCAGTGACTACCTTTTCCATCTGTACCTCCAACACCTTGGACCATTCCAGTACCTTCCGAGGTGCTTCCCTGGTCCTGTGTCCTCCAAGCTTCCAGTTAAGGAGCCGTTCAGGGGCATCCTTCCAAAACCACATTCAAAACCCATGTCTCCACGTTGGCCTCCCCAACGAGGCAGCTGATATGGCCGTCTTTATTCACGCACCTGCCTCTAGACCCTAGAACACAGTGTCGTGTAGGATGGGTGTCCCAACACATGTATGAGCAGATGCACACTATTTATATGGCTCAAAAGGACGTCCGGCATGAAAGCAGCACTCACACCGCAGGGAGATGCATTCATCCTTCTTCAGAGAAGTTCAAACACCAACACACAATTCCAATTTATCTTCAACAAGCGCCCCGGCCCACTTAGCTCCCGCTTTACTCTCGGCTTCGGCGTGAACAAAGTACTGTCTACACATCTTCTCTTCTGTACAGTCGAGACGCGAATTTCTGATCTTCATTTCCTTTCTGACTTCTTTTTTTCCGCATTTGGAATGTGTCTTTTAAATTAAGTTGTTGTTTTTTTTTAATTTTAATTCCACCGTGGTTAGCATCCAGTGGGATATTAGTTTCGGGGGTACAGTCTCGTGACGGAACACTCTCATCCATCACCTGGTGCTCCTCACGATAACCGTGTTCTCCATTCTGACTTTACACACATAGTGGCGCCATGTTATTCTGCTTTGGTGATGGCAAGAGTCGTGTATCATTTTCTTCACAAATCTTGGCAAACCACTTTTTTAAATTTTAATTTATTTATTTGAGAGAGAGCGCACACAAGAGAGAGCACAAGCAGGAGGAGCAACAGGGGCAGAGGGAGATGCGGGCTCTCCGCTGAGCGGGGAGCCCAACTCAGGGCTCGATCCCAGGACCCTGAGATCATGACCTGAGCCGAAGGCAGACGTTTAACTGACTAAGCTACCCAGGTGCCCCCAGCAAACCACTTTTATTTAAAATCTTGCTCCATCTGTCTGGACTCTTCATTCATTCATTCGTTCATTCATTCAGCAAAGTCAACTTTTACAAAGTGACCTTGGATAAGAATCAAAGTGCTTTCTTTGTGAAATGCTTTTGCTTGTTTTGCTTTTTTTGGTCGGGAATCTCACTTTGTCTCATTCGTAGGAAGATTTGCATATTCTTGGTCTTCTTGTCCTTTTGGTCTCCCAAAGCCTTCAGTTCTTTGAGGGCAGAGACCGTGGATTGTTTGCTTCAAACACCCACATGGTGCTTGGAACCTAATGGTGATAATTGATATCAGAAAACATGGCAGCCAAATGCAGGAAGAGGGCGGGGCTGGCATGGCAGGGCTGTAATCATAACGCCGCGGGCTTTAGTCATGATCCATGATGTCCTGGCTGTGCCCCTGGTTCTTCCCATTCTCCCAGGGGTCCTCATCTCCTCCCCGCCATAATGACCAAGCTATTTCCTGTTTGCATTTGCTGTTCAACGGGAGGACCGTTCCATCATCATCATCATCATCATCATCATCATCATCATCATCATCGCTGGCACTACACACCCTTATCTGAAACACCCAGGCGCTACCCCTCCCATCTCAGCAAGATGTTATTTGTCACTTGCCAGTGGACAAAACGTGGCACCATGTCAGATTCCGGATCTAAGTCACTGCGGGTCCTTAGATTCTTGCTGAGGCCAATGGTTGGGGGCGGAGGAGACACAGCCACGTGGGTTTGTGTGTGGTTTGTGTCAGCCACACTTTGCAGACTGCGGTGTTCTCTCCACCAGGAGGCCGGCAAGTATGGCGGCTCTGTCCACACTTTCTACCTGTTTCTCCAGAAATTTGTGTCCTGACAATACAGCTGTGCATTTCACTTTTTTTATTAAAGATTTATTTATTCATGAGAGACACACAGAGAGAGGTAGAGCCATAAGCAGAGGGAGAAGCAGGCTCCATGCTGGGAGCCCGACGTGGGACTCGATCCCAAGACCCCAGGATCATGACCTGAGTTGAAGGTAGATGGTCAACCCCTGAGCCACCCAGGTGTCCTGCAGTTCACATTTTTTTAAGTGTATAATTTGAATTTCGAAGGGGAAGCAAGAGGCAATGGGGATGGGCAGGACAGGAAGAACAGGATGAGATCAGATTCCTCAAAGAATTTGTTGGAGAATGGGACCTGATGCTCATTTGTATATAAATATTGCATATTTGTATATAAATAGTATATATTTGATTATAGCTCAGACCTCCAGTCCAGTGGGATCTTCTAAGCTCTGGGTTGTCCATCAAGACTCCCAATGTGTACGTATATGGAATATTATTGAGTCTTGAAAGAGAAGGAAGTCCCACCATTTGCAACAAGATGCATGAACCTGGAAGGTGTTATGCGAAGTGACATGAGTAATGCACAGTATCACTTGCACTCGGAATCTAAAATAACCAGACTCAGGGGACCAGAGGCTAGAATGGTTGTCACCAGGAGCTGGGGAAGCAGGATGGAATGGGAAGATGTTAGTCAAAAGGCGCAAACGTGGGCAGCCTGAGTGGCTCAGCAGTTTAGTGCCGCCTTCAGCCCAGGGCGTGATCCTGGAGACCCGGGATCGAGTCCCACATCGGGCTCCCTGCATGGAGCCTGCTTCTCCCTCTGCCTGTGTCCGTGTCTCTCTGTCTCTCTCTCTGTGTCTCATGAATAAATAAATCAAATCTTTAAAAAAGGTACAAACGTTCAATGATAAGATGAGTAAGTTCCAAAGATCTAGCGTCCAACATGGCGAGTCAAGGTGACCATGGGTAGGTTGGTGCATGTGCCCCATGTTGGACCCAAGGAAGCTACTGTACACACCAGGGTGCAGGTTCAGGTGTGGACGGGTGTTTGTAGCTCATTTGGGTGAATACCAAGGACCAGATGCATCTGCATTGTTGCAATCACCTGAGCCTTCGTGGACGAACTCCAGGGTCTCGCGTGGGTGTGGGATCCTTGACACGATCACAGCCAGCAGGTGGCGTTTCTCAGTAATGGCGGTCATGGGTCATCGGTTGGGTCTTCATAGGTAAAGACGTCGCCCCTCAAGCACTGAGCTGGCTGGAAACCACGGAAGAGTCTAAAGACGAAACCCACAAGGGTCATAAGAGCACGATCCCTGGATGTTGCCCTGAAGGGGTTGGAGAACCAGTGGCAGGTGCGAGTCAGTTTTCCCTAATCTCTGCAGGAGTGTGGGCCGCCCACAGGGAGATCCTCCCCAAAGCACAACTGGGGCCCCCACCAGGAAACACCAATTGTGTCCGCTCCATGCCTGCCACCCCATGAAAGCACGCTCAAGACCACTGGGCGGTCTGAAAACATCCAAGCCCCCATTAACGGGCCCCCCACCCCGGCGTTCCTGAGAAATCTGGCTTCGTGTCAGCCTCAGGAATGCCCACCGCCAAACCCAGAGAGACGTGCGGCAGCTCGTCGGAAAGACAAGCCAGCGCACAGAAACGTCCACCGCAAAGGAGGAGACGCCGCAAACAGATGGACACAATCGGCAGGCGGGCTGTGGCGAGGGCCCGGCGGTGAAGGCCAAGATCGGCCAGAGGAACGGGATATTTGCACAGCTTCGGAAAACCTCCGTTAAATCTTTGCATAAAGCGGAATTTAACGCGCCGAACGCACCAAGTCCGCCAAGCATCCCGAAGGAGTCCGGTTTCCGCAGGAGAAGCCGGGCAAGCGCTTTTAGCCAGCGGCACAGGCCTCCTCCCGCGGAGCCGAGAACCACGAGCTCTCCCAAGACGTGCGGAATATTTGCGTGCAATCCTGCAAAGTGACCGTGACGACGGCGGGAAGCACGCAGCCGTGGCATCCGGGCAGGGCTTCCAGCTCCCGGGTCCTGGCGAGCGCACGGTATTCATTTTCTCCGCGGTGGGGTCGCGTCCATGAGAGAGGACCAGGTCCAGGGCCGCGGAGGGCAGGACGCGAGGCTTCGGGGACAGTGACTGCGGTGACCTCAGCACCTCGGGGCTCTCCGCGCACCCGCGTGTTGGGGCCACACCGAAACGCAGATCGTCGCCATCGGAAGTCATCCTGTGACATCCAGGGCGGGGTTGGGGTGTGTGCTGGCATCTGGCCGCGGCGGGCTGTCAATCACCCAGCCCCCCTCTGCGGCTCCCCTTACGACCCAAGTCCCCTTGGACTTTATGCACATTTTGCACTGAGAGCAAGGTGCTTCCTCTGCTCCGCCCAGAGCCTCCCGACGTCTCCGTGGCACCCACCGTCGCACACGCGTGTCACATCCTGTCTGTGGAACTCCCAGGGCGGCCTGGGTGGGCGAGCCTCGCTCTTTATTGTGGGTTTATTACATTGTGCAGGTGCAAGCACGTGCTGGAGACTTGATCCGTGACCTCCAGCTTCTGGACGTTAACATCTGCCGCTTTTAATTTATTTTTTAAGATGTTGTTTATTTATTCATGAGAGACACAGAGAGAGGCAGAGACACAGGCAGAGGGAGAAGCAGGCTTCGCACGGGGAGCTGGATGCCGGACTCGATTCTGGACCCTGGGACCCTCGTGACCTTGGGACGAGGGGTCATGCCCTGAGGAGCATATGGGTGACCTGGGGATGAGCAGCTGATGGGTGACCTGGAGAAGCACAGATGGTGGGTAACATGGGGATGAGCAGGTGCGCTGGGTGACCCGGGACTGAGCAGGTGCACTGGGTGACACAGGGACCAGCAGGTGCACTAGGTGGCCTGGGGATGAGCAGGTGATGGGTGATCTGGGGATGAGCAGATGCCCTAGGTGACACAAGGACGAGCAGGTGCATGGGGTGACCCGGGGATGAGCAGGTGATGGGTGATCTGGGGATGAGCAGATGCCCTAGGTGACACAAGGACGAGCAAGTGCATGGGGTGACCCGGGGATGAGCAGGTGATGGGTGATCTGGGGATGAGCAGATGCCCTAGGTGACACAAGGACGAGCAGGTGCATGGGGTGACCCGGGGATGAGCAGGTGATGGGTGATCTGGGGATGAGCAGATGCCCTAGGTGACACAAGGACGAGCAGGTGCATGGGGTGACCCGGGGATGAGCAGGTGATGGGTGATCTGGGGATGAGCAGATGCCCTAGGTGACACAAGGACGAGCAGGTGCACGGGGTGACCCGGGGATGAGCAGGTGATAGGTGACCTGGGGAAGCACAGATGGTGGGTAACATGCGAATGAGCAGGTGCGCTGGGTGACACAGGGACCAGCAGGTGTGCTGGGTGACCTGGGGATGAGCAGGTGATGGGTGACCCAGGGATGAGCAGGTGCACTGGACCTGGGGGATGAGCAGGTGATGGGTGACCTGGGGATGAGCAGGCACTGGGTGACCTGGGGGATGAGCAGGTGCGCTGGGTGACACAGGGACCAGCTGGTGCACTGGGTGACCTGGGGAGGAGCAGGTGATGGGTGACCCGGGGACGAGCGGTGTGTTGGGTGACCTGGGTGCCTCTGGATGCTGTCCAGCCCGCAGGTGTCGATGCACACGTAACGATAGCTGCCCCCCATGGGATCACACGGTGTTTTCCCTGCTCCACGACCCCGTTTGGCCCCGTAGTCCTGAGTACACGTCCTTAGACGTCTGTGTGAGCCCACAGGAGGCACAAGGGCAGGAGCGACCCTAATGTCACCTCGCGAGTCTGGGATGACGTGTCCACGTGGGCCCATCGATGGGAGCAAGCGCCCCGTCCAGTGGGGACGTTGATGGCGGCGCAGACTGGGCGTTCGCAGGGCCGCGAGGATGAGGGCTTCTCTCTGCACCTGCTTCTCCGTCGCTGCACATCTGGAAAGGCTCTGAAAAATTAAGTCTTTTTCTTAAAAGTCCCGTGCGCTCATCCGCCCGTCCCTGGCCGGCTGCCCTCGGGCGCCCGCCCGCCTCTGCTCCTGTCCCTCCGCATCGGAAACGACGTCAGGCAAACGGCGGCACTTGTCACGTTTCTGCGTCTCGCCGCCAAGACGATTTTCCAACCTCGTTGCTCGGACTCCGCGGCTCCTGCCCTGGTAACGAGATGGGCCAGTGGCCGCGTGTTTTCGAGGGGCGGGCTCTATTCTCATCCGTCCGGCGTCCATCCGTCCGTCCGCAACCATCCCAGAGGTCACGAGGTCACCATCTGGCAGGTGGGCCGACGCACACCCAGGATGTCCTAGTGCTTGTCCCAAGGTCACGAGCGCACAGGGTGGTGGAGAAAGAACTGGAATCCAAGTGCAGGATTACAAAGGTGGGCACCTCGACTACCCAGGCATGCACGGATTCTTGCGTGCAGGGAGCATTTATGCAGCACCTACTGTATGCAGCAGGCTCTAGGACCTAGGGGTGCAAGGCTGAAAAAATTCCCCAAGCAACAGGAATCAGTAAAATATGATCATCTGTGTGCGTCAGTGTCTGTGTGTGTACGAGAAAGAAGACAGGGACACCCGGGGGCCGCACACGTGAGTGTAAGTTAGAAGGAGGCAGGTGAGAGAGTAAAAGCCCCGAGAAAAAGCAGGTGATCGAGACCTGGTCCCTTGCCTAGAGGTCAGTAAGGGCGTCACCAAATATTTAAGTCCTGCCTGTGCCCTCAACAATCTGCTGTTCTTGGGGAAACAGAGAAGCCTGGGGCGGGGGCCCTGGCGGATTCCTAATGTCACCCAGCACACCTGGTCACCTGGCAGACCCGCTTTTCCTGGGGTTACCTAGCGGACCTGCTCATCCCCGGGTCACCCAGTGCCTGCTCATCCCCGGGTCACCCGGTGCACCTGCTGGTCACTGGGTCACCCAGGGCACCTGCTCATCCCCATGTTACCCATCATTTGCTCATTCCCAGGTTACCCAGCGCACCTGCTCATCCCCAGGTCACCCAGTGCCTGCTCATCTCGTCCCTGGGTCACCTGGTGCACCTGCTGCTCCCTGTGTCACCCAGTGCACTTGTTCATTCTTGGGTCACCCAGCACCTGCTCTTCCCCAGGTCACCCAGTGCACCTGCTGGTCCCTGTGTCACCCAGCACACCTGCTCATCCCCGTGTTATCCATCACCTGCTCATCCCCAGGTCACCCAGCATCTGCTCATCTTGTCCCTGAGTCACCTGCTACACCTGGTCATTCCTGGGTCACCCAGCACCTGCTCCTCCCCAGGTCACCCAGCACACCCAGGCATTCCCAGGTCATCCTGCATACCTGCTCGCCCCTGTGTCACACATGGTTTCTACTCATCCCCAGGTCACCCATCACCTGCTCCTCCCCAGGTCACCCATGTACCTGCTGGTCACTGTGTCATTCAGCGCACCTGCCCATCTCTGGGTCATCCATGACCTGCTCCTCCCCAGGTCACCCAGTGCACCTGCTGGTCCCTGTGTCACTCAGGGCACCTGCTCATCCCCATGTTACCCATCATTTGCTCATTCCCAGGTTACCCGGGGCACCTGCTCATCCCTGTGTTTCCCATCACTTGCTCCTCCCCAGGTCACCCAGTGCACCTGCTGGTCCCTGTGTCACCCAGGGCATCTGGTCATCCCCGGGTCACCCATCACCTGCTGGTCCCTGTGTCACTCAGCGCACCTACTCATCCCCAGGTCACCCATCACCTGCTCCTCCCCAGGTCACCCAGTGCACCTGCTGGTCCCTGTGTCACCCAGGGCACCTGCTCATCCCCAGGTCACCCATCACTTCCTCCTCCCCAAGTCACCCAGTGCATCTGCTGGTCCCTGTGTCACCCAGCGCACCTGCTCATTCCCAGGTCATCCGGTGCACCTTCTCCTCCCCGGGTCCCCCGGAGCACCTTGTCATTCCCAAATCCCCTGTGACCATCAACCCCTACTAAGCTCTCAACACCTTTTCTTTGTCGTAACTACCCGCCCCGAGGCCCACACTGTCAATGGGATCATCATCCCCTGGTGCACAGATCCGTGCCTGGTTTGCGGAGAGCAGGAGCCCTGAGAGGCCGGGGCATATTTCAGGCAACACAAAAAGAAGCTGTGGATTCTGGGGGGATGATGGAGAATTACTCCCTCAGTTCTGGGTGTTTGGGAGAAGTGAACCCCGTTGGGCTACACCCGCTCTGAGCTCGGGCACCTCTGCCATTCGCTGCTCCGCTCATGGATTCTCCAGTGTTGGCAGCTCCTCCTGCTTGAGTCCTTTGTCTAATTAGCAGCGACGCGCAGGCGCTCAGGGCTTGGACATCTGGCTCCGACGTCCTGACGTGGGGACTCAGTCCCTCCCGCCTCTATTTGTAGCGACGTCCATCGCATGTCACGGACTCTAAGCAAAACCATCCCTCTTGATGCACAGTTTAAAAGCTGATTCTTTACCATCGTTTGTTATGGAACAAAGGAAATGGTGCAATTTTAGAAGCTGAACTAACTAGAAAAGTTTTCTTTTGTGGGGGGGAGGCTTTTTTTTTTTAAAAAAAAAAAGGTTTTATTTTTCAGTTCTCTGTATACAATATGGGACTCGAACTCACCACCCTGAGATCGAGAGTCTCATGCTCTGCAGACTCAGCCAGGCTGGTGCTCCTCACTGGGGAGATTTGAAGCATTTTGTTTATTTTGCTTTATTGCCTTAAAGAATATCATTTTGTTTCATTGCTTTAAAAAAATTTTATTGCTCAAAGAATATGTTTTTTTTTTTTTGAGGAGACGAGCTCTCTTGGATTGGGGTGCTGTATATTCCGGGCAGACCTCTCTGGGTGGTCCCTTCCACATGCACCATTCGGAAAACTTCATAGTCACGTGCAAAATAATGAAATTGGACCCTTGTCTCACCCCGTCCACACACACACAGGCGCGAATTAACTCAAAATGCATTAAAGACTCAAACCTGAGATCTGCAACCTTTAACTCGCAGAGGAATGGCTTTTTAAAATTTATTTATTTTATTGGTTGATTGATTGATTTTTTGGTTGCCTCAAATAAAAACGTTGCACAGAAACGGGAGTGATCACCAGGGGGAAGACACAGTCTGCAGAACAAGAGGAAATATTCAGGAACCACATATCTGATCCTTCAGAGCTTGTATTTGGGACATGGAAGGACCACTTTGCAAAAAAAAAAAAAAGAAAAAGAAAAAGAAAAAATTTAAGAAAAAAGCCAGCCACTACCCAAAATAGATGACAAGTGTTTGCTTCTTGGTAAGAATTCTTAATTCTGGTTTATCTGTAAAAATCAACCAATTAGTCCTAACCATGCAAACACAGTCACTCGGCGTTACAGTTATTGTATTATTATGTGGTTTCTAGTCTCCTTGGGAAATAAAAAAGACTCTCTGATTGCTTGATTTTTCAGGTGGTCGACAACGTTTCGTTGATTCTCTGGAGGACCCTTCACATGTGTGCTCCCGATGGGTAAGTCCAGCCGTTCTTTGTCGGCTGCATAAGGCTCCGCACTCTTGAGGCAAACCTAGCTGCTCCAGGTGGCTCCCTGAGCCCTCGGAAATCAGATTCTGTATTTCCAAGCCCGCCGTCTGTGGGGTCTCTGTGGTTCTTTGACTTTTCATTGAATATCCTTGAAAACTCTCCAAACGCATGTCTTCCTGCACCAAATTCACACTCAGAGACCTGCCAGGGGGCGATCTCATGCATCGTGTTGGTTGTAAATGACGTTGGCAGACTCGAAGTTCACTTTTCCAGACTGATGCACCAAACAGCCCTGGCTTTGCACACGCCTCGAACTAAACTGGAGAGCCGTCAACACAGACCTCCATTCCCGCTGGTTCCACGGGAGGATGGAGGCTCCCACTTCTTCTGACGTTCCCGTCCGGGCACCACAGAGAGAGATGATGGGGACCGAACACATGTCCAGATGATTAAATGCTTGCCCCAAACTCCCGTACATAACGGAGGCTCCATTTCGGTGGCTGCCATTAATCAAGCCAGCCTGGCGTTTCCTGCCAACTTTGTGAATGTGCAATTGGTAGTATATTGTTTGGGAAAGAGAAGGCCACTCTTACAAAAAAAAAAAAAATGGAGCTTATAGATCTGAAACTGGACACAGAACTCACAAAGTCATGCTCAGAATTATGAATCTGAATTCAAGCTTTAATGAGTCCTTGGGCTTTTTATGGTCTTGAGCTCTGGAGCCAAGCTCATCTCTTCCACTCTGCTTAGAAATAAGGCAATTTCTGACTTTCAAATGGAAAATCAGGCTAGCTGTGCTTCCTCCTTTTGATGAGAGACACGGATGTCAGGTCAGGCATTTTCCTGCAGTCATCCCCTTCTGAAACCAATTATTTTTGGCCTCCTTTTGGACCTCAAAATAGGACCAATGATAAGTAGGAAGATATATATAAAAATAACTCAATTTACACATTTTTAAGCTACAAGCAAAGGCAGATGAAAGGATCAGTTCCCACCATGAAAAGCAGGCACATTTTATGAAAGATTTGATTTTGACGTAGCTAGAATTTATTCTGTGAGATCATTCTTACTTCCCCAGCATATTCTGTGACTCGGTAGAGAAACTTGAAACACCCCATGAACTGTGTATTTCTGTGAGAATCCTGAATGTGAGCCCCTTCAGATCGTCTTAGTAGTTCAGATTTATTATCCTGCCCTGGGTAGTGGAAGGACCCAATGCAACAAGTGGGTGGGCGTCCTTATTTCTTGTGATCACATCTTGGGCCCATAACTATTCTCCAATGAACCTACTTCAACCTGATTTCAATGTCAATTGTATACTCGCTACTACATAGAATTAGAAAAAAAAAAAAGAGCACAGTAGGGCGCAAAATATAAAGTGGCATGTGCCACACAAATGGACGATTCCAAGGACCACCTACTCAACTGATTCTCAAATTCACTAATTTATCCTGCTTTCTAAAGACCCTGAACATAATTACTCTTCTCTGAAAAATCAAGCAGCAGATCTTTTGACTCTTGTTTGGCAGCCAGAGAGGAGCACATTGGCTGTGTTTGATTTATGAGAATTTCAGTCATTCTCCCATCGGTAGGTTGCATTAGGCTAACACACCATTTTTTAGTCCTCAGGGGGTCAAAACGTAATACAAATCAACTGGGGCTCAGTGTTCTTCCTCTAAATCAGTCAGGGGAGTCCCGGTTGTACTGCAACCCCAGGATCTTAGCCCAACAAAGGTGTGTGTCTGCAGGACCTACACGTTTTCTGTGCTGACGTGGAGATCCAAGCTAACATGGCAACCTCACTACCTAAAACACCGCCATCCTTAGTTAACGTGGAAGAAGAAAGACATGTTCGCACACATAACATTGCACCAGGCAGGACTGCCCACATTGATGTTTCCATGCAAGCTATGCTGGGGAAATGTGGGGAGCAGATGAAGCCATCAGTGGGCACAGTCTCTGGCCAAAACCCCAGAACTCATATCCCCTGACTGCAGCCAAACACCAAAACGATGCTCGTAAGTGTTGATTCTGTCCTCATCCTGGGAGACATCCAGATGTTCTATGGGAATTTCAGGCCAACGGTTGTACAGGTTGTGACAGTAGATGTCAAGTTGATGTGAAGACACCAAGGGAGGTATCCGTGTAGGTTGTCGGTCAGTGCAGATTCCAGGCAGTATGGACGATGCTGGAATTAGGCATCTTGATGAGCTTGGCTGCTCTCACAACAAATGAAGAAGAACGGGAAATAGCAAGTATTTCCAGGGATGTAGGGATATTGGAACCCTTGTGCATGTTGGTGGGAATGTAAAATGGCGCAGCTGCTGTGGAAAACCGTATGGCAGTGCCTCAAAGAATTAAAAATAGAACTACCCCGTGATGTAGGAATTCCACTTCTGGGTATAGACCCCAAAGAACTGAAAGCGGGGTCTCGGAGAGACATTTGCACACCCACGTTCAGAGCAGCATGATTCATGATAGCAGAAATGTGGAAGTAACCCAATGACCATCAACAGATGAGTGGATGAGCATACAATGGAATATGACATTCTGGGCATGATGGTGGGGATGATCACACAACGGTGTGAATATGCTTCATGCCACTGACAGTACCTCTTGACATGATTAAAACGGCTAATTTAATATTATCAGTGTCGTAATTTGGTTACAAGGAATCAGGGAGACCCAATACAAGTGCACAAGGCTATTTTTATTCTACTACTTAGTGCCTGGAAGATAGAAGCCCAATACCTCCATAGACAGGCAGCCCTGAGTCGACCCCAGGTTATATCTGAGGCCCTGTGATGTTGGCCAAGGGGCTGGAGACAAGGTCGCAGGACCACCTGACGCTAAGCCACACTCAGTGTGCAAAGCTTTGGTGGCTAAATTGAGGCTTGCGATGTGTCCATCACACAAGTGAGTTGATTATCCCCTTTTATCTTTGGAGGATTGAGGATAAGTGGCATCATTTGGAAGAGAATGTTCTGGACAAAAGGTCCAGATGGGGCAGATGGTCATGAAGAGTGAGTACAAGAAATGCCTGAGACGGCCCAGACAAGGGCAGAGGGAGAAAAGTGCGTTCTTAAGCCTCACACGTATTTGTGGGGTGTTTTGAGGGATATTTTGAGAACACTTCCTCTTGCAAGCAATGCTTGTGGGTGCCTTTTAAAAAGTAGAGAGATCCAATTTCATGAAAATGCAATTGATGTTTGCAGCCTTACTTAAGCCTCAGGTCCATCAGACCCTTTCCTAGACCAAGGAGGGCACCCCGTTAGTGGGTCTGAACATCCCAGAAATTTGGCAGAGCACCCGCCAGATACATCAGTGAGCTCCTTGGGAGGCACACTGGGACCTCAGAGGCACAGCCTGGGTGGGAAGGAGCTATGGTAAACAGGTGGTGTCAAGGTTTCTGTGTGGACACGACTGGTTAGGATGAGATTGTGGGGTTGGATCCACTGTAACTAGTGTCCTTATAAAAAAGGCACAGACAACCAAAGAAAACTAAGCAGGTTGGGGAGATGCATCCACAAGCTGAGATGCAAAAAAGCCCTGGAAAACCACTGAGTCCTGCAACAGAGTCTCTGTCAGAGAATCCACATGGAAACCACCCTACTGGCACCTTAACCTTGGGTGTCCAGGCATCAGAACTGAGAATACATTTCTATTGTTTTTCAGAGACACCCACTTTGGCATTTTGTCATGGCAGCCCTGGGAAACGCACGTCTGAACAAAGGATTTGGGTATGAGGCATGATCTTTGGGGAATTCTGTCCAAATAGCCAGTAGGGGCAACATCCGACACTGTGGTGGGGAAATCAGTCCAAATCATGTAGCACATACCAATCTATCTGCTTGATGTGACAAGAGGACAAGTTAGTGTCTACAGATAATTATTTCAACCACTGCTTACAGAGTGTAAATCTCACGGGGCTGAAGAAAATGATTCTGGGTCCAGCCCCACTGAGATTCTCAGTCTCTGTCTGGGGGCAAGGATATTCCGCAGTAGAGGAAGATTGAGAAATTTCCCCCAACACCTCCGGTCCACAAAGCAGGTGCAGTTTTTTGAGGGGCTCATGGATGATGAGCAGCTAAGTGGATCCTGGCGGCCGACTCTTCAACATTCAAATATGACAACTTGTTGTATGCAGGTGATTTATAAGAGGAGTCCTGATGGCAATCAGGCATCTTCATCAAATCTCCCACGTCCCCTCCAGTTGGGGTCCTCTAGTGACAAATCATCCTCCTGTTGGTTCACGACTCCATCCTATCCCTTGTCCTCCCCTGTGTCTGGTTATTAATATGAGAAGCACCAGGCTCCTAGTCCCTTCCAGTTGCCAGCACCCCACTGCAATTATTTTAATAGATTTAGACAGACTTAATTGGGACAAAAGATGGTCAGAATGCTTGAGTAACTCCTCCATGACCAACACCATTAAGGACGCAGGGAGCATCTCAGAGACAAAGAGGACCTCCTTGAAAGAAAGCCGAGGACATCCAAAGTCCGCCACCCTTGGTGTCTTAACTCGGGCTGCCGTGACAACATACCACAGACCAGGGGGCCGAGCAGCACAAATGTATTTCTGTGCAGTTCTCGAGGCTGGAGGTGTGAGATCCAGGGACCAGCAGGGTTGGATTCTAGGGAGGACGCTCTTGCTGGCTTGTCCATGGCCGCCATCTTGTATGTCTTCACATGACGCAGAGATTGAGTTCTTCTCTTCTTGTAAGGAGAGTAAGCAGCCACCAGCCCCCCATCAGACCCTAATGACTTGCCCAAGGCCCCATCTCCTAAAACCATCCCACTGGGGGAGTAGGACTTGCACATGTGAGCTTTGGCAGGGGGACATGATTCTTTCCATGCACCCAGCCTTCCCTATTGTGATAAACAGCATCACCCAGATGCACAAAGCAGAATTGCAGGGCACGTGCCTGACTCTTCTTTCTCATCCTCCCCCATATTCAATGTTTTCAGGCTTTGTCGATTTTCTCCAAGGCATATACTTCCATGTCTTCCCCCTATTCTCCATCATGGTGGCCACCAGCCCCAAGGCAACCACCACCACCCAGCTGGACCATGATCACAGTCTACTAGATGAGCTCACTCACCGTTTCTGATCATTCTCCAAGCACTGACGTGGAGCCGCCATGACTCCATGCTCAGGGACTCGCTTGCATGCTGTGGGCTCTAAACAACTACGCATACCCCACCGTACCCCCCAAGACCTGATGATCTCGTGCCTCAGCCTCTCCATGTCTCCCTACCCTGTCCCCTGCCCTCCCTGCGTCAGGCCCACCACACTTCCCTCGGGTCTTTGGACCCACTCAGTCCTTCCAGCCCTCCAGAAGATGGATCAGAAGCGGTAATTATAGAAATGACAGAAGACGGATGTAGTCCGCCAAAGACATTGTCAGAAGAAAATGTGACATCGGAGGCCTCGCTGAAAACAAAAACACGGAACCAATCCTAAACATACTCTGATGGAGCTGTCAAACCAGATAAAATAAAGAAAACTCTCCAAAGGCCTAATGGGGAATAAAAATAAAACAACGGAAGAATCCAACTCGCCTGGCTTCATTTCGCCTCAGACATAAGAAATGACCAAATGGTATTGAATTGCCTGGCATTGATAGGGCGCAAAAAAATAAAATAATAAAATAATGAAATAAATAAATAAATAAATTTAAAAATTAAAAAATCATTAATAAGAATGACATAGGGAGACCTTTAGGAAATGAGCTCTGTCTCCCCCAATACCATTATAATAATTTCTAATACCCTTTATGCAATCCACGGCGTTTGACTCAGTAATTGTGTGGTGCTCCAAAGCCATGCTACATACAGGGATCCGCGTTAAGGGATCCACGGTAAAATCTTCATCCTCCAAAAGAAATGGTTTTCATTATGGTTGATTATTACATTCAGAGCATTTAGAACTTGGAGAGAGGGTTTCATTCTTAATCCACTCTTGAAAAAAAAAAAAAGAGTAAAAATCTGAAGGCAAACCAGATGATGATTTGCAAATGTCTTGCTCAAATGGGGCTGCAGAGGATGTATCTGTGCCCTCACGTCTGTGAAGCTGCAGAACATGAACAAAATACCCTTAATAGGATTTCCTGACTATGACCGAATGTATTTACATTTTCCTCTCCAAGGGAACAAAACCAGGATGGGCCTATTTTAATTGGTTCAATGCTTCCCTCTGTAGCTTAGTGCCCTTTATAGATGGAAGAAGGTCTTCCCATATGAAAATCTTAAAATTGAGACCCTTTTTAAGAATTTATGTGTTTTCTGAAATCTCATTAAAGGTCACGTGGTACCAAAAAAAAAAAAACAGAAAAAAAAAAAAAACATTTGTTTGGGAAAGACAACATGTGGTATTTTAAGAATCGTGCATCCCTGACTGTGCTGATATGATCATCCTTTATAATTTCAGAAAAATCAGAATGTTCCTTTTGCTTTATGGAGAATCCCATCTAACACACAGGACATGGGGTTGATGTGAACCCAATGCACGGAGGCCAACACCTGTGCCATCTGTGCTCATGGAGAGCTGGAGAATCCGGTGAATGTGCATGCTTCCTTGTGAGTGAGTGAGTGCCGTGGGCATACGTATGAGCTACTCCATGCAAAACCAGGTCCCGCACATTGACCTTGCCCAACAGGTTGTTTGTGGGGGGCTTGAGAGGGGTCTCTCCACCATGCTAGTCATGGGCATCATTGTCTGTGGTGGAGCCTCCAAGATGGAGGTTGAAATGAGCAGTTAGAGCGTGTCCCTGGGTGCACGTAGCACTCGGGCCCTGGAGAGAGGGTACCATGCACCCGGGCCACCCGGAGCCCAATGGGTTCCAAGCCATAGCTGGGCTGAGAACACCTCAGTCACCTGCCAGTGGCTCCGCTGGACGTGCACCATCGATGAGCTGTAGATAAGATGCATATAGAGAAAGTTGCTTGTTCTCCACTAGAGCCTTGAGAGGAAGATACTCTTCTGGCTACTTTCTTTAAAAATAAGAACATGGAGATGCAGAAGAGCGCGGATACGCATTCACATAGCACCAGGGGCAGGATGAAGAAACGACTGGCGTGCCGGGGCTAAGAGTCCATTGAGAAACAGGCTCGCCGTCTGTTAGAAAACCCGTAGGGCTCGGAAGTTTAGCAGCAGAAGGACCTTCCTTCTGGGATGAAAACGGCCTTGCCCATAAGTGCTCAGAAGCACCCAGGGATGAGCTCATGGGAGTCTATGCAGCAGCCACAGCCGTCCCATCACTCGATTGTGACTTCCTTCTGAGAAGTCAGACTCCCGGGGTTGGTAGTCCCAGCTGTGGTAGCACACGCACGTGATCACATGTGGTCTCCCCGACCAGACCACACAAAACCCCCGAGATCTCCAGGGCCCAAGGTGACACGGCAAGTGGGGAGGCGGCCGGCTTAGGTTGGAGTCTCCAGATCTTCTGTGCATTTCCAGTCGTAGCAGCTCTAAGGAATAAAAAGGCCATTTCCAAAAAATCATTTTACGAAGGGAGGCATTCCCCTTGTCCATGAAGGGTTCTCCAACCTTGACATTTGAATGAGGTCCATGCATGTCTACGTAGAAGTGGTGCCAGAAAGAGCCCCAAGAAATAAGTGCAGCTACTCAGTGATGGGTAACGTGTGTGTCTACGTGTGCACCTGCTCCAGGAGGAGCATGCAGAGTTTCAGTTCGAAAGAGATCTTTGAATCCAGAGGTGTAAAGACTGGGGGAGAAAATGGGTAAAAGGACGGGATGCTGCTGCCCCACGCCGTGCCTCTGCCCCTCTCGAGAGGACACTCGTTTGGAGCGCACTCTGGTCCAGACGGGATCTCCGTGCAGCTCTGAATGTCTTTTCCTCAAAGCAGGACGGTCCGGTGAACACGGTCTAGTGCACACACCCGCAGCAGCTGCACTCAGGGAGCCGGGGAGAAGTTAGCAAGTGTGATGAGCGGCGGTGGCAGCGGCAGCAGGACCGGGGCTGTTCCTCACCTCTGAGCTCCTCTGATTAGGGGCCACCGTGCATCGTGAACACGACTGATGCATGCAGGCAGCCCAGTCTATTACCTCCCAGTCACCGCATCCCGTGTCGGGCGTTGGCGGTAACTGTGCCCGGCGTGCCCTGTCGCCTCTCGTCAGGCTCCGCTACGCCTCGCTCAGTGTTTTCCAGGAGGCTGGCTCCCTCAGGGACGTTGCTCCTTCCCGTGGCAGATGGCTCATGACTTAAATCCCATCTGCGGTTTCCCGCCAGGATGACAGGTGGTCTGACCTGGAAGGGACTCTGGGGACCTGCGTGTTCAGACTCTGAAAACCAAGTCTTGGTGGTCCCGTGGTGTATTTGGGTGACGGGCACACATCTGAGCACGTGCTCCTCCAATTATGTCTCAATTAGTTAGGGTTGCCTTGATGCACCTGCCTGATGCCTGGCGTCCTTAGCTGACGTGTGCTTATGTGGGTATAAGACACACGTCCGGAAATATGTGCATTGATGTCCTCGGCCCCACATGGACGTACCCGCACCACATGCATACACGCACACATGTACCAACACACGGCACATACTGCTCCCTATACATAATTGGCCACCACCGAATTCGCAATATCAATGATACAAGACTATCCCCCTGACAGCTGCCATCCGATAGTTTGTTGTCCTTTGTTTAGACATAGTAGCAATGAGGACTTCTTTATTATTATTATTATTATTATTATTATTAATTCTTATTGTTATTGCAAGTGATTTGTTATTTATTACCGATATAACCATTTATGTTTGCAAGTCCCCTCAAACACCTAGATTCACATCTTCCGAAGCATTCTGAAGGTATCCCTACCCTGAAGACCTGCCCACAACCATCTGGGATGGGAGAAACATGCTTTTTTATGTTTCCATGTCGTTTTGTTTTTTCTTTTTCCTATCCCGCAAGGGCTCGTGAATCGTGGGTGGGTGGATTTGGTGCTTGTGTATGAGCTGCAATATGTGATCACGCTCTTAGCTGTACTACGGTCAGCCCCAAGGAGGCTCAGATCGTGCATCTGTCAGGGTTGTCCAGAGAAACGGAACTGAAAGGTTGCATATTCATATAAAGACAGAGATTTTTTTTTCTTTTTTTCTTTTTTTTTAAAGAACTGGGTCATGCCATAGTGGGAGCTGAGAAGTACAAAACCTTCAGGGTAGACCAGCACACTAGACATGTGGGAAACAGCTGAGGTGTGCAGACCATGTGCCAACAGGATTCCCTTTCGCTCAGGGGAGGTCACTGCTCATTCTCTTAAAGCCCTCAACTGATTAGATGAGGCCCACCCACCTCGTGGGTGGATGGCAATCTGCTTCACTCAGTGTCCACTGCATTCAATGCCAACCGTGTGCCAAAAATAACATAAAACACTTACAAAGAACCCTCCGGAATGATATTTGATCACATCTCTGTAGCCCTGTGGCTCGGACACGTTGACACATAAAAGCGACCATCACAGATCTGCTCGCTGTTGAGGAAGACAAAATGACCGGAGACCTGGAGCCAGTGACAGGCTCCACAGGGTCTCCAAGAGAAACGTTGGTGCTGTTCTTCCACACCAGCAGGATTAACCGAATATTCACTTGCCAAAGACAATACGTGCATTAGTAAAATTCCCACATTCCCCCACCTTGTGGGCCTGGCCTATTAGAGCAGCTCAAAAGTGCAAACATCAGCATCTATCCTTCGTCCCCATGTGTGCATCCACAGTCTTGCACGGGGAGTCTGAAAACTACAGTGGAGCCTGGTGTGTGTTTTGGCAGACCGTCTTCTATTTCCCCCCATCCGTGGGTCGCTTTTTGCAGAAACCGCAGAGTACACGTCCCAGCGTCTCAGGCTGGCGAGGCACACAGTTTCCGGGAGTCTTGCGGAAGGGCAGATTGCGATGTAGCAGAGCCGAGACTTCTGCCCCCAGGTGAGGTCAGTGCCATAGGTGCACGGGACACACTCTGGGCACCTGTGGACGCCTAGCTCAGCAGTCACAGCAGAGCACACGATGGCCGGCATGGACGAATTCCCAAGGCCTCAACCCAAATCTCCTCCTGTGTTAAAACGCTCTCACGTTGCAGCAAGAAGAGGGAACCCGCAAGCCAGCCCGGGCTGCAGGCAGACAACTGGAGTCAGTACACTCCCACCTGCTTCTAAAGCCCGGGTACGCAAGTCTTCACGACGCCCAGAGCCCCCCTCCCCTGTGCTCACCTGTGCACTTGCCTGGAACCAGCCGCAGGGCCCATGGGGTGGGCGCCTGCATCCATGCCCGCCCGTGCAGAAACGCTCCAGTGCATTCGTCTTCAAGAGGGTGCGTGGAAGAGAGAAAACAGATGCTTCGCTGATCGCACCGGCCGTGCTCACACATAGAGAAGGACAAGTAACAAAATCAGAATGTGCTGTGAGGTGCGGAAACATACCTCTGTCGTCTGGACCCAGCCCCGAGCCCGCACACCCGGCACCGATCACCTCAAGGCCCCCGAGCTCTACCCCAGGTTCTATTTCTTACATTGCATAACAGTGCACATGATGAGGACATTAGCTATCATTTTATATATATACTCTATATGTATATATACATTCAATATACAATACATAGGATATACATATTATATAGAATATAGGATATAAATCTTATATTTTTATGTATATTATGTATGCGTTACATATTATTCAGTATTTGTGCTGCATAGAGTACTTGGTATGATGGGTAATATATTTTCATATAATTATGTATATATAATTGTATATGACGTTCGTATGTAATCACGTACCATAATATATATAATTTTTACAAATATGTACCTCTATGTGTATATAATATATACACACATATAAACATATACACATATATCTATATATACACACATACCTATATGGATATACATACATATACATACCTATATGTATACACACATACCTATATATACAGATAAATATGTAATTGTACAATTATATATATTGCATAATATATACACATGTATTCACACATATACATACAAATATATATAAAAATTATATACTTTGGTTATATAACACATATACATATATGCAAATACATGATTATATATACATTATATAATATCCATTTATGTGATTGTACAATTATATATATTGCATAATATATATACATGTATTCACATATATACATACAAATATATATAAAAATTATATACTTTTGTTACATAACACATATACATATTTGCAAATAATGATTATGTATACATTATATAATATCTGTATACGCAATGTGTATGCAAATATACAGGATATAGAAACATAATTATATGACATTATATATGCACTATGTACATTATATAATATATATACAAATTACATAATTATACATGTTATATGGTACATACACACATGTGCAAATATATAATTGTATAACATGTGTACATTGTATCATATATACACATATGTACATACAAATAGGTATGATTGTGTATTTTATATACATCCATCCATGCACATGTATCTTAAATGTCTTAGAAGACAGAAATATCAAGTAAATACTGGTGTAGCTGTATGCTGGCATGAACCTGGTGATTAGGGACTCCTGGGTGGCTCAGCGGTTGAGCATTTGCCTTCAGCTCAGGGTGTGATCCCAGGGTCCTGGGATTGAGTCCAACATCGGGCCCCCCGCAGGGAGCCTGCTTCTCTCTCTGCTTATGTCTCTGCCTCTCTCTGTGTCTCTTATGAATAAATAAATAAATTTAAAAAAAAAAGAACCCGGTGATTAAATGCCTGTGACAAAGGTCTGGGATGCAGATTAGTGATGAGTGTGACCACACACCCACACACTCATGTGCGAGTGTATCAATGTTCCCCAGGAGCTGAGTCCATGGGAGGCATGAGAGGACAGGCAAGTTAGGGCGACTGTGTTTTCGAAGAGTTGCTGGTTGGTCTGCAAGCAGCTGACAAAAACCACCCCAGGACCTCATCACGGCTGGTGTAATTCACATCAAGGCTTTTGTGGAGCATGTTGGAGATGTTGGACATGGAGCCAGGTGCCGGGGAGACAGCAGTTAGTGCTTCTCATCCAAGCTATGATACGCAGAGGGACACATAACCAGGATACAGCATGGCGTCGCACTAGGTTTGTCTAATGCGAGGATCAGTTAGGAAAGTGCATCTTGTTTGTGTTTCCTGAGAGGTATTTATAAATCCATCTTTCTTGGAAAATTCATTCACTGCATATTCATTTATTTCTCTTCTGATGCAGAAATACATAAATAAACACAAATGTAATAAATAATTGTGTTTTAATTAATTGGAGCTGCTTGTTTTTCAATGTGAGCCTTCAAGAGAAGAATGGTTTTCATCAGAAGTGGGTCCTGAATAAAACAAGTGGGATTTGTATGACACATTCTAAGGTTCGAGGGATTGTACACTTTAGTTCATTTGTCTCTTACGACAGTTCTGTGAGGCAGGCCACAGCACCATCACCATCATATCCACACCACCATCACCATCATCACCGTCACCCCCCACCATCACCATCATTACCGTCATCCCCACCATCATCACCATCACCATCATCACTGTCATCCCTACCATCATCACCATCACCATCATCACCATCATCATTATCCCCACCACGATCACCATCATCCCCACCACCATCATCATTAATATCATCACCATCATGATCACCATCATTACCATGATCACCATCATCACCATCACCATCATCACCATCATCGTCATCCCCACCATCATCACTAATATCATCACCATCATGATCACTATCATCATCATCACCATCACTCTTACCACCAACATATCATCATTACCATCATTATCACCATTACCACCATCACCATAATCCCCCCCACCATTGCCATCATGATCATCACCATCACTATTACTTCCACCACTAATGTATCATCACCATCATCCCCACCGTTATCACCATCATCATCACCACCATCGCTGTTACCACTATCACTAATATCACCATCATCATTACCACCATCACCATCATCCCCACCATTATCACCATCATGATTATCACCATCACAGTTAGCACCACCATTATATCATCATCACCATCATTGTCACCATTGCCAACCCCATCCCCATCATCACTATCCTTATCCACATCCTCCCACTCATCATCATCATCCTCGTCTTCACCATCACCATCACCATCACCATCATCACCATCCTCATCCACATCCTCCTCCTCCTCATCATCATCCTTGTCATCACCATCACCATCATCTCCATCCTCATCCACATCCTCATCACCATCATCATCCTTGTCATCACCATCACCATCATCACCATCACCATCACCATCACCATCATCACCATCATCACCATCCTCATCCACATCCTCCTCCGCCTCATCATCATCCTTGTAATCACCATCACCATCATCACCATCACCATCATTTCCATCCTCATCCACATCCTCATAACCATCATCATCCTTGTCATCACCATAACCATCATCACCATCACCATCATCACCATCATCACCATCCTCATCCACATCCTCCTCATCCTCATCATCCTTGTCATCACCATCACCATCATCACCATCATCACCATCCTCATCCACATCCTCCTCCTCATCATCATCATCCTTGTCATCACCATCACCATCATCACCATCACCATCACCATCATCTCCATCCTCATCCACATCCTCATCACCATCATCATCCTTGTCATCACCATCACCATCACCTCATCACCATCATCATTGCCATGTTACAAGAGAGGAAACTAAACCTCACGGTAGTCCAGCCTCCCCCAGCATCACAGAACTAATCATCAATGGCCTCATCATTCATGCCCAGTATCTCCCAGTACAAAGCTTTTCCTTCTCTGCCTACTGGTGCTACAGCATGGCGGAAACCTTCCTTCAAAGACATACACAGCTGGCCCTTTCTTCCCTGCCCTGCTTCCCTTCCTCCAGTTTGCTTCCTGGAATGTGGGGACCACCATCCTGGACCATGAGGACAGGAGTCATAACTAGAGCTGGCTAATTGGGGAGGTGCAAGAAGCCTAGTTTCTGAGGAGCCTGACACGGAGCCAGCACACCAGCCCTGGACCATGTACTTCAGGGTTACCTTTACTTGGGAGAGAATCAAACTTAAGTCATTTCAAAGCACTATTGTTTTAGGGTTTCTGTGCCTGCCGAACCTAATCCCAGTGTAGCATTCAAGCTCCACGTACCCTGCAAACCACTTCCCTCATCCCCCAACCCTGCACACAGGTTAAACCCTCCATCTGAACTACTCCAAAGGCAGCTCAGCCATTTCCATAATCTGATTTGCTTTTAATCCACGTTGGAGAGGATAAAATCAGTGACCTTCAAGGACAGCCCTGAATGAAAACTGTCCTTTTGCACCAGCTGAAAATACTGGGGATAGGCATTTGTTTGGAAAGAGCTGGCTCATCATGAGGGATGTCTGAGAAAGCTATTAAAATGCATTTAGAAATCCAGTGTTGCTCTGAAATGCACATTTTCTATCTCTGGTCTGGGTCAGGCCAGCTAAGGATAGAGATGTTTGGCTTGTCGTATCCTTTACCCCTCATGCCATGCCGTCCCGTGATTGTTGCTGCTAAATGACTTATCAAGGCTTTCAGACCATCGTCCTGTAAAGCTCCCTGGGAAACGTAATGTCAACCCATCATCAGAGCCCACCTGGCGATGGAACATGCAGCTCAGAGCCCAACTGGGCATTACAGCATCTTACCCATGCCCTTCTGCCCCTGCATGGTCCTTGCAAGTGGCACAGCCAGTCCTCAGAAGGAGTTCAACATCTCGGTGTATTCCTGACACAATGAAACCCCAGTGGTTGCAGGCAGTGGGATGTGGGGCTTGTGTCTGAGGGACGGGGTTCTCGATCACCTGTAGGGTGTTCAACAAACGGCTCAGAATAAATCCCACGAGCTCTGAGAAAAGCGCCATGCTGATCCTGGATACATGAGACCCCTCCACAGTACAGTGTTTCCACACGAGATACCTGGGAAATCTGTGGGGTGAGCTCTGTCGTGGACGTGCCAAAGGACCAGGATGTGCATCTTTGAAAAGCATAAAGGGCCAGCCGTGGGCTGGTTTCCAACAATGCTGTGAGTAACATGGGCTCAGCGTTGACCAGAGAGAGATGCCTGGTTTTTTCACACCCAACATTTAAATGAGTCTTGCAAAGAGCAAGGGTTGAATCCAGTTCAAAGAAGATGGGACTGGGGGGAAGGATTTCAGAAGAGGCTACAGAAAACTCTAGAGAGCATAGTGCAACTGTTTGTACAGATAGGCTCATGAGAGTGTAACAGACGATGTCTGCATGTGTGTGTGCCTGTGTATAAGCGTATTGTGTGTCTGTGTGTGTGAACATGCATGTATGTCTGGGTACACATGTGTACATTTGTGTGTGAGCCGGTGTGCATGTGTATGCGGTGTCTGCATGTGTGTATGTGTGTGCATGTGTATATTGTGTCCATATCTGTATTATTGCATATGTATGTAGATTTCTGTGTGTACATATCCATGTGGTGTCTGCACACATATGATGCATGTGCATGTGTGTGCATATATGTGTGCATGTGTGTTTGTGCATGTGTATGTGTGTTTGTGCATGTGTGTATAGGCTGTGCATGTGTATGTATGTATGTGTCTCTGTACGTGTGTATGCATGTATGTGTGTCTGTGCATGTGTATCTGTATATGTGTGCATATATGTGTGTTTGTGCTTGTATGTGTATAGTTGTGTGCATGTGTATATATGTGTGTCAATGCACTGTGTCTGCATGTATGTGTGTTAGTTCATGTATGTGAATGCACTGCGTGTGTGTGCATGCACATGTTCATATGTGCACATGCATGTCATATGTGCACTGCATGTCTGTATGCATTGTGTGTGCATATGCATATTTGTATATTGTGTGTATGTGTGCATGTGTGTATGTGTGTTTGTGCATGCATGTATTTGTGTGTGTGTGCATGGGTATGGGTGCACATGCATGTGTGTGTTTTTCATACGTGTGCATGTGTGTGTGTGTGTGTGTGTGAAGGTGGAGAAGCAGAGTAGTCACGGCGCTTGCTGGCCAGCACTCCAGGGAGCCTAATACACACTCCACTTGTTAGAAAATGTATACGACTCATGAAACACCATTTTCAGGATAACCTCACTATGAAATTAATAGCGCCCACCACTCCGTCCTCGGCCTGCGCAAGTCCTGTCCCTCGCTGAGGCCCCTGGGTTTGCAGCAGTGCAGAGAACATAAGGATGTGCACGGGGGCGCCGGGGTGCCGTGCAAGACCCCGCAGGCCGGGAGCTAGACACTGGGGGCCCAGCTCTTGCTGTCCCAGAGGCTGGAAGTGCTCCATCAGGCGGTTGGCCACCGGCGTGTTGGCCCCAGGCTTGCGGACGGCCACTGCCTCGCTGCCTGGTAAATCCGTGTCATTTGCAGCCAGTACGTTTGTGGTGCTTTGTGAGGACGGCCACTGGAAACTCGTGGAGAGCCCGGGGGGTGGGGGGCTGAGGACGGGCGAGGATGGGGGCAGGGTGCCTGGCTCTGTAATGGAAATGAGCACTCGGAAGCTTCCATGAACCGGACAGACCAAAGCAAGTGCAGTCGGGGGGCGGGGGGAGACGTCTATTTGTTAATGTTTTCATTAGCTTGACTCTTCGATGTGGATTTGCCTAGAAGACTGTTCCATGAGGGCAGGACTGGTGTGTCGCCGCTCACCCTGGTATGTGCACCCCCGCCCTGCCTGGCACGAGCAGGGGCCCCACGCTGACACATCGGGGCACACGGAAACCCATGCCCGACCCGTGTGCTCACCCCATCGCCGCTAGCACAGCGCAACACAGAGCACGGACCGCGCTGCTTTGTGGCCGTATTTCCCGGGACGTCATAAGCTGCCTCCTCGGGAATTATGGTCTCATTTGGACGCGTGTCGAGACCCTTGATTCCCATAAAGCTGATGTTTCGGCCACGCTGATGAGCTTGCATGGAGCAGGTGGTTTAATTCCGCCTCCGCGGATGACACACTCAGGTGGAGGACTTCCCTCCTTTCATCCCGAGTGCAGGCTTCCCCCAACTGTCTCCTCTGGTCACCTTTGGCTCTCCTTCATCTACCCAGGTGGCCACTCGATAAATAATTACTGAATAGAGAGTGAACGCGTGCCAGAGCTGTGCCGGGTGGATTTCAAGGCGGCCAACAATGAACGCACGATGAGCCCATGCACTTTGGTTTTGGTGGTTGTTCTTTTTTGTTGTTGTTTTTTCCTTTTATTCCGGTTCCACATCTCAATCCTTGTGGGTTTCTGTGACATGAATGCAATTTCCACATCCGGCATTCAAATCTCTGCGGTCATGGAAGAGGCAGCTCAGCCAGGCCTTTCCAGAGCAAGAGCAAAACCACTGACCTTGGAGCTGGTCAGCCGTGCTTCTGAGCGCGAGGGCCGTCTGCCACCGTGTGCCCTTGTGCAAGTCATGCATCTCCTAGGAAACCTTGACGTGACTTTTTCTCTTGAAGATGTGAGCACCATGAGCTGAACTATGTCCTCCCTATATTCAAGTGTTGAAGCCTTATACCCCAGGACCGCAGAATGGAGCTGTGTTTGGAGGTGGGGTCTTTAAAGACGACTGATATAAAATGAGGTCAGACGGGTGGGCCCTGATCCCATAGGACTGAGGCCCTGATAAGAAGACGGGATGAGGACACAGATGTGCACAGAGGGATGACCACATGAGGAGAACACAGCATCTACACGCCCAGGAGAGAGGCCTCAGGGGGAACGAGCCTCAGCCTCCCCCCTCCCAGATCTGAGAATCCCAGCTTCCAGGACCATGATCATAAATGTCTACTATTTGAGCCAACCTGTTCTGTAGTGTTTTGTGACTACAGTAAATTATACTTGCGCTATGAGTGTGCATGCATATATCTATGTATATATTTCCTATGTACATGCTAAAATATATATATATAAAATGTAACCCAATTATATATATAAATAACATTTAAATATATAAATAATATATATATACAACTATCTGAATTATATTTATATAAAATAAATTCTACAGTAAGGTATGTATAGATACATAGATAGATACATAGATAGACACATAGATACAGAGATACATAGGTAGGTACGTAGATACAGAGATACCTGACTATATACACTATATATACAAAGTAGCCAAGAGTGCATGGATAAAATCATCAAGAAAAGCACATCACGGATGGAAATATAACTGCACCCTGGCACTTGTTATGCATCTGTCCACATCTGTCAAAATCCATCCACCTGTGCCCCTAAAAGGGTAGCTTTTCTTGAGCGTAAATGACACCTCAATAACCGTGGATCAGAAAAGAAGGAGCCTGATGGTCTTTATTCCTTCTATCCATTTGCACAACGACGTCAAGTGAGAACCACTAAAGATATGCCTAAGGAGTTCTTTTTTAAAAAATATTTTATTTATTTATTCATGAGAGAGACAGAGACATAGGCAGAGGGAGAAGCAGGCTCCCTGTGGGGAGCCCAATGGCAGACTCGATCCTGGGCCTCTGAGGTCACGCCCTGAGCCCAAGGCAGATGGTCGACCACTGAGCCACCCAGGGATCCCAGTTCTTTCATCTTTATACAGAAATGTTATGCTTGTAAGACAGTGTTGAAATTATTCTTGTTGTGGATTTTAGCCAAATGAGTATGCTCTTTGGAGATAGTGTGTGGGGTGTGGCGTCCCACGTGATCCTACCGACTGCCGTCCTCATGACAGTTACAGAGTACATGAAAGATGGGCATGAAGGCACCACTTTGTCTTCCTTCATTTGTTCCCCCCCCCCACGTGCATATTAAACAAACTAACCTTAGATGACAACGCCAGAGAGCTGGCGGTCCCTAGGGACGATTAAAACCACATTCCTCTCATCTGGCATCACGTGTGGGTGAATGTTGTCCCAAAGTGCTGTGAAACACACATGGGATGGCGTTCAACACACCTGCTCCTCTGCAGAAGGCTGGGACTACCTGGCTCTCCCTGGCACCATGAGAAACGCCCATACGGTTGATGAGGTCTTCCACGGGGACGCAGAGCTGTCCCCGTGGGAGTGATGACTTTATCCATCCCCGGGAACAGATGGGACACGCAGCGTGCCAAGATGCCGGGATCATGCAACACTGCGCTCAGACACCAGCTCGTCTCCCTCAAGCCTGAGGATGGTGCATCCACTTCTATCTTTGGAAATTCTTGATGTTGGGCACACAATAAATGGCACAGTGGTGGATTATAACCCAGAGCGTAGAATGAGTAACCACGCGTCCGTAGTGATGTAGGTTATTGGTTGAATGAATAAACACATAGCGGAGAAGAGGCATATCTCCCATGGAAATGGATTCTAAATAATTTACCTAAAGAGCCAGTCCTCAGGGAGCCCACACAGGCTGGGCAAGGTGACTTCCTTCCAGAAAATAACCTTACAGACGTACCTCAATCAGTTGATCAATGCCAGGAGTGATGAGTCAGGTTGATGGTAGCACCTACATACCAGGAGACGTGAAGGGCACTTCATCTCCATAATTTCCTACCCAAGAACCTATAAGGCCAGTCAATCCAGGAGGAAAGCATCACAACAACCCCAATGGAGGGCCATCTTATAAAATCCCCGACCAGCACTCCTCTCCAGAGGGAGCATCAGGAGCTACCGAGGAGGGTGGTCTCTGATGTTGGGTATGTGTGTCAGGAAACGGGCCTCCAGGGTTGGGTGTCTACAGCTTGTAGTTTTATGGGTTGGCTCCATGGGTGGCCCTTGTCGTGGCTTCTTGTCAGGAACATTCGGGCTTACAGCTGTGAGCGTCCCCCGAGCGTGCCTGAAACGGTGAGTGTGGGCTTACCTGCCAGCATGGTCGCGGTCCTCCTGGTAGTCCATCAGCTCCCTGCCTCGATGTCCACCTGCAGTGGGTTTGCCCGCACTCCAAGTCCAGGGAGACACAAGCATGACAAGGACTCTGTCCCCAAAGCCCCGCCTGGGAAAGTGGTCATGATGGTGAGTCTGCAGGGCACACGCTTGTCGATCTGCATCCACGGGGACCCGTGTAGAAATTCAGGTGTCCTCTCGTTGGTTCACCAAGGATTTTCCGGGCAGCTCCCACAGCGCAAGCGTTAACTTTGATGCCCGCAATGCAACCACGAGTGCAAACATCCATCTCACGGCCAGGAAGTTACGGGAAGCAACCAGTCCGCACAGACTCTAAAATCGAATTGGCCAGTGGGCGAAATAGAAGAGAAGGGGTCAGACGTGTAGACACGTGGAGGGGATATCTCCCAGGCTCAGGAGACCGAAATGCTTTGCATTTTCACAATTAGAACCGGACTGTTTTTGATGCTTCTGCGCACACACCTGAGCTGGATTTAAGGCATTCTGGAAGCTCTGATTTTAAGGGACATCTAAGTGTTGCTGCTGTAATTTTATCCCACTTTTCAAAGTGTATGGTGGCCGCTGGGTGTCCTCCCAATGAGCCACATGCAGAGGAAGCCCCACCACTGTGTTGTGAGGGTCACGTGCAGATGCCAGGCTGAGCACACACTGCAAGTGCTGGACATCACAGGCAGGCTTGAATCACGTCTACACAGCGTGCCTCTGCAATCGCACCTCCCTGGATCTGCATGGAAATCGAGGCCCCTGCAAATCCCGGCCGGGATCCTCGCGATGTCCCTGACTTTCATATCCCTCTCTCTGTTTGTAAGGTCACAATGCAGCTGAGCTAATTTGCACCTAGTTATCTAGAACTGGGCTGAACAGCCTTCCCCGGGATGCATCTGTTCCTTGGAAATGCTGGAATCCAGAGCAACGCTGCTCTGACAGTGCACATGGCCCCCGCTGCACTGCCAGCACTTCCTGCAGACTCATTTCTCGGGCTCCGTCTCTAGTTTGTGTCTCTTCCTGCAAATCTGAACAACTCCCACTGCCCTAGAAAGAGCAGGCCATGCACGGTAGGTTGCCTATTGCAATAACCATGATCAGAAATACCCTCTCAAAGATTTGCACAGAGGAAAACAGCCCCACTGGAAATCTGCTTGCAAGTATTTCTCCATTTCCCATGAACCTCAGAGTACAAGTGTCGGGGAGCCTGTGGAGAAATGACAAACCTGCGCACGGTTGTTGGGAGTGTAAATCGGTACAGCTACTGCATATGATGGTGTAAGGGTTCATGCAAAAATTACAGACAGAGCTGCCACTCAATCAAGCAATTCTACATCTAGGTCTTTACCCAAAGGGATGGAAGGCAGGATCTTGAAGCGACAGTTGCACAGCCGTGTTTATAGAGCATTAGCAACATTATCCATAGTAGCCAAGTGGTGGAAGCAAGACAGGTATCCATGGATGGATAGATGGGTGAATGGATGGATGGATGCATGGCTGTGTGGATGGGTGTATGGATGGATCAATAGGTGGATGATTGAATGGGTGGTTGGATGAGTGGATGGATGTATGGATGGATGGGTGGATGGATGAATGGATGGATGCATGGATGGACAAGCTGATGGATGGACAGATACCTAAATATGTAGATGCATAGACAGATGACTGATACATAAATGATACATGAATACATAGATACATAGATGATGGTTGGATGGGTTGATGGATGGGTGATTGGATGAGTAGATGGGTGGATGGATGGGCAGATAGGTAGTTATGATGGATGGATGGATGGATGGATGGATGAATGGATGGATGGACAGATGGATAGGCACACAGAATGTGAGATTTTGATACAACGGAACATTAATCAACCATAAAAACAGGAGGGAATTCTGACACCTGCTACAGCGTGGATCAGCCTTGAGGACATGATGCTTAGTCAAAGAAGCCAGACACAAAAGGCCATATATTGTATCACCCCATTTATATGGAATACCCAAGTTTGGGAAAATGCATAGGGTCAGAAAGGACCATGGTGGGCACTAGGGGCTGGGGAAGGGGGAATGGGGACTTAGTGTTTCATGGAGGGAGAGAGACCAGCAGACTCCCCACTGAGCAGGGAGCCTGATGCAGGACTTGATCCCAGGACCCAGGGATCATGACCTGAGTTGAAGGCAGACGTTTAACCTACTGAATCACCTGGGTACCCCAATAATTTTTTTTTAATTTCAAGCCTGCATCCAGGCATTCCTCATTGCTCCACTACAACCAGGGAAGCTGGCATGATTGCTTCCACGTCAATCAGTAACAGAAGGGACACAGACGTGAAGGAGGGATGTGAATGCCCAGTAACTAAAAGGAAGACAGAGGCACCCACATCCGCGCTCGCCAGCAGTTTGCGGACCTTGGCTTTGCTTCCCGTTGTGAGCACCTACTGGCTCCAGTGTCCTCCATGTGCTAACAATCCATGATGACTGTCACCAATCATCAAGATCTTTAGAAAAGAACATGCACGTGTGCATTCCTCCTCTGGCTTTCCCTCCCCAGGGTCAGGGGTTGCTGAAAGCACCATGTGCTTTGTATCAGGCTCTTTCTCCACACAGAGTGGCTCCCCCCGGGGCGGGGGGTGAGAACAGCAGGGCACGTCTAAGATTTAAGGAGCCCATTATAAGGAATGTTTGCTGCTATAAATTAGCATAAACATAAGGCATCCAGCGTGTGTATTTAGTATCCTCCCCTCTTTGGGGATGGGACTGTCCCAGGACTAAGGTCCAGGTTCCTTCTGGGGCTCCAGGGGACAATCCATTCCTTGCCTTTTTTAGCCTCGAGAGACCACACACCATCCTTGGCTGGGGGAATCTTCTTCTGCCTGCAAGGCTAGCAGTGGGTGGTCCAGTTCATCACACATGACATCACCCTGACCTTCCTCCTGCCCCCCTCATCTGCTTAGAAGGACCCGTGGGATCCCATTGAGTCCATCTGGATCATTCAGGACCATCTCCATCTCAACTCAGTGGGCACCTGGGTGGCTCAGTGGTTGAGCATCCACCTTTGACTCAGGGCGTGATTCCAGGGTCCTGAGATGGAGTCCTGCCTCGAGCTCCCTGCATGGAGCCTGCTTCTCCTTGTTCCTGTGTCTCTGCCTCTCTTTCTGTGTCTCTCATGAATAAATAAATAAATTTAAAAAAAAAGTCAAGTCAGTATCAATTCTCATTCCCTCGCAAACGTAATTCCCTTTGGACATGTAAGATAACACACTCACGGGTCCTGGGATTAGGCACCTTTGAGGATCCTGATTCTGCCCACTAAGGGACAGAGATGGGACCTAGACCCAAGGCGATTGACGTCATTCATTTCCTAACTCATTAATTTCCCACTGAAACTTTCTGTAAACTCTCACGATTCCCACCAGGCTCTTGAAACAATGTAACAAGGCTTTCACAGAAAGCTGATTTTTCTTAAGAAAACCCAGAGCCATGACCACCGCACGAAAGATGTGAAAACACTTGTCCCCTGAAACGCTCATTCAGACAGAAAGCTGCTCCACTGAAGATAAATCATGTGCACGGAGGAAATAAAACCCAGATGACTGCTTTCCTCCGGCATGTTTGCTCACGCCATGGCAGGCCCAGATGCATCCCTCGGGCTGCGATTGTCAGGCTGCAGAGCCCCGTGACTCAGTTTTTCTAAAGAGCCAGGATGGCTTGGAGTGTCCTGACACACGAGAGAGTAAATGTTCCCGGGAAAATGAGATCACCTCTCCTGCTCCCTAACAGAGCTTGATGGCAGACACATTCTCTCATTTCATTTTGCGTGTGTTTGTTGGAAATATAAACATTTAATTTTTTCCTGGTTTACTGACATATAATTGGCATACAACATTGGGTGGGCTTAAGGACTTACACAATATTGATGTCAGTTATGTGAAGACACGTATCTTGTTGCACGTCATGTGTGTCAGATTATAATGACAATGTTGCGTTGACACATAACATGGTTCTGACACCTCACATTTTCTTATATATCATGTTGGGTGTAGATTATGGAAATCACACCTTGTGACATATAACATAGGTTGTTATATACCAGTTACGAGGTCACGTTATATGTGAATCATCATGACAGTGATGTCATGACCCACAATGTTGTACGCCATGTTCCATGTCAATTATATGCATGTCACGTCACAGCAAGATGACTTGATACCCACACATGCTGTGAAATGACCTAGCATGATGGGTTGGGTTATTAACACCTCCATCCCTCACCTAATCACCATTTCTGTTTTGTGATGGGGACATCTAAGGTCTGCTCTCTTCGCAAGTCTGAAGCCTACAACATAGTCTGATTCAAGATGGCACACAGCACACAACAGAGTGGGAGTCTCGCCGTTGCCTCTTCACCTGTAGGTACTCATGCACTTTGGCACGTTCTGGGCTCATCAACCAAGGCCCTGAGAGTTTTTAATCCAAACACATTACATCAGGAAGGGCTACGGAGGCTCTGCCCGGGGACAGGCTGACAGGTGTCACTGGGAAAGTGACTGACCCCATGAATGTTCTTGGATGATGTCCATGTTGGGAAGTAAGGTGTTTGTGTCAAGCAATTATTTTAATTGTTTGCTATAATTCAATGCCATTTCATTGGTGTGGATGGTTGCCCATATCTGAACACAGTGAGACATAGCAAAGCTCTTTATCTGGAAAGAAAGAAAGGGACGGAGATAAGGAAGGAAGGACACCATTCTGTCCTAAATCACAGATACTTTCTGCACCAGCTGTGGAAGTTCTTGTGCCACAAAGAGAGGAAAATGAACCCGAATAAAGGACAGGACCCACAAAGCCACACAGAGCTTAAGGAAGAAGCAACACCTACATGCAAATCTCAATGAGAGTATTATATGTTGGCTACTTGGATTAACACAAAAAATAAAGAAATAAATGACAGTCAATTCCTACAAAGTAGTGCATCAACAGTAAACCCTAGAGAGTAGAAGGATGATGTACAGATTTCAAGCCAGAATGGGAGAAAACCAGAACAAAGTCCTCAAATAGTCTAACAGAATTAAAAGAAAGATTAAAATAAATAGAAATAATACAAGAAACGGAAAAAAATACCACTGTCAATATATCAGACCTACTAGAAATTCATCTTAATCAGTTAATTAAAGAAAAAAGGTCAAATTAAATGTGGCTCTGACTCCGTAGGTGTATTTTTAATCTGACTAAATTCTGTTTATGTAATAATCCAAATTACACAAAATGGTTAAAAACGAAAGGTTAAATAAATAGAAATATCAAGCAAGGGCAGATCTCAATCCTGCTAGCAAAGCACCATTAATTCACAACACAGTCAAGACAGAGAAGAATTCTACCTTGAAGAAAATAAAACTTCACAGAAGTGATGTAACACATTCACACTTGGGTGCGTGCAGATCCGTGAAACGGAAACGTGTAAAACATGACAGGGTAGCAAAAAGCAACATGGCGACATTTATCAACATGTTTAGAGGACAAATAATTTATTTTTTTAAGATTTTATTTATTCATGAGAGACACAAAGAGAGAGGCAGAAACACAGGCAGAGGGAGAAACAGGCTCCATGCAGGGAGCCCGGTTCAGGACTTGAACCCAGGACCCGGGGTCACGCCCTGAGCCAAAGGCAGATGCTCAACCTCTGAGCCATCCAGGGGCCCCAAGGACAAATATTTTATAGGAAAAAAAATTCGGGTTGCAGACAGTCATTCTGTACAACAATTGATGTACAAGCACACATTGTCATCACAAATATCTATAAATGATTTTATAAGCAAATATATAATTGCAAATATATTTATTTTTGTGTGCATGTGATATATATGCATACATCACACATACACAAATATTTTTAAAATAATATTGTTCGGTTATATATATTTAAAGTTATTTCTATATATGTGCACAGGATCTATATCACATGTACACAAATTATAAAATGTGTCTATATATGGTTTGGATACGTATTTAAAATATATATTTAAAATTGAATGTGTATTTAAAATTAAAACATGTTACCTATTTATAGTACATGTACACAAATATATATAAAATGTGTGTATATATAAAGGGTTTCAACATATATCTCCAATATTACTTAGACGTACACACAGTATCTTTATATCATGTACATTAATATACATGAAACATATATATAGTTTGTATATATATGTTGAAAATTATATATATACACATTATCTATTTATAGAACCTGTACACAAATATATATAAAATATATATATTTATATGGTTTGGATACATATATAATTAAATATACATTCTAGCTATATCACATGTACACAAATGTACATATAATGTATATATGGTTTAGATATATATTTAAAATAATATATATACATGTTATCTATTTTTAGAACTTGTACACAAGGATATATAAAATGTATATATATATGGGGTTGGGATATATATATCTAAAATTATCCATATACAAAAAAATAAATAAAATAAATTTATTTATATATACACACAATATATCACATGTGCAATAATATATATAAAAAGAATATATATAGTTTGGATATGTATATCTAAAATTAAATATATATACATTCTCCATTATACATTTACATAAATATATAAAATATGTATATATATTGGGTGCCTGGCTGGCTCAGTTGGTGGAATATGTGATTCTTGATCTCAGGGTCATGAGTTTGAGCCCCACACTGAGTGTAGAGATTACTTAAAACTAAATTCTACTCCTGAAACCAATATTATGCTATGTTATCTAACTGAATTCAAATAAAAAATGTTTAAATGATCAGTAACTGTGTACTATAAAAGAAAAAAACTTTAAAAAATAAAACTAAAGGGGCTCAGTGGTGGAGCATCTGCCTTCAGCTCAGAGTGTGACCCCAGGGTCCTGGGATCAAGTCCTGCATCGGGCTCCCTTCTCTGTGGGGAGCCTGCTTCTCCCTCTGCCTGTGTCTCTGCCTCTCTCTGTGTGTCTCTCATGAATAAATAAATAAAATCTTTAATAAATAAATAAACCTAAAAATAAAATTCTTGGGGTACATGGCTGGCTCATTCGGTGGAATATATGACTCTTGATCTCAAGGTTGTGAATTCAAGTCCTGTGTTAGGTGTAGAGGTTACCTAACAATAAAATCTTTCAAAATAAATAAATGAATAAATAAAAATGAAATAAAATGTGTATATAGTTTTGACATTCTTTCTATATCCACTATTACCTATCTATTGCACATGTATATAAATATTTTAAAAGTATGTGTTTATATATATATAAATAGTATGTATATATTAACATGTATATATAAT
Organism: Urocyon cinereoargenteus; assembly: GCA_032313775.1. Lineage (NCBI taxonomy): Eukaryota > Metazoa > Chordata > Mammalia > Carnivora > Canidae > Urocyon > Urocyon cinereoargenteus. The sequence goes on from CM063496.1 coordinate 118,111,891, forward strand.
ATACATATATATGCGTGTATATATACATATACATACTTTAGATATGTATATACACCAGATAGTATATATATGCATCTCACATGTACACGAATATATATAAAAGTATTTACAGTTTGGATAAATATTTAAAATTATGTTTCTGTAGATACACAGAGTATATGTCCATAAATACACATATACACACATCTGGTTTGTACTCACACACAACATTCCTAGCAGATCGTGAAGCCCGGGGGACAGAGAGAACAAAGGCTTTATGTCGCACACTATTACCTTTTTGAAGAGTGAATAGGTTCAGAAATGACTTGCATAAGTAGAAGAGTAAAAAGAAAGAACAGAGTAAAAGTCAGGAGAATCCTTGTAATAATAACTATGAAGAACCCGCCAACAACCCAATCATGGAAAGACACAAGTGCAGAGTAATGAGAAATAAACCAAGTCATGGAATGGAATGGCTTTTCTAAGAGAAATACCGGACTAGTCTAGCAAAAAAAGGAATGTTTTAAGCATCACTTTGTTGGGATTTCGGTAACGGCTTTGACACAGGTTATAAAATACAGATGCAGGGCGCCTGGGTGACTCTGTCGGGGAAGCGTCTGGCTTCGGCTTGGGTCGTGATCTCAGGATCCTGGGCATGATGTCCAGCTCCCTGTTCAGCAGAGAGTCTGCATCTCCCTCTCCCTCTCCTCTCACCTCTGGGCGTGTACTCTCTCTTTGTAATAAAATCTTTAAAAAATAATAAATTTAATTTAAAAAAAAATAAAATAATATAGATGGAAAATAAGTTCAGGTTCACTGCTGAATGCATAGAAGGGCAATTGTACCCCTAACCGAAAAGCAGGCAGCATAGTAACAGTAAGAGACGGGGTCTGGAGACACGCAGGTGTACGTGGTCATGTTATATTGTTAATTCACATGCTATGGGCAAAAATGTGATGCTCCAAAATTCCTGTGTTGGGGCCCTAATCCCAGGACCTCAGAATGTCCTTGTATTTGGACATAGGGTCTTTAAAGGGGTAATTAAAAGCCACGAGGGGGGCCTGTGATCCCAGAGGCCTGGCATCCTAGAAGAAGAGATGAGGACACAGACATGCCCAGAAGGACAAGCACGTGAGGACGCAGAGAGAACACCGCATCTACACCTGCCCAGGCGAGAGGTGGTGGGAGGAACCAGCTTCAACTCCTCCTGGATCTCAGACTCCCCGTCTCCAAGACCACAAAATGGTGGTGCTTTATTACGTCAGCCCGAGTCAACTGGTACGTCATGGTTCTACAAGGAAACGGTTTCATAGATTACAGCAATCGGTTTGCCAGCCGGTCCCATTTAGCAATTTGTGGGATATACCAGTAAATTCCAGCGTATGGCCAGTCAATATCGGAATGACACTGAAGATTGAAAAAAAATGAATTCTGAAAAAAAAAAAGAAAGAAAAATTGAATTCTGTGACAAAGAAGTTGAATGCATCCTCAGACACACTATATTTGCACACGTATCCACACACACACACACACACCCGGCCCCGCAAGCAATTCTAAGGGAAGGTCACATTTTTGTGAGATGTATTTGAGTTGAAATGCGTTTATATCCGTTGGCCCCAAAATGTCAGTACAAATATTCACGGCTTTCAGTATTGCTAACCAAACACCACACAGCAAACCAAGTGGGTAATGGTGAAGCTAAGCCAGCCGCGATCTATAACCAGAAGGTGAGAGGAACCGCAATGGCCCTCGGAACCGACTGTATACAATACCCGTGATGCCCTGGTAACAAAGCCACCGTCCCAAAATCGTGGAAATTTCAGTGACCTGCTGCCCAAGCGCATCGCCCGCTCCTCTTTGCCACCCTACTGGTAAGGAAAGGGATGAATCAAAATCTTTGAGTCAGACTCTCGGAAGATGCTCATTTAGGTTTTGTGTATTTTCCAAACAGATTCGTGGCAAACGGCCTTTGTTCCTGATTAAAACCCAGAGCCTGAGGGGCCGCCATTATTTTCCTGTATGAATCGGAGGTGGGGCTACATTCTCACATGATCCCGGGATCCAAGGATCGGCCTCCCTCCCAAACCGCTGGCTGTTTTACAAAGTCTCAAAATACCTCCGCACCACCCATCCCCCACCGCCCTTCTAAAAACTCAAAACGATGCATGCACGCCCACAGGGACAGAGTTTGCACCCAATTTTTGAGTTTTTTGAGATCTTCTGAGATTTTTTTCAGTCCTTGGGCTCAATATTGCAGAATGAAATCGTGTATTTTTTTTTTCATGTATGTCTTTCTGGAACTGGGAGCTCTCCCAGTGCACAGCTGAGATCCAACATTGTGGCAAGACAAGCAGGCATCATCCACAGATACTTTGTAACCTGGAAGGACCAAAAAGCAACTTGATCCCTGGAGGTGCAAAGCCCGGGGTAATACTTCCAAGCAGATCTCCGTCAGTATCAGCGACGCCAAGGGACGGGCCAGCCCCAGAAACGAGATGCTTATGCTTTCCCGCAGAGCTCGCATGACGAGGAACAGGGGTTTGGAATGCAAGCGACAAGCTCTGTGTGATGGATTCTGATGACTTTTTTCCTTCCTAATTTCTTCTTACCAGTTGCATGTGTCAGAGAACAAGACGTTAAAACGCGATCATAATAAAGTCTTAGGTGCTGTAGTTTAGCTCACTTCATGCATATCCTAGTATCTACTGGGTGCCTCGTTCCCTTCTGAACGTTGCAATCCTGCCATGACGTTTGTTGGCAAAAAGAGATGCCACCCAGGAGCCCTTCACGCTAGATTTCTGCACTGACACGCTCTTCTCTGTCTGCAAGGCCAACCTGCACACCAATGAAAAAGATTTTGAGGATGGAAGTGACCTGAACAGAAAGAAGGAGCAGACAACCCCGACCTCGATGCTTTCACGCAACGCAACACAAACCCAAAAAGAAAACAGAGAAATCTCAGACCGAATCGGCGGGAAACGATGGTGCTGACCTGGGAATCAAAGGGCAATTCGGGGGATAAATGGCAACAGGAAAAGCCACGGATCCAGTGGAGACTCCAGGTGGCTATTGAAGAAAGAAGGAAAAAAGAAACAAACATGGTGGGCAGGCTGGGAGAGCTCACCTGCAGGATCCCTCCTCTCTGGGAGCACTGGGCGGAGAGGCTGATGCATCCGGAGTGTGAGGACAGAAATACAGAAGTACGGCATCTGGAAGCATCGTGCTTACCCGGGCTAGTGAGCATGCATCCCATCGGTGCCCTCGTGCACCACCCTGCAGGGTGTGGATGGTGCACCAACCTTGCCTTCCAGGGGGCTCACGATATAGGAGCCACATAGACACGGTAAACAGAGTCATAGTCACACTGAATGCACCTTGCACAGGTGCATACAGTGGACAACCACCTGCTAGTCATTCGCTGGAGCCCATGGCCAACAGGCGGAGGAGAGTCTGATCAAGAATTTATGTCATGGGGATCCCTGGGTGGCACAGCGGTTTGGTGCCTGCCTTTGGCCTAGGGCGTGATCCTGGAGACCCGGGATCGAATCCCACGTCGGGCTCCCAGTGCATGGAGCCTGCTTCTCCCTCTGCCTGTGTCTCTGCCCCTCTCTCTCTGTGTGACTATCATAAATAAATAAATAAAAAATTAAAAAAAAAAAGAAAAGAATTTATGTCATGGAGGAGAAAGGTAGTTAGTACCTCCCTTCCACCCTTGCTCACCGGTCAACCAGAGTGGTTTTCTTTTCTTTTTTTTTTTCTTTGTTCTTCTTTCTTTTTTTTTTTAATTCAAATTCAATCTGCCAACATAGAGTGTATTATTGGTTTCAGAGGTAGAGTTCAATAATTCATCAGTTGCATGTAACATTCAGTGCTCATCTCATCACGTGTCGTCCTTCATGCCCGTCACCACTTACCCCATCTCCCTAACCCACCTCCTGTCCAGCAACCCTACGTTTGTTTCCCAGGGTTAAGAGTCTGTCGTGGTTTGTCTCCCTCTCTGATTTTTCCCCACTCAGTTTCCCCTGCTGCCCTTATGGTCCCTTGTCCTATTTCTTTTATTCCTCATATGAGTGAAACCATATGAATGGTTTTCCAACGGGGAAGCCAATGGGGCAGATGGGACCCATCAGCTGGGAAATGTGTCACATGCACAGAATATTAATCCAAGCTACTCCATCAGAAACAGACATTTCTTTTTCAAGTTTTTATTTAAATTCTAGTGAGTTAACATATATGGTAAAATTGGTTTCAGGTGTAGAACCTAGCAAGGCATCATTTTCATACAACACACAGTGCTCATCACAACAAGCGCCATCCTCAATACCCGCCACCCACCCAGCCCATCCCTTGTGCATTTTCTTTAATTAATCTATTTCCAAAACAGCAGAAGTGGCCAACCGACTGAGCTAAAAAGTCATGGACTCCCCTCGAATCGAGATGTCGGAACACATGTGATTCTAGTGATGAGACAGTGTATGTTAATATCCAGATGGTCCCTCGCATGAATTCCCCACATCGCTTGGCCAATTGTCCAATCACTTAGGAATCCGTCCCCATTTATTCCACAGCTTTGTAACCAAGTCCATGCGGGACAGCAGCCTGGACGTGCATGAAAGGACGGGGCAGGCTGGGCCCACGTCACATGCAGTTTAGTCAAGAATTGGGGTGTGGCTGCCATGGGGTCTTCAGGCTCTTTCTTATTCCCCAGGCGACCCTATTTGAACCACGGAGGGTGAATGCCTCTGTTTCCCCCAACAGGCTGAGCGGGATGCAGGGTGGCCGTGCGGGAATGTGCGTGGAAATCCCAGCTCTGCATAAGAACCTTGACACATTCTTGGCCTCACATCCCACTGATGACCATGGAGCTTGTGCAACCACATGGTGCAAAGTCGTGCCGCTGTCTTGTCATCTTCTGATCTCTCTCTGTCCAGCCACGTGGGCAGGCTCAGGGTGTGCATACTGGTGGCCATGCATCATCCTCGGGCGACTCAGCAGCCACAAGGTCATCTCCTGTCATCACAGCTGATGCACCACATGATGCACACATGAGCTGTGAGCTCTACTCATTGCAAGGTTGGGCCTGTGTCTTGGGCGCTGTGCACATGGAGGGACACTGGGCCCTTAAAATCTTTCTGGCATGAATGGGACCATGGCCGGGAGACTCTCATCAACCCAGACAGGTGATGGCAAAATGACAAACACTCCCTGTGCAGAATTGGAGCACTGTTGTCCCTGCATGGCTCAGTGGGGCCGCCATGAGACCTGGTCACAAGTCCCGCATGCCCGACGTCTACGTGGGTCCCACTGTTTGAGGCATTCACACCCGTTTGCATTGGAGGTGGCACAAAAGCAGGTGCAGGAAACACACGTTGGTGAAAGAGAGCTGAGAATCTGGGCATAAACCCCCCACCCCATAAGGCTCCAGCGAGGAGCTGGACGAAGCAGTGAAGGGGCGATTGCATGGCATTCCTCCATGGAAATGGGGCCGCTGTGGCCAGGCTGCCCTGTAGCCAGCAGCACCTGAGCTCATGGCACCTGCTACCTCAGTGCCCTGGGGTGGCCAGCACGGATGACCCTGAGCTGCCCGGGTGGCTCAGAATGATGTAACTGTGCTCTCTATCAGCTTTGGAGCCTGGAATCCCAAACATGAGGTGTGGGCAGGGCTGGCCCCTCCTGCAGGCTCTGAGGGCGAATCTCTGCCACGCTTGTGTCCCAGCTTCCGGGGGGCTGCTGGTGCTCCTTTGCGTTCCCTGGCCTGTGCACACCTCACTTCCACCTCTGCCTCTACCTCCTCCAACCTTCCCCATTCATTACACTTGGAGCCCAGAGACTTCACAATCAGATCCTGCTTTCCAGCAATACCCCGGGGCTCTGATTTCTCGTTTTTTCAAGGCTCCAACATTGTGCAGAAAAGCTCATGGTGAGCACACAAGTCGGTGACCTTCCTGTGGTTCAGAATTCAGGTTGGGAGCCACCACATACACCTGGATCTCTCCCCTTGCTCGGTTGCAACAGCAGAGAGCCTCCTTTCTGATGCTATCTCGTTTTGAAGGGTAAGTGCTCCATGTTACGGGAACGACCCGCCGGCTGGCCAGTCGGTGCTCACACTGCAGAGAAGACACAGCGATGCTGGACCACATCAATCCCAGCAGGGACCACATCTTGAGTGTGCCGCTGCCCCCGCCGACACCCAGAGCACACACCTGCATGTGGAAGTCCGTGCATCAGGTGAAGAGATACGCCCACACGGCATGGACCTATATATTCTTTTTATTGATATTTTTTTCCCATTTACATTCAACGAATCGACATCTGTGTACGGCATGAATTTTAAAGAGGAGAATGGGAACACTGGTACCTTGCAGGTAACATCCGTGCAAGCCAACTCTGAGATAGTCTAATTGGTTCTGGGGCCATTTGCCAACCAATGGTGGGTGGTTCCGATTTCCCCTAAAGCAGCCTCCGGCTTGTCAGGACTTCCAAGGGCAGAAGGAGGGCTTGTGGGGATTTCTAATGAGGCAAAAGCCCTTCTATTTTGGATGCACAACAGATGCCCAAGCCCATCAGCCCTAGGGGGGAGTGGAGGGCAAAGGGTTCTAAGCTGCTTTTTGGTTTTTGTTTGAGTTTGTGTTTGTTTTTGTTTTTATTTTATTTTATTTTATTTAAATTCAATTTGCCCACATATAGTAAAGGGCTTTAAAAGCCCTTGCTGAAGGGGCTCCCAGGTGGCTCATTTGTTGAGCGTATGCCTTTGGCTCAGGGAGTGACCCCGGGGTCCCGGGATCTAGTCCCACCTCGGGGTCCCTGTAGGGAGCCTGCTACTCCCTCTGCCTGTGTCTCTGCCTCTCTCTGTGTGTCTCTTAGGAATAAATAAAAATAAAATCTTTTTTTAAAAAAAAGTCCATGCCTAAATAAGCATTTCTCCAGTGGCAGATGCTGTGGAGCATCTTCTGTGCTTGTTTGCTGCTTAGAGATCTACTTCGGGGCAATGTCTCCTCATATCTTCTACCCATCTTTTTAAAAAACTGGGATTATTTATTGCTGTCTTATGGACACAAGAGCTCTTTATATATTCTAGATGCATGTCCTGGATCATATACATTCTTCCAAGAAAAAAAAAAATGCTTGACCATGTTGCCTGGGGAAATTTTTTTAAAATTTGTTTTGTTCTGTTTTTAACCTTCCGGGAATGTTGACATGACAAAACAGGAAGGAGAGACGTGAAACTACTTTGAAGGGAAAGTGAAAAATCCCTTGGTGCGAGGGGCAAAGCGATACGAGATGAAGATAATTTGTCCTCAGATCCTGAATCTCCTTTGGCTATTCCTGCCATTCACAAATTTCCACGGGTTTGTATTTTTGAGTGCATGCTCCACGTAACCTGATTTTTTATTGCTGCAAACAGAAATCGACGCTGACTGTCTCAGTAAAATATTTTGGATACGGACATTTAAAAAATCATTGTTTCTTTTTTATTGCTTCTTGAGGCATTCAATCTGCATTTCCAAGCCTTTTGAAAGTCCTCTTGAATCTGCCAAAAGCATGTTAGGTCCATAAAATCTATTCATTGCATCCCTAGGCTCATCATCAAAGAGAAGGCTCCTGCCCCTGATCAATATTTTTCTATTATGATAGATATTCAAGCATCAGATGTGTCATTTTCAAAACGTTTGCTCGGGGCAGGGACTGTGCCCGACGAGCTCGTTGACCCCCTTACAGACTGAGGGCCACCCGTGTTCCTGGTGCATGTATGGGTTCAGTCGGCACAATGGGTTTCCAGGGACTCTTGGATAATCATGGAAGTTTCCGGTGCACCTGCCCTGGAAGATGTGTCTGAGGAGCCGTCCTGGGGCATTACCCATCGGGGAAACCCACCAGGCAGACCGCATTTTGTCTTGACCGGGTTATGCACAGTCAACCGGTGAATTGGCCAACCTGGTATCCAACTGGAACCAATCATGATAACCAGGGACTGAATGACAGGCTCAGGTGGCTGATACCCTGGCGGGAGCTGCTACAAGTAAATCATATGGGAGAATTTTTAAATACCTGCTACCATGTGTGTAGATATTTCTCCCATGGTGCTTGGCAGCGCCAGATCTACGCACGGCAATGCCTTTGGGATGATCTGCTTGTCTTTGGGCAGAAAAGCCACACCGGTGTGGGCACTTTGCCACTCATCTCTTCCCTCCCATGAGGAAGTCCGCTTTCTGGCACCGAGAATGTGATGGATCCTTTGGACTTTGGCTCTTCCAAAATTTGCCCCCTCCCTCCCTTGCAAAGGATTCTCACCACCACCTCTAAACCACCACCCTCTCCAAAGGCAGAAAGTCAACTTCCAATCCTAAAAGAGCTCGCTCATTCTTTCTTTCTTTCTTCTTTCTTTCTCTTTCTTTTTTTCTTCTTTCTTGCCTTTACTTAAGATGAGCACTATTGAGTTGGGAACGTGTCATGTCATGTTGCTGTAGATTTCCAAGACACTGTATTCTTCCTAAATATTCCACTTATAGCTGCTCCTTGCCGGGGGTAGTAGGATGTCAAACGGAAAATTCTAGTATCTGAGAACTAATATCTGAAGTTTTCCTACTTTTTCTGTTTGTTTTTTAGATGACCGGCATTTAAGACCACGAATAGAAAACCAGTTCCTCACCATCGGGATTCAGTTTATGTTTAGAAACACTCTTAATTGTTTTTGTGTGGAAAACCTTAACAGAGCAGTTAGGTCCCCAAAAGGTTCCAATTTAGGAGAAAAATAAAGGAATTCAGTCCAGGAAAAGAGCTCGGCATCGATGCGTCATTGCCGCCAGTTGTCAACCTGATTTTAAAGCCGGATGTGAGATCCGTTCCTCCCACGGTCGCCTTCTCCTGCGTAGCTACTGCTCTTTGATTCAAAGATCTATTACTTCAAGTCATACAATCGCAGGAGGGACAAGTCCCCGCAGGTCTTTTAATGTGGGGCTTCCTTGCGGGTGCTGAGAGCTTGAAGCTCAGTGGAAGGCAGTGACCTCGTCCAGGTGAGGGATGAGCAGGTGCCTGACCCCTGCCCCCAACACACACACACACACACACACACACACACGCACGTTTATTTAATTAATATAGGACGATTTCAAATTATCTATTTCTTCTTGCATGGGTTTTGCTAGTATGTGAGGAATTGCTCTATTTCATGTAAACTGTTTGACAGATAGACATGGATTTTTGTGTTACTATTTTCTTACTATCCTATTAATTTCTGCAAGCTCTGTGATGATGTCCCTTCTTTCATTACTAATATTTCTATTTTTAATCTATCATCTCTCTATCTCTCCATCCATCCATCCATCATCCATCATACACATCCATCCACCCATCATATCCATCTATCCATCCACCCATCCATCTACCCATCCATCATCCATCATCAGTCCATCCATCCACCCCTCCATCCACCATCCATCCATCCATCCCCCCTCCCTCCATCCATCTTCTATCCATCCAGCTTTCCTTCCATCCATCTCTTTCTGTCTCTCTGTCTTATTTTTCTTGGTAAGCCTTGCCCAGAAGTCCATCAATTTTATTGATGCTTTCAAAGAACTAGTTTTGGGGTCACCTGGGTGGCTCAGTGTTTGCACATCTGCCTTCAGCTCAGGGTGTGATCCTGGGGTCCTGGGATCAAGTCCCACATTGGGCTCCCCACGAGGAGCCTGCTTCTCCCCTGCCTGTGTCTCTGCCTCTCTCTGTGTCTATCATGCATCAATCAATAAATAATCTTAAGAAAAAACTCTCAAAGAACTAGTTTTGGACTTTATTCATTTTCATGATTGTTTTTCTCTTTTGATTTCCATGATTTCTCTTGCTTTCATTATTTCCTTTTTCCCAATTACTTTGAGTCTCATTAGCTGTCCTTTTTCTAATTTCTTAAGGGAGAATCTTGAGACCTCTGGTTTTCTTCGAATAGATGCATTTAGTGCTGCAAATTTCTCTCAAGTACTCCCTCCTCCCAAAAATGTTTATTTTTTTTCCAGTGAGTTCAAAAATGTTTTCTAATTTCTCTTGAGAATATATGGACCCATAGTTATTTAGGAGTGTGATATTGTATCTCCAAATATTTAGTCATTTTCTAGGTATCTTTCAGTTAACCAATTGCAAAGTCAACCCTGTTTTGGCCAGAGAATGTGTTTTGTGAGATCTGAATTCTCTAACACCTTATGACTTTCTTGGCAACTGATGCATTCCACGCTGTGTCATTTCTTCTCTATCCTGGGTACTTCTCTTCTGCTAAGATAGCACCTGGGTCTTGGTTTTTATCCAGGTGACAAACTGTATCCTTTAATTGGCATGTGTACACTGTTGGCATGAAATGTTGGGATGAAGTGGCTAAAGAAAACAGAAAGATATACAGTGGGGCCTCCCATACTCTTCACACCATGAGAGGCCCCCCTCTATCCTGGCTTTTTTTAATCCAGAACTGGGATCCACTGTGGATTTTGGGTGCCCACAATACCGCCATCTTCACCTTGTGATGCCCCAGCTGGCACTGGCCTTGGGACTGAGCCAGAGCAGGCCAAAGTGATGAAAACACGAGAATCTGCCCATGGTACTATTATTTTTGGTTCATGGGATTCCCTCTGTCAGTCGTCAGTTCAGACGGGTAGGTTTCCCTTGGAGCTTCTGCTGCCCACGCCTGCTGCCCAATTCCTGAGTTCCACCTGTTTGGGTGGATGCGAGGAGAGAACAGAGAAAAGAAATGTAAGAAATCCACTTCCACCATACCAGCCATTGTGTTAGGTCGCGAGGGCTGCCATGACAACGCACCTTGCACCGTGAGGCTTCAACAGTGAAAGTGTGTCCTCTCTCAGCTCTGCAGGACGCAAGTCAGAAAATGAAGGTGTCGGCAGGTAGAGCATACAGGGCAGTTTGGATGAGACTTAACTCACCCTCAGACCACAGCCTGGGCATCCTGGTGCTGGGTGATATGCAGGGAACATGCATGCAGTCCTGGTGCTGGGTGATTCTCAGGCAGCATCCATGAAGTCACCAGCAGGGCCAACAGTAAACAGAGAGTGTCTCTGAACCAGGAGGTGGGCCCTCCAGTGTAGACCAGCATGGCCAAGCTCCCTCAGCTTGCACAAAGCTCCCTGGTTCTGGAAAGTGCCAGACATTCCCAGCTAGCTTGCCACACCTCTGTCCACTGTCCCTCCATATTCAGGCCCCATGTCCAATGCCCTGCTGTAGGGATCACATCCCAGTCTCCTCTGGGTCTTGACTGGGTCTTGACTCACCTGAGACATGTAGAATGCCAGGTGTTGGCAGCAGCAGCTGGCCGGCCAGCACGAACTGGCTCTCCCTTCCTGAGCTCAGAAAGGATGAGGGGAGCAATTGGTGCTACGGAGGAAACACTTGGAACCTGCACAGATCACGCCTCCACGTAGCAAAGCGGTGAGGACATCACATCACCCTCATGTGTGAGCCCTCAGGACTTCAGCTGAGGGATCACTCCTCCTCATGACGGGCAGGCATGGCAGGCATGGCGAATGCACTGGTAGGGGACCTGGGTCCGCAGGTCTACTTCATCCCTCACCCCAATCCTACACACACATGTTATACGTGTTCACACACTATACATACCTCCCACATGGATGTGTGCATCCACACCCTCTCTCACATTACTCACACGTACATGTGCTCACACACACCGCCCACCCCCTAACCTTATAACTACCAGGTTCCCTTGTAGCCACCACCATCTCTGAATGGCTCCATTTTCTGCTTTGACTACATGCCTTGCTGGTAACTTGATGTAATTATTAATTAGATTCATGCACGCTATTAATGAAATTGTATTTATTTTACTTGCTATAAACATATCACACTTATTTGACATGAACTATATTTATCATTACATAAGAAATAACATGTGACATATAATAATATGAAATTAAATAATAAATAAAATTACCTCATAGTCAATTATTTAATTAAAATTAAATACTACATATTATCCTTGTGGTACCAGTATATTATTATTTTCACCATGATCGTGGCAGCAATGCTGTTATTGTGATTGTTACTACTATTACCATGGTAGCAATATCATCATCATCATGGAGGTGGTATGATCACTATTACTCTCATGATAGCAGTATTATTTGTTATTATCATGGTGGTACCATTATCATCATGGAGGTAGTATTTCTACTACCATGGGAGGGGCATGGCTTTACTCACATGGTACAGCATCATTATTATTACTCCTACTCCTCTCACGATGGCAGTATTATTATGACTATCATGGTAGCAGCGGCATCAGATCACACATCATGATCATGGAGGCAGTATTACTACTATCATGGTAGTGGTTTGACTCTACTCCTATGGTAGCAGCACTATTCTTACTACTACTCTCTCTATAGCTGTATTATTATCAGGGTCATGGCAGCAGGATGACTGTACTCATACTGTAGCAATATTATCGCTCCTCCTCTCATGGCAGCAGTATCATTATTCTTACTAGCACAGTAGAAGTATTATTGTACCACCATCATCGCCACAAAGGCAGCGTTAGTACTATCATGGTAGCAGTATTGCTTTACTCACACGGGAGCAGTACTGCTATTATTATTACTCATCTTCCTCTCACGGTAGCAATGTCATTATTATTACTACATTGACGGTAGTACCATCACATCACCATCGCCGTCATAGAGGCAGCAGTATTACTCATGTGGTAGCAGTATTAGTCTCATTCCGCTCCCCCTCCTGAGACAGGAGCACTATTCTTACAAGATCATGGTAGCAGTGCTATGATTACTGTCATGGCAACAGCAGTTGACACTGCCTGGACACTTGCATACACTGCACCAGATGCCCCAGTAGGTGTAGATGTTTTATGGGTAATAACTCACTTCAGTCCCTCAGAGCCCAGAAAGGCATACCCTACGCTCATGCTCATTTGCACTAAGACACTGTGGCACAGAGAGGTCCATACCTCTCCCCAGGCCCCCCAGCTGGGAGGTGGTGGAGCCTGGCTACACCCCAGGCAGGTTCTGCCCACAATGGTTCTACTACCTGCCACCCTGTGCTTCCTCTCTCAAGAGGATGTACTCATCAGCTGCTATACTTTGTTGGCCGCCATCAGCTTGGATCAGGATGTGCATTCGTCTTGGGTTGAGCCAGAAGGAAGACGGACACCAACACCAACACAAAACCTACCCATCTGCCCATCTACCCACCCACCCACTCATCCACTCACCCATCCACCCACCCATCCACCCACCCATCCCCCGACGCAGCCAGCCAGCCAGCCAGCCATCTACCCACCCATCCACTCACCCATCCATCCGCCCATCCACCCATCCACCCATCCACACATCCATCTGTCCATCCATCCATCCGCCCACCTACCCACACGTCCACCTGTCACCCATCCATTCATCCATCCACCCACCCATACATACAGCCATCTGTCCATCCATCCATCCACCCATCCACCGACCCATCCATCCATCCACCTATCCAGCCAGCCAGCCATCTAGCCACCCATTCATCCACCTCCACGTCTTTCCTTCTCAACTATCTCCGTGGCCCTGCTACCCACTTATTCCTTCATGCATCCATTTCCTTACATGATCTGCAGCACTTGGGCTCTCCCCAACCTCCCTTTCCCCCTGGACTCCTACCTACAAACACATCATGTGATATAGCACAGGCTACTCTGCAGATGTAATTAAAATTCCTGCTTGCTCACCTCCACGAGGGAGATGACCCCTGGATTATCCAGGCTGAGCCCATGCAAACACCCAAGCTCTGAAAATCAGAGCTTTCTGCTTACCGAGGTTGCAAGAGGAAGTCAAAGATTGAAAGCATGAGGCGTTCTGGGGGTGGATCTGTTAAGAGCAGGGTAGATTCCAAAGACAACCAGCCATGGCCCCTCTACAGACACAGACAGCTTCATCATACTTCTTCGCGCATAAAACAAACGGCGATACCATAATAACGCCCCGTGGGGAAGCCTCTTTCCTCTTCCCGAGAGAGCCGACGTGAAATAGGGACGTCGCTATTCACTAAACTGTTTCCAAATGCCCATCTAATTGGATTCTTTCAACGCATTTAGGTATCAATCTGATTTACAAAAGCATTTCTTCACAGCTTAATTACAAGTGTACGCAACAGGATTTACACTTGAAGCTCCTCATTTCATCCCCCATCCAGATATCCAGCCAGTCGAAAATAAACAAACAGAGCTGTAAGCGCGGTTTTGACTGTGTCAACACAGCGTCTAAATCAAGCCGCTTGTTTGGTTTTAATTAGTGGAAGTTTGGCTTTAGTAGGAAAAACATCATTTTGGGAAAGAACTTAGTTCTGGGGTTGGAAAATTGTCATCAGTTGAGGAGAAATAAAAGCCTCAAATGTGCCACATGAAAATGGATGTTCTGGTAAATTTAGCCTACTTTTTTTCCCCCAGCAGATAAAAACGTAATTTATCAAGTAGGCATTTAGAAAGCATGGGAATCGTAGCAACAGTTTCAGGGAAGACAAGAAGATTTTGAGTTATTATTTGTGACATCAAGTCAATAGATACAAGAATGGATTGCCATATTGGTTGGATTCTCTGTGAAATATATTTTAGATTATATTTTTTCCCAGTATGTACCTTTATTTAAAAAAAAAAAAAAAGAGTCAGGGGCACCTGATTGGCTCAGTGGTTGAGCATCTTCCTTTGGCTCAGGGCATGAACCCGGGGTCCTGGGATAGGGTCCTACATCGGGCTCCCTGCATGGAGCCTGCTTCTCCCTCTGCCTGTGTCTCTGCCTCTTTCTGTGTGTCTCTCGTGAATAAATTAATAAAATCTTAAAAAAAAAAAAAGAAAGAAGAGCAATATGTGAATATGAAGGGTACACCCCAACTTCACAATCGTAATGATGCGTGGTGGCAAGAGGGCTCAAGGGTAATTTGGAGCTCTAAATACACACACCCCCGTTCCCATCCCATCCCTCAAAATATCTTTCGACACAGAAATAAAATTCAATTGTTTGGTGGGCACCACGATACAGCAGATTTGAAACTTCAAGGTGAAGTAACGCAGCATCATTTGCAAACACACAAAGGAAATTAGAAGATAGGACCAGTCCCGTGATTTTTCACATATTCACACACCCTCCTTCCAACATATGAAAGAACCCACACAGAGTTTTGGAAATCGTCTTATTGTGCCAGGAACCGTCCCGCTCACTAGGACACGTTTGTTTTCTGCAACAATCAGCTCTACGTTGAATTATGCTGCACGACGAACAACCCTCAACCTCAATTCCCTGCACTCATAGTTATTTTTCACACCTGCAGGCCTGTGGGTGTTTGGGGCTGATCTAGGCTGAGCTGAACCCGATGCTCCCGCTTAGATTCATGTCTGCTCCCCTTCATCTCATTATTTTGGAACCCAGGGATACCCCTGCCATGTTGGAGAGGAGACGTGCGGAGGGCAAACCAAACCAGACGAGCACACCTCCGCTTGGAGCACCGCTTCCGGCCTTTGACCCGCATGAAGGATCCGCATGCAAAGTCCAAAGTCAATGGAATTGGGAGGCGGGGTCCTTGCAGGAAGGACTAGCCAGCGCGAAGTCACGCAAAGAGGGAAAATACCGTGAGCAGCTAATGCAGCCCAGGACACCTGGCAACCTGAAGCCTGGTGGGAGGGGACTTAGGAGTCCCTCTTCATGTGCAAAGCCCATCATTTCCTTCCCCACCCTGTGCCGCCAAGGGCCCTTGGGCGTGGTCTGCATCATGCACCTTTTCCCTCTTGGGGTTCCAGGTGAGGTCCAATGACGGAAGAACCTGCCAGGAAGTGGGAGGCTGGGGGAGAGCAACTGTAGGATATTTCTTCCTTGGAACAACGGTCTCCGTTTGGTTGGTGCTGGTTTCAGGGAGGGAGGGAGGAGGAGGCAGAACAGGACGCTTGTCGCCACCACCGTCTTGCCTTTGCTAGCGCCTACGTGGTCGACTGCCTCACTTTCACGTGGAGGAATCAGATACGGGTTAAGTTACCATTTTCGCATTTTCCCTCCCCGCGTGTGTCTTTTTTTTTTTTTTTAAGATTTTACTTATTTATTCATTCATGATAGACATAGAGAGAGAGGCAGAGACACAGGCAGAGGGAGAAGCAGGCTCCATGCAGGGAGCCCGACGTGGGACTCGATCCCGGGTCTCCAGGATCACGCCCTGGACCACAGGCAGGCGCTGAACCGCTGAGCCACCCAGGGATCCCCCCCTCGTGTGCCTTTTAATCACGTCCTATATCCCGGTGCCTGTAATCCATATCCACGCCGACACGCTTTTACGCTGACCGGTATCATCTTTGTCAATGGAGCACAGCAGAATTAAAACTGCTCTTCTGTCCTGTGGCCTTATCCTCAAGTGGACAAGATAAACCCTGTCCTGCGTAGGCGGAACATGTGTAGACGCCTTCCATTATGATCTCCATACGCTCAATTTTATTTTCAGGAGTGCCCTGCTGAGCTCTTATCTGTCTCGTGCAGCCTCTCCCAGGAATGGTTGTAATTGAAAATAAAAAAAAAAAAAAAAAGAAGATCCGTATGTGAAGATAGTTCATAGCCGAGTTTGAAACGATACCAAAAATGCTTTAAAAAAATCCATCTTTTGGTGAATTTCTTTGTCCTTACCCTCCATTCGGACCGCAAGATAAAACCCACGTGTTCCCACCTGGTTTGCAAAGCAGAAGATGGATTGCATTGTCTTCTTTTTTTTTTTTTTTTTTTTTTTTTTGGATTACATTGTCTTATTAGCACCTACATGATGCACTCGGATGGCTTCTCTCCCATTTTCTTGAAGCCTTTGCGAGGGGGAAGAGATTCTGAGAACAGCCTCCACACACACCCAGCGACCTTGAAATTAAACTGGGAGACACAGGCATCAACACGTCCAGGATCTGTTGCCTCAGGACGACAACGACATGCATAACCATTCAAGATTTATTGTCTCCAGTTGGCACGGTTCAATACGATCCTCGAATGCCGCCTCCCCAACTTCCCTCCAAGCCGTGACAGCCCAGGGCGTGCCGCATGATAACGTGGCCCGTGATAACGTGTTTCATAAAGTGTGCAGAGCTTCAGTTCCTTCCCCGGCCCCGGGGAGTGCGTTGGATGCTCACGGATGGTCCATTTGGAGACGGGCTTTGTGACCAGGACAGGGGACGAGTCTGAGAAGAACATCTTAGAAAGGAGGACAGTCGCCACACATCCTTCCCTTGTGATGTCTGCAGACGCCAGCCATGCAATTCCTTCTCCACGTCTGCGCCCCCAAAGTCCTGTGTGCTTCCTCGAAGCCTGGGAGCAAACACCTGAGGTCCCTGAGAGGCTCTCCTGCCCACGGGAACCACAAGGGGACCACAAGGGGCCGCTCCATGGTCCAGCACGGGCTTCCTCGCTCCATCTCCACCTGGACGCCATGCATCGCCCTCACTGGTCCTTTGTGCATTTCTGCCACGTTGACTTTGAACGTGGATCCCATCCCATCCCAGTTGTTTTCACATCCTTAGGACCCTGATGGTGGCCAAGTAGTTCATCACCAGCTGGGGGCTGCGAGTGGACCTACCACGGGTTCTATCCCTCGAGGGCTCACCAAGCCATCCCGTGCCATCCTGCCCTCTCCACGACCCAGGTGGCTCCCCCTCAGACGTCTCTGTAGAAGCCATGTGGGAGGGCGCCTGGTTAATTCAGTGAGTCTTTATTCTTCCTTAAGTCACAGCAGCTACATCTGCAAATAATAATGTCCTTTGGAAACAAGGTCCAAGTATTTCCTTTTTTTTTTTTTTTTTGGTCCAAGTATTTCCAAATGCGGCCTACACATGCATTTGCACAAGAAATAAGACCCTGATCCTGACGCAGTTGCACGAGAAGAAAGACACAGAGGCATGTAGGATGACCAAGCCTTATCGTAGGGCGTAGGGTGCGTGAGAAAACAGGTCTGGTCTTCAGTACGCCTGCTCTTCGTTTCTTTTCTGGGCCTTTGTGTTTATTTTTCTATGTTTCTTAAAAAGAGTTTGCTTCTTTATTCATGAAACACACACACACAGAGGGAGGCAGAGACACAGGCAGAGGGAGAAGCAGGGTCCCTCCGGGGAGCCCAATGCGGGACTGGATCCCGGGACCCCGGGGTCACAACCCGACATGAAGGCACACGCTTCACCGACTGGGCCCCTCCAGGATGCCCCCACTTCTTTCTTTTTCTTGAGGATCCTGTTCTAATTCCGTTCTGCGGAGCACAGCTGTAAAATCGTGAGGAGCTTCCAGGGAGGCGCGGGCGTGGCCAACAGATGCAGGACCCCGGCGGGGCAGGGAGGACAACCGAGGCACAGGTGCGCATCTCCCGGGCGCCCGTCGCGGACATACACCCCGCCAAGCTGTTTGAGTCGTGTGCATTAAGTTCCTGGGGTGGATAAGAACTTCCCAGAGACCTGGGGGGGGAGGCCTCACCCCTCCCCGGACTCCGGTCGGGAGAGCGCAGTCCTCAGGGGCGCATGCGTGTGCGCACCCAGGGGGTGGGTGTGGGGGGCTCACAACCCACTGGTCTGCGGTGAACTGACCCCCTGGGAGGGGCTGGGGGGCTCCTTAGGGCATGTCTCCATCTTCACAGACGTCATTAAAACGGAGGGCACCCCCCGTCCACGGGGCCGTTTCCATTTACAGCTCCCGGAGCGGCTACTCCAGGCCTGTTTGGGCGGCACGCGCTACCAACGCGTCTCTGCCTGCCTGCAACGTACCACCTGCCAGGTACCAGCCTGCTTAAATGCCCCACAATTTGCAAAAAAAAACTGAAAAAAAAAAAGAAAAAGGAAAAGAAAAAAGAAAGGTGTTTTGTTTTTACACGGTGCAGATACTGACGAATGAAGGATGTGTGTCCCCCCCCCCTCCCCCGCACAGAACCCGTATCCCTGCGAACGCGCTCCGGATGAGGACCTGATTTGCATCACGGGGGGGTTTGTAACAGGTGATTCATGAGCACCAGGTCCTATAGGGTCACGGTGGGCACCACATCACATACACGACAGGTGTCCTTTCGAGAAGGGGGAGACGCCCCGGCGGACGGGGTGCACACCCCACAAGGCAGAGGCAGCCGTAGGCGGGCGTCCACAAGCCGGGGTCCCCCGGGATGGCTGGCTGCCCCCCAGTCGCCCCACGGACCCTACAGGAGGGACCAGCGCTGCTCACACCTTGCATTGGCCGCCGAGCCTCCAGCGCGCAGGAAGAACAAATCCGCGCTTTCCAGCCCTCGTGTTGCTGGCGTTTGCGCACAGCAGCCCCAGGAGATAAATATTCCCGGGGTGGAAGCCGCTCTGATGCTCCCCTGAGCCCCGATCCCAGACCTCACACCTGCTGGCCAGGGTCGTGCGATGGTAAAAGCTGTGGCTCTGCAAGGCGGCGTGTTCCTGCACCACCAAAAATCTGTGCATCGCGGTTCGTGTGGATCTGTTTGCAGAGCGCACAGAGACGGGCCCTCCCTGGGGCCTCACCGGGGAGGCCGGGCAACAACTTGGTATTCCCGGGGGCCCCCAGAGGCAGCGCCCCAGCTCCTGGGGAGCACGCACAAGGCAAGTAATGCCCACCAGTGTCCTTCACCACCGTCCACGGGGAAAATTAAGGATGCCTTCCGCCAGCCGCCACCTCAAAGCAAATAAATACGAAGTTTTCGAAGGTGGGCTGCGGCATCAGCACTGTTTTTTTTTTTTTTAAATCTTTCTTTTTTTATTTGAATTCAATTTGCCAACATGCAGTATATATAACACTTGCTGCGCATGCCACGGGCATCAGCATTGTTTCCAAGCCCCACATCGGGCTCCCTGCTCAGCAAGGGCTCTGCTTCTCGCTCTGCCTCTGCGGCTTGCCCTGCTCATGCTCTCGCTCTCAAAATAATTATTTTTTTAAATGTTAAAAAAAGGGGGGGGCAGCCCAGGTAGCTCAGCGGTTGAGCATCGGCCTTCGGCCCAGAGCGTGATTCTGGAGACCCAGAATCGAGTCCCACGTACGGCTCCCTGCTTCTCTCTCTGCCTGTGTCTCTGCCTCTCTCTCTCTCTCTCTGGGTCTCTCATGAATAAATAAATAAATAAAATCTTTTAAAAATTGTTAAAAAAAAAAGAAGGGAGGATGGAGATTTCTGCAAAGGACCCAGATGCACTTTAGAAGGAACTTCTTGCATCTGGTGTATAAAACCACCTGATTACTTCAACACGTGAATTAAATTAAAATGTGTAGACCCATCTGCGAGGCTGCACGAAATGACTCCACAAAGCAGGGATGCGAAGTGGCCACCCGCTGGGAGGAGGCGATTTTGAAAGGTGGGTTTTTTTGTTTTGTTTTTTCCCCAACCGGTCCATTGAATAACCACATATTATTGCGCCAACCCGACAAGGAGCCGACGCCAGGCGTGCGGATTTTATTGCATTTGTGGTGAAGAAGGGTTGACAGCTATTTTAAGGGCTCTGTGCATAAAACTATAAGCAACTCCGTATGCAAAGTTATTTTAAGTGGCTCAGTTAAATCATGAAAAGAGCATCACTAACGCATCCATGAAGGAATTAGACGAGCAGATGCCGATGAGAGAAAGCCCGTGTGTGTGTGTGTGTGTGTGCGAGAATGAGATAAAAAAATGCATGGCTGTGCATGTGTTTCTCTAAGTTACAACATAGGACGATGATACATGGGACAAAATGGGAGAATTTTATAAATATTTCACTGTAGCAAATCTCCTGAACGACACGCATCCAGAAACTAATGAGAAAAATACTGTTTAGATTATATTGGGTGACACTTGGGGTATTACATGGTCGTGTACCCGCCGCCACCATCAGGGGGAAATGGACGAGTATTTCAATCTTGCGAGATAAATCTTTCGGAGATCACCAACACAGAATTATGTATTTTAACCAATGGCTTTATGGCAGGAAAGCTTCTCAAATATCTGATATATTTGGCTTACTGTAGTATTTTAATGACTTGTAATAGTCATCAATGAGAACCTCAAAAACAACAAGGAAAAAAGAGACAATAAACATAACAGGATTGATTGTAGCCATAGCTTTTGTACGGCCTGCGCAGAAAGTTTTCACCTCATTTTGTTGGTGATGTAATGGCGCTTACAGAAGATACAACTATCATCCCTCTGTCTGTGTATGTGGAAGGTTTGTCTATCCCCACCCGTTGTGGTTGGAGGGAGTCATGGCACCCCTGGGAGGATTGTCCGTCCCCACCCGTTCTGGTTGGAGGGGGTCATGGCACCCCTGGGAGGACTGTCCATCCCCACCCATTCCGGTTGGAGGGGGTCATGGCACCCCTGGGAGGATTGTCTGTCCCCACCCGTTCTGGTTGGAGGGGTCATGGCAATGTGTTTTCATAACCAGGCTGTGAGCAGTAATGAAATCCATGACTTTTGAGCTAGAACATTTAAATGCCACATCGAGACCCCCAGGACACTGTTTTTCCTTCCCTGTGGTTCCAGCAGATGGCTACGCACCCACCGTGTGTCTCCTGGTCGTGACAGAGTGGCTCCCCCAGCCAGCACCCCTCAATGGACATGGAGCACATGCAAGTAACAAACCGCTGTGGCCTGATGCCACCAAGACGTTGGTGCTGCTTGTTACTGCAGTGTGGCCCCTCCTGCCCTGACTGATACAGCCACCGATGCATGGAAGCAGGGTGGTCATTGCCCGGTGAGTGCAGGCAGGGTCGCCGCTAGACACAGACAGTTGTGCTGCGAGTCTATATATAATGGAGGTGAACATGGCTGGTGCACTGGTGCAGGTGTGTGAGAGACACAGGGTCCCCTGTGATTTGGGGACTCTGGGCCGGAGCAGGGAGCAGAGCCGATGTGCTATTCTGTTTCCTGTGCCCCTGGAAAAGGTACTGGTGACACACCAGCATCCTTCTGCACAAACTCCCAGCAGTACCTTCACGGAGGATTTTCTCCAGCTTTCTCCCACCGCAAAGCTGACCCCACCACACAGACACGGATCCACCAGGACTGCCCAGGACTGAGGGGCTGTGGGGAGTCCACACTGAGCCCCTTCCCCTCAAGAGGGATGATGTCAGACACACACAGCAAACTCCAGATCCCACGGTGGCTTCTGAAGATTGGCCAAGTGGCGTCGGTCTTGAGGCTGCATCCTTATGCCTGCGTCTGGTCCCCACTGCAGTGGGCATTGAGCTTCTCTCTGCCCGGAGCAGTGAGTGATGGACCCCGCATCACTCATACAGTTTCTACTTCCTGCAGCACCCGTAGCTCACCAAATCGCATATGTCTGCTGTTGGAGCAGTCTCCTACAAGGACCCCCTCCTGCAGCTCACACAGCCTGCCACTTCCCTGAATGACATCCTCCCCCGCCATCTGCGATTGGAGCTGCTGGGGTGCTCATGCAGCGGACACAAAATTAAGACCCAATATCACCTACTTCCTGACACCTGGTAAGATCAGGAGGTCTCTGTTGCCTCAAACCTCAAATTGCCCCTACTCTGTTCCTGTGGATAAGGTCCCGTCGCCGAGTAACCTCGTTATCATGGGGCCTGGGCAGAGTGTCTGCTTATTCCTGCCAGCCCATGGAGGATTTATTCAAATGGCCAGTCACATCCTTCCACGGAAACATTCACATTACTTTGCAGGTATCCTCACCATCATCTCCAGAACTTTCCATCTTCCCAAACTGAAGCACTGTGCTCATCCCTGACCCAAAGTGCCTGGCACCACCATGTACCCTCTGTCTCTAAGGATGGCACCCCTCTAGGGACCTCATATATGTGGAATCACACAGGATTTGCCTTGTGGCTGGTTTATAGCATGAAGTGCCATGTCCTTAAGGTCCATCCACATCAAAGTAGGTGTCAGAACGTCCTTCCTCTTCAAGGTTGAGTCATATTCCACTGTGTGCATGGACCACATGCTGTTTATCCATCCACCCATCCATCCACCCACTCATCTACCCATCCATCGACCCAACCATCCATCTATCTGTCTGTCTGTTCATCCATCCATCTATCCATCTAGTCAGCCAGCCATCCACCCAACCATCCCCCATCGACCCATCCATCCATCCATCCACCCACTCATCCACTTATCAATCTATCCATCCATGCATCCATCCACCTATGCATCCTCCAACTACCCATCCACCCATCCATCCATTCGCCCACCTGCCCATCCATCCATCCATGGACACTTGGTTGCTTCCACCACTTGGCTGCTGTGAGCACAAGTGTGCAATTATCTGTTCAACTCCTTGTTTTCAATTATTTCTATCTTACTTTTTTTTAACCTGTTTTCAACAACGTAGGGCCATCCACAAGTGCTGTTTAATAATCCAAAGTCAGGGTGAACTTCCCTAAATTCAATTTTCCTGCAATACCGTCTGATATGCAAATAACTCATTTCAGCCAAGCCCATGACAGACAACTGACATTGTGCTTCCCTGGCACACCACAGCCTGATGAGAAATGTATTAATTGCATGGTTCATCCAAGCATTATGATTCCTGCCAGGCCTGGCTCTGACTGTGTCTCGGTTTGTTAATTATTTAAATCCCTTTGGGTTTCCGTGATGGGTTTCCCCATAATTGAAAAAATGCAGATGAGCCTGACCACAAATACCATGCTCAGGAACTCACCCGTGTTGCTCAGAAAGAGGGCTGTCTCTCGTCTCTGCAGCTCCAAGCTGCACAAGTACAGCCCTGTGCTGACAGCAGCCACCACTCCCCACGCCACCCACCCCACCAATTCTTGTAAATGGGGAGCCATCAGGTGGTGGTGGTGGCAGGGGCTTTCACATGAAATGATCAGTCTCCGAACCCAGGAGCAAGGGGAGGTCCCAGGGCTGTCGCATTGCTGCTGGTGAGGCTATGCCATCTGTGAAGCTTTCCTCACCGATCTGGAAGGTCCTGAGTATGGATCCTTATGGCCTGATGTATCAGGCTCTGCAGGGAAGGGGTGGGCAGCCCCAGCGCGTCCTGGGTCCCCATGGGCATGCCCCCCCTTCTGCCCAGGATGAATTCCAGCAGCATCAGCAAGTGAAGAAGAGGCAGGAGGGGCCTCTGGGCTCCACAGGAAGGTGGCTCTGTAATTGATTGGTAATGTCTGGACTGGGTGCAGAAAGGGGGTAGGCAGCCTGAATGCTGAATGCTGCCCTGCTGGGACCCAGGAATCTGCTCCTTCAGCATTTTCATGGCGCTGTTGTATTTCCCTAAAGGCAAACAATGAACATCAGTGTCCAACGTAGCTTGTACCATCTTAATCTGGGTTTCCAGGTGAACCCATAGCGACGCCATGGATGGTTGTACATTTTCAAGAGAAACACACCAAACCCTGTCAAGCACTCGGATGCCATCTGGGGCCTATGAACCCCATGGATGGAAATGTGGGGTGTTTCCAACAGTGGAAATATAACCAACACAGAAAGACTACATGACCCAAGGACTTTGGGGACCTCTGTCCTAATCCGCACATAAGACGCCCCCAGTGAAGTCCTAACGAAGCATCTTTGGACACTTGATGGCTTTTACAACAGCTTCCTCTGTAGCAGGTGTTGGAAGTGGGTTCTGAGAGGCACTGGAGACCCCCAGAAGCTCCGTTGGGCATGATGGAAGCCGCTATGCTGTTCCCCATTCCGAGCAGATCCAGGCCCACCAGAGAGTCTACATGTGTAAGCATTCACTTGGTGGCTTGTTCAACGTCCATTATGATGAAATGCTCAAGACGGACTTCTGTGCTTACAGATGGGAACGCACAGGCAAGATGTCCCGGAACAAGACACGTATGGGTTCAGTAATCAGAGTAGAAACCAGACACCAAGACGTGGTCACAGGTGCCAGAAGCCCCATCGTAACCCAGGGAGCAAGTTCTGCAAACGGATGAGGATGCACTTAAGCTGCTAGGCCGTGGGTTGATCACTAATTCTGGCCCCAGCCCTCCAGGTGGCTCCAGGGAGTGTGTCTTTAACGCAAATAACATCTCTACATTTAAGTATATTAAGTGTAAAATAATTAGTGAAGTTACTGGTTGCAACAAAACAATGTTACCTTATCGGGGAATTTTCTAAGGCCCTGGCTCATGCCCTGGAAGTTTGCCTAATTTTCAGGTGATTCAGAATATCTGGTGTAAGTGCCGTACCATGCAGCTGGTTGCAGCAACATGTCTGCATTTTGCTATAGACCAGACATTGTCAATCGCGGTGGCTTTAATCTCCAATGGACATTTGGCAACACTCTTAGACATTTAAGACCACGTGGAGTCGAGAGAGACAGGCTCCAGGCCTCTGGGGGGTGGAGACCAGAGATGCTGCTCAGAGTCCTACAATGCACAGGACGCCCCACACCAGAGATGCGTCCAGCCCTGGATGCCCACAGTGCCCGAGGCTGAGACACCCTGAAACCTAGAACATTTCCCTTTATTTATTTATTTTTTAATTTTTAAGATTTTATTTATTTACTCACGAGAGACACACAGAGAGAGGCAGAGACACAGGCAGAGGGAGAAGAAGATCCCCCGCAGGAGCCCGATGTGGTAGTCGATCCCAGGTCTCCAGGACCACGCCCTGGGCCAAGGGCAGATGCCCAACCACTGAGCCACCCAGGCGTCCCTGAACGTCTCCCTTTAAAACAGAACAGCACGCTATGCATGAGAGGGCCCACAGCCTCATCCATCGCTGAGCTCCTAGAACCCAAAATTAGCTCTGAGATTCTCACCCTCAGGCTCCAGGAGGACTATGGAAACGTAGGGCCCAGAACTGTAGTCTTCAGGTCAGTAAGAAGTCATCCACCATGGTCACCGTAGGGAGCATCACCCTGAAAACTCAAACTTAAATTGTGGCCACTGGAAGTATAAGTGGATAATTGCAAATTACAGAGCAATTCACCCGCTGAAGCACCGGCATCCAGGGTGGCCTGAGGGATAAGAGCTCTTCCTCGAGGTGCAGGAAATGGCAAGTACAGCAGAAGTACTTATTCTCGCCTGTGGCAATTAGGACGCGGAGGATGGCTGGTGACCTTGGAAGATGGTGCCCGGGACTGGCTCCCACCTGCTCCAGCAGGGGCCCGACCTTGGGATTCCTTTCTCTTTTTTTTTTTTTTTTTTTTTAATTTTTTATTGGTGTTCAATTTATCAACATACAGAATAACTCCCAGTGCTCATCCCATCAAGTATCCCCATCAGTGCCCGCCACCCACTCAGGCCCACCCCCCGTCCCCCTCCCCTTCAACCATCCCCAGTTCGTCTCCCAGAGTTAGGAGTCTTTATGTTCTGTCTCCCTTGCTGATATTTCCCGCATATTTCTTCTCCCTTCCCTTATATTCCGAGAAGGACAAACAGTGTATGTTCTCATTCATTTGGGGAATATAAATAATAGCGAAAGGGAATATAAGGGATTCCTTTCTCACTGCTGATTCCACTCAGGGGAGACTTGGAACTTGTATCAGTTTCCTAGAGCTGCTGTAGCAGCAACCACAACTCCATGGTTTATGCAACAGATATTGTTCTCCACCAGCTCTGGACACCAGAGTCTGAGCTCCGGGGCGGGGGGTGGGAGGCAGGACCACTGAGATCCAGAGGCTCCAGGGATGCTCCTTCTTGCCTCTTCCAGCGTCTGGAGCCTCAGGCATCCCTCCCGTCTCCACCTCCATCCTCACGGGGCTCCTCTTCTGTGTCTGCGTCTCCTCTTCCGTGTCTTACAAGGACCCCAGTCATTAGATGTAGAGCCACCTTGTCCAGGACGAGCTCAGCTCAGACCCTTCACGTCATCACATCTGCAAAGACCCTATTTCCAAAGAAGACCCCATCTGAGGTTCTGGGTGAGCATGACTTCTGCTCCAAGAAAGCCAGGTGTTGCCTTCTGTGGCCAAGTGGCGCAGGGCAGAGGATGGAGTGTTCCTAGGGTGGCTGAAGGCCAAGATCTCTCCTCCTTCACCCTTGCTGACTCCTTGAAATAAATACCTTCACTCATCTCGTACTGCAACTAGTACACAAAATTCTGGAGACCGAATGCACTGCAGAGTGATCATAGACAGCAATATTGTATCATAATCCTTAGACTTCCTAAGAGACCAGATCTTATTTATTCCTGCCATAAAAAAGCAAGGACAATTATGTGATGAGGCACTGGTGCTATTGCTACAATGGCCATCATATCACAATATATCAATGCATCGCATCAACTTGTCGGATATTTTAAATGCACAGAATACATTTAAGGTACACAATTACATTTACTTTATTTGTTACATATATTTTGAGTAAAAATAAATAAATCACTTTATATATAGTCACATAAAATATATATTAATACATTCTGTATTATATAATAAAAATGTTACCTATAGCTGTATTATGTAACTATCTATGTAGCTCCATATGTAACTATATAACTATGTCTATAACTGCATATGTTGCAGACATATAACTATGTATATAACCATGAATATAACATATATGTAGCTGTGTATATAACTACATAACAATATGCGACTATATAGCTATAACTAACTATATAACCATATATAAATGTATTTATATAACGATATAAAACTATATATAACCATGTATATAAGTAATTATGTAACTATATATATATGACTGCATAACTATAAATATAACCATATATACATATGCATCCATTCTGTTTGTCTGATAGTATCTGGACTGATCCAAATTCTTTTTATTTTTTTTTATATTTTATTTATTTATTCATGAAAGACAGAGAGAGAGAGAGAGAGGCAGAGACACAGGCAGAGGCAGAAGCAGGCTCCATGCAGGGAGCCCAATGTGGGACTCGATCCTGGGTCTCTAGGATCATGCCCTGGGCTGAAGGTGGTGCTAAACCGCTGAGCCTCCCAGGCTGCCTGTGATACAAATTCAAAAAGGAAAAACTCTCAGGAAGTCACCCAACCAGCCTGAGTCATCCGTCCATAGCTTTACCCAGTTTCTCATCCTCCGCACAACCGACATTTGAGGCCGGCTCATTCCATGCCCTGCGGGGCCATCCTGAGCACTCTAGGACATTGGCCAGCTCTCCTGGTGTCCACCCACCCAATGCCAGTACCACTTTCCACCCTGACAATGAAGGACGTCCCTACACGTGGCCAGGTGGCCCCTAGTGTGCACAGCTGCTCCAGATTGAGAACTGCTGCCTCATACTCATCTGTTGTTTGTTTTTTTTTTCAAGGATTTCATTGGCCTCACTTGGGGAATCCCTACCTCTTTGGTAGGGATGAGCCAGGGCGGGAAGATGTAGGAGGCGGACATGCACTCTCTGGAGGACAAAATGAAAGACTTGTACCTGATATACTGGAAGGTCCCCAGGCTCTGAAATGATTGCATCCTAGGAACATGGTGCAAGAAGCTGTGGGCAACCCGATAGCTGCAACCCAACAGTCCAACCCAACCCTTGAACTTAGCTTCGGGCATCAGATTTGCCCCCGTTCGGTTCATATACTCCTAACCTGTTCAAGAAGGTAAGTCTAGAGGAGCAAGACTCTGAGGCCCAACATACACATCACATTGTCCTCAGATATCCAGATTCATGGGTCATCCCGCAGGGAATCAAGAATCTTAGGGAGACACGATGTAGGACCAGCCCCCGAAAATTCTGCTCCTTTCTCTGGGAGACTCGCCAAGAAAAGCGTCCTGATGCCACGTCTTGCAAAAGGACAAACTATGTGCAGCAGAAATGAATTTATTCACCCAGGGAAGCAACACGTTTCATGCTTTGGATCAGAAATGAGAAGCAGCCGGGTCTCTAAACCCTGGGAACTGTTTCAGAAGCGTCAAGAAGTCCCCACATGAGCGCAGCGTGTATTTCATGTGGCCCTGGACCCTTGCACACAGGGTTCTGCTGTGTGGCCAGCTCACAACTCACGAGGCACTCAGAGAATATTTTTTTAAGATTTTATTTATTTATTCATGAGAGATGCAGAGAGAGAGAGAGGCAGAGACACAGGCAGAGGGAGAAGCAGGCTCCATGCGGGGAGCCCGACGTGGGACTTGATCCCGGGTTTCCAGAATCACACCCCGGACTGAAGGTGGTGCTAAACCACTGAGCCACCCAGGCTGCCCGCACTCAGAGAATATTAATTGGGTTTTAGGCACTTGGTCAAAGGACCTGAGTCATAAGCACGAGCCCCGGAAAACCCTTTGTAGCAATTTTGTTTCAGGGAAGACACGTTTGAGGTAGAGACCATGGAAAATGCCTTTGTTTTCCAAGATGATGAGAGAAATGAAAGCTTCCCTCTCTTGCTCTAAACCTCTAGGTTTTATGATTTCCCTGGAATTTGAGGGCATCCTTCCCGCTCATCGTTATAAACACACGGAAGGGTGAAACGAAAACTGCCTTCCGGGCTCGCATTCCTTACGTGGCTTTCCTGGGAGCGTGTGCAGACAGAGACGGAAGCTCTTCTACTTCTTATCAGGACACCCGTTCTAGGGGATTAGGGGCTCAGCCTTACAACCTCATGGGGACTTCATTATGTCCTCAAAGCCCGGTCTCTACACACGGTCACACAAAGGATTAAAATGATGGATTTGGAGATGGGGGGGGCCTCGTTTCACAGCACACACCATATGCTCTCAGGATGAAAAACTATGGACATGTCATTTTCGTGAGATGGGAAATAGCGATCTACTGAAATGAACAGTTTAGCCAAAAAAAAATTTTTTTTTGCATCACCCAGTCTTGAAATGATGATGAATGACGGTCTGCCATCTTACTTTATAAGCGCAAGAGCTAAACAGTCAACGGGAACACAGACGGCCACACGACGCATCCTCATGCTTACCTCCTAGATGCAACCAACACTGACACACCAGGGCCACGTGTCGTTCACCTCTATGTATTTCCAAGCAGATGTGACAGGTGCACGTCAGTATCCCTTTGACCAGAATGACTTTTCATGCCCATTTCGGGAGAGCATTCCCTTCGGCGCTTAGTGAATGAGCCCCGCCTCATATGACGAAAGGGGAAGAGGAGTTTCCAATGACAAAAAAGGTCTGGGGAGACCCGTGTTCTGTATGTCCCCTTCCCAAGGCTCATGCCGCGAATTCCATATCTGGGGAACCTCATCACACACGTGTGGGAATTTCAGTTAGATCAAGCTGAGCATGTACTTCAGCAGAACATGTTGGCATCCCCGATTTGCAGAAGGCCATCTTCTCGCTCCATTCTCTCACACTAAGCTCCCCACCCAAACCCGTTCTCCACCCTCCCCCAATGGGTGGCCATTCCAATGGGTCCACTGTGTATTTTTTCTTTGCATCCTTTGAAATTGAGCTGTACTCATTCACACATGTGTGTGCTTTAGGGTCCAGGGATGGGTTTTAGGGTCCAGGAACGGGATCACGTCCTTCATCTCCATCTGTTACTCTTTCCTTCCTCATTCATGAAGCACCGCGTTCTGTAGAGCTGCCATATTGCTACGGGCACAACTACTCTGTGAGATCCCTGGCAGCCCATGTGACCCAATGAATGCATACAAACCACGGCACCCAACAAGAGCAGAATAACATCCTTTTCAAGCACCCATGAACCATTCACCAACATCAACCCAATTCTGAGCCATGAAGCAAAATCCAACAAATTTCAAAGAATAGCAATTTCTCAATGTGTGTTCTTGGACCAGCAAGGGAGTAAAGTGGAAATCAGACATCGAAAGTTATCTGTATAAAAAAATTTTTTTAAAGCCCAATATTGGTCAATTAAACATCATGCTTCAAAATGACCCATGGACCAAGAGGAATGACCAAGCAAATTAAGAAATATTACAAACTGGATGAATATGGGAATACAACACAACAGAATTTGTGGATAGATGCACCGTAGGCAGTGTTTAAAGGACTTCCATGCAGCCTCTGACCCTTACAAGACAAGAAGATGGGTTTTGAGTCAATATTTTCTGCTCTCATCTTAAGAAAGTAGGTGAAGAAAAGCATAGTCAACAGAAAACACACAGAAGGAAGGAAATAGTAAAGCCATAAATCAGCGTAATTGAAGATGCCCCATCCTGACCTGGAGCCAATCCTTTGGTTTCCAGATTTCTGAATGATGACACAGGTGGGTTCCCTCACCTCCTTCCTCCTCAGAGACCCTCACTTCTGAATTCCTGCCCTAGACAGACTGACCTAGGGGTGGTGGTGAGCAAGTCCATGCAGGCGAGTTCTCCAGGCTCTCAGCAGGAGGGACTCTAAGGCCAGACCTACACGTTAGGAACTCTCAACAAAACAGGTAGGTGGTGATCTCCAGAAGTGCATGGTCTCCTTCTGCGTGCCGTCCTCCTCCCACCAAGATCTGGGGTGGAGACAAGGGGGTTCGAGCCATGGGGTCACCCAGGCACGTGTTTTAGGGAAGGACCACCTCTCTGTCTCATTTCCTCGTGTGACCATGGCATCTCGGGGTTCCCACTAAGGGAATAAGTGAATCAGAAAAAGGACGTTTCGTCACACCTTGGAATGACATTTGGGAGCACCTCGATAAAACCAGTGAGCAATCACATGTCATGTGAGCATCGGGGATGTCCTGTCTTTCAAGAACCTGAGATTTGGGCGCCTGGGGGGCTCAGTGGTCAAGTGTCTGCCTTTGGCTCAGGTCATGATCCTGGGGTCCTGGGATTGAGTCCTGCATCGGGGTCCCCACAGGGAGCCTCTTCTCCCTCTGTCTGTGTCTCTCTCTGTGTGTCTCATGAATAAATAAATAAAACCTTTAAAAAAAAAGGAACCTGAGCTCTATTTACCAAGGGATCAAGAGTATATATCAGTTCATTAAAAAAAGGGGGAAGGGGAATACAAATAAAGATAAAGCCATAAAGATGAGTCAGGAAATCTGGAGAAATTGCTCTCACGTCAGTTAGAAACATGTAGCTGGGATTGCTATGCTCGTCCTAGAAGGAGTCATTCCCTTGCAGGAGGGATCGGGTCACAAGCAGGTCAGTCGGGTTGCTTGGGAATCGGGTAAATGAAAAATGAGTCGTAGAGTCGCAGGATTGCCCCGGGTAATGGCTGCCACCTCCCGCCTTCGTGACACAAAGAACCACCGTGGGTGCCGATGACGTGAGGTGTATGAATTAGTGTCACACGGAGCATATCTCAGACCAGTTAATGGGGGCTGTCAGTTGAAAGCGGATTGACGTAAGTAATTGTGTTAGGGGAAAAAAAACCCCGAAATATTCTGAAATGTTACGGTTCTTACATGAGAGGAGGATGGGGATTTTCCCGACAGTGAAGGCAACCTTGAGACAGGTGTGTGACGTGACCAAGAAGACACGATGACACCCGAGGAAACCTCAGCCCTAAAGCAGTCATCCTGTGGAGCAGAGGACAGATTATCCTCCCGGCACCTGTGTAGACGAAGCATCTGTGTACATCACACACCTGCATAGATCAGATCCATTCTCACATGAAGACAAGATGAAAGAGTATCGACCAGACAGCTATATAGGTGACACACCTGTATAGACGAGACACCTGTATAAATAAGACACCAGTGTAGATGACACACCTGTATAGATGGGACACCTGTGTAGACCAAATTCATTTTCACATGAAAACAAGATGAAAGATTATAGATTAGACACCTGTATAATGACACACCTGTTTAGATCAGACACATGCTTAGATCAGACACCTGTGTACATCAAATTCATTTCCACATAAAGACATGATGAAAGAATACAGATCAGACACCCGTGTAGATGACACACCTGTATACATGGGACACCTGTGTAGACCTCATTCATTTTCACAAGAAGACAAGATGAAAGAATATAGACTACATAGATGATACACCTGTATTGACGAGACATCTGTGTAGATCACACACCTGTATAGATCGAATCCGTTGTCACATGAAGATGAGATGAAAGAATATAGACCAGACACTTGTATAGAGGATACACCTGTATAGACAAGACACCTGTATAAATCAGACACCTGCATAGATGACACACTTACATAGATTAGACACCTGTATGCATCAGACACCTGTATAGAGGAGACATCTGCAGATATCAGAAACTCTTATAGATAAGACACCTGTGTATGTCAGACACCTGTATACATCAGACACCTGTATAGATGAGACACTTGTGTAGACCAAATTCATTTTCACATGAAGATGAAAGAATGTAGATCAAACACCTGTATAGATGACACACCTGTATAGATGAGACATCTGTGTAGATGACACCTGTGTAGATGACACACATGTATAGATGAGACAGCTGTGTAGATGACACACCTGTATAGGTGAGACAGCTGTGTAGATGACACACCTGTATACATCAGACACCTGTGTAGACCAAACACCTCTATAGATCAGACAAATTTGTTGTCACATCAAGACCAGATGAAGGAGTGTGGCTCCAGAAACTGTAGGGAAAGTTAACAATAGTGTCAAGCAGTTCATGGGTAAGAGCAGTACCCTTCTGGATTCTGCGACGTTTGGAATATTCGTCAGCGTTTCAGATGTCAAATTCATCGTGAATGACAGTAGCACCTCGCCCCTAACGTGGTTGAACTTGTCCTGAGCCCCTCACGCCTGCAAACGGTGAGGGGTAGGACGTTGCTTTTTCAACCTTTTCCGGTTCCAGGAAATGACTTCCTGCAAAAAATCTTTTCCCGTGTGACTCACATAAGATTCAGGGATGCTCCCCCACTGTGTAGGACAAGGTGGGACCCCCACGGCCCCCCACGTTCCCATATTTTGGTCTCATAATTGGTGCTTACTAGCTCGATTCTATTTCTGTTGCTTACAACCAAGAACCAGATCATTAATCACCACTCTGTAGATGGGATTTTGACATGTTTCCAATGATTTGCAAATTAGTAGTTCGTGCAGTGAATTCCCCTGATGTATCTTGTGTGTGTGAGAGAGAGAGGAAGAGAGAGAGAGAGAGAGAACGAGCTATAGGCCAAACTCCTAGAAATTGAATTGCTGGTTTAATGAATTTGTGCATTTTTAATTTCACCAAAAAAGTGTGGAATGGGTTTCAGCACCTTACGGCCCCAATAGAGAACTGTTCTTTCCCTATTCCCTTGAACCTGGCACCACTGTCCATCTTTTTTTTTTTGCACCCCAAGCCTGTGGGGTGGGGGGAGGGTCACAGGGGCACGAGGACCCCCTCCCTGTCCATCTTCTTTGTATGTTTTCAAAACCTTATGGGTGAAAGCAAAGTCTTCTGAAATCTTGTGTTTCTCTAACTGTGGGGCATGTTGACCACTCAGGGTGACCATTTCCAGTCCTGGCCCTGCTGAGCGCGGGTTGCAAAGTCACGCGGAGACGGAAAACATTCTTTTTATTAGCAAAAGACGAAAAGAGGTTACTTCCTAAAGAAAAAGATGTCGCAGTGTGGTGGCCCTAGAAGGTCACCTGTGATGCAGTTCGTCCCCGGTCAACGCGTGCTTTCAGGGGCGCACAGATGAACACCCCAATTTCTGAAAAGGCCATGGTGCCCTTTGTCGTGGGGCATATGAGGTGGTGCTAAGCGAACATGGCCCCAAACCGTCACCATCTGTCCTTGTGCAGGACGCGCCTGCTCCACTGAGACCCGGTGCTCCTCTGAGCATCAGGGTTTGCAGAGCATTGCAGATGTGAACCAAGCCTGCAGCGTACACTTGACCGCCTGCTGCAAGTCCACACCACTGGCGTCCCTCCAATGCCCCCCATGCTGATACCCCGCAGTGAGCACCCCTCACAGCTCGGCGCCATCGCCTCCTCCTCAGATAGCCCCTGGCTCTCTCAAGACGGCCCTGATAGACTAGTAGGGCAACACATGACCACAGGAAGTCTTCACAGCTCAGCAGTCATGTCACCATGCATTCCCATCAAATCCCCGATCCGTGTATTCACCTGAGCTGGCGTGGGGAGAGTGGAGGGGTCTCAGGTTCCCGTGTGCGTGACCCTGGGCAAGAGTATTCATCCCCACGTTGCTCGGAAATTTAGTGGGGCTGGAGTAGGGGCGGGCGCTTCTCAGAGGGGGTCGCCCACCGCTAAACTAAACGCAAGGCGAGTGTACTTGATTAACCATGTGCTGAGCTCCACGGGATCACAATACCTTCTCATAGTAGTCCAACAGGGACCCACGAGGGCACACACACCCCACAACCGCTGGGGGGACACCCCCACACACAGAAACGTCTACACGAGCACGACAAAGGGCATGAGCTACAAGGAGCTCACGGCCACTTGTCCCCACTTGTCCACCATATTCCCAACTGGGAAGCTTCCCAAAGGCCCACCAACAGTAGAGCAGATAAACCCTAGAGGGGGTGCGAATCACTCACGTGGATGAGTGACCCATGATGACCCACTGTGATATGCAGGAATCACAAGAACACAACGTTGCTCAGAAGAAGCCAGCGTCCCATTTCCACAGCCTAAAAAAACATGTCTTCTGTGATTCATGCATATAAAGCATGAAAATGGGCAAAACCATCAGCGATGCTACAGGTCACAGTGGTGGTGGGTGGGGTGGGGACAGTGACCATCCCCGGGGGTGACTGAAACCACAGCGGGGAGCCAAGTGGTCTTCCTGTCGATCCGGGAGGTGGTCAGTTTCTCCCCAGTTCTCTGCGTGTAGAAAGAATCTAGGAAATACCATCCTATCTTGGCGCATCCGACGGCATTTCAAACCAGCCCCTCCAGTATAGACGTTCCCACCTGTCACACACATCAATGCGTGGCTGTTGCCTTGACATCCTAAATTAACACACGGTTTAGAATGAAACCGGAGGTTTCCATCTGCCGGGACCTTAGGTCCCGGTGGTTTTCAGCTCTGGCCCCTCTGTGTCTCCTTGCTAGACTTGAATGTGCTCAGCTCCCCGCAGCACGCACAGGAAACACGTCTTTGAGAAGGGCCTCAGTGGGGCGTACGGCCTTCTGGATGCCCTGTGCAGAATGCTCGGGAAGCTCCTGCTTCCTTACACAAATATCCTTGCTGCAAGCAGCAGATGATTCAGAAAATCAATGCATCAAAGAGTGCACAGTCCAAAGAACACTGAGACCTCAAGGTTTCCATCCACTTGGCTGGCATTTCTGCACAAAGGGAGCACTTCCGTCCCGTGAATGCACAGCTGAGCAAAGCAGCCCCGTGGGAAGTGAGCCATCCATGAGTGTATCAGTCAGAATAGACCAGACGCTGCTGCTGTAACAAGCAGCTCTCAAATCCCAGTGGCCCACCTATGACCAAAATCTGTTTCTGATGCATGCACCTGCCCATCACCAATGGGCGCTCCACTCTACGGCATCTTAGGACCAGGCCCCAAGGGATGGTGGGACGATGTGAGTCTCCTAGGAGAGGGAACAAGACGTGGAGGGAATCGGACGCCAGCTATCAGGCAGGAGGTGACACACCATTCTTCAAAAGGGTGAGGTCAAGGCACTGGGAAGGTGTGATCTTCCTTGGCCAGGGCAGCTATTTTTCTACGTGATTGAATAAGAAAAAAGCCTAAAACATGAGGAAGAGTCCACTACTCATTGAATCCTACTAGCAGAAAGAAAAGACGGGACCTCTTGGGAGGAAGGCACCAACACAGGAAGAATGCCACGTGAAAATAATAGGCTCTTGACCCAGAATTTTCATGGGCAACTTTGTGCCAGGAGAGAATTGTGAACATTCAATCTCTGGCTTTTATGGGTTTTGGGGGAATAAAAACATTCCAGTATGCACATGACATAAAATCCAAGGTAATAAATGTATTCCCAACGAATCCCCCATCACATTTCTGCAATAAAATAAACCCACCATAGCTGAACCGAACAGATGTCAATAGTACAACGGAACACCCTTCCTCAAAATGCCAAGCCGTTAAAAACTTTAATGCCCCATATTTTAATTCGTATCCTAAAAATGTCAAGGGGACGTGAATGTTTAATTAAACCAGCCTCATAAAAATGCCTAGCACATCGTACATCCACGGTCGCGAAATGGATCCCAGCGCAGACACACGCTGGAGAATGATAGCATTCATTTAAGAGAAGGTAGGTTCCCTGCAAACTAGCGCAGTCCCCGTCCTCCTTTAAATGGAAATAAAAAGGAATTGGGGTCCTGATGTGTGAGTGTACCCTGAGACTCTCCAGCTGAGCAAAGGCAAAGGGCTGTAAAGGAGAGTATTACTTTCGCATGGCGGTCATGACACGGCACCACAGATGGCCCTGGCTTCAGTAGACACGCCATGTCTCCCGGTCCTGGAGGTTGGGAGTCTGCGATCCAAGTGGGGTTGAGGCTGGTTCCTCCACAGGCCTTTCTCCTTGCAGTGTAGACGCCGCGTTTGCCCCACGTCTTCATGTGGTCATCCCTCCGTGCTTGTCTGTGCTTGTCCTTCTTCTTCTAAGGACCCCAGTCCTATGGCATCATGGCCCACCCTACTGATCTCATTTTACCTGAATCAATTTAAATTTAAAAAAAGAAAAAGAAGAGGGGCACCTGGGCGGCTCAGAAGTTGAGGGTCTGCCTTTGGCTCAGGGTATGATTCCAGGGTCCTGGGATCGAGTCCCTCATCGGGCTCCCCACACGGAGCCTGCTTCTCCCACTGCCTGCGTCTCTGCCTTTCTCAGTGTGTGTGTGTGTCTCTCATGAATAAATAAATAAAATCTAAAAAATAAATAAACAAAAACAAATTTAAAAATTTTTTAAAGATGAAGAGCAAAAAAAAAAAAAGAAAGAAAGAAAGGTAAGAAATAAGTCACAAGTATGCAAAAGTACAACCTAGGAACTACAACCAATATTATTCGAATAACTTTATATGGTGACAAATGATGACAGATGGTCACTGCACTTACTACGGTAGGCATTTCATGGCGTATATAAATGTCTAATCATTATGGTGTACGCATGAAACTAATATTGTATGTCACCTATAAGCAAACATGTTCTCATTCATTTGGGGAATATAAATAATAGTGAATTTAGTGAAAGGGAATATAATAGTGAATAATAGTGAAAGGGAATATAAAGGAAGGGAGAAGAAATGGGTAGGAAATATCAGCAAGGGAGACAGAACATAAAGACTCCTAACTCTGGGAAACGAACTAGGGGTGGTGGAAGGGGAGGAGGGCGGGGGGTGGGGGTGAATGGGTGACGGGCACTGAGGGGGGCACTTGACGGGATGAGCACTGGGTGTTATTCTGTATGTTGGTAAATTGAACACCAATAAAAAATTAATTCATTAAAAAATAAATAAATAAATAAATAAATAAATAAATAAATCGCTGAAAAAATGATAAAGAAAAAAGCAAACAAGCAAATAAATAATAAATCAATTAAATTATTTTTAAAAATCTAAAAAAAAAAAAAAAAGACCAACCAAAAGACAAAAAAAACAAAGGGCAGTCCTGGAGGTGTGGGGGAAGGAAAGATCAATTCCTTGCCTCTTCCAGCGTAGAGGCCATCTGCGTTCCTTGACTTGGGGACACATGCGTCTTGTCTCAGCTTCCGACCTCATCTCTGCTTCTCTGACACTGACTGCCCCAGCCTCCCTCTTATAAGGACCCTTGTGATGACATTGGGCCACCGGGGTCCTGCAAGATCATCGCTCCATCTCCAGAGTCTTAACTTGATCGCGCCTGCGACATTTCCTTTTTCCTTAGAAGGTAACATATTTGTGTGTTTCACACGTTGGGATGTGCACGCATCATTTTCTCTAAAATAACATCTTTAAATAATTTCCTGCAGCCAACTAATCCCTGGTCATCATTATAACAATTTCGAGCTACAGGATCGCTTAACTGGATAGAGCATGCTTCCTTTTTTTATGTTTTTAAAGATTTTATTTATTTATTTATGAGAGACACAGAGAGCGAGACAGAGGCACGGGCAGAGGGAGAAGCAGGCTCCCTCCGGGGAGCCCGATGCGGGACTCGCTCGCAGGACCCTGGGGTCACGCCCTGGGCCGAAGGCAGATGCTCAACCACTGACGCAGCCAGACATCTCATAGTACGTTCCTGAAAACATCACCCTTTCTGCGATATGATGGGTACAGTACATTTAACAGTGAGAAGAGGGAAGGCATTCAAAATCGTTTCCCTGTTTTACTGCATTTGCATTTAACCTGGTCATATGTTATACGCCTGATTCCTCCACTATTAGAGCTTTGCATTTGTCTTTGTATGAAAAACACCATGAAATTTGTAAAAAAAATAAAAATAAAAATAAAAATCTATATAATAATTGCGAATAATTCAAAACAATATATGCCTCTTTTTTCGTGATTCTTAAAGATATTGGGTATTTTTTGCCTTTTTGAGATTTCTGGAGCTGTTTTGAACAAGTGTCCCCAAAGACTATTTACACTGCTTCTTCAAAATAAGCATATTCACGGAGGTATGTGGAAAGGAGGAGAAAGAGCATCCGGTCCGAGAAGAATTTCCATGTGAAAGAGAACGGAGCTGCTAGCGCAGCTTCCTGTCTGTCTTTCTGTCCGAGACAAAGATGACGCGCTGGTTGTTCTGTGGGTTTGCACCTAGGCGTCCCCGGTGTCCAGGATGAAGGAGGTGCTGCCCTGTCCAGGTGTTTCCCCATAAACAATCCCTCCAACAAGCTCCGGAAGCACATCTAGGAAGGTGAGAGGTCCTCTGCTTGCACAGCCACGACTGGAGGCTGAGCTGGACGTAAGGATTTGCTGATGCATTGGAACAAAGCAGCTCCGGGCCAGCGATGGGTCAGCTTCCCTGCATGCATGCAAGCTCTGTGACCTTGACTTAACCTTGAGGAAGGGCATTCCCTCCCACTCCTTGTGCCTCCATTGATCCCAGGCGGGAGCCCCGTCCAAGAACGTCAAGGCTGGAACTGGGAACCGTGGAGCAGGTGCCTACGGTGGGTCCACACTTCAACAGCCCAAACCAAGGCTGACCCGAGAAGTTAGCAGAAAGCAGGTCTTCCGTAACAAGGGCTGCTTTGGGTTGACTTTTTCATTTGTTTGTAAAATCCAGATATTTGGGGATGCCTGGGTGGCTCAGCGGTTGAGCATCTGCCTTTGGCTCAGGGCGTGATCCCAGGGTCCCCGGATCGAGTCCCATGTCGGGCTCCCTGCATGGAGCCTGCTTCTCCCTCTGCCTGTGTCTCTGCCTCTCTCTCTCTCTGCATCTCTCATGAATAAATAGATAAAATCTTTTAAAAAATTAAAAAATTAAAAAAAAATAAAACCCAGATATTTGATTTCTATTTCTCAGCCTTTCAGCCCAGCGCATGATCCTGCAGTCCCAGGACTGAGTCCCACGTCAGGCTCCCTGCATGGAGCCTGCTTCTCCCCCTGCCTGTGTCTCTGCCTCTCTCTTTCTCTCTTTGTCTCTCATGAATAAATAAATAAAGTCTTTAAAAAAAGACATAATAATATATATTGTATATATATATATATGACATAATATATATTCTCTATATAATAACACATAGTGCTATATGTATATATTAAATATATATTCCATATATACTATATGTGACATAATAATATATACTGTACATATACTATATATAAGACATAATAATATATATTTGATATATAGTATTTATAAGACATAATAATATACATTGTATAGATACTATATATAAGACATAATCCCATAGGTGTATATATGTAATATATTGTCCATACACTCTATTTAATAACACATAGTACCATAGACGTGTGCATGTAATTAATATCTACATTGTATATACTAAATGTAACAATGAAGAATGTGTGTTGTATACACATAATCTATATTGTATACATTCCACGTATAATACATAATGATATACACCGTATATGTATTATTCATACACAACTACATGTTCATCGAGTTCGGGGAGCGAAGCCGTGTTAACGCTGACGTGAGGAGCCTCCGGCACTGAGCTGCGGGCTGACCGCGACAGTCGCTGATTAGCGGTGCCCGTTGGCGACCCGCGGCACACGACACCCAGACACGCAAGTCCTCAGCCACGAGCCGTCATCCGTAACCACAGCAGGTCGCCGAGGGAGCCACGGACTCCGCCCCGGGATGGACGCCCGGAACCGTCCACTGCGCCGTCTAGGAGTCCGCGCGTCTTACAGGCACCTGTCGGCAGGTGTTCTTTCCATCCCTGCAAAAGCATCCAATTCAGCGAGTGACATTTCCCCCGAAAACCCCTGAACTCAAAAAAACAAAAGAACAAAAAACAAAAAAACACTGAACTCAGGTTTTGCGTGGGGTGAGTCCCATCACATCAGAACTCGGGATCGCAAGACGCCCGTTCTGGGGTCTGTGAGCTCAGGGAAGAAAGCTTCTGTGACGTGGCTACGTCTTTGGTGGACGGCACTTGGCGGTGGCCTGGCCGCTCCACATGTGAATCCGTCGGGCACCCGGGAATGGCTGCAGTGCCATAAAGGGGATGTGGTGTCGGGCTGTGGGCCGGCTTGACGACGCTCATGGAGTCCCCGCGTCGAGGCCAGGGGTGCTGTGTGACCTCCTGCCGCCGACGGCTGTTACTCAGGCTTCCCCGCTGTCGGCTCGGCTGCGGATCGGGTGTTTTTGCTCTCGGAAGGTGAGACCATTTTGCAAACATAGTGGTAAGTAATGTCCACCACGCCTGCGCCCCTTAAGGACGTGCATGCTCATGCTGTTGCATCTGTGCACACACACACCGGCACATATAACTACACACACACAGACACAAGGATGTGCCCTTTCATTGAAAAATACATGGTCTGGAAAGCACTTTATTAAAAGATGGTGAACTAACAGACACCTCAGTCACTCACAGGTCCTATGAAGTAAAGGCCGGGGAACAACGGAAAAAAAAAAAAAAACACAGCTTTCCTACCCTGTTAGGTTCTGTCACTGTGGTCTGTCAATTAAACTGAGAAAAGACAGATTTACTGGAGAAAAACCTTTATTTCAGATGCACGTGGGACCAACCACCAGGAAAAGAGGTAAAAGCCTCAGAGGAGTGGTTAGGCCCAGGGGCTCGTGTGCGCCTTAGTCAAGTGGCCATAAAGTGGTGCAGGAGCCAGGACACCAAGGAAAGGGGCTTTACGGGCTTCCAGTTGTGGAGAGACAGGTATTTGGGAGAAAAAGCAATGGCAGATAAGGGTTACTCAGCAGCCCACGGCGACCTCTGTGTACACAGAGCCAATCTCATGGCCCCAAACGTCGCAACTAGCGAACACAGCATTCTCCGAGTCAAATGATAAGAGTTTATTTAAAAAATAAGCCAACAGACAGGTTCTGGCTGGAGATGGCCGCAGCCCCAGCTAGGAAGTCACCGCAGCGTTGCGAGGGGCTTGCTTGCTGTTGCAGCCGCCCGGTGGGTCTGCTGTTGGAGCTGCGGCGCCATCAGCCCTCAGCGGTCCCCGCGGGCCCCCCCGGCTGGCGAGGACAGACCCACACCTCGTTGTTCCCCTCGCTCAGCGTTCTGCGGAGACGCCCACCGCCCTGCGTGTCCGGGGAGCCGCGGCCGCCCGCTGTGAGGCCAGCCCACCCCAGGGCGCCCGGCCTATCTGCAGGCACAGCTCAGCAGGCCCGGTCACTAAACACCACACAGGGAGCCACAGCGACCACTCACTTCTAGCCGTTGGACGGCAGCTGGGGGTGCAGGGTGACTGCATGCCAACTTGGGGGTGTCGCGTTGGTCCCTGCGAGGCGTGGCGAGGACACGGATGTGTAGAAATGAAGACGTGCCTTCTCCCTGTCGGCATAGGGTCCCAGACAAAGAACTAGCGCAGAACCGGCTGGGCCCTTGCATCCTTGTGCTCCAAGGGGGGACGGGGGGTGAACCTCCCAGCCCCGAGCGCTCAAGGCGCTGGCTGGAAGCAGGCTGGGGAACCCCGCACCCCATGTGATACATATGGTTTCTGAAAATGTGACACAAAATATGTACGTTGTTGATATTTTAGGATTAAAATTACGATGACATACGGACATGTAATCATCACTGATTAGGATTCTATGGTGATGACCATAAGCATGATGATGTGATATAATGGGCTGCTTATATACCATCATTACATATTTTATATATTATCATAGAAATATGTATCATGTATTTCATATATCATTATATTATTTCATTCATTATTATATTATTATATATTTATAAATATATAATACACATTTTGCGATG
The DNA here is from genome assembly GCA_032313775.1 of Urocyon cinereoargenteus. Lineage (NCBI taxonomy): Eukaryota > Metazoa > Chordata > Mammalia > Carnivora > Canidae > Urocyon > Urocyon cinereoargenteus. The sequence continues at coordinate 118,154,951 of CM063496.1, forward strand.
TGTTTATAATAGATATAGAATATGATCCGTTGTATGACCATAGAATCATAAAAAATTGTGATCTATAACGTATATTTTAATTCATAGTAGTCAATATTATAGGGCTATATAATCACATACGATGTTATATATGATTATAGATATTACATCATGTTCTACATGGTATATGTTATACAATCATTTACAATTGTCTTATATCATAATATGTAATAAATAAACCAGGTCCTGTTTGTAGGTTCTGTAGGTTTCAATGGGAACACACCTATTTCGGGGGGATACGGAGCATCATTTAACCAGGTACACGTGCGCTGGCCGTATTTCCCCTAAAGAAGCAGCAACCCCGAGGGTCGGCGCACAAGCTGGGATCGCGTCCCCCAGTGGCTCAGGGCGCGAATGGATCTTACCGTCGCGCCTGCATGTGAATTTGAATATTCCTGGAATCCTGAGCTCCGTTTCGGTCAAGCAAAGCTCTTCATTTCTTGCTTATTTTTATACACTCCTCACGCCGTGTCTGCAGGGTCTTGAAATGCACACGGCAAATAGGAAGGAGGCAGGTGCAGCGAGAGGCTACTATAACACAGGGAAGGTAGAAGCAGGGTCCCCGGACGCCCCGACGGCCTCCGTGACCCAACCTGGGGCAGGTCATCTGTGTGATCTGCGGTCCCCTCCCAGCTGCTGCGTAAACTGGGAAGCGGATGTGGGTTCAGATCCTGCAAGCAGAGTCCCTGAATCCAAGTTTCCAGATGCCAGCCATCGGCTGGCCTGTGTGAGCAGCTGTTTCACTTTTCCTTAAAAAAAAAAAAAAAGAAACAAAAAAAAAAACAGTGCGATTAAGATACAGTTCACAAGCCATCTGACTCCATCCAATTTAATTTGTCCAAATTGGCAGGTTTTGACGCTACCGTGAGAATTTTGGGACATTTTTGTGCCCTGATAAAGAAGCCCTCATGCTCCACAAAGACCCATTATCGTCCTTCCACCTCCCGCCCTATAGAAACCCGCGTGCACGTTGTTTCTGGAGATGTGCCTGCCTCTCACGTTTCATAGCACGGGAGTGACACGCAGTGACCCTCGTGGGGCTGCATCCCTCATGAGCATCATGTCCTCCAGGTGTCAGAGCCCTGCTCCTGTTCACAGCCGAGTCCTATTCCGTCCCTGGAAGGTCCCCCGTTGCAACGTCCGTGCACAGCACCGGCCACACTGGCTGTGCCCACAGAGAAGCTGGTGGCCACATCCAGGAAGATAATATGCCGCAGCCGCCATCACACAACCCCATAGACAGGGTGCCCTAGACAACATGCATGCATGGGTTCCTCCCAGTCCTGGAGATCCAGAGGGTGCTGAGGCTGGTTCCCCCTGAGGCCTGTCTCCTGGGGTGTAGACGTTGTGTTCTCCCCGTGTCAGCAGGTGGTCGTCCCTCTGTGTGTGTCTATGACTTCATCTCCTCTTCCCATAGCGCGCGTCTATGACTTCATCTCCTCTTCCCATAGCGCGCGTCTATGACTTCATCTCCTCTTCCCATAGCGCGCGTCTATGACTTCATCTCCTCTTCCCATAGCGCGCGTCTATGACTTCATCTCCTCTTCCCATAGCGCGCATCTATGACTTCATCTCCTCTTCCCATAGCGCACGTCTATGACTTCATCTCCTCTTCCCATAGCGCACGTCTATGACTTCATCTCCTCTTCCCATAGCATGCGTCTATGACTTCATCTCCTCTTCCTATAGGACCCCCAGTCCTATGAGGTCAGTGCCCACCCTGCCACCCTCATTCTAGCTCAATCCCATATTCAAAGACTGCATCTCCCACTACACCCCCATTCTGACATCCTGCAGAATTGCACCTATGAACATCAAGGGCACAGAGAACACGATTCAGCCTGCGACCTACCTACATCGAAGGTCAACGGCTACACAGGCTCCAAAGGGATCCCATCACCACAAGTTTGCAAAAAACGATTGTGTCTGAATCATTTGCAGAGTGAGGTCTTTGAGGGCCCAGCAGACCCACAGTGAACACAGGTTGGACGCGGGTGTGGACGTGTCAGCGGAAGTTGGTGCAGACCTCATGGCGGAGGCCTGCCCACCATGCCGAGGCATGCTGAGGCCCGGGAATAATAGGAAGAGATACAAAGGCAATGGCGAGGAGGTGTCCCAGGTCGAGGAAACAGGTGGTGGTGGACCCGATGGACAGGGAAGCACTTGCTGCAGCCTTGCCGGCTCTTGAAGCCTCATTAACTTCACCGGAAACCATCGTGGGGAGTTGCACCCTCGTGAAAGGGAAGCACCGTGCAAGGAGGAGCCTCCCACACTGTGGTGGCGGCAACGTGGGGACCTCTTGTGCAAACCACCTCCCCAAGGGGTCTGAGCAGCCTCCACAGCCCACCCGCTCGCAGATGCTCCATTACACACCAGGACCTTCTGCAGCTCCTTCATCTTGCTTATTCACGGTCACCAAGGGTCACGACCTCGGCTTTCCAAAGCGCAGGACACGGTGCAGACACCTTCCTGCATGATCCTGAATCTGCATGCGTGTAGGGGGTCTTCTCGAGCGGGGTTGGAACCACGTCACCCACAAATTTGCATCCACCCAGAACCTTGCAATAGGACCCTACTAGGAAATAGGGTCTCTGCAAATGTAATTAGGGGTAGTGTCTGGAGATGACTTCATCTTGGGTGAGGAAGGCCTTATATCGAATGACAGAGATAGAAGAGGAGACGCAGACATGGAGGAGGAGCCACGTGAGGATGGAGATGCAGATAGGAGGGATGTGGGGAAATATATCGAAGAAATATATTAAATATTATATAATTATTATATGTATATAATACACAATATAAATATGAGGCTACGTATATGTATATATAAAAAGGATATTTTTATATACGAGAAAATGCATTTTGAAAAATTTTGAATATTGCATTTTATGCCCAAAGCCTGCAAGGCAATTTCCTTTAAATAAATGGGACCTATGTTCCAGGGTTTTATGGGAATCGAGTGCTGTATAGACGCCCTGAATGAGCGCCATTAGCCTTCTGGGTAGCAGAGGCAGCAGACACGGGTCGTGCAGCACAGTGTCTACACCCAGCGCATTGCTCAATTCATGACGGTTGACGCACAGCATGCGGGTGGGTGTTTGTGGCGCTAAGGAGAACAGATATTGGGTGTTCGCAGACGGCTAAGACCCTTGGTGGCTGAAGCCTAGGGGAGAACATACACTGGGGCCTGAGGTGCTGCTCCCCTGCACAAACAGGCTCCAGTTGTGCGGGGCGCTTGTGCCCGCCCTGGGTTGTGACCCGGGAACCTCCATGTCCAACCTCGGGAGCAGGTGGCAGAGGCATCCCACAGCTGGGTCTCTGTTTTTGCAAACCCGACGCATGGCCATGCCCCTTCATGTTTGCTTTTCTGTCTTCAACATTTGGTTTGAGGCGCAGTAGACGCACAAAGCCCCCAGTGATTCGGTTTTGCGGCACCGACCACGCGTCCACCCGTGGGGGGCTCCCTGCCACCGTGTCTACATATAACGTCCACAAGGACAAGGGGCGAGCGACACATGCGTCCCTCCCAGTCAGGCTGGGTAGTGCAGGAATGGGAGCCACCAAAAGAGGACAAGACATGTACACCCGTGGACGTAAGGAAGGCGTCTTCCACCACTTGGACGCCAGCGGCAGGTTGAAAACCGTGCTTCGGGAGCAATGGGACAGCACACGACACAGGTGATTCCACCATCTGCTTGGCATTAGCGTCTCCCCGGGCGTCCACAACAAAAGCTCCCTTCAGAAGAATGGCAAAGACATGTCACAAATGGGGACATGGAGAAGATAGCACCACCCTCCCAAAGACCTGGAACGGACAGATGCTGCCCCCATTGCTCCTGAGTGGGAGGCCTACAGGGGACCTGCAGGGTCCAGGTCACCAGTTTGGTGCCTGCCTTCAGCCCAGGGCATGATCCTAGAGTCCCAGGATCAAGTCCCACGTCGGGCTCTCTGCATGGAGCCTGCTTCTCCCTCTGCCTGTGTCTCTGCCTCTCTCTCTCTGTCTCTCATGAATAAATAAATAAAATCTTAAAAAAAGATTTTATTGGTTCCCTTGGTTCCCACAAAAACCCGCTCATCTCTCCTCTGATCACTGCAACGCCCGGAACCAGGCAACGGGACACAAGAGCAAGGCCGCCCACGATCCCCAAACACCAGGACCTTCCACCCGTGGCCGCCACATGCTCAGAATACACGCTGAAGTCCAGGGATGCCCTTGAGAACAGCCGCTAGAAATGCAACCTCGCCCAGAGACGGCCTCAGGACACACAGGCAGTCTGCCCCAAGGAAACCAAACACCTTCCCTACCAGGTCGTCCACACATGTGTCACAGAGCAAAGCGGCATCAGCCTTGCATGGAGGAGCCCACATCTCCCCCCAGAAGCGCTGTTTGCTTCTGGTTTGCGGAGACATGTGTTTTCTCTTGGTGCAACCTATTTCGAAGTATAGGACATGGGAAAGGCCACTGAGGCAGCCTCCAGGCCAGCTAACAAATGATGGACGTGAACAGGGGATGCAGGTGGCCTGAGGGCCAGGGCAGGTGCATAGACGGAGGGCAGAGGGGCTCAGGGTGGGTCGCCCCCCGAATATCCGTAATGGCATATCGATTATGTTCAGTGGAAGTTGCCTAACACACAACCCATGCAAGAGGGACACTCGGACCCTCCTCCGTCCCCGTGAAGGCAGGAAACAGATCTGCCATATGAAGCACGCCCTCCCCGTGCTCAGAACCAAAAAGGCATCGTTATCACCAGACATGAGGGCGTACACGTCGACAAAGCAAAAGAAACAAACTTTCATTTTTTCCCCAAATACCTGTGCCCCAGTTCTGCTCAGAATTCCTTACTCGTTTCAGCTCCCAAACACCTGTTTCCCTGATTCCGTCTGTTCCCCAGAAATATGCTGCATCTTCATTCAAAATCTGTAAAAACTACCCATCTTGGTCATTTCTCTCGGTCTCCATTTCATTTTTGGGCTTCTGTACAGGTATTAAAATTTTCTCTTTTTCTGTCATGTTAGTCTGTCTCCTACTCATTTAATTCCTAAATCAGGGATGCCTGAGTGGCTCACCAGTTTGGTGCCTGCCTTCAGCCCAGGGCATGATCCTAGAGTCCCGGGATCAAGTCCCACGTCGGGCTCTCTACATGGAGCCTGCTTCTCCCTCTGCCTGTGTCTCTGCCTCTCTCTCTCTGTCTCTCATGAATAAATAAATAAAATCTTAAAAAAAAAATTCCTAAATAGACCAGATATCCCTGAGGGGACGTGGTGAGAAAAATCCCTCTGTCCCCAACACAGGCCACAGTGGGAGGCGACACTGAAACCCAAACTCAAAGGTCAGCATGAGCAGAGCCACTCACGGGTCATTAAAGAATCCCAGGAAACAGGCCCCATTAAAGTCCTGGGGTGGGGGGTGGAGGGGAACGTGCAAATGCTATTATTTCCAAGAATACTTCCCAGTGTCCCCAAATGTCATAGAATGAGGACTACCCTCCTCTGTAAACAGAAAAAATAATATCAACTTGTATTTCTAAAGCATAAGCCATTGTAAACCAGCAAAAGCCAGAAAGCACTGAAAGCGGAGGGCGGCGTCAGTTACTTTAATGATACAAATTAACCGGCACTGGGCAGAGCAAAGGCTGTGACCTGGATATTCATCCAAGGAAATAAAGCAATAAAACACGCGCTTCACTAATCATGGAGAAATACAAAACAACACACGGGTGCGTGAGGACGTCGGTGGGTCGTTTATATTAGCAAACCAGGAGAAATCACCTGAACGTCCTACAAAAGGAGAAACGCCCGCATATCTTGACGCAGATGTGAAAAATCACACACGCGATACAATGTGGATACGCGGGTCCCGTCTCTGCGGGAAACCGCATGCGAAGGAATAGAATTCATCAGTCAAGCATGAGTGGACAGAGAGTCCGTGTCTGCCCGGAATCCCTGGACCAGCGTGTGTCCCCCCCACGTGCTTCTGTCATCATCTCTGTCACATGACCGTGTCAGGGTGACATTAAATTGCACCTGCGTGAAGGTGCCGGGAATGCCCGAGGACGTGAAACCTGTAATGAATGCTCCTCCGCATGGCTGACGTGCTGGATCTGCATTCTCTCCCGAGTAGGCAATGGGGGTCCCTATGGTCCAAATGGCTTCCATAGGCCAGCTCTGTCACCAGGGTCCTCGGTTTAGTGAGCCCTGGCTGCAGAGCCACCACCTGGTGCCTCCTACCCTGCACGCCGTGTCTCACACACCAAGATGCTTTGAGGTGCCCCATCCTCATCCTTGGAGAGGACCCTTGGGTATCCCCCAAGCGATGCCCCACAGGGCCACCTCCTCCCGTGTACAACGATGACACATCCGCCGTCCAGCCCTCGCCACCCATGTTATGAACCCACTCTGTGTTTCAGAGTGACCAACACGTCACTCCCAATGGCCCTCACGTCACCCATTGCGATGGGCAATCTCAGCTTCGCAACACCAACGGCCAGTAGGGCCAAGACGGGGACGACAGATTTCCAACAAACTCCCGGAAGTGAACCAAGGTACCACACCAGCCCCTTTCCCAACCGCTACTGGACCTCCCGTGTCGTGGCTCGGTGAGCAGAGTCCCCACTCTGCCTAACAGATTCTCTGGAAATCGCCATTCACGAAAATCCAAGACAAACAGGAAGCTGTGGGATAAGAAGACGAAGAGCAGGGGAGGGAGGGGGGCGACGCCAGTGTCATCTTGGCTAATGTGGGTTGTAAATTCCTAGCATAGCCGTCTTCCAGGAGGAGGGAGGCCGCCACGGAGGCTGGTCTCATTAAGGCAACATCTGTTTACAAAAAGATAATCTAGTGTTCTCTTCCCAGGATGAATTTTATGAAGAGACGTCTGGTTGACCAGCCGGTTGAAGAGCTGACGAGTCACGGGTGCCCCCTGCTGTGCATTGTGACAACTGCTCGTTCACACCTGGTCCCCATCCTTCCAGCGGGGTGGCGGCTTCCTGGAAACGTCCCTCAGCCTCGCCATCCCATCTGCTCAGGTCAGTCCAGCTGGGGGCAGGGTGGGGGATGGGGGGGTGGGGAGGTCAGGTATTGGGGGAACAATTCGACAATGGATGATGCATTTTTAAAAACCAATTTGAGGTTCTACTTCTCCAAACCTGGCTATTTTTGTGGGCATTTGAATCTCCAAACGTCTTATTATTAAAACAACGGGGATCCCTGGGTGGCGCAGCGGTTTAGCGCCTGCCTTTGGCCCAGGGCTCGATCCTGGAGACCCGGGATCGAATCTCACGTCGGGCTCCCGGTGCATGGAGCTTGCTTCTCCCTCTGCCTCTCTCTCTCTCTCTCTCTCTCTCTGTGACTATCATAAATAAATAAAAATAAAAAATAAAATAAAACAACAGCAGCAGCAGCAGCAGCAAACCCTCTTGTGACTTTGTATTTGTTAAGGAATCGCGGCACAAGGTAAAAAGGGAATCCTTGGAGCTCCCGGCAGGCTCAGTCAGAGGAGCGTGTGACTCTTGATCTCTGGGTTGTGAGTTTGAGCCCCAAACTTAGTGTAGAAATTACTTAATAATAAAAATGTTTGAAAGAAGGGCTTTTTTTAAAAAAAATTATTTTTTATTTGAAAGAGAGAGGGTTAGAGGGGAGAGGAGCAGAGGGACAGGGAAGCAGAGTCGGTCGTGACGCGTGAAGCCCAACCCCAGGACCCTGAGATCATGACTTGAGCCAAGAGCTGCACGTTTAATGGACGCAGCCACCCAGGCACCCCTAAATTTTTTTTTAAAAAGAGAGAAACTCTGTCAAGATATTGCTCAGCTGGAGACGTCAAGTTCTGATAAGGATAAAGTAGTATCTGTGTGCGCAGCTTGGCGCTTGGGGAGCTACTTGCTTCTGTCCCGTGTGGGTCACAGCGGCTTAGACATCGCACATGGGACACTCCAGCGGGGTGGGCCCAGCGAAAGGGGATCCCCAAGGGAGTGTGATGCACCCCCCACCCCCACCCAGGTCTCAGGGAGCAAGGGAGGCAGCAGGTCCCAGAGGGTCGGCTCAGGCACCTGCAAATCCTGAGCAGTCAGGAGCAGCCCAGACCTGAGGAAGAGTTACCTGGGCTCCTCTCTCTGCTCCGGCCTCCTTGTCTCCTGCCACTGCCTCCCATTGGCTGAGCTCACTCGGAAGTCATCTGTCATAGGGCCAGGTGGGTGTCAATACTTCAGGGCAGGGAGCAGTAGGGAGATGCATCAGCCTGAATCTGGAGGACCCTGTGTAGCACCTTCAGCACACGCCCGTCACCCGTGTCTACATGGGGGGGGGGGGCGGTGATGGTTTTCCCCTGGTGCATCGTCACTAACGGGCTTGTCCCTGCGTGGATCTGCACCAGCCCTGCACATGCATCTCCGGGGACCCCGGGACATTCTGGGCGTGAAGGCCTTGCTTTTGCTGCCATTTACCGCTGCTTCCTTCAATCATAGATTTCTACATGGTTTTTCCTACAGATGTGACGGTTCTCCAGGAAGCGGCAGGTGGCGGGGAGGGCGGTGGGGAAGGCAAGAAAAATGGCAAGAAATGCGACTCACAGCAGCAATAATGGTCAAGAGAGCGCTCGTCTTCCGACGGGGGACTTCGTGCATCTGCCCCCTGCACACGACAGGTTGTATTTTGTGCAGACGTGGAGCTCCAAGGTGAGGATGGGCAAGGAACATGAGAATTTCCTCTGGAAAAGGTTGACTTCAGCTGACGTTGTCCCGCTGTGGAAGTTTATACCGTCCAAGAAACACATGGAAGGGGTGTTAGTTTGTTGGCACAACCTTTTGAAACATGGTGTTTGGGGCCACCTGGGTGGCTCTGTGGTTGAGCATCTGCCTTCGGCCCAGGGCGCGATCCTGGAAATCCGGGATCAGGTCCCGCATCGGGCTCCCCGCAGGGAGCCTGCTTCTCCCTCTGCCTGTGTCTCTGCCTCTCTCACGAATAAATAAATAAAACCTTAAAAAAAAATGGTGTTTTTCTTTTAAACCCAAAGGGACCACATGCCCCTGTGTCTTCCAGTGACTTTTCTTCTAAACTTCCTAAGCGATGTGTCCTAAGAAAATATAACCAATCAGACCTTTTTAAAGATGATTTGATTTTTTTATTTTTTATTTTTCCTGGTGCTTGGCCTACTACAGTTTCTTCCATCATCCTGTTGTCTTAGATGGGGATGAAGACGTGTGGCTTTCCCTAAACCATGATTTCTGTAAACTCCTGCTAAAAGTCAAATTCCTTTTAAGCAAATCGTGCTCATTTGGAAAGTGGACACAAGGGCCTCTCAGGGAACGTTGTCCAGCGTCTGTCTGTGGGGAAAGCCCACGACCTCTCTCAACGTGACGACGTCTAATAATGGGTGTCCTCAAACTACTAACGGCACCTGTGGCCTGGAGTTCCCAGAACAGACCTCCCACAGACGTGCCAACAGACAAGACGGAACGCATCCACGGGCACTCCCAGGGGGCTACCCCGGTGCGTGGCGGCAAACACACAGCAAGGAATTTGAACAAGCTCCAGGAGGCTGTCGCTCCGGGCGCACTGGGTGTAATTTCCTGGAATCGCCATGTCAGACTGTGCTCCCTGCATCTGACGACAGGAGATGCAGATGGCACATCACGTGGACGGGGAGAGGCCCGAGGTCTTTCCGCAATCTTCAGTTCCTGGTGTCCCAGAAAAATAAAAAAAAAACACTCGGGAAAATGCAGGGTTTGCATGGCCTGTGACGCCGGTATTCAGCCTAGGTGTCGCTCCTTGGGGGAGGACCGAATGTCGTGCAGCGGGGAGGACCTGGCTTTCATTGCTGGACATGCAAGATTTTGATGTAGGAACCCGTCCGTCCTTGTCTGGAGACCGAGACTCTGCAAGCGGACTCTGTCCAGAGGCTCCGTTGTGGTCCAGGCTCCCCTGGGAGTGGCGGCTTCACAGTCTCCTTCGGGGTTTGCGGTCACTTTGAGAAGCCCGGGGGCGTCTGCGCGGCTGCAGCCACACAACCATGCGCAGACGCCGTGCCTGACATTTGGCACATTTCATACGAGCAGAACCGTGCACGTGTCCTTCGACGCCTGCTCTCCGTCTCCGGGCATCACGTGTTTGCAGTTCATCTCTATTGTAGCGTGCGTGGCTGGTTTGGGGTTGGGTTTTCTCTTTTTTGTTTTTTGCATTATTTTTTCGATTTAGCTTTAAAATCTCTCCAAGCATCTGATTGTTCTCCACAAACCCGCGGGGCACAGAGTTAGCACGGGAAGGAAGGAAGAAGGGGCTTCAGTGAGGCTGACCAGGCCCTGCCCCGATGTGGCGTTGGCTGTACCAGTTTTGTGGTCTGCAGCTCCCCACATCCCTGCATCACGGACGCTGCTCGAAAACACATATATTCAACGAGAAGCATGATGGGAACCCTTCGGTCTGGTGTCATTCCCACCAGGATCCGGTCCAGCAGGGCTCATCCTGTCCAAATGTCAGCTCCGCCGTGCAACAAGCAGGGAAGCTGAGTGCAGAGCATGCGCAGAGCGCAGGAAACCCACGGCGGTAGAAACGCTTGGGCTCTGAGCTCTGAGCAGCGTCTGCAGTAGGACAGCAGGGAGGGAGGCAGGAAGCAAACTTCCAGCCTCGGGTACGCACCTGTCCCGGCCCGGCGTCCTCAGAAGATGCTTCGCAAAAACCTCATGGAACGCGGCATCCAGCTGATTCACGTAAATTAACTGATGCAATGGCCTTGTGCTTCTGCGCTGCCCTCGCAAGCTCCAGTGGGAAAATGAGCAAGGCGGCCGCCAGCGTGGCTCATCTCCACCCGCACCCCGCACCCTAAATCCCAAGAAACTGGGAGAAAGCGGCTTTATCTCTTCCTCGGCTGCATTCTGGAGATGCTCCCAGGTCCGGGAGCCCGTGAGACCAGCCTCAGGCTGCTTGAATATTTGTACGTGTGCAGAAGACGGAGAAAGAACTCTCTAGAAGCAAATGCCCTGAGAAAGGGAAGGCGGGAGAGAGTCGTCCCTTATTTACAACAGGGAGCAAGATGCCTCCTGCTCTCAATGTGTAGGATTAACGTGTGTGTGTTATTATTCGTATTAATTTGCATTTGTCTTTTCCAGCGGAAAATGATGAGGAGGTACTTTGGGGCGTTGTACTTGTTTTCATGGCACCTGACATTTAAAGGAGTAAAGGCTGCTCCTTTGTCCGGGGTCACCCCCCTGCCGCCAGAATTTGGTGCCTTTGCTGGACGGTGGAGCCCGTTCTATCCGCTGCCCCATGGCACCACCTGCTGGCAGACGGACATCTTCGTCCCAAACGGTCCACGTGGGTCACCGTGGTCGCCATGGCAAAAGGAAGAGGACACACACCTCCTCCCCTGCAGGTTGTCCTGAAAAGCAATGGGGGAAGGAACCAGAGCAGGTGCTTCCTAGAGCTCTGGCGGGTCACTCCTGGTGAGTCCACCTGGCCCCACGGAGGCTGGACCAACAGCGGGGAGCACACACTCTGCAACCAACAGCTGGTTGGCACCATCTAAAGAAGGTCCTTCCAGCACCTGCTCGTCCCCATGTCCCCAGGAGGAGAAGCAGACCCTCTCTGGGCCAGGCCTCCAACTCTCCTGCTGCAGGATTGGCCTGACCCAAGCCCTCAGCCCGTCAAAGTCAGGCAGACTTTTACACATGCCTAAAAGCCGGCCTTGTCATTATAGCCATGAGTGTTGGTGAAGCTCCAACGTGGCCACATTTGAACCCAGCACCTGTCTCAGCCTCAGTGCTGTGGACGTCTGGGGCTGGACCACTCTCTGGGGTGTCACGTCCTGTGCACGGCAGGGTGATGAGCAGCGTCCCTGGTAGGGGACCACATTCCAGTAAGACCTCCTCCTCGGTGTGACAGGCCAAGATGATGCAGACATTCCCAAGTGTCCCCCGGGAGACAAAATCAACCCTGCTGAGAACCACTGGTTTCAATGTATTCAGACTCACAGAAGGTCCAGGATACACAGGGCTTTATTTTTTTTTTATTTTTTTTTTAATTCTTCTATTTATTTATTTATGATAGTCACACAGAGAGAGAGAGAGTCAGAGACATAGGCAGAGGGAGAAGCAGGCCCCATGCACCAGGAGCCCGATGTGGGACTCGATCCCGGGTCTCCAGGATCACGCCCTGGGCCAAAGGCAGGCGCCAAACCGCTGCGCCACCCAGGGATCCCCTACACAGGGCTTTATAGCTTATCCAGCCCACTCTTAAATGTGAAGGCTGGAAACCCAAGGAGGCAGGTGTCCTGCCCAAGATCAGGGTTCTCTTGAGTACAAATCCTGGGAATAGAAATCACCAATGCTGTGCCCCTCCTGCTCCCACACACCCCCTACACCTTCAGGGTTATGTACAGGTTCCCTTGCAGGCCTTTGGCGGTTTAAAAGAACGATCTGCACCAGCAGGTGCTGTGGTCAGGTCCCAGAGACAAGTGTGTGAGTGTTCAGTGACCACAGATGCTGAGATCAGGGGTCCTGAGGTCAGGGTGCCCACGGCTCACCTCCCCAGGCTTGGCTGAACCCAGGAATGATTTTGGCCAGACTCCCCACATGGAACACTTTAATGGGCCACCTTGAAGTCATGGATTGCCAGTCTTGTTTCCCTAAATCCCATAGGAATTGGCAGGTTTGGGGCTGGGAATTAGCTTGTCTGAGACATTCGACACCTAGATTCAGTGCAGGAAATCCTATACCTGGGGCTCGATACGTTACAAATTGAGGAGAAACACAAACATACACACACACACACACACACATGTAGATAGACACCCATTATTAAAATATTGCAATTTTAATCTGGAACAGGCAACTTCATAGACACAGAACATAAGATGGTGGGGGTCTCAGGGAAGGGATACAGAGTTAGTGTTTAATGAGGACAGAGCTTTAGTTTAAAGATGAGAAAGTTCTGCACGTGGATGGTGGGAATATAAATGCATTCATTGCCATTGCGTTGTGCACCTAAAAAGGGTTAAAATGGCAAATCCCATGCTATATCTATTTTGCCAAACCAAAAAAAATTAATAAATTGCCATTATTGTGCTAAGTGAGATACAGAGAAAGACAAATACATGATCTCACTACTATGTGGAATCTAAAAGAAAGCAAGAACCAAGTTCATCAATGTAGAGAACAGAGTCATAGTTTGCAGACATGGGAGGTGGGGTGGGTGAAATGGGTGAAGGGGGCAAAAGGTGCAGAGTTCCAGTGTCCACTAGAATAGATGCAGCCTGGGACATGCACCTGCCACGTCTAAGACAAAGACAAAATCTACAAAAGTGGAACAGATAGAAGCAAAGAAAAAAAAAGGTGGTGGCCAGGGGTTGGGGAAGAAACAGGGACATGGTGGTCCCAGAACACAAACTTTCAGTGAGAACTGCAGTGAGTCCTGGGGACCTGATGTTCAGCATAGTGATTATAATTAACTATCTGTATATAACTAACTATAATTATCATACCCTTGAACGTTGCTAAGACAGCAGATCTGAAATGTCCTCAACAACAACAACAAAGTTACCACGTGAGGTGTGGGGTGTATGAATTAGCTCGACAGTAGTCGTCAGCTCACAGTATGTGTGTACATCAAATTGTCGGGTTGTACGGTTTCAACATGTATAATTTTGTCAATCACACTGCAGGAAACTGGGAGAATGGAATAGAATAAGATTGATCGAGCTAAAATAGAATGGAGTGGAATGAAAGAGAAGAGAGAAGAGCAGCATAGAGTAAGGTAGAACAGAATAGGAGAGAAAAACAAAAGAAAAGAGAAAAAGATAGAAAAAATATAATCGAACTGAATAGAATAGAGTAGAATAGAATATGGTAGAATAGAACAGAATAGAGTAGAATATGATAGAGTAGAACAGAATAGAATAGAATCAAACAGAATAGAGTAGAATAAAACAGAACAGAATAGAGTAGAATCGAACCAAATAGAACAGAATAGAGAAGAATTAAACAGAATAGAATTGAATAGAATAGAGAAGAATCAAACAAAATAGAATGGAATGGAATGGAATGGAATGGAATGGAATGGAATGGAATGAACAGAATTGAACACAATACAATAAGAGTAGAATAGAACAGAACAGAGTAGAATATGATAGACTAGAATACAATAGAATCGAACAGAATAGAGAAGAATAGAATAGAATAGAATAGAATAGAATAGAATAGAATAGAATAGAATAGAAAGAATAGAACTGAACAGAACAGAATAGAGTAGAATAGAATGGAATAGAGTAGAATCAAATAAAATAGAGTAGAATATGATAGAATAGAACAGAACAGAATAGAATCGAACAGAATAGAGTAGAATAAAAACAGAACAGAATAGAGTAGAATCGAACCAAATAGAATAGAACAGAATAGAGAAGAATCAAACAGAATAGAATTGAATAGAATAGAGAAGAATCGAACAAAATAAAATGGAATGGAATGGAATAGAATGAACAGAATTGAACAGAATACAATAGAGTAGAATAGAACAGAACAGAGTAGAATAGGATAGACTAGAATACAATAGAATCGAACAGAATAGAATGGAACAGAATAGAATCAAACAGAATAGAGTAGAATTGAACCAAATAGAATTGAATAGAATAGAGAAGAATAGAATAGAATAGAATAGAATAGAATAGAATAGAATAGAATAGAATAGAATAGAATAAAAGAGAATAGAATAGAATAGAATAGAATAGAATAGAATAGAATAGAATAGAATAGAAAGAATAGAATTGAACAGAATAGAATAGAGTAGAATAGAGTGGAATAGAGTAGAATCAAATAAAATAGAGTAAAACATGATAGAATTGAACAGAATAGAGTAGAATAAAACAGAATAGAATAGAGAAGAATTGAACCAAATAGAATAGAATGAAATAGAGTAGAGTGGAATGGAATGGAATAGAAAGAATAGAATGAAACAGAACGGAATAGAGTAGAATAGAATCGAACAAGCGAGTAGAATCAAACAGAATAGAGAATAAAATAGAATAGAGTAGAATCGAACTGAACAGAATAGAATAGAATAGAATAGAATAGAACAGAATAGAACAGAATAAAATAGAACAGAATAGAGTAGAATAAAACAGAATAGAATAGAGAGGAATTGAACCAAATAGAATAAAAGAAAATTAATAGAATAGAATAGAATAGAATAGAATAGAATAGAATAGAACAGAACAGAATAGAATAGAGTAGAATAGAACAGAATAGAGTGGAACAGCAGAGGACAGAGAGGAACAGAGCAGCGTAGAACATGGAACAGAACAGAACAAGACAAACCCCAGAGCGAAGGGCAGAGGACGACAGTGAGCAGAGCCCCCCACTCCCTCACCGACGCCCCGGAACGCGGACGCCACGGAGAGCCCCGTGTGCTGGCGAGGGTGCCCGCCGGGGCGCAGCCGTGGGGACTAGCGCGTGGCCAGGATGGCGTCGTACAGGCCCCCGGTTCTCCTGCACTGGACGTGGCGGAAGCCGGCGGCAGCCAGGAGCGCGCGGTACTGGGCGGGGGTCCGCTCCCGGCCCTCCGTCTGCACCAGCATGTTCAGCGAGTAGAGCTGCGCCGTCAGCGGGCCCCGGCCGTCCGCGGCCAGGAGGCTCTCAATGACCAGGACGCCGCCGCCTGGGACGGGAGGGACAGGCGCCGGGAGCGAGGGGGAGGCCGCCCCAGGAGCCCCGCTCACCTCCCGGCCCCTGTCCCGGCCCCGGCCCAGCCCCAGCTGCGGAACGGGCCCAAGCTGACCCGCACCCCACCCCGGCCCCGGCCCGGCCCCGGCCAGCTGCGGGTTGGAGCAGGCGGGGCGTGCACCGCGGGAGCCTTCAGCTTTCTGCACCTTTAACTCGGATTCGATACCGAACGGGTGCGAATGCCGCTTGGTTTTCGTTACTGACCCAGAAGGGGAGCCAGCTGGCAGCACGGGCACACTTACCGGTGACCCGCATTCCGGCGTGCAAATGAGCGTCTAGCACAATCCCGCGCTGAAGGCACTCACAAGCGCGTGTGGACACGCAGCGCCCCGACCTACCTGGTTTGCAGGCACGATGGATCCTCGCCAGCAGGCGTGAGCACCGCTCATCCGTCCAGTCGTGCAGGACCCTCGCCAGGATGTACAGATCCGCCTCCGGAAGCGGGTCTTTAAAGAAATCTCCTATAACGCAGGCCGGGGCCCTGGGGTCAGCGCGCAGCTCAATCCCGCGTGCAACAGTCACCTGGGTGTGTCGAGCTGCCCCCAGGCCATCCCAGCTGTGACTTGAAGACCTGGCCCTGAACAAAGGGAAGCCTCAAGGAGCACAAGAAGCTTCTGAACCGTGTCCGGAGGCTCTTTCCCTCCTTCTGGATCTGGAAAATGGTTTTACTTTTATCTTAGTTTATTTTCATCTCCTTTCCTAAGGTTGCAAATAAAGGGCCGTGTACGCCGAGGATTTCCGGACACCCCGGGCCATCGGTCAGCAGCTCCCGTGTGAGGAGCTGAACTAAACCAACAGTCAATACGTGTTTTCCGGGCTGGGAAACAAACGAACCAACATGGCCAAGGAAGAGCTTCCATGCGTACGTGGTGTCAGACTCGACACTTGTAACATTTTTCCTGCAAGAAGTACCGATTTTGGAAAAAGCGTGACCCAGCCTCACACAGGGTGGACCGGGCAGCCGTATGTTGTCCAAACTCTGCAAACTCAGAGGAGTTGGGGAGGAGCGTGTGTGGGAGGCCATCCGGGCCAGGACACCACCCTGCTCCGTGCTGAGGCCCCCGGGAAACGCGGACCCTACAGACATCGCCCCACGACACAGGGCGGGGCAAAGGGGGAGCGGGGGGGCCCCCAGACTGCTTCTCTTCCGTTCAGAGACCAAGGACAGGGGTCGGCAAATTCGGCCCGGGGGCCGCATTCGGTGGGCCATGTGTTTGTGCGCAGCAGGTGAAGGACAGGATGCAGCCGTGGGGGCGCACGCAGCTGCACCTTCCCCCGGCCTTCCCTTCGTGACCCACTGCAAAGTCACCAAAATCCCAGCTCAGCTGTGCCATGGCAAAGTGACCTACTGCGTCCCCTGCCCCCTCAATCTCTGAAGTCGGTTTATTCCTCCCACGGCCGGATGAAGCACCTAAATAGGTGTGACCGTCCCCTGCAAGACGCCCCATGACGACCCCCAGAAGCCAGGTCTCGGGTACCAGGGCCAGGCGCTCTCCATGAGCTCCCCCCCAGGCGTCAGCTACGGGTGTGAGCCCCTCGGAGCTGCACACCCAGGCCTGTGGGCCCCTTGGATGCCCCAGGGGGGAGCTCACGTGCGTTTCCGTGGGCACGCGCAGAGCTCGGCGGAGCCCACCTTCACAGAAGCTGATCCGCGCTGCCTCCGGGAATGAGAAGTGCTTCTCTGCCGTCTGCACCACTTCGGGCGTGTCGAAAACGGCGACCCGGCACGCGGGGTACAGAGACGTGCACTCCTTGGCCAGAGCCCCAGAACAGCCTGGAAACGCACACGGAAGGTGACAGGCAGAGGGGAAATGCGAGCAACGTGCGGCCCAGCAGGTGTTGACGGCCACATGGTCACCCAGGAGCCCCCGAATCGCCGAATCCTCCTGGCTGGGGCCACCCACCCATCTAGCCATGAGCGCGTCCTGCGTGACTCCCACGCGAACACGCACTGGGGCACCACGGGGACTGCCCCTGACCAAGGATTGGGCGGCGCGGAGACCACAGAAACTGTGCAAAGTCACGCGGCGCGCCAGGCACGGGGGTCCCTTTGGCGTCAAGCACGCAGAGTCTCCCCATCGTGGCGCCCTGCTGCCCGGTGATGGTGGGGGAGGCCGCCCAGGCGTCAGCTACGGGTGTGAGCCCCTCGGAGCTGCACACCCAGGCCTGTGAGCCCCTTGGATGCGACTCACAGCGCGTCCACACCGGGGAGGCTCCGTCCAGACCTGCAAGCCCGTCGTGGGGGCCACACCCAGGTGGGGAGGGTCCCGACCAGAACGTGTGCCCTGGCAAGCCCCTGAATCGCAGCCTAACGGGCGTCGTGCTGTATGGGGCAGTCAGTGCAAGAGCGTGTCACACTGAGCGATGCCAGCGTCTACACCGCCAGCGGCCTCGACATCCGTGGGAGCACTGACTCTCCATCCCGCCCCGATGCACAGGCTCCGAACCGCCCCGGGCGCACCGCGGCTGCGGAGGGGCTGCAGACCCTGCGCCCCGTGACACGGGAAGAGGATGCTTGGCCCCCGATGCTAACTGGGGGCCTTTCCGTCGTGTTCCGTCCCTCGCCCCCCGGGGCGCCGAGGTCACCGGCCCTGAGACCCCACTCCGGGGTGCGGGGCAGTGGCTCACCCCCGACGTCGCAGATGAGCGGGAACGGGGTCAGGTCGAAGGCGCCCAGCACAGGCCTCCCGCTGACGCTCCAGACGTCCTGCAGGCCTCGCATGAACTGCAGCCGCTCGTCCTCGGACCTGCACGCGACAGCACAGGTGCTCACCGCGCCCCACGACGCGGGGGGCGGGGGTTGTGAGCCGCGGGCACGGCGGGGAAGGCCTGCACGGTGAGCTGCTTCGGGATGTGGGGAGTCCCAGCTCCGCCACCCCCGGGACCCCGAAGCCCACCCCGCTGGGACACCTGGCATGTGGCTGCAACACAAACACATCTGCTGTGCGGTTTTCTTCTTCATCATCTTAAATATCACCTTCCGCCTGTTTTGCTCCGTTTAGACCCATTTCCTTAGCCGCGCCCCCCCGCCCCCCCCCACCGTGTTCATTGCAAGCGCGGACACCTGTGTTACCTGTAGATTGCGCTGAAGAGCTGGTCGGAGGGAACCCCGAATGCCTCCAGATACTGGTTCCTGCCGTCCCTGCAAACGGGCGCCACGCGGTCACCCCGGATCTGACGCGGCCAGGGAGCGCCAGCGGGCGCGCGGGGTCGCACAGCCTCACCTCCCGTCACAGACAGAACGGGCAGGGGACAGGACTCGGTCACCAAACGCACGCAAGGCCCCCCTTGGAGGTGTTCAGAGCCGCAGGCTGGACGTGCAGCCGGGCTCCGCCCCGTGTGAGCAAGGAGGGAGGAAGACCTAAAGACGGTCCGCCGAGGTCTGAAGGTGACGTGCGGCCAGCGGACACTGAGGCCCAGGGGACCTGGAGCCGGAACCTGGGAGCAGGAGGGGCCCGGCCGAGCTCCTACCGATCCCTGTCAGTACCTATCATCTAGCTGTATCTGCCGACATCTACGCTTTATGTGTGTCTCCTAAGACCTATCAGTAGGTCTCCGCAGGGGTTGGTCTCTACCATCCACTGCGCACTAACGTCCAGTAGTACCGGCTCTTATCGAGCTACCTACTTACCCTCCTATCACCCACCCACCCGTCCTTATCTCTCCTCTGTCCATCTCTCTACCTATGCACCCGTCTAGCACATCTAGCCACCCAGCCCTCTGCCTACGTACCTGTGTATCTATCGTCTATCAATCATCCATCCATCCATCCCTATGTCTTTTTATCTATGTACCTATCATCCATCCATCCCTATATCTATCTTTAAATTATCCATCCATCCATCCACCTGTCTGTCCATCCAACCATCCATCCATCTATCCACCCATCCATTCATTCACCCATCTGGCCATCCCTATATTATCATCCATCCATCCCTGTATCTATCACCTACCAATCATCCACCCATCCGTCCATTCACCTATCTGTCCATCCATCCGTCCATCATCCATCCATCTAACCATCCAACCACTCATCCATTTGTCCATCCATCTATCCATCCACCCATCAAGCCATCCCTTTACTATCATCCATCCATCCTTATATCTATCACCTACCAATCATCCACCCATCCGTCCATTCACCTATCTGTCCATCCATCCGTCCATCATCCATCCATCCATACAGCCAGCCATCCCTATATTTATTTACCTATGTACCTATCATCCATCCATCCCTATATCTATCACCTACCAATCACCCACCCATCTGTCCATTCACCTATCTGTCCATCCATCCATCCATCATCCATCCATCTAACCATCCAACCACTCATCCATTTGTCCATCCATCTATCCATCCACCCATCAAGCCATCCCTTTACTATCATCCATCCATCCTTATATCTATCACCTACCAATCATCCACCTATCTGTCCATCCATCTATCCATTCATCCATTTATCTAACCATCCATCCACTCATTCATCCATCCATCCATGTGTCCATCCATCCATGCACCCATGAGCCATCCCTATACTATCATCTATCTATCCCTATATCTATCACCTGCCAATCTGTCCATCCATCCATCTGTCCATCCACCTATCTATCTGTCCAGCCATCCATCCAACCATCCATCATCCTTCCACCCACTGAGCCATCCCTATACTATCGTCCATGCATCCCTCTATCTATCTATGTATTTACCTACCTACCTACCTGACCATCTAGGTATCCATCCATCTATGTCAATGGTTCCCAGGTGCAGGTGATTCTGCCCTCAAGAGGCACTTGTCAATGTCTGGGGACCTTTTTTTACTATCACAGCTGGGGAGGGTGCCATGGCCTATGGTGGGAGGAGACCAGAGATGCTGCTCCACACCCTGCAGTGCCCAGGATGCCCCCAGCACCTACATCATGAAGCCCGAGAGCAGCTATGGGGAGGACAACCATCATGATTCCCGACTCTGCCTCCTCAGCCCGTGGCCCTTTCCCCGGACACCAGTGAAACACCAGGACTTCTTATTTCGACAGATTGGCATGACATGAATCCCTTCGGCCAGCACCAGGGGGCTTCTCAGGTCTGCTCAGAGTTCCACATCTAGCGGGGTTGTGTTTGATGCTACAAGAAACCTGGTGCTTCAACCGCACAGTTGCCCTGAAACCAGCCCCCAGGGAGCCCAGGGGTCCCATCCACCTCTCTGAGGCTGTGCCCACCTCACGGCCTGGGTCAGG
This sequence comes from Urocyon cinereoargenteus, assembly GCA_032313775.1. Lineage (NCBI taxonomy): Eukaryota > Metazoa > Chordata > Mammalia > Carnivora > Canidae > Urocyon > Urocyon cinereoargenteus. The sequence goes on from CM063496.1 coordinate 118,175,926, forward strand.
TGACCCCAGCACAGGTACGTCGTCCTGGCCAGGTACCGCAGCATGTTGCCCTGGCACTTGGGGCTGGCCCCCACCAGGTAGGTGCTGGAGAGCTCTGTGTTTTGATATAAAGCTGAAAACAAATGCAAAAGGACACGTTAGATTCCAACTCACCGTTTTCAACAAAAGTCTGCAGATGATGGGCAGCCCCAGGCCCATTTCAACACCAAGATGAGAATATAATAGCACAAGGGAGGGCAACCCTTTAACTGGATAAATTTAGTCTGATTGAAAATTACTCCCTTATGATTCTTTCCCCCATTTTCTCTTGCTCATTGGATACTTCATGAGGGTACGGATGCGCACACCAGCGTGTGGAGACCCTAGAATGAGGTCGGCAAAGTACAGCCTGGGGAACACACCTGGCCCACCGCGTGTCTTTGTAAATAAAGTTTTATTGAAAGCCAGCCACACCCATTCATTTACATAATGTCTACATGCTTACCTTTTCCTGTTTTTGTTTCTACCTGAAGTAGCTTCAGAGACACACAGGTGTCCAGCAGGAGCTCTGTCCCATGGGAGCTGGTGCCCAGCCGTGCAGCCACCGCTGCCGCGCCCAGGGGCTCCGGGGCCTCGGCGAGAAGGTCAAACACGCCCAGCTCACAGGCAGCAAACAGAACCTCGGAAATAACGGGCCACCTTTGAGCGTCCTGGGAGCCCCACTTGTAGGAGCACACACCACGGGGACTCAGGGGTGTGTTTTCAGGGGACACTGCACTGCTGTGGAAAACACTGTGGCGGTTCCTTGCAAAATCGAACATAGAATGGCCACAAAACCAGAAATTCCAATTCTGGGTGTGGACCCAAAAGTATTGAACGTGGACCCTGGAAGAGATACTTGTACACTCGTGTTCGCTGATGCATTATCCACAGTGGCCAAACTTGGAAGAAGCAGGCGTCCAACAACGGACGAATGGATGAGGAAAATATGGTCCATGCACACAGCAGAGTGGGTGCACCTTGAGGACGTGGCGATCAGTGACATAAATCAGACACGGATGTGTGATTCCACATATACGGGGTCGCTAGAAGAGTCCTGTCCATAGAGACAGGGAGTAGACGGTGCCGCCAAAGGCTGCAGGTCGGGGAACGGGGAGATCGTGTTTCATGGGGACAAATCTTCAAATTGGGGAAAATAGAAAGTTCTGGATATGGACGGTGCAGGTGGTTGCACGACAACGTGAATGCGCTCAATGCCACTGAGCTGTGCACTCAAAAACGGTGACGATAGTCAATTTGATGTTACGTCTATTTAAAGAAAACAATAAAATGTTCCCAAAAATAAAGAATCTTTAAAAATCTGGAAATAAAAATGAAGATAAAATCTTCCAGTTAAATCTTTAACCAGTTAAAATGTTTAATTTAAATGAAATTTTCTAATTTTAAACAAAACGCTTAGATAAAAGTCAAATAAATACTCAAATATCTTAAACAGAGTGGAATAGAGCAAGTAAAACAAATTAAAAATAAAATAGGGGGGTCCCTGGGTGGCTCAGTGGTTCAGTGTCTGCCTTTGGCCTGGGGGGTGACCCTGGGGTCTGGGGATCGAGTCCCGCGTCAGGCTCCCGGCATGGAGCCTGCTTTTCCCTCTGCCTGAGTCTCTGCCCCCCTCTCTCTCTCCCTCTCTATCATGAATAAATAAATAAAATCTTTAAAAATAAATAAATAAATAAATAAATAAATAAATAAATAAATAAATAAAATAGAGTGAAATGAAATGAAATGTGCTTCCACTGTGCACTCGGGAAGCGCCTGTTTCTGCTGCCGCATGTGCTGTGGGGTTGACCAGCCGTCCGGAACGATGCCCTCTACTGGTTGGGTTGGTCCCCAGGGAGAGTCAGAGCTAGGGCTGGGGGCAGGGTGGGGTGGGGTGGGGTGGGGGGTGGGATTATCTGCCGAGTACAGGGAGGGTCCCATGAGGCCATTCGCGGGCTGGCCATCGGGGAAAGGGGGTCCTGAGCAGGTGCGGGTTCCTGCAGCTTGCCCCCAGCCCTGTCTGTGTTTAGAAGCTCTTCACTAAACGCCCTCCCCTCCCTCCGTCATGCCTGGAACAGCATCACTTCGGACAAAGAAACAGCCGGGGGAGCATTCCAGCAAAGAAACAGCCTCCGAGGGAAACCTACAGTCCCCAAAGACAACACCAGCCAAGGGACAGGGACACACAGCCACTGGCAAACCCTCATGAGGTTTCAAGACCCTAATCTTCGCCCCTTCCCTGCTCGCAGTGATTACCTGGGGACCCAGACTCGGGGCCGGCCTTGGTTTAATTTTGCAAGCAGGGAAATAAATACACGCGCTGCTGCTCAGAGGTGTGTACCAGTGAGGTTCCCTACAGGGTGGTGCCAGACCCTTAAAACGTGCGGCCTGCTAGTGCCGTGGATCCGTCCAGACAGTTGGACAGGTCCTGCCCGGAAATGACGCATCAGGTACAAAGGACGGATGAATGAGTGCATTGTTTTTCCTCCTGCACAGGAGGGTTTTGGATGGGGCGACCTCTCTGGTATTGGCCAGCACGGATGCACACACTCACGTCCCACCTGCGCAGAGGGTCATGGGGCACCCACTCCCCATGGAGACAGCACCGCTGCAGTAGGTGCGTGGACGTGAATAAAATAAAATAAAAATAAGACCCGCCTCCATCCTGCTTAATGACGGAGGTTGGCCTTTGCTTTCTCACCGAGCGGATGGGAAAGGCGTAAATATGCTCCCCACGGCGGCTGCAGGAGTGGGGGTGGCAGGGCCCGTGTGGAGTGACACTGCCTGAACTCTTCTTATTCTCTGACTACGGGCCTAGTCACTCTCATTCCATGGACGGGGGTCCTGGTGACTCTTATCCCCTGGACGGGGGTCCTGGTCACTGTTGTTCTGTGGTTGGGGGTCCTGGTGACTCCCATCCCCTGGAAGGGAGTCCTGGTGCCTCTCGTCCCATGGACGGGGGTCCTGGTGACTGTCATTCCATGGATGGGGGCCCAGGTAACTCTCATCCCCTGGACGGGGATCCTGGTGATTCTCATCTCATGGACGGGGTTCCTGGTCACTGTCATTCCATGGACGGGATCCTGGTGCCTCTCATCCCATGGACAGGGGTCCTGGTGACTCCCATCCCGTGGACGGAGGTCCTGGTCACTGTCATTCCATGGACGGGTGTCCTGGTGATTCTACTTCCATAGATGGGGGTCCTGGTGATGCTCATTCCATGGAATGGAATCCTGGAAACTCTCATCCCATGGACCGGGGTCCTATCACCCCTTATCCCGTGCTCAGGGGCCACATGGCTCCCTGAGGTGGTGCGTCCTGGGCACCGCGGGGTGTGCCGCTGCCTGTCTGCTCTCCACCCACCACAGCCTGAGCGCCCCCAACTCAGCGGTGACACCCAGACATGTCCACCCACATTTCCCTGTGCTCCCTGGGGCCAGGCTCGCACCTGAGAGCCCATGAGGACGCTCCCTCTCGTGCACCACGCGGCCTGGACAGGACTCTGTGCTGCCCCACGACGTCTGGGGAAGGCTGTGTCCGTGCGCTCTGTGCGCCCGCGCCAACTCTGGTCCTATGGGGACCGGATCCCGTCCCCTGCGGTTCCTGTGTGACCCTAGGAGGGGCGGGAACTCGTCCTGTTGCGGTTCTGTTAGCTGTCTGCTCTACTCGGGCGGTTGCAAGCATTATTGTGTCCACGTGGTGTGAGCTCCGGTTGGATCCACGGTGAATGATTTCTCATGCAGGCGAAGCTACGCAAAGTCCTATTAGGGCCACATTAGATCCTGGACAAGGTGTGGGCCCTCCTATTGCAACTAGATCTTATAGGGGCGCCTGGGGGCTCAGCTGGTGAAGCGTCTGCCTTCGGCTCAGGTCATGACCCGGGGGTCCTGGGATCGAGTCCTGCGTCGGGCTCCCTGCTCAGCGGGAATCAGCGGCTCCCTCTCCCCACCCCCTGCCTTGTGCTCTCGCTCTTTCTCCCTCTCTCTGTCAAAAAACTAAGTGGAGGGATCCCTGGGTGACGCAGCGGTTTGGCGCCTGCCTTTGGCCCAGGGCACGATCCTGGAGACCCGGGATCGAGTCCCACGTCGGGCTCCCGGTACATGGAGCCTGCTTCTCCCTCCTCCTGTGTCTCTGCCTCTCTCTGTCTCTCTCTCTCTCTGTGTGACTATCATAAATAAATAAAAATTAAAAAATATATATTAAAAAAAACTAAGTGGAATGTCTAAAACAACAACAAAGAAAGATTTTATTGACTCATTCTGTCAAGGTCGTATGAAGTATTGTTCTATCAAGGTCATATTATTTTATCAAGGTCGTCTTACGTTTTACTGTTCCAAGGTCATATTAAGTATTGGATCGACATCATATTAAGTATTATTCCACCAAGGTCATCATTAAGTATTATTCCATCAAAATTGTATTAAGTTCAAAAAAATTATACTAGGATGTATTCTATCGAGGTTGTATTAAGTAATCTATCAAGGTCATTACATTTGATTGATTCTGTCAATGTCATTTTAAGTTTTTTCTATCAACGTCATATTAAGTATTACTCTATCAAGTTCGTGATAAGTATTATTCTATCAAGATTGTATTAACGTTTATCTTATCAAAAACATTAAGTTTTGTCAAGGTCATATTACATTTTATTCTATCAACGTCATATTAAACTTTTTTCTATCAATGTCAAATCAGCTATTACTCTATCGCGGTTGTATCAAGTTTTATGCTCTCCAGGTCGTATTACGCTTTATTTGGTGAACTTTGTGTGCAATCCTCTTCTCTTACACGCGTGACAACCAGGTGACAAAGCACCCCGTGTCCTGAGCGGACTGTCCTGCCGGGATGTATAACGCACCCGACAGCTTGGTGAGCCAACGGCGAACAGCCCCAGCTGCCCGGGAAGCATCTCGCGAGCACAAGCAGGTCATGCTTTCAAGCGACAGGAAGGCTGCGGATTATTGTAACTATTTTGCGGAAGGAAGCTCTTTCTCCGTATCGCAAGGGTTCCACCGTAGGGGGCCTACAGACCCAATCTGGGGGATCCATGGGCTCACGCGGGGAGCACATTCTGCGGCAGTTTTCAGTGACCTCCACCCAAACTCAGCAGCCGCTTCAATTACGAGTCAAGCGCACACGGCGGCAGTAGTACAACACCTGTGAGTCGGTGAGCGAGGGAGGCCAAGGCACCTTCGTGTGTCACGATAGCCCCCGTAGGACACTCAAAATACCACCCGCATGCACAGGGCGCCACGGTGCCGGTGGGTCCGGACCCCACTGGCTGCACACATCACCCCAATCTTGCCATCCCGCACCTTCCCCCACAACGAATGCGGCCGTTGGGCAGCTCTCTGCCTGGCGGGTGCTCAGCCCCCACATGGTGAAGCTGAGTGTTCTCAAAATTCGAGTTTCACCCCAAAAAGCCAGGGAGAATCGCACCGTCTCATGAGAGCAGGACACCGTCCCCTCGTGCAGCAGCTGGGAGCGCTGTCCTGCCACCTGCGTCCACACACGCATGCACATACACAGGAGCACCTAGATTTTATTGGGGCGCCTGGGTGGCCTGGTGGTTTGAGCATCTGCCTTCGGCTCAGGTCACGAACCCAGAGTCGTGGAATCGAGTTGCACATGGGGCTCCCCGCTCAGCAAAGACTCTGCTTCTCCGTCTCCCTCTGCTGCTCCCCCTGCTTGTGCTCTCTCTCTCTTTCTCTCTCTTTGTGAAATAAATAAAATCTATTAAAAAATAATTAAATAAAATGTAAAATCGAATGCAAGCTGGTGTAGCCAGTCTAGAAAACAATATGGAGGTTCCTCAAGAAGTTGAAAACAGAGCTACCCTGCAACCCAGCCGTGGTTCTATCGGGTATTTACCCCAAAGATACAGATGTCATGAACGGAAGGGGCACCTGCACCCCAACGTTCACGGCAGCCATGTCCACAATAGCCAGACTGTGCAAAGAGCCCAAAATGGCCATCAACAGATGAATGGAAGCAGAAGATGTGGTCTATGTAGGTAACAGAATATTCCTCAGGCATCAGAAAGGATGGAATCTTCCCATTTGCAATGTCCTGGGTGGAACTAGAGGGCCTGACGCGAAGAGAAATAGGTCAATCAGAGAAAAGCAATTATCACACAAGCTCACTCCTACGTGGAATTTAAGAAACACAACAGATGAACACAGGGGAAGACGAGGGGAAAAATCAAAGTAGACGGAATCAGACAGGGAGACAAACTATAAGAGATTCTCAACTCCAGGAAACAAATAGGGTCGCTGGAGGGGAGATGGGTGGAGGGATGGGGTAAGTGCGTGACGTGCATGAAGCAGGACTCGTGATGCGATGAGCCGCGGGTGTCGCGTGCAACCGATGAATCATTGACCTCTACCTCTGACACCGGTAATACACTCTATGTTAACTAACTTGAATTTAAATAAAAATTTCTTGAAAAATCATTTTTTTAAAAGACATAAATGAAGGAATATACACAAATATAGACTCCCCAAATCTAACTACAGCTTGCCTCAAGGGTTTTAAGGACGAAAAATTCACGTAGCAGAAGGTTCGGCATTAAACGTCTTAAACAATACAAGTCGGGGGGCGTTGGGCACATTGACTGCGTTGTGCAACCACCGCCTCTATCTGGTTCCAGAACATTCTCATCCTCCCCCTAAAAGGGGAGCCTGTCCCTAACGACCAGTCGCTGCCCATCTCCCTCCCCGGGGCCTGGCAAACCACCACTTTGCTTTCCACGTCCATGCATTTGCATTATCCCGCGTGTTTGGTAGAAGTGGCCTCACACACCGTGTGCGTCCCGCGTGCACGCAGGATCATATGGACTCAGCCATGGGAAGGGATGAGATGCGGAAGCGCGCCACGTTGCCCATGGGCCCCCAGGCTCGCCTCTATTTCAAACACATCACCTCACTTTGTAGCGTGTTAATGGACAACCGCCCATATTACATAAAAAGCCACAAAAAGTCTTGAATATTTCAATCTCTTTCAATAAGCATTGTCCCACGGCCCAGAAGCCACCTGCCCGTCCTTGCAGGACACCCCACCCACCCCTAAAGGACACTCCGTACCCATGAAACCGTCACTCCCCATCGCCCTCGCCCAGCTCCCGCCCACGGGATCCACGTCTGCTCCGGCGGAACGTTCTCCCCACGTTCCTACCTGGGAGACCATGAAACCATTTGAGTACTCGGTCAGCAGACGGAACGCCTGTTCCTCCGGGGAACTCATCCTCGTCCCACGCCCGGCTGGCGCGCAGAGCCCCCGGTCGTCCCGGCTGCACGGAGTGTGGGTCTGCTAGCAAGTCGTGGGGTGGTCGGCCGCGCGGTGCTGCTGCCAGAAGCTCCTTGCTGGAGGCCCAGCACGAGCCAAAGGCGGATCAGTCTAGAAAATCCCATTAATCCTATTACGGGGATGACCAAGCTTCAGGGTACGCGCTGGCTCTGTGCTCAGTCCTGTCCCTGCTGTGCCCACAGCCCTAAATAGCCGCATTTCTCACCTCCCTCCGTCACACCATCATCAAGGGAACGGGTCCAGAACCGATATGCTTGCTAATCACTAGCACTGATTACTCATTGCAGGCATCGAATACTCTGTGGGCCCTGGACATGGGGCGTAAATCTTCTAGGGATGCCATGTCAAATGACGCAAAACCCACCGGTTCGAAGCCAAAGGGATTAGCCTATCTCGGCTCTGAAGACCAGATGGCTGAGATCTAGGGTGGGGGCTCTTCCGACGTCTGGGGCTCCAGGTGTCCCCCAGCTGGAGGCCACGTCCCTCCCGTGTCCTCCGTCCTCACAGGGCTCCTCCTCTGCATCTGTGGCTCCTCTTCTGTCTCTTGCGAGGACCCCTGTCGTTGGACATAGGGCCACCTGGTCCAGGACGAGCTCAGCTCAGACCCTCACATCATCCCATCTGCAAACACTCCGTTTCCAATGAGTTCCCGTCCTGAGGTTGCAGGGGTAGGATGTGGCCATATGTTCTGGGGCCACCATTAAAACCACAGGCTGAGCTCAGCTGACAAGAGCCCTGGGCCACCCACTCACTGCTCCGTGAAGTCACACTCGGCTGTTGTGCATCCATGCAAGCGATTGTGTGCAGGGAACATTTTCACCGCAGAAGCCAAGATCTCTGGAGCAGAGATTTAGATGCAGGAGGCCCCATGCGGACACCTGGACACGCAGGGCGCCCTCAGAGCCAAGCTCATGGCGGGGCAGGACTGGTCGGGGTGCCCATCAGCAGGGACGGGGCGGCCGCCTGGGTGCGAAGGTCCAGGCCACACGAGGAAGGAGGGGAGGTGCCACACTTGTCTCGTGCCCGCTCCGATGCCCGGGTTTGCATGCAAAGCCCAGGTGTGGCTGTGCGTGCAACATGCCATATGCACAGCGCAAGGCGGGCTGGCACAGCGGTTTGCACACAGGCCGGCGGGCGGTCACACGGACACGGGCCCTCGGGCGCGGGAGGGGGCTCACCAGGAGACGGGATCACCTGCCCCGCCCAGCCCATCTGCTGACTCCGGCGCCAGCAGCGAGCCCGAGGACGCGCCTCCCGGCGGGTAGGCTCTGCGGGACGTGCCCCAGATTCCAAGGTCGGGGCTCGCGTCCCGCCGGCCGAGCACATGCCAGACGCCAGCCTGAGCGGCGGCATCCCCAGGGCTCGGGCTGAAAACAGAGAAGGATTCGCGTGGGCGGCGGCTGTTCAGAAACGGCCCCAGCTAGTGGGTTTCTCATGGGAGGGGCCGCAAACGTGCTCCTCGTGGGGACGGTTCCGCGCGAGCTGCGGAAGGGCCGCGGCCCGGTCCGTGCCTGCTCCCTCAGGAAGCCCAGCTGCCCAGACACTTGGTTTCTATTCGTTTAAAGATCTGAGGGCGCCCGGGGGGCCCAGCGGTTTGGCGCCGCCTTCAGCCCAGGGCCTGACCCTGGGTCCCGGGGTCGAATCCCACATCAGGGTCCCTGCATGGAGCCTGCTTCTCCCTCCGCCTGGGTCTCTGCCTCTCTCTTTCTCTCTGTGTCTCCCATGAATAAATAGGTAAAATCTTTTTTAAAAAATTTTTAAAAAATAAATAAAAAATAAAGATTTATTGGAGAGAGCGCATGCATTGGGGAACGGCGGGGGGAGAGACTCTCAAGCAGACTCCCCGCCAGGGGCTCGATCTCATGACCCTGATCATGACCTGAGCCAAAATCAAAAGCTGGACACTCAACCAACTCAACCACCCCAGGTGTCCCGTCACCTGCCGTCCTACCATCTGGTATCCCGTCACCTGCTGTGCCGTCCGCTGTCCTATCACTTGGCATCCTGTCATCTGCTGTCCCATCATCTGGGAACTGGTCACTTGCTGTCCTGTCACCTGGTGTCCAGTCACCTGCTGTGTCATCAGTAACTGTCCCATCACCTGGCGTGCCATCACCTGCTGTCCTGCCACCAGGTGTCCTATCACCTGCCATCCCATCACCTACTATCCTATTACCTGGCCTACCTACTGCATTGTCACCGGCTATTCCATCAACTGGCATCCCATCACTTGCTGTCCCATCACCTGGAGTCCTGTCATCTGGCATCCTGTCACCTGCTGTCCTGTTGCCTACTATGTCATTCATAACCTGGCATCCCATGGCTAGCTGTCCCATTACGTGTTGTCACCTACTGTCCCATCACCTGGTGTCAGCTTCCCATCACCTGCCGTTGTCACCTGTCGTCCCATCACCTGGCATCCCATCACCTGGAGTTCCGTTACCTGGTGTTGGCATCCCATCACCTGCCGTTCCGTCACCTGCTATCCCGTGACCTGGCATCCCATCACCTGGAGTCCCGTTACTTGGTGTTGGCATCCCATCACCTGGAGTCCCATCACCTAGAGTTCCGTTACCTGCCGTCCCATCACCTGCTGTCCTGTCACGTGCTGTCCTGTCATGTGGCATCTTGTCACCTGGAGTCTCCTTACCTGGTGTTGGGGGATGCCAACACCCCATCACCTGGAGTCCCATCACTTTGCATTCCATCACTTGGTGTCAGCGTCCCATCACCTGGAGTCCCGTCACCTGCCATTCTGTCACCTGCTGTCTCGTGACCTGGCATCCCATCACCTGGAGTCCCGTTACCTGGCGTCCCATCACCTGCCATCCTGTCATGTGCTGTCCTGTCATGTGGCATCTCGTCACCTGGGGTCTCGTTACCTGGTGTTGGCATCCCAGCACCTGGAGTCTCGTTACCTGGAGTCCCATCACCTGGAGTCCCATCACCTACTGTTCCATCACCTGCTGTCCTGTGACCTGGCATCCCATCCCCTGGAGTCCCGTTACCTGGCGTCCCTTCACCTGCCGTCCTGTCACGTGCTGTCCCATCACGTGGCATCTTGTCACCTGCAGTCTCGGCTGGGGCAGCTGGAATCACGATGCCAAAGGCTGGGGGCTTGGGAACAACAGCCGTGTATCCCTCACGGTTCGGGGTGTGGACGTCCGAGTCGAGATGCTGGCAGACTCACGGTCTGGTGAGGACCTGCTTCCTGGTTCACAGATGGCCGCCCATTCTGGGTCCTCACACAGGGGAGGGGCCGGGGGGCTCTCCGGGGCCTCGTAAGGACACTAATCTCATTCGTGGGGGCAAGGCCCTCATGAGCAAATCCCCTCCCCAAGGCCCACCAGCTGATAACCGCCGCCTTGGGGGTCAGGATTCACATATGACAGAGACACATGGCCAGGTATGGGCATGAAGGGGGCTGTGAGGACGCGTCTACACTGCAGGATGCAGATGGCAGCCACTGTGTACTGCAGGCTGACCCAGGTGGCCCCAGTGCACCTGCAGGGCTGAAACCATGCGTCATCCTGGAGCAGGCCTCTTCCAGACACCCCTGCACACTTTTTTTTTTTTTAAGATTTTTATTTATTTATTCATGAAAGACAGAGAGAGAGAGAGAGGCAGAGACCCAGGCAGAGGGAGAAGCAGGCTGCACGCAGGGAGCTCGATGCGGGACTCGATCCCGGGACTCCAGGATCACACCCTGGGCCGAAGGCAGGCACTAAAGCGCTGAGCCACCCAGGGATCCCCTAAACACTTCTTAAACCTTTCCCCAAACATGCATTTTACTGAACATTTCCCCCAAAACACAAGCAGTGCATTTCCTGGTGTAGACGTTTTAAGGAAATTTTGGCTGCGGTCTTCAGAACGGGTCCCACGCAGACCCCGCTGCCCTCAGGTGTAGAGAACATCCCTGCCCCATCCCTCCCTCGGGATGCGACTGAGGAAAACCGTCCCCACCAGTCGTTCCTGGTGTAAGTCCAGGGGCAGTTTGTATCAAGAGCGGTACCTCGGGATGACACAGGGCACACTCGGGACAGGGGAATTTCTCGGCAAACAGGTAGAGGTGGCCGAGGTCCCCACTGCAGGCCCCAGGGCATCGACCCCTCAGCATGTGTGGGTGTGGGTGTGGGTGTCACCACTGGTTTCAGAGTAAGCCGACTGTCCATTTGCCAAAGTCCACCCGGGTGGAACCACGACAGATCAGGAGGTGGTTTTAAGGTTCCCACGATAACACAATGATGCCGATCGCCCAGAAGGAGGCTAACGGCAAAATGTGGTGAATGACAGAGACCCGGACAAACACGGACGGAGAGGCATTCGCTCCCCTCCCTCTTCGCCCCACAAGTGTGTAGGACAAAGCTTCTGAGGTGGAAATACTCCCTTCCTGCGCCGTAAACCATCATGGACACCTCTTCGCGACAGAGTCCCTTGTTCCCCGTTTGCCACCAGAGACTTCAAAACAAGAAATTACCAAGAATAAAAAAAAAAAAAAAAAAAAGAGTGCCAGAAATGAGCAAGGAGTCAGTTCTCCCAAGACAGTACCGACGTTAACTTGTACGCACCCAATAACAGAGAGTCAGAATACAAAGGGCAAAATCTGACAGGAAAGCGAGGAGAATGTGCTGTATCCGCTATTAAGGTTGGAGATGTCAGCACTGCTCCACATTCAGTCACTGACAGACCTCACAGCTGTGAGGACAGCGAGGGTGGACGGCCTGGACAGCACTGTGGCCACCCCGCCTTCCTTGCACCGCAGGGGCTGGATGTACATGCAGAGCCCTGGATGGGATCTTCAGAACTCACATTCCTGAGTCTCCTCCCCATGACATCCCATTGGGCAGGTATGGGGCTGACATTCTCCAGCCTTCCCGGGGTCCTCCTGCACCCCCACCCACCAGCCACATATACAGCCCATGCGCCCTGAAGGCCACACACTCCCCAGTTGCACCTCCCTCCTCTTCCCAATGCACCAGCGTGTTCCAGGTCGACACCTGTTGCCATAAGCCCCCTCCTCAGCGTTGCTCTCTCCAGCATACAGACCTCCGGCTGGAGAACATCAGTCACGGAACCCGAACCCACCTCCCTGAGCTCACGTAGGGCACTCCCCGTGACCTCAGAGACCTCCCCCTGACCTCAGAGACTTCCCGACACCCGGTCCCAGGACATTCTGAGCCACTGACGGGGCCAACAAACGTCCAGCGCTGGGCGACAGGGACCCGGACAGGATTTCCGGGAAGCGTTTCCAATCACTGGGCGCCTGAGCACATCTTGCACCCTCACCTGAGCAGGGGAGAGACAAGCTAAGAGCCACGCCAGAGAAAGAAAGACGCGAGTGTGCCGTGTCCATCTCGGTTTGTGCCAGGGAGCTGGGGTGCAGGAGGCCCGTGAGCAGCCGTCCACATGCGGACAAGATCTGCGTGTTAGTGAGACACGGGCGGGTGGAGGGCTGGTTAGCGTCTGCAGTCCCAGCAGGAGCGCCGACTCCTGCCTGTTATGAGGCCAGGTGAGAAAAGAGCGACTTTCACTTTGATTGACTTTAAAAAGCGGGTCTTTAGCTTTCGTGAATCTGCTAAAGTCGAGCTCAGTAAATCGAATGCCTCTTAGGACCCAGGATCCTCCTTCCACGGGCAGAGTTCACAGTAACAGCCCTACGAAGTGCATCGTTGCCCACGAGCGAGCGGCTCTAAAGGAAGCGATGATTTCGATCTGCGTCAGAGCTGCTCAACTAGGCTCAGCCCGGGAACGCAGCCCCAAGAGCTTAAAACAGACAAACAGAAAGGCTGGAAAATATTAGTTCATTGGAAAAAGATTTTATTTCACAAAAAAATGCAAACTGGAATAAACACCATCTTTCCTAACGCAAACATTACAGCTATTTTTAAGTGTTTCTTGAGCTTCACTTGGAGAAGCAAATGATTATAAAATTTAACAAGTTTTTAGCCTTAAATCTGTTTGAAACGTTCCAAGTAAAAATAATTTAGCAAAACAGCTTCTTAAAAAAACCACACACGCTAACCTCGACTAGAAACCAAAGCTTTTAACCAACCCCCTTTTTTTTTCTTTATATGCTTAATCACCAGTTTGTAACGTGAACGTCTCTGAAGTGAACGAGCATCGGACCATGCTGGGGGCGCCCCCCCCCCCCCCGCAGCGACGCCTTAGAAAGCACATCTGAGTGTTGACCTTAAAGACTGGCACGGTCTCCAGGTGTGACGTGACGGGTCACCAGCGCCACCGGGTGCTACTGGCATCCCGCCAACTGCGCTTCCAAATCAGTTAAAATCACAAAAGAAAAAGGAAAAACAAAACAAAACAAAACACCACCAGGGCAGGGCCTTTTCGAATTTTCGTGGCCCTGTGGGACCATGGCTGTCCGTCCATACGTGACCATCTGTCCCCAGTGACGTGCAACCGGCCTCCTGAGAATCAGCGCACATGCGGGTGCCCCCAAAGGAGACAGAGACGCTGCTCCGCCTGCGTGTACAGGGGGCTCTGCACTCGTCACCACTGCCGGCAAGCGCGTGTTTCCTGATTGAGAGGGAATCGGTGACGTTAAAGCTATCGGATCAACAGTTTGAAGGGACAACTAAAGCTAGCGACTGAGGGCTGCGCGTTCCGACACAAGGGCCGCCAGAGGCTCACCAAGGGACACTTGCAAGGCGCGGCCGTCCTGCCGGGTGGCCCCCTGGCTGCGCTCCACGGAGGCCGGGCGGAGGAGGGGCCGGAGCGCCACAGGGCCTCGTCTCCGCCGGACGGCCGCGTGCGGGAACGGCCTGCATTACCTGTTCCAGGTGCTACGGTGCCGGCTGGGGGACCCTGAGCGCGACCGGTCCCGGTCGCTGCGGCGGTGGCGGCTGCGCTTCCTGCCCGAGCCGCCCCTGCGGTCGTGGCTCCGCTCCCTGCGGCTGGAGCGCTCCCTGCTGTGGGACCTGCGGGAGCGGTTGTGGTCGGGGCTCGCGCTGCGCCGCGGAGGGCTGTCGTCCTGGCGCGAGTGCTTCTTGTGCTGCCGCCGCTCCTTCCGCGGCTGCCTCCCGTCCTCCGGGCTGCCAGCCCGCCGCGGCCGGCTCCTCTCCCGCTTGTGTCTGTCGTCCTCCCCCCGGCCCCCGCTGGACCGGCCGCGGCTCCCGCTGGGCTCGCGGTTGCACTTGTCTTGCTCCGAACGGGTGTCCTTTTTGGGTACGCTCTGGTCACAGGCGGCAGGTACGCCCTTGGGTTGCTGGTTGTTGTCGGGAATGCAGGCGAGGACGCCGGGGCACCTCTTCTCAGGCGAGCCGTCCCCCGCGGCGGCCAGCCGAGCGCTCAGGCCTTCCCTGCACTGGGCCTCCTCGACCAGGCTCCCGTTCACATTTTTGGGCGTGCTGTCGGCCTCCGGCCGGGGCGGGGTCTCCCTCGGCGTGCCGGGGGGCGGCTGGCCCACGAGCGGGTGCAGGGAGGCCGTGCCCACGCAGCCGGCCGACACGGTCTGCAGGATGTCCAGCACGGGCTGCAGCAGGTCTGCGTGGGAGACGCCGAGCTCGTCCTGCGTGTGGGGGTCGTCGGCCTTCTTGCTCAGCAGGATGCTCAGCAGGCGCTCCCGCAGCTCCCGCTCCTTGCGCTGCAGCCCCAGCGCGCGCTCCTTCTCCTCCTCCACGCGCCGCAGCTCGGCCTCCTGCAGCCGCCGCCTCTCCTCCAGCTGCTGCAGCCGCAGCGTCTCCTCCTTCTGCTCCTGCTCCTGCAGCTTCACGGCCTGCAGCACAAAGGGGAAGACGCGGACATGTACCTCGCGCGCCCCGCACACTCCCAGAAGGCGCTGGGTTTGTGGATGCCCTGAGGCCTGGGGGTACCGGGTGGACGCTCCGGCCGAGTGCGGCCCGCCCGTCCCTACCACGCCCGGGCCGTCATGCGTCCGAGCGAGAAGGAAACCCCGAGGCGAAGCTACGTGGCACAGCCCCGGGGCGGGCATTCCGGGTGGGGCCTGGCCCCTCCGAGGCGCACACGGGGCCTGCTGTGAGGTCGCAAGCGGTCACCAGTGTCAGGGAGCTGAGATTATGAGGCGGACACACGCTGCCGTGGCCGCCGCGGGACGTGCGGGGCCTGGCCTGGGTTAGCGTCTTCAATATTCACCATGAAACAAGAGCTGAGCTGCCACGTCTCAGCGCGCCTGCCAGTCTCCTTCCCGGGGACTTATCACAACTGTAATTAGACAACAGGTTATGGGGTCGCCCCGCGCCTGACTCCGCGGGGCACGCGGCCTGCCCGAGCACAAGGAGTGCCGGGCGGGGTCCCCGCGCGTCCCCGGCCCCCGGCTCGCAGGAGTTACCGGTCGGGCCTCCGGAAGGAGCGGGTGGGAGGAACGAGGCGGCTCTCAGCTCTGAGGCGCTCATCCGCAGCGCGCCGCTGACACCTGTCAGATCCAGGCCCGCGGACGAGGGATGTGGGCCGACCAGGCCCCGTGGCGCCCGCTGAGCCCCGCAGGGACGCCGCCGCACGGGCCCTGTCTAGCAGCGGGCTCGGCCCTCAGCCTCCCGCCGCCCCTGGCCGCTGGCCTGTGGGGTCAGAGCAAAGCCCACGGTCCCGACGGCCCCGGGCACAGCATCTGCCACGGGCGGGCATCCGCAGGGGCCTAGGGGAGCTCGGCCACTCTCGCCGCCCGGGCAACGGTGACCCTGCGTGCCAGCTCCTTGCGGGCTTCGGGGACCGAGGCCGGGAGACGTGAGTGCAGGTGACGCTCGTCACAGCGCTACGAGCTCTGCGCGACGACACACCCTAACATCTGGGACCAGGCAGGGAGGCTACAAGCTACCGACGACGGCGTGGCTGTGCGCATGGACGCCCGTTCTCACGGGGGCGGCGGCCGCCACCTCCCGCTCCGGGCCGCTGGCCTGACCCCCGCGCCCGCCCGTCCACGCGCCCGCCGTACCTTGGCCCTGCTCAGCAGCTCGGCGATCAGCCTGATGGACTGCAGGTTGCGCTGGGCCAGCAGCAGCTTGCGCTCTTCCAGCTTGATCTTCTCCTGCAGCTTCTTCTGCTCCTCCGCCTGCAGCTTCTCCAGCTTCTTCTGGTTCCGACGGAACTCGCGATCGCGCTGCTTCTGCTCCCTCTTGCGCAGCTTCTCCTCCCGCTTCCTCTCTCTCTCCAGCTCTTCGAGTTCCTTCTGTTTCCTGCGCAAAATACACGAAGGCTCCGTGAGGCATCGATGCTGCGCCGCGGGTCAGCGCTCAGCACGCGGTCAGCGGGCACGACTAGGCAAGCGCGGACAGCACGGCCACCAGGGCACGTGCACGAGCGCCGCCCTTCTCTTCATCCCCATGGATAGGACGGGGGATGAGGACTCCCTCCCCTACTACTGGGACGGGTGGTAAGTTTCTGCGGAATCTGAGGAACTGGAGAACGGGCAGGCGCACGCCGAAGCGAGAATTTTCAGGACCTTGGGAGGGAATATCCTACGAACCAAACTCAAGCCACAGAATAGAAGGGGTGGTTCTAATGGCACAGAGAGACCAGGTCTGAACAACACACACACACAGGTCCAGAGGGCAGCAGCGGCCCCGGGATGCAGTACCACACAGGAGCACCGGGCAGGAGCACTGCGCAAGACTATCAGGCAGGAGCACTAAGCAAGAGCGCCAGGCAGGACTAGTAGGCAGGAGCACTAGGCAGGAGCACCAGGGAGGACTACTAGGCAAGGGAAGCAGGCAGGAGCAGCAGGCAAGAGCACCAGGCAGGAACACTGAGCAGGAGCACCGAGCAGGAGCACTGAGCAGGACTACTAGCCAAGAACACCAGGCAGGACTACTAGGCAAGAGCACCAGGCGGGAGCACCAAGCAGGACGACTAGGAAGGAGCACCAGGCAGGACCCCCGAGACACAGCGTGCCTGCCCCACAAGCCACACAAGTGGACAGGAGAGGAACGCTGGACCCGGGGCCAGTGCAGGAGATGGAGAGGAGCGTCAGGACACACCCAATGCCCAGTGGCATGCCAGCCCATGACAGCATGGGGGGCGCACAGAGAAGGGCGTGCACACGGCAGCCGGCTCAGGGAATAACTGTGGGTACAGGCCACGCTGAGATGAGCTCCCAGCGGGCAGACAGCCCCCATCGCTAGGGCTCTGTAAACAGGGACGAGTACACGTGAGTGTGGTCACATGGAACGTTCTGGGAGCGTTCTGCTCTGGGAACCACTGAAGACAGAACAGTATGTGCCCTGCAACCTCCCGTGGATGAGATTCCAGAAGAGGCAAATGTGCACAGACAGGACAGCGAGGACGGTGCTCAGGAGCTCAGAGATCCCCGAGGCGCGGCCGCTTCCACACAGCCGGCCACCGCCGCAGCACGAGCCCTGCAGACAGGCCTTCCTCTCACACGAACCCCACGGAGCCCAGGAACTCACACCCTCCGTGTTCGGCAGGGGTGGGGGCCCCAACGTGAGGATCGCGAGCGGCCAGAGCAGCAGGCTCTGCAGGCCCCGGCCCCGCCCATTCCCGGCTCACCTTGACCACAGCACCCGCAGCACCCGCACACCCGTGACCGCAGCACCCGCAGCACCCGCGCTGCCCATCTGGGAGCCCCATGTGCCCAGCTCGCCTGCAGCCCACACACAGGGAGGCCCGGTCCTCAGGCCACGTGCGCACGTGTCCCACCGCTAACACCCAGGGAGTGGGGCCGCGCAGGGAACCCTGCCCGCTGGGGGCATGTGGGTCGCGATCAGCAGGCACGCGCACGGCGGAAGGCTGGGCTGCTGGGACGGTGCTGAGGTCAGAGGAGCCGCCCGTGCCCCTCCTGCCCCGGCCCCGGAGGTGCTGACCCAGGGAGCGGCTGGGCAGTGTGACATCCCCAGCATGTCCCCAGGAGCGACGTCCACGGCACGGCTCCGCGCCAGCACGCACCCCACTGCCCCGCAACCACCCCGCCGGCAGCCCAGGGCTCCCGGAGCCCACTGCGCCGCCACACGCTCCGAGCAGGGATCCGGGAGGGGAGCTGGGTCAGCAGTGACGCACACGGTCTGCACCCGCCACCCCCAATGGGACGCTGGAGCGGGAGCAGCGCACAGCATGGCCCTCCGTCTGCAGTAGAGCGGAAGCTACAGAAGCAAACCTGCGCGCGGCAGCCGGGGAGCGCGGAGTCCGCTCGACACACGGATAAACCACAAGACCAGGCGCGGGTGAACCCGGACACCACACGCACATCCAGCCTGCACACACCGCGAAACACAGAAAGCGCACCTGGCGAACACACGAGAGCTGCGAAAGTGCCCAAAGTGCAGCAGAAGCGAAGGCACGTGAATGTCTCGTTTCCCCAAAACGTAGGCGACACCATTGGTGAGGTTACTCCTATGGCACAGCAAGCAGGAGATGCCCGGGGCAACCGTGACCCATGGGCCCCCAACCAATGACCTTGAACCCGACCCCCTGAAACCCTGCCAAAGGACACGTTGCTCCTAGAACCCGACCGACGTCATCAGGTGTCCCGGTCAGCCCGTCGCAGAGCTTCCTGCAGCCTGCACGGCAGCCAGGAGGTGCTGTGTGCCGCGGTGCTGTGTGTGCGTGCACATGGCGCCCGCGGGACAGGCTCTGCACAGAAGGCGCCGTCCAGATTCTCTGCGGGCACATGCACATACCCGCACAGAGATGTGCATGCACGCACACGTACATACACAGGACGCCCGCAGGAGGGGCTCTGCACGGAAGGCGCCATCTAGGCCCCTGGCAGGCACGTGCACACACCTGCACACGGAGACGCGCGCACACACACGACACCACAGGAGGCTCTGCACAGAAGGCGCCCTCCAGGTCCCCAGCAGGCACGTGCACACAGCTGCACACACACAAACGTGTACACACACACACACACAACGCTCACAGGAGGCTCTGCATGGAAGGCGCCATCTAGGCCCCTGGGAGGCACGTGCACGCAGGTGCACAGAGATGTGCGCGCGCACACACACACACACACGACACCCACAGGGAAGGTGCCCTCCATGCCCCTGGCAGGCACGCGCTCGCACCTGCACGCCCAAATGTGCACACACACACACACGACGCCCACAGGAGGCTCTACACGGAAGGGAAGGCGCCGTCCAGGCCCCCAGCGGGCACGTGCTCACATCTGCACACAGACTCACGCACACAGCGGGCATCCAGGGGCTGTGTACAGCCTTCGCGTGTGCACACACACCTTTCCTCTGCTCGCTGCCTCTCCTCGGCCTCTTTCTCTCTGCGCTTTTGCTCTTCCCTCTGCTGTTCCAACTCCTGAAGCTTCTGCCTCTCGAGCTGCCGCTTCTTAATGGAGGCGTCGCTCAGGTGTTTGGTGGAGTCGAAGGAAACCTTTGGGAGAAGAGAGCGCAGTGACCCACGGGCGCGCCACAGGATAGGCGGCCCCAGGCGGCTCCGCTCCCGGGCAGGGAACCCCGCCCCCACGGGTGGCCCCACCCAGGACGTGGGGTCCGCAGGCAGGTGCGCCTCGGACACGCAAACGCACAGGGCCAGTGATGGCTCTGCCCTGCGCTCCTGTGTGAAGCTGGGATGCCAGCGGGGCACACGCTCTGAGACATGGCTGGCCTGCCACGTTCGCTGGCAGGGAAGCCCGTCACGCTCCTCAGAGCCAGTGTGTCCCCCTCCCTCCCCGCCAGCAGGGCCCCTCCGTCCCCTGGACCTGCACCACCAGCCGGCCGCCACAGGCCCCCCTCCACTGCTGAGGGCCCCCACAGCCTGGCTCCTCCGCGGGGCCGCCTGTGCGCCTGCCCACACCCGGAGCTGCATGCCACACGGGGGGCACGCTGCCCCCCACCACCCGCAGCAGGCGGCCCGGCGGGGGCTCACCTTGATGTTGCACGCCACAGCCTTTCCGTCCTCCCCCTTGTACATGAGCTTCATGCCGCGCAGGGCGCTCATGGCCTGGATGAAGCCCACGTACTCGCGGTACTGCACGTAGGCCTCGAAGTTCAAATGGCCCCCGAAACTGAAGGTGTGGAAGTTGCGCCCGGTCATCTCCTCGCGGTAGGGGTCCAGCATGGGGATGTCCACGTTCCGGATCTCCCCGAACTTCTCAAACACCTTGACCAGGACCTCCTCGCTGGGCTTCTCGGAGCCCGACTCCTTGAGGGCGAACCACTTGCAGGGCAGCCCCTCCAGGTGGATGGTGTCCGGCCGCTCCCCGGGCAGCGTCTCGTTCATGTCCTTGGCGTCACGGAAGAAAGAGTCCCAGTCGTGGCGGGTGGGGAAGTCGATCTTGAACTCGGCGGCGCGCACCTTGAGGATGTCGGAGAAGCCGCTGAGCTTGATGGTCTTGCCGTCCAGGCAGGCCAGGAACGACTTGACCAGGCTCTTGTTCTCCACCTCGCCCTCGAAGCGGATGAAGTCCATGGTGCTCTTGGAGATGCGCAGCGTGGAGAACTGGTGGTTGTGCACCATGCCCTTCAGCCTCTCCATCACCTCCCAGTTGGAGATGGACTTCCCGGGCTGCTTCAGCTGCGGGAGCGCCACGCTGATGGTCATCTTCGTGATGGGCTTCAGGTACAGGCCGTACGGGGGGCACAGCTCCACCGCCTCAGACGTGTCGTGGACTATGGTAGCCGCGGCCATAGCCGGGACCTCGGGCCTGAAACACAGACACGAGCGATCAGGGTGGGCGCGGAGAGCAGCGTGCACGCGCCCGGCCCCACGGCAGGCCTGCGGACACAGGCGTGCTTCTCTGCCGTGCCACGGGCACGCCTGTCTGCTGCACTAAAACATGCCGTCACCTGCCCTCACGTTTTGTGTTTTTTAATCAGAGGAAACCAGGCTGACGAGAACCTCTAAGAGCAGCCGAGTGCGCCAGCCTTTGTGGGTGCCCAGCAGCAGCAGCAGGGCTCCCAGGGCCGCGGACCAGCACTGCTGGGGGCTCCCAGTGCCGTCCACGGGCGAGAGGCGGACTGGGAGCAGCACCCAGGTCCTCCGGGGTGGAGGCTCAGAGGCTGGGGCAGGATGGGGCACGAAGGGGCAGGAAGGCGCTCAGCTGCAGCCGGGGGAGGGTGTGCGCAGGTGGTGGCCCGGAGGAAGCAGGAAGTTCCCGGCCGACACATCCACCGACAACTGCCCCGTGGACTCCCGTTCCCTCCACGCCCGCTGTCAAGGGACAAGCACGAGGGGCCCTGCACAGCTGGGGCTCCGTGTGGGCACCTGTCCTCTTGCGCCCTCTCTGAGCCCCCCTCCTGCTCGGACCAGTGCGCGGCTTCCGGAGAGGTCCGAGCTGCACGCACGAGCCCAAACGGTAAAGGTGGTTGCCTCCGCCGCCACCCACGGGCTGGGAAGCTTCCCCACAGGCCCTGAGGCTCAGGTGGGGAGGGGTGCGCAGGGCACAGGAGCCCCCAGCCCGGTCTAGGGGGGTGCAGTAGGGCAGTGACCCGCATACAGGAGCAGCTGCAAGGCAGAGGAGTTCCCAGCCTGGTCTAGGGGGAGCCCCATGCTGGGGAGTGCAGTAGGGGAGTGACCCCCACAGAGGAGCAGCTGCAGGGCAGAGGAGTCCCCAGCCTGGTCTAGAGGGGAGCCCCACACGGGGGGGGGGGGTGCAGTAGGACAGTGACCTCCACAGAGGAGCAGCTGCAGGGCAGAGGAGTCCCCAACCTGGTCTAGGGGGGAGCCCCACACCAGAGGGTGCAGTAGAGCAGTGAACCCCACACAGGGGGTGCACGGCAGAGAAGTCCCCAGCCTGGTCTAGGGGGGAGCCCCAGACTGGGGGGGGGGCAGTAGGGGAGTGACCCCCACAGAAGAGCAGCTGCAGGGCAGAGGAGCCCCCAGCCTGGTCTGGGGGGAGCCCCACACATGGGGGGGGTGCAGTAGGGCAGTGACCTGCACACAGGGGGGTGCAGGGTAGAAGAGCCTGCAGCCCGGTCTTGGGGGTGAGGGGCTCTGGTGCTGGCTGAGACCCCAGACGTCTGCCCAGGACAGCAAGGGCCATCCGGGAGCCTGAGCAGACACGGGGCAGGGGCAGTGCCCCCCAACAGCACCATCTGCACCCACTCCGTGACCTGGGTACCCCAGGGCCGTCCCCGTAACCCCCATCCCTGGTGGCTGCCCCGACCCCTCACTGTGCCCCCAGCATGTCCTTAAATACGTCACTGCCAGCCGCTCCCACCAATAGCTCCCCAGGCTCCCCAACCCCTGGGCCAGCCTGTGACCCCCGCCGTTTACCCCAGCATCTAGGGCACCGGGGCAGCCCCCAGGACTCTGAGCCTGTGTAGCAGCAGCCCCTGTGTCCCCCACGGCCTGTCCCCCACCTGCAGGACCCGTGCTGTCCGCCACCCCCCCTCGACCTGGCCCCCGCCCTCACACCCACACTCCTTGACCCCCCTTCCAGCCCACAGCCCCCAGGACCCGGGGCCGTCCCCCGTAACCGCCGGAGACCCGCAGGCACCAGCCGTCGGAGCCCCGCCCCCTCCCCCAGTCCCAGGAGACTGGTGCCCCCAGGCCTCCGGCCCCCGGCAGCTGTTCCAGCCCCAGGGCCCCTCCCGGCTGCACGGAGCCCCCAGCCACGCCGCAGAGCCCCTAAGCCTCGGAGTCCAGCCCTGCACCGCAGACCCTCGCCTGCCTACCTCCCCCTCCCCCCCCCGCCCCCCCCCGCCAGCCCCTGCCCTTCCCAGACTCCAGCGCCCTGCTATCTAGGCCCCGCTGCTCGCTGCTCGGGGAACCCCGGCCTCGCAGATCCCCTGCCCCTCGCACACCGCACCCCCCCAGCACCTGGCCAGCAAACCCCAGCCCAACCACCCACCCAAGTGCCCGCCGCCCTCCCAGGCTCCGGACCCGCCCGCGGCGTCCCGCCCCGACGCCCCCTCCCCGCTCCCCGCAGCTCCTAGGCTCTCCGGACCCCATCGTCTCCCCACCCCCAGCCCCGCAGACACCCCCACACCCCTTAACGTCCTCAGGGCCCCAGGCAGCCGCGCCCCCACGCCGTCCGCAGCCCCGCGGAGCCCGGCCCTGCAGACACGGCCCCGGGCCCCTGGTCGTCCAGGTCCCAGCCCGCCCCTCCGCAACGACCCCCTGCCCCACCGAAGCTGACGTCCTACCCACCAGCCCCGCAGCTCTCCACGCGGGGCCCCAGGAGCTCCCACACCTCACCTGGCAGACCCAGGCCCCCGAAGCCCCGCCCCCGCAGCGCCCAACCTCGTAGGCCCCGCCCCCTGGGCCGCGCAGACTCCGCCCCGTAGGCCCCGCCCCCTGGGCCCCAGGTGCCCCCGCAGGCCCCTCCCCCGTGCCCCTGGAACTCCGCCCCCGGAACGCCCAGACCTCGTAGGCCCCTAGCCCGGTGCTCCGCAGACTCCGCCCCCGGAAGCCCCGCCCCCGCAGGCCCCTCCCCCTGTGTCCCAGGTGCCCCCGCAGACTCCGCCCCCGTAGGCCCCTCCCCGTGCCCCCGGAACGCCCAGACCCCGTAGGCCCCTCCCCCGGTGCCCCAGGTGCCCCCGCAGACTCCGCCCCCGTAGGCCCCTCCCCCGTGTCCCTGGAAGCCCCGCCCCCGGAACGCCCAGACCCCGTAGGCCCCTCCCCCGGTGCTCCGCAGACTCCGCCCCCTGGGAGCCCCGCCCCCGCAGCGCCCACCCTCGTAGGCCCCGCCCCCGGCGCCCCGCAGACTCCGCCCCTGGAAGCCCCGCCCCCGCCCCCCGGAGACTCCGCCCCCTGGAAGCCCCGCCCCTAGCCCCCCGCAGACTCCGCCCCCTGGAAGCCCCGCCCCTAGCCCCCCGCAGACTCCGCCCCCTGGAAGCCCCGCCCCCGGTCCCCACAGACTCCGCCCCCTGGAAGCCCCGCCCCCGCAGCGCCCAGACCTCGTAGGCCCCGCCCCCGGCGCCCCGCAGACTCCGCCCCTGGAAGTCCCGCCCCCGGTCCCCACAGACTCCGCCCCCTGGAAGCCCCGCCCCCGGCCCCCCGGAGACTCCGCCCCCTGGAAGCCCCGCCCCTAGCCCCCCGCAGACTCCGCCCCCTGGAAGCCCCGCCCCCGGTCCCCCAGACCCCTCATATCCCTTCCCCCGACCATGCCTCCGCCTTAGCCGACCCCGGACCCCCCGCAGCACCGAGACCTAGTAGGCCCCTCCCCCCGGTGCCCCCAGGGCCCCCGCAGGCTCCGCCCTCTGGAAGCCCCGCCCCCGCAGCACCCAGACCTCGCAGACCCCTCCCGCAGTGCCCCCAGTACCCCCCCGTCGTCGCACACCCCGGCCTCCCTGGAAGCCCCGCCCCCGCAGCACCCAGAACCCCTAGACCCCGGCCCACCCCTCGGAAGCCCCGGCCCCCATGCATCCCTCCCCTCGCTGCCCCCCGTGCCCCGCCCTCGCAGACCCCGGCTACCCCCGGCCGGAGCCCCCAGACCCCTCGCAGCTCCCCCCGGTGCCCTCGCAAACCCCGGCCCACCCCCCGGAAGCCTCGGCCCCCATGTTCCCCTCCCCTCGCTGCCCTCCGTGACCCCCGCCCTCGCAGACCCCGGCTCCCCCCCCCCGGAGCACCCAGACCCCCGCCACTCCCCCCGGTGCCCTCGCAGACCCCGGCTCCCCCCCCCGGAGCACCCAGACCCCCGCCACTCCCCCCGGTGCCCCCGCAGCCCCCGCCCTCGCAGACCCCGGCCGCCCCGGAGCCCCCTGACCCCTGCCCTCGGTGCCCTCGGTGCCCCCGGAGCCCCCGCCCTCGCAGACCTGGTTCCCGGCTGCCCCCCGGAGCCCCCAGACCCGGCAGACCCCTCCCGTGGGTGCCCCCGCAGCCCCCGCCCTCGCAGACCTGGTTCCCGGCTGCCCCCCGGAGCCCCCAGACCCGGCAGACCCCTCCCGTGGGTGCCCCCGGAGCCCCCGCCCTCGCAGACCTGGTTCCCGGCTGCCCCCCGGAGCCCCCAGACCCGGCAGACCCTCCCGTCGGTGCCCCCGCAGCCCCCGCCCTCGCAGACCCCGGCCGCCCCGGAGCCCCCTGACCCCTGCCCTCGGTGCCCTCGGTGCCCCCGGAGCCCCCGCCCTCGCAGACCTGGTTCCCGGCTGCCCCCCGGAGCCCCCAGACCCGGCAGACCCCTCCCGTGGGTGCCCCCGGAGCCCCCGCCCTCGCAGAGCCGGGTCCCCGGCTGCCCCCCGGAGCCCCCAGACCCCGTCCCCGTCCCCCCGGTGCCGCCGGCCCTCGCAGACGGCCCCCGCGAGCACCGAGCCCCCTCGCCCCTCCCTCGGTGCCCCCGGTGCCCTCGCAGACGGCCCCCCGAACCCGCGGCCCGCAGAGCGCCCCTCCCCCTCGGGGCCCCCCGCCCTCACCGACCCCAGCCCCCCCCGCCGGAAGCCCCGGCCCCATCCGCGGAAACGGCTGGTCACGGGGTGTCGCTCACCGGCGCGGGGCTCCGCCTGCGCCCCCGGCCACCGCCGCCCAGGCCCGAGCTCACCGCCGACCCGCGACGACCCCGCAGCCGCGGCCTCTCCGCCCGGCGCCGCCACCCTCCGCCGGAGGCGCCCCCGACGCCACTCGCCGTCGCCGCCGCCCGCCCCTGTGACGCACTTCCGCTTCCGGCGCTCGCGGCCGCGGAAGCGGCCGCGCGGCGGCTCCCCGTTTCGTCTGCGGGGCCTGGCCCCGCCCCGGAGGCGGGACTTCCGGGAGGCTCCCGCGAGGGGGGGGTGGGCCGGCCCGGCTTGGCACTGCGCGTGCGCGAGTCCGCCCCGCCCCCAGGCGCCAGCTGCGCCCGCGTCCAGCCGGAGGCCTCACCTGGGGCCGCGCCGTCTGCGGCAGGTGCACGGGCCGGGCTCGGGCCCCTCGCGCTGTCGGGACCACGCACCGCCTGCCGCCGCGCCGCACGGTCAACGCGGAGCTCACTTAGTTACTACTTAGTTACTATTATTGACTACGCGCCTGGATTGCGGAATAGAAGTTACAATGTAACCGACCACGTCGGAGTATGGAACGGGATAGAGACCCACGTCTCCGTGCTTTAGCGCCCTCACGTCTCTCCTCCTGCTGTAATTTATCCTGACGCACCATTCACTTTGAAATGCGATTTATTTCTCAAAGATTGAAAGCATTTTAAGTGAACATTTTTTATTTCGCTTATTTGCTTAAATGAGCATATTTATGCACATGCATATGCTCATTATGAAACTTGCAAATCCGCATAAAATACTTTCAATGTGTAACATGTCACGATCTTTAACACGCGTATCTGTAAATGATGCATTAACGTAACACATTAAGCTCCCACAGTAGGCGACACGCTGTATGAGGCAGGTGTTGAGGGAGGGGCACGTGGGTGGCTCCGGCCTGGTGAGCCTCCAACTCTTGTTTTCAGCTCAGGTCATGATCTGGGGATCATGGGGTCAAGCCCCCCCACCCACCCCCCCGCTCCGGGTGGGCAGGCTGTATGCTCAGCAGGCCATCCTGCTTCTCCGTCTCTCTCTCCTCCGCCCCCCTGGTCACACACTCTCAGTCTCGCTCTATCAAATAAATAAATTCTTAAGGGAAAAAAAAAAAAGAATGTCACAAGACCGCCAGGTGAAAATCCAGGGTGGCAGAGCAAGCACACAGATCCTCTGTCGTCTGCACAGGTGCCAAAACCTGAGGTTCGGAGGCGGGCCGGAGTGGGTGCAGGGACCCTGGTGTCACATGGGGCTCCTGGCTCTCTGGGTGTCTGGTAGGTGTGAGTCACGTCGTCTGGGTGTCTTCTGCGTGTGAGTCACCATGCTGTTCATAAGCCGCCCATGATAGCGAACATGATCACGCTCCCCTGGCGAGGAGGACACAGAGGGTCTGCGGGCCCCGGGTTAGGGGGGGCGGGAATGGGGACCAGTCTTTGAACCCAGACAGGCTTCCGGGTGGGAGGTGCGGCTTTGCCGTCCTTATATAACTCCTAACTCTTCCTCCGTGTTGGGAACGGAGAGGTGCTCGGGATTCTCTCGTTAAAACCTTCTCCCCAAGGCTGCTTGCGAGTCAATGGCGTGTTTCCCCGGGGGAACTGTTAAATTTGGAAACTGTTTTTCCGCACTGTTCTCTGAAGCATTTGCAAAGCAAATTAAGAAATGAGATACTCTTTCAGGACCTGCACACCTAAGACGCGGTCGTAAGAATTTAAAAAAAAAAAAAAAGTTCAAGGAAAACTCTTCTGTGTTTGAGCAAGATACCCCTCTTCTGGATGCACCTCAGAAATAGAGAAACAAAGTCCCTAATACCTGCAGCTCTGCCCTACTGCGCTAGTATGGTGAGTGCATAGCTGCATAAGTTACCCTCGCTGAGTGGGGATGAAGGCTGGCAGGATGATGGGATTCGCTCCCGGGGTGCTATGCCGAAGGTGAAGGCATTTTGTAGTTGTCATTAAAGTCCGTAATGAGTTCGTACAAGCTAATCAGAAGCAAAAATCCGTCCTGGGTGGGCCTGGCCCAATCAGGTGTAGAAGTCAGGATTAAGACAGGCGTGAGATCTGCAGCAGCTGAGACACAGCCTGCTTGCCCTGAAAAAGAATCAAACCGCCTTATGGAGAAGATCATTTGGCAGGAACTGCCTGGTGGCCTCTAGGAGGTGAAGGTGTCACCGCTCCCACCACAGGGAACTGAGTTCTGCTAGTAACCACTTAGCTTGTAAGACAGCCCGGCGCCTCCAGTGAGACCCCACCGTCCCCAGTGCTGGTTGACATCTTCCCTCCGTGTGTGTCTGTCTCTAGGCCTCTGCTTCTCATAAGGACACCAGTCATGCTGGGTTAGAGCTGACTGGAGGCCACCATGACTGTAGGCCACCATCACCTTCCTTTAACCGCTTAGGGCTGACACACAGAGGGACCAGTCCCAGGCTAGATGAGGGCATTCGATGACGCACCTCAGGAAATGAGACCAGGCAACTGGTCTAAACGCAGAACCAATCCAACTCTGGCTCCACTCTAGATGACACACTTCCCTGGTGCTTAGACACCTCCTCCCTTGTGTGGATAGCTTTCACTTTGACCCAGATTCGGGGATTCCATTAAGTTTGTCCTATAAGAAAAGTGCTTGAGGTTGTAAATATGTAGATCTACAAATGTTTGCATATATGAATATGTATCCATCTACGTATCTATCTACCTATCAATCTCCATCCATCCATCCATCCATCCACCTATGTACTCATCTATTTATCGCCAATTCATCCCCTTTCCCATCCATCCATTCATGCATCTACCCATCCATCCATCCATGTGTATCTCCATTTATCCACCCAACTCAATCCCTCCATGCACCCTCCCTGCACCCATCATCCACTAATCTACCCATCTATCATCCATCCACCATCTATGCACCCATCAGCCCATCTATCCATCCAGCAACCCATCTACCCACTTATCCACCCCCTCACTGACATCTCCATTCCACCATCCAACAATTTATACATCCAGCCCTCCCTGTCCCTCCCTCTACCTCATAAATCATACCTCTGAAGCCTTTATTCAAAACAACTCCTTTCCACCAGGTGGCGCACCCACCACCCTAAGGAACACTGGTGGGAGCTCTGCCCTTTTAATCCTCTAGTGTTGTTGGAAGCCAAGGTCTTGAGGGTCATTTAGTTAATCCCTCATCCATCCTCAGCAGAGACCTGTCCAGTGGTTTCCCATGAACGTTACCCTATTTACGAAATCCACCCTAGGCAACTCGTGCTCTTCCTGGAAAGTTCTCTATCGATCCCAGAACTTTTAACTCAACAAGTGCCTGACTAGTTCTAAAGCAGCAAGATAAAAAGAAAAGGGAATTCTGTGGTCTCCGCACCATTAGGGGGAACGTCACGCTCTCCTCTGCTGGTTGGGTATGTTAACTTCCCTGATTTTCAAAAGGAAATTGAACAATGTCTATTAATTACCATTTCTTTTCTTTTTTAAAGATTTTATTTATTTACTCATGAGAGAGAGAGAGAGAGAGAGGCAGAGACACAGGCAGAGGGAGAAGCAGGCTCCATGCGGGGAGCCTGACATGGGACTCGATCCTGGGTCTCCAGGATCACACCCTGGGCTGAAGACGGCGCTAAACCACTGAGCCACCCGGGCTGCCATTAATTACCATTTCTAATGTGCCCACATTCTCTTCAATTCGGCAATTCCATTGCTGGTAATTCATCCCAGAGAATTATTCCCTGCGGGTATACAAAGAAACATGTGCAAGTTATATTGCACGTATGTCTGTACATACCCAGATACTTATAGAGGTATGTGCAGCACATTCACATATTAGGAGTATCTGGATTAAACATATATATATATTTTTTTAAGGTATACAAAGCACATGTGCAATTAATGCTTCCAGCAGCATTAATTATGAGAATTGGAAGCAGCTCAATGCACACATACGGGGTTCTGAGTCAGCCACATATTGCACCTCTACGCTGAGTCAGGCATCATTGTACTCACCCAAGAGGAGGCGACATTACAGGAAGATGGCATGTTGCAGACATGTCACAGGCTCCCAGTGTTGTGATGGTTTGGTATTCCATGGTGACTTCAGAGTGTGCAACAGCACTTGGGGGTGGTGGAACCGTGGCACTGGAAAAGATGGAGAAAGGGGGATGAAGAAGGATAGAGGACTTGTAACTAAATCAAAGGTGTCCAGCTGAATTGCAGGGGTCATGGGTAGGAAGGATAAGAATGACCCCGAGGTCCCCGGCTCTGGCCACTGGGTGAGACTGATGACACACACTCCATCATAGGAAAATCAATTAGGAGAAGGCTCTGTTTGGCGCAGGAAGGAGGCAGGTGAGTCCAGTTGGGATGATGTTGGTTTGGAGATGCCTGAAGCCCTGATGGAACTGCCCAGTAAGATCCAGAGGTCTGAGTGAGTCCAGGAGGAGGAAGAACCGTGACATTGGAGCTGCAACTAAGCCATCCATCCTTCCATCTACCAATTCAACCATCCCTCCATCCATCCATCCACCCATTCAATTATCAATCCATCCATCCATTCATCTATCCAACAATTCAATTATCCATCTATCCATCCATCCAGCAATTCATGCATCCACTCATTCACCCATCCACCCATCCACGCATCCACCCACCCACCCATCCATCCACCTATCCACCCATCCATCTATACTAGCGTTGATCTGTGACAAGTTGCGTGGGATACTGCCAACCTAGGAAGATCACCTGAGCCTTGCCATCCAGTTTAAAAAAAAAAAACACTTGATGACATACTCTCATTGTGGCTGACCTTTAGTCTCACCTCCTTCTGGAGGTTCGTGATAATATCTTTAGTCTTCACACCCTCTTGGAGGTTAAGACTATTAAAGCATGTCTCGAAGCCCTCATCATAAACCACATCACTACATGGTCAAGTGATCAAAGCTCCCAGGCAAACAAAGACAGGACAGGACATGTTGTGGCCTGGACATCACCTACCAGGAGCCGGGGCAGAGACCAGACCTCCTTTTATGTCAGGCTGAGTCTTCACCACATGAAAACAAAGTGTACAAGTCCTACAATTTACGGTAAGCAGTTTGAAAGGAGATGTGAAATAAAGCATGGCTAGGACAGGGAGGGGTCCCCTCAAGGGATCACGGCAGAAGCCTTAAGGGCGGATGTGCACGACAGCTTGTTGAAGGAAGTTGAGGGTATCCTGGCCTCTGGGGGCAGAGTGGTTTCCCCTAGGCAGGTACTGGGGAGTGGGGCGTGCTTGAATATACTTGTAGGACTGACTTTCCAGGAGAAAGATCCTATAAACCTCCTGCGGGCTCCCTCGCAGAATGGAGCTCTTGTGGGTCTAGGGGCAAAGCTGAACCACAACCAGCTCTCTGCATCCAGGTGGAGCCTGTGGTTGTGTCTCACTGGGTTAAGCCCAACTTAATCCCCTACGTCCCCTCACCCACGTGGCCTGTCCAGATCGTACAGAGAAACGTGGTGTTTCCTGGACCTGAATGTTTGTTCGCAGAGTGTCCCCCTCTGTTTGTTCTAAGACTGACTCTACATTTCCTACATGGTTTGTACCTGCTTTAGAGACATGGGTTTGGTGTCTTCATGCCTTGGGTTTATCTACATGGGTTCAAATACGGGTTTAGTGCTTCTCTGTGATTTCTCGAAAGAGGAGTAGGAAAATAAGATGTAGAGATCAGATCAAAGGGCAGCCTCAGAACAAGAGATAAATATGCAAAACCAAGATACAGAAGTGTCCTTTCCTTTGAGAGAAATGGTGTCCTCGTACTTCTCACCAGCGTATAGGACTTCTGCTTTTCTCTCTTTAGGGTCATTGGGGTATGATCCAGAATAGCGTGTAAGATGCCAGGCTAGCGAGAACTGAACCAGGAAGGAGTGTGGCCTTCAGAGCAAACTGTGCAGGGATGGGCCACCTGGAAAGTTCAAGTGACAAGTGACCATTGG
Source organism: Urocyon cinereoargenteus (assembly GCA_032313775.1). NCBI lineage: Eukaryota > Metazoa > Chordata > Mammalia > Carnivora > Canidae > Urocyon > Urocyon cinereoargenteus. Next base: position 118,207,529 of record CM063496.1, read on the forward strand.
GAGAGGCCCAGGAGAGCGGCCCCATTATGAGGCCTCCAACAAATAAGGCCTACCAGGGAGACCCGTAGGCAGGGTCCAAGCCTGAGACCTCACTGAAAATTCCAGTGACCAGATAACTGAGGTAGGATCCAATGTCAGGGCTCTGGCAACCTCTGTACTCTCCATCCACTCATATCCACCCATCTATTCATCCATGCATCCACCCACGCATCCATCCATATACTCATCCATCCATCCATCCATCCATCATCCATCCATCATCCATCCATCATCCATCCATCCATCATCCATCCATCCATCCATCCATCCACCCAGTCATGCATCCATCCATGCATCCATCCATGCATCCATCCATCTGCCCAACCATCCATCTACCCCTCCATCCACCCATCATCCACCCATCCATCCATCTGCCCATCCATCCATCCATCCATCCATCCACCCTTCCATCCATCCATCCTCCCATCCATCCACTCACCCAACTCTGCACCCATCCACCCATCCATCCATCTGCCCGTCCATCCATCCATCCATCCATCCATCCATCCACTCACCCATCTCTGCATCCACCCACCCATCTATCCATCCGTTCATCCATCCATCCACCAATCTGTCCTTCCAGATTTACATTTCTACCCTCTTGACTTTAACGGGAAGCATGCTCATCACACATATTTCTCAAACCCTCCTTCGTCACCTATTTCGTGTTTCAACTGAGAATTGCCACGTGGACAATTTCTCTCGACCCAATGACCATCAACCTCTCATGCTTAATCAATCCACCTCGCGGGTCCCGTCCCTATTCCAAACAGCAATGTTTAGCTCATCGCCAATATCTGCAACCGCATTTGTTGTTCTCAATAGCGTGCGAGGGGATCATTGTTGCGTTGGTCAGCGCATCCGGGGCGCGTGTTTGCATCACCTTCCCCAAGGAGATGCACTCGGCACACAGAGAGAGTCCATGTGTTATTTGTTTGGCGCAGCAGCTGGGTTGCTCTCACATGTCGGTTACCAAGGCTTGCAGGACGCTGGGTAGCCAACATTCAAGGTGGGGCTTCCGTGGGTGTTCCGCTCACCAGCATGAGGAGGGAAGGTGTGGCTGGTTCATTTCCTGCCTTCTTCCGGTTGCTTGTCACCTTATCAGTCACCAGGCATTGTGTGGCCACCGTGACAAGACTCTCAGGCTGAATCCCAGGTACGTGTAGAGGTGGGAGGGGTGTTGGCCACCACGTCCCCACTCCCTCCTTCCATGTAGCAGAGCTCAGCAGCCAGCGCGGCCAGGACTCCATGCCCATGTCCCTCCATAAACTGGCCAGTGTCCTGGTACTCACAGCATGACCCTCCCATCCTGGGCAGCTGGAGGAACAAAACTTGACCTCCTTGCTTTTTCTCTTGTGCGTGGAAGGCCAGTGGAGACCTGCCCTGGGAGGGCAAGCTGGCCGTGCAGCAAGGGGACAATGGTGGATCAGCTGGCCCACAAAGCCCAACAGGAGCAGGATCTTCTCCCTGGGACAGTTGTCCATGGAAGCGTGGTGCCCTTCACAAGCTCCACATCTCAGTCATTTCTTCCTAATAAATACCTATGAGCCTCGGCGCCAGATGGGCAACCATCACAGGCCTCCCCTCCCCTCGTGAAGGCAGCAGAAACAATTCAGCAACCTGTCCTGCTGCGATGGTGCACTTTACCAAAGCATGCACCACCTGCATGCTTGCAATCACACCTGGCCCACTCAGCGTTCTCGGAAACCCTTTTGGAGATTGGAGAATAGGAAAGAAAAAAAGAAAAGTCTTATCAGTGGCGCAAACAGGAGCCCTCCTCCCTCGGCCCCGGTCCCAAAGGCGTCAGCCCGGTTATCTTCAAACGGGTATTTTTCTGGGCGGAGGTGGAGTTCACGTCACATAAAATTCACCATCTTGAAGTGAACGGTGCAATGACATTTAGTGCACATGCCCCCGGTTGTGCAACCACCGGCTCTACTTAGTTCCAGAACATTCTCATGTCCCCAAAGGGCACCCCCCATCCGCATTAGGCAGTCTCTCCCCGTCCCACTCCCCAGCGCCTGGCAGTCAGTAAATCACTTTTTTTTGCCTGTAGATTGACCTGTGTTGGACATTTCATGTCAATAGAATCACACGCCGTGCAGCCCTCGTGTGTCCAGCTTCTCTCATGAGCGTCGTATGTTCATGGTCCATCCGCGGGATAGCAAGTGTCACACCTTCGGGGAGTCATATTCTCCTCTAAGCCTTCCCCTCAAGGAAAGAAAATGCATTATTTTAGCTTTGAAAGAGAGCCACAGGGCGTCATTCCGCGGGTTTTGTAAACGAGATTTGTTCTCAGCAAGAGTTCTGGGAGCAGGTGTGAAGCCGACAGTCCCCCTGTGAAAGCCCACCTAGCAGGCGCCCGGGTACCTGTGGGAGGGGCAGGTGCAATGCGTCAGACCTAGAAAGCTGCGCGTTGCATGAACAACAGCTGCGGACGAGTGACAGGACCCCGCGTGGGCCACGCCACCGTCATCAGGGTTCAGAGATGTACCTGCGAGACTGTAATACCAGAGATTGTACTACCTGCGAGAAAAGGAATGCCCCGGCTCAGGTGTGGCCACTGGATGGTTTCGGGAAGAGGGGAGGATCAGATGGGGTTTGTTCTTTGCCTCGTAGGCCTTGCGTTCTCCGTGGGGTCCTCCGGCGGTCGGCTCCCTGCAGACAGATTTTTCTCTGCTCTGCATGAATCATATAAACAAACAGGTGAGCCCTCCAGCTTCTCGGCACGTGAGGCAATCCGTTCATCATGGTTAATTCTACATGTCACCCTGGCTGGGGCATGGTGCTCAGATATGTAGCCAGGTACTATTCTGGGTGTTTCTGTGATGCTATTTTGTGATGGCACATTGAAATCAGTGGATTTTGAGTAGAAGACATTGCCTTCCCTAACGTTGGTGGGCCTCGTCCAATCAGTTGAAGAAGACAAACGCACAGAAAATAAGCTCCCCAGAGCAAGAAGGAATTCAGGCTGCAGAACAGCCTTCGGGCTCAAACCATCAGTCTCCATCGGGTCCCCAGACTGCTGCTTCCACCTGCAGATTCTGGAATTGCATCTGCACAAGTGTGTGAGCCAACCCCTTAAAATAAAGCTCTCTCTGTATCTGTGCATCTCATTGGCCCAGCTCAATAGACAGACACCCACATACATAGATGATTGATATGTAAATGATAGATAAATACATAGATACATGGATGAAGGATGGATGCATGGGTGGCTGGGTGGGTGGGTGGATGGATGGATGGATACATAGATACATAGCTAACGGATAGGTAGATGATGGATACATGGGTGATAGATAAACGACGGGTGGGTGGATAGATATAGAGATGCCACACAGGGAGATACGTCGATAGATGATGGATACATAAATTATAGATAAGTATATAGATACATAGATGGTGGATGGACGGATGGTGGATTGATCGATCAACCGGTGGATAAATGGACAGATGGATGGATGGTGGATGGATGGTGGATGGATAGAAATGATTGACAGGTAGATGATGGATCAATACAAATCTCACAGACACACACACACACACACACACGTGTAGACAGACAAATGAGGCTGTTTGCTCCATTTCTGAGCTCTGGAAAACAGGAGAGTCTGAGAAGCAGGGAAGACATGCCCCTGGCCCCAAGTAGGCCTGTATTCACTGTGACCACAGGACTTGAGACGAGGGGTGGCATCACGCTGACCCCAGAGGAAAACCCCAAACCACATAGGGTGGGTGCAGTCTGTGGGTGGACCCACAACTACCAGACAGACGCCTCAGGATCAGCCCCTTGACTGTTGCAGAAGCTCACGGAGATCCTAGACACCCAGGCAAGCCCCCGACACCCCACCCCTGCTGCAGACCAGCCCTCCTTGGGAGCTGAGGGCTTCGGGAAACCTGTCGAGGAAGGAGCGGGGTTGGCGGACACCCCTCAGGAGGCCGACTGGCGGCCCGGCCCTCCCACAGCGCTGGTGCTGCATTCGGGGCCTGGGAGGCCCCACGTCCAGTCCTGGCCACCCGTGCTGAGGGGTCAGGGTGATGCAGGGGTGAGCACAGAGAAGGCAGGGGCGGTACCGCCACCCGTGCCCCCTACCGGTGACATGCTAGGCGGCCCGTTCTGGGGTCGCCCTGGGCCGTGACAGTTTCTCAGACGTGTCTCGGTGCTGGGGAGCTTTTGGCATTTTGGAGGCCTGCTGGCCGGGGATTTTGTAGGACGCAGCACTGTTGGGGTTTACTCGTGTGGGTGCTCTTCTCACGGTGAGACTGGGGTTGTGGGTTTCGGGGAGCAACAACACCGAAGGGACGCGGCTCTGTGGTCACCTTGTATCCCGCGCACCTGCTCTCCACCAGACTCGTCCCCATGGACGCCAACCTTGACCACCAGACCCCGGCGTCTCTGCCAGGTGTCTGCACTCTCAGGCTGCGACTTCCCCAGCCAAGTCCTCCCAGGTCCCACACCACCTGATCCCCCACTAGACATGCAGTCCTTTGGCATCGATGAGGTCATTCCCGAAGCCTTCAGAACGCCTGGATTAACAGGAGCCACTTCATGAACTTTACCTCCAGGCAAGACGAGACCCGGGATGAGGAATCCCAAGGTCAAATAGGGAAGAGCGCCCTGACCTGGTGAGTTCAGCAAGCGGGCGAGGGCCCCTGAGGATTCGGGATGCCCAGGGACGCCTGGCGGGGCCCAGGTGGAGCCGCACCTGCTGCTCCAGGGCTCTGTCCCCGTGCGCTTTCTCGCTGACGCGGTGGCTGTGTCCCGAATCCCGTGTGCACAGCAACCGCTGCAGCACACGTATGTCTGGCGTTCTCAAGCTCTCCGCGGCGCGGGTGTCTAAAAACGAGCCAGGTGTGCACGTGGGAGGGTCGCGACGGCCACCCACCTGCCAGGTTATCGATGACCCGCACCCCGGAGCGCTTTCCAGAGTGGCCCCTGGGGCGCAGAGCCCAGTCCAGGTCGAACTCCCCGCAGATGGTTGCGACAGAGCGCCGCGCGTTCGCCGAGGACGGGCTGCGTGTGCGCCTGTGTGTACCCGGGCACGTGTGCGTGTGACCGTCACGGCTTTGTCCGGGGGCACAGGCGCCTAGGGGCAGCTGTGACATCGCACCAGAGACGCACCCACCGTGCTGCTTCATGGGAAACGCACGCCAAGACGCTCAGAGTCTGCAGAAATGTGGATAAAGTGTGCTGTGTGTGCGATGTTATATAAAAACTGTATTATATTGTGTATGGATCATGTTCTATTGTACATAGACCATATATCGATTATATCGTATAGATTATATTAGGTTATACACACTTGTATACCACTGGTGTATTATATGATCCATCATATATAATACATAAGTACAGCATTTAAAAATATATATAATTATATATTACATGGTGTATCTGTTAATATATTATAATTATATGTTTGGGGATCCCTGCCTTCAGCCCGGGGTGTGATCCTGGAGACCCAGGATCGAGTCCCACGTCGGGCTTCCTGCATGGAGCCTGGTTCTCCCTCTGCCTGTGTCTCTGCCTCTCTCTCTCTCTCTCATGATTAAAGTTTTAAATATATTTAAAAAAATTATATGCATACATGTACATATCTATATAATATGTAACAATATATAACGTATAGTTAAACAATATATAATATACAGCTATATGTTATAAATGTAAATATATATATAATTATATAATACAAAGCATGTGTGTATGTATAATATATTACATAGACGTGTATGTACATTATATGTATATATTGTACATATATATTATATATGTATATTAACACATTACATTATCTGTAATCTATAATGTGTATATAATGTAACAGTACATAATATGTAAGTATATGTTACATATAAAATATATAATTATGTAATACATAGTATATGTGTACATATAATATATTGTATTATAATTATGTGTACAAATGTTGTATAATAATTATATGCATTTGTATATTATATGTATATGTTATGTATATACATATAGGATATATATAAAATATATATACTGGGGATCCCTGGGTGGCGCACCGGTTTGGCGCCTGCCTTTGGCCCAGGGCTCGATCCTGGAGACCCAGGATCGAATCCCACGTCGGGCTCCCGGTGCATGGAGCCTGCTTCTCCCTCTGCCTGTGTCTCTGCCTCTCTCTCTCTGTGTGTGACTATCATAAATAAAAATAAATAAATAAATAAAATGATATCTCAAGGCATTGATAATGCTCTTGAATTAAAAAAAAAATAAAAATAAAAATAAAATATATATACTATAAAAACACAACAATCTGTAACATAAAATATGTAAATCATAAACTATGAATATATAAATATAGTTTATATATTTTTTATTATAGATTATATTAAATGATCATACAATATACTATGTTATCTGGAACATATTTCATTTTGTGTTTTGTATTTTAAATCTGTGTTTTATGTATTTACATCGTAAAGTGTCTATTATGCCTTGTATTTTTACATACGATTTCATGTTTTGAATGATGGAGATAATGTGTCGGTTTTGGGGGGCACCCTGGGGGGTAGGTTCTGGGGGGACCCTGGGAGATAAGTTCTGGGGGGCACCCTGGGGGAGACCCTGGGGGGTAGGTTCTGGGGAACCCTGGAGGGGACCCTGGGGGGGTAGGTTCTGGAGGGGACCCTGGGGCTTTGGTTCTTGGGGGGGGACCCTGGGGGAGACCCTGGGGGGTAGGTTCTGGGGGGACCCTGGGGAGGGCCCTGGGGGGTAGATTCTGGGGGGGACCCTAGGGGAGTTGATTCTGGGGGGACACCCTGGGAGGGGTAGGTTCTGGGGGACCCTGGGGGAGTTAGGTTCTAGGGGGTACCCTGGGGGTTAGGTTCTGGGGGAGAACCTGGGGGGGTAGGTTCTGTGGGGCGACCTGGGGGTGTAGGTACTGGAGGGGACCCTAGTGGGGGATAGGTTCTGGGGGGACCCTGAGGGTAGGTTCTCGGGGGGGCCTCACGCACCACAGGGGAACGGCCGCTGGTGAAATTGTGGTCACTTGTGATAGCGCCTTGGAACGCTCGCAGTCTCGGGGGTTTCAGATACGGGAGCTTTTAAAAATGATGCAATAAGCAATCAGTAAATCAGTAATAAAGTGGGGAGCTTTTAGAAAGGCAACTCACCCATGGATCACAATGAAGAATAAAATGGGGCAGTTTGCAGCACCGGGTGCATGGGGAGAAGTCGGCCGTGCCCTCCTGTGTGGCTTCCCGGGTGCGTGCATCACCCGCCTTGCACAAGCACACACGACGTGTCCTCGGGACCCTGTGAGCATCACCCCCCCACCCCGAGGTCCTCCGTGGGGGCAGCAGGTGTCAGAGCCCCTCCGGCTCACGGCTGAGCCCCATCCACCCTCGGCCCCACCGCTTGATGCGTCTCTCCAGGACCCCGGACACGTCCCACCGTTTGCCAGCTGGACACGTGGCGTGTTGGCCCAGGGCCCGGAGAGCACGATGCAAACCGCTGGCCCCTGGGGTGCAAGCCGAGGGGGGAGGGTGGGTGACACGGCGGCACCCCCGCGGCCTGGCAGCGAGCCACCTTCACGCGGACCCTGCAGCGCAGCTGGGCCTCCTGCAGCCGCCAGCCCGTTTCCTTGCACCTTCTCACCGATGCCAACCAGCGAGCAACGGCCACCGCCAGATGGGGGCCCAGATAGGGCGCGGCGCTGCGCGCAGGGCGGGTGCGGCTTCCCTTCCTGCGTCGTCGCCCAGCTCCGGGGACGCAGGGAGCCACCCAGGGCGGCACAGAGGGGAAGCAGGTGACGGACGGAGCAGGACGGCAGCACAACTGATGCTAGGCTCCTGCGGACGCACGCGGCGTGCTGGGGGTCCGCGCCACCTCCCGGGGTCCGGTGGGGCTGGGCTTCCCGTGTGGGCAGCCCCATCCCCTCCTCGGTGCCGGGTGACGCGCTCTGCCCAGAACAGCGAGCGCGCGGTGCACCCGCAGGAGAGCCCCCCAGATGCACAGGCGTGGGTACCAGCAGGGCTGGGCGCCCGCCGCGTTGGCACCGGCCATCCCTAGGTGGCCCTGCCATGCGCTCACTCCTCCGTGCGTCCCGCCGCCCGCCGAGGGGCGGGGAAAGCATCGCTGCAACCGGGCAGAGAGCGCGCCGGCCGAGGTCCCCCACGCGTCTCCGTGCAGGCGCAATGCCCGCGTGTCGCACACCCCGCGGGACGGGGACCCGTGGACTCATCCGCAGACGCACAAGTCTGCAGCGCTCCCCTGTGCCCGGACCAAGGGCTGATGGTTAAGACGAGCCTGGGTGCACGCAGGTGTCTACCATGGCACCACGGATCGGGACGCCACGCTGTCCGGGGGCGGAGGTGGAAACCCCGCTGCCCCGCGCACGGATCCGGACGCGTCGGGTTGAACGCTCCACGACACTGAGGACCTAAAACGTGCAGAACGAAGCAGAGACACAGACGCAGGCTCCTGGTCGCCTGCGCTGCTGACCGCGGACCCGCACTGACCCCTCCCGGGACCGAGGCCTCGTGGCGGGGACGCACGTGGTCCCGAACCAGACTCAGGCGGTGCCCGTGCGCCCTGAGCCGCGCGCCTGGAGGTCAAACGTGCAAACCACGTCAAGGAGCACAAACATTGCCGCCGGTTGGTTAGTTAGTTACTTAGTCCCTGCTGGACGGACAGACAGCCCTGCGGCGGGCTGTGCGTCCTGCACATTGTCTGGGTCCCGTGTGCCCCAGACCCGGCGGGTGGCGGCCCGGTGCATGCCGAGTCTGACCGCAGCTCCCTGCGCTCAGCCCCAGCTGCCCACTGACCACCCTGGTCCCTGGAGGTGGCCGCAAAACCCAGTTCTGACCACGGGTGACGTTTGCGAAGTGGGCCGCATGGATGCTGACCAAAATGCTGCTGTCTTACAGCGAAGCCGAGCTCGCTCTGGTCCTTCTCCCGAAAATGTGACATGGAAGGAGCAGGTGCTCCCAGGGTCTCCATCCCAGGCACGGGAGCAGGTAAATGTGTCCCCAGGGGGGCAGGTTGTCTGTGACCCCTCTGCCTCCCGCCCTCCGACACCATCCAGGGGTGCCTTCTAGGGCCCGGGCTGCCTCTGGGGGCGTGCATGCTGCAGACGGCGGGGCGTGCCTGAGGAGATGAGTGTGCGGTTGGCAGGCCCGTGGAGCCCTCTGACCGCCGTGACCACCCCCTTAGGAGGTGCCCTGCGGGGGCTCGCCGTCTGAGACAGATCCCCCACAAGAAGGGAACTCATGCCATTGGAAGGAACCGGGCTGTATCCAGCAGGTCTCAACCTGGCCTCTCCATCCCCAGCTGGGGGCCTGGGTGGGGGGTCGGACAGCCGTCCACGTGCCAGGAACTGTGCGTCCTTGCCAGACCGTACACGGTGCTCTGATGAAGCCCAGCCTTGTTTCCCAGGCCCCAAGCTGCTATTTTGGAAACTGCAGATTCCTGTCCCTTGCTCAGAACCAGTCCCTGGCTTCCCAGGGCACAGGGACATCCAATCCCTCTGGCGTCCTTATGGCCAGCCCCAAAGGAGCCAGCCGCAGAGAGTCAGTTGGCCCATACCCAGCGGCTCCCTTAGCAGCAGGATGAGACATTTCTGGGCTCTAGGGCACTTTCCAGACCCCACGAAGGACACTAGTCCATGTGTATGCCGGGTGCACGCCCCCCAGCATGACCACGGCAACGTGCATTCACAGTTGGCCTCGACTGTGCAGCTTAATGGCCACCGTCCTCATTGTTCTGCTCCGACGACAGCCACATGCCTGGGGGAGGGGTGCACAGAGCAGAGCTCAGAAACTCAGCCTTCACGCCTGATGTGGCCCCCAACTTGGTTTTCTCAATAAAGTTTTATTGGAATGCTGCTGTGCCCGTTTGGTTACATATGGCCTCTGGTGTGTTCACGACAACCGCAGAGACTGGGACACCTGGGCGGCTCAGTGGTTGAGCATCTGCCTTTGGCTCAGGGCGTGACCCCAGGGTCCTGGGATCAAGTCCTGCATCGGGATCCCCACAGGGAACCTGCTTCTTTCTCCCTCTGCCTGTGTCTCTTCTTCTCTCTGTCTGTCATGAATAATACATAAAATCTTTAGGGGAAAAAAAAAAAAGAACCATGTGGATCTCAAAAGTGTAAATATTTACGGTCTTCCTTATGGTCGCAGTGTTCCAACCATGAGCTATAGCTGCGTGTCCACACCGGGGTCTCGACTCCAGGATGCAGGCTTGGACACATATGGCCAATGAGGACGGATCCGGCACACAGGTATTCATCTCATCGTTTGAAGGCCGTAACTCTTGCCCTGGGGTTGTTCTACGACTGGCTGCTGGAATGCGTCCCCGTTTGGAAGTAACGGGACAGTGGATGCAGGTGAATCCCATCTGGTCTGGTTGAAGACGAGAGAACTTACCTCAGGAAGACAAAGGCCCAGTGAGTCACTCAGCATCCTAGAGCTCATATCTACCCTACAGGCCCTACAGATATGGGATCTGTTAGGTACAGCGTCCTATGGATACATAGCACCATCTCCCAGAAACCCGGCAGCCTGGACTCTTGAATGGCAACGATCAACGGTGTCGTGGCGGGGATGGGCCCACACCTTCTGCAGCATCTCAGGGCCAAGACCTCGTCCGTGTGGGGCTGACCCATTCATCATGTGTGAGAACTTCCAACACAGGACCGCCACAGTCTATACGTGCATGGCATTTGTAAATAGACAGATGGAAGAGTGGGTGGACAATAGTCCTAGGTCAATAGATGCATGATGGATGAATACATAGGTCAGTATGATGGATGGATGGATGGACGATGGATGGATACATATGATATGATGGATGGATACATGGATACGATGCATGGATGGATGAGCTGATGGTTATGATAGATAATAGCATGATAGACCAGTAGATACATATGATAGACATGCTACGATAGATGATGGATATGATGGGTGTATGGGGAGACATATAGATAAGTAGGATAGATACACAGGTAAGCAGGTATGATGGAGGGATGGATGGATGATGGATACGTAGATACATGGAGATAAGAGATGAATAGATCAATGCACTGAGGCATGGACAGATGGGTGGGGCATAGATGGATGGAGCTGATGGATGGATGGGAAGGTATGATAGATGGATAGGTGATGGCTGTGACGGATGGGTGGATAGGTAGAGGTGACGATGAAGACATCGATGGATGAAGGGTGGACAGATGAGTGGGCGCACAGATATGAAAGGACAGATAAATGACGGAGAAGATAAATGTAGATGACGGCTGATAGATGATCGGCAAATAGATAATGTATGCACGGGGATGAGAGCTGGATAGACGCTGCTCCGTATTGGCACACAGAGGCGGGTAGCAATAGACTCATGGGGTAGCTACTTACTGAAGGTACTGATAGATTTTTTTAAAGATTTATTTATTCATGAGAGAGAGAGAGAGGCAGAGACACAGGAGGAGGGAGAAGCAGGCTCCACGCAGGGAGCGGGATGAGGGACTCCATCCCGGGACTCCAGGATTGCGCCCTGGGCCAAAGGCAGGCGCTAAACCGCTGAGCCACCCAGGGATCCCCGATGCTAATAGATATTGACAGATACGGACACACGGCTGACAGAGTGAGACATAGATTGGGAAGAGCGGTGGACGGAGATCAGCAGTTGACAACAGGTGGCCGATACTTGGACAACTGAGAGATGCGCAGAAATACAGTAGATAAGTGATGACCATGTCGTCCATGGACTGTGTGTCCCCGATGGGCAGGTGACAGGTACGCGCAGATAGGGTCTATGCAAGGCACAGGGGGGGACAGCCGAGCCTTCCCCTGCGGCAGAGCGGCCCGGCCTGAACCGTCCAGAACATCGGCCCGGTGTCCGCAGAACTGTCCCCTTGCGCGGAACACAGGTGCCGGACGCCGGAACGCCGCGCGCTGGCTGGCGCACCTTTCCAGCACCGTCCCCCTCCCTCCCATTGCTCAGCCGCGTGTGAATCCACCCGGTTGAGTTGTGGAAACGTCCGTGTCCACCTTGCAGCGTGAACGCGGCGCCCCGGACGCCCCCCCAGTCCACCCCCGCCCCCGGAGGGCCGTGGAGGGACCGCAGCCAGGCGCACCCCGTGGCACGTGAAAACGTGTCGCAATGCGCACAACGCCAGGATGTGCAACGAAATATGGTCCGCTGGCCATTTTCTTTTCACTCTCTCTCTCTCTTTTTTTTTTTTTCAGTTGAAAAACACAAAACAAAATAACAGAAACAGGAATTAGGTCCGTGTGGGTGGGCGCGCGCGCCCGCGAGGGAGGAGGCCCTGGTGGCGCAGGCAGGGGCGCCTGGAGGTTGCGGGGCGGTGCGCCCCGGGGCTGCAGGGTCTCCCCGCCGCCTGCGGCGAGCTGCCCCCCCCTCCCGGGCTGCGGGGCCCGCACCCCGCCTCGGGAAGGGCCGCTGGGGAGCCTCCCAGGGGCCCGGCCCTCGACAGCGCGCACCGACGGTTCGTTGCACAGGAAATTTCAAAACGAGTTTCCTCTGTACCCACCCTGCCTGCCGGGCGGCTGCGCCCCGGGAGGTGGGAGGTGGGAGGTGGGCTCCGCGGCGCATTTGCATTCGCCGCCGGCCCGGGGTGACGTGGGGCGGGAGCGCAGGCCGGGCCTCTGCTGACACGGGCCTTTCCGAGGGGGCCGCCCCTCCGCCGGCCGCCGGAGGGCAGAATGAGGACTGCGGGCTTCCTGAGTGCAGGCGCCGGGGCCCCGCGCCGCCCGGCGGCCCTCTGACACTGCAGGTGAGCCCGCGCTGCGCCCGCGCCGCCCGGGGGGGCGAGGGGAGGCCCGGCGGCCGCGGCGGGGTGTCGGGGGGCGCACGCGGGGGCCACAGCCGGAGCCGCGGCAGCCCCCCCGCCGCGCTGCGCCCTGCCCCGGGGTCGCTGTGCCGAGCCGTTGCGCGCGGAAACTGCCCCCAGCAGCCACAGCGTGGAGGGCACCTGTCCGGGGGCGCAGCCTTGAACGCCACTGTGGGGTCCCTGGGGATCCCCCGAGGCACTGGGTGTTGCAGCAGGTGCACAGCCGCCCTCCGCCCGCCGCCCAACACCCTCCGCGTCTAGGCAGCAAGGAGTAGGGCGCCCCCCCCCCCCCCCCGCCCGCGCTCCTCGGCGGCAGCGGGTCACACGGGAGGACGCCCAATGCCACACCACGTGCTTCTCCGCGCAAACTGAACCCCGCTTCTGGGGTGGGGGGAGAACCTGGTCGTGTTGCTGGTGCCTGGAAGGCCCTGGGCTGCGGAGACTGCAGGGACCCGGGGACCAGGCGCTCCCCCGTCGCCCCAGAAAGACGCCCATGGCGCTGCGGGGAATGTGCCCTCCCCAGTCGCCTCGGGCACGCGCGGCCACGGAGTCTGGGGTTTTTTAATACTTTTTTTCTTTTTGGAGGTTTCCGTGCTGCCGGCATGGCGTTTCGTGTGGCCACTGGCACACCCAGCGTGGGCGCAGGTGGAGGGGTGTGTCCCTGCCATGGCGCCCAGTGCCGGTGATGGCGCGGGGAGGATGGATGTGAGCCGCGGGAGGGTGCTGGGTTCTGCATGACGTCCCCAATATCCTGGCTGGGGCCCTGACCCGGGGTGCGGGTGGGGCAGTTAGGCCCTCTGCAAGGCTCACCTGGGACCCCTGACCTGGGTGCGGGTGGGGCAGTTGGGTCCACTGCAAGGCTCACCTGGGACCCCTGACCCGGGGTGCGGGTGGGGCAGCTGGGCCCTCTGCAAGGCTCACCTGGGACCCCTGATCCAGGATGCGGGTGGGGCAGCTGGGCCCTCTGCAAGGCTCACCTGGGACCCCTACCCAACCATTCGCTGTGTTGTTGTGTTCAGGACAAGGCAGTGGCGGGCAGGACGGGACAGTTGGTGACAGGGTAGCAGGTAGCAGGTGGGTAAACACCACCCACTGCCCCCCTGGAGAACCCCTTGGCCGGGTTCTCCGGGGGCCCTGCCATCGCCCCCCACCCTGGGGTGCTGTCCTCCGGCCCTGCCTGTGCCTCCTCTTGCTGTCACCACCGGCCGGCAATGCACCACAGCTGTGGGCCCCCCCTTCACATCCCCCTTCATGGCTCTGGAGCCGACGGGGTGGGTGGGCAGGATCTGGAGAGCCCCACGTGCACCTGCCACCGCGCGCTGCCTCCCTGACTTGGAGCCCCCAGGAGGTGATCCCCACCTGCCAAGGCCCCTCTTGTCTTCTCCCCCCGGGGCCGAGAACACCACGGGGAATCGAGACCCTGTGACCGTACTCAGGGAGCAGCTGCAGGGACGTCCCTGGGGACATTAATCTGGGCATTAAAGAAGTTGTCACGTGCCAGGCTCTGTGCTGTTTTGGGCGGAGGAGAAAAATTCAAAATATTGAGATGCAGACCTGAGCTCCAGATTGCAAGGCGCTGAGGTGGGAAGAAATCCAGGAGGGCTTCCCGGACAAGGAGGGCTTCCCTCGCCAGGTCCATGTGGCGCCAGGGATGTTGTGAATGGGAGCAGGGGTGGGAACCGGGTGTGTGTGTGTTCCGCGTGGGACTGGGGATGATCCCAAGAGGAAGGTCACCCATCCTAGAAAAGCACCCATCCTAGAAAAGCCACGGAAGCTTCCAGAATCAAGCCTCAGATACACACAGGACCAGGGCATGGTCTCTCTGATAGGGCACTGGTGGCATTCAGGCTGTGTTACTGTGTCGTGCACTGTAGGGCATTGGGTGGCGTCCCTGGTCTGCACTTGCCAGACGCCAGTACCATTTCTTCCTCCCACATTGGGCTGTCCAGAAACATCTGCAGGCATTGCCCTATGTCCCCTGGGGTGAGAGGCTAAGTCGCGACTGGTCATGAACCACTGTGATACAGATGATAGATAGAGATGGATAGGTGGGTGGACAGATAATAGATAGATCTGGGTGGACAGGTGGACAGATAACTGGATGAATGGATGGATAGATGATGGAAGGATAGCCAACAGATAGATATGGATGGACAGTTGGGTGGATGGATGGACCGATGGATGGATAGATGAAGGTATGGATGGAGGAATGAAAGAGTGAATGGTGATGGGTGAATTCATGGATAAATGGAAGGATGGATGGATGCATGGATGGGTTCATGTATGGATGGATGGATGGATGGATGGATGGGAAGATGGATGGATGCATGCATGGATGGATGGATGGATAAAGGGTTGGGTGGATGGGTTGTTGGGTGAGTGCATGGGTCAATTGAAGGATGGATGGAAGGATGGATGGAAGGATGGACGGGCAAGTGGAGGGATGGATAGAGGGCTGGATGGGAGGATGGATGGATGCATGGATGGATAAAGGGTTGGGTGGATGGGTTGCTGGGTGAGTGCATGGGTCAATGGAAGGATGCATGGAGCACTGGGTGCATGGATGGGTGCCGGGTGCATGGACCGATGAACCAAGAACAGGCGTAGGTTGCCAGTCCCTCCATCGGGATCTGTCTCTTAGAGCAGCTGTGACAAATGAGCCCAGACTGGCGGCAGGAATACGGGAGATGCTCTGGCGCTCTGCACAGGCGATGGCCGCACAGCCTGCTGGGTGCACCCAAAGCCACGGCAGTGCACACTTTAACATGGAGCGTTGTGTCTCGGTGTCCAAAAGAGAGGGTGGAAGAAAACAGCTGTCCGGTGCCCGTGCTCTTGCTTCCTCGTCCCATGCTCTGCACGCTGTCTGCAGGACACACTGGCAGGGTGCTGGGTGGGTGCCCCGGGCTCTGACTCACGCTCACAGGAAGCTGGCAAAGGGGCGTTCCTGAAAGCCCCGCCACAAGAGGCACGGCCCCGGCTACGGCTGGCCGGTTTCCTTCCCTGAGCCCAGCCCCCTCCCAAGTAAACACTGCCCACGCCACGCCACTCGTAAGCGGGCGTGCAAACGGCAGCCCGGCCCAGTTTCTGCATGTGGGGTCTGTGCAGAGCGTCCTCCCGCCTGTGGTTTTCGTTTCTGGCTCCCGCCTTCCTCGCCGCTGGGTTCTGCAGGCTGCTCTGCCCGGGTGCCAGGCCCTCTGCATGCACGTTGCTGTCGGTGAAGACGGATTGTAGGGGAGAGAAGATGGGGGACCAGGGAGATTGTGAAGGGAGCAGAGAAATGTTGAGGGATGCAGACTTTTTGGGAACAGAGCTAATTGGAGATGCGTGGTAAATATCACGGCCCCGTGGTCCACGTTCAGGGATCTCAGTGGGGTCACAGGGATGGGCTGAGCGCACTTTCTCCGAGCATGGTGACGGGCCACAGGGGCGCGGGCAGAGTGACCCCACTCACAGCATTTGACCTAGACTCCAGCCCAACACAAGAATCGCCCTCAGATCCTCTTTCCCACTAAGAGTAGTTTCCATTTTGCTCATCACATCAGACAACTTCCTTAGTGCCTTGTACTTGTCCTCAGACTCCGGGAGGCAGGATGTCAACCCCAGGTCAGGTGCCCGGGACTTCCCGAACGGCACTTGGGGGACACGGGCCTGAGCCCCTACCTGGTGTCATCCCTTCGTGTCCACCAGGCGTGCACCAAACACCCCACCCGCCTTCTCTGCACCCACCCGGCAGCAGACTACAGACTCCACGCCATGCCCAGGCTCTGTGACCCCTTCTCCTGATCTGCGCGTGTGCAGTAGCCCCGGCACACTTGGGTACGACCCACCGTGTTACACCTCATGCACCCACATGGCACGCCCCATGACAGGTCCCCATACAAACACGGAGACCACGGGATGCAGCGATTCCACTCACAAGCACGTACCCCAGACAATTCAAAACGGCCTCGAACAGGTACTTCATCATGGCGACATGGTTCCCACCACCAAGCGTAGGGGGAAACCCAGACCCCCCATCAATGGAAGGAGGGATGAATATACGCAGAGAGTGAATGGGGTGGGGCCGTGTATGACTGGGATATAAGCCAATCATTATTGGTGCTGCTGGGAGGGGCAATGAGGATGGGGATGTCCTCGTCCATTGGGGTGACCATAGCTAAACACCACAGGCAGACATTGATTCCTGACAGCTTTGGAGGCCGGAAGCCTGAGGTCAGGGTGTGGCTGATTTTGTGTCTGGGGAAAGCCCGCTTCCTGGTCCACAGTGACCTCTGTGCTCCCTGCTGAGGGAGGGAGGGCGGATACCAAGTGTCCACAGGAAGCACCAGTGGTGCCCTGATGTGGCCTGGGGATTGAATAGAATGGGAACTACTGTCCTAATGTGGGGGCCAGGGAGGCCAGCCACGTAGATTTGCCTGGGAAGCAGGGGGTCCTAAGAAGCAGGACTTTGGGAGCCAGCATGGGGACCGTCCCGGCAAAATGCGTTTGGGTGCTGAGTGGTGGACCCCAAGAGTATGTGTCCATGTCCCAATCAGCCAGAAGCTATGGAGCTTATGTGGAAACAGGGTCTTTGCAGATGGGATGACAGGAAGGCTCTGAGATGAGGTCATCATGGATCAGGTGGCCCTAAAAGCAATGAGGGGGGTCCTTGTAAGACGCAGAGGAGGAGACACAGACCCAGAGGAGGAGCCACGTGAGGATGGAGGCAGAGATGGGAGGTGCAGATACAGGATAAAATTGGATAGATAGCTAGATAATAGGTAGATGGAGATGGAGAACGAGATGAGAGATGCATAGGTGGATGGAGGGATGGATAGAGGGATGGATGGATGATGGATGGATGGATGGATGGATGGATCGATGGAGGGATGGATGGATAGAGGGATGGGTGGATGGATGGATAGAGGGATGGATAGATAGATACACACAATAGATGGTTAAATACGATGGATGGATAGATAGATACATAGATATGATGGATGGGTGGATGGATGAATTGATGGATAATGGACAGATGAATAGATATGGATGGATGAATGGATGGATGGATGGGTGGATGCATGGATAATGGATGGATATATGGATATGATGAATGGATGGATGGGTGGATGGATGGAGGGATGGATGGATGGAGGGATTCATGGATGGAGGGATGGATGCATAAATAGACAGTCGCTCGTGCTAGACAAGGACTTCTAGCCTCACCAGTGCTGACATCTGGGGCTGGATGCCTCTCTGGTATGGGCGTCCTGGGCACTGTGGGATGCTGAGCAGCATCTCTGGTCCCAGGAGCACCCCCCATTCCAGTGTGACCAGCAGAAATTGCCATGGACATTGCAGAGCATGCACTGGGGACCCAGTCACCCCCAGGCAGAAACTCCTTTGCCCACACTGAACCTGGTCAGGCAGGCACGTTGGCTACACCTTACGGGCCGACCACCCACATCGTTGAGGAACAGTGGCTTCTCCTTGGGGTCTTGGGAACACCCAATGATACTGAGAAGAAAAATCCACACACGTTTTGAATGCAGTGTGTTAGCACCGAGGCCAGGCTGGGTGTGTGTGGGGGGGTTCCTCCCCGAAGCCCCAGGGTGTCTGTCTGGGACTCTGTGATGAGGATGGATCAGGAACAGCCTCTGAGCTCATGTGAAGCCCAGGATGTGGTACATGGGAACCACGCACCCCCTAGATGGCCCCTCCATGGAGCACACATGGTGTGGCCTCTCCGTGAGCAGGTGTGTGCAAGGTGGGGCCTGCTGTGAGTTGGCGTCTTCCGTGCAGATCCTCAAACACCGCCAGCTGTGCATCTGACCACGGCCACACCGTGACCTAAGGCTTAACCTCTATTTCCTCTTCCGTGACACGACAAAAATACTATTCTCTCCCCTGCTCTCGTGGGTGCCGTGCTCACACACAGGCCCCAGGTGACATAGGCCGCGCAGATACCCTGCAAATGACATGCCTTTGAGCGACAGGAGAGGACTCCGCTTGGCAGCTTCCAGCCATGGCTTCACCCAACGTCGGCTCAGCACTCCGTGTGATGCGTATATGGTTACTCCGTGGGGCCTTGTGAGTGAAATCCGCTCTGTGGCCCCATCAGGGAAAAACACGTCAAGTTAGGGAACAAGCATTATTAGCTCCGTGACTGGCTTCTGGTATCAAAGCTGGGTGGGTGCCCGGGTTTTCACCCCATAGCCTGGTTTGGTGAGCGATGGACGAGGGCTGATGCTCTGAAGGACTCAAGCGAGTCAAGGTGATTCCGCCGCGGCCTCAAGCACGTGCCCAGGGCCTCCTCCATCTCCCCACCTTCTGGACCCTCCTGACTCTGCTCAGGAGCAGGTAGTGGGTTGCATCCGGAGAACAGCCTCCAGGCCCCTGCTTGTGGTGGGATGGAGTTCCCGGGATGTTCTGACTGGAACCAGGGACCCAGTCCCTGAACTTTTCCCAAGACCAAGGTATCCATCTCCTTGGGCTGGCCCACCCCTTGGGGCCCCGGGTCTCTGATGCTTCTGGCAAGGTTGCATCTCAACATCTGCCTACGTCTCTTCTGGGTTGAGCTGCCCTGATTCATGCCCGGCGCTTCCACGTTAGCTGATTTGGGCCTCCACGCGGAGTCTGGTCGTTGAACATCCCGGGGTCTGCCTGGAGGGGGGATGTGCAGTTCATAGGCTACGTGGGCTGTGTCTTTGGAACGCAGGGGGTCTTAGAAGTAGGAGAGAGAAAGACATTCACCTTCTGCACGGGAAAAAATTAGGATCAGAACATAGGGTGTTGCTGCTCGGGGGGGTTGTGTATTGATGGACATTCTCAACAGACGTAGACTGGGGTGGTTGATTTTTTTGTGTGAACATTACCTCGGGGTGCGTCTGGGTGTGTCTGGGTGAGAGGAGCCTTGCATCAGGGAACTGAGTAGGGCAGACGGCCTTCCCTAGGATGTGTGGGCCACGTGCAATCCTGCAATCCTTTCCCGGCCCGTGGAGAACAGAAGGTGGGTGAAGGAGAATCAGCTCCCTCTGCCTCACTGTCTCCAAGCTGGGACGTGTGTCCTCTCCTGCCTTCAGAGCGGGGTGTTCCCAATCTGCTTTTCCTGGGCCTCCCACTGCAGACAGGAGACCGTGGGGCTTCTCACCCTCCAGAATCATGTGAGCCAATTCCTTTAAGAAATCTCTTCCTATATATGTAAATGTGTGTGTCTCCTACTGTTTCTCTGGGGAATGCTGGCTCAGACAAGAGGCAGAGGATGGAAAGATGGATGGATGGATGGATGGATGGATGGATCAATGGATGGATCGATGGATGGATCAATGGATGGATCAACGAATATGATGGATGGACGGATAGATAAGAGATTATGGATGGATAGATGGATGGATGGATCAATGGATATGATGAATGGATGGATGGATAGATAAGAGATTATGGATGGATATGATGGATGGATGGATGGATGGATGGATGGATGGATGATGGATCAATGAATGGATCAATGGATGGATCAATGGATATGATGAATGGATGGATGGATAGATAAGAGATTATGGATGGATATGATGGATGGATGGATGGATGGATGGATGGATGGATGATGGATCAATGAATGGATCAATGGATGGATCAATGGATATGATGAATGAATGGATGGATAGATAAGAGATTATGGATGGATGGATGGGTAGATTGATGGATGGATGGATCAATGGATGAAAATGATGGATAGATGAATAAATGCTTAATAATGGATAGATAGGTGGATGGATAGATGGAAAGATAGGTAGATGGTAGATGGAAAGATCTGTATCTACCCCAGGGACAGACAGATAAAGCAAAAGAGATATTTTAAGGAATGGACTCATAGGACTGTGGAGGCCGGCCAGTCTGAAGTCTACAGGGTCGACCAGCAGGCTGAGCCCCAGGGAAACGCAGATGCTGCATCCTGAGTGTGAAAGACACATGGACACAGATTTCCCGCTTCGTCAGAGCAGGTCCGTCTGTTTCCTCCGATGGCCTTCAACTGATCAGACAAGGGCCACCTGTTCCCAAGAAGGAGGGCCTCCTGCCTTACTCGAAGTCCGCCGATTGAAATGCTAATCCCGTCCAAACGAAATGCCCACGGCAACCTGTAGACTCGCGTCTGACCACATGTGGATACCGTGGTGCCGCCAAGTGGACACACAACACCACTGTCACGTGGCACAGAGGCAACATGGCTTGTTATGTTTTGGTTTTCGCACTCACCTTTGTGTGAATGTATCCTCTCATTTCTCACCTCCCCTCCCCCCAGTTTTATTGAGATATAACTGACACCTAATGATGCGTGAGCCACGGGTGGACAACCTAATAATACGGCGTGTGACATGCACATTCGAAGCTTCGTTCGAATCGATAAACACGGTTTTCTGTTATTCAGGTTCGGAGGGAATAAGAAAGAACCCTCCGGATAGTTTACGGGGTGAAAGAAAGACGACGGCAGACGTCTCCTCTTGCATTTTCTTAATCTAACTCATGATCGTCTGAGCTTCTTCCCTGGAAACCAAAGTGACATCTTTCATGACGTCCGCAGAAACTCATCAGAGGTATCAGGACACGGCGGCTCGAGTTTTCAATTTTCTTGCCTGGGGTGAATTGTGAAATCCAGCAAGTAGGGTATGAAATGTGGTTGCAAAGACCCCAAAGATGAACAGAGGGGCCCACTGCCCACCGTGGGATCCTCATCGCTGTCTTCGCATAGAGATAAAGATCTGCTTCTCATGATATTATCAGTTTCGCAACACGCAACCCAGTGGCCTCCACACGACCCAGGAAACCCAGCCCCTGTCCTGCCTTGGAGAGGCCCTACGGTTCATGGTGGGAGGTGGGGTGTGAGGTTGTGCATCGGCAGGAGCACACGCCACCCTGGTAGGAAGATGCGTGTGCATGGGGAAGTGATAGGTTCCTCATTAGGCAGCGAGTTCGCAGAACAAGGTGTCTACTTCGAGAGGTACCAGGCCAACGTGTGAACGCAGAAAGGTTGCCCTTGCGGATACGGGACCGGGTTATTATGGGGTGAATTCCATCCCTGGAGAATTCAGCTGTCGGAGTCCTCACCCTGAGACTCAGGATAGGACCCCAGTCATAGGGGTGTTGCAGGTGTCATTAGGTAAAATGAAGGTCACCGTGGAGTATGGTGGGTCCCTACTCTGATATGACCGGTGTCCTTATAAAAGGGAGAAATTTGGATGCAGACCCAGAGGGATGACCACGGGAGGACACAGGGAGAAGTCGGGGTCTACACATCAAGGAGAGAGACCTCAAGAGGTACCAGCCTCGCCCCCCCCCACCTAGATCTCAGACTCTCAGCCTCCAAGACGGGGAGACACAAGTATCGGTTCATTCTTCCATGAGAAAATAAGTCGCAGATGCAGGTAGTCTTTATAGCAACCGCAGGAAGCCCGTACCGTCGGGACGAGTTCCTACACGGCATCAGGACGCCAACCACCGTGGTTTTCTTCTCTGCTTCCTGCCCCCAACCTGCGACTTCTCAGAAGTGGAGACCAGTCCCGCAGAGGAGAAAACACCACCGGCGTCTGGGGGAGGATGGCCTGTCTCCCCTGTAGCCCTCGTTGGCCTGCGGGCCTCAGTGTGGTGTGTGGACGGCTTTGGCAGGGGGCGGGGGGGAGGACTCGCGGTGTCCAGAACCACCTCCAGCTGGGGCCTTGTAGGGACAGACGGACGGGCATGCACTGCTCCATGGCATTGGGTCTCCCGTCAGCTATCCAATGGGGTGCCCCAGGGGTCAGAGACCATGACGAAGATTATATGGACAGGCCTCAGGCCTCAGGCCTGGATTTCCTTATCTAAACGCTGGACCCCACGGGCGTAAGGATCAGCTCTGCACAGTCGCCAAAGAGGGGGTCTGCTGGGTCTGCAGCAAACCTCACACATTTCAAAGGCTTGAACGCTTTCCCTATATGGCTTTCCCACCCCGACTGAGCTGGAAACCTTTAAGAAACGGCTGACCCTAGAGTCTTCCACTGCTGGACCCTTCTGAGTAACCCACAGGCCAAAAATGGTGATAAAACCTGGAAGGATTTTTGAATGATTGGCGTCGCCAGCAGACACGGCCCCAGAGGTGCCCACATCCTGGTCCCCACGTGGGGGACACTGTCGTAGGCGCCTCCGGGATCTGGAAAAGGCGGGGAAACAGATTTTTCCCTTAGCACAGCCACGAGGAACCAGCTCTGCCAACGCGTCAACGTGCAGCTGGGGAAACGGATGTGGGGTTCCGGCCACGACGAGGGCAAGAGCGCAGACGTCTGTCGTGTGAAGCCTGTGGTGGTTGTTACAGCGTGAGGGTCACGCACGGGATGATTAAGACCCAGGGCATCAAAGCACCTTGTGGGTGGAACCAAAGCAGGGAACAGAGGCAAATTCGTAGCCTCGAATCCATACGTGACACAAGAAGAAAGATCGGCGTGCTCACGGCCCAAGATTCCATCTGAAGGATCTAGAAAGGACGAGCTGAATGCAAAATAAGGAGAAAGAAGGAAATGATGAGGGGCATCTGGGTGGCTCAGTGGCCGAGCATCCGCTTTTGGCTCAGGTCATGACCCTGGGGTCCTGGGATCCAGTCCCACATTAGGTTCCCCGCAGGGAGCCTGCTTCTCCCTCTGCCTGTGTCTCTACGTCTTTCTGTGTTTCTCATGAATAAATAAATTTTTTGAAAAAGGGGAAATGATGAAATGACATCAGTACAACTGGGGGAAAAAAAACATGTACAGAACGGGAAGAAAAAATACGCGGGGCTTATCCTATAGCTGTGGGATCCCGGGTTGGGGTAACGCTGGCGCCCGCCGCACAGGGTTGTTTTAAGGGCTCACCTCAGCTGCACCCGCTAGGAAGTGGCCGCCAAACGGCCACCATTTCCCATCAGTCCCGGCAGAGCCAGCGCCGCCTCGGGTCGCGGAAACACCTTCCGAAAGCAGCGCTCGTTTGCCACCAACAGCGTCGCGGCCACGTGTCGGCCTCCCGAGCAGAGCCCTCAGAACCGGGGAGCAACTAAACTAAACAGAACAGGGATCCCTGGGTGGCGCAGCAGTTTGGCGCCTCCTTTGGCCCAGGGCGCGATCCTGGAGACCCGGGATCGAATCCCACGTCGGGCTCCCGGTGCATGGAGCCTGCTTCTCCCTCTGCCTGTGTCTCTGCCTCTCTCTCTCTGTGACTACCATAAATAAATAAAAATTAAAAAAAGAAAGAAGGTAACATCTTTAAAAAAATAAAATAAAATAAACAGAAAAAAAAATAAATAAACAGAAAAAAATGAAGAATTCCCGACACACGTGTGAGATCTCGAGCCCCGCGGTTAAGTTCGATCGGGTCATGGATCACTTAACGCGCGGTTGCGTGCCGCGAGCTGCCTTCGGTAACAACTGGGCGCCCGCTGTCGTCATAGGTAGGAAGGCTAGTGGGGGCAATTGTTGGGGGAGCAGAAGTTCTCGGGCCCCCAGCGGTCTGGGGGGGCTGCGGCGAGGTGGGGGCCGGCACATTCCCGGTGAGATGCTCCCCGTTGGTTGCAGAGACCGTTTGGCCGGGATGGCCTGAGCGCCGGGTTCTCCCGCCTTGCACACGGACCCTGAAGCCCGGAGCACCCTGACACCCAGATCGCCCTTCTGGAAATCACAAAAGCCGAAACGTCGGGCTCCGTCGGAGGTTGTCTGACCTTCTGACGCCCGCGCGCGGCCGCCTACAAACCAAGGCCGTCTCTCCGAGCGCTGCGCCCTCCCGGCTCGGAGTCTCCGTGTCTCTGTGTGCGAAGACTGAGGGCGCAAGGGGTCGGAGATGCCAAGGGCACCCGGGATCTCGCCCTCTTGGGGAGGGGGCAGCACGCTGGGGATGGGGAGGCGAGGACAGGGCGCACACGGAGCTCGTTTTAGATCAGCTGGTGACAACGGAAATAGGGCGGTTTCTTTTCCGAGCGACGTGGGACCGAAACGCGAGCTCCGAAAGTGGTAAATTCTCCGTGAAGAAGAGGAGAAACCCGACTAGGACGCGTCCCCCGGCGGCCCCGGAGGAGATGCCCAGCTCGCTCATATCCAACACCAGGACCCTGAAATGTGAAGGATCCCGCGTCGCGGTCCTGGGGGCACCTGTGTCGATGGCCGGGGAAGTGACTCGTGCACCAAGCAGGTGCACGGGCCGGCGCGGGGGAAGCTCTGGATTCACAGGAGGCTGACGACAAAACGGATATTTTCCCTTTAAAATCCCTTTAAAATCCTCCGTCCTCCCCGTCCCAGAGAGGGAAGAGCTGCCAGTTGGACGCACGGACACTTTTCAACGGGGCAGGACCATTTGCCACTCGTTTGTAGACTCATGGCTGGGAATTCCATGGATTGTGCACGATTTCCGCACGCCCCGCAGGTGGACGTGTCACCCCACGAGTTGGCCAAGACGTTGGTGGAGCAAGTCGTGGAGGCTCCGCACGGGGACACCGAGTCCTCCTCCTGGGCGCCTTGTAAGGCGAGTGCCGGCTGCAGCGCCGAAGGGAAGCGAACACGAGCTGAAGCCGCGCCTTTCGCGGGGCGACGTTCCGTGTTATTCCGAGTGTGGGAAAACCCTGGCCGCAGTCCAAGCTCGTTCGGGAAGTGACATCGGCGACGTTTCTCACCACCGGGTCTCATCGTGGCGGGTCAGAGCGTGGGATGTATTCACGTCCCTCGCATCAGCGGGACCACGATGTCCAACGACTCAGAAGCAGCCTTTGAGCCCGAGGCTGGCCCGGCGGACAGGAAGTGAAAGACACGCGTGCACACCTGTTTTTACGGCTGTGATTTGCACGGGGTCGGAGGCCAAAGCCTTTCAGGCGCGTCCCTAAGACGACACTAGGCTCAGAACATGCAGACGTGGAGATCACGCTTCCAGGGCCCCAGACGTACCCGGGCTGCTGGTGCGTCCCTCCCGTCCCCGCCTCCATCGTCACGGGGCCCCTTCTCTGTGTCTCTCCTCCTATTGATGTTACAAGGACACCTGCCATTGGACTTAAAAGGACCACGTGACCCAGGGTGAGCTCATCCCGGGTCCTTGAGTTCATCGCATCTGCAAAGAGCCCCCCGCCCAGTTCCCCAGTAAAGCCCCATCCACAGGCTCCGGGGGTCGGGATGGGCGCAGATCCTTTGGAGGTCACCCTCCTACCACATTGGAGGCGCTGAATGAGGGCTTGCTGGGTGGACCTGGTGAGCGGGTTCTGGTTCCTCGCAGGGCCACGGGCTGTCCCACAGGGGGGACCCCCTGTTGGGGCCAAGGCGTGGGTGGAGCAAGAGGTGCACAGCCGCCCGGAGGGGTGCATGTGGGGGAATCAGCCAGGGCCGGTGAAGGTGAGCAGAAAGAGGAACCGGCCCCAGGTGGGGCCTGACGTC
Organism: Urocyon cinereoargenteus; assembly: GCA_032313775.1. Classification (NCBI taxonomy): domain Eukaryota; kingdom Metazoa; phylum Chordata; class Mammalia; order Carnivora; family Canidae; genus Urocyon; species Urocyon cinereoargenteus. The sequence goes on from CM063496.1 coordinate 118,233,777, forward strand.
CCCAACAGCAGCCCCAGGTTGGGGTGGGGGAGGGAGCCAGAGCGGAGCAGGTGAGAACATGGATACGTGGACCCGTGGTGTTTGCCGCGGGTACGCGGCGGCGACGGCCCCGCCAGCCTAGAAAAGGCTTCCCGTGCAAATACAGAAGTGAAACCCAAACAGAAGTATGGGGACGGGCAAGCTCCCTCCCCCGGGGGGACGCTGCCCGCGACTCCCGCCTCGGACACTTCCACCACCTGCAGTGTCGCCCCGGGAATCACCATGCAGGCCCCCCACAAACACACACAAGGCGGGAGGGGAGAGCTGACCGTGACCCCCCAACCCTGCCGGCCCCAGGACACGCGCACACACCCCACGCCGGGTCCCTGCACCCCCCGGGGCTGGGGAAAACCTCAGGGTCGAAACCCCCGCCCGCATCCCGCAGGACAGAAGCGAGAACTGGGCGCCCCCGCCCCGCTGGACGGCGGCTGGGAAGGCCCCGAGGTCGGGGATCACTTCCCTCCGGCCCGGGACATCCCGCTCGCCTCCGGGGGAGGAGGTGTGACCAGCCTGGCCCTGCCGCCGGGGACTCTCTGGACTCACCCTGAAAGTCCCTGCTCCCGGGAAGCCCCTGGGCGCCCGCAATGCGGGGCCCTGACTCCCTGGGTGTGCTGCGAGGCCCGCCCTGGGCGACACCTGCTGAGGACACCCGCCGCCCCCTCGCGCCCGGGTTTCCTCTGGGAACTGCAAGCTGCACCTAACCCTCAAAAAGAGCACCCGGAGCATTTAGGGTTTTTTCCCCCCGTCCCGCCCACATCTGCGACTTGCAGGGACTGCGTGGACCACATGCGGGGCACCCGCTGTTCCCATCAGGGCGGGCGGCGGTTCCTCATCCCCCCTGGGGCCCACCACGCGCGGACCTGACGGCGCCTGGGGCCCCATATACATGGGATCACACAGGGTCTGGGCCGTGTCACCGAACGCCACGTCCCGAGGATGCAGTGATGTCGCAGCAGGTGCAGGATCACAGCAGGTGCGGAGCATCCTTCGTTTTGAAGGCGGCGTCACCATCCACCCGGCGCGCGCGCGCACGCGGACCACAGCCGGCGTAACGGGCGCTCAAAGGATGCTCAAAGCAGAGCGACCCCGGCGTCCGGGGACCCCAGTGCTGCGGACACACCCTGAAGAATCGAACTCGACACCCCGCGGGTTCCTGACCCCGCTACGACCAGGAGCGAGGACGCGCCACGTGCGCACCGGGGATGAGCAGGTGCGCAAATCCGCAGCCGGGCTGTCCCGGGGCTCTTCCTACGGGGCCCTCAACCCCATCTGTGGCCCTACAACCTGCAGGGCATGCGCGGGCAGGCCGCGCTGTGACCCCAACACCGCGAAACCCGCATGTGCCATGGTCTCAGTCCGGGAACGGCACCCCAGTGCGCGCGTCCCGCAGGCAAATCCCCAGGGCCCAGGTTCGGATGCTTTGCAAACGGAGGGGTTCGGATGCGTTTGTGGACGATATTGGGGGGGTTGCCAGCCGTATGCTGGTCGGCTGACCCGCGTGGAGGTGGGCAGGTGCCCCTGGGTCGTCCCGGCCGCGCGGACCCCGTGCATCACGGGTCCTTCGCGGGGCAAGAGCGGCAGGACAGAGAAAGTCACGGTGGCGACTTCGGGCCGCTCGGCAGGCTCAGCGGACGGCGGAGGGACACGGGGTGCGGACGGCGGAGGGACACGGGGTCCCGAGGCGCCGGCGTCCAGGTGCCCAGCGCGCCCGTGGATTGGAGCCCGGGGAGCCCCGCGTGGGGCTTTGCACGCAGGGCGGCGGGAGAGCACAGGTGCACCCTGCAGGCTGCACCCGCACCGAACCCCGTCCCCGCTGCATTTGGCGAGGGGAGCATCACACGTGTCACGTAGGCACCAACAGGTGTCCCCGTCCGTCCCTGGGGCAGCGGCGGCTCCAGGGGGTGCGGCGGGTGGAGAGGCTCGTGCCTGAAGCGCGGAGCGCATCCCGCGCATCTCCGCATCTCCGAGGGCAGCCGGGCTCGCGCTCACCCCACGCGCCATCCCCCGCAGGTGCGCACGCGTGCGCACACCTGGGGCGGCTTGGGCAGCGGAGATTTAGGGACCCCGGGCCCGCACGCGCGGTCTGAGGTCCCCGGGGTGTAGACGCCGCGTGCTCACGTTCGTGTCTCCCCCGTTCCTATAAGGACCCCACTGCTCTGGGGTCAGGGCCACCCTGGTGACCTCCTTGTGCCCTCGCCGCCTCTCTAGTGACCCCGCTCGCCCATGCAACCCCACCCTGAGGCTGCGAGCCCTAAGGGGGGGGCGACAGGGTTCAGCTGCCCACTTGGGAATCCCACGCGGGCTGAGCTCTTCCCGCAGCCAAGTGGACACATCTGTGTGAAAAGTGGAGCAAAAGCGGGCGGTTTTAGACGTGTTCTGCGCGTGCGCCCCGGACAACTCTGCTGAAACCTTATTTTTCATCACTTTTTTTTAAACTTGCATATAAAAAAATATGCAAAACCCCCTGCAGTGACCCAGGGCACCCTGTTCCCCCTCCGGCCCCCCCCCATGTGCCGCCCGCGGTCGCTGTGAAAAAGAGGAAGTTTTCCCATGCCCTGCGGTTGTGCCCCAGGGCTCCGCCTTTCATGAACTTTTTGCGACGAATTAAGTCTCCAGATGACAAGCTGCCGTTAGCAGCAGCCGGCTGGGTCCCCCCCCCGGGAGGATTGGGGACCCTGTCGCAGTCTCTGGGGGGGACGGACACCGGGGCCCGGTGGCCGCGCGTCCTTCTGCAAGGTGACAGCCGCCTCTGCAGCTGCCGGAGGGTCCGCAGCGCTCGGTGCACACAAGCCCCACGGGGTCAGCTCGCCCAGGACTGTCGCCGTAAGTTGTGGGGGCCTTGCCACCTGGAGACCGACCCCCCACGAGGACCCCCTAGAGACCCTGCCGGTGCCCGGGACGCAGCCCAGAGCCTCCCCAGTGCACCTGCCGGATGCTGCAGGATGGCGCGGTGTCCGTGGGGCGCGGGGCCTCCGGAGTCACCCCCTCACATCCCGTGACCGCGCGCCCCTCGGCCCGTGTGACCTTTGTCCCAACACCTGCCTTCCGGCCTTTCTTCTGTCTCTCTTTCCTTTTCTCTCTTTCCCTCTTCTTTCTTTCTGGTTTTGGTTTCACCGGGGCGGGGGGATGTTGTTTTCGACTTTTGCGCATCGTGCTGAGGCGGAGGGCGGGCAGGTGGCCGTGGGGGCCGCGGCCACGGGGGCTGGGTCCTGAGCGCTGTCTCGAGGCAGGTGCTGGGGCCCTGGTGGCCAAGGCCGCGACCCTTGGGATCCGCCCAGATCCTGCCCAAAGCCAGTGGAGGGCGAGGCGGGGGCCTCAGGCAGGGGCGTGGATGTGCACCCAGGGCGTCGGGGCGGGCGCGGTGGGCCGCTCTGGAATCCTGTGCCCGACCTGAGGGGACCCGGCTCCCCGGGCACGAGCACCAGGCTCGCGGTCGCACACAACACGCTTGACTCCTGCCGTCTCGGGTCCAGAGGAAACTGTCAAAGGGGGTAACTGGGAACGCGGTGGGCATCAGGTGTGGCTGGATCCAGCACAGCAGTGGTGCTCAGCGCCTGCTCTGTCACCTCCGCTGTTTCAGCCCGGAACCGTCCCCGTCTGTCATGTGGGGGGGAGCAGTCCAGGCGCCCAGTGTGGACAGACACGGGGCCCCAACTGGCTGGACCCGCTCGGAGAGAGGAGATCGCAAATGGGAAAGACACCCCTCCTCCCAGGGCGTCTTGAGGTGGAGGGGACCCAGGTGTCCCCGCAGCAGGGGGATGGTAGGGAAGGGCCCCAGGAGTCCCTGCAGAGGGCAATATGACAGGGAGGGGACCCAGCTGTCTCTGCAGCAGGGGGACATGACGGAGATGGGACTCTGGTGTCACTGCAGCACAGGGAGATGAGAGGAGGGGACCCTGGTGTCCCTACAGCAAGGAGACATGAGGGAGAAGGGACTCAGGTGTCCTTGCAGCAGGAGGACATTAGGGGAAGGGACTCAGGTGTCACTGCAGCAGGGCGATGACAAGAAGGGGCCCCAGGAGTCCCTGCAGCAGGGGAACATGAGGGGAAGGGACCCAGGTGTCCCTGCAGAAGGGGGATCTGAGGGGAGGGGACCCAGCTGTCCCTGCAGAAGAGGGACATTAGGGGAGGGGACCCAGGTGTCCCTGCAGAAGGGGGACCTGAGGGGAGGGGAGGACCCAAGTGTCCCTGCAGCAGGGGGACATTACGGGAGGGGACTCAGGTGTCCTTGCAGCAGGTGGACAGAGTTCAACGAGCTGGGGCTGCCGTCCCAGGGTGCTCAGAGGTGCTGGGTGAACATGCCTAAGGCCATCCCTCCATTCATCCATCACGCCCTCAAGCTTCCTGTGTCCCTCTCTCATTCTGTCCACCGTCCCCCCACCCCCCGCCATCTCCCTCAGTGGGCACTGCTAGAGATCGTGCCGTGTGGCCTGCACTCCCCGACTCTGCATTTAGGGAGAAGGCCCCGGGTGTTTCCGTCTAAAGTCAGGACAGAGCTGTCACCCAACCAGGCCTGGAGGGGAGCCTGAGCCAGCGGCGTCGCTTCTGTGCCATGTGCACGTGCATGGGTGTCAGAGAGGACAGGGCGCACGTGGGCTGGTGGGGAGGGACCCCAGGCCCGTGCCCGTGGAGCGGTGATGGGCTGCGTTGGCACAGGAATGGCAGGGAGACAGTGGCGCCTCGGGGAGCAGGTCCCCCCGGGGAGGGCCTACAGCGCATCTCGGCCCCGGGCCACCACGGTGCGCGAGGGAGGCATCCAGCGCGTCCTGTGCACCTGAGGTGGAAGCTGGGAACATCCCTCGGGACGTGTGTTCAGAGCCGCTGTGCACGGACCGGCCTCCCTGCTTCCCCCCAGGGACGTGCCAGCAGAAGGCCCATGGGCTCCTCCAAGCCTTTCCGCATGTGCACGAGGCTGGGGACCCCCGGGGGGCCTCCCCAGACAAGGGGACGCTGCTCACCCCCTCCGCTCTTGTGTCTCCGTGTTCTGACTTGTGCCCCCACCCGGGGTTCACACCCTGAAGCTGGACACGGGGCACGGGCAGGGCTGTGACAGGACGGCATGCCGGGGTCACGCATCACTGCGCAGGGCGTGCGGGATTCTCCACCCGAGGAGGGGAGACGTGCGCCTGTGTCCTAGAGGCGCGTGTTGTGAGGACGGCTCTAGCAGAACGGGCTTGCAAGCTCTGCACGGGCCGGCGCTCAGCCCCAGCCTTCCCGTCACCCCGAGGCCCGTGCCAGGAAGGTAGCTGTCTGTGGCCTTGGGATTGAAGGAAATGAGAACAACAGAGCCCCCTGGGAACCTCGAACCCGTAAACACCGGCTTCCTGGGAGAAAGTGTTGTGTAATGAGTGAAGGTGGCTGTTGTCACCCCTTCCTCTTTGCTCAGGTCACACCACGGGTTCAACTGGCCGTGGTGACCACAGGCCAGGACATGTGGGTGGGCAGCTCCAGACACCCCAGCAGTGACCGGAGGGGTGGGGACGCCTGAGCAAAGAGAGGAAAGTCTCAGAGGGGCGAACCGGGGGGCGGGGGCGGTGAGCAGGGAGCCAGGAGGACCCGGACGCGAGAGCCCGCTAGGACACAGGGAAGTTAAACCTTAATGTCCTCGGGCTTCTCCCTGCCGCCATGCGCGAGGCGTTTGGTCTGTATTGAGATATAATTCACACGGCCCACAAGCAACCTGTTAAAGTGGACGATTCAGAGGCATTCAGCACATTCACGACGGTGTACAGCCACCACCTGTATCTCGTTCCAGAACATTCTCATCCACAAGGAGACCCCATTTCTACAGTGCAGTCCCCCTCCCCCTCTTTCTTGGAAGCCCCAGGTGACCACCAATCTGTTCTCTCTCTGTGGGTTTCTCTGTCCTGGACGTTTTGTGTAAATAGGATGACACGGAGTATGGCCTTTAACGTCTGCTTATCTCCCTGAGCATCGTGTTTTCCAGGTCCAATCATGTGGTAGCAGGTGTCGGAGCATCACCCCTTTTTCATGGCTGGGTCATATTCCATTGTGTGCATGGACCATCTTCTGCTCATGCCTCCACCCGTTGATCAAAATTTGGGTTGTTTCCACCTTTTGGCTGGTTTGAATCGTGCTGTTATGCACATGGGCCTACATGTTTGTGTGTGGACACACGGTCTTCATTTCTCTTGGGGTTTACGCAGGAGCAGAACTGCTAAGTGATAGGTAGGTAGGTAGGTAGGTAGGTAGGTAGATGATAGATAACATATAGATGGACAGATGGACTGACGGATAATGGATGGATGGTGAGATAGATACACAAATCCATAGATTGGATGGATGGATGAACAGATGGATGATGTTAGATGGATAGAGATGATAGATAGATGATAGATAGATGATAGATAGATAGATAGATAGATAGATAGATAGATAGATAGATAGATAAACAATAGATATAGATGGATAAATGGACTGATGGATGAGGGATGGATGGAAAGAGATGGTAGATGTTGGAGATAAATAGATTAGATACACAGATGATGGATGGATAGATAGATACATATGGATGGGTAGATGGATGGATGGATGATGGATGGAGATGACAGATACGTATATACATAAATATATAGATGGACTGATGGATGGATGGATGATTATGATGCATCAATGGAGATGATAGATGATTGGGTGGATGATGGATGATGAATGAATGGAGATGATTGATGGATGGATGATGGATGGATGATGGATGACAGATGGATGATGGATGGATGGATGGATGATGGATGATGGATGGATGATGAATAGTGAATGAATGGAGATGATGGATGATTGGATGGATGATGGATGATGAATGAATGGAGATGATGGATGGATGGATGGATGGATGGATGGATGGATGGATGGATAGATGGATGATGGATGATGATGGATGCTGAATGAATGGAGATGATGGATGGATGGATGGATGGATGGATAGATGGATGATGGATGATGATGGATGCTGAATGAATGGAGATGATGGATGGATGGATGGATGGATGGATAGATGGATGATGGATGATGATGGATGCTGAATGAATGGAGATGATGGATGGATGGATGGATGGATGGATGGATGGATGGGCAGAAATGACAGGTAGATGATACACGGGTAACACATATCGGTGCATAGATGCATGCCCAGTCTACATAGGTGGGTGGGAACATCCACGTGGAATACTCCCCCCTCCCCTGCCTTTGCTTCAATGCACCATTCACCATCTTACTTGAGGAAGAGCTCACTTGCTCATAGAACCCTCCTTCATAAGGACCCAGCCCTGTTGACACCCTGATTTGGGACTCCTGGCCTCCAGAGCTGGAACAGAGAACATTCCCATTGTTTTAAATTCCCAACTTGTGGTCCCATGTTGCCGCAGGCACAGAAAAGCAATACTGTCCCATCCTCCACGGTGGAAGCTGGGCTCACAGCGGGCGGTCCCTGCCCAGGGCCATCCAGCTCCCACTGGAAGAGCTGGGTCTTGAACCCAGGTCTCACTAACCAAATCCCCTCCCAGGCTAGGCTCTCATCACTAGGCCATCACGCCCCCCATGGGACACACCACACCATAGGGCAGGCCATTAATTTCACATGGAAAAAACCATAAATGGGTGTACGTGGGGGATTTCCCCTTCCCCCACCCCCAAGTCACCCAAGTTTTCCTTTCATTCATGTCATGAGCCTGCTTGTTTGACGAGACAATAAACATCCCATTTCATATCAATTTTACCTGTGGAGGGGGGACGTGCAGATGAGCTTCAATTAACAAGTGAGGTCTCTCTTAAGCAGGATGATGAATTGTGCATTGAAGGGAGGCAAGGGAGGGAACCTACGTGAGGCAGACGTGCCTCCCTCCTCGTCTCTTTGTCTAGACAGTCCATGTGTGTGTCCATCATCTACCTGTCTACCTATAGCCATCATCCACCCACCCGTCATCTATCAGCTATCCATCCATCCACCTGCCTGTCCATCTGTCCATCTATGACTGTTATCTATGTCTCTATATCTATCCATCTGTTCTTCTCTATATTCTTTTCCATCCATCCATGGATTCTCTTATCCATTCATCCATCTGTTCTTTATCTGTCGTCTATCCATCCATTTATCCATTCATCCATCTACATCTTCCTGTTATCTGTTGATCTATCTACCCATCCATCCATCCGTCATATCTACTCATCAATCCATCTCTCCATCTCTCCATCTATATCTATCTGTTACTGTTTATCCATCTATCCATCTGTCCATGTCTCCATCACTATGTATCTGTTATCTATGTTTGCATATCTATCTATCCATCTATTCTTTTCCATCCATCATCTATCCTCTATCTACGTATCAATCATCTATCTATCATCCATCTAACTGTATCAATGATCTATTTACCTATGTGACCCCAGGTTCCAGCAGTCATCTATCTGTCTCTATTGTCTATATATTGATCTGCACACATACCTGGTGCCTTCTCTGGAAGCCAAGCCCTTCCTGACATCACCCGGGGTGCACCTGTGTCGTCTCCATTGGCATGTTGGGCAGCTCTTCACCTCCGCTAGAGACAGGTCCCCACTCTATGTGGAAAGCAGGACAACGTGTACATACCCAGGGCGCGTCACCCAGAATGGCTCCTGTCCCTGGGGTTTTGAGTCAGGAGGACAAGGGAAGGGGCCCATCCCCGGGGTCAGGCAGGCATGAGACCCTCGGGACGACTTGGTCTCTCCTCAAACGTCCGTTGGGCTGCTTTTCTCTTTGGCAGCTTTGCAGCCCACGTTGCTGCAAAGTGGACGCGTACCGTGAACCCAGGTATGGTGAAACTCTTGCAGGGGACGTCGATCCGTTAACCGAGAGCAAAGATTTGAATCCCCGTGGTTGAAGAGAGGGCAGCTTCAGTCAAGTTGACCGCGTGCCCACCGACCCCTCCGTCCACGGGCTCATTCTGCAAAAACCCCCTCTGACACATTCACCCAGTTGCGTTTGTGGTTCGCTTGTGGTAGGAAGTGCCCGAAATTCCTGTTATGTGCTGCTTGCAAAGTACTATTTCCTGGCAGCTCACCCCCCGCCCCAGGCCGGCCGGGTTTTCTTTCACGGAATGCGTCTTCACGTTAATTAATGCCTGCATGCAGCGGCTTCCTGCCTCACAGACAGAGGCTGCTTTGGCAGGTGCCTCTCAGACGGCCCGGCTGAGGAACGTGTGCGTAGGGGGTGCGGCTTGAAAGTGGAAAAGAATTAAAAAAAAAAAAAAAAGCAACAATGTCAGGCAAGCAGAAAGCAAGGGGCTGGTGCATTTCAGAGAATCGGGTCTCTGGTTGGCGAGTTCGCCCTCCGGTCGTGTCCCACCCTGGGAAAAAAAAGACGCAGAAGGAGGGAAGGATTGCGATCGCAGCTGCTGCGTTGCATGAGGTGTAGATTAAAATCTGCACAGTCCACACGCGTGTAGACGGACCTCGGCATGCAAATCACCCGTCACGGACGGCGCGCTCTGGGTTGTGCAATGCAGAGGGAAATAGGAGAACAGAGAACGACCAGACCGTCACGTGAGCGTGTGTGCTTAGCGGGGACGATTCCTGCACCGTGATCTGAGCAGACGGCCGGGCCCGCGTCCCCTACCCCCCGCCCTCACCTGCCAGCTGTCCCCACGACTGCCGCTCTTTCACCCCTTTGAAGTCTCAGATCAGACTGTTCGCCGGGAGGCGAGGCGGCGGCAAATGTGAGACCCGAGTCCACAAAGATCGGGGACCTGGAGGTGGGGAGGCACGGGCTGTATCCTGTCACACTCAGAGAAGCGCCCGTCACAGCCCGCAAACTGACCGGGAGGCCGCCGGCAAGGCACAGGGCGCCTGCACCAGTGTTCCGCAGGCCTCCTGACCGGCGCTTGCCGTTGGCGGCGCTTCCAGACCCCAGGCATTCGGATATCCCGTCTCATGGGGGTGCTCGTGTGACGCACCCTGGGGGCCTGGGGGACACCTTCCCGGAGGCCTTCGTGCCATCGTATGGCTTCTTTGCCGAGCTGTCATGCAGATCTTTTGCACATTTTCAGATGGGATCACATGGGGCCATTTCTTCTCTTATTGTTGACTTTTAACAGTTCTTTGTATATTATAGATAGATAAACAGGTAGAGATAGATTGTGTCTATCTGGATGTGTCTCTGGCAGATATTTTCTCTAAGTCTGCATGTTGTCTTCACGTGCTCTTGACATTATCCTTTCTTCATTTTGATCAAGTCCGGCCTATCCGTTAGCTTTCTCATGCATCGTGCCTTTGGCGTTCCGTCTAAAAGGCGACCGCCGTGCCCGAGATGATCTGGATTCTCTTTTCTTTTGGAGACCTTTTGTACTTTTGTATTTTGCACTCAGGTCTGTGACCCATTTTAAGTTCTTTTTTTTTGTTTCCCCCAAAGGATGTAAGATCTGTGTCTACATTCTTGGGTTTTTGGGGTTTTTTTTTTAAGTTTTGGGGTTTTGTATGTGGATGTCCAGTTACTCCAGCAACATCTGTTGAAGAAATTATCTTTGCTCTAGTAGATTGCCCTGGCTTTTTGGTCAACAATGAGTTGACTCTATTGATGGGGCTGTTTCTGGGCCCTCGTTCTACTCCATTGATCTATTGGTGTCTTCTTCTGAGAATATCACCTTGTATTCACTGCTGTTGCTTTATAGTAAGTAGTGAAGTCATGCTTTTCCTTCAACCTTATGTTGTTCGTTTGCCTCTCCAGGTCAACCCTAGGGTAGGTTGGTCAATGTCCACATCTGGTAAAGAGGTGTTGGGGTTGCAGGTATCTCTCCTCTCTCCTACAAAGGCTGTAGCACCTTAAGGTGATGCCTTACAACCCCAGTTGGGGGAACAGTCAAGCTCAGATGGGCCAGTGAGCTCAGGGATCTCTCGGGTACCATTAGTTTCTGATTTTTTCTTGTACTTTCCTAGATCCCATCATATACTTGCTCAGCAGACACCAGGCTGGGGTGAGGCGCACACACGATGACAATCCCTCCGTGTGACAGCACACAGGGAACAATTATAACACACTTGGGCAGCAGCCCGAGGATGACAACGGGAAACTAAAAACTGTAAAAGCAGTCAGAAAAGAGGAAGGAGAATATTTTATAGTTACAGCATGGGAAAGACATATTTCATATACGATAGTAGGTATTTAAACCTGAGAAAGGTATAAAATATAAAAGGCATCATGGGAAAGATTTTGTGACATAGGGATATAAACTGTTAATGCAACATGAAACAGCACCAACGAAATGGGTGGGTGGATGGATGGATGAATAGGTGGATGGATAGAGAGATGATAGATAGATAGATAGATAGATAGATAGATAGATAGATAATATGGATGGTTGGATGGATGGATGGATGGTTGAATGCTTGAATGGATGAGTAGATTGTTAGATATAGATGCATAAGTAGATGGATGGATGGATGGGTGGATGGATGGACAGATAGATGATATAGATGGATAGATGGCTGGATGGTTGAATGGATGAGTAGATTGTTGGATGGATGGATATGATGGATGGATGGATGGATGGATGGATGGATGGATGGGTGGATGGATGGATGAATGGATATATGATAGAAGATAAGAATGGATGGAAGGATGGATGGATGGATGGATGGATGGATGGATGGATGGTTGGATGAGTAGATTATTAGATGTATAGATGCATAAGTAGATGGATGGATGGACAGATAGATGATATAGATGGATAGATGGCTGGATGATTGAACTGATGAATAGATTGTTGGATGGATGGATGGATGGATGGACGGATGGACGGATGGATGGATGAACGGAGGGATGGATAGATGATAGAAGATAAGAATGGATGGAGGGATGAATGGATAGATGCATAAGTAGATTGTTGGATGGATAGATAGATGATAGAAAATATGAATGGATGGTTGGATGGATGGACAGGTGGGGTGGACCAATGGATGTATAGAAGATAAGAATGGATCATTGGATGGATGGATGGATGGATGGATGGATGGATGGATGAGGGGAGAGAGAAAAGGAGACAGGGACAGATGGATGGATAGATAGATGACCCAGGGGTGGGGCCTCCTGTGCACCATAGCATCAACCCTATCTCTGCCTCCATCTCCACATGGCGTCCTCCCCGTGTGCCTATCTGTGTCCAGACTTCCCCCTTTTCTTTTTTTTTTTAATTTTTATTTATTTATGATAGTCATCACACACAGAGAGAGAGAGAGGCAGAGAGACACAGGCAGAGGGAGAAGCAGGCTCCATGCACTGGGAGCCCAACGTGGGATTCGATCCCGGGTCTCCAGGATCGCGCCCTGGGCCAAAGGCAGGCGCTAAACCACTGCGCCACCCAGGGATCCCGAGACTTCCCCCTTTTCATCGAGACGCCAGGCATACTGGAGTCTGGTCCCATCCTAATTGGATAACTTGCAAAGTCTCTATTTCTAACGAAGGTCACGTACTTTCTGAGGTCCAGGGAATTAGGACTTCAACACATGCATTTGGGGGAGGCACCTTTCAGCCCACGACAACCGCAGACTTTCTTGTGTTTTTGGTGAGTGGCCCATGGTTGACCAGAAAACCCAGCAGCTTCCTCTCCTGAATCACATGACAGACATTGGGCATGTCTCGGGGTTTGGGCAAGAAGGTGGTGTCCCAGACGAGGCTGGTGAGGGGCTGCACAGCTTCCCGAGGGCCACGTGTGAATGCCCAGAACCTCTGGGTGTCACGGTCAGATTCCAAACCCCAGGCTGGGCGTCCCGAGTCCTCTTGGCACTGGCGGGGCCGTCGCTGTAGCCGGGAGCACGGCCCTCGGGTGCTCCGAGGGTCAGCAGCAGTTGGCTGCACCCAGTTGGCTGGGTCTCGGAGGGTGGTTCTCATGCTGATGACGCCTCAAGAGAAGTCACTCCTGACGGACGCTTCTGTCTGTCCGTTGAAGGTGGAGGACCCAGAAAATACTACAGACAGCTCTTAGGAATATTCTCCTCCTTGACACCCCGTATGGTAGGCTGAGTGGGGGCCCCCAAACACGTGGCCCCCAGAACCTGGGAATGTGATTTGTTTGGAAATAGAGTGTTTGCAGATGGGATGACATGAAGGCTCTGAGATGAGGTGGCCCTACGTCCAGGGACAGGGGTCCTTGGAAAAGACAGAGGAGGAGCCGCAGACACAGAGGAGGAGCCCCATGAGGATGGAGGTGGAGACGGGAGGGACGCGGCCACCAGCCCGGGGACGCCTGGGGCCCCAGATGCTGGAAGAGGCGGGAAGGACCCTCCCCGGAGCCTCCGGAGGGAGCACAGCCCTGCCCCACTGCAGCTCCGACTTCTGGTCTCCAGAGCTCGGGGAGGATGAATATCTGTTCAAAAGCCACCATGCATTTGGATCCTGCAACGGCACCACGTGAGGGCTGCCAAGAACCAAGACGCCCCGAAGGGAGACCAGCCTGCAGTGCAAGGGGCTGGCCGGTGGCTTCCTGTCCCCGCCGTGAGTGCAGCACCCGGGCCGGCCCCCAGCGCTCAGGAAACACGAGTCGTGACAGTGAAAGGATGCTCCGGGGCCCTGAGAGGAGCTCTCAAGAGCTTGAGTCACTGATGCTCTTCACCCATTTGCCCTCTGCTTTTCCCCAGACCCTTGAGTCAGCCTCACCTCAACTGACCCAAAGGACCCCCGTGCTCCGTGTTGTGAGCCTTCGCGTGGGGTGGGGCGTGTCCGGGGCTGCGGGTAAAACCAACAGCCCTGTTCACAGTCACCAAGCAGCAGGAACAACCCCAAAGGTTCATGCGACCCATCCACGGAAGGATGGATGAACCGAATGACGTCCTCAGCCACCGAAAGGACCCCAGCTCTGACACCTGCTGCCCCCAGCATGGGCCTTGAGAGCACGACGCTCTCGGAGACGCCGGCTCTCGGTGAAGCTCCAGAACAGGCACATCCGGGGAGATCCAGGACGTGGACGTGCGACCCACCGGGGGCTGGGGGCGGCGGCGAGGACGCGGCCCCGGCGCCCAGCTTCCCTTCAGGGGTCGCATTGTGCTCCTGCCGGCACATCTGCGAAGACGTTCAAAACCACAGAATTGTCCACTTCAAACGGGTGAACTTGACCATATGTAAATCATATCTCAATGAAGGTGTGAAACACCAAAAAAAAAAAATTTTTTTTTTTTTTAAGAAATGAGGGGCATCCGGCCGACCCAGGCCTGAGCGCGTCGGCCGTTGGCGCCCCGGCGCTGACACCACGGGCATTTCCTGTGGGCACAGGCTGACCGGCCGCCCGCCGAGGCCCCTCTGCAGGAGCCCCCTCCGCTCGCCCGCTTTTTGCTCCGTTGGTAAAATTTCCATCCTGCCGCCCACCCGCCGCCACCCGCCGGGCCCAAACCACAAGTGCCCGTGTGTCACAGGAGCCGGGTCTGCAAGAGCTGATTTCTTTATTAATCACCCGTGGCGCTGGGCCGGCGGCCACGCTGCGGGGTCCCAGACGCCCCGAGGCCGCAGCGGGGGCTGTGCAGCCACAGGGGGCTGAGAGTCGTCCTGAGATGACACATGGGAGCTGGGGTGTCATCTTCCGCCACCTGCCGCGCGCGCACCTCTGCTTTCAACCCGGCTGCACAGCATGCAAATGGGCGCCTCCCGGGCCGCCACCTGGGGGGACAACAATAGATCAGCTCGTCCTTCTTTGCTGCGCTCGCCTCCGGAAAGCAGAAAGGGAAACAGTTTCCCACCCCCAATTACCGCCCCGTGCGGGCAGGCTCGGCTTTCCCGGGGGCTGGTTTCCTGCATGCACGTCCGTGCCCCAGGACACTTGCTCGGCACCCGGCCATGGACGCGTCCCCGTGGCGTACACGTGCCCGTGGCCTGCATGTCCCCGGAGCACAGAGCATCGTCCCTGCTCGTGCTCTGCACCCTGCGAGGCATTGGTGTGTGCCCCCCCCCCCCGTGGACGGAGGTGGCCGCCGAGTGACAGTAGGAGCCACCCTGTGAGCAGAGCAGAAAGCATCACAGTCAGAGTGAAACCCGGGGCCGTTTTTAAGCCGGTTTGAGGAACCTGTCCGTGCAGATGCGGGCGGCAGGTGGCAGGCCTCCGCGGCAGGAAGCCACGCCACCCCCCGGGGCGGCGGAGGGCATGTAGATGGGCCCCGAAGGCTGTGTCTGGGGCTCTCCAGCGACCCGCAAGCAGACACCTCCAGAGGGACTGCCCTAGGATGTTGCGGCCAGTGCCCAGGCCGGCGGGCATCACAGCGACAGAAGGCGCAGCAGGGCCCCCGGGGGAGGCTGGTGCCGTCTCTGGGGCGCCCTCCCGCGTGCTGAAGCCCACGCCACCACGTGTCCACTGTGAGCCTGGCGCCCCAGGGTGGGGGTCCCTTTGCTGCCGGGCTCCCCCGGAGCAGGGGTGTACGGGTTTGCACACTTCTCTGTGCACTTTATCAGGCCGCAAGATAGTCAAGCTGAATCGGCTGGCAGAGGGGGCTCAGTGTCCAGGGTCCCCCTGCGGGGATTCCAGCCCATATTCAGGGGCGTCTGCACCTCAAGGCCCCATCCCGCGGCGCCTACAGCTGGCGGGGAGCTCCGTGCCTGCCCCGCAGAGCTCCAGAAGCACTGGGCGTGCAGCGCCGGGGACGTGCCCAAGGTCCCAGGTGGGTCCAGCTGCAGAGCCAGGAGCTGGACTCTGTGTCTGGACCCTGGGACTGAGAACCGTGTCTACACCAGGCCCCAGCATGATGCCGGGTCCCTGTTGCGAAGGTGCACATAGACACGTAAGCCATGGGAAGGTGCCATGGAGCTGCCCAGAAAAGCGCCTCCTGGCACAGAATGATTTTGCTGCAATTCTACAGAGAAACGGCCTCGGTCTGTGTCCACCTGTGCTTGCCTGGGCGCTGCAGGG
Organism: Urocyon cinereoargenteus; assembly: GCA_032313775.1. NCBI lineage: Eukaryota > Metazoa > Chordata > Mammalia > Carnivora > Canidae > Urocyon > Urocyon cinereoargenteus. The sequence continues at coordinate 118,249,691 of CM063496.1, forward strand.
GGCGCGGCTCCGCGGGATGCACCGCGCCGGGGTTTTCAGCAGAGAAGCTGTCTGCATGAGCGCGGCAGGGAAGCCCTCGGGGAGGCGTCTGGACACGTCTGATCTTGATGCAAATGAAGGCCCAGGGACCTTCACCCAGGACGGCCTACGGCAGCATGGGGCAGGCGCCCTGGGTGCAGAGGTCCCGGGCAGGGTGTGCATGCACAGCGCCTGGGGTCCCGGGGCGACACACACCGTCAGAGGAAACCCCGTCCCCCAGGAGCAGCACCTATGTCCTCATGGGCCGGGCCTCTGCAGACCTGGGGAGAGAGGTCAGAGGCCAGAGCTGCAGCCACGCCCACCGTCTGCCGTGGGGGTGCCGGTGAGGGGCACGTGGGGCTGTCCCCTGTCTCCTACGGGAGAATCAGGACTAAGATAATGAACAGCTGGTCATTGTCTCCCAGCGCCCACGAGGCCCCTTGCAGGCCACCCTCGCTGCATCCCCGCGGGTTCTCCGGAGAAGCAGACCCGAAAGGCTGCAGATGGATGCACATGGCTTTGACGTCCATAGATGGCTTGTGCGTGTGCCTGTACGTACAGGGCTGCTGCAGCTGCAGGATGCGTACATATGTACGGACAGAGCACCGCCATACCACGTCTAAGTGCAATAGGACACGCGTGCCGGAGGACACATGCCTGTGCCTATATAGACACAGATGTGTAAAGTAGGACGTGAAGTAAGAGAATATATGCGCGTGTGCTGTGAGCTTCTGCATAGGCAGGATACATATAGGATATATGTGTGTGTGCGCATATGAACACACCATAGGATATATGTGTGTGCACATATGAACACAACATAGGATATGTGTATGTGTGTGCACATATGAACACACCATAGGATATATATGAGTGTGTGCACATATGAACACAACATAGGATATATATGAGTGTGGGCACATATGAACACAGCATAGGATATATATGTGTGCACATATGAGCACACCATAGGATATATATGAGTGTGTGCACATATGAACACAACATAGGATATGTGTATGTGTGTGCACTAATGAACACACCATAGGATATATGTGTGTGCACACATATGAACACACCATAGGATATGTGTATGTGTGTGCACATATGAACATACCATAGGATATATGTGTGTGCACACATATGAACACACCATAGGATATATATGAGTGTGTGCACATATGAACACAACATAGGATATGTGTATGTGTGTGCACATATGAACATACCATAGGATATATGTGTGTGCGCACATATGAACACACCATAGGATATGTGTATGTGTGTGCACATATGAACACACCATAGGATATGTGTGTCTGTATGCACATATGAACACACCATAGGATGTGTGTGTGTGCACATATGAACACACCATAGGATATCTGTATGTGTGTGCACATATGAACACACCATAGGGTGTATATATGTGTGCACATATAAATACACATACATGCAATAAGGTGTGTGTGTGTGCATATGTATATATACAAATGGCAGGGTAGATGTGTGTGTAGAAATACATACATGTAGATGCAATAAGACGTGCACGCAATACATGCATCTGGATGTGTATATACATATGAATGCACACACAATAGGGTATGTGTGTGTATATACATTTATGTGCAACAGGACAAATATTCAAGAGGATTGTATGTGTGTGTATACAAACGTGCATGCTACAGGCTACATGTATGCAATAGAATGTGTATATGACCGGGCATACGTGTGGCTACAGGTACATCTTCATGAAACAGGGTACATATGCGATAGAATGTGTGTGCACATACATATGCAATAAGATAAATACACAATAGGACGTGTGTGTGCATACATGTATTTACAACATCGTATGTGTGTATGTATGTAAATACAGTCAAGTGCGTGCAGAGTAGGCTGCGTGTACACACTTATTTGCAACAGGATAAATATGCACTAGGATATACGTGTATACATACATATGCACGTGACAACAAATATACAATAGGACGTGGGTGTATATATTCACACGTGCATATGCGACAGGATAAATAAGCAGGAGGATGTGCGTGTACATACACGTATTAACAACATGATACGCATGCGTGTATATAAAAGAATAGCATGCATGCAGGATCGCTGTGTGTCTGTGCATACTTGTGTTTGCAACAGGATAAACATGCAGTAGGGTGTGTGTCCATATACATGCATGTATATGCCATGCGGTGAATACACAGTAAGATGTGTGTGTCACAGTAAGATGTGTGTGTGTACACATGCATGTACGCGATAGGATTAATGTGTACCAGGACGTGCACACGTACACACATATGCAACACAATATACACGCACGCGTCTGCGGGAAGATAAATACACAAGATGCGCGTATCCGTGTAGCGTGTGTACATATGCGACAGGATAAATACACAAGAGAATGTGTGTGTACGTACATACATGCACCTGGATGTGTGCACACGTACATATACACACAGTACGCGCGTGCACATACATGCGACGCAATGCGCACACAACAGGCCATGTGTAAGTGCATGCACATGTATAAACATGTGCAACAGAACATGTGTGTGCGTGTGTGTGGACCTGCATGTATGGAGGCATGTACAGATACAAAAAAACCTTCGGTCAAGGCCTGGCCCACACGGCTGCGCGGCGCGAGCGTGACATCTGCGGGCAGGAGGCGGGCGGGAGCCTCAGGAGAGAGCTCGGCCTGCGCCTGGAAGTTGAACACCTTCTCCTCTGGGAAACCTGGCTGCGCCCTCGGGCCTTCCCCTGATGAGACGAGGCCCACCACGGGCTACAGCATCGCCTCTTTCCTTCAAGGCGGCTGCCTGCGCTCCGGGGGCCACAGCCATGAAACCCTTGCACGGCCACCGCCTCATGCACACCCAGCTGCATTGGCGCGCGCTGTAGCCCGGCCGCGTGGGCGCATCGGCCACCCGTCTAGGTAGGGTCCGCCTCTCCGGGCACACTTGCTCCCCTGCGCCCCTGGGCTCCACCAGCAGGCAGAACAGTGCCTCGTGGGGGCGACCGAGAACAGCACGCAGAGGTGAGGCTCGGGTGGCCGTGGGGACAGGGCCCCGACCTGCGGACCTGCGAGTCCAGGTTCCGTAGTGCTGTGCGCGCTCCGAGAGGCCGGGGCCTGGGGGATTTGAAGCCACACGGGAGGCGAGCGTGTGCTCGTCGGGGCAGGTGCACGGCCGCGGTACCTTGAGCAGGTGCGTGCCCGTCGTGGCCTTGAAGCTCAGATGTGGAGCAATCATGTGACACACGTGTGCACTCTTCCCTCCACCCCTCCCCGAGGTCGTGGACGTTCGCGTGAGCGAGGGAGGGGGTGCTGTGCTGGGCCGTTGGGATGGAAGAGGGGCTTCCCGCGCGGTGTGCGTGCGCCCCTCCCAGAGCCGCGTCGGGGTCTCCAAAGCACCCCCCTAGTCGGTGATGAGTACCCTGCACGGTGTGCGTGCGCCCCTCCCAGAGCCCCGTCGGGGTCTCCAAAGCACCCCCCCAGTCGGTGATGAGTACCCTGCGCGGTGTGCCTGCGCCCCTCCCAGAGCCCCATCGGGGTCTCCAAAGCCCCATGGGTGATAAGCACCCTGCGCGGTGTGCGTGCGCCCCTCCCAGAGCCCCGTCGGGGTCTCCAAAGCCCCCCCTCCAGTCGGTGATGAGCACCCTGCGCGGTGTGCGTGCGTCCCTCTCAGAGCCCGTCGGGGTCTCCAAAGCTGCCCCCAGTCCGTGATGAGCACCCTGCAGGTGTCCGTGCGCCCCTCTCAGAGCCCGTCGGGGTCTCCAAAGCTGCCCCCAGTCCGTGATGAGCACCCTGCAGGTGTCCGTGTGCCCCTCTCAGAGCCCCGTCGGGGTCTCCAAAGCTGCCCCCAGTCCGTGATGAGCACCCTGCAGGTGTCTGTGCGCCCCTCTCAGAGCCCGTCGGGGTCTCCAAAGCCCCCCCCCAGTCGGTGATGAGCACCTTGCAGGTGTCCGTGCGCCCCTCTCAGAGCCCGTCCGGGTCTCCAAAGCCCCCCCCCCCAGTTGGTGATGAGTACCCTGCGCGGTGTGCGTGCACCCCTCCCAGAGCCCCGTCGGGGTCTCCAAAGCCCCCCCCCAGTCTGTGATGAGCACCCTGCGCGGTGTGCGTGCGCCCCTCCCAGAGCCCCGTCAGGGTCTCCAACCCCCCCACCCCGTCGGTGATGATGATCCCCCAAGATCAGGGTCCCCACTGCGAGGGAGCAGAGCCACCGCGGCCCGTGAGGCGCAAGGGCGGAGGAAGCAGGGCCGCCCCGCACAGGGTGCCAGCGGGGCAGGTGGCGGGGTGTCCGTGCGGGGGCACAGTGCCCCTGAGCGGCCATCCAGGGCAGCAGTGTAGCCAGCGGGCCCCGGGGTGCCCCCGCACCCGGCCAGGGTTTGCACCCAGAAAGCGGGTCAGTCCCTTGGCATGCTGCCGTGTGCGCACGTCCTCCGGGCTTCCACGGGGAAGCACCGCACCGCTCCGGGCCCTGGTGCGGCTGCCAAGCGCGGGGAGCGCACGGGGCAGCCCCAGCCGCATCCCTCACCCGAGCGCCCCTTGCCTTGCAGACCCGCGTCCCGCGGCAGCGGCGCCACCATGGACATGAACGTGTCGGGGCCGGACAACGCCACCATCCTGATGCTGCGCGACCCGGTCATCGCGGTGGCCCTGCCCGTGGTGTACTCGCTGGTGGCGGTGGTCAGCATCCCGGGCAACCTGTTCTCGCTGTGGGTGCTGTGCCGGCACATCGGGCCCAAGTCCCCGTCCGTGGTGTTCATGATCAACCTGAGCGTCACCGACCTGATGCTGGCCAGCGTGCTGCCCTTCCAGATCTACTACCACCGCAACGGCAACCACTGGGTGTTCGGCGAGGTGCTGTGCAACGTGGTCACCGTGGTCTTCTACGCCAACATGTACTCGTCCATCCTCACCATGACGTGCATCAGCGTGGAGCGCTTCCTGGGCGTCGTGTACCCGCTGGCCTCCGCGCCCTGGCGCCGCCGCCGCTACGCCGTGGCCGCCTGCGCCGCCGCGTGGCTGCTGCTCCTGGTCGCGCTGTCCCCGCTGGCGCGCACCGACCTCACCTACGCCGTGGAGGAGCTGGGCATCGTCACCTGCTTCGACGTGCTCAAGTCCACCATGCTGCCCAGCGTGGCCATGTGGGCCATCTTCCTCTTCACGCTCTTCATCGTGCTCTTCTTCATCCCCTTCGTGGTCACCGTGGCCTGCTACACGGCCACCATCCTGACGCTGCTGCGCGCCTCCGACCCGCAGGGCCGCGGCCAGCGCCGCCGCGCCGTCAGCCTGGCCTTCGTGGTGCTGCTGGCCTTCGTCACCTGCTTCGCGCCCAACAACTTCGTGCTGCTGGTGCACATGGTCAGCCGGCTCTTCCTGGGCCGCAGCTACTACCACGTGTACAAGCTCACGCTGTGCCTCAGCTGCGTCAACAACTGCCTGGACCCCTTCGTGTATTACTTTGCCTCCCGCGAGTTCCAGCTGCGCCTGCGGCGCTACCTGGGCTACGGGCCGCTGCCGGCCACCTGCCGGGACGCGGGGCGCGACAGCCTGTTCTCGCCGCGGACGCTGTCGGCGCGCTCCATGTCCAGCGGCCACGGCGACGGGCTGGAGGCTCCGGGCCGGCCGGCCCTCAGGAGGCAGGAGAGCGTGTTCTGAGCCCCGCGCCGCGCCCCCGGGGCTGCAGGCGCGCACAGGCGGCCGCTGGGGGACGGACGGCGCTGCAGCGGTGCAGGACGCACAGGGCCGGCTCCCTGACCACGCGCTCAGCCGGCCCATCGCAGTCCCCCTGGGTCCCCAGCGTCCGCCGGCCTTGCTCTGCGCACCTGCTGCTGGAGACCCTGGACAGCCTGGACCGCGCGTGCAGAACAGCCTCGGTCAGTGTGCGTGACCCCAAACGTGGGTAGACGTGCCCCTGTTGACCTCTGTGCTCCCGGAGCTCACCAGCACCCCCTCCCCGCGCTGCTATGGCAAGGGGTCCCCCCCTGCCAGGAGCAACCACAAGGGCTTCCAAACGCGTTGGTGACTCTGGTTCCTCCAGGCTCACGTTCTCCAAAATGTCACAACTCCCCACGTCTGCACACGGCGGGCAACCACGCAGGAGGCGCGGGTGGAGGGCGTCCAGCTGGAGCACAGGCTGCTGACGACGAGTTCCGTGAACGACGATGGCCGGCTGCTGCCACCACTGGGGTCCCGGACATCTTCAGGCCCCGAGGCGCCCTCCGGACGGTTCTCAGCCTCCTCCTCCCCCCGGGTGACAGCCGCTGAGCCACGTGCGAGTCCTCCCAGGGTGTGGGCTGACCTCGTGCACCTCGCCTCACCCAAGGAGCCCTCTGGGACCCGGGCACCTGGCCAGACCACCGACCCTACACATATGAGCGCCCAAGGCTGTCCGGGACCAAGTAGTGACCCCAAACCCGTGTCCATCCAGGAGTTCAGAACGTGACCTCCTGCATCGGGGTGGCCCTAAATCCAACGACAGGAAGAGACAGGAGAGGAGCTGCAGACGCAGAGGAGGAGCCCCGTGGGGGCGGAGGCGGAGACGGGAGGAGCGCGACCACCAGCCCGGGGACGCCTGGGGCCCCAGACACTGGAAGAGGTGGGAGGGACCCTCCCCGGAGCCCCTGGACCTGAGACGTCCGGTCTCCAGAGCTGGGACGGGATGTGGCGTGCAGGGCTCTCCGGAAGACGAGACAAGGCGTCTCCTCCGGGGTTGGCCCTCATAATTCCCGGGTGAATGCGGGGCACAGAGCCTCCAGGAGGGTCCCCGGCACGGTGACACCAGAGATGCCCCATGCCCTCGATGCCTTTCTGCACACGGTGACGTCCCCGCGTGGAGTCCCACGCCATGCACACGGCCGCCCTTCACAGGGCACCTGCTCCGGGGAGTAACCGGAGACGCACGCAGGGCTCCGGCGGGAGCAGGGTGTGGCCCTGGGATGAGACTCACGTTCCCGCCCCTGCAGGTGGAAAGTGGGCGGGCCCAGGCTGCGCGTTCCCTTGGGGCCTGAGACTCAGCCTTGGGGGCCGTCGACACTGTCACCACGGTCATCACCCACCGCCTTGCACCCGGAAGGTCCCCGCCGGGGACGGCATCCAAGCCACTTGGTCCTGAATGCCCAGCTGTGTGCACGGAGTCCGAGGCCACCATAAGGACCCTTCGGAGAGACCCCTTGAGACTTACTTGCAGAGGCATTTACCTGGGGGGGCTTGGGGGTGGGGGGAGGCCCAGGTGACCTCAAGAAACCTGGCCTTAGCGACCTGGATTCTGCGACCAAGTAAGCACGTCCCCCGACTGTCCTAAACCCTAGAAGGCATCTTCGAGGCAGCAGCATCCAGGGTCGGAAGTCCTGAGCCAGCAGGACGCCCCCACCCGCGCTCTGGGCGTGGGCCTGGCCTGTCCGCTGCGCAGAAGCCGCGAGAACCTCAAAGCAGCCACACGGAACACCTCACGGCGTGAACGGGAGGAAGCCTGTCTACATAACATCGTCCGCCGCCGCAGGATGTCAGGGCCCCGAAGCCGTCGGGGGGACAGAGGGGACTGGCCCCGGGGTCACCGTCCTGTAAGCGGGCAGCGGCCGCATTAGCTGGGGTCGGGGCCTCTTCCTGGCCGCAGAGGTCGCGGCTTCGCGCCACGGAATCTGTGCTGGAGCCCGAAATGCCAGGACGGGCCTTGCTGCTGGCTCGACACGCCGACCGCGTGTGCCTCGTGTGTGTGCGTATGTGTGTGTGCGCCCCAGAAACTCCACCTGTCTGCCTGTTAAGTATCAAATAAAAGTCCGACGTGTTGGGGGTACGCACGGCTTGGGGGCTTTCTGGAAAGCTGTGATGCCCGGATTGGGCTCCTGCTGCAGGAGAGGCAGGGGCGCCCGACACCTAACACCCGGGCGCCACCCCATTTTCTCCCCTTTCGGAAGGTGAGCACGTTCCCCATTCTGACCTCGGAGCCGCCTGCTGTCCAACGACGGCGCCCACGTCGCTTTGGAGCACACGTTGCCCTCGGCCAGACCCTGGGGTCTCCAACCTCAAGGCTCTTCTCCGAGTCGGGGGGTGCTGGGAAGCACGTGGCCTGCGTCGGGGCAACACAGCCCGCGGAGGGCGCGCGATGCCATCGAGGGTTTGTTGCCTGGGATGGTGGCGCTTTAACAAGAAAGAAATCCTTTTTTGTAAGAGATACGTGTGTAAATGTCCATGTGTCTCATGATATGACGTTTGATGCTCGGCTTAAAACTAGAGCAGACACATGCGTGCACACGCATGGACCCGTGTTCGTGCATCATGGGGGCATCCATCCACGCACACACATACGTGTCTGCATGTACATGCACACAATGCACCCATATACACATGCACGCATGTGGGCATCCATCCTCCATGCACTCATACGCATGCGCACATGCATGTACCCATGTACACACATGCGTGAGTGCAGGTGTCCATCCATTCATGTGCTCATGCACACATACACACATTCATGCATGCGTGTGGGCATCCATCCATGGACACACACATATGCACGATATACCCATGTACGTGCATGCATACGTGTGGGCATCCACGCATGCACACATACTTGCATGCACCCATATACAGGCATGCACTCATCCACCCGTGCACACACACACATGCACACAATGTACCCTATACATGCATGCACATCATGCACGCGGTATCCATCCATGCATGCATACATACATCACACACATGCGTGCACACAGTGTACCCTATCCACACACGCACACATGTGGGCATCCATCCATGCACACACTCTTATATGCACTCACATATACATGCACAGACATACCCGTGTGCACCCATATACATGCATGCATCCATTCATGCACGCACACATAGATGCACACACACACATGCACACAAGGTACCCTATCCATGCATGCACACACGTGGGCATCCATCCATGCACACACTCTTATATGCACACACACATACATGCACACACACATACCCACATGCACCCATATACACGCATGCACGCAGATATCCATCCATGCACACACACATGCAGACACAGGTACACACAATGTACCCTATACACACATGCACACACTCTTATATGCACGCACACATACATGCACAGACACATACCCGTGTGCACCCATATACATGCATGCGCGTATCTATCCATGCACACACACATGCACACACACATGCACACAATGTACCCTATAGACGCATGCACACGTGTGGTCATCCATCCATGCACGCACTCCCACTTGCGCACACACATCCATGTACGTGAGCTTGCAAACACATTTGGGGGACTGGAAGAAAAATGGCAGAACGGTGAGCACTGGTGATGGGTGAAGGGAATGTGGGCCTCCATTCGATAATTCTCCTTCCTATGAGCCTGTTTGAAAATATCTACACTAAAAAAAAAAGAGGCGTTCCGGTAGACGTCACACAAAACCATCCATTTCTGCCCAGTCACCTCTCCAGAGTGCTGAACGCGGAAGAAGCAAACATTCCCAGCGTATCTGTCCTTTTTTTCTCTTATCTTTCCCTTCCGAGTATTTCTTTGTATATTGTCATAAAAGAGAGAGACACAAGATCCACCGTGTTAACCCTGTGACGGCGTCGGGTCACTGGTCGCAAACACATCCGTGGCGCTGTGCCACCGTCCCCAACATCCGCGTCCAGAACTCTTCATCCTGCGGCACGGAGGCTGTGACAACCCCAGGCCCGCCGCCCAGCATCCGCTTGCCGTCCCTACTCGGCGACACCTGCTATACACGCGCGGTCACGCACAACATGTCCGTCTGTGTGTCCCTGGGTCCCCGAGCACCGCGGCCCCCGGCTCGAGCCACCGCACGGTTCACCGGCCTGTGGTCCGCTTGCAGAGCTGTCCCGGAAACACCACAAGGCAGCTCTGGGGTATTCCCGTCGCCCCAAAGAGACGTCGACGCCCGTGTGCTCCCCACCCCGCCGGCCAGCCTCGGGCATGCACACGCGCGATCTCTGCTTCCGCACCCGTGTCCTCCCTGCCCTGGCGACGTCAGCGGGGTCATACACCCTTGGTGTTGACGATGACGCTGAAGGATCGGATCGTCTAGAACCCGGTGTCTATCACAAGGCGCCGGGAACGTCTTTCTACCCTCAACGTCGTGCTCTTTCTGGAAACCACAGCCCGGAAAACGCCTCCCACACTCAGCAAGACGTGAGAATGCCGTAGTTACCCGGCCACCGCACGACGTAACCGGGCTCAGGCTGACTTGCTGAAAAGTTTCCACGGTTGACCTTGGCTGCTTTTTTTGGGGGGCGCGGCTGGCCTCTTTGGACCTCTGTGTGCCTCGGTAATGTCGCCGAGGTTGCCTTTCAACGCCGTGAAGGTACCTCTAGGGAGGGAGTAAATGCGAGTGAAGGCACAGGGTGAGGGCTTGGGGCGGGGACACGCTGTGTGATGGCTCGGCTGGTTTCGGGGACTCCCGGGTCAACCCCACACAACGGGCAGCAAGCGTAGCATCAACCCCACACCCGGGCATCCCCCCGGTGTGTCACATGCACGAGCTCCTACGACGGGGCAGCTGTTGGGTCCACTTTGCAGAGGAGTAAACTGAGGCACAAAGCGGCGGAGGGACTCCTCCGGGGTCCCAGAGCTGGGGAGCGGACCACCCTGGGCTTGAACCTTGCTGGCACCTGTCCCCGGAGCCCGATCCCACGCCTGCCGGGGCCCCTTCCTGCATCTGGGGACCTGCCCGTGTTGGTCCTACCCGCCCCCGCTGCAGCACGTGATGCGAGGATGTTGTGAGCAGGACAGGGAAGGGCGGGACGGGTGTGCGGGACGCGCCGTGCCACGTGGGCAGCCTCCCCGCGAGCCTAAAAGCACCCACAGCAGCCCGGCCCTAAATGAGACGCGGGCCGCGCACAGAAACGACGGGGCCGGAGAAAGCTCGGCCTGGCCCGCCCCGACTCCTGAAAGATGCGGGGTATTTGCGGCCGCTGCTCTGGTTCTCGGGCCCTCTGTGGGGACAGCCCCCGGGACGGGACGGGGGCCCTGCGATCCGTGCGGAGGCTCCCCAGGCTCTGGGAGCTGCTTCCCCGGCCCACGACCCCCACCCCGGCCCCCGCGCCCCCGCCCACTCTGCGACCCCCTCTGTACCCCACATGGGCTCTGGGCGCCTCGGCCTGCTCTGAGCCCCCATCCGCTGCCTCCCGGGACATCGGCCCGCACAGAACACTGAGGGGGACAAGCGGAGACGTAACAACGGCAGCCAAACGCGTCATCGGCTGTCGTGTCCAAACGCGCCTGTGCCGCATATACATGGGCACCTGCACACGGACACGCACATACAGGTGTACAGTGTGGCGTGGTGGGCACGTGTGCGTCGTCGCCGGTGTCGTCTGGCGGGCGGACACGGGGACAGTGCTCAGCACTAGGCCGTGCCCGGGACACCTCGCCTGACACGGCCATCCAGCCCCTGATGTCGGCAGCGCCCGGGCGGAGAAGCCTGGCAGGACAGACGCTTGTCTGTGTGCCCGTCACATCCGTGTCCATCCGTCCGTCCACCCGTGTATCCATCCAGGCACCCACCCGCTCTGTCCGTGCACCTGCTCGGCGTAGGCATCCGACCTACCTCCCCACCCACCCACCCACCATCTCTCCCTCCGTCCATCATCATATCAATGAACCAATCACGGATCAATCATGTCTATCTCCGGTCAGGGTCCTCCACCGAGGCCGCCTGTGTCCCCAGGGAACCCGGAGCACCCGGAGACCACTCCTGGTCACAGCTTGAAGAGAAGGCAGTGCCATCTAGGGGCGGAAACCGCGCAGGCGCTCCACACCCGGCGCCCAGGGCGCCCCCACAAAAATGAACCACGGGACCCCAATGTCAGTAGTGGTGGCGCCGAGGTCCCCCCTTAGCCTCAGCAGGGGAGGTCGCGTCCGTCTACCGCCCTGCCTGCCTGCTTGCCCGTCCCCAGGCCCCCAGGCCGCAGCGCTCGCAGCCGGACTCTTCTGCCTCCCGGGGAACCCCTGCCCCGGTCACCGGCCACCTCCGCCATCTCCGCTCCCCCTGCCTCCTGCCTGAGAGCCCCCGCCCCCGGCTCCGCTCCCGCCACGTCCTTCCGGGGACACTCGTCTCCCGTCTCCGCTCCCCCACCTCCTCCCGGGGACCTCCCAGGGGAGCCCCGTCTCTGCTCTCTCCACCTCCTCCCTGGGACCACCGATCTCTGCTCCGTCCACAGCCCAGAGACCTGCATCTCCACTCCCCACGCGTCCTCCCGGGGACCCCTGTCTCCGCTCCCCACCCCTTCCCGGGACCCTCCCAGGCGACCCCCACCTCTCTGGTCGTCCCACCTCATCCCGGGGACCCCCGTCTGTCTGCGCCCACCCCCGTCTTCCCGGGGACCCCCGTCTCCGCCCTCCCCCCGTCTTCCCGGGGACCCCCGTCTCCACCCCCCCCACGTCTTCCCGGGGACCCCCGTCTCCGCCCCCCCGTCTTCCCGGGGACCCCCGTCTCCGCTCCCCCCTACCTCCTCCCTGAGACCTCCCCTCCCGTCTCCGCTCCCTCCGCCTCCTCCCGGGGACCTCCCAGGGGAGCCCCACCTGCGCTCCCCCCCTCTTCCCGGGGACCCCCGTCTCCGCCCCCCCACGTCTTCCCGGGGACCCCGTCTCCGCCCCCCCACGTCTTCCCGGGGACCCCCGTCTCCGCCCCCCCACGTCTTCCCGGGGACCCCCGTCTCCGCTCCCCCACGTCTTCCCCTGGGTCCCCCGTCTCCGCTCCCCCCTACCTCCTCCCTGAGACCTCCCCTCCCGTCTCCGCCCCCCCCCACCCCCCCCCCGCCTCCTCCCGGGGACCTCCCAGGGGAGCCCCACCTGCGCTCCCCCCCTCTTCCCGGGGACCCCGTCTCCGCCCCCCCACGTATTCCCGGGGACTCCCGTCTCCGCCCCCCCACGTCTTCCCGGGGACCCCCGTCTCCGCCCCCCCACGTCTTCCCGGGGACCCCCGTCTCCGCTCCCCCACGTCTTCCCCTGGGTCCCCCATCTCCGCTCCCCCCTACCTCCTCCCTGAGACCTCCCCTCCCGTCTCCGCCCCCCCACGTATTCCCGGGGACTCCCGTCTCCGTCCCCCCACGTCTTCCCGGGGACCCCCGTCTCCGCTCCCCCACGTCTTCCCCTGGGTCCCCCATCTCCGCTCCCCCCTACCTCCTCCCTGAGACCTCCCCTCCCGTCTCCGCCCCCCCGCCTCTTCCCGGGGACCCCCGTCTCCGCCCCCCCACGTCTTCCCGGGGACCCCCGTCTCCGCTCCCCCACGTCTTCCCCTGGGTCCCCTGTCTCCGCTCCCCCCTACCTCCTCCCTGAGACCTCCCCTCCCGTCTCCGCCCCCCCCCACCCCCCCCCCCCGCCTCCTCCCGGGGACCTCCCAGGGGAGCCCCACCTGCGCTCCCCCCCTCTTCCCGGGGACCCCGTCTCAGCCCCCCCACGTCTTCCCGGGGACTCCCGTCTCCGCCCCCCACGTCTTCCCGGGGACCCCCGTCTCCGCCCCCCCTTCCCGGGACCCCCGTCTCCGCCCCCCCCGCCTCCTCCCGGGCACCCCCGTCTCCGCCCCCCCCTTCCCGGGATCCCCGTCTCCGCCCCCCCCGCCTCCTCCCGGGGACCCCCGTCTCCGCCCCCCCACGTCTTCCCGGGACCCCCGGTCTGCACGCTCGCCCCCGCACGGCCCACCAGGCCCCCGGGACGGGTGCTCCCGAGGCCGCCCCCAACGACCCCCACCGTCCCGCGCCGCCGCGGGTTCTGGGGCGCGGCGCGGAGAGGACGCGCAGCCTCAGTAGGGCCGGGGGCGGGGCTCGGGCCTCCTGGGGGCGGGGGCGAGGCGGTGGGCGGGGCCGCGGCCTTGGGGCGGGGCCTAGGGGCGGGGCTGCGTCCCTGTGGTGGGCGGGGCGGTGGGCGGGGTCGCGGCGAGCGGTGGGCGTGGCTTCCGCCTGCGGGGGCGGGGCCCGGGGCGCCAGTGCCCGCGGAGCGCGCGGCGCGGAGGGTCTGGGTCGGAGCGTGCGCTGCGGCCCGGGGCGGGGGCGGGCGCGGGCGCGGGCGCGGGGTCGGGGTGCGGGCGCCATGGCGCTGAGCCCGGTGATCGGGAAGCTGCTGCACAAGCGCGTGGTGCTGGCCAGCGCGTCCCCCCGCCGCCGGGAGATCCTCAGCCAGGCGGTGAGCGGCCTGCGCCGGGCTGGGGCGGGGGAGGGGCGGCCGGGGACCGGGGCCTGGGGCCGGGGGCTTAGTGACCTGGGGCCCAGTCTGCAGACTGCAGGCCTGGGGCCGGGAGGACCTGGGGCCGGGCACCTGCGGACCTGGGGGCCTGGGGCCTACTGACCCATGGGACTAGTGCTCAGGCACCTGGTGACCTGGGGGCCTGGGGCCGACTGACCCATGGGACTAGTGCTCAGGCACCTGGTGACCTGGGGGCCTGGGGCCGGGAGGACCTGAGGCCGGGCACCTGAGGACCTGGGGGCCTGGGGGCCTACTGACCCATGGGACTAGTGCTCAGGCACCTGGTGACCTGGGGGCCTGGGGCCTACTGACCCATGGGACTAGTGCTCAGGCACCTGGTGACCTGGGGGCCTGGGGCCTACTGACCCATGGGACTAGTGCTCAGGCACCTGGTGACCTGGGGGCCTGGGGCCTACTGACCCATGGGACTAGTGCTCAGGCACCTGGTGACCTGGGGGCCTGGGGCCTACTGACCCATGGGACTAGTGCTCAGGCACCTGGTGACCTGGGGGCCTGGGGCCTACTGACCCATGGGACTAGTGCTCAGGCACCTGGTGACCTGGGGGCCTGGGGCCTACTGACCCATGGGACTAGTGCTCAGGCACCTGGTGACCTGGGGGCCTGGGGCCTACTGACCCATGGGACTAGTGCTCAGGCACCTGGTGACCTGGGGGCCTGGGGCCGGGAGGACCTGAGGCCGGGCACCTGAGGACCTGGGGGCCTGGGGGCCTACTGACCCATGGGACTAGTGCTCAGGCACCTGGTGACCTGGGGGCCTGGGGCCTACTGACCCATGGGACTAGTGCTCAGGCACCTGGTGACCTGGGGGCCTGGGGCCTACTGACCCATGGGACTAGTGCTCAGGCACCTGGTGACCTGGGGGCCTGGGGCCTACTGACCCATGGGACTAGTGCTCAGGCACCTGGTGACCTGGGGGCCTGGGGCCTACTGACCCATGGGACTAGTGCTCAGGCACCTGGTGACCTGGGGGCCTGGGGCCTACTGACCCACGGGGCGACTGCTGGGGGTCCAGGTGACCCGGTGGCCTCAGGACGTGGAGGTCTGCAGACCTGGGGTCCGGGGCGGGGAGGTCCTGAGGCCGGGCACCTGGGGACCTGGGGGCCTGGGGCCGGGAGGACCTGAGGCCGGGCACCTGAGGACCTGGGGGCCTGGGGGCCTGGCGCCTTCCCACCCATGAGGTTAGTGCTCGGGGTCCAGGTGACTCGGGGGCCTGCAGACCTGGGGGCCTGGGGCCGGGAGGACCTGAGGCCGGACACCTGAGGACCTGGGGGCCTGGGGCCTACTGACCCATGGGACTAGTGCTCAGGCACCTGGTGACCTGGGGGCCTGGGGCCTACTGACCCATGGGACTAGTGCTCAGGCACCTGGTGACCTGGGGGCCTGGGGCCTACTGACCCATGGGACTAGTGCTCAGGCACCTGGTGACCTGGGGGCCTGGGGCCTACTGACCCACGGGGCGACTGCTGGGGGTCCAGGTGACCCGGTGGCCTCAGGACGTGGAGGTCTGCAGACCTGGGGTCCGGGGCGGGGAGGACCTGAGGCCGGGCACCTGGGGACCTGGGGGCCTGGGGCCGGGAGGACCTGAGGCCGGGCACCTGAGGACCTGGGGGCCTGGGGGCCTGGCACCTTCCCACCCATGAGGTTAGTGCTCGGGGTCCAGGTGACTCGGGGGCCTGCAGACCTGGGGGCCTGGGGCCGGGAGGACCTGAGGCCGGGCACCTGAGGACCTGGGGGCCTGGGGCCTACTGACCCATGGGACTAGTGCTCAGGCACCTGGTGACCTGGGGGCCTGGGGCCTACTGACCCACGGGGCGACTGCTGGGGGTCCAGGTGACCCGGTGGCCTCAGGACGTGGAGGTCTGCAGACCTCGGGTCCGGGGCGGGGAGGTCCTGAGGCCGGGCACCTGGGGACCTGGGGGCCTGGGGCCGGGAGGACCTGAGGCCGGGCACCTGAGGACCTGGGGGCCTGGGGGCCTGGCGCCTTCCCACCCATGAGGTTAGTGCTCGGGGTCCAGGTGACTCGGGGGCCTGCAGACCTGGGGGCCTGGGGCCGGGAGGACCTGAGGCCGGGCACCTGAGGACCTGGGGGCCTGGGGGCCTGGCGCCTTCCCACCCATGAGGTTAGTGCTCGGGGTCCAGGTGACTCGGGGGCCTGCAGACCTGGGGGCCTGGGGCCGGGAGGACCTGAGGCCGGGCACCTGAGGACCTGGGGGCCTGGGGGCCTGGCGCCTTCCCACCCATGAGGTTAGTGCTCGGGGTCCAGGTGACTCGGGGGCCTGCAGACCTGGGGGCCTGGGGCCGGGAGGACCTGAGGCCGGACACCTGAGGACCTGGGGGCCTGGGGCCTACTGACCCATGGGACTAGTGCTCAGGCACCTGGTGACCTGGGGGCCTGGGGCCTACTGACCCACGGGGCTACTGCTGGGGGTCCAGGTGACCCGGTGGCCTCAGGACGTGGAGGTCTGCAGACCTGGGGTCCGGGGCGGGGAGGACCTGAGGCTGGGCACCTGGGGACCTGGAGGCCTGAGACTAGTGCTCGGGGTCCTGTGACTCGGGGGCCTGGAGACCTGGGGATCTGAGGCCGGAGACCTAGTAACCAGGGGCGTCCTGACCTGCGGAATACTGCCCAGGGGACCTAGCGACCAGGACTGCAGGCCAGTGCTGGGGCTAGGGGTCTGTGTGACCAGGGGGCAGGGGTCTGCAGTCTGGGGTCTTCGTTGGAGCAACGGCATAGGGATTCCAGGTCCCAGTGACGGGGTGCTTGGGGTGTGTGTGCTCTGCGTGGCCTGGGACTGGAGACTTCAGGCCAGGCCCAGTGGCCTAGTGACCTGCTGGCCGAGGGGCTGCCCGGCCAAGGCCATGTCTGTGTCTGAGCTGGGTCCGTCCTGCAGCTGGTCCCCACCCGACTGCGGGGCGGTGTCACTGTGTGACTGGCCCCCCACAGGGACGGCCTTGCCTGTACACACGTGTTTGGGGACCACGGTCAAGCAGCGTCCGTGGCATTTTGTGCGGGCGGTCAGTTTCCAGCTGCTTGTCCCCCTCCAGGGCTGACGTGCCGGCCTCGGGGACACTCCGTGAGCCATTTGACGGCTCAGAGCCCCAGACCCCGGCCCAAGCAGGCCGGCCGGCTGGCCTGTGCGTGGCCGCCGCGTGGATGGCGGTGGCTTCCCTCCAGGTCCGCTGGGCCCCAGCCAGCCCGCTCCCCCCGGGCCGCCGGGCAGCACCCACGGGTCCCTGTGCCGGGAGGACGGGCCGGGCAGGAGCCGGCGCGCGGGGAGAGCCTCGTGGACCGCAGGGGGGGTGCTCGCTGCTCGGGGTCCGTGGGCTCTGCCCGCGGCACCTGACACCCCGTGTTCTTGTGTTCCAGGGTCTCAGGTTTGAGGTGGTTCCTTCGAGGTTCAAAGAGACGCTGGATAAAGCCTCCTTCCCCGCGCCCTACGCCTACGCCATGGAAACGGCCAAGCAGAAGGCCCTGGAGGTGGCCGCCAGGATGTACCAGGCGAGCGGCCCGGGCTGGGAGCGCGGTGGGCTCGGGGCAAGCACTGGGCTGGCCTCACCGTCCTGGGGTCTCGGGTCCCAGCGTGTGGGCCCGATCCCCTGCAGCGCGCGCTCGGGGAGCCGAACAGGACCACCGAGCACAAAGGAGAGACGGGGCTTAGTTAGGATCCGAGCCCCCGGGCGGCGCTGGGGTCTCCCAACGGGGCCGGGGCCGGGGTCGGCGCTGACCTGCTCGCAGGCGGCCTTCGCAGTACTCGGTCCTGACGGGGCGGACGGCGGTCACCGTCTGGGTTACCTAACGCACCGTCGTAGGCGGTCACCGTCTGGGTTACCTAACGCACCGTCCTAACGGATAGAGCATTAGCGAGACGTGAGTCACCTGGGACACAATGTAACGCTGTCGTTCACAGGATAAAGTCATGCAATACACTGTCGTAATGAATACGTTATTACGTTTAATATAGTTATTCAATACACTTTCCTAAGGAGTATAATGCTATTACATATGATATAAAGTCATTTGATACACGTTATTTTAATATAGTTATTTTATACACTATCCTAAGGAGTACAACATCATTATTTACAATATAAAGTTATTTAATGCACCATCGTAAGGAAAATAATGTTATTATTTTTAATAGTTATTTACTACGCATCATAAGGAATATAACATCATTATTTACAACATAAAGTCATTTAATACACCATCATAACGAATATAACGTCATTATTTACAGTATAAGGTTATGTAATACACTCTCGTAATGAGTATAACATTATTTTTAATATAGTTATTTAACACAGTATCATAATGAATATAACACCATTATATACAATATAAAGTCATTTAATACACCATTGTAATGACTATGACATTATTTTTTTTTGACATTATTTTTAATATAGTTATTTAATACACTATCCTAAGGAATCTAACATCATTACCTACAATAAAAGTTATTTAATACACCATCGTAATGAATGTAACATTATTATTTAGAATATAAAGTTATTTAATACACCGTAGGAATATAATGTTATTATTTACAATATAAAATTATTTAATGCACCATCGTAATGATTATAATGTTATTTTTATTTTTTATTTTTATTTTTTTCATTATTTTTAATATAGTTATTTAATACACTATCATATTATTATTTACAATATAAAATTAATGCACCATCGTAATGACTATAATGTGATTTTTATTTTTTATTTTTATTTTTTCATTATTTTTAATATAGTTATTTAATACACTATCATATTATTATTTACAATATAAAATTAATGCACCATCGTAATGACTATAATGTGATTTTTATTTTTTATATTTTCATTATTTTTAATATAGTTATTTAATACACTATCATATTATTATTTACAATATAAAATTAATGCACCATCGTAATGACTACAATGTGATTTTTATTTTTTATTTTTAATTTTTTCATTATTTTTAATATAGTTATTTAATACACTATCATAAGGAATATAAGATCACCATCTGCAATACAAAGTCATTTAATACACCACCGTGATGAATGTAACATTATTGTTTACAATATAAGGCTATTTAACACACCATTGTAATGAGTATAAGGCTATTTATATCATAAGGTACTTAATACACCATCATAAGGAGTATAACATCATTATTTATAATATAATTTAATATATCGTTGTAATGAATGTGACGCTGTTACTTACGATATAAAGTCACTTAATACGCTATCGTAATGAACATAACCTCGTTATTTTTAACATAGTTACTTAATACACTTATTATAATGAATGTAACATTATTTACGATATAAAGTCATTGAATACACCATCGTAATGAACACAACGTTACTATTAACCCCGTGAAGTCATTTCATGCACCATCGTGAGGAGCGTGGCGGCGGCGCTTCGGGTACAGAACTCGCAGCGCAGGGTGTCCCTGCAGGTCACTGGACGCCGTCCCACCGTCACGCGTTCACGATGCCCGATCGCCGTGCGCCATCTGTCACCAAGCGCCACAGTGACATCCCACCGCGACTCCCGTCATATCACACGTGCTGTGTGCCCCGCGCTATAACATCAACTATTGCAATAAATACTCGAGTATTGATTAATTGATTTTCGGCGGTAGAAAGGTTAATGTTTAAGGACGCCCAGGGTTCAAGGTTCCCTACAGACAGGTGATCCCAGACGAGCGAGCTCGGCCCCGAGCCTGAATTTTCCACGCGGACTGATTTAATTGCCCAGACGGCCTTCTTAATTGCCATTGAGCGGGTCAGGAGAGGGCTTTGTCCTTAATTCTGGATAGCTGGGGGAGGATTTGGGGCGGCCCCGGGACCCCGCGCCGTCCACCCCACCCCCACCGTGAAGGAGGAGGAGCCCCTGGGGCGGACACTGCTGTTTGCAGTGCTGCCCAGCAGGTGCATCCCCATCACGTGACCACAGAACACCTGCAGGCTGCAGCCCCGCACATGCCCGGGTCCCGGGCTCACACTCGGGTCCATGCTGGGGACACCGAGGAAGCCCGCGTCCTACTCTCCCAAGTACGACTGGCTTCATACCCACCCCTCGCGCCACCAGGTGTCTGCACAAGACGCACGCGGGCGTCATGTCTAAAGCTGCGTTTGCATTTCCCGCAGAAGGACCTCCGGGCCCCCGACGTGGTCATCGGAGCGGACACCATCGTGGTGAGTGCCCTCGGGGCCTTCTCTGGCCGCCTGTTTGCTGTGTCTGTGCTGGGGACAGAGACCGAGGTGCGGACGCTGAGACCCGGCCTGCTCAGCGCGCGGCCCTCCTTGGTTCTCTTGCAGACGGTCGGGGGGCTGATCCTGGAGAAGCCGGTGGACAAGCAAGACGCGTACAGGATGCTGTCCATGTGGGTGTGCGCCCTGGTCCCCCGGGAAGCAGCGGGGGGGCCTGCGTCGGGGTCCGTGCCTGGCGTGGGGCTCATGTCCCGGGTGGGGGGGTCCTCAGCTGTGGTCCTGGGGAGGGTCAGCCCCTTGGGGTGGGGCTCATGTCCCGGGTGGGGTGGGGTCCTCAGCTGAGATCTGGGGAGGGTCAGTCCCCTGGGGCGGGGCTCACGTCCAGGGTGGGGTGCAGCTGAGGACCTTGGGGGGAGGGTCAGCCCCCTGGGGCGGGGCTCACGTCCAGGGTGGGGTGCAGCTGAGGACCTTGGGGGGAGGGTCAGCCCCTTGGGGCGCAGCTTATGTCCAGGGTGGTGTGGGGACCTCAGCTGAGGTTCCGGGGAGGGTCAGCCCCCTGGGGTGGGGCTCACGTCCAGGGTGGGGTGGGGTCCTCAGCTGAGGTCCTGGAGAGGGTCAGCCCCCTGGGGTCGGGCTCACGTCCAGGGTGGGGTGCAGCTGAGGACCTTGGTGGTAGGGTCAGCCCCCTGGGGTCGGGCTCACGTCCAGGGTGGGGTGCAGCTGAGCACCTTGGGGGGAGGGTCAGTCCCCTGGGGTGGGGCTCACGTCCAGGGTGGGGTGCAGCTGAGGACCTTGGGGGTAGGGTCAGCCCCCTGGGGTGGGGCTCACGTCCAGGGTGGGGTGGGGACCTCAGCTGAGGTCCCGGGGACGGTCAGCCCCCTGGGGTGCGGCTTATGTCCAGGGTGGGGTGGGGACCTCAGCTGAGGTCCTAGGGAGGGTCAGCCCCCTGGGGTGGGGCTCACGTCCAGGGTGGGGTGCAGCTGAGGACCTTAGGGGGAGGGTCAGCCCCCTGGGGTGGGACTCACATCCAGGGTGGGGTGCAGCTGAGCACCTTGGGGGGAGGGTCAGTCCCCTGGGGTGGGGCTCACGTCCAGGGTGGGGTGGGGTCCTCAGCTGAGGTCCTGGAGAGGGTCAGCCCCCTGGGGTCGGGCTCACGTCCAGGGTGGGGTGCAGCTGAGCACCTTGGTGGTAGGGTCAGCCCCCTGGGGTGGGGCTCACGTCCAGGGTGGGGTGGGGTCCTCAGCTGAAGTCCCAGGGAGGGTCAACCCCCTGGGGTGGTGCTCACGTCCAGGGTGGGGTGCAGCTGAGGACCTTAGGGGGAGGGTCAGCCCCCTGGGGTGGGGCTCACATCCAGGGTGGGGTGCAGCTGAGCACCTTGGGGGGAGGGTCAGTCCCCTGGGGTGGGGCTCACGTCCAGGGTGGGGTGCAGCTGAGGACCTTGGGGGGAGGGTCAACCCCCTGGGGTGCGGCTTGTGTCCAGGGTGGGGTGGGGACCTCAGCTGAGGTTCCGGGGAGGGTTAGCCCCCTGGGGTGCGGCTTATGTCCAGGGTGGGGTGGGGACCTCAGCTGAGGTCCCAGGGAGGGTTAGCCCCCTGGGGTGGGGCTCACGTCCAGGGTGGGGTGCAGCTGAGGACCTTGGGGGGAGGGTCAGCTCCCTAGGGTGGGGCTCACATCCAGGGTGGGGTAGGGTCGTCAGCTGAGGTCCCGGGGAGGGTCAGCCCCTGGGGTGGGGCTTGTGTCCAGGGTGGGGTGGGGACCTCAGCTGAGGACCTTGGGGGGAGGGTCAGCCCCCTGGGGTGCGGCTTATGTCCAGGGTGGGGTGGGGACCTCAGCTGAGGTTCCGGGGAGGGTCAGCCCCCTGGGGTGGGGCTCACGTCCAGGGTGGGGTGGGGTCCTCAGCTGAGGTCCTGGAGAGGGTCAGCCCCCTGGGGTCGGGCTCACGTCCAGGGTGGGGTGCAGCTGAGCACCTTGGGGGTAGGGTCAGCCCCTGGGGTGGGGCTCATGTCCCGGGTGGGGTAGGGTCCTCAGCTGAGGTCCCGGGGAGGGTCAGCCCCTGGGGTGGGGCTCATGTCCCGGGTGGGGTAGGGTCCTCAGCTGAGGTCCCGGGGAGGGTCATCCTCCTGGGGTGCAGCTTATGTCCAGGCTGGGGTGGGGTCCTCAGCTGAGGTCCCGGGGAGGGTCAGCCCCCTGGGGTGCAGCTTATGTCCAGGCTGGGGTGGGGTCCTCAGCTGAGGTCCCGGGGAGGGTCAGCCCCCTGGGGTGGGGCTCATGTCCCGGGTGGGGTGGGTTCCTCGGCTGAGGTCCCGGGGAGGGTCAGCCCCCTGGGGTGCAGCTTATGTGCAGGCTGGGGTAGGGACCTCAGCTGAGGTCCCGGGGAAGGTCAGCCCCTGGGGTGGAGCTCATGTCCAGGGTGGGATGGGGACCTTAGCTGTGGTCCCGGGGAGGGTTACACCTGTCCCTCCGCACCTGTCCCTGCTGCGTCCCTTGGGCGGGCCCCTCATGCAGCAGCCGCAGCAGCAGCGCAAGGACAGACAGACGCGGGCTGACGGCGGGTGGCGGGGAGGCACCCCCACGGGTTCCGACCCGTCACGTCCAGGGCGTCCTGCAGGTTGAACGGCAAGGAGCACAGCGTGTTCACGGGCGTCGCCATCATCCACTGTTGCAGCAAAGGTACCGCGCCAGCCGCATCCGCGTCCCCATCCCGGGTCTGGGCCTCCGCGGGAGGGGCAGGTGTCCCTGCAGAGCTGGGCCCTTGGGTCCCCCGCGAGCACATCTGCGCCCCTACCTGCAGAGGTCAGGGCTGCCTGGAGGCCTGTGCGCCCCCGTGGGACACGGGGTCACCGTGGGTGTGACCCGCACGGGCACTTCGCTGGCCGGTTCTGTGCAGTGCACAAGGCGTGGCCTCCGCCGGCTCACCTGGCCGCACACCTGGCTGCGGGGCAGAGGTCCCGGAGGGAAGGCCCGAGGAGCCCCGTGCGCGGCGGTCCCCCCACTCGTGGGGTTCGCTGGCTTCATGTTCCCTGTCCCCCCCAGACCCCGCGGTTGAGCATCCCCCCCTGGCGGGTGGGGCGAGCGGGGGCACAGAGGTCGGCGGGGAGCGCCCTGACCTCGGCCCGTGCTGCAGGCGGCCAGCTGGACACGGACGTGTGTCAGTTCCACGAGGAGACCACGGTCAGGTTCTCCCGGCTGTCGGAGGAGCTGCTGTGGGAGTACATCGACAGCGGCGAGCCCATGTGAGTGCCCCCGACGGGGAAGCGCGCCTCCGGCCCTCGCGACGCGCCTGCTTCCCGGCACCACTGCCGTGGGGGGTCGGTGTCACCGTGACGCCTCTGGGGGCGGGGGGACGCGTACTCATAGTCCTCAGCGGCGCAGGGACACCTGCCCCGGAGGAGCCGCCGTGTGCTGCGGTTGATGTGACCAAGGCTCAGGCCCGCGTGCACGCACCGGGTGGGCGCCCCTGCGTCCCTGAAGCGGCACCGGGGAGGCAGGTGTCAGTGCCCAGGAAGGAGCGGCTCTTGCACGGCTCTTCCTCTGTCTCTAAGGAGGTCTCGGCAGAGGCGCAGCCCCTGCTCAGGGTCCTCAGGGCGCCCCCTCCCCGGCCTACAAGAGGGCCGTGCCCCAGGGTGCATGTAGGAGGCAGAGAGCCCAGGGACCGCCAGCTAGGGACACTTGGCCACCGCCTGTGCTCGGGACTCGACGGTCACTTAGCAGTTTGTGCAGAGCCAGACTGGTCCCCGAAGGGCCCCGGGGTGGTCACTGGGCTCCCCACCCCAGGCTATGGGGTCGGAGGGCCACAGGGAAGCGATCGTGCGACCCCCAGGACTCTGGTTGGTCCCGTAACGGTCCCGCCGTCTCCCCCCGTCCCCGCCCGGTCGCTCCCCGCGCTCAGGGACAAGGCGGGGGGCTACGGGATCCAGGCGCTGGGCGGCATGCTGGTGGAGTACGTCCGCGGAGACTTCCTCAACGTGGTCGGCTTCCCCCTGAACCACTTCTGCAAGAAGCTGGTGGAGCTCTACTACCCGCCCGGCCTCCACGACGTGCGGCGCGTCAAGCACGACTCCATCCCGGCCGTCGACACCTTCGAGGACCTGAGCGACGTGGAGGGTGGCGGTTCGGTCCCCGCCAGGGGCATCGAGGGCGGCCCCGGAGGACAGGCTGCTGCGGGCACGCGCGGAGCTGAGGCCAACGGCGCGGTGGAGAGCCCGCCCCCGTTCCCAGCGGACCTTCTAGAACTCATAGACGGCTTTAAAGCATCGAAGGTACCGGTCTGAGCGTCCTGGGGCTGCCGTCAGCGATGACCGCAGATTCGGGGGAGCTTAACACCACAGGAACTCCTCCTCCCCGGCTCTGGAGACCACACCCAGCTCCAGGGGGGCAGGACCACCGAGGTCCAGGGCTGGGGCTCCGGGGAGGGGCCCTCCCGCCTCTTCTGGCGTCTGGGCCGCAGGCGTCCCCAGGCTGGTGGCCGCGTCCCTCCTGTCTCCATCTCCGTCCTCACGGGGCTCCTCCTCCGCGTCTGCAGCTCCTCTTCTGTCTCTTACGAGGACCCCCGTCATTGGACGTAGGGCCACCTCGTGTCAGAGCCTTCACGTCCTCCCATCTGCAAACACCCCGTTTCCACATTCGACTCCCATCTCGGGTTCTAGGGGTCAGGACTTGGGCATATCTCTTGGGGGCGAGGTGTTTATGGGTATTTGAAGGTGCACAGGGTCTGATGACCGCAGCACGGGGACACGGTGCACCCCTGAGAGGCCTCTACTGTGGCCCAGGGAGACGAGGCCGGAAGGCTGGGCGTTGCAGCAGCCTCGGGACGCCCAGCGCATTCCCGCTGGCCAGGTGGCAGGTGGGGTCTGGCACCAGGTCACCAGCTATGAGCAGGGATCTGTGTCCTCACCGTGCCGTGGCCTCGGGATCCCAGCCACAGGGGTGCCCCAGGTGGGGAGGGAGCCTGCAGGCCACTGGTGCTCGCGGGAGCCCACGGGTGCCGGTGCCTGTGGCCTCCTCGTCCTTCCTGCGTGCTCACAGGCACGCCCGAGAAGCGCCCGGGCCTGCCGGCACAGCATCTCAGGCACACGCACACCCGGTCGTCCTCACCATCGCGGCCACGGCGGCACGCCCACCCGGCGGTCTCCTCTTCTCTCCGGCCTTCTCCTGCGGCCCCGCTCGGCCGAACTTCCGGCTGCCCTAGCGGCTCTGGGCCCCTGAGAGGCTGCAGGGGGGTGGCCTTTCCCGTGCCTGGGCTCCGCAGGGGTCGCCACATCAGTGGCTGTGGGGGTTGCTCCCTCCCACGCCCCCCACACCCCGCCGGCCGCCTCCCTCTGACGGCCTTGGCAGGGCAGGAGCTGTCGTGATCAGGAGCGACAGGTGGTTGTGCTCTGTCAGGCCTCGAAATAATGAATTTTCCTGCAAATAATAGTTAAAACAGAGCTCGGGCAACATTGCATTGTCACAGGATGGAGGTCCGCTGTGCTCCCGGCATCTGCTCGTCTATGATCTGTTAGCTCCCTGCCTCCCAGTCATCAAACTATTACCTGTCCGCCTCCATGCGCATCACCAGACCGTCAGTTATCTCTGTGTCCATAAATCTGCTTACCTACGTGCCATCTCTCAGATCTAGCATCCATCCATTTATCGACCCACCTGCCTACCTGTGCACCCGTCTGCCCACCTATCACATCATTCTCCTGACAGAGGGCTCCCGGCGGTCAGGTGAGCTGACCAAGCCGAGGGGCAGAGGGAAAAGCAGGGCCCCGCGGGGAGCCCGATGCAGGCCTCAATCCCGGGACCCCGGGATCACGCCCTGAGCCAAGAGCAGATGCTCAACCACCGAGCCACCCGGGTGCCCCTGGAGAAGTTGCCGTTGACAGTTTTCACAGCTTTGAGCTCCTTTTGGGTCCGTAACAGTAAAAAGTACCAGACAGGTCACATAGTAAGTGTAATTGTACTTGTTTTTAACGCACAGGCCCTGTTCACGGCTTGCAAGCTGAAGGTGTTCGACGTACTGAAAGACGAGGCCCCCCTGAAGGCCGCGGAGGTTGCAGGCAGAATTGACGCCTCAGTGTGTGGAACTGGACGGCTCCTGGATGCCTGTGTGGCCCTGGGGTTACTGGAGAAGACAGACGGAGGTAAGGGGACCTCCTACGTGTTGTGCTGACAGTGTTCGCAGGTGGAAGTCACTCACCGAGTAAAGGTGGCTTCTGAGCGAAGGTGGAACGTGGCGTTTCCTGGAGAATAAGAAGAGAGAATGGGGGAGAGGAAACGTAGTGAGTGTACGTGCATGTCAGGAGAGTGACGTCATTACGGGCTCTGCTCTCAAAGGAGCTGCATCCCTCAGGGTTCACGAGAGAAACACAACCAGTGGAATAGGCATGTGTGCACAAGGCAGATACATGTTTTTAATTATTTAGACAGATGAGATAAATGGATGGATACACAGGTACATAGATAATAGGGAGGGAAAATAGCTAGGTAGGTAACAGGAGATTTGGATGGATAGACTGAGGTTGGACAGATGAATAGGTGGATGGATGGATGGATGGATGATGGATGGACAGATATGATGGATGGATGGATGGATATGATGGATGGATATGATGGATGGATATGATGGATGGATGATGGATGGACGGATATGATGGATGGATGGATGGATATGATGGATGGATGGATATGATGGATGGGTGGATGATGGATGGATATGATGGATAGATGGATGGATGGATATGATGGATGGATGGATATGATGGATGGATGGATGGATGGATGGATGGATGGATGGATGATGGATGGATATGAAGGATGGATGGATGGATGGAAGGACAGATGGATAGATAGGTAAGTAGGTGGGTGAATGGATGGAAGGAAGAATAGATGGGTAGATAGGTGGATGGATGGATAGATGCGTGGATGCATGGATAATGGATGGATGGTTGAGTGGATGGACGGACAGATGGATAGATGCATGGTTGGAGAGGTAGGTAATTAGGTACATGTATGAATGCAACGAAGAATAGATGGGTAGGTAAGTATGTAAGTAGATGGATGCGTGGGTCTACGGATAATCGATGGGTAGGTAGGTAGATGAATGAATGGAAGGAAAGAAGAATAGATGGGTAGGTAGGTAGATGGATGGGTGAACATATGGCTGGTGGATGGACGGATGGATAGATGCATGGATGAATAAGTAGGTAGATGTATGAATGGAAGGAAGACTAGATGGGTAGGTAAGTAGGTAGATGGGTGGTTGGGTAGGTAGGTAGATGGATAAATGGAAGGATGGTAGCCTAGATGGATGGATGAGTGGGTGGATGGATGGGTGGGTGGATGGATTAATGGATGCGTGGATGATGGATGGATGGTTGAGCGGATGGATGGATGGATGGGTAGTTAAGTAGGTAGATGTATGAATGGAAGGAAGGATAGATTGGTAGGTGGGTAGGTGGATGGGTAGATACATGGGTGGATGGATGGGTCGATAGATGGGTAGATAAGTAGGTAGATGGGTGAATGGAGGGAAGCATAGGCAGGTAGGTCGGTGGATGGGCGGGCGACAGCGTGTTCGCCGAAAGGAAGGAGACTCTCGAGCATGGTCTCCGAGCAGACAGTCCAATGGATGGTCCCTCCGATGCCTTGGGAATGACGGGGCTCGAGGTACCTTCACCTGCGTGATAAGGAGGAACGTGGGGCGCCGGCCTAGGCCCCAGGAGCTGCCCTTTGCACAAAAGTCGTACAAGCGTGCGGTTAGGATATGGGGCGCGGGGAGCGGGCCTTCCTCCCCAGCCAGATCATTGTCACGATCTCCTCCTCCTCTATCAAAAAGAATGACGGAACGTGGAGAAAGCTCCTGTGTCCAGACTTTCAATCACCCGGGAGGTTCTTCGGCGCGTTTTCGCGGGGCCCCTGCACGGTTCTGCGGGCGAACCTGTGAGCAGTTCCCACGCACGCGCACAGGTCGTGCTGCTCTTCCAAAGGCTCAGAAATAACAAGGTTTAGGCGTCAGGACGGTCGCCGCGCGGCTCCTCGTCTCGATGAGGACAGTTGGTGGGGCCCTGTGTTGGCGGATACGGGTCTCCCATCGCCACCTGTGCCCCCAGCCTCCCGTTCTCTGGGTGCGGGTGTCCCAGAGGGGCTCCCCGGGGGGGCCAGGCCCTACGCACAGCCACCCGGGTGTGAAGAAGGGAAGAGCTCCGACCCACATTGCCCGCGGCCTCGTCCCATCGCGTAAACTGCCGTAGGTGTCAGACCACCCTGCGCAGCGGTATGCAGCCTGGCGTGGCGTGGGTGCTCCTGGGCCCCGGCCGGCGGAGTGACCGCCCCCGGGCTTCGGGGGAACCGCCTCTGGGAGCGCCCCCATGTTCGGGTCACACTTCCATGAGTCTGGTTCCGGGTGGGTCTGGGCTGAGGTCTCCGGATGACCGAGCCCTGAGCAGGTGCGGTGCGTGGGGTCCCTGGGGCGTCCCCGGCCCGAGCGCCCACGGTGCCCTGTCGTGCCAGGTTACCGCAACACGGAGGTGGCAAGCCGGCACCTGGCGTCGGACGGCGAGTATTCGCTCCACGGCTTGGTGACGCGCCACGACAACCACGCCTGGGAGCTCTTCACGCGCCTGGAGGTGGCCGTGCGACAGGGACCAAATGTGGCTGCGGGCGGGACGGTGGAGGACCCGGCTCAGGTACTGGGGCTCTGGGTGCACACCTGCCCGTCACACGCGTGTGTTGCAGAAGGACCCACGGGTATGGCTGCGGCCCGTGACCTGCGACCTCCTACGATGCCGCTGGCCACCCGCCTTGGTGATGGGGAGGTCAGGGGAGCAGTCACGGGGTGGGAAGGACACGGGGTGGGGGGCACCACCCGCTAGGGGGCACACAAGCAAGCACGTCCTTGTCACGGTTCTCAGTCGCGTCCCAGGTCCAGGCGCCTGCGGACTCGGGTCCACCCTCCGCTGTGTTCCCGCTGGGCCCTCACGTGGTGGAAGGGGCAGGGGGCGTCTGCCTGGGCCCTGCAGGGACACCAGGCCCGTCGCGGGGCTGCACCCTCATGACCTCGTGACCCCGCCGCCCCAGATGCTGTCCCAATGCCAACCATCCCCTCCGGGTTAGGTTCTGACATAGGGAAATTGGGGGGGGGAGGGCACCATCCTGAGCAGAGACAGTGGGGTGCAGAAGCACCAGGCAGGGTCCCAGAGAGCAGAGCCGGGGGCGGTGAGGAAAGGGGGTCCCGGGGAGCAGAGCAGGTCCTAGGGAAAAGAGCGGGGCCACGGGGTCCTGGGAACCAGAGCAGGGGCGGGGGTCCAGGGGAGCAGAGCAGGGGCAGGGGTCCCAGGGAGCAGAGCAGGTGCGGGTGGGGGGGTTCCCAGGGACCAGAGCGGGGAGGTGGGTCCCGGGGAGCAGAGCAGGTCCTGGGGAGCAGAGCGGGGGGTGGGGGGGTGAGGAGAGGCGGGGTTCCCGGGGAGCAGAACGGGGCAGTCGCAGCCTCAGCACCCCCCCCCCCCCCCGCAGGATGGAGAGGCAGCGCGGCAGGCAGGGCAGGGCTGGGGGGGAACCACGTCCCAGGTGGGGGCTCAGGTGGGCGCCCCCGGCCCCACCTGTCCCTGTGGGACTCAGGGCCACTTCCTGCACATCCCCCCCACCCCCTCCCCACTGGCCATGTCGGTGGCCACCTGTCCCAGCAGGGGCTTGGGTCCCCCCTCCCCCTGCAGAGGCCCTGCCCACATGGACCCCCAACAGGGGGGTGGGGGGTGGCTGCAGGGTCGAAGGATCAGCAGGCAGAGGGTCTCCAGCACGGTGCCCGCTGCAGGGGCCACCGGGGAGACCCCACCTGGTCCCTCCCGCCTGCTGGGCAGCGACACCCTTCCTGGGGAGCCTGGGGGCTCTAGGGTGAGCGCCGTTGGCTGACTCCAGATCCTGGCCCCGGGGTCTGTTTTGAAGGGAGGATCCTGGATCCCGCTGGAGCCGCCCTCCCTCCCTCCTTCCCTCCCTCCCTCCTTCCCTCCCTCCCTCCCTCCCGGCAGGACCCCACCCTGAACTGGACCCTGCCCTGCCCCAGCAGAGCCCGCCTGACCGGGCTCCACCCCCCCCACCCCTCTCCGTGGGGCTGGGCCCCATAGGAACACCCATGGTGGCCCAGGCCTGACTGCCTCCCCCCCCCACCCCCGAGCCACTCCCTGTCCGGCTGCCCCCTCATGCTCCCTGCAGAAAGGCGGGGTGGGGCCAGCAGCCAGGCCCCAGGAGCCCCTGGGCCTGGTGGGTCCCTCAGACCCCGTCCCGTTTCAGAGCCAGCAGATGACGCTACAGTTCATGCGGGCCATGCATGGCCTCAGCAAGCTGACGGCCCGCCGGGTGGCCACGGCCTTCGACCTGTCCCGGTTCACCTCGGCCTGTGACCTGGGAGGTGCGTAGCCACCGCACCCCCGCCCCCCGCCAGGAATGGGGCACAGACGGTTTTGTGTGTTCCCCAGGAGAAGTCCCGGCCGCCTCATCTGCTAATGCGATGTCCAAAATGGGTTCCCCTCTCCACGCAGCAGCAAAGTCCCTGGGTTTGGCCGTGCCGCCCGCTGGGGCTTGGGGGCAGATCATCCCAAGTGCGAGGAGGCTCTAGGGATGGGCAAGGGGTACATTGAATCTGGGGGCCCACGGGGAGCCCAGAGCTGCCAGCTTTCATTTCCCGGTCATCTGTACGCCGCTCCTCCTGGTGGCCCAGAGCGGCTGCTGGGGCGCCAGCAATCACATCTACATTCTTGCCGCAGAAAGGAGATGGGAGGAGTGCAGCCCCCCCCCCCCAGCTGGGCCACGATGCTCCCTGGGTGAGTCTGTGACCACCTGGAGCCCCGGCTCACCTGCGCTGGGCCAGCACCGGTCTCGCCGAGAGGCCCCGTGGCCTGCGTGAGAAGCAGACATTTCTGCCACCGCATGCTTTCCCGCTGCAGTGTGCGTGCTCAGGCATCACTTTGGTTTAGCCAAGGTGGAACCGGGGCGGCCGGCCAGGGGACGCGGGCGGGTCACAGAGCAGGTGTGCGTCCCCGCAGGCTGCACAGGCGCGCTGGCCCACGAGCTGGCCCACGAGTACCCGCGCATGAGGGTGACAGTGTTCGACCTCCCGGACGTCCTCGAGCACGTCGCGTGCTTCCAGCCCGGCGGGCGGCCCTCGGAGCGGATCAGCTTCGTGCCAGGTGCGTGCTGCTTTGTGTTTGCCGAGCGTCGACGTTCGGCCGACCGTATGGGCTTCTACGGGGTGTGCGTGCAGGGTGTGGGTGTGTGTGTGTTCTGGGAATGTGAACATGGGTGTATTTGTGTGTGTGCACATGCGGTTACCTGTGTGGGGGATGGCTCTGTGTGTGTCTGGGCGTGTGCGTGCGTGTGTCTATGCATGCACGTGTGCCTGGGCACGTCTGTGCGGTGTGCCTGTGCGTGCTTATACGTGTGTTGTCTGAGTGTGTGCATACGTGTGTGTTTGTGTAAATGCAAACGTCTTTGTGTGCATGCATGCATTTGTTGTCTCTGCATGTACGTGCATGTGTGTGTTGTCTGTGTACATGCAAATGTATGTCTCTGCATGTGTTTGTGTGTGCATGTACACACGTGTGTCTTTGCGTGGGCATGCAGTTGTGCCTGTGTGCTTACATCTGTGCATATCTTTGTGCGTGACGTCTTTAAGTCTCAGTCTCTGTGCGCATGTGCATGCACGTGTGTGTCTGCGCGTGTGCATGCACGTGTGTTGCCTGTATGCATGCACATCTGTGCCTGTGTATATGTCTCTGTGTCAGTGTGCCTGTGTGTGCTTATGACACGTGTGTTTGAGTGTATGTACATGTGTGTTGTCTGTGTAAATGCAAATGTCTGTGTGTGCATGCATTTGTTGTCTCTGCATGTACGTGCGTGTGTGCATTGTCTGCGTGCAAACGTATGTCTATTTGTTCTGCATGTGTTTGTGTGTGATGCAGTGTGTGTGTTTGCATCTGTGCCTATCTGTGTGTCTGATGTCTTTAAGTCTCAGTCTCTGTGTGCATGTGCCTGCACGTGTGTGTCTGTGCGTGTGCATGCCCACGTGTTGCCTGTCTGCATGCATGTGCCTGTATACATGTCTCTGTGTCGGTGTCCCTGTGTGTGCATATGATACGTGTGTTGAGTACGTGTGTGTTGCATGTGTGTATGTGCATTCAAACGTATCTATGCGTGTATTTGTCTCTGCATGTTCATGCAGGTGTGCATCATCCGTGTATCTGTCTATGCGCGTGTATCTGTGTGTGCAGCTACGTGTGTGTGATGTGCATGTGCATGCAGTGTGTGTGTGCCTACGTGTGGTCTGCACGCGTGTGTGCATGCACATGAGTTTCCGTGTGTGCGTGCAAGTCGTGTGCATCTCATGTCATATAACGTGAGCGTGAACAGCAGTGCTGGGCGGGCACGTGGGGACGTGGATCGGCAGAGGTGGGCATCTGCAGGTGTCTGCACCCACCACGGCCACACAAGCTGGAGCAGGAAAGCCTTGAGTTAGACGCGAGGGAGAACTTCCAGGGCCGGGGCAGGGGGTGGATGCAAACGTGGGAGCAGCTTGAAGAGAAACCCTTGCGGTCCTGAATCCCGTGGGCGCCGCGACCCGGCCCAAGGGCACGCGTGCTGACGGCCCAGGGTTCGGACTTCTGGCATGTTTCGGGGTCAGGACACAGTTGTCCCTGCTGCCAGCAGTTCTGGGGAGCGGCCGACCCCCCCCCCCGTCACGTGTCCGTCGGGTGGACACGTAGCTCCCGCGTCCCTGACGGGCTCATGGCACCTTGTTTCCACACCAGGTGACTTTTTCTTTTTTTTTTTTAACTTCATTTAATTAATCAATAATTCTTTTTTCCACGTGAGTTTTCCTTTTTCTTTTCTTTTTTTTTAAATTTCATTTTATTCATTTCTTATTATTCATTTATTTTCCCCTGGGTTTTTCTTTTTTTCTTGTTTTATAAATTTTATTTTACTTAGTATTTTTTTAATTTCCTTATTTTTTATTTCTTTATTTTCTTATTTCTTTTTATTATTATTATTATTTTTATCTTCTTATTGCTTTATTTTGTTCCCAGGTGACTTTTTGAAGGACAGCCTCCCGGAGGCAGAGCTGTACGTGCTCTCCAGAATCCTGCATGACTGGCCGGACGACCAGGTGCACGCGCTGCTGGGCCGGCTGTCAGGCCGCTGCAAGCCAGGTGAGACCGGGCCCGGGCCGGGGCCTTCCTGCACACGCGCACCCAGAAAGGAAAGACAGGACGAGGTGGCTCGCTGGAGAGCCAGGTGACCCGGCTGGGCCCCACGGAGGGCGTGCTCGGTCCGCGGGGAGCGAGCCGCGAGCTCTGGGAACCTCTCACCTGAGCCCCGTGTCCTGGCCCCATAAAGCCGGTGACAGCGTCTTGGCTCTGGGGCCCCGAAGGCTCCTGGACGCGCCCCAGGTGGGTCCCTCTGAGGACGCAGGCTGTGCACCTCCCCTGACTGCCGGCCTCGGCGCTCCGTGTCCCCCGGGCCGTGTCCGAGGCGGTCACAGCCGCCGTGGCCCATCAGGCTGTGCAGCAGGGCGCGTCCAGCCACCCCGCGGCCCCGTCGCAGGCCCTCGAGGTCCCAGTCCCGGAACGCACGGCTCTCATTTCCGCGTCCTGAGATCCTGGCGTCTGGCAAAGCACTTCTGGGGGGGCCTCCCTGCGGCCTTGGGGAGCGTAAACGAGCCGGCCATCCGCGTGTCCTGTTTTGTGCGCCGTGAGGCTGCTTGTAGTCTTGCACTTGGGCTGGGAGACGCCCGTCATGTGGGGTCTCCTAGTTTGCACAAAAAGAAAGAAGGGAACGTGAAGTGTGAAGTGCAACGGGGTGTGTATGCGTAGAGATGGGGGGTGTGGCCCGGGCGACGTGCAGAGTGTGCAGGCGAGGCCGGTACGTTTTCTCCCGAGGCCTTCAGGTGACTGGACGCGGCCCACCCGTGCCGTGGAGGAGGCAGGAGGGCCCCTCCCCGGAGCCTGTGGAGGGAGCGTGTCCCCCCAGACCCCAGAGCTGGGCGAGGATGTGACCCTGGGACAGTGCGGTTGCAGGCGACGTTCATGGCCGGGAGGGGCGAGCCCGGGGCGCTGAGGCCGCCCCCCGGACAGGTTCACAGGTGTCAGAGCTCGCACCCCAGGGCTTCCCTGCACCTGCAGAGCTGCCAGTTCGCGGGTGGCCTGCACCCAGGGTGCAGGGGTCGCAGAGCTCAAACTGGCCTTTTGTAAGATTTTCTTATGGGATTTCCAGCATGCGTGCGCCGTGATGGGGCCGCGGTCCGCGCACCCCGACTCGGTTTCCCCCACCTGAGCGCACGAGGTGAACCATCCTGGCCCCGGGCTGTGTCCGCCAGCGCTGGGCTTGCCCCCGGCTCCGCATCCCGGTGCTTCATCCACCTCCCATCCCAGGGTCTGGGTCTCTGTCCCCTGTGGCTCTGCTCACCCCGCACACTGGCGGGCAGTGTCCCCACGTCGCCGCAGGAGGCCCGGCCCTCTCCCCACCGCATACCACACCCGTGCAGGGTGTCCCCACCGCCCCACGGGCCCACCGTGGAAACCTTGCCCTTGACTGCAGCTGGCTGTGTGCTTCGCAGGCGGCGGCGTGTTGGTGGCCGAGGAGACCGTGGACGAGGACCCAGCGGCCGCGCGGAGCAACCTGGCGGCGGCCCTGAGCCTGCTGGTGCGACCCCGGGGGCGCGCCCGCAGCGGGGCGGAGTACCGGGACCTGCTGGAGCAGCACGGCTTCCGGGATGTGCGGGTGGCGGCCGCGGCGGGGGGCGCCCTGCACCTGCTGCTGGGCACCCGGGCCTCCCCGCCCTGAGCCCCGGCGGTGGGGCAGGCCGCAGCAGGCGCGGGGCGCTCGCCGGAGGTCCCGCTGCCGTGCCGGGAGTCGCGCAGCCTGTGCAAAGGCCCGGTGGCACCCAGGGCCGCCCTCGCCAGCACGGGTGCCCTGGGCGCCTCCTCCACGCCGCCTCTTTTCCCCGCGCTTCTGCGAGTGTTTAAGCAGCTGCTGCCTCACGCAGGTGGCGGGTCATGGGGTGGTCAGGACTCGTTTCCACCCAGGTCCCCGAGCGACGCGTGTCACGCTCAACTCTTGTGTACGTGTGCCTTAATTTATCTTGAACAGGCAGGTGCCTTGCGCTCTTCTGTATATCGGGCAATGACAGGGCAGAGCAGCTCGCAAGGTGTCTGCGAGCGGCCGTTCTGGAATTATTAGGAAAGCGGCCCGGTCGGTCACATCCCTTGTCGCTGACCCGCCTCCCACGCGCGTGTGCACTGGTGCACGTGCGCACGCGCTCTGTCTCAAATAAATAAATCCTTAAATAAAAATAGTAAAAATGAGCAACTGCGCAGGCCTCCACATGCTTGTACGCACGGTGGCTTTCTCAGTGTGGACGGGTTTTCTACAGAGACACCAAGGTACGTCTACGTGTGAGTGTGTAGACTCACACCAATCGCGGCTGTGCTCGATGCTGTCTCATTAGATGTGCCTTCACGCAGACGTCAATGCATTCTTTTGGTCAGAGTCCAAATTAAAAAAAAAATAATAATAATAATAATAATGGCAAGTTGGGTGTCGATCGGAGCCTGGCGTGGAAGAGGGATCAGGTGGTGATGAGCGGGGCGCGGTGTCCAGGGCGGTGCCCGCAGCTCCCCTGCGGCTCAAGGCCCCGCCCGGCGCCCCTGAAACAGGCCCTTTGCGCCCCGTGCAGGCCCCTCCCACCGCGTCCGACCCCTGCGCGGGGCTGGGGCAGGTGACCCGGCTCCTCCCACCCCGTCCGACCCCCTGAGTGGGCCTCAGGCAGGTGAACCGGGCTCCTCCCACCCCGTCCAGCTCCTCCCACCCCGTAGGTGACCCTGCGCAGGCCTGGGGCAGGTGACCTGGGCTCCTCCCACCCCGTCCAGCTCCTCCCACCCCGTTCGACCCCTGAACCGGCCTGGGGCAGGTGACCCGGGCTCCTCCCACCCCGTCCAGGCTCCTCCCACCCCGTCCAGCTTCTCCCACTCCGTAGGTGCCCTTGCGCAGGCCTGGGGCAGGTGACCTGGGCTCCTCTCACCCCGTCCAGGCTCCTCCCACCCCGTTGGACCCCTGAACCGGCCTGGGGCAGGTGACCCGGGCTCCTCCCACCCCGTCCAGGCTCCTCCCACCCCGTTGGACCCCTGAACCGGCCTGGGGCAGGTGACCCGGGCTCCTCCCACTCCGTCCAGGCTCCTCCCACCCCGTCCAGCTCCTCCCACTCCGTAGGTGCCCTTGCGCAGGCCTGGGGCAGGTGACCTGGGCTCCTCCCACCCCGTCCAGGCTCCTCCCACCCCGTTGGACCCCTGAACCGGCCTGGGGCAGGTGACCCGGGCTCCTCCCACTCCGTCCAGGCTCCTCCCACCCCGTCCAGCTCCTCCCACTCCGTAGGTGCCCTTGCGCAGGCCTGGGGCAGGTGACCTGGGCTCCTCCCACCCCGTCCAGGCTCCTCCCACCCCGTTGGACCCCTGAACCGGCCTGGGGCAGGTGACCCGGGCTCCTCCCACTCCGTCCAGGCTCCTCCCACCCCGTCCGACCCCTGAACCGGCCTGGGGCAGGTGACCCGGGCTCCTCCCACCCCGTCCAGGCTCCTCCCACCCCGTCCAGCTCCTCCCACTCCGTAGGTGCCCTTGCGCAGGCCTGGGGCAGGTGACCTGGGCTCCTCTCACCCCGTCCAGGCTCCTCCCACCCCGTTCGACCCCTGAACCGGCCTGGGGCAGGTGACCTGGGCTCCTCCCACTCCGTCCAGGCTCCTCCCACCCCGTCCAGCTCCTCCCACTCCGTAGGTGCCCTTGCGAAGGCCTGGGGCAGGTGACCTGGGCTCCTCCCACCCCGTCCAGGCTCCTCCCACCCCGTTGGACCCCTGAACCGGCCTGGGGCAGGTGACCCGGGCTCCTCCCACTCCGTCCAGGCTCCTCCCACCCCGTCCGACCCCTGAACCGGCCTGGGGCAGGTGACCCGGGCTCCTCCCACCCCGTCCAGGCTCCTCCCACCCCGTCCGACCCCTGAACCGGCCTGGGGCAGGTGACCTGGGCTCCTCCCACCCCGTCCAGGCTCCTCCCACCCCGTCCGACTCCTGAACCGGCCTGGGGCAGGTGACCTGGGCTCCTCCCACCCCGTCCGACTCCTGAACCGGCCTGGGGCAGGTGACCCGGGCTCCTCCCACCCCGTCCAGGCTCCTCCCACCCCGTCCGACCCCTGACCCTGCCTGGGGCAGGTGACCCGGGCTCCTCCCACCCCCTCCAGGCTCCTCCCACCGCGTCCGACCCCTGCTCAGGTCTGGGGCAGGTGACCTGGGCTCCTCCAACCCCGTCCAGGCTCCTCCCACCGCGTCCAACACCTGCGCAGGCCAAGGGCAGGTGACCCTGGCTCCTCCCACCCCGTCCGACCCCTGACCCTGCCTGGGGCAGGTGACCCGGGCTTCTCCCACCGCGGGGTCCCCTCCTGCACCGGGTGGGCTGGTGCTAAGCAGCCAGCAGGGTCCCGCGCCCGCGTGCCCTCTGGGGTGGCCGCGCTGGGTGACGCTGACGGACCCGGTGACATCGCACACCTGCTCTCGGTCGCCGCCACTTGCCTCAGGGACGCAGGGTTAGAAGCAACCGCGCTCCTCACCAGGCCCCTCGGAACATCCAAGCCCCCCCCCCCCGTGGTCCCGGCTGCTCTGTGCCTGCGCCCCCCGACGCCCCGACTCCACGACCCCGGGCCTAGCACCGGCCCCCCCTGGGCGCGCTCGTCCCCCGGCGCCCCGACCCCACGACCCACGGAGACCACGGCTGGGAACCAGCGGCCAGATAACATCTCAGAAGGCGGCGCGGGTCCGTGGGTTCCTTACACCACGCGCTGTCCCGTGTCTTTTTTGGTAGCAAAACACCAGAAAAATGAGATCACGACGTGGGGCCTCGCTGCCACGCGACCTGCCTCTTCGTTTGTCACAAATACAGCTCTTTTTAGGGGCGTGTGACGGGGAGCAGAGCCGGGGTACGCGTGTCTTTAAAGGGCCTTAGTCTTCAGGAGCCAGGGGGGCTCTGGAGGGTGGAATTCTGCGGCTGCCCGCCCCCCCCAGCACCTGTGCAGGGGACAGTTATTCCTGGACGCGCCCCGCCTGTCCTTGGGCAGGTGTGTGACCCCAGGGCTCCAAGCAGCCGCCCCCGGGGAACGCGTCACCACCCTCCTGACACCACCGGCCTGGACGTGACGAAGCATCGCAGGGTCCCGTGGGGTGGGGGGCACCATCTGACCCAACCGACCAGGTTCCTTAAAGGCAGGGCCTCAGGGAGGGCACCCCCACCCCCCACCCCCCAGCGCGCAGCCCACCCCCTCGTTCTCAGCCATCAGCTGAAAGGCACAATCTTCGCGGACACTTTTCCTAAAATCTTTTATTTGTTTAATTCCCACACCCGTTTTCCAGACACCGTGGGGCGGTGGCGTGAGGCACCTGCTGGCCCGGCGCCAGGCGAGCACCCAGGGCGCCCTGTGCAGTCTTAGGCTCGGGGGTGCTTCTCAGGGTCCCCGCGCGGGCTGGAAACGGCCCTTTGCAGGCCCCGGGCCGCCCTGCCTCCCCTGCCACCCCGCCCCCGTCCCGGCGAGAGGGTGCAGGCTGTGGCCTTTCCCGGGACACGAGCTTCTTGGTTTCTACTGTTCCTCAGCCCGCTGCCCTGTAGGCCCCGTGTCACCTGCACACACACTCCAAGGACAAACAGGTCAGTGCCTGAGCCTACCCACCCCCCCCCCAGGGGAAAACGTGTCCTGAACCTCAATTAGCCCTAAGTGCAAGGGCTCCTGTTGGTTCGTGCAATCGGATTCCAGAAGCTTCACGGGGCCCCCAGGGCGCCGACCTGGCTGCTGGGAGTTCAGAGCGAGCGGAGCGCACAGGCTAACCGCCCCCCATGGCAGGAGCCCCCCACGGCCGGAGCCGGCGCTCTAGAGAAGCTCCTCGCTCGTCCCAAGTCGTTGCAGTCGTCACCCTGGGCGTCCACACCTGCCGCCCCCATCGGACCTCCACCGGCTTCACCCTGCCCGCTGCCGCCCCCCGGGGCGCTGGTACTCGGTGCCCGGCCCTTCAGGCCCAGACAGGCCCGTCCTGTTGTCACCTGGAGGTGCCCCCCACGGCCGCTGTGCCAAGCGTGGGGCCCGACCTTCCGGTGACCTTCCCGCTCCCTGTCCAAGCAAAGCCCCCAGAATGTGCCAGAACCTCCGACGCCGTCCTCGTGAGCCCGGACCCTCGGGCCCTCTAAGTGACTTCTGGGTGCTCCCCCAGCACCTCCCGCACCCTGGCTGGCGCCGGCGCCCGAGCCTCACCTGCCTCTCCCGGAGGCCAGGCCCGGGCGGAGCCGGCATCCGCAAGGACACAGGGAACTGGACAAGGACACAAAGCTCCGCGACGCTTTGCTGGCGTCCGGCCACCCGCTCAAGGCTTCCCTACCTGCCAGGGGGACGCAGGGGAGCAAACCCAAGTGGGGCGAGCACGGGAGGGGGGAGGAGGAGGCCGGAAGCGGAGGCAGGGACAGGAGAGAGACAGGGTGGC
This sequence comes from Urocyon cinereoargenteus, assembly GCA_032313775.1. Classification (NCBI taxonomy): domain Eukaryota; kingdom Metazoa; phylum Chordata; class Mammalia; order Carnivora; family Canidae; genus Urocyon; species Urocyon cinereoargenteus. Next base: position 118,289,711 of record CM063496.1, read on the forward strand.
CTAAAGCCAGTCGGGCGGAGCCCTGAGGCACCCTGAGGGCGAGCCGAGCTGGAGTCCCGCCGCCCCCAAGCCAGGAGCGACACACCCTCCAGTCGGACGCTGGTTACAATTCAGGCAGAGGTTCAAGGTCAATGGAACGTGCCGCAGGACACCGTGGCCGGGCTTGAGCTTCCCTCCTGGGGTGCCGGGGTGTGTGTGCACGCGTGTGTGCAGGTGCCTTCTGCGTGTGCACAGGTGCCCTCTGTGTGTGTAGGTGCACGCGTGTGTGCAGGTGCCTTCTGCGTGTGCACAGGTGCCCTCTGTGTGTGTAGGTGCACGCGTGTGTGCAGGTGCCTTCTGCGTGTGCACAGGTGCCCTGTGTGTGCAGGTGCCTTCTGCGTGTGCACAGGTGCCCTGTGTGTGTGCAGGTGCACGCGTGTGTGCAGGTGCCTTCTGCGTGTGCACAGGTGCCCTCTGTGTGTGCAGGTGCCTTCTGCGTGTGCACAGGTGCCCTCTGTTTGTGCAAGTGCCTTCTGCGTGTGCACAGGTGCCCTGTGTGTGTGCAGGTGCACGCGTGTGTGCAGGTCCCTTCTGCGTGTGCACAGGTGCCCTGTGTGTGTGCAGGTGCACGCGTGTGTGCAGGTGCCTTCTGAGTGTGCACAGGTGCCCTCTGTGTGCAGGTGCACGAATGCACAGGTGCGTGTGCAGGTGCCTTCTGCGTGCGCAGGTGCCCTATGTGTGTGCAGGTGCACGAATGCACAGGTGCACGCGTGTGTGCAGGTGCCGTCTGCGTGTGCAGCTGGACACAGGTGCTCGTGCGTGTGGAGGTGTCTTCTGCGTGTGCACAGGTGCCCTCTGTGTGCAGGTGCACGCATGCACAGGTGCGTGTGCAGGTGCCTTCTACGTGCGCAGGTGCCCTGTGTGTGTGCAGGTGCACGAATGCACAGGTGCACGCGTGTGTGCAGGTGCCGTCTGCGTGTGCAGCTGGACACAGGTGCTCGTGCGTGTGGAGGTGTCTTCTGCGTGTGCACAGGTGCCCTGTGTGCAGGTGCACGCATGCACAGGTGCGTGTGCAGATGCCTCTCCGTGCGCAGGTGCCCTGTGTGTGTGCAGGTGCATGGATGCACAGGTGCGTGTGCAGATGCCTCTCCGTGCGCAGGTGCCCTGTGTGTGCAGGTGCACGAATGCACAGGTGCGTGTGCAGATGCCTCTCCGTGCGCAGGTGCCCTGTGTGTGTGCAGGTGCACGGATGCACAGGTGCGTGTGCAGATGCCTCTCCGTGCGCAGGTGCCCTGTGTGTGTGCAGGTGCACGGATGCACAGGTGCGTGTGCAGATGCCTCTCCGTGCGCAGGTGCCCTGTGTGTCTGCGTGTGCAGCTGGACACAGGTGCTCGTGCGTGTGCAGGTGTCTTCTGCGTGTGCACAGGTGCCCTCTGTGTGCAGGTGCACGAATGCACAGGTGCGTGTGCAGGTGCCTCTCCGTGCGCAGGTGCCCTGTGTGTGTGCAGGTGCACGCATGCACAGGTGCGTGTGCAGATGCCTCTCCGTGCGCAGGTGCCCTGTGTGTGCAGGTGCACGAATGCACAGGTGCATGCGTGTCCGGCTCAGCACGGGCCCCGTGCAGCGAGCGCCGCCGCGAGTCACCCGTCCAAGCGGGCTGCAGCCCCCGACATGAGGGCGCGGGGCCTTGGGGGCGCCCAGGCACGGGCTCGCTGGGGCAGGTCTGGGGCGTCCGCATGGGTCAGTGGGCGGGGCGCTGGAGTGAGGACCCGTGGTGGGGACCGTGGGGTTTTGGAGAGGGGGAAGCGCAGGTGTCAGGCGACCTGACCTTGCGGTCTTCCACCTGACCTTGGGGTCTTCCAGAGGAGCCGGGGGCCGCGACGTGACCTCGGGGTCAGCACACGGGGCCAAGGGGTCGCGGTCGGGGGACGGGTCGCGCAGGGCCAGGGTCGGGTGCTGGGGCGCGCCCGGGGTGCCAGCGGCTGGAAGGAGCCCGGGCTCGGGGACGCGCGGACGCCGCTCCTTCCCCTCGGCGACCTTCACAAGGTCACGGCGGCGGCCGAGCCCTCGAGGCCGCACGGCGCATGGGCGGGGTCGCGCTCCCGGCATGCCTCGGGGCCCGGCGCGCGGAAGGGGCGGGGCAACGGCAGCAGCGCAGCCAATGGGCGCGGCGCGGGCGGGCACGGGGCGGGGCGCGTTGCGGCTCCCGGCAGCCCGCGGGGGCGCGGCGCGCGGGAAGGGGCGGGGCGTCGGCGGGCGGCGCGGCCAATGGGCGCGGCGGGCGGGGGCGCGGGGCGGGGCTTCGGGCCCTTAGCGGCTGCGCGCTGGGCGCCCCGTCCTTTCGGTCCCGGCGGCGGCAGCGCGGAGCCAGCGGCGCCCTCCCTCCCTCGGTTCTCCCGTCCGTCCGGCTGTCCGCGCCCGCACTCCGCCGTCCGCCCGCCCGCCCGCCGCCATGACGGAGCAGGCCATCTCGTTTGCCAAGGACTTCCTGGCCGGAGGCATCGCCGCCGCCATCTCCAAGACGGCCGTGGCCCCGATCGAGCGGGTCAAGCTGCTGCTGCAGGTGCGCTCGGCGCGTGCGCGCTCGGGGACCCGCGACGGCGGTCCCGTCGGGGGAGGGGGTCCGGGCGTGCTGGGAGGGCTCGCGGCGGGGGGGGGGGGTGACAGCAGGGCGGCCCGGCCGCGTGCACCGGGACCCGCGGCCGCCGGAAGTGCGAGGCCGCGCCGCTTTGTCCGCGCGCCGCCCGCTTCCGGGGCCGGGCCGGCCGCGCGTCACGTGGTGCCCTCCGCGCGTGCGCGCTGGGGCCGAGCTCTCGGGCGCTCGGAGCGCGGGCCTCGCCCTCGCGGTTCCCACCGTCGACGGCGAGCGGACCGCGGGAGCCCCGCGAGCGCCCCCTGGGATGGAGGCCGGGGCTTTGCTCCGCCCCGTTCCGGCCTGAGAGGCTGCGAGGCGCCGCGCTCCGCCGGGAAGGGGTTGCGCCCGCGGCGAGCTGGCGGCAGCATTGTTGCGGCGCCTCCTTGGCAACATTGTTGCAGCGCGTCCTTGGCAACATTGTTGCGGGTGGGGCAGTCGGAACATTGTCGCCGCCGCGCCTCCCGGGATGAGCGCGCTCCCGTGCACGGTTGACCGATGCGGACCTGCGGGGACCAGTGTCCTGGGCTGTGCCCCGTCCTGTCGAGCCAGTGCACGCGCCCGTGCACGGATGAGCGGTGCGGACTTGCAGGGACCACTGTCCCGGCTGTGCCCGGTCCTGTCGACCCAGCGCGCTCCTCCCGTGCACGGATAAGCGGTTCCGACTTGCAGGGATGCGCCTCCCGGGATGAGTGCTCTCCGGTGCTTGGTTGACCAGTGCGGACCTGCAGGGACCAGTGTCCCGGCTGTGCCCGGTCCTGTCGACCCAGCGCGCTCCTCCCGTGCACGGATGAGCGGTTCCGACTTGCAGGGATGCGCCTCCCGGGATGAGTGCCCTCCGGTGCTTGGTTGACCAGTGCGGACCTGCAGGGACCAGTGTCCTGGGCTGTGCCCCGTCCTGTCGAGCCAGTGCACGCTCCCGTGCACGGATGAGCGGTGCGGACTTGCAGGGACCAGTGTCCCGGCTGTGCCCGGTCCTGTCGACCCAGCGCGCTCCTCCCGTGCACGGATGAGCGGTTCCGACTTGCAGGGACGCGCCTCCCGGGATGAGTGCCCTCCGGTGCTTGGTTGACCAGTGCGGACCTGCAGGGACCAGTGTCCTGGCTGTGCCCGGTTCTGTCCACCCAGCGCGCTCCTCCCGTGCACGGTTGAGCGGTTCCACTTGCAGGCATCCGGCCCCCCCCCCCCCCCCTGGATGTGAGCTCTCCCGTGGAGCTACCGTGCTCACATGCAGGAATTCCCCTCCAGGGACTCGCCTACCCTGGGGACGCTGGCTGGTACCGCTTGCGGGCCCTCTAACGAGCCTGTCCGCCCGTCTGCCTCGCAGGTGCAGCACGCCAGCAAGCAGATCGCCGCCGACAAGCAGTATAAGGGCATCGTGGACTGCATCGTGCGCATCCCCAAGGAGCAGGGCGTGCTGTCTTTCTGGAGGGGCAACCTGGCCAACGTCATCCGCTACTTCCCCACGCAGGCCCTCAACTTTGCGTTCAAGGATAAGTATAAGCAGATCTTCCTGGGGGGCGTGGACAAGCACACGCAGTTCTGGAGGTACTTTGCCGGCAACCTGGCCTCAGGCGGGGCCGCGGGCGCCACCTCCCTCTGCTTCGTGTACCCGCTGGATTTCGCCAGAACCCGTCTGGCGGCCGACGTCGGCAAGTCGGGCACCGAGCGGGAGTTCAAGGGCCTTGGAGACTGCCTGGTGAAGATCACCAAGTCCGACGGCATCCGGGGCCTCTACCAGGGCTTCAACGTGTCCGTGCAGGGCATCATCATCTACCGGGCGGCCTACTTCGGCGTCTACGACACGGCCAAGGGTACGTGTGTTCTTGCTGTGGGGCTGCACGTGCGGCGGGGGCTCCAGGATGGGCTGTTGGCAGAGCCGCACTCTGCAGGGTGGGAAGTCCGACATCCACATGTCCACGGGGTTGCTGGCGTTCGTGGCGTCTCCTCGGTGTGTAGATGGCAGTTTTGTCTGTGTGTCCTCACGTGGACTTCTTTTGTGTGTCTGAGTTTAGATTTTTTACAGGGTGTTGATGATGTTGGGTTAGGGTCTCCTCTGAAGACGCTTTACATTGTCTTTTAAAGGCTGTTGTTTTTAGGTATCCGGGGTTTTCAGCGTGAGCATTAGGGTGTGCCGTTCACACGCTGAAAGCTAGTGTCTGTGCAGCAGAATTGCCTCTTGTGTGTGGTACACGCAATTACCAGGCTCGCCTGTCCCTCTCTGTAGAGAGAACCCGTTCCCAGGCACTGAGCGTGGGCCTCAGGGACCGCTCTATGCCCTGCGGGTGGTTCCTCTGCCATTCCCTGGTCGCGGGGGCTCCACGTGGCACCAGGGCAGGCAGTACTGCTCTTGCCCCACTGTGCGTGCGGCCCTGGAACCTAACGCTGGCTGGTGACCCCGCAGGCATGCTCCCAGACCCCAAGAACACGCACATCGTGGTGAGCTGGATGATCGCCCAGACCGTGACGGCCGTGGCCGGCGTGGTCTCCTACCCCTTCGACACCGTGAGGCGGCGGATGATGATGCAGTCCGGGCGCAAAGGAGGTACGTTGTCTGGGTCCTGGTGACTGCGCCTTGTCCTCGGGAGGTGAGAGATGCAAGAGCTTCTGGAATGACGGTCCCTTTGGTGGCCTCAGGCCATGGGAAGCGGGGCTAACAGATGAGGCTCTTCACAGGGTCAGGGAGCCCCTGGTCCCCCTGTTTGAGACTGTAACTGTTGATCCAGGGGCGCTAGAACCCCTCAGCCCTTCCGGGTACCTGGCCTGGGACCTTGCACTGACCCTAGGAGTGGACACGGGGCTGCAGTTTGGGTGTTTTGGTTACAGCCACAGCAGTGGGCTGAGCAGCGGCCAAGACCTGGGGCTGTTGGTGTGCAGAGTCTCATTTTTCCCTGCGATGAGAAATCCAAGTCACCTGGAGGGTGACATCCGGTTTCGGTGTGTGGACTGTGTCTTCTGGGGTTCCCTTTGCGCTTTTCCCGAGTAACCTACCAGTAAGCTCTCCTGTCTGTGCTTCTTATAGCCGACATCATGTACAAGGGGACCGTCGACTGCTGGCGGAAGATCTTCAAAGATGAAGGGGGCAAAGCCTTCTTCAAGGGCGCGTGGTCCAACGTCCTGAGGGGCATGGGGGGCGCCTTCGTGCTGGTTCTGTACGACGAGCTGAAGAAAGTCATCTAGACATTCCTCCTCCAGACACGGGGGCCAAGGGAATCACGTAGAATCCTTTTAACTGTTACGGACCATTGATCTTCGAGAAATTCCAGTGTCCTTGTCCTGGCCAGATCCTGTAGACAGGGCTGGGGAAGGTTCCAAAGGGGGCTCATTGTGATCGATCATCGGCACCAGGTTCCATGTTTTGATTCCGGGGGGAGGGCAATCATGACGTCTTTGTGGGTCCACGGGCTGGCAGCTCCGCCGCTCAGACCATAGAGTCCAGGTGCTTGTGGGACCCGGGTTGTGTTTAAGTATTTATTTAAAAAAAAGAATCATGTTTTCATTTGTACTTAAGCACTGTTCTCTTTTGCACAGCCGAATATTTGCAATTATGTTCCACGTCGGGCATTCTGCTGCAAAACCATAAAAACTGGGACACAGAGTTTCTGGTGCTTTGATTTCAACGGAGCAGCCTTGTGGGCTCTGGGGTCGGGCATGGTGAGCAGTGGGGAGGGAATTGCAAGGGGTCAGGGAGGCCACGTTCTGCTCTCCAGAGAGTCCTTCGGGGACTCTCGATGCGATTCCTAGCATCCTGGTGAGGTGATGGAACAAGCTCATCTGCAGCTCGATCTGCCCACAGACCACCCTGGGTGCTGAAGACAGGCCAGTGCGAGGGAGCCTGGGGCGCCTGACCCTCCCTGCTCCAGACCCAAGCCTCCCTTTCTGTGCCACTTGCCAGGACCTCTGGGGCCTCCTGAATCCCCCCCCCACCTCACCCCCGTGTGAAGGAGCACAGTGTAGCCAGTCTCCCTGCTGAGAAAAACCTCCCGGAAGTAGCCCCAGCAGCCACATCCTGTGGCCCAAGTCCACCCTGGGGCAGGTCTGCATCCTGTGCGGCTGTTTGTGCAGAAACCCCCACGTGAGGGTGGGAGAACAGGTCTCAGACTGAACCTTGGACCTGCCATTGCTTCCACCTGTGCAGCGGGAGACCTGGGGTAGAAAGGCCTGCTGGGTTCTGAAACCTCCCCCGGGCTGGGAGAGGAAATGGACACAGAAGGCGGGTCTGGTCTTCCCGAGACCGGGGTCAAGTGCAAACCCTTGTTTTTGCTGCAATGAGGGGTCCAATCCGAGATCAGGAGGTTTGGGGGTTGCCTGGGGTCACAAGGCAGCTTCCAAGGACACAGGACTAAGCACTATTGACCAGCCACGTTTGCCCTCTGGGCTGCACAGACGAGCCTCCGTGGGCACCTGGGCTCCCCCTGCTGAGCCGTGGGGGTGGGGGCCATGGCCCCCGTCTCCCTGGGCTGTGCTTTCACCCCCTGCCCCAGTTCATCAGCTGCGTGCAGATCAAGTGTGGCGACGACTGCAACGAAGGGTGCTTGCTTACTGCCCTGCGGGAAGGTTCAGAGGGGCCAGAGGCCCCTTCCCCAGTGAATGTGGGAGCACAGGGTCTGGGGGGAGATCCTGGTTCCTGGGGGTGGGGGGGAGCAGCTGTATCTGCGGGTTTGCATACAGCCGGCCGTCTTCTGTGGCCCCGCGTCCCACATCAACCCTGGCCCCTGGGCGGCGGTGGGAGACAGCCGGGCTCCCAGGGCTTCCCACGTGCCACCCTCTGCACCTTGGGGTGTCGGGTGCTTACAGGGAATGAAGCCGGAAAACGAGATCAGGCTCAGAGCAGCGAGTCCCGGGGCCTTGTGAGCAGCATCTGGGTCGGTCCCATTTCAGGGCAGACTGGAGGCCCCAGGGCCCCACACGGCCATCTGGATCCCGCCTCCCCGGAGTCCAGGGACTGGGTGCAAGAGGCCTTTATTTACACGATGAGCCTGACACAGGTGTTCCCTCCCCCGCCCACTACGCTCCTCCGTGGGTCCGCCGCAGCCAGGCTGTCCTGGCTCCTGGCCAATCCGGGAAGGACGTCTGAGGTCCCGCTTCATGTTTCCCCCAAAATGTGCACCTCGGCCACCGGACAGTCCTCCCGGCTGGCTCTGCTGGTGTCCCAGGGCACCTGCAGGAGGCAGGGGTCAGGCTGGGCTGCACACACGCCCCCTCCCCCCCACGAAAGCCACGGGGGCCTGGCTGGTCCTGGGCGTGCGGGCCAACTCCTCGCGTGACTGTCACCTGGCAGCCTTCCCCATCCCCCCACCATCCTCCCTCCTACCAGGACAGGACCAGCTTCCTGCTCCTCGGCGGGCGGGGCTGTGGCCTCCTCCTCCCGCACCCCTCCCCCCCAGCACGAGCCAGGACGTACCAGCTTGGGGCTCTGGAGGTTGTCCGTGATGGGGTCCTTCATGTGAGGGATGGGAGGGAAGAGTTTCTGCAAAACTGAGTACCTGAGAGGAGAAAGACAACACATGCTCTGAATCCAGAACTCAGAGGCCACAGGCCGCCGGGATGGACTTAGGAATCCAGCCCCAGTCTCCGGGTGCAGTGGGGGGTGGTCTCCACTGCCTGCCCCCCAGGCCCAAGTCCTACAGCAATGAGGAATCCTGATCCGCAGGGGCAAAGCGCTGCCACATAACAAGCACACCTGCATTTCCTGCTGGGGTCGGGGGCTGTGCACCCCACCCGGACCCCTGCCTGGGACCCCGGGAGGCCTGAAGGTGGTCCATGGGTTGCTGGCTGCATGGAACCTGCCCCTGCCCTTCCTCATCAACCTCAGCAGGTTGTGCACCCTGGGCGGGGCCGCTCAGCCTGAAGGGCTGGGAGGGGGCGGGCGTGGGTGAAGCCAGAGAGGCCAGAGCCTGCTAGGACACACCTCCCCCTCCCCCCCACCCCAAACACACACCGGGCAGCGCCTGACAGGGCTTAGCAACTAGGCATCTGGAAGGCACCTCAGGGGCAGGAGTTGCTCAGGCGGGAAAGGTCATGATTATCCCATCACTGGACTCTTGCCTGCTGCAGAGGGGAGTGGGGGGAGGTGGGGGGGAGGAGGAGAGGGAAGAGGGCGGCTCCCAGAGGAGCCCCTTCAGCACCCCCTGAAGGATAGTGGGGGACGAGGAATCTGGGCACGGGGTGGAAAACCGAGCATCAGGGAGATATGGGAACATGCGACAGGACTGAGAACAGAGGGTCCTGAGGATGCTGCACGGAGCACCCAGCTTCTGGTTTCCGTGGGTGGCAAGGACCAGAGGGCCTAACAGGGTCACGTCTCACAAACCCCATGGGGTCACCTGAGGCAGCGGCCTGCCCCCGGGGACAGAGCAGTCCAGCAGGTGAGACCCGCGGGTGGTGGGGGGCGGGGACGGCAGGCATCACACTGCAGGGAGGCCAGCGAGGTGGCGGGCACGGCGCGCTCACCTTCTACACAGCACGGCCACGAGTCCCAGGACCAGCAGTGTCCCCAGCAAGACCAGTACGGACACCAGCCAGTCACGGCGCTGCTCATCCTTGGGGTCACACACTAGGGAAGAGGGTGCACGGGACATGTCAGCGGGTCCCAGGGGTGGTGGTTGCACGCAGCCCTGAATGCTTCCCCAGGGGCCCCCTCCAGAGGCAGCAGGCGCGTCCAGGAGGGGACGGTGGCCACCTGCCTTCCCCGGGGGGGGGGTGGCTGGTGAGGCCCCACCAGAAGAGGGACGCCCGCCCCCCCAGCCCCTACACCTCTCCCAGCCCAGTGCTAGTCCCAGGCCACCAGCGTCCCCTGCAGCGTGGCCAGTAGGGGGAGCAGCTGGCTCACGGATCTGCAAGGACCTCAGGCTCCCCGCTGGGACAGGAGGCCCCGGAGGGAGGGTATGAGTTTCCTGGGGTGCCACAACCAAGCCCCCCACACTGGGTGGCTTAAATAACTGATTTCCCAGTCCTGCAGGCAGCGAGTCAGATCAGGAGGGGCCAAGGCTGGTTCCCCCTGAGGCCTGTCTCCCTGTGTTCTCCCCCTGGCCTTCCGTGGTCGCCCCTCTGTGCGCGTCCGTGTCCTCACCCCCTCTTCCTACAAGTCCTATGGGATCAGGGCCCACCCTACTGACCTCATTTTACCTTAACCACCTCTTTAAAGACCCCAAATACAGTTCCATTCTGAGATCCTGGGGGTGACAATATGTGGATTTGGGGGACACATCTGAGCCCACAGCGGAGGGTCTTTGCGGATGTAATCAAGTAAATGTGAGGTCCCACTGGAATAGGATGGGCCCCGCATCAACGACAGGGGTCCTTGGAAGAGACGGAAGAGGAGACGCAGATGCAGAGGACGAGCCCCGTGAGGATGGAGACGGAGACCTGGGCCCCAGACCGTGGAAGAGGCCGGAGGGACCCTCCCCGGAGCCTCTGGAGGAAGCGTGTCCCCCCCCCAAGACCTAAGACGTCCGGTCTCCAGAGCTGGGGGAGGATGGATTTCTGTGGTTTTAAGCCCCCTCCCCGACCATGTGAGGTCATTTATTGCAGCAGCCCCAGGACCCCACTGACCGCATTTCCCACATGGGACCCCGGAAATGGGACGTTGGTAGGTGTGGTTTCAGAACAGGTCAGGGAGAAATAGCAGGTCTCATTTTGGGGAAATCCTTGCAATCAGAGTCAGGAGCCCAGGCAGGCACCATGTGGGATAAAAGAGGACCGTCCCCACCCCTTACCTGCTGACCGCTTTGTTACCAGAAGCCCTGGGGCCTCTTACTGGGGGTCTTGTCCCGCCCACTCTCCGCCCTCCCATGGGGTGAGCACGAAGCTCAGGGTCACCTGTGGTTTTCAGAGCCCTCTTTGGGGTCACAAAGGAGCTCCAGCCTGCTCCTTTGGGGGCCGAGGGCCCCCGAGCTCAGATGGCACGGATGTCAGAGCACAGGAGGGGGCTGTGCCTCCTGGCCAGGCGCGGTGGCCCCCAGCGTTCAGCACACAGGAGTCCGAGGTGGAAGGGCGCCCCACTCACCAAAGAGTTGGGGGGCGCTCCATTCGCTCCAGTCTTTGCGGAAGAAACCCTGCACCTTTAGTTTCGCCACGTAGTTTCCGGGATTGTAAATCACGAAGTGGTTTTCGTAGAGCTGCGGTTTAAAAGAAAAGAAGGAGAGGGGGTTCCCCGTCGGTGGGGAAACAACAGGGCCCTGGCAGGGGTGCAGCGGGTCCTCCCCAAACTCATGTGTGCAAGTTCTCACCCGCCCAATCCTAGAAGCTGACCTTATTTGGAAGCCCCCTCAGCCCAGACTTTGTGGGGTCCAAACAAAAATGTTCTTCGTCATCACTGGCACGTGATGCTCCACAGCCACCCCTGATGAGCCCCAGACACATGTTGTTGTGCACGCTCTGCAGTGGTGGCCTCCCACCACCTCCAAGGAAGATGCGTCCCCCTGGAACCCTGGTCGGGACCTTATTGGGAAGTAGGATCTTTGACACGTGCTTAAGTGAAGGATCTCAAGAGGAGCTCCTCCCGGATGAGGAGGCCCTGAGTCCAACGACAGGGGTCCTTATAAGGGACAGAGGGGGAGACGCAGTCACAGAGGAGGAGCCACGTGAAGACAGAACCTCACGTCCCAGCTGTTTCCCCTCCGCTCCGACTCCTGGAGGTCGCGGGGTGGGTGCGTGGGGCCCACGCGGAGTCCAGCACGGCGGAGAGGCCGCACAGTAAGGAAAACACACCTGCGCTTCGGGATGCCCGGCTCTGGGCACGCGGGGGACACTCACCTTCTCCGTGGACGCAGGATCGGTGCCCTACAAAACAAGACACAAGCGGCGGCTGCCTCATGCTGTCCCCTGACGAAGGCCCTTGTTTCTTTGAGCCCTTTTAGGTTTAAAGAGAAACTGAGCACAATATAATCAGTGACTGGGTCTAAATGATCGATATAACATATAAATAGAGTATAAAGCAGGGATTAGCGTAAAAACACCCTATTTTTTTAATATAAAGCTAATAACGTCATCCTTCTAAGCAGTTTTAGGTTTACAGAAACACTGAGTATAATCGCTAGTTGAACATCAGCAATAAATATAAAAGAAATAAAGAAATAAAGAAAATAAGAAAAATAAATATAAAAGAAAAAAATGAAAAAAAATAAAGAAAAAATAAAGAAATAAAAAAAAAGATACATTCAAGTCGACAATGGAGTATGAAGTACTAATTACCTCAAAACACTTTGTCGTTTCCTTTTAATTTATAGACCTAAATATTTTTTAAGTGTATTTATGGTCTCTACACCCAACATGGGGCTCAAACTCAGAACCCTCTACACCAACGTGGGGCTCGAACTCGAGTCGCACGCTCCACCCGCTGAGCCAGCCAGGTGCGTCCATACTTGGTCCTTTTTTAGGATAACTTTTTTCAGGCAAAATTTGCTTGAGCAAACCACACACTGAGGGCACAGGATTTGCTGAGATTTTTTGAGCAACGCGTGCACGTGAAACCACCGCCCGTCGCAGGCGAGGAATGACTCGGTCACCCCCAAATTTCCCTGTGGCCCCTGCCTTGCCTTCGTCCCCGCTCACACCCAGAGCACAGGTGTGTCACTCACTGTAGAGCGACCTGCACTACACCTCTCCCTCTGTAGCAATGGGATCCCCCAGGGCCGACCTTGACCTACCTGGCTGACCTTCCCTGGGGGGCCGGATTGCATGCCGGGATATCTTTTGCTCATCCCTTCCCTTGAGTCATTCCGACAAGATACTCGGGTCCCCACTCAGGTGGGCCTACGTTTTCATTTCTCTCCGAGCCAGACCCAGCGGGGGAATGGCGGGCCCTGCAAGATTCCGTCAACGCCTCTTCCACAGGGCCTGAGCCATGTTTCCTTAAACGGATGGGATTTTATCTTGGCTCGTACAACAGGGGGAATGGTCATCCGTGAGGAATGTTTCAAAGAAGAAGGAGCCACCCGTACCATTCTCGATGGCCACCTCTTAGTGCCAAGCAAGTGTTGCAACCAACTGGGTGACAGCCTCACCCACCCTTGGTTTGGCTAGAATTTGTCATTGTAGCCAATCTAACGGGTTTATGGAGTGGCCTCCCCCTGTGGTTTGTATTTCTCTGGCACCATTTCATGTCTTTATGGGGCATGAACACATCTTCCTTGGGGAAGTGGCTGTTTCCATCATTGCCCTTTGTTTTTTGTTTATTTGTTTGCCCTTTGTTTTTTTTTTTAAATACAGTTGTTTATCTTCTTGGTATTGACTTGGAAGCCTTTCTTATCTACCCCAAACAGGAGCCCTTTGTCTGACATATATGCACCTGGTGTCTTCCATCTGTGACCTACCTGCCCTTCCAATTTTACCTCTGTCTTTTGAATAGCCAACATTGTTACTTCTGTTAAAGTCAAAACTTTTTTTTAGAGTTTGTATGTTTTCTTTTGATGATTTTCACACATACTCAACATCTTACATGATCTTCAGTAGTTTTTTTTTCAGATTTGTGTGTGTGTGTGTGTGTTAACAATCTTCATTGTTATGTAGGGTTTAGTTTCTATGTATTTTAAAATCTACTTAGGCTTTATCTTTATTTTTTATTTATGTTTAATTATTTTTAAAAGACTAAAACACTTTTTTTTTTTTTGGTTCATATTTTTGTTGTGTGTATGTTTTATCTGCCTCCATAGCCTCGGGGGTACAGATCCTAGAGAACCTAGAATCGTCAGCTAGGATGAGCATTTACCTTTTGTATTTGAAGTTCATACAGAAATCTGTGATTGAAGTGGCTTAATACTTTCCACTCCATCATTGAATAGGATTTATTACACGTTGCAGTGATGTGGGGTGGACTTAATTTCTCTAGAACAGGAGGAAAAAACCCACCAAAAACATTTAATGAGTAAGAAAAAAATCAACATCTCCCTCCACACCCCACCCCACCGAAGATACTTTAAAATAGGCTTCATACAAATTTGGGGTGTGGGGAGGAGAAGAAAGGGCCACTCTAAGGTTAAACAATGGGCAAAATATCAATCTAGATGTATGACCAAATATGTTGAAATATCCTCTTGAATCGGCCTTAGGTAGCTGCTCAGGCTCTAGCCTGTGAGAGACCCCCAGCCCGTCCTGAGACCCCCTGGAAAGTGCTCTCAGGGTCTACACCGCTGTTTCCACTAGTGTCCAGCAGAAGGAGGAAGGCCTCCTGCAGCCCTGGACTCCCCCCCACCCCACCAGCCTCTCCTCCGTGCCTGGCCTGCTCCCCACTCCCCACCCTGCGCAGGGCTAGTCCCATGTCCAATGTCCTGGGCCAGCCAGCTGCACTCCCGGAAACATCTGCCCCTGCCTCGCTGCATCTTCACCTCCCCCCCTGACCGGGCCTCTGCCCTGCCAGCTCCTCCCCAGACATCCGGACATCCGTCCATCCGGGCCTCCCTGCTGGGTGCTGGGACCCTCCCACCATCCCCACTGGGGCTGCAATGTTGGGGCTCAGCCCTGTGCCCTCCCTCTGGGCATTAAGTGCCCTCCTGACTCCGTGGCTTCTCCAGCTTCCGGTGTGACCACATCTGAATCTACACCCAGGGGCCCACCCGCCCCAGGAGCCCAGCCCTGGGTCCTCACCTGTCTGCACCGGGTGCTCCACCTGGACACCTGGCTGAGCTCAGTACAGGGCAGCCCCCCCAGATCAGGTCCCCTCCTCCTCCCCTTCCTCTTCCCCGTTCCATTATGTCACCGGGCACCCAGCCTCCGTCAGTCGAGGACTCTACCTCAGCAGCACCCACAGAATCCATCCGAAATTCCATCCCACGGACAATCTCTGATCCAGCTCCCCTCCCTCCTCCCTGCAGCCGGGCAGGCCGTGGGACCCCGCTTCCTGCTCCAGCTCCACAAATGGCCTTCTCCCCTCAAAAGAGGAGCGAGAGCAAGTGGCCTGCTTGGGAGGGTGCGCCCACTGGTGGGACCAGGGAGTGAGGCCAGGGAGGCGGGGGTGCCCCAGAGGGCAGCTGGGCCAAGCACCCTGGAGACAGGTCAGAAGCCGCCCGCTAGGAGCCACCAAGGCCAGGCGAGCGAGCAGCGTGACCCTCCCGCCTCTCCGACTTCGGGCTGAAAGATGTTGAGATGAGCTCGTCCTAGATGGGGGAGGCCCTACGCCAAGGACAGGTGTGCACAGAGTGGAGGAGGAGACTCAGAGGAGGAGCCATGTGGGGACGGGGGCAGAGATGGGACGCAGCGGCCACCAGCCCTGGGACCACGGCGTTATTTCGTCGGGGCCGCTGAGCTCGACACCAGCGCGCAGAGGCAGGCCCTGGACTCACCGATTTCCGGTAATTCGACACAGAGGTCGGAGCAGGGGATTCCGGAGCGTCGGCTGGTGCCGTTCACCCAGAACTGGATGTGCCTCTGCAACCTGGACACGTCATCGAACCGGCACCGGACGTGGACGCCCCGATCGTCCACCTCGTATCGTGGACACTCCTGCTCGCGGTAGGCCCTGCGGGGACGGAGCACCCGCGGTGACAGGCGGCCCACGGGCCGGGGAGGCCGCGCCGCGCCCACGGCCACACCTACTTCAGGTCCCGCCAGTACAGGCGGTACTGCACGTCGCCGGGGGCCGCCCTGCCCACCTCCCAGCTGCACGTCAGGAAGTCCACGTCGTGCACCCAGCAGTCCAGGCCCCGCGCGGCCGCCGCCGGCTTTCCTTCTGCACCTGCAGGGAGGTGACAGGAAAGGCAGTCCCGCGGGAGGGGGCCTTCGGGGGTCCAGGTCCGGCGACCTCACACGCACTTGCCGAGGAACGAACCCGGACACATCCCGAGGACGCTTGCCTCGGTTTCTCCCGGTGACGACCCCTCGCCCGGGGGCCTGCGGATGAAAACCTCCGGCGGCTGTGATGTCCCAGGGCGCCCGCCTTTTGCCACCCAAGCCCAGAGTCATGGCTTTCGCATCCCCACGAGCAACCAATGGCTGAAGGCAGACGGATGGCAGACAGGAGCGCGTCCCCCTCACCTCGCGGGACGTACTGAATCCCCGTGGAGAACGGCGGGTCTTGCTTCACGGAGATGGTGAAGTTTTTCACTTCACATAAGGGAAGCACATAAAACTGGCAGTAACTGCTGTTGATGGCCTGGGAGAGACAGAGACAGAGAGACAGAGAGAGAGGGAGGGAGAGAGCGAGATTTACGCATCGCTGAGACAAGACGTAGACTCTGGTGTGGATGATACTCAACAGCCGCAAACCATCATCACCGTCCACTTGCTCTGTGGATTCCACGCGATCTTCACCAAAACCCCAGCAAGTAAAAAACAAAAACAACAAAAACAAAAACGAAAAGAAAAACCCAGGCAGTGATTTCGTGGCGGCCGACAAATTGGAGACGGTGTAGAAATTACAGGTTGGGGGAGATGGAGGGAGGGCCCAACAGGTGGAACACAGGATTCATTAATTTTTAAAAAACTGTACAACAACGTCTATAAATTAACTCCATCTGCCAATAAATAAAGAAATAAATCCATTCATAAACAAATAAATCGATCCATTTATGAATAAATAGATCCATTGAGGAATAAATACATAATAATTCCGTTTACGATTCCCGCTACGAATAAATTGACCCTTTATTCTAGGGACCGAACGATAAAAGGAATTGGCACGGGAAAGCCCGGGAAAGGAGGAAATCAACATGGAAGCTCGGGAGGAACAAAAATGAAAGGAAAATGTGTATAAAGGTCGTGGTGGAAAAAAAAAAAAAAAGGTCGTGGTGGATTCCAGCTTCGCACCTGCACGATTTAACACGTGAATAGAAACGGAGAGCGTGAAGCCCCGGATGGATGAATAAGTAGGAGGTGATTTCTTTTTTTCTTTTTTTCAGATTTTGTGTTTAAGTCATCTGTACGCCCCATGGGGGGCTCAAACTCATGACCCCCACGTCCAAGGCCATGATCTTCCAATCGAGCCGGCCCAGGGCCCCCGATCAGCGGAAAATAATTGATAAAGGACAACGCCCGGTGTCCCGTTGATGTGTCTGTAACAGAAGCAACCAGACTGGGGGTTAGAGGCCTCATCCCACAGCGCACGTGGAGCTCTGGGGCGCCAAGCACCCGGGGCGTTCTCGGCTCCGATCTAAGACTTCCTCGGGTGGCTCCGGGCCGGCTCGTAGCCAGGACGGTCTCGCCAATTGATTCGATTTACGGAAGAGCGCAGCGCCGTCGGGGGGGCTGCCGGCAGGGCCCAGCACCTTCCAATCCTCCTCGGCGATGCCTCTCGGCCTCGGAGCCGGAGCCGGGGAGACACCCAGCTCTCTCCTACCCCGAGTCCCGTGCCGGCCCGCGCGCAGCACCAATCCGGCCGCGTTTTACAGCATTTCGGGACCCGGGCTGACTCCGTGGTCCGTCGTCCCCACCGGCCTGAGCGGTCGGCGTCTCGGGGAGGAGGTCCCGCCGCATCCCGCCGCCCCGCGCGCTCCTGCTTCCCCGTCGTCCGCCTCCTTCGGCCATGCACGCCTTCTCTGCCCGCACACTCGCAGGAGGGGCTCCTCTGCCATTTGGAGACGCGGTGGGAAGGCGGACTCCCGAGGCTGCTCTCCCCGCCGGTGTGCCTAGGCCCTTCGGCAGCCCGCGTGTCCGCGCCGTCAGCCGGCTCCAGGAAATCCCAGCGAGGCTTCTCACGGCCTGGACTGTGTTCCCGAAAATTCATGTGCTGGAGCCCTCCCTCACCCCCAGGACCTCAGACACTGGTTGTATCTGAGGATGGAGTAGTTAACGACGGGATTAGGGTATAATGAGGTCAGCAGGGTGACCCCTGACCCCTAGGCCTGGGGTCCTTGTAAGAGGAGAAGATGAGGCTGCAGATGTGCACAGAGGGGCAGCCACACGAGGACGCGGGGACTCGGCTGGGCTCTGCGCCTGCCACGGCTGAGCACAGTCGCTCTCCACCGCTCTCCGGGGCCGCAGTCTTGGACGTCGGAGACGCACGTGCACCCCCAGCCTCCCGCCGGCACGTCCCATGGCCAAGCCCAGACTAGAACCCCCGCCGCTGCGACGCCAGAGCCGGACGTGGCCTTTGGGCTCTGCTGGCTCTTAGGTCCCCCAAAGACACGAGCATCTGCGGCGCGCCAAGTGCGGGGAAGATGCTTTACCTTAGTGATAAATTTTGAGTTGATGAAACATTTAATTTCAGAGACATTTCCACTGAGGTCCCAGGTCAGTCTCCTGCTTCCCGGCTCCATCCTGAGGTTCTTAATCGGTGAATCTGGATCTGAAACGTTTAGAGGTCACAGTTAGATGGGACACCGCGTGGATGCTCGAACCCGTATCACCATGGGGCTTCCTCCTCCCACCCAGTTCACCGACGTCCTCGGGAAGCAGAAGTCTAGATGGCCGAGGACCCTCGCGGACACATTCTCATTATTATTTTTTAAAATTGTTTAAAGATTTTACTTATTTATTCATGAGAGACACAGAGAGAGAAACAGGCAGAGACACAGGCAGAGGGAGAAGCAGGCTCCACGCAGGGAGCCCAATGCGGGACTCGATGCCGCGACCCGGGGGTCACGACCTGAGCCCAAGGCAGACGCCCAACCGCTGAGCCACGCAGGCGTCCTCGGACACGTTTTGAAATGCAGTCAAAGCACATGTATTCCTGCTGCAGGGTCGATGGACAGGGCGTCGCTCGGAGCCGACCTCAGAACTCCCCAGATTTCACCCAAGACCTGCTCGCCCACGTACAAGGAGCAACGGGGCCACACCTCGCCCGTAACTCAAAGCTGTAAAGCTCCACCAGACACCTCATGAGGTTTTCTCTGTGACCCCCCCCCTTCAACGAGTTACAGGATATGACTTTCATCAACGTTCCCATAGTTTATAAACTGGCGTTGTGATTACTTATCAAGATCAACAACGTTTCCTTCATAGTCAAGACCAAACCATATCAACACTTTGGCTTCCGGCATTATTGTCCTCTGACCTGTAAGGACAATGGATTCCTTAGTAATAACAAAAGATTTCATTTAGGGAACTTTTTTTCTACGTCAAAATGTAATTTTTTAATAGATTCTCATCCCTCAAGATTTATACTCAGGTCTGCCAATGCATTAACGATCATTTAAACGGATAGGAAGGGTGAAATAGTAAGTTTTTTATTTTTATTTTTTTATTTTTATTTTTTTAAATAGTAAGTTTTTTAAATAATTATTTATTTTTATTTATTTATTTAATTTATTTATTTTTAAATTGCTGTTCAATTTTGAAATAGTAAATATTAATGTCAGCATATTTCCATCATGTTTTATTTTTTTATAAATAATATAAATATATAAATCATATACATATTTAAATATTTTATTTATTTATTCATGAGAGACACAGAGACAAAGAGGAGGAGACACAGGCAGAGGGAGCAGCGGGCTCCATGCAGGGAGCCCGATGTGGGACTCGATCCCGGGACCCCGGGGTCACGCCCTTGGCCAAAGGCAGATGCTCACCCACTGAGCCCCCCAAAATATCAGATATTTAAGGAAGAAATAGTATCATGTGCACAAAATTTCAAAAAACAAGGAGGGGGGCCAACAGGAAATATGTTCTAAGTCATTTTAGGAGGCCGGCATTATCCCAATATCACAATCAGACAAATGGTTAAAATCAAACCGAAGGGCAATATCCCTGATTAACAGAGACGTAAAATCCCTTCAGAAACTATGACTCAGTCCGATCCAGGAATAATACATCATGACCCAGGAGATTTACTCCGGGGATGCAAGCTTTTAAAATCATGAATATAATTCCCCCCCATTAACAGAAAAGTAATGATCTTCTCCAGAGAAGCAGGAAAAAAAAAAAAAAACCCAAAACGACCACATTTAACACCCCTGTGGTATTAAGAATTCTCAGCCAACCAGGCATGCAGGAAAGCTTCCTTACCCTGATCAATGTATGAAAAGAATCTTTGAGCTAATTCAGACTCCATGGTGAAGGACTAACCACTTTTCCTTAAGACTAGACCCAGGCGAGGCGTCTGGTTTGGACGCCCGTGTTTCACCGTGTGCTGTCCCCATGGCCCTTGTCATGCGCTTTGGCCAAAGTGGAAGGGTCGGTAGGGTGGGGGGTGGGGGGGTTGCAGCTTACGAGCGAACATGTGAAAGCTTTATTATTATTATTTTTTAATTAATTTATTTTTATTTATTTTTACGTGAAAGCTTTAGATGGCGTCAGCTGCTTCCTCCAGCCTCTGTTCCTAGAAAGCAGCTCCCACCTGCGGTCAGTGATCCCGAGTACCCCCGGGCCTTCGTGACCACAGAGGCGGCCGCGGGGCAAGACAGGCAAAGCAGAGGTGGGACCCGGGAGAAGAGACCACATGATGCTCAGAGCCGGGGGTGACGGCCTGAGAGGTGGAGGACGCCCCTCCTCTTCCCGACCTCCCGCATCTCCCAGCCCCCGGGGCGTGCGGTGTGGCCCCCTGAGTGGCTTCCAGGACAGCAGAGTGGGTGGCCCTTCTGGCTCTCACCCATAGGGCCCCCTGCAGGGGCCGGGGGACCCTGGATGTCTGCATGAATATTTGGGGCAGAGCCTCCGGCGTCCCCTCGAAATTCATGCCCGAGGCCTGACTCCCAGCACCTCTCGATGGGACCTTATTTGGCAATGGGGTCATTGCAGGTGTAACTAATTAAGATGGGGTCGTCCTCGGAGGGTGTGGACCCTAAACCCAATGACAGGGGTCCTCGAAAGAGGCAGAAGAGGAGCCGCAGATGCAGAGGAGGAGCCCCTGAGGATAGAGGAGGAGACAGGAGGGAGCGGCCTCCAGCCCGGGGACGCCTGGGGCCCCAGACACCGGAAGAGGCGCCGCGAGGGACCCCCCCCCCAGCCCCTGCAGGGAGCGTGTCCCCGCTGGAGCTCCGACGTGCAGTCCCAGAGCTGGGACGGATGCGGCGTGCAGGGCTCCCTGAAGACCAACACCGTCCCCGCCCCCGACAGGACATCTGAATCCCAGCCCTGGTTGAGGAAGGAGCAAACGCCGATCATCGATCATCAGGTTACGAAATCCTGTGGCTGTCGCCGCAGCCAACATCCTCGGGCCTGACGCAAGCGCCAGGTGGAGACGCTGCCGGGCCCCCGCGGAACCGCCTGCCTGAGGCCCGCAGCTGCCGGTGTGCAGCCGGGGAGCCTGGGGGTCCACGCAGGACTGACCTCCTTGTACGAGCAAGGACAGCGTCCTTGGCCCACGTGGCCTTGTTCTTGCGCACACGTCTGCGGCCCCGTGTCCCCTTCCTGTGAGGACACCAGCCCTGTTGCCTGAGGACCCCAGCACCCGCCTCATCCTAAGTTCATCTGTAAAGACCCCACCTCCAAAGACAGTGACATGCACGGGCTCTGGGGTGAGGGCTTCCAGGACGGAGCTTCCTGGGGACACCGGGCAGCCGGCAACCACCGTCGTTCCCGCGACCCCGCCCAGGAAGAGGTCACGCAGGTGGGACTCAGTTCCTCCCCGGGATGATGATTCAGGACCGCGGGAGGCGACGGCTGCTCTCGCTGGAGCACCTCGACCGCATCACACACGGCACCCTGGCTGGCGCGTGGAAGCGTGATCCCGTCGGCGGGGTGGGGGGACGGGCACGGGCCGCAAGGGCTTCTGTGATGATCTGAGGTTTCCCAGCCACACACCGCACATGGTTCTTGTCCTACCTTTCTCCGCGCGCAGCAGACAGACAGACGTCACAAGCACCGCGAGCCACAGCAAGGCCATGGCGCCGCCGCTCCCGAGCAGGGGCCGAGCGCTGGAAGAGAAGGGACGGTTAGCGTGTGGGATGCAAGGGGTGCTCGCCCGGAGCTCCACTCGCCACCCTGCAGCTCCTTCCAGGAGGGAAGGCTCCGGGAATGG
The DNA here is from genome assembly GCA_032313775.1 of Urocyon cinereoargenteus. NCBI lineage: Eukaryota > Metazoa > Chordata > Mammalia > Carnivora > Canidae > Urocyon > Urocyon cinereoargenteus. The sequence continues at coordinate 118,311,157 of CM063496.1, forward strand.
GCGTGGCGGGGCGTGCATTCACGGTCACACGTGTGCATGTGTGCCTGGGGGCCTGCATCGTACACACGGGCTAATGCTGTACACACTGCCGTGTGCATGTGTGCATGCATGCACATATGCGTACACACAGGTCGTCATGTATGTGCATGTCTGGGGGTGCAGGCGTACATCGGTGCAGGTCTCCTGTGTGTGCATGGGTGCATGTGTACCTACATTACACACATGTGCATATACTGTACACACTGCCGTGTACATGCGTGTATGCATGCCCATGTGTGTATAAGATTGTGCACATGTCTGTGTGCATGTGTACATCTGTGCAGGTCTCACATGTGTGCATGGGTGCACATGTACCTACATCACATGTGTGCATACTGTATACACCCTTCTGTGTGCACATGTGCTACACACATGTGCATGTCTGCATGCACATACATACACCTATGCATGTCTTGTGTGTGTGCACATATGCCTACATTGCGCACATGCATATAGTGCACACACTGCTATGTGCATGTTTACATGTGTGCACGCACGTGTGCAAGCCTGCGTGTGCATATGTACACGTATGCATGTCTCGTGTGTGCACATATGCCTACATTGCACACATGCATGTAGTGCACACACTGCTATGTGCGTGTTTACATGTGTGCATGTGCGTGTGCATACGTACACGTATGCATGTCTCGTGTGTGTGCTCGTGCGTGCATCCCCGTCTGTGTGTCCGCCCGCCTCTAGGCTTCCACCCTGAGGTCTGCGCATGCTCCCGGCCCCAGCCCCGTGCGGAAAGCAAGAGAGCCCACGCGCGGCACGCGGGGCACCAGGAAACGGCGGCGTCACAAAGCCCTGGAAGGAAGTGTCATTAAAAATACGAAGTCAACCCAGATGCAGTTTCCTGTAAGTGGACGCGCGGGCTCCAGGGGCCCCGCCGGGAGCCTCCAGGGCAGCCCCTGCGCAGCTAGCTCTGGGCCCCGGCCCGGGCCCGTCTCCGGCACCCCCGGAACCATCAGCCGCGGGTCTCCCGCGGGACCCCCAATCCTCCCCACCCTGTCATCCTTGCATACACCACTCGCGGCCCGGGGCCAGCTCCGGCTGCCCCTCCGAATCGCCCTCAAAACGTGCCCTCTCCGGACCATCCCACCTGGAAAAATCTCAGCCGAGATCCAGGAGGGAGCGGGGACTCCCCGTACCTCGTCCTGAGCATTCACAGCCCCCAGCGCAGGACCCAACAGGGCCCCCAGTTCAGCCTTGGGGCTCAGGGAGATTTCCGTGTGAGCAATGGGGCTGACGATGGTTTCCCGCAAGTGCCAGCTCTTACACAATCAGATAGCAAAAGGGCTTCTTGTCAAACCGGGGAGCCCTCCCAGGGGCCCCTTCCCAGGAGAGGGGCCTGGCAGCATCCAGCGCTGCCTGTGTGTGCGAGGCGCCCCGGGACAGGTGCTGTGTAGCGGGTGTGTAATCCAGGGGTTCAGGTGAGGCGCGACCCGCATTGGGCTCCGTTTTCAGGTGTGTGTGTGTGTGTGTGTGTGTGCAAGCTCACATTCACCATGAGCCATAACCATGAAGGGTCCGTGCAGGAAATCGTGATGACCGAAGATGAGAATGTGCAACAGAGAGACAGCGTGAGCGCGGCCTTAGGTGCCGAAGTCGGGTGGCCCCCGGCGCCGACTCTGGACACGGTGGGTGCCCACGTGCACCTGAGTGTCCAGCGGTGTGGACCCCAGTCAGATGCAGCCCTTGGCCAGCCCAGAGGATGGGTCACAGTGCATGCCCTAGGGCGGGTGGGGTGGGGGCTGCCCCAAACGCAGTCTGTGGCCTCTCTGGGGGGCCCCACCCCATCACCTCTGGGACCTAGGTCCCCCCACAACCTGCTCAGGGCGAGTCCTGGGGTGACACCCGCCCTCTGCATTTTTCAAAATGTATCTAGTCATCAACACGTTTATGAAAGTGAGACTCACACCCTGCAAACGTCACCCCTTCCAGATGTCACTGGGGGGACATCTGGTGCCTTCACCACGCCAGTCCGGTTCCAGAACTTTCCATGCCGCTCAGAGACCCTCCGAGAGCATGAGCTCCCCTTCCCGTTCCCCTCCCTGGAGGCGGCAGCCGCTCACCCACTTTCCGCCCGTGCATTTGCCCGTTTCTGCACATTTTCCAAGCAGCGGGATCCCGGAGCGGGGCCGAGCGTGCGGCCCGCTCCCTGCGCATCGCTCCCGAGGTGGGGCCGCGGGGCGGCAGGTGCGGGGCTCGGTTTCCCTGGGGCCCTGGGGCCTCCTGGAGAGCTGGCGCGTTCTTCCAGAGAACACCGGGCCCAGGGCCGGCGAGGTCCAAGGGCGCGTGCATCCCTCCGTGCGCGGCTCCGCGCCTCGGGCCGCTCACCTGGGGAGCCCGTGTCCCCGCCCCCCGCTGCTCGCGCCGGCTCCCGCATCCGCCTCGTTTGCGGTGCGCGCTGCGGATCCCGGACACAGTGCGCAAGGGAGCGCGGGGGGCGCACCTTGGCCGCGATGGTCCCCACTGGAATGCGCGTCGTGGCTGCCTGGGGGTCAGGGGGGTCTTACCTGGGAGGCAGGGACAGCCCCGCGTGCGAACCGCAGCCGGCCTGGCGGGGGGTGCGGGGGCGCACGGGGCGCAGGGGGCGCGGAGGGCGCGGAGGGCGCGGGGCGGGACCCCAGGCGCGTCCGCCTGTGCAGCCTTCGCAGCTGTGCCGGAGGAACCGTCCCCAAGGCGACAGCGAAGCCAGGTCCCCGTCCTCCGCCTTTTTATGGTCCCCGCGAGGGGCCCCACCCCGCAAACCGCGACCCAATGAGGCTCGGGCGCCGCCGTGACCCTGCGGGCGGGCGCCTCTCCCCGGGTGACCGGTTGACCGTCCCTGCCCGGCGAGCCCGGGTCAGCCGCGCGGCGAGTTCCCTGGAATGACTCCCCTCTTTCTGTGAAAAGCCGTATTTTCCGGTTTTCATCCGGGCGGGTTCCTGTTTGCTACGATCCTAATTGCTGCTCCCCATCCAGGGCCGCCTTGGGCAACTTCCTCCGGTGCCCAGCGCGGACTCTGCTTTGCAAAACGGCCTTCGCAGGTTGGTGAGGAAGCGCGGGGCTGACGCGGGCGCGCCCTGCGGGGCTGGGGTCGCCGGGAGGGCTAGTGCCCCCGGGTCGCGCACCCGATGCTGGCGCCGCCCGGATGGCTGCTCCCTGCAGCAGCGCTGAGGACGCCACCTGTCCCTGGAGGTGCCAGGCCTCTGCCCTAGGGGCCCCGGAACCCCACCCTGGGCCCTGGAGCGGCTCCAGCCGGCTGCTCGCCCTGCACTTCCCAACCGTCTGCAGGCCGCTCCCCTGGGGACACACAGCCCCGACCTGCGGGTCTCCAGGTGGGGAAGCAGGACCCACCACTGGGTCCGGGAGGGGTGCGGGTGCTTCCAGGCTGAGCACCCGGGGGTGGAGGGGGTCAGGCGGTGCACCCGGGGACGTGGGGCGGGTGGGTGGGGTGGGTGGGTCAGGCTGTGCACCTGGGGGGCGGGGTGGGGGTCAGGCAGTGCACCCAGAGGTGGGGGGTGCAGGCGGTGCACCCCGGGGGGATGGGGAACAGGCAGTGCACTCAGGGGCGGGACAGGGGGGTGCAGGCAGTGCATGGGGGCGGTGGGGGGAGAGGGGGCGCATGGGGTTGCAGAGAGGGGGCACCTGCTGCTGTACCCATGGACGGGGCCGGGTGCGGGCAGGCGGTGCACCGGGGGATGGGGTCAGACGGTGCATGGTGAGGGGCGGGTACTCAGGAGTAGAAGGGGAACCGGGAAGGGGTGACGCAGGACACACAGCTGCCAGGAGGACAGGCCCCGGACACACCTCGCCCAGCCGGGGCGGGGCTGCCCTGCTCGCAGCCCCCCCACCCGGGGACAGACCTGCCCCAGGACAGACGTCGTTCCCCCCCCCCCCCGCCGGGTGCTCCGAGCCCTGCACCTGGACAGACCCCCGACCCCGCCGCCCGGAGCAGCCCCAGACCCTGATCCTAGGGACCCTGCGTGGGACTCCCTGGTAGTGGGGAGCATGTCCGGAGCCTGTTTTGGGGACACCAGACAGTTGGGTCCAGAGTTCCCTGCACAGGAACCGCGGCCGCGGCCTCCTTTCTCTGCAACCCCTGCCTCCGAAGTAAGAAGTCCCATGTCTTGGGGGCCGACAGCCTGGGCTGAGCAGGTGCAGGGTGCAGGACGGCACCGGGGGTCTCGGCCTCGTGGCTGCCGGCCCCCTGCCCTGCACCCTCCACGTGCCCGCGTGGGTGACGCTCTGCAGGTCAGCATCCGGCACGTGCGGGCCGCCCTGGGGTGACGCAGCTGCAGCAGGCCTGCGGACCCGCATGAAGGAGTCCCTCCCTTACCAGGTGCCGGGTCAGGGCGCGCCCCGAGGTGCTGCTGTGCCATAGCCCAGGGCGGGAGCAGAGGTGACAGGTGCGTCCGAGAGCGCCGGCGGGCTCTGCAGTCGAGCCCACATCCAGCTGCGTGGACCCGTAGCCTTGCAGGGGGATCCGATGGGGCTGCTTGCAGGACCCCAGTCCCCGTGTGCGGGATCCCCCGAGGTACGGGGCTTCCCTCGTGAACTTCCCCCTCTAACACCACAACCGCCAAACGCTGTGCCCCTCGCCACGCAGGGGACGATGCTCCTTGCTCTGAGGTCTCCAGCCGGGCATCCCCCCATCACCGAGGGAGGCTGGTCCTCCGCTCCGGCCGGGGGCCCCCTCGCAGACCCCGTTCTCCCCGAGACCTTCGGGGCATTCACTCACCAGCAGATGCTGTAGGGGGTGCACATCCCTCCTGCAATTATGTGCTTCCAAGGAAAAGAAACTCATTTAAAAAATTATTTATTATTATTATTATTATTATTATTATTTACAGGTGATGGAGCAAAGGGAGAGCGAGGGAGCGAGAGAGTCAGTGAGGTCCGCACCCAGCGTGTGAGCCCGACGCGGGGCTCCATATAAGGACCCTGAGAGCGTGACCCGAGCCAAAACCCAGAGTGGGGTGCTTCACCGACCGAGCCACCCAGGCGCCCCGGGAAGTGACCAGCTGCCGTGACTGCGCCGCCTGAGTGGCGGGGACCCGAGCATGTTCATGGCGCCTGCGCGGGGGCCTCCCGTGCACACAGGGTCTTAGCAGGTGAGGTGGACGAGCTGGGACGAGCGCCCTGGATCCCGCGGCCCCAGATGCAATGACCAGGGTCTTTGTGAGAAGCCGGACCTCAGATCTTGGGTCCCCGGGGCTGGGGGACGGTGGATCCCTGCGGCCCTCACCCCGTAGCTGGTGGTTGCTCCTTAGGGCCGCCCCGGGATCCCCCCACATCATGTCATGCTTCCCTCCGCACCCAAGCACGGACTCCATGGCCCTCACTCTGGCTCCTGCAGGCCCAGGAACCCAGGCCGGGCCATCCTGTGGGCCCTGAGCCCACCGAGGTGCACCGGTGACCCGTCACCCTGAGACTGCGGCCCCGCAGCCTAGGGCTGGATTCCGAGGTCCCGGGTGTTAGGGGTGTCAGCGGCCCCGGGTCGCGCTCATCCCCTGGCGGAGCAGGTGTTTGCAGCAGGACCTTCTCTCTTTGGGTCCCGAGCACCCCCCCCCCCCCGTGGTTGGGCGCTTATCACACGCGGGGCCTTGACTGGGCGGCTCCCCCAGTGGTATCCGGGCCACCTGACAGCTGGCCGCCGTGATAGCGGGGAGCCAGCGCGCTTCCTCCTCCGCGCGGGCCACCGGTTTCCTCTCGAGGTGCACGGAAGTCTTTCGAAAGACGCCGACTCTCGGCTTCTGCGCATCTTCACGCCGCCCCGACCCCGAACGTGGAAGTGGTTCGGCCCAGGCCGTCCGTATCAGCCACCATCGCCTCTTGTGAAATGCGTTTCTTCACCGTGTAGACTGCTGAGCGCGCCCCCAGCCCATGTCCTCGGAGCGGTCTACGTGAGCGCACCCCCGGGCGGCGTTTCCTTCCCTAGATGGTCACCGCTGAACCTCGATGTTTTGTCTGTGGTCAGCGAGGAAGGTCCTGGAGGGGCACAGTCCCCAGAGCCCCATGTTGTGCACCCACGAGCCCCGTGCCAACGTGTGTGTCACTGGTCCCGTGTCCTGGGGGCCTGGCCTCAGCCTCCCCGCAGGCGGGACACGCGCGTGGCCCTCGTTCCCGATCCCTGTACTCATCCAGAGAGCTTGGCGAGAGACGCAGACCGTGGGACACAGCACCCGCACCGAGTCCCCATCGCTCTGGACGCACATGTCCGTCTCTCCCGCTGGAACCCCTGCCCTACCGGCATCGTGGGCCCATCTGCACATCAGCCTCTGTTTCTTGGTTTTTGAGGGTTTTTTGTTTGTTTGTTTGTTTACAGGTGCGTCACTATTTATGGGGTCGTCACTAAATATTGCTCCATCAGTGCAGCTTGGTGGCTATTCGGTGGTCATGCTTCAAATGACCCAGTTTGGGGACCAAGGTCCTCTCCAAATGCCCTCCCGGGTCGCGGCTGGGCTGTGGGTCTGAGTACAGACCTTGCAGGGCAGTACGGGATTGGCCAAATCCTGTCTGCAGAGCCCGTAGGTCTCCAAACACAACGCTGGAGTAGACAGCCAGTGTAGACGGCGGATGGCCAGAGGGCTGGGGAGGAGGCCAGATGGGAAGCTTCCAGACAACAGATGGGAGAGGTGAGAGGCATGGGGGCAGCTCCCAGGGCCCCCCTGTGACCCTGAGCCCTAATGAAGACCGGCCAAGAGGGGGGTCCCCGCACAATGCACGGTCCTCCCTGACCTGGCCACATGCCCTTCGTGAGATCTGAACAAAGCGCCCCACACTGCGGAACATCAGCATCCAGGAAACCCGGGGACAGAGACACCTGCTTGTCTGGGGGCGGGGTCTCCCCTCCTCTGCCCAGACGGACCCCGCTGTGCACCTGCAAAGCTGTGCGGTGACTGCGTACCTGGCACGCAGGCCCACAGCGCCATCCACGCCCTGGCGCCCACCCTGCACGGTCCCGTGTTCCGGGGACGCCCCCTCCCCCCCACTTTGCGTTTCCCAAAGTGACCTCCGCGCCCCATTGCCGCCTGTGCAGACGGCGACCGCGCAGGGTCCCTTTAAGGACCGAAACTCCCATGAGTGACCTTTCTTCACCAGCCACGGGATTCCTCGCAAACCAGCCTTCCCGACAGCAAAACGTGTTCATTCCTGGCAATTTGGAAAATCACGGGAGCCCCGAGAAGATGGTCATTTCACATCACAACGTGCTCCTAACACCTGACTTTTTTCTTCTTTACAGAAATGCACCCCGGGGTCACTATGAAATTAATTCCTGCCCATCCCCAGTCAGAAGTACAGATAAGCAGGAGATGAAAGTGCGCCCAGCCTGCAGATAACCACCCTGCGGTGCGGCGGCGAATTGCGCCGTGACGCACAGGCCCCCGCGCGCACCTGCAGCGGCCGCCTCATCCCCTCCCACATGCACCTGCAGCGGCCTCATCCCCTCCCGCGCGCACCTGCAGGGGCCTCATCTCCTCCCACGCGCACGTACGGGGGCCGCATCCCCTCCTGCGCGCACCTGCAGGGGCCTCATCCCCTCCCGCGCGCACCTGCAGGGGCCTCATCCCCTCCCGTGCGCACCTACGGGGGCCGCATCCCCTCCCGCGCGCACCTGCAGGGGCCTCATCCCCCTCCCTCCTGCATTCGGCTACCGCGGGCGGTGACCCGGGTTCTTGACCGCGAGCAAATGCAAACCCGCCTCCGCGCTCGCGGGGCCTCCGCAGCCCGCACCATCATTTTTAGGGCAAATTTCTGGAAAACACCTTTCAGCTGGCTTTCCACCCGCGTTAGAGATGACGAATCAGTTTCCACAGACACAGGAGCATCGCCACGGGCGCCGCGTGCGGGTGGCGGTGCGCAGCTCGGGTCCCGTGTTGGGCGTCAGGAAGCCGCGCGTGGGGAGGGGACATACTTCACATCAGGCGGTGTGGGAAGGCGTCTCTTGCACTGACAGCTTTATTTCCTCTGTGTGTGTGTGTGTGTGTGTGTGTTTGCCTACGTGGTTTTTTGGGTTTTTGCGCGTGCTTTGGATGAACAGCCACGGGGCAGCGTGACTTCTGTGGGCACGGGGGCGGCAGCTGGATTTGTGCCCTAACGCGCTTCACCTCCCCGGGGCGACACAAGGTTGAGCGTCATCCAGACACGCGCAGATCTCGGAATGCGGAGGCACATCCGTGGAACACACGCGCGCTCTTTCCTCCCAGGAGGTCCCCCCACCCCCGTCACATCCATGATTTGTCACGTTGAAACACGTTAGCTGCATCGTGGGGACGGGCCGCCCTCCAAATCCCCACGGGGACGGAGCAGCAGGTACACAAAGTCACAGGGACGCTCCCGCCCGCGTCCCGCTTGCTTCCCAGCCTGTGGGACCCACACGCGGGACCTGGGTGTGCGGACCGGCCTCTCTCTCCTTGTCCTCGAGTGGGCGCGTCGTGCGTCAGAGACACGGACACACAGACGGACACCTAGCCTCCCTCCAGGGGGTGCCCCACGGCGCACACCATCCCGCCCGGCCGGCCCGCGTGGACGCGCGCAGAAAGCCCAAAAGCCATGCTGCTGGGTGTCGGGGTGGCAGCGTTGCAGGTCAGCGAAGAAGTCTTTGAGTGGGTGACGCACACACGTGACATTTTCAGGCGTGGCGGGGAGGGCGGGGGATGAGGCCAAAGCTGCGATGTCCCCTTGTCCCCACGGCAGTCACCACGTTTCCTCCACCATGAGGACGTCCTCGGGTTCCTGGGAGCCCGGTGGCAGGTGGCCGTCATCCCAGGCGACCTGAGAAAGACAAGACGGGCAGCGTGGACACCACGCACCTGCCACGCACCTGTGGCACCACCAGGAAAGGATCCGTGAACAGAGTGGACGCAGCCCCCTCGGCGGCCGGATGCGCACACACTAGGACTAGGACTAGGACACAGCCGGGGGCAGGAGCACAGCTCTGACACCTGCTGCCCCGAGGGCGGATCCTAAACCCCGCTGGGAGGCCCCACTGGCCTCAAGGGTGCCCCAGGGGAGGGGGGGAGGGGGGCTTCCCAAGGAAACAGCATCAAGCCCAGAGCCGGAGCCCCCCCAATCCATGTTGGGGGAGATCCTCTGCTCATCACGGGGCAGCATCTGGGGCACATGCTCAGGGCAAGTCAGAAGGGTCATGGGTGCCCCCAGCTCCAGGGAGGGTCCCTCGCCCCAGGGGACCGTGGTCAGGGGTCAAAGGGTCGCCCCCAAACCCCAGCTCCATCCACACCCAGTGGAGGCACCTCTATGTGCAAGTAGGGTCTGAACCCATGTAAGGGACTCGGGGTGTCCTCATGAGGGTGCTGGTGTCCACGAGCCCCCCTAAGGGACAGAGACCAACCAACAGCTCCCTCCGCCCCACCCCAGGACCAGCGGGGGTTTCCAGTAGAGAAATAGGGTCACACCGCTTCCCCCGCTCCACGGCTGTTCCTCGGCCAGACCCCACATTTCCACTTTTGTGGTGGGTGACCCCAGGACAGACTTTTGTGGTGAAGGCAGCTGGACGCTGCGGGGCCGGTGGGGGTGGGGAGGAGCGTCCACTTCCCTCTGTCCCCCACCTGTCCCCTGGGAAGTGCTTCCAGGGTTGGGGAGCTCAGGACACCCCTGCCCTGTGACCCCGTGCCCCAGGGCGGCGGTCACTTGCAAACACTGGGAGCCCCAGAGGGTCCGCGCCACCTCCCAGGGTGCCGGGGGCACGCACTCACCTCCAGGGTCGGCATGAGGGCCCGCGTGATTTCCTTCTTGACCTGCGGGATGGGTGGAAACAGCTTGTGGCTCCTGTAGAACCTGCTGAGGACACGGCACAGTGGAGGGCGCAGCGCACGGTCAGCGCACCCCTCCCCGCATTGCGCACGCACGGGGTCCCACGCCCGGGGTCCGCGCGCCCTGGACTCCGGATTCGCGTCTCCCTCCCCGCATTGCGCACGCACGGGGTCCCACGCCCGGGGTCCGCGCGCCCTGGACTCCGGATTCGCGTCTCCCTCCCCGCATTGCGCACGCACGGGGTCCCACGCCCGGGGTCCGCGCGCCCTGGACTCCGGATTCGCGTCTCCCTCCCCGCATTGCGCACGCACGGGGTCCCACGCCCGGGGTCCGCGCGCCCTGGACTCCGGATTCGCGTCTCCCTCCCCGCATTGCGCACGCACGGGGTCCGACGCCCGGGGTCCGCGCGCCCTGGACTCCGGATTCGCGTCTCCCTCCCCGCATTGCGCACGCACAGGGTCCCACGCCCGGGGTCCGCGCGCCCTGGACTCCGGATTCGCGTCTCCCTCCCCGCATTGCGCACGCACGGGGTCCGACGCCCGGGGTCCGCGCGCCCTGGACTCCGGATTCGCGTCTCCCTCCCCGCATTGCGCACGCACGGGGTCCGACGCCCGGGGTCCGCGCGCCCTGGACTCTGGATTCGCGTCTCCCTCCCCGCATTGCGCACGCACGGGGTCCCACGCCCGGGTCCTTGCCCCCTGGCCTCCGGATTCGCCCTCCCCAAGGCCACTCCGCACGCACCGTGTCCCGCGCCCCGAGAAGCGTCCTGCGTGCTGGTGCCAGGACCCGGGCCTTACCCTTTGCAGAGGCACATGAGGAGCAGCGCGGGCACAGCTGTGGCCCAGACCACCACGTTGAACAGAGCGCCGCGGGGCTCGCGCTCCTCCGGGAGGCCTGGTGGGGAGAGGAGCCGGCGTCAGGAGCGCGGTTCAGGGTGGCGCACACGGCGGCCCCCGCTGCTGTCCGACTCCCTCCGCGGGGCGGCCGGCGTGCGGGAGCGGTGGAGCGCTGGCCCTGCGGCGCGGCCCCTCCGCCGAGTCCTGTGCCCTCCCGCCCCCTCGCCCCCACCCCCGTGTCCTCCGCGCCCTGCTCCCGACCGAGCTGCCGCGTAAGCGTTTGCGCACAGGCCCAAGTAGAACCGCGCACGCATGTTCCTTCTCAGCCCACGTTCACTTTGAACACCCTGCGGCCCAGCCAAGGGAATGAACGCGTAATTGTGAAAGTCCTGAGGGTGGGACAGACGCGTGGTCTCTATCGCCCCGGACGCTCCCCTTTGGGTACCGCGGCTTGGCCTTGGGTGGTCTGCGCCGCTTCTGCGAGCAGAGACCCCGATCTCGGGACGGAAGGAGCCCACGCGTGCACTGGGGGCTCCTCTGGGTGGGGGTGCGGGGCGCCAGCCTAGAGAGCTCTTATGCATCCAGCTGGAGCATACTTGGAGCTCATGCGCTGTGGCTACCCCCAGAACGGAGGCGTATTTTGCGCACCGCACCCCCCACCCCCGCAGGGCATAAAACCGTGCGTTTCCTGCCTGTGTAATGGGGGCTGTCACCTTGCAGGCCACTGGCTTTGGGATAACCGTCCCTGCGCCCCTAAAGGACGAGGGGGTGATGGAGCGCCGAGGGGGATGGGCGGAGCACCCCTGAGCCCTGCGTGACCCCCGCGGGAGGGGGACAGCGGCACGAGGGCCTTGCAGACACCCCAGCGGGGCTGGGGGAACAGCAGCCCGGGGGGGTTCACTGTGCCCGTGCTGCAATCTGGGGGTGCGTCCTTGGAGGGTGACCCCAGGCCACGGGAGGGCGTGCAGGGCAGCAGGACACGCCCGCAGATGCTGCGTCGGGGCAGAGAGCGCGCTGGGAGCCGCTGCAGTGCACTCAACAGGCGCCCCCCCCTCGTCTCCAAACAAAAGCTGCGTGCGCCCCAACCCCGACATCCCTGCGCGGGACCTGCTGGGAATAGGGTCATTCCAGGTGGGCGAGGTGAAGGGTCCCAGATGAGCTCCCCCGACCCCCGGGGCCAGCGGCAGGAGGCGGTGGAGGAAGGCGCGGGGAGGTGGGGGGAGCCCCGCGCGGATCCATCCATCCGTCCTCGTCCTCGGAGCCTGCGCGCGGGGCCTGGGGCGCTCACCGAATAGAACCGTCGGGCTCCACTCACTCCACAGGTCGTTGTACACGTAGCGCACCCTCGCGCGGAACGTGCTTTCCACCCTGGCGGCGGAACTGGGCATCAGGTACACGTTCGGATCTTGTCCCCGCTGGAACACCTTCAGGAGAGGAGACAACCGACTGTGACCGAGGTGTGGCCGTCCCCTGGGGTCTGCGCTCCCCGCATCCGGGCAGAGGTGACACCTGACACCCCGGCCAGGGGCATCCGGGCACCAGGCAGGAAGCATCACCCATCACCGGCTGTCCCCTGGGACCATGGACTCTGCACCTGTCCCCTGGGAAGGTGGACCCTGCATCTGTCCCCTGGGATGTCACCAGGGAAGGTGGACTCTGCACCTGTCCTCTGGAAAGGTGGACCCTACATCCGTCCCCTGGGATGTCCTCAGGGAAGGTGGACTGTGCGCCTGTCCCCTGGAAAGGTGGACCTTGCATGTGTCCCCTGGGATGTCCCCTGGGAAGGTGGATTCTGCACCTGTCCCCTGGGAAGGTGAACCCTGTATCTGTCCCCTGGGATGTCCTCAGGGAAGGTGGACTCTGCGCCTGTCCCCTGGAAAGGTGGACCTTGCATGTGTCCCCTGGGATGTCCCCTAGGAAGCTGGACCCTGCGCCTGTCCCCTGGGAAGGCTCCCTGAGCTGCGCCCACATCTCGGGCAGAGTCCCCAGACCCTCCAGGGTGGCTCCAGGTTATTCCGAATCTGCACACCGTGGTGGTTGCACGCGGTGGTTGGAGGTGGTTGGGGCTGCCCCGCGCTCTCTTGCCCCTCCCCACGGCCAAAACGGAGGCCAGTTCCGGGACAGGCCCCAGCGTCCCTGTGGATGGGGGCCACCACCTCTCCGGGGTCCACCGCACGGGGACGGCGCACCCTGGTGTCCCGGGGCAGGCGGGTGTGGAGGGCCTGGCAGAGGGACACGGGACAGAAGACCCAGCGGTGAGCGGGGAAAGCTAAGAAGGACCTGGAGGGGTCATCAGGAGCAGGGCTGCGTTTCCTGAGACGGGGTGGCCCCTCCCGCTGCACCCCCACCCCCCACCCCCCAAATCTCATCCAAACATCCAAGCAGGTCCGGGCCGGACTTGAGTGGGACACAGAGTCCCTGCCTGCCGGGTCATTCCGGAGGCCGTGGTGCTTCCCTGCAGCCTAGATATCAGGACGGACGCCGACCCCAGGTCGCACGACCCCCTGACGGTCCCTGTGACCCCCAAAAACCCAGTTTCTTCTGCTCACGTGTCCACAGCTGAGATATCTGGTCTTTACAAGCTCAAGTTGTTGTTTTAGACCCAGCAGACCCGAGGTTACTGCCCCCACCCCCTCAGCCGCAGTAGCCCGGGGGCAGGTACGGGAGGGGCCGGCGTGGCCCCGGGGCACCTGCCAGGTAGCCCAGGGACGGATCCCTTCCCCGATCCCCTCGGGGACCCTCCTGGGCAGCAGGAGTCGCTCAGAAAGGCAGAGACTTACGTGCTTCGTCTTGGAGGAGCCGCCCTGAAAAAAGGGAAAGATTGTTAAAATGTGTGTTTTCAGCGTCATGTGCAAATGTGGGAACCCACGCGGAACCCCGGAGCGGGTAGGAAGAAGCCTCCTCAGAGCTTTTCCATGTGCCGGAGAGCAGAGGACAGGGAAGGAGGGACTGCCGTGAATTCCCCGCTTGGGGACACCTCACTTCCGGGAGGGACCGTGAATGTCTCCTCAATCGCACAACTGGGGCAGTTTCTCTCTCTTTTTTTTCTTTTCCCTTTTCTTTCTTTCTTTCTTTCTTTCTTTCTTTCTTTCTTTCTTTCTTTCTTTCTTTCTTCTTTCTTTCTTTCTTTCTTTCTTTCTTTTCTTTCTTCCTTCCTTCCTTCCTTTTACTTTATTTATTTATATATTTATTTTATTTTACATTTTTTAGATTTAAATTTAATTTGCCAACATATGGTATGACTCCCAGTGTTCATCCCATTCAGGGGAGTTTCGTGCTGCACAAGAGACAAAAAAAAACGCCGCTGACGTCTGCCTAAACAAACATCGTCACAGTGGTTCTTATCTCCTATTTGTTCTACAAACGCATTTTTTTAAAACCCATTTTGTTCTTAAGGAAGCTTTTTCGAAAAAAAAAAAAAAAAAAGGAAGCTTTTTCTTTCCCTTCCCTTCCCCCTTGTGAGGTAGGTAAGGCCCTAACTTGAGTTATTCAAGAGTCTCTTCTTCTGTGAGGTCCCATATGCATGTGAATAACGGTTGCTCCCCCCCCCCCTTAACTGTCCTTTTATTTAATTTGCACCTCCCCGGCCCAGCACATAAGAGGGTGGAGGAACAGCTTTTCCCCCTCGACACATAAAGGATCAATTTCCTTCTTGTGAATTTCTCTCTGGCTGGCGAGCGTGCTCTGGGGATATTGATGAGGGGCGAGAAGGCAGCGTCTACAGGAGCGTTTTGTTCTGCGTCGGGGAATGTTCAAACGCCTCGTAAGGACTGACCACCTCCGAGACCCTCAGTGGGCTCCAGCGTTTACTGGGTGAGTCCGTGAGGCTGTGTGGACGTCAGGTGGGACCCGATGACCAAAGGGTTGCTGCTGCTGGCGGTCCTGGTGCCTGGGGCGTGACATGCACAGGACGCTCCGGGCTGCACACCTGCCAGAGGTCACCTGAGTGGGATCACCTGTGTGAGGTCACCTGTGTATAGTTACCTGTGTAAGTTCACCTGTGTGAGGTCACATGGATGCGGTTACCTGTGACGTCACCAGTATGAGCTCACATGTGTGAGGTCACCGTGCCTAGTTGCCTCTGTAAGTTCACCTGTGTGAGGTCACGTGTGAGGTCACATGGATGCAGTTACCTGTGACGTCAACAGTATGAGCTCACATGTGTGAGGTCACCGTGCCTCGTTGCCTCTGTAAGTTCACCTGTGTGAGGTCACGTGTGAGGTGACCACTGTATAGGTACCTGTGTGGGTGTCACTGTGTGACATCTTCTGTGTGAGGTCACACGTGTGAGGTCATGTGGATGCAGTCACCTGTGATGTCACCAGTGTGAGGCCACTTATGTGAGGTCACCTGTGCATAGTTACACCTGTGCACAAGCCCACCTGTTTGAGGTCACCTGTGTGACTTTGCCCACATGAGCACGGGGCAGGACGACGCCAGTGGGTAGGACCAGACACCGCAGACCCTGGGCACGCACATCCGGGGCCTTGACTCTAATCCAAGATCCATACCCAACCTGGGGAGGGCTTTAGGGACGGAAGGGTCATGACCTCATTTCCATTCTGAATGGTGCCCGGGGCTGCACGGTTCCACGGGGTCTGGGCCTGGGGTCACCCCAGAACTCTCACGCGTGCCCCACACTGTGGTGTGCACAAGCTCTGCGGTCAGCGTAGGCACGATGACAGGGTCCCCGCACTCAGGGGACCTGCCTCCAGGAGGCAAGACGCACAAAGCAGAGGCACTAGAACATTTCAGGTCACGCCTGATTCCAGGTCGCCACTGGGAAGAAACCGGATCGGGGGTGGGGGGGTGGGGGTGGCACAATGGAGAGAGACCAGTGGGGCAGGAGGTGAGAACGGGCGTGGATACGGAGGACCCCACACCTGAGGACGGAGGGAGGGCCTGCCAGCAGAAGCAGCAGGACGTGCAAAGGCCCTGGGGTCTCGGGTGCTCAGAACCGAATGCCCACAGCACGGCACCGGACTGTGTGTCTCTGATGAGGGCAAGAGAGGATGCATGAATCTGAGTTGCTCCTCTGCCCCGGCTCCAGGCGTGGGGCCCGGGTAAAGCCCCAGGCCACGGGGAAAACACAGATGCCGAGCATCTGCCGGAAAGTCCCCAATTTCCAGAGGAGTCCGGGACGAGTCCAGATCTCAGGCTGCAGAAGCTCACTTATCAAATGTGCAAACTGAAGATTCGGGGAGGGGGGAGGCCTCCCGTGCCCTTACCATGAGCCCCGCCATTCCCGACCCATTTTCACATTTTGTTTCCAAAAAACGTCCTGACCAGGGGCTGCGTCTCATAAGGCCGCATTGTGAAAAATGTCGCTAATGGGACCAGTGAAGACGTCCAGGGTCGTTACTTTATAAACCTAAAATGACTCTAAAAAATAAACACCATATTGGGATTCCTTGGCTGGCGATCGGTGGAGCATGTCACTCAGCTTGCAGGGTCCTGAGTTGGAGCCCCACGTGGTGCATAGGGATCATTAAAAAAATAAATGAGATTAGTGTTTTAAAAATTTGAAAAATAAAAATAAATAAGGGAATTTCATTAAAAAGTAATAAAGGAATCAATCACCTGTTTAGGGCAAAAACAGGGTACAGGAGTGCTAAGACATGTTCCTGGAGCAGAGGCGCACGCTCATCAGCTGCCGGGATTGCGTTCCGCAGGAAAATACCAGATTGCGGATGGTTTGTGGGTCGCGCACCAGGGTCGGGGCTTCTTACCGCTCTTTGGATGTCCAGCTCGTAGTACAGGACGTAACTCGAAAGGTCGTATCTGATCTCGGGATTGTCCCACTTGATAATGTGGTGCGATCTGTTGTAGGTGATCGTGATGTTCGTCGGCGGGTCATACTTCTCTGCGGAAAACGGAACAGAACCAAAATGACGACAAAACGCCCGCAAACGGCGCAGCGTGTTTTAAATGTGCAATGCGGAAAAAAAAAAAAAAAGAAAAAAAGAAAAAAAATTAAATGTGCAATGTGGATGGGGGGAAATTAAGGGTTGGGGGGCATCCCGGTGGGATGCAGCTCACTGGGAACTTGTCTCGTCTTCCCTTTTCTGCAGGAAAGAAGAGAATACGTGCTCAACTTGGGAGGGGAGCGCTCCGGCCAGCTAAGCGTGCATGCCAGCGTGTCCCACCGACCGTGGTCACAAGACCCCTCCTGATCGCGAGCCAGCCTTGCACGTTCACGCTGCAAATTGATGGGACCCCAGCAGACGGGCACTTCCTCCTGGTCCATGCCTCACCTCTGAGACACCCTACAACCCCCGGCGACCCGAATCACCTCAGATCTGTGAAGACCCCACAAACTACGTTCAATAATTGTCATCCTAAAAGCATCCGAGTGCACAGCTGAGCCGAAAATGCCAACCAACCCACCAGACGGTTTGCCTAGAACCAGACGGCGTTGAGGACACGGCTCCAAGAACCCTTCATTCGAGGCAGGATGTACACGATGCCCCGGGTTATTTGCAGACACGTGTAGAGTGTAAAAAAAAAAAAAAAAAGTGAGTCACCCCACGTGCCTGTGCGTACAGCACGCTAAACACGGCAATGCTGCCTGTGTCCTCGTTTCTGCTTTCAGGCTGCAAACGCGCGCCCTCTCCAAGGCCCATCAAGTGTTGTTTCCACTTTTGTGCTTTGCGTTGGCGATTTTACGGTTTAAAACAGCCGCGGTGTGTACAGCTGGGTTGCTGTGTGATGTGCGCAAGGCGGACCGGAAGGCCACCCCCTGAACATGACACCTTGGCACACGAGTGACTTGGAACTGAAGGCAGCTGACAATTGCAGACCCAGAAAGAAGCTTTCCTGGAGCTGATGGGAGTGACTAAGACCGCACAGTTCTGAGAAACTACGACTGCCGTGAATCCCGACTCTGGGGAATTTTTATGTCCGCGAAGAGAATAGAAAGTCGGCAGCAAGCTGAGTCTGCACAAACAAACCTTACTACGATAGCCCTGTCTCCCGTTACTTTCCCCATACGTTTACCTGTCCTCAGTTTACCACCCTAAATCACACAAATCACTTTTTTCTTTAGCTCAGTAATCAGTTGTTTTAATTAAAAGGACATATGGATAAAAAAATATAAAAGTAAATTTAGAAAATGAAAAATAGGGGGACCCCTGGGTGGCTCAGCAGTTTGGCGCCTGCCTTTGGCCCAGGGTGTGATCCTGGAGTCCCCGGATCGAGTCCCACATCGGGCTCCCGGCATGGAGCCTGCTTCTCTCTCCTCCTGTGTCTCTGCCTCTCTCTCTCTCTCTCTCTCTCTCTCTCTCTCTCTCTATGTCTATAATAAATAAATAAATAAATAAATAAATAAATAAATAAATAAATAAATAAATAAATCTTTTTAAAAAATGAAAAATAAATGGTATGTAAGTTCCTGAGTCCAACCACTTCTTTGGGAGATGTTCGTTTCTTTTCTGTAAAGTTTTCCCCTGATGCATATAAAACTTAGAAATCAAAATTGCATTTGTATGCTTTTCTCCTGTTAATATAGCATTTGTCCATTTAATTTGCAAGCCCTGAGTACAGAACCTAAGAGGGTAGAGGAAGTTTTTCTTTCTTTTTCTTCTTTTGCATTCGTATGCACAAGAAGGCCATGGTGTACGTCTTGGAGAAAGTACACATGTTAGATAAGCATTGTTCAGGGCCGTGGGTCTTGGATTCAACAATAATGCATCGACAATCTACACTATATGTCTTTTTTTTTAAAGATTTAATTATTCATTTATTTGTGATAGACTAGAGAGAGAGAGAGAAGGAGAGAGGCAGAGACACAGGAGGAGGGAGAAGCAGGCTCCATGCAGAGAGCCTGATGAGGGACTCGATCCCGGGACTCCAGGATCACGCCCTGGGCCGAAGGCAGGTGCCAAACCAGTGAGCCACCCTGGGATCCCTATAAGATGTCTTTAAACAGAAACAAACATAAAACAAGGCTATGTGCTGACCCATTGATGAACATGTGGTGACCAGAGACCAACCCCGTATTTCCACCCCATCAGCAATGATGAGACAGGATTCGTGAATTCAAGGTTTGGGGGAGAATTTACAAAAATCAACAAAAGTCTCTTATACGTGTCATGATCACAGGCCTCTCCTGCATCCCACCCACGGGGACTGTCCCAGACCCCAAGTGCACAGCCCGGATCTTGCTCAGGCTGGTCGGGAGGGAACCCAGCAACGCGTCCCACGTGGCCCAGGTGTGAGCGGAGACGAGAGACGAGAGAAGCGAGAGGGAGATGGCTCACCCGGGCCGGGGGGCGGACCCAAGGCGAGGTCACCTCTTACCGATTTTGTAGGCTTGAAACGGAACGAAGTCCAAAAACGGAATTGCCGCCGTACGGCTGGTCCCGTTCACCAGGAAGAAGTAATTGTCCATGTTCTGGGGTTCGCCGAGTCGATCGAAATGGCAGCCCACGCGCATCCCCTCGGAGTTCATGATGTAGTGCGGGCACTCCACCTCGTCCTCGTGCCTGTCATTGGCAAAAGGGACCCAGGAAAAGCCCGATGACTGTGTGTCGTTCGGAGCAGATAGTATCAACAACAAAATATGCCCCCCCCAGGTCAAAACCCAGAAAACCCTCTAAAAAAATGATAAAATCCATCCCCGGATACACGCAAAACCAGAACACGACACGCGTCCCATGCACTAGGCTGGGACGTGGCACTCAGGGACAAATCCCGCCGTTTAACGGGCGCAGGCGTTGCAACCCATTCCGTGCACGATAAAATCGCTAAACTATGGATTTCCTCATCTCTTAAGGACGGGAGGGGAAGTTTGCATTTCGGAGCCAGGCCGCAGCAAAGGGGAATGGTTGTCCTGCCCGGGTTCTGTGATTTTGTGACATTTCGGGGAGGCACCCCACCGTGGGGAGGAAGCCCTACAGCTCGCTCTACATTTTCTGTTAGCATCCACACAAAGATCCCCTGTTAGCATCAAACAAAGATCCCCCATTAGCATCCAAACATCCCCCTGCTAGCGTCTGCAAAAAGATCCCCCCACCCCCGTTAGCATCCACACAAAGATCCTCCCGTTAGCATCTGCACAAAGATCCCCCTGTTAGCATCTACACAAAGATCCCCCCGTTAGCATCCAACAAAGATCCCCCTGTTAGCATCTACACAAAGATCCCCCCGTTAGCATCCAACAAAGATCCCCTATTAGCATCCACACAAAGATGCCCCATTAACATCTGCACAAAGATCCCCCCCTTATCATCCGAACAAAGATCCCCCATTAGCATCCACACAAAGATCCTCCCATTAGCATCTGCACAAAGATCCCCCATTAGCATCCGCACAAAGACACCCCCCCTTAGCATCCAACAAAGATCCCCCATTAGCATCCACACAAAGATCCCCCATTAGCATCTGCACAAAGATCCCCCCCCTTAGCATGCAACAAAGATCCCCCATTAGCATCCGCACAAAGATCCCCCCTTAGCATGCAACAAAGATCCCCCATTAGCATCCGCACAAAGACACCCCCCCTTAGCATCCAACAAAGATCCCCCATTAGCATCCACACAAAGATCCCCCATTAGCATCTGCACAAATATCCCCCCCTTAGCATGCAACAAAGATCCCCCATTAGCATCCGCACAAAGACACCCCCCCTTAGCATCCAACAAAGATCCCCCATTAGCATCCACACAAAGATCCCCCATTAGCATCTG
This sequence comes from Urocyon cinereoargenteus, assembly GCA_032313775.1. Lineage (NCBI taxonomy): Eukaryota > Metazoa > Chordata > Mammalia > Carnivora > Canidae > Urocyon > Urocyon cinereoargenteus. The sequence continues at coordinate 118,331,480 of CM063496.1, forward strand.
CACAAATATCCCCCCCTTAGCATGCAACAAAGATCCCCCATTAGCATCCGCACAAAGACACCCCCCCTTAGCATCCAACAAAGATCCCCCATTAGCATCCACACAAAGATCCCCCATTAGCATCCACACAAAGATGCCCCATTAACATCTGCACAAAGATCCCCCCATTAGCATCCACACAAAGATCCCCCCTTAGCATCGAACAAAGATCCCCCATTAGCATCCGCACAAAGATCCCCCATTAGCATCTGCACAAAGATCCCCCCATTAGCATCCACACAAAGATCCCCCATTAGGATCCGCACAAAGATCCCCCATTAGCAACCCCACAGAGATCCCCGTTGCTTGGGGGCAAGGTGAGGCACTTACAAAGAAGCCCACCAGAAGAGCTGGTAGCAGACGTCGGCGGGGGCCCTGGAGCCAGGCGCCCAGCTGCAGTTCATGAAGCGGACATTGTAAATGAAGCAGGAGAAGTTCATGGCGCCGGAACCTTCCATGCCTGGCAAGACACCCACCGACAAAACCCTCACCCGCTGCACCACCACCACCCACACCCAAGGGGGGGAGACCTCGGTGGCCCTCAGGTGGGTGAGGCGGGAGCTGGGAACTTCCCAGCACCGGGGACCTCACCTGGGTTAGTGAAAACCAGCAGCTCCTGGAACACATTACCGCCACACGTGACGTTCACGGTGAGGTTCGCCCCTCTGTGCAGCACGTGGTTGCGGAAGATGCAGTAGTGCGTGTCGTCCTCTGTGACCTGGGAAGCGCACCATGGAAAACCTGTACATCACGTGCGCTTCGGGGTCCCTGGGGCCACTCAGTCCTCAGATCATTCCAAACAACTCGGCCCCACTCGATCACGTGACTGTAATAACAAGTGCACGCGTCCGGCCTCGTGAGGCCTGCGGGAGACTGCAATCTGTGCAAAAATCCCAGGAGCTCACAGCTGGCCCACGATGGCCAGGCCTTGAGTGACACTGACGACGTCCCTAATTCCATTTCCCATGTCCAATGTGGCCTGAGTATTGTGCTGAGCCGGGAGCAACTGAGAACCAACAGATTCAGAAAGAAGCCGTCCTGTAATGATGTATTATGTGTTGGGCAGTTGAATTAAAAAAAAAAAAAAAAAAAAGAAGGGCAGCCCGGGCGGCACAGCGGTTTAGCACCTGCCTTCGGCCCAGGGCGTGATCCTGGAGACCCGGGATCGAGTCCCGCATCGGGCTCCCTGCATGGAGCCTGCTTCTCCCTCGGCCTGCGTCTCTGCCTCTCTCCCTCTCTGTGCCTCTCATGAACAAATAAATAAAATCTTTAAAAAAAATAAAAATAAATAAAAAGAAGAAGAAAAGAAAAAAAGAAGTAAAAATGTAAAAACGCCAAAGAAAGAGGGAAAAGAGAAAAAAGAAAGAAAGAAAGAGAAAAAGAAAGAAAGAAAGACCTTCCTGGAACTTCCATTATCTAACTGCAGAAACTTCTAGAAACAAACATGCCTCAGATTCCCTCTCTCTGTGGAAAATTTTAGGACCACAAAAAAGGCAGAAATTTGGCACCAATATGGACCTGTACGAACAAATCTACCAAAATGAACCTTGCCTTCCCGCAGCGTCCTCCAAATATCGATCTTCCCGAGAGGTGCTGCCTTGAGCAGCCTCACGCTCTTTTTCTGCCTCTTGTCACATCTGCACCATGCATGGGATACAAGCTCTGCTCTAACTGCTTTTTGGGGGCATTTTTTTCCCTTTTTCATCAAGAAAACTCATGGCATGTAAAATTTTTAACAGCATATAGAGAGCGCATGCCTCTTCTCAGCTAACCTGTCTTTTTGTCACTCTAATTTGCAGAGCCCCGCACGCAGAACTCAACAGTGTAGACAACCGTGGTTTTGCTCGCCTGCACCCCTAGAACGTTTTCTCACTCCTCTGCAGGGCTCTGGGGCTCTGACAAGGGTAAGATCTGGTGGCCGACACCCCGGGGAGAGTCTCACGTGTCCTCATTTGGGTGGTCCTGGTTTATGTGATTATTTATGAAATAATGTTATTCGTGCTCATGTAGTAATACAGCTGTTATCTCTGTGGGGAGGCATGCTGCGTTGTGGGGGCGGATTTTGTGTTTAATAAATTTCGGGGATCCCCGGGTGGCTCGGCGGTGTGGCACCTGCCTTCGGCCCAGAGCGTGATCCTGGAGTCCTGGGATCGAGTCCCACGTCGGGCTCCCCGCATGGGGCCTGCTTCTCCCTCTGCCTGTGTCTCTGCCTCTCTCTCTATGCCTCTCATGAATAAATAAATAAAAAATCTTTAGAAGAGGGAGAAAGAAAGAAAAATAAAAAATAAAAAAAATAAATTTCCCCAACAAGTGTCACCAGGGATGACGGGGTGAGCAGCCATAGAGCACTGTGGGAGGGGACAGTGGAGTGACCTCGGGTGACCTCAGGGGGAGGGGAATCTGGAAACCGTGGGGTGGCCTAGGGGGAAACCACAGATCCACACACTCCATCTGTGGCACCTCTGAGGCCCGGGGTGGCTCCCCTTTTTTTTTTTAAATATTTTATTTATTTATTCATGAGATACAAGAGAGAGAAGAGAGAGGCAGAGACACAGGCAGAGGGAGAAGCAGGCTCCATGCAGGGAGCCTGACATGAGACTCAATCCCAGGTCTCCAGGATCACGCCCCGGGCTGCAGGCGGCGCTAAAGCGCTGAGCCACCGGGGCTGCCCCTAGCTCCCCTTTTTACCCCTTTTTTAAAGAAAAGCAAAGAGCCCCCAAAATCAGGAGTCTAGGGACTGATCCTGCTGTAGGAGATAATTGGAGAATTCCTTTTTTTTTCTAGAGGCGGAAACACCACATGTTCCGTTTCTGAGTCTATAGAAACCCTTTTATCTGAAAAGGTTTTGCTCCAGACAAGAAAAAAAAAAAAACCAACAAAACCGTGTCTTGGGAATCCCAAAACCAAAGAAAATACGTATGTGGACACGAGAATGGTGGACAAAGACCTACAGGGAAGCGGGGTTGTTCTAGGAGGAGCAGCCTGGGCCTTACTGAGGTCACCAGAGTCCCTCGGAAGGAACGTCTGGGATTTACACAAAAGTCAGGTGACCGACAGCGTTAACACACCGCCCGGGATGCGGCCAGGGGGTGACTCATTCAGACGTTTTAGGGGAGAAAATGTTTGAATAGAAGTTTCCGTACAGCTGGGCCTGTCGGTGACCAGGATGAGGGGAAATGCACCTCCTACATCATCAGAGGCTCACAAGCACGTCCCGGTTGTGCATCGTGAGGGTGCATTCAAATCTCTAATAATGATAATGATGATAATAATAATAATAAAATATAAAATGAAATAAAATAAGACATGCTGTCTAGTTCCAAAACGACAGAGAGAGCCTCCTCCCTCTTGGCCGTGAGCATCCCCTTTAGAAAAGGTGCAGCAGCACCAGGGTCTCCCTGAGATGTGTGCAAAAGGGGGTCCTGCCTCCTGTGTTTGTGGGAACTTTGCTCCAAGAGACCATTTCTCGCTCGTCTAAAAGATGGGATTTTTAGGTTTCTTGGTGATTTCAGGGAGCAGGTGCATCGGGGAGGGGGGAGGTCCCGCCCACGTGTGCCACGTCCACACGGGCTGCCCGCCGGCACCTCGCGCCCCGGCTTCTCGCCCGCTCTACCCGCGTCGGGCTTCCGAGTGCGTAGGGCATTTCGTCTCATCCCTCGACGTAGCCATCCATTTATTTCTATTTTGCTCTGTGCTTTCCCTTTTTACAGAATTTATTTTTTTTTTAATTATGATTTTTCTTTTTTTAAATCGAGGTCACTTAGGCGTAAAGTGAACCACGCAATGGACCATGTGGTCCGTCTGAAGTGTGCACGTCAGGGGCATCGGGCAGCTTCGCTATGTTGTGCAAGCTCTACCTCTGGTTCCAGAACATTCATTTTTTTTTTTTTAAGATTTATTTATTTATTTATTTATTTATTTATTTATTTATTTATAATACACAGAGAGAGAGAGAGGCAGACAGAGAAGCAGGCTCCATGCCGGGAGCCCGATGCGGGCCTCGATCTCGGGACTCCAGGATCACGCCCTGGGCCAAAGGCAGGTGCCAAACTGCTGAGCCGCCCAGGGATCTCCTGGTTCCAGAACATTCTTATACCCCTCCCCGTAGGCCCCACCCCGATCCTCAGCCCCTGGCATACACTAACCCACTTCTTTTAACAGGATTTGTCTATTGTGGAAGCTTCCTATAAGTCGGCTGACGCGCCGTGTGGCCTTTTCTATCTGCTTCTCCCTGAACAACATATTTGCAAAGTTCATGCACGTCGTAGCAGGTGCACAGCTGATGCTCTTTCACAGCTGCAGGGAGAATTTAGTTTTATTTTTTTAATTAATTAATTAATTAATTTATTTTTTGAGAATTTAGTTTTAATCCTCCCCCCCCAAAAAAAAGCATCGTCCATGGAGTGGGACGGAATGAGGGACTTGGAGACCATGCAGAGCAACGCTCGCTGGCAGGGGCAGTCACACCACCCAGCCCCACGCGGTGTCACGTGCTGAGCGTCAACACAGTGACCCACAGAGGACACGAGATTTAAGACAGTTTGGAAGGAAAAACATCACATGGAAAGAAAGGGGGAAAAGAAAGTCGGCACAGCAGCATCCTGTTTGTGAAACCACGGGCTTCCATGGGCACAGGGCGGTGGGGCAGGGGGTGGCTGGGGGCAGTGGGGACAGACGCAGCGCCTCCCCTGACCGGTCAGCCTGAGTCCGACCTGACGGTAATTACATCCACTCAGATTCCCTCAAATTCAAAACAGAGGAAAATCAGAGCATCATTAACACCCGAGACACCTGTGCCAAACCTTGTGCTCAGAGTCGCAGGCAGGACCAGCTCCCTGGAGGTCCCCCAGCTGCAAAGAGTCCCTCCCCTCAATCCTGACCCCCCAGTCGGCTCTCGGGGGCGACGGGGCTGCTGCTAAAGACGGAATATAACAACGTCCAGAGATGCCTTCAAGGTTCAGATCACCCGCTGCCTATGCCCCTCTTCCCTGCAGGCATCTCTGTTTGGCCTCAAGGAAAATCCAAACCCCAGCGAGAAATCCTGCAGCCCGTTTTTATTTTTATTTATTATTATTATTATTATTATTTATTATTTATAAATTATTTATCATTATTTTATTTACTTATTAATTATTTCATTATTCATTTATTAATTATTATTTCATTATTTATTATTATTTTATTATTAATCAATTATTTCATCATTTATTCATTATTTTATTTATTAATCACTATTTATTTATTATTTTATTATTTATCTATTAATTATGTTATTATTTTATTATTATTTTATTATTTAATTGTATTATTACTATCATTTATTTTTATTTTATTTTATTTATTTTTATTTTTATTTTTATTTTTATTTTTTATTTTTTATTTTTTTTTTAAATTTTTATTTATTTATGATAGTCACAGAGAGAGAGAGAGAGAGAAACAGAGAGGCAGAGACATAGGCAGAGGGAGAAGCAGGCTCCATGCACTGGGAGCCCGACGAGGGATTCGATCCCGGGTCTCCAGGATCGTGCCCTGGGCCAAAGGCAGGCGCTAAACTGCTGCGCCACCCAGGGATCCCCATTTTTATTTTTATTTTTATTATTTTTGCCGCCCGTTTTCATTTAAAACACCAGGGCCTCTCTCTGCTAACCAGCTAGCAGTTCCCCCCTCCCCTCTTCCTGCAGGAGAAAACCCACAAAACACATCTGTGCACAGCAGGCGGAAGGAAGTGAACCAGAGATCTGCAGCACATAAAACACACACAGGCAAAAACGCATGCCCTTTGGGAACGTTGGGCGAGTAGACCTGATTTTACGCCGTCTGCCCCGCTCGGACCTAACACCATCCCGGGGATATTTTCAAAAGAACCTCTTTCATTTAAAAATATTTTTAAGAATTGAGGCACCTGGCTGGCTCCGTTCATGGAGCGTGCCAGTGTCGATTGTAGGGTTGTGAGTTCGAGCCTCACTTTGGATGTAGGGATTTACTCAAAAATCAATATTTTAGGGACACCTGGGGGGCTCAGTGGTTGAGCATCTGCCTTCGGCTCAGGGCATGATCCTGGGGTCCCGGGATCGAGTCCTACGTCGGGCTCCCTGCATGGAGCCTGCTTCTCCCTCTGCCTGTGTCTCTGCCTCTCTCTCTGTGTCTCTCATGAATAAATAAATAAACACTTAAGAAAAAAGAAAAATAAAAAAAAATTTAAAGAAGAAAAAAATGAAAAAAAAATAAAAAAAGAAGAAAAAAATGTAACGCTGTAAAAAATAGAAACCCCAAAATGTCATGCTCATGCACTGAATTCAACATTATTCAACAAAAAGTATCTATCACGATTGTGCACAATCTGTTTGAATAAGGTCAGTGGAGATGGGACGGGAGGACTAAATAATCATAATCTCAGCAGAGGTTGGAAAACAAGTTTTGCAGAGTATGCAAAAACCAGTTTTCGGAGACAAACAATGGTTAGATCAGCAGGAACCTAAATGAGTCTCTCTGACATGCGAAAAGAGGTTTTTTGCTTTCGGGTTTTCTCTTTTACATCGACTGACACTACTGTAAGTCATATGGAAACACCACATTCATGAATGTTTTTCTGGAATTCGCGATGAAAAATGAGACGAAACAGAAAGTCGCCACGATGGCACGGAAGGAAGTCACGTTTGCCTTATTTCTGAACTAAGAGGACAACATTCCGAGAACCAGATGCTCCCTGCAATGCACTGACTTTATAAAACAGATTAAGGAAACCCGTGGACAGGAAGGCCGTAAAATCAGTGACTTCCTTGCACCAACAGCAAACACTTAAAATCGAAAAAAAATTTTTTTGTTTTTTTGAAGCAAGCGACAGAAAGCTATACCATGCGTAAACATGACCCACATGGAAAGGAAGGTCTGGGACCTGTTTATTTTTGTGTCATTACCTTAAAATTCAATTTCAGTACTTTTAATTAATTTTTTTAAAAAATATTTTATTTATTTTACAGAGAGAGAGAGAGAGAGCATGAGCAGGGGGAGGGGCAGAGGGAGAAGCAGACTCCTCCCTTCCTCCCGCTGAGCAGGGAACCCGATCCTGGACTTGATCCCAGGACCCTGAGATCCTGACCTGATCTGACCTGAGGCAGATGCATAAGCAGCTGAGCCACCCAGGTGCCCCTAATTTCACTTTTTTAAAAAAATTTATTTATTTATTTATTTATTTATTTATTTATTTATTTATGATAGTCACAGAGAGAGAGAGAGGCAGAGACACAGGCAGAGGGAGAAGCAGGCTCCATGCACCCGAAGCCCGATGTGGGATTCGATCCCGGGTCTCCAGGATTGCGCCCTGGGCCAAAGGCAGGCGCCAAACCGCTGCACCACCCAGGGATCCCCAATTTCACGACTTTTTAAAAGCACGGGTGCCTAAGGACGCCTACTGCTGGATCTCCCGTGAGCCCCCATGTGCAACCCTCCTCCCTGCCTCCTCCTCTCAGGGGCCCTGAAAACACGGTTCACCTAAGGTGTGACCAGTCGTAGAATATTTCACCCCAAAATAAGCCCACTTTGGCACAAGGATGATTTTTAAGACGATTGCAACAAGCAGATACAAGGAAACCCCGATGCAGGTCACTTGCCTAAAAGCTGGACATTTCTTTGCAAAGAATACGCCACCCCCCACCCCCCCAGGAGTTAATCTCTGGGGACAAGGCAAGACCTTCATCAGCCTGGAGGTGGCGGCAGAGGAACCCACATAAGAAGTCCCTGTAACGGGCGCGAGGTGGTGCCCTGGGTTAATCCTCAGACTCTTGGTTTCAGCTCAGGTCCTATCTCAGGGTCCTGAGATCCAGCCCAAAGTCGGGCTCCATGCTCAGCACAGAGTCTGCTTGGGCTTCTCTCTCTCCCTCTCCCTCTGTCTCTTTCTGCTCAAAAATAAATAAATCTTCAAAAAAAAATTCTTGCTAAAACTAGCTATAAATGTGGGGAGGAGCCTCCCCCATCCCCGGCAATCGCAAAATTGGTATGAACATTATTATCATTTTTAAAGACTTTTAAAGATTTTATTTTAAAGATTTTATTAGTATTTTTAAAGATTTTATTCACGAGAGACACACGGAGAGAGAGAGAGGCAGAGACACAGGCAGAGGGAGAAGCAGGCTCCATGCAGGGAGCCCGACGTGGGACTCGATCCTGGGTCCCCAGGGTCACACTAAAACTGTTGAGCCACCCGGGCTGCCTGGTATGAACATTATTTTAAAGTGAAGATGTTTGGATTTAAGAGATGCACAAAGAAACGTTTTGGGGGGCGTTTCTCTTATCTAACTGAAGTCAGAAAGTCCTAGAAAATAAGGCTGCTATAAATTTTCTCTTCCAGGTGGATTTTAGGAAGGACAACGAGGGTAATGGTATCATAAATGCCCTCTCTGGGCAGCGTTTCACGGCCGTGACGAAGACTGAAAGACGTCTTACAGTTGCAGGAATTAGCTTCATCACAAACTTTCTTATCTCCCATTTTCTTCTGGAAAAATGCTTGTTCTTCCCGTAAAGAGCTTTACTCTCTCCTTCCTTTTTCCTACTAGGTACATAAATCGTTAACTTTACCTATTTATTGGGCTATGTTTTATGAAACAATATGAAAAAATAATGAAAAAAATTATTGAAATATGAAAAAATATGAAAAAATAATATGAAAAAATATATGAAAGATGAAAAAAATAATAAAAAAATAATGAAAAAATAATATGAAAAAATAATAGTAATAAAAATAAAAGCCCCATATGAGAAAAAAAAAGAAGTTCCATATGCATGGGAATATACTTTTCTACCTCCTGTTCATCTATCTCTTGTTCACTCACGGGCCTCCAGACGCAGCTTAAGAGGTTAGATGATAAGGTTTTTCTTCTCTAAGGTCCGTAGAATGCAACCAAGGGTGTGTGTGTACTAGGTGACGAGTGAGTGAAAGACACGGACTGAATCCAAGGGGTGCTGTTTCCATGGGAAAGGGGGTGACATCCATTTAACGGGCAAATCCACATCTTTCCCTGTAGTCCCTCATGGAAGGGGAGAGATCAAAATGAAAGCAGGTGCAGAAAAGACAGCTATTATAGAGTCCTCCTCATACGTGAGACTCAGTGTGTAGATTTTACTCTCACTGTACAAAGCAGGGTGAAGGGCTCCTATAGGTGGGATTAATCCCAAATACGCTATTTTGGAATAAGGATTATTTTGAGCATCTGGCACCTGAGAATGGACATGGGAATAACCCATATGCTGATTCCATGGTCACGTCCCCGCAATTTATCGGCCTCAGAAGCTGAAATCCGCATTTTTTTTGTCGAGACGTCTCCTCAATTTTCCAGCCTTTTAGAAAAAAATGGCACAAAAACTCCCTAGTCCAGCCACTTCTTTGGGGGTTTACTTCTCACCTGTGAATCTTCATTTAGGTAAAAAAAAAAAAAAAAGAAGAGTTGAACCGGGAACAAATCTGTAGATCTTTCCTTCTGAAAAATGTGATGCTCGTCAGTTTAATTTGCACATCCCTACCCCTGAACCTGAGAGGGTAGAGGAAATGTTTTTTTTCTTCCCCGACAACAGCAATAGGAGTGGAGCTCAAGAGGAGGCAGGAGACGTAAGAGTCATCTCACAGGAAAATTCAAGGTTTGCAAGGAGCCAAGCCATAAGGCACGAGCCATGAACACTCACCTGTGGGGGTTGCGAGGTGGGAGAGCCGAGCGGGGTATATATTACGCATTCTTGCTCACTCACATTTCTTATGTAATTCCAGCTTAACATTTTCTTCCTTGAATCTAGCTGCATATTTATAATAGGAGATGATACGTTTTCTTGTGCTGCAATTAAAAAAAATATTAATGAACACTTAGTAGGAATTAGAACCTGCTCCCCTCCCCCCCTTGCAGGTCATGTTATAGTTACAGGTGAGAGGGGAGAGGTTCTGCAAACACCAGGTGGGGATTGTCATATTGGTTTACTGAGGCCAGATTCACATAACGTAAAATGAACAATTTCAAAGTGACATATACAAGCCCGTGAAAAGATACCCAGAAAAAAGAAAAAAAGAAAAAAAAGATGCTCAGAACCATCAGTTATCAGGGAAATGAACATCAAAACCACAACGAGATGTCACTTCATACCCCTAAACTTAGCTTTAGTAATAATAATTTGAAAAATAATGAAAATAATCTGAAAAATACAAGTTAGCTATTGTAATAATGTGAAAAATATAGAAAATAATTTTAGAAGTACACAAAAGTAAAAAAGATAAAAAATAAAAATACACAAAAGTATAGCAAGAATCATTGCTTAGCTAAAGTACAGAAAACTTAGCTATAGTAACAATAATTTGAAAAATACACAAAATTAAGCATAGTAATAGTTATTTGAAAAATACAAAAAATAATTTGAAAAACACAAACTTAGGTATAGCAATAATAATTAGAAAAATAGAAAAAATAATTTGAAAAGTATGGAAAAGTTAGCTATATTAACAGTAATTTTAAAAATGCAAAAAATAATTTGAAAAATACAGAAAAGTTAAGTATAATAATAATAGTTTGAAAAAGACAGAAAAAGGGGCACCAGGGTGGGTCAGTCAGTTGAATGTCTACCTTCAGCTCAAGTCATGATGTCAGGGTCCTGGAATCCAGCCCCGTGTCAGGCTTCCTGCTCTTAGGGGAGTCTCGTTCTCCCTCTCCCTCTTGTCCCTCCCCCTGCTTGTGCTTTCTCTCTTGCTCTCTCTCTCAAAATAAATAAATAAAAATCTTAAAAAAGGGAAAGGAAAGTACAGAAAATAATTAGAAAAATACAGAAAAGTTAGGTATAACAGTAATAATTTGAAAAATACACAAAATAATTTGAAAAAAATACACAAAAGTTGAGTAATAATCATTTGGAAAACATAGAAAAATACAGAAAAGTTAACCAGAGTAATAATAATTTGAAAAATATAGAAAATAATGTAAAAAATGCAGACAAGTCAGATATAGGAATAATAACTTGAAAAATACAGAAAAGAAAGAAACTAATTTGAAAAATACAGAGAAGTTAGCTATAGTAATGATAATTTTAAAATTACAGAAACTGATCCTTAAAATACTGAGAAATAAAAATATTTTAAAAATCTTAAAATACAGGAAAAAATTTTAACATGGAAAAAAATGTCTAGAAAAAAATTAAAATCACAGGGCAGGCTGTGCAGAAATTGGGGCCCTCTGTATCTTCCCAGAGGGAATGCAAACTGGGGCTTCCCTCCCAGGCCTTCAGGATAGGGCAGGGGATGGGCTATGCCCTTTGGGGTGGGGCTGATGCAGCACCTTGACCAAGAAGAAAACTGCCATAGGTGAGGACAAGTACAAAATGACCATGAGGACTTTAATTTTCCCTATTAGGGGAAAAAAAACCCAGAAGGACCAATAAATTTACAACAACAAAGCCAAGAATAGACAACAGGGGACAAACAGTTTCTCCAAAAAGTGGTGTGGGAACAGCGGCAGCCACTTACAAAAAAGTGGAACCAGACCACTAACAAGATCCACAAAAAAATTAACTCCAACTGGATTAAAGACTCACAGGTACAACCTGAATCTACAAAACTCCTAGGCAAGAAAAAACCCATAAAAACAAAAAGCCCAGGTTGCTGGGTTCCTGGACATTGGCCTCGGCATGAATTTTTTTTTTTAATTTTTTTGATTTGACACCGAAAGCAAAGGCTGCAAAAGTACAAAGAGAAGCGTGGCTCTTCATAGAGGGGCTACGTGAGCGTCAACAATGCGGAATAGCTCGCTGAGGGTCTGGGGCGTCTGTGAAATGTGATGATCAGGGAAGTGAACGCCCGTTTCCGGGGAGGCGAGGAGCCCAACTTCCCGGGCAGCTGGCTCCCAACACGGTGAGCTTTCTCTCCCTGTGTGTGCTCTCTTTGGTGGGTCGCCCGGCGGTAAGATTTCTACGTTCTCTAGCGTCTTTGGGGAGAGGTTTTGTGGGTTGGGAGGATATTTTTCTGTTTCCAAAATATTTTTTAAAAAGATTTTCTGTATTTATTTGAGAGAGAGGAAGAGATAGAGAGCAGGGGTGGAGGACGGCAGGGAGAGGGACTAGGAGACTCCATGCTGAGATCATGACCTGAGCCAAAATCAAGAGTTGGATGCGTAACCAACCGAGCCATCTCGGCAGCCGAGATTTTTGCTTTTTAATAAGGTTTTCCCAGGACAGGCAGAAAAGCCGAACCCCAGCTGGGCTTGGGGCTTGGGGATAGGATTTTCTCCCTGATTGTGCCAGATGATGAACATCCGCTGACAGTTTGGTTTCCACAAGGACCCCTTCTCTTACCAGGGCAGGGATAGAGGATGGGGAGATGCATAGATGCATCAGGTCTGGGGGAGGGCCTTTTGTCCTCTTCCAGCATTAGGGGAACCCTGCCCAGACGCCCCCGCCATCTGCCAGCACCTACCCGGCTGTGGTTCTCCGCAGCACACTGAGCTCAGGAGGACCAGAAAGCTCACCAGATCCAGCGTAGTCACCATGGCCCAGCCCCGATGCTGCACCTGAAGAAGAGGAGACCTCGGGTTAGAGGTCAGATTCCAGGTGGGGCAGGAACCCTCCATTCTCCGAACCCCTCCATGCCCCTGGGGCCGTCAGGTGTCAGGAGCAAGTTCTTGCGGGGGGGCATCCCGTGCCCTATGTCGTCAGACCACTGGGTGTGTCCACCATCCTATTTCCACATGTCTGGTCCCCCCTACAAAGTGACAGCCCCTCTGAAACCCTCCTGGAGCCTCCTTCAAGGCATCAGGACACTCAAGGTGCATTATCCACGATGACTACCAACGTGGGATCGAACCCACTTTTCCCGCCAGACTGGACCTTTCCCTGCAGCCCAGCATCACCTTGGCCATTGCGGGTCTAGACCACATCCGCTGTGTGGGGACCCACTCTGAACCCCGCCATGCATATTGGGGTTATTTGAGGTTGCGCCTCTTGCAGTAGGTGGTTCAGGGGCAGGGGAGGCGAGGCCTCCATGAAAAAGAAGGAATGTGTGATGAGGATATTGCTCCACGGCACCCACTTTGGGGTATGAGGCAGCTCTGTCTGGCTGAAGACAGAACACCTTTATTAATCATTATTATTATTATTACTATTATTATTGAGAAAGAAACAGAGATCAAGAGAGCCAGGAGTTAGGGGAGGAGGGAAAAAGAATCTCAGGCAGACCCCACGCTGAGCACAGAGCAATGCAGGGCTCCATCTCATGACCTTGAGATCATGACCTGAGCTGAAACTGCGAGTCCAACTCTTAACCAACTGAGCCACCCAGGTGCTCTCAGGATGGAATATGTTTGCAGAAAGAGCCAATAGGAGCCCAGAGGCCACCAGCGAGTCGGGGTGCACATCAGTACAGTGTTTCCGGCCCCTTTCCAGGGATGTGCGCCCACCTCCTGGGATGATGGAAGCCATTTATTTCCCTACATGGGGGAAGCAGGTAAACTCCTTCCTGCTCTGTGTCTCATTACCAAGCGAGAGATCTTCCTACATAAGACAGACTAAGAGAGGAGGCCGCGAAAAGAGAAAATCAGGGAGTAGAGGTTGAAGGGCAGGAAAAATCGTTTCCCTCTACCCTCTTAGATCTGCACCCGATGCCCACAAATAACGTGAATAAAAAGATTTAACAGAAAACCCAGCATTTACGCCATATATATATACGCATGGGAGTCCAGCAAGGAAAATGCAGCTCGGGGAGGCAGCCAGATGGTCAGCGATTTTAATAAACCTTTTTTTTTTTTTTTTTATTTTAAACCATTTTTGATTCAACGTCAGAAAATGGGTTTCTGGCTCCTGAATGGGGAAGGACAGTTACATGGAAAGGGGCAGCAGGAAATGCGTGGCACGTCCGGGGCGGTCTTGTTCATAAGCATCTCTGAGACGATAAGAAGTCTCTGAGCGTCATTGTCTTCTCAGTGTGGGAGCATCTTTGTCCTTCTCTGTGTGTCTCGTGAACTCATAGATACAGTCTTAAAACAAAAAATAAAATAATAAAATAAAATAAAATAAAATATAAAATAAAATATAAAATAAAATAATAAAATAAAATAAAATATAAAATAAAATAATAAAATAAAATAATAAAATAAAATAATAAAATAAAATAATAAAATAAAATAAAATAAAATAAAATAAAATAAAATAAAATAAAATAAAATAAAATAAAATAAAGAAGGTCCATGTACGGACGTACATTTCCTCCAGGAAGGGGAAATGAATGTCCTGTATTTTCTGGCAGCGAGGGAAGCGTCCAGAACTATTTGTGCTCCTGCTGGTTCTCAGTGGCCTGTGGTCTCAAATCATCTGTATGGCCAAAAGGTACGTTTTTGGGGGCCTGTGATGATGCCCTTCAAGGCACGGAGTGTATACGAGCTCAGCGTGCGGAGGGGGTGCTGTGCCCTGGCCCCCAGTGGAGGCCACTCCTTGTTCTCAGTGCACCTGCTATGAGTCAGGCCCTGGGGCCTGGGATGGTCTGCCTGACGGCGGTGGCTCTCAGACGCCTCCCTCCATCCCTTGCCATGCCCACGATGGCCCTCACCTGCTCTGCAGTCGCCACTGAGACGTTTCCCCATGAAGAAGGAAGCACAGCGACACATGAGGGCTGCGGTGGGGACGTCTGAGGTCTGTCCCAGTCTCACGTCCAGGGCAGGAAGAACCGACGTGCCGCAGCCCAGAGAATTGAGCCCTTTGGGGCACAAGGTCTGCGTGGGGTCAGTCTCTGTGTCAATGTTGAGCACAGAACGGCCACGGAGAACCTCAGGGGCGGCTGCAGGAGAAGCTCCGAGGAGACAGACACGGGCAACCAGGCCCCGCCATTGTGTCCCAAAGGGGCATTATCACCCCCCGGGAGCTGCCGTGTGGCCGAGAGGCAGATGTGTCCCTTCTCCAAGAACGGGTGTCCTCGGGGGCTCTGTGGTGACCTGCTGAAATGCACCTGTTGAAACCCTTACTCCCTGGACTTCAGGATGGGGGTGCATTGGGATATTCGGTCTTTAAAGAGGGGATTTAGGTGAGGTCTGTAGGGTGTGCCCCGATCATAGGATCAGGGGACGATGTGCAGAGAGCGATGAACATGTGAGGACACGGGGAGAACACAGCGTCTACACGCCCGGGACAGAGGCCTCGGGGGGAACCAGCGTCGGCCTCCGTGGGGACCCACCCTGGGGACAGGTCAGCCTCCAGACGCAGCCAGAGGAGCTGGGCACCCGGATGGGGGCATTTGCCTTTTAATGACTTTTTAAATTTTGCATTAAGTGCAGCAGCTTTGCACGTCGTCATCGCCCTTCTCATGGCGTTGACCCAACCACGTGCCCCGTCGTTCCTTCCGCGTGTCTTAGTAACCAACAGGCTTCCTTTGGAGGACCTGCCCATGACCCTCCTTCATAGGAAATTCTTGTCTCTGAACCTGGTACAGGTGGCAGGTGTTTGCAGATGTTCGTGGGGCGTCCGGGGAGGGGAGACCCTCTATTCTCTCTCCCAGTGGTCAATTCACCCCTAATTTGTGACCTGTACACCCCTGCCTGCTTTTTTCCCTCCTCCCGTGCGACGTCAGCTCCTCAATCCCATGAAGAACATCTCATCATGCATTTCCAAGGTACCAGGGTGCCTCAAAAAGTGACCCCAGTGTCCTCATCACGTGGAACATATTAAAATGTAATTAAAAGGGATTCCTTTTATTTAGTCCTAAATGCAGCATTGGCCTCATATCTCTCCCGTGTTCTCCAAGGATGTGTCCCCAGCCTTCAGGGCCCTACGTCTGACCTCTGGCCGCTGGCTGCAGGTGGCACCCTCTGCGAGCCTTCTGCGTTGGGAACAAGGGTGCTTGCCTCGGGGCACGGCTCCCCCCACCCCGTTTCGTACCAGGCTCATCTTTGCCCTTTGGTTCGGGGTTCCAGCTCCCAGGCAGGAAGATGTGAGCTGTCGATCGGAGCGGCAGGGACGCTCTGAGCGCTCGCCCATCGCCGGGGGCTGCACGTCACGGCCTCGTCCAGCTCGGGGTGGAGCTACTTGGCTTCTGCCCTGTGCTTCTCAGGCCACAGCATTTCTGGGGACCCCCCCTCCCTCCATCACCCTGTCCCGCCTGCAGGTGCAAGGGGAAGGCGGGTTGTGCACCCCGTGTAGACCCACGGGCCCACCTGAACCGTGCACCTGTCAGACCCGTCGGTATTGAAGAACAACCCTTGGTCACTTGAATGCTTAAAAACCCCCAAAGAGGGCAGCCTGGGTGGCTCAGCGGTTCAGCGCCGCCTTCGGCCCAGGACGTGACCCCGGGCCCACGTCGGGCTTCCCGCATGGAGCCTGCTTCTCCCTCTGCCTATGTCTCTGTCTCTCTCTCTCTCTCTGTGTCTCAGGAATGAATAAATAAAATCTTTTTAAAAATCCCAAAGGAGTATTGGGTGCTTCCCCAGAAGGACGTACGCCCTGTAGACAGTGGGGAGACACCCCGAGCATTCGCTCGCAGACACCCACCAGACAGACGTCTTGTGAGTTTCGTAAAGCGATGCTCACACCGCTGGTTCTCATCTGGGCACCGTGGGGATGCTCATCCCCTCCACACGCCCTCCGTCTGCCCCATGAGTGATATACCCCCCTATACCCACCCCCGGCGCTGGTTTCCCCTCCCATCCGGCGCCCGTCCTGCTGTAGGATCTCACAAACCCCACAGCCCTACAGATGCACAAAACATCAGCTTACTGGTCAGCGAGGTTTCTGGAACGTCCTCGGACCGCTCCGGCGCTTTTGGAAGGTGCTGTGGACAGGCGGCACCAGAAGGGGTGCTCGGGACGGCGGGACGGAACCGTGGTCCCCGCGGGGATGAGCTCAAGAAGCCTGGTCAAGAGCCTGCTCTCTATGGACTCCCACGCACAATTCATCCCCACGTCGGCGTTTGGAGAAGCGCCTTATCTGCCATCAGCCGTGTCCTCCTTCTCAATGAGTGGCTGGGCCGCGGTTATCTCCCCGGCGCGCAGGAAACGCTCCAACCCCCAGCACCATCTTTCTCAAGTGCCAAGCTGGCCCTTTGCTTTTTTATCAGCATCTCGGGGTTCCTCTTTTTTGCAGCGGGGTGTCTCCAGCCGTCATCCCACCTGTTCCGTCTGGGATCATCAGGGGAACCAGGGTTTCCATGCTCTGTGTCACGGTCTGAAGTCTTCCAACCCCCGTGTCCACGGGCACGTCCGCTCCCGTCCATTCAGTGGGAGGGCGGCCCTATCCGTGGGCTGAGCTCTCCCAGACATTGTGCGTGATTCTGGTGCTGGTTTATGTCCTCGAGGCCCCTCTGGGAGGGGACACCAGTGCTTCCATGCCTCCATGCCTGGAATTTCTCCCCTTGGATGGGAATAGTCCTTATCACTATGGGAGCGTGAGTCCTTCTTCTGTGACCACCCTACTCGCCCGGCACCTGGTTGGAGGGATCCGGCGGGAGAGCTTGGGAAATAGTTGTTTCTTCCTCATAGGATCACCATGACGCAAATGGGGATGACCGTTCCTTGTGTTTCTCCTCCTACAACTATGCTGCCCTTTGGAGGTCATCTCATGAGATAGGCTCCTCCCCTTCTTTGCTTTTATCAAACACCATGTTATCCTGTGGTGTAGACGAGAGAGTTCCCAGATGCCACGTGAAGGGAATGCCTGGTTGGAAATACAGCTCTTGGGATGCAGACTCTGGAACTGCTTGGCTTTGTTGCATCTCCCAGCTCCAAACGATGCCCGCCGTAGGGGACGGGTCACCATCGGATGGGCTGCGTCTTCCCCACGAGTCAGACTCCTGCTGTTTATCTCAGGCGCAGGTGGCTCTTGCACACCCACATGCAAAAGTAGAAAAAAAAAAAGCAAAAGTAGGTTTCTAGAAAACTGACCGTGCTGGTGGGAAGGCTCTGTCTCTGGTCCCATTTGGAAGAGGAAGCGCTTCATGACTGTGGGTTCAACGTGGCGCCTTCTGCAGCGAGCTCCACGCAGGGTGCTCCCTCCGCCTGTGTCTCTCACGCCGACAGCGGCGAAGGTGAACGGGCAGGCGGAAGGATGGGGCTCTGCTCACTTACAGCAAGTCCTCTGTTTTATAAATCACACGGATATTGATTGCAGATCGACGCCTGTGCCGAATGTGGTGTCGTCCGAGTCACGGGTGATGGGGAGGGACAAAGGAATGAGAACGTGCTTGCTGTCAGGGAGCTGACGCTCTAGGGCCAACGGTGGGAACCTGGAGGAAAATGGTCAGGTGCGCTGGGGGTGCTGAGTGAACAGGAACGAGGCAGAGCGGGGCACCCGCAGGAGCAGGGGTGTGAGGATGCTCCGACAACGTCTATTCCAGTGGGACATGGTCCAGGGCACACGTGGATGAATCAAGGGAGCCCGTGGAAGATTTCGGGGGGCAGAGGAGGCACAGGTGCAAAAGCCTTGAGGCAGTGGTGAGCTCGGGGTGGGTAGGCCCGTGAGGTTCTAGAACAGAGGGAGCCGTCAGGAGAGCAGAGCACGGCACACAGCGCAGGCTTGTGGGTCCTTCTGAGCTTCATGGCAGAGTCCGGGCAGCGGGTCACGTGGTCAAAGTTTCCCCACCCCCAACCCTGCAACTTCACCTGGCGTGGGCCCTGCGGGGACGGGAGGAGCCAGGCGCCCGCTGGGTGATGGATACGTGATCCCAGTTTGCAACCATCCAGTCAATCAGAGTGGAGGCCAGGAGGTCGGATGCCCTGAACAACCTGTCTGATGCTCCCGACTGGAGTAGAGCTCACGAGACACCTTCCGTGGGGAGGTTTGCTGATCGATTTTCAGTATCTGCGTGTTTTCAACCTGAAAGGACACTTGTGATGGGCTCCGCTTGTTAGGGCCACGCAGCCCTTGAGACGTTCTCATATTAAAAAAAAAAAAAAAAAGATACAAAGGGAAATACACAGGGGTCTCCGGTGCCACGGCTGGGTGAGGAGGGGGAAACATGGTGGCTTGTCATCCAGCTTTCAGTGCATTTCGCTCCACTTTCTACAAAGAATGGGCAAACTAGACCATTTTTCAAATTATCTAAGGATTCAGAATGACCCTAACCATTCTAGTAATCACTGATCCCTCAAAGTCTGGGTGACACCGTGCACCCCCGAGTTCAAAATGTGTGCATCCAGCTACGCCAGATTATGTTTCATGAACACACACGCGACAGTTCTGCTGGTGTATTTTGTTTTTAATTTGATGATCTTCATCCCATTTGCTTTTCTCTGGCTTATTTAAAAAAATTTTTTTTCAAAGATTTTATTTATTTATTCATTCATGACAGATACAGAGAGAAAGCGGCACAGACACAAGCAGAGGGAGAAGCAGGCTCCCTGAGGGGATCCTGATGTGGGACTCGATTCCGGGACCCTGGGGTCACAAGGCAGATGCTCACCTGCTGAGCCACCCAGGTGTCTCAGTTTATTAATTAATTAATTAATTAATTTTTAAAAGTAATCTCGACCTCTACTGTGGGTCTTGAACTCACAACTGTGACATTGAGCATCATGTGCCCTCCTGACGGAGCCAGGCAGGCGCCCCCAAATCGGTCCCTTCTTTAGAGATGGAGAAGCAGAGTTCCTAAGGTGGGAACCACCTGTTGTAGGTCTTAGACCTGATTTATGAAACTCAGGGGTGGGGACAGCCTAGGCCATCGTGGCGGTGACAGGTCTCCCTTGCAAGACTGCGAGTCCCACCCCAGAAGAAGAACACGGGGTGGGGGGGCCAGGCTGGTTGAGTCACGGGGATGGTGAGTCACAGACTCCACATCCGGTGTCCCCTCTGCGTCTGTCCAGCCACCTCGGAGGGACCAGGGTCCCCAGTGCGGCCCCTGAAGGCAGCAGGTGTCACCAACTGTGGGAGGTTCTTGGTATCAGGAGATCAGGGTAAGGGAGGGGCTCCCCAAGACCCTCAGATCCAACCGGTCAGCTGGCTCTGCCCCCCTCAAAGCAG
The DNA here is from genome assembly GCA_032313775.1 of Urocyon cinereoargenteus. Lineage (NCBI taxonomy): Eukaryota > Metazoa > Chordata > Mammalia > Carnivora > Canidae > Urocyon > Urocyon cinereoargenteus. The sequence continues at coordinate 118,351,472 of CM063496.1, forward strand.
CAGCAAGTGGTCCGTGGGTATCTAGAATCTTCCACTGTCTGCTGCGGACTCATCACAGAGACATAGAGATACAAGAACCAGGAACTTGTCCGTGCACGTTGGAAGTGACTCAGTGTGTCCTGAGATCCACCCTCCAATGACACTTTCTGAGCTGACGTATCTCTCCTACGTCCTCTGTGTCAAAACCTAAAAGAGAGAATCTTCACACAAACTTTCATTTCCAAAGACCGTAAGACCACACTTTATTTTCTGTTTTTTTTTTCACCTACGTTCTCCCTTGTTTTATTGTTACTATTATTATTATTGAGAATTTGATTGTTATTATTATTGTTGTTATTATTATTACTTATTATTAGACTCCTTTTTTTTAGCAGTTTCAGGTTTACAGAAGCACAGAGCAGAAAGTAGAGGGTTCCGATGGCCTCCCCAGGCTTCCTTCCCAGATCTCTACAACCAGCATCTCACTGGGTGGCACGGTGGTCACATTGGTTACATTTGTTTCATTTGTCACATTGGTTACATTTGTTTCATTTGTTACATTTGTTTCATTTGTTACATTTGTTTCATTTGTCACATTGGTTACATTTGTTACATTTGTTTCATTGGTTACATTTTTTCATTTGTCACATTGGTTACATTTTTTCATTTGTCACATTTGTTTCATTTGTCACATTGGTTACATTTGTTTCATTGGTTAAATTGGTTACATTTGTTGCAGGTAATGACCTGAGGTCGCTACAATGTCGTAAACTGAACCCGCATTCCAGCCTATGATGCACCGAGAACAAACCCACGAGGTCACGCACCCTCGCCCACAACGTCATGCAGAAACGTTTTCCCCTTCTCACTCATTGGCCTTTAAAGCAGTGCGTCCCAGTTTTCGAATTTTATTTTATTTTCTAATTTTTTTCTGAAGTTTGCAAACTATGAATCAGGAGGGAGAGGAGACCTCCCTCATCTCCGCAGCTCGTCATCTATGAAGACTCTGGATACAGCGTAAAAACAGTGCAAACCATGGCATCTTTCACGTGGAGGTCGTGCATGAGGGCAAGGGGGGCAGGTGCATCTGGAGACGGATTGGGGCCTCGAGGGCTCACGCAGAGGGGAAGGGCGTCTGCACTGGGAGGCTGTAGAGTGTGTAGGAGTTTGTCCCCCATGAAATATATGCTCATGTTGTCGCTCTTGGTACCTGGGGAGGGGACCTAACAGATGGGATGACGGGAGGGACATGAGATGAGCTCATCCTGGACGAAGTGGCCCTACGTCCAATGGCAGGGGTCCTCGTAAGAGACAGAAGAGGAGACACAAACGCACGCAGAGGAGGTGAGGATGGAGGCGGAGACGGGAGGGACGGGGTCACCAGCCCGGGACGCCTGGGGCCCCAGACGCTGGAGGAGGCAGGAGGGACCCTCCCCGGAGCCTCTGGAGGGAGCGTGTCCCCTCCTGAACCTCACATGTCATGTCCCAGAGCTGGGACAGGATGCATGTGGGATGTTTTCCATCCTCCCACCTCCTGCTTGGTGCTGAGTTGTCCTGCGCACCCTGGGAACTTCTCCAAACATCGCTGCCCCCACCCCACTCCCGGCTGCCCCGCCTGCCTATCTACACTCAGATTATCTTCCACAGCGTCTCCGTTTTTCCAACACGTGGCCAGCACTTCCCCTGCTCTGGTGGTCCGTCTCCCCCTGCCTGTGCAAGGGGAAGCACCCCGACTGGCCCCCCCAGCCTCCCGTGAACCCCGTGCACGCCCAGTTCTCAGGTTTCCTGCAGGAGAAGGCTTCCCACCCCAGGCAGAGAGCTTGGTCTCGCATGCGGGACTTTTTTTCGTGCATCTGCAAGGACATGACATCTACCCAGGCTCAGTTCCCCTCGCGGGGGTGGCGTCGCCTGACGATGTGAGCTCACGGAGGCTGAGGGTGACCTCAGACCGGTCGGATCAGGAGCACACACATGAGGAAGTGATCTTCTCATCAGAAGCGAGGGTCCTGATCGTCACCTCCGGTCTGCTCCATGTGACACCCAGGCCACGGCTGGTCCTCACAGCCGACCCTGACCCTGCAAGATGTGGGGCCTGAAGACGGTTGTCCTTGGCTCACCTGGTGGACACAATTCCTACCCAGGTGGTCCGCTGACCCCAGTCCTCTGGGGCACCCTTTGGGGGTGAGACCAAGACCTGGGGTGAGACCCCATCACATCCAGACAGAGAGCCATTTCCAGGACTCTAAATGCGGTGGGGTCTTGGGGTCCCTTTGTACCCAGAACTGCTTCTCCTGGGGGCATCATCCTCTCACCACACCGCACTCATCTCGTACTTGATGACCTCATGGTGGGGGTTGGGGGGAGTCTTTCCTATGGGGTCACACCATGGCCACTGATAATGTGCACTGAACAAAAGAAGTGTCTTCACCACCTCGTCCCTCTGAGTTTAGATCCCTTTAAACCCCACGAAACCATCAACCCTTACACCAGACTGCGAGGGTGAAAGGCAACCGGCCTGGGAGGGAGGTGACGAATTCCTGCTAATGTGTTGGTAAGTGAGATCCTCCGCTCAGAAATGCAGGAAGCGGCTCTTTTGCAGAAGTTGAGGGTTAGCAGGGAGGGCGTCACGGAGGCCGAAGGGACGACGAAAGGGGAACAGGGAGCCTGAAGGCAGACGCCTCTATTCCACGGGTGAGTCACATGCTCCGTATGTGCTGTCGGGCCCGGGGAGTTGTTCCCCAGGCCTCATTTTGTGGTCCGTCTGTCTGTCTGTCTTCCCTTGTTTCTTTCTCTTTCTTTCTTTTTCTGTCTTTTTTCTGTTTTCTTTCTTTCTTCCTTCCTTTCTTTCTTTCTTTTTCTTTCTTTCTCTTTCTTATTTCTTTTTTTCCTTCCTTCTTCCTCTTTCTTTCTTCTTTTCTTTCTTTCTTTCCTTCTTTTTCTCTTTATTTTCTTTCTCTTTCTCTTTCTTTCTTTCCTTCTTTCTCTTTCTTTCTTTCTTTCTTTCTTTCTCCCTCTTTCTTTCTCTCTCCCTCTTTCTTTCTTTCTTTCTTTTTCTTTCTTTCTTTCTTTCTCTCCTTCTTTCTTTCTTTCCCTTTCCTTTCTTTCTTTATTTTTTCTTTTTCTTTCTTTCTTTCTTTACCTTTCTTTCTTTTCTTTCTTTCTCTTTCTTTCTTTGTTTCTCTCTTTCTTTGTTTCTCTCTTTCCTTCTTTCTCTTTCTCTCTTTCCTTCTTTCTTTCCTTGTTTCTTTCTTATTCTGTCTTTCTTTTTTCTTCCTCTTTCTTTCTTTCCTTCTCTTTCTCTTTTTCTTTCTTTCCTTCTCTTTCTTTCTTTCCCTCTTTCTTTCTTTTTCTTTCTGTTTCTTCCCTTCCTTCTTTCTTTCTCTTTCTTTCTTTTTTTTTTTTAAATTTTTATTTACTTATGATAGTCACACACAGAGATAGAGGCAGAGACATAGGCAGAGGGAGAAGCAGGCTCCATGCACCGGGAGCCCGACGTGGGATTCGATCCCGGGTCTCCAGGATCGTGCCCTGGGCCAAAGGCAGGCACTAAACAGCTGTGCCACCCAGGGATCCCCCTTTCTCTTTCTTTCTTTCCTTGTTTCTCTCTTTCCTTCTTTCTTTCTTTCCTTGTTTCTTTCTTTTTTCTTTCTTTCTTTTTCTGTCTTTCTTTCTTTTTTCTTTCTCGTTCTTTTTCTTTCTTTCTCTTTATTTCTTTCTTTCTTTCCTTCTTTCTTTCTTTCCTTGTTTCTTTCTTTTTTCTTTCTTTTTCTGTCTTTCTTTCTTTTTTCTTTCTCTTTCTTTTTTCCTTCCTTCTTCCTTTCCTTCTTTTTTTTTCTTTCTTTCTTTCTTTCTTTCTTTCTTTCTTTCTTTCTTTCTTTCTTCTTTCTTTCCTTCTTCCTCTTTCTTTCTTTCACTTTTTCTTTTTTCTTTCTCTTTCTTTCCTTCCTTCCTTCCTTCCTTCCTTCCTTCCTTCCTTCCTTCCTTCCTTCTTTCTCTCTTTCTTTTTTCCTTCCTTCTTCCTCCTTTCTTTTTCCTTCTTTCTTTCTTTCTTTCTTTCTTTCTTTCTTTCTTCTTTCTTTCCTTCTTCCTCTTTCTTTCTTTCACTTTTTCTTTTTTCTTTCTCTTTCTTTCCTTCCTTCCTTCCTTCCTTCCTTCCTTCCTTCCTTCCTTCTTTCTCTCTTTCTTTTTTCCTTCCTTCTTCCTCCTTTCTTTTTCCTTCTTTCTTTCTTTCTTTCTTTCTTTCTTTCTTTCTTTCTTTCTTCTTTCTTTCCTTCTTCCTCTTTCTTTCTTTCACTTTTTCTTTTTTCTTTCTCTTTCTTTCCTTCCTTCCTTCCTTCCTTCCTTCCTTCCTTCCTTCCTTCTTTCTCTCTTTCTTTTTTTCTTCCTTCTTCCTCCTTTCTTTTTCTTTCTTTCTTTCTTTCTTTCTTTCTTTCTTTCTTTCTTTCTTTCTTTCTTTCTCTTTCTTTTGATTTTATTTATTTATTCATGACAGACACAGAGAAAGAGGCAGAGACACAGACAGAGAGAGAAACAGACTCCCTGAAGGGAGCCCAATGTGAGACTCGATCCCAGGACCCCTAGATCACAACCTGAGCCAAAGGCAGATGCTCAACCACTGAGCCCCTCAGGGGTCCCCAATTTTTTGTTTTCTGTGCTTAGAATGTTTTGGTCCCATGTGGGCCTCTTGGGGGTAAAAGTTCAAAGTGCAAGGAGCACAGCTTTGGTGCTGTCCATGCTCACAGGAAGTGTCTATTGGAGCCCGCGAGGTGGGGCTGTGCTGGAGCCCTTGGGGGGGGTCCACGCTGAACAACCAAGAATGTTCAGAGCTGCAGACCAGCCACCGGTAGCTCTAAGACTGCTGTGCTGGAGGATCTGCAGCACAGTAAACACAAAATGCTATAAATCGAGGTTTTTTTGGCTTGTTTTTATTTTGTTTCACTTTTCGTCTCCTGCTGAGCCGGTTGACGTGAGCCTCCGACACCTCTGAGGTTGGGATCAGGAGCTGTGGCATCACTTCAGGACCCGAGTGTACAATTTTGTTCCCTGGAACTCTGTCGGGAGCAAATTGCCGAGTAAAGATTGTAGGGTGCGTGCGAGGCACTCCTCCCACCGGGTGGACCCACCTGGGCACAGAGGAGCCCGTGGGAGGGGACAAGAGGGTGCAGGGGTGCAGGGTGTCACCTGGGACATGGACAGGGGACCCACGGCAGGGCTGGTCGACACGCATTCCCACTATAAGTGGTTCCATGATTGTCAGCTCACGTGTCCACACGGACGTGTGACAGGCCCCCCCCGTTATTCCATCAAACACTCCCCGAATGGTGTTTTCTAGGTGACACACAAAAAAACCCACAAGCAAAAAAAAAAAAAAAATCGACAAGCAGCCAACGTTAAAAGATACGTCACATTGGGCGTGTGTCGTATCCAATCAGGTGATGATCTCAGGTGCAAACACAGAGGTTTCCCAGAGAAACAGTTCGGGGTCAGGTGTGCACTGTCACCTGTCACCTGCGTGTCCAGCTGGCCCACCTGCCCTGCAGGCTTCCCGCTGACCAGTCCCAGCACCTCATGAGCCAATTCCTTGAGCTCTCTCTGCAAATTGTCTTCATATGTATCTTTTCGTATATATTTCCTACGTATTTTTCCAAATACATACCCGTCTGTCTCCCTCTGTGTATGTATATTTTCCGCTCTCTTTTCTCCCTCTATTTCTATTTCTCTAACTACATACGGGTGGGGTGTCTGTATCTATACGTATCTCAATTTCCAGATACATTTTATTCTCCCCGGGAGCTGTGTCCTCATCCAGCAATCCAAGGCCTAGATGCGCTGCCCTTCCCGTAGGACACGCTGTCGCTGGTTTCCAAGACTTTCCGTAGGTCTTGACGGGACACGCGCCCGCGGCTCCTCATGGCCAACTTCACTGCCCGCGTGGGGCTTGCTTCCTGGCTCGAGAGGACCCGCCTTCAATGCTTCCCCGTTGGTTAATGTCATGGGGGTGGGCGCGTGGCCTGCGGGGTTTCTGTAGTCGTTTGTCTCGAAGGTCAAGGTGCACGGAGGGTTTCAGGATCCGCGTGAGAAATCCTGTCCCGTCGCTGCTGGTGCCTGTGGATGGAGTTGTCCACATCCTGGTCCACGTGTCATGGTCAGGATAATGGCCCCAAAGACGTCTACATCCCGGTCCCCACGGGGTGCACAGAACAATGTCCACAAAGATGACAATACCCCGTCCGGCCCCGCTTGAGCCACCGTAATGTAAGGAAGGGGTTCGTTGTTCTTTGGGGAGGGGGTGGCAGAGACAGCGAGAAGCGGGTGCATCCTGGGGTCAGGATCCACGGGCATCCCACGATCCCTCCCACGACAGGTATCTTTACAAAATATCACATTGTTCAAAAGTAAAAAAATAGAACACTATATAAATAAATGCTCAACGCAATTAAAAAAAAAAAGAACAACCACCCCGCAGGTTCTAAAATGTTCTGGGGAGGAAGCCTCTGTGTTCATACGCTGGCCGGGGCCGCTGTGACTGCTGTGACTTCCTCCACGGTCACGATCTCTTCGTTGTCAGCTTTTTGCGGGTCTGAGGCGAACTTCTCCCAGATGACCTGGGGAGGAGAAGGAGGATGGGGGTGTTGGGGTTTCGGGAGCCCCATGAGTGGGACCTGGCTGGCCACTGGGTATAGATGGGAACCAGGGCCCCGGCGGGCGTGATATCTTAGTAGAGGGCATCTGCGGGACTGCCCATGGGGATGCCCTCGGATGGACATGCAGGAGAGCCCAGGACGCCCCCTCCCCATCCCGGTCTGCTGCCCTGCCCCCACCCTTACCTACCTGGTGGTCAGATGGATGGTTGTCGTTCCATTTGTCTTTGACGTGCGGAATCCGTGGGAAAAGCCTCCGAGATGCAAGGAACCTGGTAAGACAAGAAGCATGTGAAGGAAAGACCCTGAGGACATGGGGACGCGGGACACGTCTCCCCCACCCCCAGTGACACGCCTCTGGACCACGTGCTGTAGGACAATTTCACGGAAGACTCACAGCAGGACAAACCAACTCTCGGATGAGTGAGCAAGTAGGAGAGGCTACAGGAGCACAGAGGGACGCCCGTGATGATCTTTCTAGAACCTTCACTTGGTCCCTCGGGTACAGAGACGGGGAAGGATGGGACTGGGGGTCGTGGCAGGTCATGGACAGCCTCCAGAGTCCCTGAGGATCACAACGCGTGTGTCTCCTCCTGCGTCCATGCAACCACCAAGAGCACGCTTTCCGGTCTGGCAGGTTTTCTGTCTACATGCTGCATTTATCGTTTTTCTTTTTTTTCTAACCTTTTTACTTAAATGCTAATTTTCACCTAGATTTTACTTAAAGCAGATGTCATGTTTGCCCAACATCAGAGTCTTCCTGCATTTTCAAAGGCACGTTTGCTTTTTTCTCGTATTTCAGGAGAAGCACCTCCCATTGCAGGACACCTGGAGTTGCTTCTGCTCAGCTCAGTAGGGGCTCCCCCCCCCCAAAATATAAATTCCAGTCCTGAGTCCCGGAGTCTGGAAACAGGACTTCGTTTGGAAATAGGGTCTTTGCAGATGGAATCATGTTAACATGAGGTCGTCCTGGATGAGGGTGGCCCTACGTCCAGTGACAGGTGTCCTTGGAAGAGACAGAAGAGGAGACGCAGACACAGAGGATGGAGGCAGAGACCAGAGGGACGCAGCCACCAGCCTGGGGACGCCTGGGGCCCCAGACGCTGGAAGAGGCAGGACGGACCCTCCCGGAGCCTCTGCCCTGGACCTTGATGGTCCTGCCCCTCTTGGAGCTCGGATGTCTGGGACAGATTGAATTTCTAATATTTCAAACCATCTGGTTTGTGGTCATTTTTTTCCTGTGGCTGCAGGAAACTCAGACAGCTTCTCATTAAGATAACTGTCCCTGTGCAAGGCAAGTGGTCTGTGCCCGTTCTGGCAGCAGGTCGCGAGGCTGCCGCTGTTCCCCTTTGGCCCCGCAGGTTCAGGGTCCCCCGAGAACGGGGTGGTACCAAGCCGCCCGTGCATCCAGCAGCCTGGGCGCCATCCTCTCCTTGTGCTTATGCAGCATTCCCGTGCGGTTAGCCTCACGCGTGTCCATCGTGAGGGAGATACACCCAGGATACCCTACCAGGGCGCGGGGCCTCGGGGGTGAGCACAGGAGGACATCCAGGGGGTCCCCACATCACGCAGGAGGACCACCAGCTGCAAAAAGTCCCCGTGCTTTGCACAACATCATACAATCTGCATGCAACGTGCATGCAAGTGGGAATTAATGATTTCATGGACGCACGTTCATTCAGAGGCATTTGCGAGACGCCGCGAGACCCTGCTTGGTGCAGAGATCACACATCGGAAACAACGTGGTAGCCGCCCAGGGAGGAGCCCGCGGAGAGGCTGGTGGTAAGCAGGTAGACGGAAAGGTTCAGGCTGGGCTCCCTGGAGGCGTCCAGGAAGGGAGTGGGTCGGGAGCGGGGGGATCCCTGAGTACCCGGTGAGGCTTATCGGGTGGAAATGAACCGCCAGCGGAGGGATTGGAGGGGAAAGCATTCCACAAAGAGGAAGCTCGCTGCCGTGAGGCTGAATGCAAGCCCTGTGTAAGCACCGCTGAGCTTGGACGAAGTCCAGTGTGCAGCTGACGTGTGGGGGCCAGACGGGTTGGCTCGGGGGCCTGGAAGCATCCAAGAATGAGTGTCCAGGGCTGCCCATCGTGGGTGAGGACGAGGCCCCCGTCGGCTGGCAGCTAGAGCTCCCCAGACAGATGGCACGCCAGCGGGCGCCCTGAGCCCCACCCAGACATGCACCCCGTCCGTCCTGCCCATTTGCAAGGAAGTCGCCAACCCACCACCGGAGTTACCTTTTCAAAAGGCAACCGATGATCAGGGCGGAGACGAGGGTCCCCAGGACCACCAGCATGTAGATGTGCACGAGGCTGGCCTCGGGGTCGTCGGAGCCTGCGGAGAGAGGAGGACACACCATGGACCCTTTCAGATGAGCCATCGAAGGACAGATGCTCAGAGCACGAGGCAAATCCTCAGGAAAGGGCTCATCCCGAAACCTTCCCCCAAAGCACTCTCGGGAGCGCCCAAACCATAACGTGACAGCCCGCTTTAAAACTGGACCCTGAAAAAAAATAATAAAAAAATAATACTAAAAACCTGGACCCTGAAAAATAAAAATAAAAATAATAAAAAATAAAACTGGACCCTGCCTCCCCTGGGACACCTGGGTGGCTCAGTGGTTGAGCGTCTGCCTTTGGCCCAGGGCATGACCCCAGGATCCCGGATCGAGTCCCACATTGGGCTCCCTGCATGGAGCCTGCTTCTCCCTCTGCCTGTGTCTCTGCCTCTCATGAATAAGTAAATAAAATCTTAAAAAAAATACAAAAAAAAAAAATAAAACCGGACCCCCCCAAGTTTAATTAATTAATTTTTTAAGAGTTTAAAATTCATAAATGAATAAAAAAATGGACCCCCCCCAAAAAACACACATTTTCAGGCGCACAATTTGACCAAAGTTACCTCACAATTAGTATTAGATCTTCAGTGTCGTTTATCATCTGGATGAGCTCTTTTTACAGTTCATTATTTTTGCAACACAGCACCTTGTAGCTGTTACTATTAAAAAATCCAATTTTTAAAAAACCCAATTAAAAACTCTGGTTCCAGAAGGATGATCATAACCAAATTGAGAGTCCGGCGTTTTGAGAGTTTTCCATATTAACATATGAAATGTGCCCTCTTATAATAATAATAATAATAATAATAATAATAATAATAATACGTTCACTGAAGAAGTGCTCATTCCACGGGATACAGAAGTTTTTTAAAAATTTTTTTAAAGGGATCCCTGGGTGGCGCAGTGGTTTGGCGCCTGCCTCTGGCCCGGGGCGCGATCCTGGAGACCCGGGATCGAATCCCATGTCGGGCTCCCAGTGCATGGAGCCTGCTTCTCCCTCTGCCTGTGTCTCTGCCTCTCTCACTTTCTTTCTGTGACTATCATAAATAAATAAAGAAAAAAAATATTAAAAAAAAATTTTTTTTAAAGATTTATTTTTATTTATTTATGATAGACATAGAGAGAGAGAGAGGCAGAGACACAGGCAGACAGAGAAGCAGGCTCCATGCTGGGAGCCCGACATGGGACTCGATCCCAGGACTCCAGGATCACGCCCTGGGCCAAAGGCAGGCGCCAAACCGCTGAGCCACCCGGGGATCCCTTAAGTAATTAATTAATTAATTTATTAATTAATTAATTTATTTTTGATACAGAAGTTTTTAATTTCAATGAACACCAATTGACTTATTATTCAATTTTCTTGTTGCTCGCTTCGGACTCGTAGCTAAGAACTCGCTGTCCCATCCCAGTGGGTACATCGATTGCTTCTCTGTCTCTTTGAACTTATGTTTTACCTCTGGATAAACATTTCACGGGCATTTTATACCCGCCCTTATACAAGTCTTTGATTTTGGATCACGAAAAAGAAAATAGCATGCATCAAATGCTTGCTAAAACACTATGAAAATATCCAGGAGGGAGGAATAGTGCGGAAATGCAGATTTCTTGAGCAACTGGTTGGCTTTTGGTCCAAACCATGCAATTCCTGCAAACTCATAAAGGTTTCAGGGAGGAAGGTGGTGAAAGGTGTAGGTAATTCAGTTCCTTGGAATGAATGGATTCCTCCTCATTAGGAGGAAAGACACCCAACTTTGATGCTTAGCAGGTGTTTCTTCGGAAAAAAAAAAAAAACACAAAAAACCCAGAGCATCGTGGAGACCCGTGCATGGAAACCCTTGTGAGCCTCTGGGGATGGGGATGGGAAGGGGTCAGAGATGAATTCAGGGGATGATCCGGGGACACGTACCGAACTCCACAGGCTGGCTCCAGGAACCCCACCTCTGGATCCGCGCGTCTGAGGTCCGTATTTTCACAGTATGCTTGGCTCTGGGCTCTGGACTCGGGAAGTTGTATTTATTTTCCCAATTACCAGACACCTCAATCTTTGGACAAAAGAGAAACTTTGAATACAGGGTCCCCCGTGTTCGGAAAAGCGGGGATGGGGATGTCTTGTCAGAGGCGGCCGTCTCCCCACTCACTCGCCCCATCCCCACCGTGGGACGGACGACGGAAGCGCGCTCTCGGAAAGCAGAACAGGGACCTCACGGCGTGGAACATCCGTGCCGTCTAGAAATACGTGGTTCATTAAATTAATGCATGTCCAGCATACGGAATAGTTTGCGGGAAAGCTTCAATGAATCAGCACATTGAGGGGGGCCTCCGGTCACCACGGGACCCCGCATGGGGTTCCCGTGCTCGTCAACATAGATGCAGAAATCATTCAGCAGGTGCATGTGACACGCGCAGAGCCGCCATCGGGAAATGTCCCAGCGAGGTCATTAATGGGGTAAAATCTCCACCATTGGACAGAGGAGGATACCCCATAAAGGACTTTGAGGATCGTCCTCTAGGAGGGTTGTGAAGGAAGACACTGTCTCCTTAAAGCTCAAACGCGGTTACTCTTGACCAACATGGATGCGTATGACCGGAGTCACTTATTTGAACGAACCGGACTGAGCACGGGTGACCAGATGAGCCCCGTTCCCACAGCCAGACTGTTCCTACCCCTACCTCACTGACGGGACTGTCCTCCCGGGAGCCGCCACCCTCTCATTCACAGCCTACCCCATCCTGGCCACCATGGCGGCCACGTGTGCATGGCAGTGTGTCCATGTTACCGTACGGGGTGATATTTTGGGTCCAAGTTCTAACTCACCAGTTGGTTCCCGCTGTGTTCCTTATTTTTCTGGAAAAAAAAAAGTAGAATTAGGTTTACTCCTCTCTATTTCGAGGATTCTTACAGGATGCGTTCATCGTCCCCTCTGAGTGCAGTCAGGGGTAACCCACATCCCCTTGTCTACACAGGGCCATGTGAAGGGCTGAGCTCCCTCTCTACTACTTTTGCCTCAAGTCACCCAGACGGGGGTGGATGGACTCGAACACCAAGGGAGGATGTGCCCTGATCATGCCTTGTCCTGGAACACCACCTGCTGATGGGTCCAAATAAGAGCAGACATGGAGCAGAGGATCTACAGTGGATCCAGGTGCAGTTGGAGCAGAGGACTCCCTCTTGTCTACACTGAGTCCATGTGGATGTGGAACAGAGTCCTCCTTGTCTACACTGGTTCCAGGTGAATATGGAGCAGAAAGTCTTCCTTGTCTATACTGGGTCCATGTGGATATGAATGACAGGGCTCCCCCTTGTCTACACTGAGTCCATGTGGATGTGGAACAGAGTCCTCCTTGTCTACACTGGCTCCAGGTGAATATGGAGCAGAAGGTCTTCCTTGTCTATACTGGGTCCATGTGGATATGAATGACAGGGCTCCCCCATGTCTACACTGAGTCCATGTGGATGTGGAACAGAGTCCTCCTTGTCTACACTGGCTCCAGGTGAATATGGAGCAGAAGGTCTTCCTTGTCTATACTGGGTCCATGTGGATATGAATGACAGGGCTCCCCCTTGTCTACACTGAGTCCGGGTGGATGTGGAGGAGAGGGCTCCCCTTTGTCTATACTGGGTCTTGCAGAGGTGGAGCAGAGGGTCCTCTTTGTCTACACTGATTCCAGGTGATCATGAAGCAGAGAATCTCTCTTGTCTACACGGGGTCCATAGATGTAGAGAAGAGGATGCTCCTTGTGTACACCGAATCCAGGTAGATGTGGAGGAGATGGCTCATCCTTGTGTACACTGGGTCTAAGTGGTCAAGGAACAAAGAGTACTCCTTGTCTACACTTGTCTAGGTGGATGTGGAGTTGAGAGTTCCCTTCTCTATGCTGAATCCAGGTGGTCATGGTGCAGAGTGTTCTCCTTGTCTACACTGGGCCCAGGTGGATGTGGAGGAGAGAATCCCGCTTCCTCAGGTGGGATCCAAGTGGACAAGTAGCAGAAGGTCCTGTCTGTTCTGCATCTGGTTGTAGATCCTCTGAAGGCTTTCGGGATCCACCTGGGTATGTGGCCACCTTTGTGGGGTTGGCCGCGGTGGTGACCCTCGCGCCCAGGGCATGTCCTGTCCAGCACAGCCGTCCCTGTGTTCATCCCCGTGCATCACCCAGCCCCGCACGTCTCCACTGATCTGGGTCACGGGGAGGGTTCCCCACTCCTGTGCGTCACAGTGTCCTGCCTGGAGGCAGAGTCCACTCACCAGTCTCTGGATGTCCAGCTGGTACTTGAACTCCCTGTTGGACAGGGTGTGTCGGGTCACAGGCTTTTCCCACTGGATCAGACAGTGCGACACGTTGCAGTGCACGCTGATATTGTTGGGCGGGCTGTATATTTCTGTAACAAGAACCCGGGATGCTCCCTGAGCCACCAGGCTGCCACCGGGCCTCAGAGGCCAGACCCAGTTCTGTGGGCTGCACATCGATGGTCAGCTCCCGGGGTCACCTGGAGGCACATGCTATGGATAGGAGTATTGAGCCTTGAGGAAGGAAGAGGACCGCTGGCTTGTGTGCAGGTTCAGCGGTGTGCACACAGGACCATCTAGCAGGCTGCAGGGAGGAGTTGGCGAACCCAATGTGTGGGAAGGATGGAAATATGGGGACTGGCCAGGGACGGGGCCACCATGGGGACAGCCGAGGCTGGTTTCCAATGGGGACAGAGGATGCATGTCTGAGAAGACCGGCGGAGCTCCAGGGTCCTTCAACAATGAGCGGATATCCCATGTGACCCTCTACGGTGGGTTCCACCAAAGGTCGGGATGGGCGTTATGGGCATCCTGTGTCTGATCCCACTTAACTAGCATGCATTCCGATCTCAACACCGAGAGTGGATCCCATTACCCAAACCCTTTGAGAGCAACTTGGTTGTAAATCCACATCCCGTGTATCTGATCACAATGAACCTTGAAACTGAGTTGCATTTTCACTGGGAAGCACACTATGGATTTATTTTTTCCTCCCTTGCTCACGGTTGTGATGTGTATTTAGGATTCTGCACCTGGTTCTGATGCATAGATAGGGTCCCTCTTCCCACCACTATGCTATTCTCAGTCTACCTGTTGGGATGTCCTACACGTCAACTGAACCTATGGTGTCAGATCCCACAGAGTAGAGGGTTCAACCCTACAAGGCTGCCCTTCAGGCCCTATATCAGACGCCATTTAGAAATCCAGGTTGTCACCTGTGTTTCTGACCCACCAGCTACAGATATGAGCACCCGATGACCTTCTCCTGGGATCTCATTAATCTTCCAGGGTGACTCATAGAGCCCAGGGAACAAGTCACTCGCTAGATCACGTGTTTGTCACAGGCTCTAACTCAGGAACAGCCTGGTGAATGGATGCGTGGGGCCAGTTGTAGGGATGGGCGTGGAGCTGCTTCCGTAGATTCACCAGGTGCACCTCTCTGCCCAAAGCTGCATGTTGTCTGCCAACCTATAAGATCTCCAAACCCTGTCGTTTTGGGATTTTACAGAAACTTCACGATGTAAACCCAATTGATTAAATCATAGCCCGTTGGAGGCTGGGCTCAACCACCAGCCCCTTTTGGGTCACACACTAGACTGGAATGAAAGTTCCAATCCTCTAATCACAGGGTTTGTTCCCCTGGTAACCAGCCCCATCCTTAGGGGCTTTTCAGCGGTCACCTCCTCAACATAACAAAAGGCACATTTACTGCTCTCCACAGGGGAAATTCCCATTTTGGCGGCTGTGTGTCGGGAAGCAGAGACCAAATGTGCATTTCTAATTGCAAGTCACAACTGCAGAGGACTGAAGTTTGAAATAATATTGGGATTTCCTGGGTTAGATAAAAATGTTAGGAACATGGGGACTGAAAAAGAAAGGCAGGGATTCCCTCAGAAGGAGGGTGGCCATGTCGGGGCCATGGGAGCTTTGTCCAGAAAGGGGGTGTCTCCTGAGCCTGCAGGAAATGCAGGCCCAGGGATGTGAGTGCCCCCCTGCCACCTGGCTGGGTACAGACACCTGGATCTCCCCCAACACGTGAGCCTGGAGGTGGGAAATGAGGGTGGCCAGTGGCCTGTGAAGCTTCACTGGAGAGTTGGCGTTTGTCAACAGGGTCTCCAAAAAAGACAAGAGATGGCGATGCCTGCGACCACTTGGAGGTGCACAAATGGGCCAGAATTAACCTCCATCTCCTGGTCTGAACGTACTCTCTTTTGTCCTGAGAGGCTTCACTGCCCAGATGTGGGCAATACCCCTGCCCGTCTGGGCTGGGGTAGTGCCAGGGCCAGCACTCGGGGACTATGGGTGTTTTGGAAGGGCCCTGGCTTCCTTGGTGGTGTGAAGGAGGATCCACCAACAGTACAGGCACATCTTGTTACCCCATTTAATTCAGAGTAAAAGGATGGGTTGCACCCTTTACTTGGCTTCCTCCCCAAAGGAAGCAACCATGCCAACACCTTGTTTCTGGGTCTCTGGCCTCCAGAACTTTGGGAGAATACATTTCTCTTCTTCCAAACCCACAGCAAATTCTGTTCGGTTCACCTGTTAAGCATCTCTTTATACCACAGGACGTCCTTGGTCTTACCTATTTTCTTCCAGGACAAAATCGAATCAAAGAACTGGATTCCCGTCCTTTGGCTGGTACCATTCACCAGGAAGTAATTGTAGTACGCTAATCCCGAGAGGTCTTCCAAGTGACATCCTACGTGGGTTCCTGAGTCTTCTAAGTAATGAGGACACTCTCTTTCCCTTCTTTGTCTATAAAATTCCAAAGTGTTTAGAGGTAACCAGGGCTCCCCCTCCACCGCCCAGTGTACTTCCCAGGGTTGTCTCCACGAGCGAGGTCAATACTTACTTCAAGTCTCGTATGTACAAAAAATATTGCACGTCATCAGGGGCAGCTTGACCCTTTGCCCAAGTGCAGTTCATGAAGTTTGCATTGTAGATAAAACAGGAGAAGTTTTGGGCAGCTGTGCCCTTCCCACCTGAGAAGCCACAAAAACAAAATAATTTGTGGAAGCGGATCATGTGGCTTCATGGTTGGAATCTCTACCAAACGTTCAGAGAATAATTAATTCCAATCCTTTTTTCTTTTATACGATGTTGTTTATTTATTTGAGAAAAAGAGAGAGAGAGAGACAACATGGGCAGAGGGAGATAGAGAAAGAGAGAATCCCAAGCAGACTCCCTGCTGAGCAGGGAAACTGATTTGGGGCTTGAGCCCAGGACCCTGAGATCAGGACCTGAGCAGAAACCAAGAGTTGGACGTTCAACCAACTATGCTCCCCAGGTGCCCCACCAATCTTTCTTAAACTCTTCCAAAAAAATAGAAGAAGAGGGAATACTTTCAAATTCATTTTAGGAGGACAGGATCACCCCCATACCAAGCCCAGACAAAGACATGAGAAAAAAAAAATCGCATCCCAATATCCTAATAAACGTAGATGTGAAAATCATTAACAAAATTCTAGCAAGCAAATCCAACAGCATGTTAAAAGGGTTGTGTGTCGCAACCAAGTGGAATTTATCCCCGGCATGCAAAGATGGTTCAACACACACCAATCAATCAGTGTGCTTCATGACTTTAATAGAATGAAATAAAAAATCATGATTGTCTCAGTAGCTATAGAAAACATCTTTCACAAATTTCAGCATCCATTCATGATAAAAATTCTCAATAAAATAGGTATAGAAGGGCAGCCCGGGTGGCTCAGCAGTTTAGTGCCTGCCTTCAGCCCGGGGCATGATCCTGGAGACCCGGGATCGAGTCCTGTATCGGGCTCCCAGCATGGAGCCTGCTTCTCCCTCTGCCTCTGTCTCTGCCTCTGTCTCTCTCTCTCTCTCTGTCTCTGCCTCTCTCTCTCTCTCTCTTTCTGTGTGTGCGTCTTTCATGAATGGATGAATAAAATCTTTAAAAAAAATAAAATAGGTATAGAAGAAATTTGTATCAACACAATAGTGGACAAATATGGAAAGGCCATAGCTAACATCACACTCAATGGAAAAAAACCTGAAAGCTTACCTTGTAGGGTAAGAAACAAGGCCAAGGTAGGCACTCTCACTGCTTCTATTTAACATGTATGGGAAGTCCTAACCAGAGCAATTAGACAAGAAAAAGAAAGACATCCAAATTAAAAAATAAGTAAGATTATGTTCGTTTGATGATAAAATGACCATACGTGTAGAAAAACCTAAAGACTAAACAAAGAAGAGATATTGTTACAGCTAATAAAGAAATACAATAAAGTTTCAGGATGCAAAATCAATGTACAGAAATCAGTGGTATTTGTCTACACTAGCAATGACCTGTTCAAAAAAGGAATTAAAAAAATAATCCTGGGATACTTGCCTGACTCAGTCAGTAGAACATGTGACTCTCGATCTTTGGGTTGTGAATTCAAGCCCCACATTGGGTGTACAGATTACTCAAAAATAAAAAATAGGGGGTCCCTGAGTGGCTTGGCAGCTTAGCACCTCCCTTCAGCCCAGGGCGTGACCCTGGAGTCCCGGGATTGAGTCCCACATCAGGCTCCCTGCAGGGAGCCTGCTTCTCCCTCTGCCTGTGTCTTTGCCTCTCTCTCTCTCTCTCTCTGTGTCTCTCATGAATAAATAAATAAAATCTTAAAAATAAATAAAAATAAATAAAATAAAATAAAGGAATAGTCTTTTTTTGATGGCAACAAAAAAGAATAAAAAAGGAATAAACTTAAACCAAGGAGGTGAAAAACTTGTACACTGACTATTATAAAATATTGAAGAAGGAGATTTAAGAACATAAAGATAAATGGAAAGAGATCCCGTGTTTGTGAACTGGAGTGATGAATAACGTTAAAATATCCAACCTAAAAAAAATTAAAAAATAAAATAAAATATCCAACCTACCCAAAGTGATCTATAGATCAATGTAATCCCTATCAAAATCCCAATGGCATTTTTTACAGAAATAGGAAAAAGAATCTTAAAATCCATATGGAGCCATGAAAGACTCCAAATAGCCAAAGCAATCTTGAGCAAGAAGGACAAAGCTAGAACCATTACATTTCCTGATCCCAAAATACATTGTAAAGCCACAGCAATCAAAAGAGTATGGTCCTGGCATAAAGATAGACACATAGATCAATGGGACATAAAAGAACCCAGAAATAAATCCACGGACTTATGGTCAACAAGGTTGACCTTCCACAAGGATGCCAAGAACACACAATGGACAAAGGATTCACTCTTTGCTAAATGGTGATGGGAAAACTGGACAACCATAAGCAGGAGAATGAAAGAGGATCCTTATCTCGCACTGGATATGGAAAGCAAATCAAAATCGATTAAAGATCGAAATACAAAACCTGAAACTGCAAAACGAGTGGAAGAAAACATGGGGGAAAGACTTCTTGGCAACGATTTTTTGGATATGACGCCAAAACCAGAGGCACCAACCCAAAAATTGACAACTGGGATTACGTCAAACTATAAAGCCTCCACTCAGTGAAGGAAATAATCAACAGAGTGACAAGGTAGCCTATGGAATGGGAGAAAATATCTGCAATCCATATATATATACCCAAAATATATAAGGACCTCAAAGAACATCAATAGCAAAAAAACCCAAAGGCCAAAAAAACTCCCCAAAACCCAAACCCAAAAAACTCCAAAGGACTGAATAGTTTTGAATGTCTTCTAAAGAAGAAGTACAAATGGCCAACAGCTACATGAAAAGGTGCTCGGTGTCACTCATGGTCAAAGAGATGCAAATAGAAACCGCAGCGAGCTATTACCTCACACCTGCTAAATGACTGGTCGAAAAAAGTCAAGAGATAAATGCTGGTGAAGATGTGGATAAGAGGGAACTTGCGCGCTGTCTGTCATATAAGCTGGTGTGGCCACGGTGCAAAACAGGAGAAATTCCTTTAAATATTCAACATTAGAACCCCCGTGTCACCCGGCAATCCCACGTCTGGGCATATTTCCAAAGGAAATGGAATCTGGATCCCAAAAAGATATATGCACTCCCGCGGTCATTGGAGTATTACTCACAATAGCTAACACGTGGCAAATGCAAAGACACAGAGAGTAAATCGTGGTTTCCAGGGGCTGGAGGGAGGGATAATAGCTTAATTGCAGTGATTATTTCTCAACATATTATGTATATTAAGGCTTTAATTTAAATCTTATAAATATACATTAATATTTTATTTATACTAATTTTATATTATTATATATTAATATGTTAATATATAATAATATATTTATATATTATAATTTAATATATTTAATACCTACATGCCAAGGAAATCTCAAAAAAGTTGAGAAAAACGGAAGGGATCTACCTTGGGGCTAGTGATGTGCAGAAGGATCACTGTGATGTTTCCCCTACCTGCGTTAGTGTAGACCAGTGTTTCTGGAATCGGTCTTTGGATGCTATTTACTTTAACCATGAACGTGACTCCCTCATG
This sequence comes from Urocyon cinereoargenteus, assembly GCA_032313775.1. Classification (NCBI taxonomy): domain Eukaryota; kingdom Metazoa; phylum Chordata; class Mammalia; order Carnivora; family Canidae; genus Urocyon; species Urocyon cinereoargenteus. The sequence continues at coordinate 118,370,879 of CM063496.1, forward strand.
GAGAGAATAATCCGGAAACTTGCAGTGACATTCATTCTCCTTGAGCTAAAAAGACGCAACCAGCCAGGGCATTAGGAAACTTTTTTTTTTTTTTTTCCTTTTCCTCTCCACGCTGTTTGCTCTTCCACTGGCCCCGTGATGCCACCACCACCCACATACGTTGTCTGGGTGGATGTCGGCGTGCCCCCGTGAAGGTGGGACCTTGCCTCGGTGGTCTACAGCATTTAGGAGGCCAGAATAGAGGTCCCATTGCAGGTGCCCTCAGTCGCTAGGGGTTTCGTTAAAATGCAGACTCCGGTGCAGCGAGTTCCGGGTGGGGCCAGGAAGATCCTACATTTGTAACAAAGCTCCCAGGTGATGCCGATGGATCACAACTCTGAGCAGCGAGATCTCTCCCCACTTGAGACATTAGGGAGCTTACCGCACCCTCTTTTAGTTTATTCCGTTTTCTTGTCCTATCATTTTTCTCCCACAGAAATGTTTACATTGTACCCAGTCATTTGGTTACTTTGTTTCCGTCAAACACTTAGAACCCACATGATTCCTTTCTCGTGGGATTAAATCTGACCAGTGGTTGATTTTTGATGGATCAACCGAGCAAAAGGCTACTGTTTCTGTTGGCAGGAGGGCGTTTTTCCTGCGCGACATCCCCTGAAGGGACACAGAAGCCTGAAAGTCACAGAACAAGTCCCTCATCTTCCCCATGATGCCTGTTGTGGGAAATCCTGCCTCCCTGAAAGAGACCCCTGGAAATTCTGGGAGCATTTGGGTGTCTGATTGAAATCTACCTGTGTTGCCCTGGATCCCCCGTCCCACCAGTCTACCCCATTTTTCCCTTCTTTAGGTGGTTGAGCATCCCCGAGGGTCCCGCCCTACAACCTGTGCCATGTCTGAACTCATAGGAGCTTTGGGCTGTGGCTCCTTCCTCGGGAGCCCTGAACTCCTTTTCCTTTTGGGATAAGACATTTTCCTCAGTCCCCCAGAGAATCAGGCCATCAGGCATGTCTTGACCTCGGGCCAGCGCTAATTTCCCTGGTTCACCTAGAAGCATGGCCTCTAGATGTGTCCCAGATGTCACACGCATGGTCCCCATTCCCGCCTACCGCTGCTTTGTTTCTACAGTGATGAGAGCTTTGTAAAGGATAACGATCGTCCGTATCAAATCCATCTTACCATTATTTCGATTGGCCCTTTCTCCTTGTGGATCATCACGCACTCGAGGTACGTAGTGTTTTCCTTGCAGTCCCAGCTCAATTCCATTCTCCTCGAGTCAAACTTCATGTTTAGACTGGGGAATCCTTCCACGGTTGTAAGATCTGAAGGACGGGACCACCAGATTAAAAGATTATCGCTTTCCCATCTCTACCCACTGCCTCTTGACCCATCCCATGTCTCATAAGCAAAATTCAAGTTTGGGACAGGCTGTCCTGTACCCCTGTCTGCCTAGGTGTTCCCTCTACATGAGGATGCCTACCAGGCAAGTAATCCAAGACCGACCAAATGAGAGCTTGCTTTGCTAAGGAAGTCGGCCATTACTGGCATTTGTCAGAGACTCAAGGGTGGACAAGGCAATGGGCAAGTCTCATAGTGGACAAAAGGTACCTTTCGGTTGTGCCCTGAGTAGAGGCTGTGGGTGTGGGGACGATGCAGGTGGCTCACTACAAGTAGGGCATCTCATGGGATTGGTTAGGGGACCATGCCTGGCTCTCTGGTTGGTCCTATGTAGGAAGTGGGGTCAAAACATAGGGAAGCCATTAGTTACTGATCAAGTCCAGTCCACTGGGGGCTGGTTGCTCCAGAAGTGATCTTTTAACTCCTTGGATTGTCATGGGGATGGACATCTGGCTCCTTCATGACTGATTTGGAGACAGCAGGCTGGCTTTCTGGGCTGGTCCCCTGGGCAGCTCATGGGCTGGGTTCTGTTCTTAAAGATGCTCTGCCCATTGTCAGTTTATATTTTAAGTCTCTCAGCATGCACGGCCTCTGTGCTGGGTGCCTCATACCTACATCCTCCTTTATTCCAGGTGCCACCCCACCTCCCCCAACACAGGGACCACCTCTCTCCAGGTCTCCAGGACCTGCAAATAAGTCACTTACCTCCTGAGTTTCTTGACCCTACTCCCTCCCTGGCATGTCCTCGGCTTCCTGCAGACTTCTCCTACCTTCCAAGCCCAAGACAACAATGACTGTCCATCCACAACAGTTCTGTGGATCTTGGTCTTAGCCTGTGGGTCCTACAAGAGTTTCATATGCCCCCAAGGTCATACCCAACCAATGAAGTCTTCAAAGGTCAACAGAAATCTGATGACATGGATTCATCCAGGGCACATCCCCTCCCTGGACTGAGCCAGCTCTTGCACATCCCTGGACCCATGGAGTTAGGAGATTCCATCAGTTCCATACACAACCTTCAGGAGAAAGGCCAGGCTGGACTGCACGGATTTTGTGAAAGTACATGAAGATTCCCACAGGCCCTCTGTGTGGAGGACAGGGAGACAGCCATCCCCACCATTCCCTTATCTCCTTTCTTGGGGCAGCAAAGACGTTGTGTTGACACCGTCCATACTTTAAAAAAAGAGCCCCTTTTAGAAACACAGACGTGGGTCTGAGTCCCCGCTCTGTCTCTACCGGCTGTGTCACTTCCAGCACGTTGCCTAACATCTCTGTTCCCTGGTTTCCATTCTCTCCGAATTGAGCAATGACATCTCTGCCCTCAAGAGGTTGGTTCAATGCAAAAGCAATTTGCGACTCAGCAGCTGTTGGGGCTCCTAGCCCTGGGGAGTGGTCCCTGAGAACATCCCTTGGGGAAGAATGGGGGTTATTGGTGTCCTTACCCGGTCCCCCATGAGCCTCTTGCAAATGAGCTCCCCTGACCTGTGTCTTCTGACACTGTACATTTCACCTGGATGAGGGCAGCATTCTTTAACTTCTGACCATCCACCAGTGTCCCTATTCCTCAGCCCTCTGGCCAGCACCATTTTCTTACCGATGCCCCAGGGACCCCATATCCCTCCCAGTGATCCTCACCATATACACCTAAAAACTAAGTATGTTCACCTTTAATCCTTCCTAAAATGGTGATATGTGGCCTGATAATCAACATCCAGCTACTGCAGGCAGACAGCTACTAGTCAGTTGATGTTGATGTTGCCTTTGCCACCTGCTACGGGGGGGAGAGGGGGCTCACCTTGCTTCCTCTGTCCACCTGTTTAAGTCAGGATGTTACTACTCCCTGCAGAAAAGTCCCTGCCAGGGTGAGACCCCCCCAGTGTCCCACTGTCCAGAATTAGGGTTGATGAGCCACATTTTGCAGCTCTGGTGCGTGACCATATCATAAGGCAGGATTAGGAAGGGCCTTTTAGAACAGGGGCAAGAAAACACTTTAGCATCTGGTGTTGTGTCACTTGACTGACCAGCACATACGAGGGTGAGTTGAGGTTGGACTCGGCCATAAGGATGTATCCCAAGACACACAGGACGTAGAAATGAGACAGTCGGAGAAGGGTCAGACAGGTTCACACACTTACCCTGGTGCCCTAGAGTCTGGAGGATGACTGGGTCCAATAGCATGCAGAGCAGGACAGTTGTGGCCACGAGTCTCGTGGGACTGCCCGAGGGATGAGGAAGCCCTGTAGGTACAGTCATGTTTTAAAGAAATCAGCTCTCATGGGAGTTTTTGGGAGGGGAACTCAGCAAGTTTTCCTCGGGGAGATGCTCTGCAGGAAGACATAAGACCATCCCCAGCCTGATGGTCAGCCTGCTGGCTTGGCCAGCTAGGGGGTCAGTGTTGGCTACAGAGGCTGCAACCAGCCTCGGGGCGGGGGGCAGGGACAGGACCAAGGGCACAAGCTCACCACGCCCTTCCAATTCCAATTCCACCTGCAGAGAATGGCCGGGGCCGTCCATCTCCTCCAGAGCCCACATAACACACAAAACAGGAACCCGCTCGCTAACTTCTCTTTTCTCCAGGATCAACTTCCTGAGAGAGACGGTTGCAAAACCATCTCCCACGTGTGTGGGGAAATACTACCACTGCCCCGTGAATCTACTCTACAGATCCACCCATCTCCTTTACATCAAGCTTGACTCATCGTTCGGATGAGCCTTGAAGCCATGGCTGACACGTAATAGTGATTTTAAGATGCTTTTGGGGGAATATTACGCCCACTTTCATAAGTTTCTCATTGTTCTGGCTTTCTCTTTTTTGTTGTTTGTATAATTTAAATTTTAAAATTCTTGTTTAAAATATTTTAATGTGAGGGGGACGCCTGGGTGGCTCAGCAGTTGAGCGTCTGCCTTTGGCTCAGGGCATGATCCCGGAGTCCCGGGATTGAGTCCCACATAGGGCTCCCTGCATGGAGCCTGCTTCTCCCTCCATGTCTCTGCCTCTCTCTGTGTGTCTCTCATGAATAAATAAATATAATATTTTACAAAATATATGAATAAATAAAATACTTAATGTGAGTATAATTGACACATGCTCTGAGTGTTTTTAGAATGGATTTTTGGGTAGTAGAAAAAGAAATGATAGGTCAGGTTTCCATTATGACAATAACAGGGTTTTTTTTTTTTTTTTAGTTTTTTTCCTTTATTTAAAAAACTTGAGTTTCACAACAATCAAAAAGGATATGTTTTAAAAAAAAGAGGTAAAGGAAAAGGGGTAAGTGACAGAGGGGCATGGAGGATGTTTAAATACATTTACTAAATGAAAGAAGCTGGTCTGAAAATGCTGCATCCTGTTTGATTCAAACATTACAACATTCTGATAGAGGGAAAACTATGGAGACAGAAAAAAAAAGTCAGTAAATAACCAGGGTTTGGGGAAGGGACAGGATGAGTAGGGAGGGCACAGGGGATTTTTAGGGCAGTGAAACTACTCTGTATCATACTATTATTCTGGATATATGTCATTATACATCTGTCCAAACCCATCGAATGTCCAACACCAAGAGTGACTGTAATGTAAACTGTGGGCTTTAATCAATAATAATGTATCAATATTGGCCCATCAATGATAATAGACGGCCCCACTGATGCCAAATATTCATAATAGCGTAGACTGGGTCAAAGGGGAAGTGCATACATAGGGATCCCCTGTACTTTCCACTTAAATTTGTCTGTAAATCTAAAACTGCTCTCAAAAAAAAACAAAGTCTATTAAAAACTTTTTAAACACGTAAGTACAGAAGCGAAGGGCTGTGGTCCCACAAAGCTGCACTCAACAGAGAACACCTGATGCTCTGCTTGTGTTTGGGGTGGCATCCTGGGGGCTGCCCACCACTGCCCTGGGGGCATTTTTGCTGGTGCTTGTTCTTTGGCCGACTTGTAGTGGGGGTCCTACGTGTCTACGTAGTTCTCTCCCTCTCGGCCACTAACTGCCTCTGCTGCTCTTCATCTCTGTGTTCCCTGTGACCTCATCCTTTTAGGGCCTTGTCTTTTCTTGGAGGTTCCTTTCTCTCACTTTTACGGTGCACAATCATGCTTCCTGTAATTTCCTTGGGTTTATAGAGTCTGTCCGTCTAAACACTGCCTCTTTTTTCTTGGTGTATTAGCTTCCTGGGGGCTGATGGAACAAATGACCACAAATTTCCTTCCTTCCTTCCTTCTTTCCTTCCTTCCTTCTTCCTTCCTTCCTTCCCTCTTTCCTTTTTTCCTGTTTCTCTTCCCTCCTTCCTTCCCTCCTTCTACTTTCCTTCCCTTCCCCCCTTCCTCCCCTCCTTCCTTCCTTCTCCTTTGTCTTCCCTCTCTCCTTCCTTACCTCCTCCTCTCCTTCCTTCTTTTTTTCTTTCCTTTCTCTATTTTCCTTCCCTCCTTCTTTCCTTTTCAATTTCCTTCCTTCCTTCCTTCCTTCCTTCCTTCCTTCCTTCCTTCCTTCCTTCCTTCCTTCTGTCCTTCTTTCCTTCTCTCCTCCTCCCCTTCCTCCTCCCTCCCTCCTCCTTCTCAGACCTTTCTCTCACCAATTCCTCCCCTATTTCATCCTGTCCAGTGTCTGCTTCTTGGAGACCCAGTCATCACACTCCCGACACTACCCCCCCACCCCTGCCACGACACCTGGACCTCCATGTCCTTGCCTCCCAGCTGGCACCTGTCTTCACAGACTGTCTTTTTCTCCCCTCAGACTCCTCTCCAGCCCAGCTCCTATCAAGGACACAGCATCTCCCTCCCACATGTGGCCAGTTCAGCACATTTGGGCTCCTCCTCTCCTTGAGGTGCAGCCCCACCCAGGGAGCTCCTCTGCCCTCTGTAGGATCCCTTACATCACGGATCCCTACCCCTGCAGACATCTGAGCTGTGAGGCTCATTCTCTATATTCCCCAACTACCTGTCTCCTTTCCACCCACCCTGTGCCGTTCATGGGTCACCTGTCTATTGACGGTCGACTGGCTTGTGTAGATGCCACGGCCTCTTTGCCTCCTGCACCTGCACCAGCTTCTCAGCCTTCCCAACAATGCAGAGTCCAGCCAGCTCCCCAAGCCAGGTGTGCACATGTGTTCCTGAGTGCACCTGTAGAGCAGTACCCAGCCTCAGGTCCTGTCTCCTAACCTCCTGGAGCCCACTCCCTCCTCGGGCACCACCCTTGCTATAAAAGAGGAAATAAGAACCTCAGACCAGACCTGTCCCAACCTCCCTGCCTCCCAAACACCTTTTACTCCAGCGATATAGGGAAGTTCCCAGCTTCCTCCATCTACGAGCTGGACCCTGCTCCACCCAGCCCTTCTCTGTGTCGTGTCTGAGGTTCTTGGCCCTGGGGGGGTGATGCCCTCCATAGTGCACCCAAGGGGCTCTCAGGGTGGACCCTTCCTTGGTTGTGGCTGACCCTACCACTGCCTTTTGCTATTCCTGCCTCGTCTCTGCCCTGATTTTCACATCTGCAGTCTGTGTGAACACCCTGGCTTCTTTGAGCGGAGCTGTCCTTAATCAGGAAGGGGAGGTGCAGTGCAGCAGGGCATGGAGGGGTTTCATTCCACTCACCACCCCCGCACCCCACCGCAAGCTTCTTGAATCTGCTTTTCTCCTCATTTTTTCAAGCCTCCCATAGTCCCTGCTTTGAGACTGTTACATGAAGCTGGTGCCTGTGCTTGCACACCCCAACCTGTGCCCCACAGGGAATCTGCATGGAAATACACCCTGAGCTGGACAGTTCCCCATTCCGCTTCCTCTAAACTGAACTCCTCTCGCTTCTCTTTGTTCTCTTTGCTCATCGTGATGGAGCAAAAGCAAACTTCTGTAAACTTGACTTTTAAAAAAACCCTCAAGACACAAGCAACAACGTTATCACCTACCCAACGGTGATATGCAAGGTGATCTAGGAAGGGCTGCTGTTTTAATTAGCTGGTGAGTCATAACCTGGGGCTCTCGGCCAAGGGTGAGGACAAACCCTGTGGAGGATAATTTGGGGGCCGCGTGAAGTAACTGGCGCCGTGATTTCTCCATCGCCTGGGCATACCAAGCATAGGCATGTTCCACATGGCTCCTAATTTCCCACTCACACCCATCCTAGGGAGGATTTCCTAGTATCCTCATGCAAGTGGATGAGAAACTGAAGCCCGTGGAGATCTCACACTTCATGCAATTAATTTCTGTGTTGATTTTTAAGACCGGGGGCAAAATCTACCCTTTTGAAGTGTACAACCCCAGCACTTAGCACTGGGGAGTGTTCAGCCATCACCCCTACCTGAGCCAGGACATTCTCATCCCTCCCAAAGGAGGACCCCAACCCCAAGAAACCAACACTCTGCAGTCTTCCCTCCCACTCTGCAGATTTGCTTGAGCCTCTTGTTTCATATGAATGAAAACTCAGATGTCACTTTGCTCTTTTTTTGTCCACTGACTACCCACTTTCCCTTCTTCTTTCGGTTTTCTCCAGACAGGGTTTTCTTCCCCTTTATCTCCTCCTAAGACCTCCACAGATACTGGCTCCATCTGTCAGATGGGGTCAGATCAGGGACTGGGGCAGTGCATGTGCTGCCAGCCTGTGGGCATCCCTGGGGTGAACCTGGATGTTGACCTCCCTGTAGTCGGGGGCATGGGTGGTGGGTGGATGCAACCCGTCACCGCGCGTGGGCAAGACAAGGAGTGAAATGCAGTGGTCCCCAAAGACACCTGTGGTCCAGGATGGCCAGCAGCTCTGCACTTGTTGCTGGGAGCTTTGACACCAGCCACTGCCAGCAAAGTGCCTCCCCAGGATCCAGGGACCACCGCTTCCCTGTGTGGGCGACCACCTGCATCCAAGACTCTGGGGTAATCCATAGCGGCTTCTAACACTCACACAGAGTTGCATGAGGGGCTTAGCCTGCTCCCGGGGCAAGTTGGTCAATCCCTGGTGCTAATTCAGACCTTCTAACACAGTGCCCATGTGCTGTTGGAGTTACCCCACCTCCCTGTAGGGCACCTTCATTCGGAGATTCCCAGCTCCCACCCCTGGGTGCTCCCTGACTTCCCCAGGAGCTGCCAGGAGCAGCAACAGGAGCAGGAACACGTACCCTAGTGACAGGGTACGTTTGAGGGTCAGAGAATAAAGGGAGCCACCTTACCCCACTGCACCAGGCTCCGCTCTGGCCACCTGTTTGCTTTCTCGGTTTCCTGGCGCTCCGACATCTGGTTGTTGTCTTGGACAGCTCTCTGCTGGGTCAGAAAGTGAGCACACTGATTGCATTGCAGAGACATTTCAACCCGAGACTTCCCCTTTCTCCTTAGCGCCCTCCCCCTTCCGGTGATGTTTTTTCGTTGTATATATATGATTAAGAAACCTGTGAACGGTGGGTAAGTTCATCAGCCACTTAGGTCTCTGAAGACAGCTGATCAGGGGTGTGACCGCCACATAAGTGAGCAGGATATGCGTCCCTGGCTCCCCGTTCCTCAAGGAACCACGCCCCTTCAGCATTCATGTGCACAAGCATATCTTCCCAAGGTCAATCTGAGGAGTCATTGACTCTGCCCAGGATGGCAGGAGTTGCTGGCTTTTGCCATGGACTGAGTTCTGTGCCATTCAATTCATCAGAGGTTTATTGAGCGCCCTTATTGGTTAGAACCTAGGGGAGTGGGTAGGAAGCAGGTTTGCAGCTCGTGGCAGGACAAGGCTAAGCAGAAGGGCCATGGGGGCTGGCGACACAAAGACAGCATTGAATATCTCCAATGTAGGGCCTTTGGGTGAGGAGATGAACACGGTGGGATGAAGAGTGAGCAACGTTTCATCTGGACAAGGACACACTAACTCCTGGTGGGATGCAGATACAGGGCTGGTGATCCTGGTCAGCTGAACGTCACAGGGAGTGGGTGACATCATGTCATGGATGGGGACTGGCTGTGAAGGTCACCTCCCGGCAGTCATGAGGTGCAATGGACCAGCTCTCCTCAGGTGTATCTCTGTCGATGACACTGTGAATGTCTCTGCCAGAGAGCCCTTCCTCGTTTGTGGTCTTGGAAGCCTAGGAGCAGAAGAAGCAGCAGTCGAGAGACGACTGTGAGGAGCACAATGGCCAGAACAGAAACGAAAAACAAAACTGGAGGCACCCACGTTCACCGCAGAAGTGGCAGGAATGGTGATGCTGCGTCTGAGTTGGGCAAATAGGAGGAGCTGACAAAGGGTATGGAGCCAGGGGAGGAGATACCATGTTCAGTCTTGCCATGTTCAAGCGGCTTCTCCGTGGAGACAGGATGTGGAGGCGTCGAGCAGGGAGTTGGATGCAGGGGTCAGAATCAAGGGAGAGATTTGAAGAACTCAGTGGAGGATGTTCCACTGAGTATCTTCCCTGGTGGGAGGAATGTTCCAGATTCTTACGCCATTTGAGTCCCTGAAGCTTGAAGAATCTCACAACACGCCTCCAAGGTAAAGAGTTAATTCAGCAGACCTGGATTGTCTACACTTGCCCCTTCCAAACTAAGGTCTAGCCATTGACCAGCTCCTGGAAGGAGGCTTACATATGAGCCCCGTGAAATGTCCTACCTGATAAGAGCGTCTTTGTTTGCCTGGAGCCATGGCATGTAGTTTATATGCTACAGTGTGATTTAGGATGGAGCTTTGGGCCGTGCCATACTCGGCCGTGTAGAAAGGCCAGTGAAGGAATAACTCAGGTCAGCCATGTGGACGCTCCATGCTAAGTGACTGACTCCAAGAAAATTCCTGGACGCCAAGGCTTGGTGAACATTGCTGGTTGGCAATACGTCATGCATGTTGCCACACGCAGTCATTGGAAGAGTTAAGTAGCATCCACAAGTCCATGGGGAGAGGACACCTGGAAACTCATGCCTCATCTCTCTTGGACTCTGCCCCAAGCACCTTCAGATTTCACTGGTTTTCATCTGTATCCTTTTGTTGTACTAAACCAAAGCCATGAGTGTAAGAGCTTTCTGGAGTTCTGTGAGTCCTTCTACTGAATAGGTGAACCCAATGAGGGTGTCAGGGACCCAGACATGATACCCCTACACCGTCATGAAGGCCGCTGTCTCTGGCTGAGCATGACACACACAGAAGAAGCTTAACAAGTATTGGCGTGAAGGAGTGACAGCATGATGTTTCTTAGGACCCCTTTGTTCTACCTTTTCTTCAAGTGCTTTTGCCTTTTTAGATCTGCTCCGAGTTCCCACCAAGATGTGGAGAAGGAGAAGGAGAGTGAGGGGAACCTGTGTGGCTTACAAGGGTCCTGTGAGACCGCCTGGGGAGAGCATAGAGACCAAGCAGGGGGACTGGAGGCCAGGTCAATCAGAGCGACCACACACATACTAGGCTGCTGGCATTTGGATGCTCTGTAAGTATAACAAAATACACTACGGTATTCTTGTTTCCTCTTTCTCTCTTTGGGACTTGGATTTTCAACTGACACAATAGGTTTTAACTTTTGTTAAAGGTCAAGCTTAAGCTTGGCTGTAGGTTGCATTCTGAGAATTAAATGTGGAAGTAGTTTGGCACACCATGGTCTTCTAGGAACTCCCAAAGGAGAGAAGGTGAAGCGTTCCCTACAGATACAACCCTCCTCCACATTGTTACTCCAGACAGATGGATGTACTGGGCTGGATGTCCCCCAGGGCCCCGTGGCAGGTCACCATGGGTGGCATTGCTGGAAAGTCAGTGCCTGTCATTTACTCTGAGGAGCTCATTTGTGCCTGGAATGTGAGGGTGGAGACTTGGAGGCTGTGTTTGTCTCTGTAGTTGACAGTCAATGACTCATTTCTGGACTATCCATGGTCCTCATAGCCTCTTATTCCATCTGGGATGAATATGGGATGAAGTATGCAGGAAAAGAAATTTATGGGGAAGAATTTATGGGGAACTTCCTTCTCCTGAAAGGAAAAATAAGATAGTTCATCAAGTAGACCTTGACGAACAATCCATCCATCCATCAGTGATAATGATAATGGTGATGGCAATAATGGTGATGTGGTGATGGTAATGATGATGGTGATGATGATGGTGATGATGGAGACGATATGATGATGATCACAATGGTGGTGAAGATAATGGTGAAGATGATGGTGATGGCCATGATGATGGCAATAACGATGGTGATGATTGTGTTGATAAAGACGATGGTAATGGTGATGGTGATGATGGTGATGATGATGTAGCAGCCTTGTTAACCACCAAACAAACAAAATCCTTACAAAGTGACTCTCATGCCCCATGCTCTGGGCCAAGTTCTAGGACTACAAGTTTAGTACACAATCTGTATCAGTCAGGGTTCTCCACAGAAACAGAACTCATAGGGTGTGTGTGTGTATGTGTGTGTGTGTTTAAAGAAAATACTTACTTTAAGGAATTGGCTCAGGGGATTGTGGAGGTTGACAAGTCCAAAAATCTGTGGGTGTAGACCAGCAGGATGGAGACCTAGGGAAGAGCTGATGGCTCATCTCTAGTCTGAAGACCATCTAGAAGGAGAATTCATTCTCATAGTATTTGATTTGGAGTATGCAATGGTGGTATTTTGTCTTCTCAGGTTGGCTTCCGTGGGAGCAGCGAGGAGGTTTCCAGAAACCCTCAAGGCACCAGGCTCCCTTGGTTATATGAGCAAAGAAGAGAGAAAAAGACAGGTGTGTCTTCTCATGATGGTGGCTCAGGGACGGAGGGCACACTGGCCAGTCAGTTGGAATCACCCTCAATGTCCATCACACAGAGCCAATTGCATACAGAGGGCTCTGTTAGGGCCATAAAGTGAGGCAGGAACACTACCAGGTGTGTTTGTGGGGAAATCGACGACAGTGTGGTGTGTACTAATGGGAGCTCCGTGAAATTCTCAGATTTCTGTGTGCACTGAGTCCCCGGGGAGCTTTGTTCACAGGTGCTGACGTAGCAGGTCCAGGTGGGCCAAATTCAGACCCTCGCTGATGATCAAGTTCAGACGCCCTGCCACAGTCCCTCAGGGAGGAAGGAAAGGCTGCACTTCAGGCTGTGGTGGTGGGAGTCGGGGAGGGGAGAAGGTGAACCAAGGGGGTCCCCATGAGAATGAGTGTCATGACTCAAGATAGGTGGACACTCACCTAGGGGCAGAGAGGGAAGCCTGAAGATGGGAGTTTGAGCCATAGATGGCAGGAACGTGATGCCCTGGGATACAGGGGAACGGAAGGAATGTCGGGAGAGAGTGTGTCCTCAAGAGCCCGGTGCTGATCTAGCAGTGAAACCAGGCAGACTGTGGCGCTTAGATCGACAAGGTCCTAGGTTTCTTGACCATCAGCATGACCTGGGGGCCTATTACAAAAGCAACTGCTGTTGAACATGGCCTTGGAGGGAGCGTCATGGTCAAAGGGTGTCAGAGGGCGGACAACATAGGTTGTGCATGCACACGCACACTCTTCTGCACACATATGTCCACCCACAAGCACACTCCTGTAGACACTCTCACGGAGACAAAGGCAAACCTGCCCACATGCACACACATGCACACCTACAGGTGAGTCCATACCTGCTTATACTCAGGCACACATTCAGATGCTCCCACGTGCACTCACCTGGACACCCACACACACAAGTGCTGAGGGTCTCAGGCTGTGGGGATTCCCACAGAGCTGAACAGCAGGAAACAATGGCCTGGGGCCTCCCCCAGGAGCTCTGATTAATAATCAATCCAGGGACTCCCATCAAGGGAGGAACAGCAGCACCAAGGTCTGGTGGGAAACGTCCCAGAGATTAGAATCAGGAAGTAAGATCTTTAGAGGAGAGTCCGGAGAAGCTGGCTTTGAAAAATCCCCCCTTGCCCACAGGCTTCCCTCCGTCAGTGGTGTCGGGACAATGGGAGGTATTGAAATCCTAGTTCAGAATCCCGGGATTTCCATTTCTATGACTCAGTGAGACACAGGGAAGGTGTGATCTGAGAAGTCACCTGGGAGGGAAGATGAGGGGAGTAGAGATTAGGGTCGAGGGAGGGGGTTATGCATGTAGCCTCAGGCCGCCTGGTTAAGCCTCAGCCCCGCAATGTGACCTTCAGAAATGAGGGACCCAGCGTGACTCTTAGTCTCTTCATTTATAAATAAATGGGAGGACATGGCTCCTTTCTGCAGTGCCTGGTGAGGGTCCATTCAATCAAAGCGGCAAATTTTGTGATGTGCATCAGTAAACCACACACATGCAAAGTGAATAGTTGGACAAGTCGGGGTGCGTGTGTGCCTGTGGAGGCAGCTCCACTTTCCAGACTATGGGCATTTCCACCAGATCCACACATTTCACTTCTCATTCCCCTCCTGTCCCCCAGGGCCTTGTCTCCCCTTCTTGTCCTCAGATCCTCTGCCATCCCAGCCTCCTGTCATTTCTGTGGAAAACTGCAGGGGCTCCCTCCTCACATCTCTAGGTTCTCACTCCTGTCTCCCTACTCTCCTGACCCACAATCTCACACTCCGTTGTACTCCTAGGCCACCAGTTCTCTCTTCCATATTCTCATATCAGGGGATCTGTCTGGTTCCCAGCTGGGTCCCCCTCCCTAATCCATGCCTGGACATTCCCCCAAGCCTTCAAATAGGGCAGCCACAGAGCTCCCTTGCCTGCTTCCCATTTCTTGGGGTCATTGCCCTCTGTGGCGTGAACTCCAATGACTTCAAAATCATCGTTTTATGTTGCATACAGTTGAATGATGTTTACCCCAAATCTGGAACCAACTGGAACCTTAGAATGGGACCTTGTTTTGAAACAGGGTCTTTGCAGTTGTGATGAAGTGAAGGATCTCAGATGACCTCGTCCTGGAGTAGGACGGGCCCTAAACACAATGACAGGGGTCCTCATAAGAGACAGAAGAGGAGAGGCAGACACAGAGGAGGAGCCCCGTGAGGATGGAGGCGGAGATGGGAGGGACACGGCCACCAGCCCAGGGACGCCTGGGGCCCCAGATGCTGGAAGAGGCAGGAAGGACCCTCCCTGGAGCCTCTGGAGGGAGCACAGCCCTGCCTGGTCGGGATCTCGCCCTATGTGGATCCTAGACTCTGGTTTCCAGAGCTGGGGGAGGATGAATTCCTGTTTGTCTCAAGCCTCCCAGTTTGTCTACTTTCCTTTCTTTCTTTCTTTTTTTTTGTACTGAATCCCTAAGAAACTCACAAATATATTTTCTTGTTTTTCCTCCTTTGCTTCAGAAGAGAGGGCCAGGCGGGTTCCCATGACCTGTCTTGGCAGGCAGCCGACGTCTCTGGTAACATTTTCATCACCGCCCTTTGTAAGCAGGTCCTGTGGCCCCACACCTGAGGGGCTGCCCTTCATCATATCTTCCCCTCAGTTCATCACCCTCAGATGTTGAGTATTTATTCATTTATGGCCCTCACTGCCTACAAAGCCAACGGAATCAATGCCACATGTTTCCTGATCCTCCAGCATGAAGCCCACAAGGAGAGACAGAGTGATTTGCTCAAAGGACTGAGCTCGATGATGAATCCCAGCACGTGTAACCTGCTTCCCAATCCTGAAGGTGTCTGCCTCGGGGCCTGTGGATGTGCACGGGGAAGGTGACATATTTTCTTGACCTAAAGCATGGTTGGGAGGAGTGATGATTTGAGTGGTGTGAGCTTTCCCTGCTTCTGTCTCCTGATGCTGGCCAGGAAACTCAGCTTCCTCCTTTACATTGTGGACGTGAACATGTAGGGGGCTTTCCATTCTCCAGAAATATAGTTCCTCTGAGCTGACGGCAGCTGCGGTCCCTGACTCCCCCCTTCTGTTCCTTTTCTTAGACCCAGGAACAGGCGTCAGCAGCTGAGTGGGAAGGGGCCAGAAGCTTGGTGACAGAACAGAAGTGAGAAAGATACCCCCAAACCAGCTGCCCATCTTGAGGGGAAGTTCATTTGATGTCATAGGTGACATCGGGATGTGCAAGACCCCAGAGAGAGAGAGAGAGAGGGTCACGGAGTGAGCCACCAGGCCACTTAACAGCCACTTAACAAGGGGACACCTTGGTGATACACTAAGCCATCGTCTGAAGACAAGTGTCTAGAATCACTTCTGTCACTGTTTCGTAACACGATGGACACGTACTGTCAATGTCAGCTTAAGCAGGGTGAGGACTGAAATGGAGAGGATACTTCCTAAGATATAAGGTCTCCCTTTGCACATGGAGAACCTGATGTGAGTTTGGGTCAACCACAAATAAGGAACGTCTGGGTGGGAAAACAGTTGGGAGACAGCACTGCGAGCTATTCCTACAACTTGCAGGTGGTCCAAGGGAAGAGTGTTTTTTTTTTTTTTTTTTTTTTTTTTTTTTATCAATGCTGTTCCCTAAATTATCTTTGAATGCTTTTCTTCCACAAGGTCTAGGATGGATGAGCAAAGGTTTGGGAAATGTGGTGGGTCATGGGCATCCTTGCCATAGCAAAGCCAGGGGTTTAATGGCTTTGTTGAATCTCTTTGTTTTGTAGACCTACCCAGTGAGTAGCTTCCTGTCCTCGTCCCAAGCTTCCAAAGCTCATGCTCCACCACCCAGAGATGGAAACCTACCCTAGTTCTCCAACCAGCAGACACCATTGTCACCAAGCAGCTTCTCCGTATTTTGTAGAACCAAGACTGCCCTACAAGAATCCAAGGCCTTTTCGGGGTGCCCAGGTCATGCATGACGAGAATCTGGACTTCAGGAATTTGGTTCTGTGTTGCTTTCTCTCATTTTCAAGAGGGAATAAGCAAAGTGTGTCTGGGAATTTGATTTTAAGCAAGCGATTTACAAGCCGACTCTTGGGCCGCTTGTTGAAGATGAGTCCGCCAGCCACCGTTTGACCACCCGATGCTGAAATTCTAATTTATTAGGAAGACAGCAGCTGTGTTATTTCAATGGTCTTCATATTCAAGATTTTTTTTCAGAGTTCTGTGGAATACGCTTTTTTTCCCCCTTAGAAAACCAACAGATTAAAAAGGAGAAATAGATGACAGAAATGTTGCAGAGAAAGCAGGATTTTAAAAAAAATCTGTTGAAAACCAGTAGCAATATAAATGATGATGTGCACAAGACGGCTGGCGTGAGAACGCTCAGATGTTGGGTGGGAACATGTCAACATTGTCTGTTGTCCCCAGTGTTGTTCAACATCTGTTGTTCTGACATCTTGGCCAGCTCAAAAAATAAGATAAGTAGCAAAGACAAGGGAAAAAAAAACTCCTGTGCTCCACAGGTGGTATGATTGTTTATGCAGAAAAATCCCTGACTGGAATGTCTAGCTGGCTCAGTGGGTAGCGTTCACAACTGCTGATCTCAGGGTTGTGAGTTCTCAAGTCTCATGTTGGGTGCAGAGCCTACTAAAAATACTAAAAAAAAAAAAGAAAAAGAAAAGAAAGAAAAGTCCCAGATGAATTATAAGGCCAATTGGCCAACATGCCCGCTAGAAGATCAATATATAAAAATTAATAAAGACTCATAAAAAATAAAGACTCTCTGCCACAGCTACCGCCTAACAAAGTAGGAGGAATTAAAAAAGAAAACCATTTATTTCTAATCACACCTAAAGCTATATTTATAGCAAGGAATACACTGCGGGAAAAAAAAATGCATGGATTTCATACAGAAAATCCTAAGAACATACTGAAGAGCATGAAAGAAGATGCAAATCTACAGAACATTATACTGAGTCACTGGATAGCAGCACATGCTATGAGAAGTTGATGGTTTTTCCCCAATAAATGCACACATTCAATATCATCTCAAAATCCCAAAAAGGTTTTTCTTCAATTTTCGCAAGTTGATTGTAAAATTCTCATGGAAGAGTATAGGGTCAAGAAGAAAAGAAAGCAGGAGCATGTCTTTCTATTATAGAGAACTATTTCTTTACCAAGATGCAAAAAAAGAGTAGAAGTCGCAATGTAAGGATAAATATATTTGACTCCACTTCAATATAAGATATTTGTTTTAGCAAAGACACTATCAATCATTGAAAGGAAAAAGCCAGTTAGTAGGAAAATGTTCTGGCATAGCGTACGACGAAGGGTGGCCACACACGCGTACACGAAAGAATAGTATAAGTTGATAGGAAGAAGACCAAGAACACCAAAGAAAAACATAGGCGACTACAAATAGGCACACTTGATTTTTTGTGTATTTATTTACTTATTATATTACATTTTAATTTATTTATTTAAAAATTATTTTAAAGATTTGATTTATTTATTCATGAGAGACGCAGAGAGAGAGAGAGGCAGAGACACAGGCAGAGGGAGAAGCAGGCTCCACGCAGGGAGCCCGACGTGGGACTCGATCCCGGGACTCCAGGATCACGCCCTGGGCCGAAGGTGGGCGCTAAACCGCTGAGCCACCCAGGGATCCCCTATATTACATTTTCAAAATTCAAAATCCCCTATAATTAAAATACAGTGTTATATCAGTTTCAGGTGTAGGATTTAGCGATTCAACCAAATAGGCACATTTTAGAAGACTCACCCAAATGGACCATAAACATGAACGGTGTGACCCTTCATGGAGAAAGAGAAATTTAAATAAGCGGGAGATGCCTTTGACGATCTGTCAGATGGATGACAATCAAAGTCTGATCATATTAACAGGGATGTGGAGAGGGCATAAGACTCTCACTGCTGGGAGTAAGGACAGTTAGACTTCCCCCACTTTTATTTATTTTATTTATTTTTTTATTTTTTTAAACTCCCCCGCTTTTAGAGAGGGATTTGGCAATGCAGAAACAATGCCCATCCTGTTAAATTCAGCACCCACTTCTGCACATTTATTACCAAGACTCAGTTACGAACACAGGGAGATGTGTTCAACAACTCACAGCGGTCTTAATAACAATTCTGAAATAACTAAAATCCTGTGGTTTAGACACACTGAGAGGCACGGGAGGGCAGCTAACATGAATGAACTCCACTCACTTGGCCTGTGAAAAGCTAAATATTGTGTACACAGTATTTTCTAAAAATATAATCTCTAGTGAAAACATTGCAAAGGGGGAACATACGTTTTCATGTCACATACGCAAAAGTCACTATTAAAAACATTTTTCAGCCATTTTCACCCACATTTTTATTCGCGTATAATCCCACGTGCAGAAAAATGCACAAACAGTAAGTGTCTAGTTCCATGAGTTTTTACCACAGTTTTGTGGTCAGGGCCCAGGGTCAAGAAGCAGAACATTAGCAGCACCCCAGCTTCCAGTCACTGTCCCCACCAACTCGTTTTTAAATACCTTATTGAGGTTTAATTCACATGCCACAGCATTCACCCCATTAAAGTGTACAATTCCAAGGTTTTTAGTCTATTCGTAGAATTATGAAACTATCACTACTTTTTTTTTTTTTTTTTTTTAAAGAGAGATCTTGGGGCATCTGAGTGGCTCAGTGGTTGACTGCCCGTCTTTGGCTCAGGGCCTGATCCCAGGATCTTGGAATCGAGTCCCGCATCCAGCTCCCCACATGAAGCCTGCTTCTCCCTCTGCCTGTGTCTCTGCCTCTCTGTCTGTGTCTCTCATGAATAAATAAACTCTTTAAAAATAATTTTTAAAATCGTATTTTTTTTATTTTTTTTAAAGAGTTTATTTATTATTTATTCATGATAGACATAGAGAGAGAGAGAGAGGCAGAGACACAGGCAGAAGGAGAAGCGGGCTCCATGCAGGGAGCCCGATGTGGGACTCGATCCCGGGACTCCAGGATTGCGCCCTGGGCCAAAGGCAGGCGCCAAACCGCTGAGCCACCCAGGGATCCCCCTAAAATCTTATTTTTAAGAAATCTGTATGCCCAGTACGGAGCTCAAACTCACGACCCCGAGATCAACATTCGCATGCTCCACGGACTGAGCCAGCCAAGCTCTCCGCTACTTCCTAATTTTAGAATATTTTATCATTGCCCCAAAAACAAATAGCATCGGCAGCTGCTCCGCATCCCCATCACCCAGCCCCCAGGAAACACAAATCCACTTCCTCTCTCCATGGATTTGCCTGTTCTGCATGTTTCATATCCACAGGATCACACGCTTTGCGACTTTTTTGTGTCTGGCTCGTCTCGGTGAACGTGATGTACTCAAAACCCAGGCACACAGTAGCAGGTGTCAGAGCTTCGCTCCTTTTCATGGCTGAGTAATAGTCCCCCATGTGCATGGACCGCATTTAATCCTTCCCTCTACCTGCTAATGGACCTCTGGCTTGTTTCTCCCCGTCGGCTCTCAGGAATGGTGCTGCTACTAACATCTACATTCAGGTTTTGTTTTCTGCGGGCGCGTGTTATCATTTCTCTGGGGGAGTATATCTAGCTGTGGGGCTGTTAAGTCCTGTGATTCCCTCCACGTTCAGCCTTTTGACAAACTCCCAGACTATTTTCCAAAGAAACTGGACCATTTTTGCCTTCCCGCCATTAGTGCGTGAGGGCTCCAATTTCTCTGTATCCTCATCCATGATCGTTCTTTGCCTGTTTTTAAAAGAAATTGTAGCCATCGTTACGAAGAGGTAGCCCACTGTGGTTTCATTTTCCTAAAGATTTACATTTTCCTAAGGACTATTGATGTTGAGCATCTTTTTTTTTATTTTTTTTATTAAAAATTTTTTTTATAAGATTTTATTTATTTAATCATGAGAATACACAGAGAGGAGAGAGAGAGGCAGGGTCAGAGGCAGAGGGAGAAGCAGACTCCATGCAGGGAGCCTGATGTGGAACACGATCCCGGGTCTGCAGGATCACACCCTGAGCCGAAGGCGGTGCTAAACCGCTATGCCGCTGGGGCTGCCCCATCTTTTTTTTTTTTTTAAATTAAAGTTTTATTTAAATTCCGGTCACTTAACATACAGTGTTATATTAGTTTCCGGTGTGCAAGTTGGTGGTTCAGCAATTCTTTTTCTTTTTTTTAAATTTTGTTTATTTATTTGATATATAGAGAGAGATAGTGAGAGAGAGCATAAGCAGGGAGAAGGGCAGAGGGAGATGGAGAAGCAGACTCCCTGTGGAGCAGGAGCTCCATCCTAAGACCCTGAGGTCATGACCCTAAGACCCTGAGGTCATGGGGATCCCTGGGTGGCTCAATGGTTTAGCGCCTGCCTTTGGCCCAGGGCGCAGTCCTGGAGTCCCAAGATCGCGTCCCACATTGGGCTGCCCGCGTGGAGCCTGCTTCTCCGTCTGCCTGTGTCTCTGCCTCTCTCTCTCTCTCTCTATGTCTATCATGAATAAATAAATAAAAATCTTTACGAAAATAAGAAAAAAGACCATGAGGTCATGACCTGAGACATCTAACCAAAGTGCCCTGTGATTTGGCAATTCCACGGGTTACTCAGTGCTCATCATGACAGGTGCGCCGCTGAATCCCCATTACCTGTGTCACCGATCCCCCGACCCACCTCCCCTCTGATCACTATCAGTTTGTTGTCTGTAGTTAAGAGTGTGTTTCTTGGTTTGACTCTCTCTGTCTCCTCTTTTGCTCCTTTGTCTTGCTGAAAAGACTTTTCTCTCCCCAGAAAATGGCCTTGACACCCTCGTTGAACATCAACCAGCCACGAGTCGTCCATAAGGTCTATTTCTGGCCTCACAATTGGATACCCCTGATGCGTCCCCCATGACGTACCCGACAACAACCTTCTCATGCTGACGGCAGCCCTTGTGGAAACTCTTGAAATCAGGAAGCGCAAGTCCTGCAGCCACCATTCTTCTTCTTCAGGATTGCGTTGGCCACCCTCCATCCATTGCATGTCCATGTGAATTTTAGCGTCGGTCTGTGAATTTCTGCAAAAAACAGGGAACAAAAAGCAAAATCCAAAAACCAAGGCAGCTGGGATTTTGATAGGCGTTGCGCTTAATCTTGAAGAGCAATCTCGAGATTTGGGAGGCGCTGCTGTGTTAATAGAGTTTAGGCTTCCAGTCAAACACAGGACGTTTTTTTTATTTACTTCGCTCTTCGGCAATGTCTGGTATTTTCCAGCGTGCACGTCTTGCACTCCCTTCATTAAACTATCCCTGACTATTAGACTCTTTTTTGAGGCTACTGAACTTTTTAAATCTTCATTTCATCTCAGGGTTGCCCGCTGCACACGTGTGCTTCTGCACTGATGTCGTGCCTTTCAACCAGGTTGAATCCATTCATTAGTTTTAATCATTTGCTTGGTGTATTCTTAAGATTTCCTTATTTTTTTTTTAAATATTTTATTTATTCATGAGACACACAGAGAGGGGGAGAGATAAGGTAAAGGGAGGAACAGGCTCCCTGTGGGGAGCCCGATGCGGGACTCGATTCCAGGACCCCAAGGTCTTGCCCTGAGCCCTGAGCCGAAGGCAGATGCTCAACCACTGAGCCACCCAGGCGTCCCCCTTAAGATTTTCTATATATATAAGTCATCTGCATATATATAAAAAATATTTAAAATATATAAAATATTATATATAAATATTATAATAGTATTATATTTATTATTTATAAATATATTATAAATATTTATATTTATTACATTTATTATATTTAAATACTATACTTATTTATATATATTATATTTATTTATTTATATTATTTATTTCATATTTAATTTATAATTATCTATTTTATAAACAAATTATTTATAATTATTATTTATTATTATTTTTATAATTTATAATATTATTGTAATTATTAATATTATTATAAATAAATAAATAAAATACATAAAATCATATAAAAATATATTTTTTACTTTTGCCTAATTGCCTCCAGCTAGAACCACAATGTCCAATGTCTGTGGCCAGAACAGACGTCCTTGTCTCTTTCCTGATCTTACAGAGAAAGTGTTCAATGTTCCACTGCTGGGTATGAGGTGAGCTACAGGTGTTCCACACATGGCATTTGCAAGAATGAGGAAGGTCCCCCCGCTTGCGCCTTGTTGACTGTTTTCACTCCGCACAGAGGTGTTGGGTTTGCGTTGACTGTTCCCCGTGCCCGCACACGTCTCACTAAGCCCCCTTGGGTCTTTATATGTCTTTACTATTTTTTATTTCTTTATTATTATTTTTTTCAAAGCGATAGAAGTTTATTAAGCAGAGATACAGAAAAAGCTCTCAGAAGTGAGAGGGGTCCCGACAGGGTTCCTCTATTTTTTTATTTCTAAAAGATTTTTATTTATTTATTTGAGACAGAGAGAGTGCAAGAGAGTGCAACAACTTACAGTTGAGAAATCCTAGTAGGGGTGTTCGCATGATGTTTGCACTAGTTTCCACAGCATTTTGCAAATTTGAAAACTTACATGTAAGCGAAAAAGAATGAAATATTGGGGCACCGGAGTGGCTCAGTGGTTGAGCGACTGCCTTCAGCTCAGGGCATGATCTTGGCGTCCTGGGATTGAGTCCCGCATTGAGGCTCCCTGCAGGGAGGCTGCTTCTCCCTCTGCCTCTGTCTCTGCCTCTCTCTGTGTGAATAAATAAATAAAATCTTAAAAAAAAAAAAAAAAGAGTGAAACATTGACTTGCATTCCTTTTTTTCCTAATTAGAAAAAGTGTTATGTGTTTCTCTGTGTGTCACATTGGGAGGAAAACAGGATGCACGTTTCTTTTCAAGGAAGTCCTCCTGATTGGGGCGACCAGGGCCTCCATCCATAAATCAAATAAAAGGCCTTTGCAGAAAGCCAGTGGCAACATTTAGGAAATGCCAGTTCCCGTAAGATGAATAGGAACACGCATTGGCGCTCCTGGAACTCTTGAAAGAGCAGCTACCCTGACCCGTGTTTGGCACCGTATCCCTCAAAGTGAGGATATTCATGCAAACATTAAAAAGCTACGTGCCTGCCCACGTCCTGGAGGTGTCGTCCGGAAAAGCGGCTGTAGCAGTTCCCCTGATATCACTTGTAGAATAGGGAAGTGGGGCCCGTTCCTGGATGTGCAGCCCATAAAACGGAAGCAAAGGTTGACAGAGGGCGTGCTAGGCTCTCTGTGTCATCCTCTGTCCCCCTCCCCACACACTCTGGAGAGGAGGCACAGAGCTACTCCATGGAAAGTCTCTGCACAACAGTGACGCGTTGTGCTTTCCCCTGAACAGACGCAGCTGCGGGACATTCTCATGGAAACGTGCACGCCCACCCCTCCTGGGGAGCTCACGCCCAGCCCTGAATGTCACAGGGACAGGCCTCCTTTCCCATATAGAAAGACCACTGAGATATACACAGAGCCGGGGGCCCTCGTCACGACGGTGGATGCCTCTTCCTGTGGCCTTTTCCACTATAGACAGACCTTCCTGTGTGATTAAACTATGCTTTGTGCTGTTTCACACCAGACCCTCACATGGGGACCCCAGTGGCCCCCTGTCTCCATGGAACACTCCTTGTAGACTGTTGGCCAACAGGCCGTAGACCAGGACTTCTCCCCTGGGGGAGATTTTGCTCTTGCTGACCCCTCACCTCCAGGGGACACCTGACAGTGTCTGGGGAGAGTTTTGGTTGTCATGGTAGAGTTGGGGGTGCTACCGGGATCCTGCGAGTGGACACCAGAGATGATGCTCAACATCCCAGGATGCTCAGGATGCCTCACATCAGAGAGTCGTCCAGCCCCAGATGTCAGCAGTGCTGAGGCTGAAACACCTTGGCCTAGCCTGTGGGACTGTCTGTCTGTCTATCTATTTATCTATCATATCTATCCATGCACCCATCCATCATTTCTCTTAATCTATCTATCCACCCACCCATTCACCCATCCATTATATCTATCCATCCGTCCATCATCTATTCATCCATCCATCCATCCATCCAGTCTATCCATTCATTCATCCATCCATCCATCATCATCCATCCATCCATCCGTCTGTCCATCCATCCATCATATGCACCATATCCATCATATCTATTTATCTATCTATCCATCCATTCTATCCATTCATTCCTCCATCCATCCATTATATCTATCTATCCATCCATCATCATCCATCCATTCATCTGTCCATCCACCCATCATATGCACCATATCCATCATATCTATCATATCTATCCATCCATCCATCCATCCATCCGTCCATCCATTCATCCTCCATCATATCATCTATTTATCTATCATCCATCCATCCATCCATCCATCTACCAAGCTATCATCTCTGTATCTGTCTACAGCGATCTTTCAAAACTGGCGATGAATTTGCTCCTAGGGGACATTGGACAACGTCTAGGACATTTTTGTTTGTCTGAACTGGGAACGGGATGCCACTGACATCTGAGGGGTGGAGACCAGGGACTAGAGACGCTGCTAACACCCTGTAGCACCCAGGATGCCCCACCTCAGAGAGTGGCCCAGCCTAGACGTCCATGGTGCTGAGGCTGAGACCTGTTCTGGGTGCTTGGTGATAGTCATTTGCCCGTCTGCCACCACAGGCTCCCTTCCCCTCCCCCATGGTCACTCAGACCCTCCCTTCCACTGTGTCCCTCCAGACAGGAAGGCGGGGGGTCAGTCCCCATCATTCTTCCAGAGTGGGGCAGAGGTGAGGTGGGCAGCTACTCACTCAGAAGCAGGACGTCAGCAAGTTTTCTGCGGAGGGTATAGCCCTGGCTACTTGTAACCTCTATTTTCCCAGAAATAGAAGCAGATTAGACACGTTTCCAAATAGCCTCAGGCAGGATTTCTCAACTTCCTGACTGCCAGCAAGCAAGTGAGCAAGTGGGCCTCAGCACTTCCTGGAGAGGCATGCAGCAGGCTCGTCTCCTTGGGGTCAGGGAGCAGTGGGTTCAATGTTCTCTACAGGGGAACAAGAGTGCGGGGCTGGATTTCCACCTGCTGCTCCTGCACCTGAGAGCTTCCTCATCCCTCCTGTGAAGCTGAGGCTGCCCGTACCCTGGGAAGCCAGACGCAGGGACAGACTTCGAGGCTCCAAAAGTGTGCGGAGCAGAGCCTGCACCTTGTTGACTCTTTCCTGCTAAGGAAGATTTGCAGCCTCGCTCAGGACTTCCAGGGTGGACAGTGAGTGCTTGGACTGAATGTGTCCCCCAGAGTCACCTGTGGAGGCCTGACCCCCAAGGAGGTCACTAGACCAAGAGGGACCTCGGGGAGGAGATTAGGTGTAGATGAGCTCAGATTGGTGGGCCCCCGTGGTGCGATTCTTGTTCTGGTGAGGACAGGCTTTGACTAAATATCAGAGCCACACTCTGTAGTGACCTGAATACAGACATGCTGCCAAATACTTTCATGTCTCACACACATTTATGAGTTACGAATATTACATATATTCATGCAATATATATCCCATGTACATTATTGCCTGTGTATTACAATATTTTCTATTTTACTTCATACATTATATATTTATAGTGTACACAATAGATATTTTTTGTAATACATATATTTTATATATATTGCACATATATATATATTTTTAATATTTTATTTATTTATTCATGAGAGACACAGAGAGAGGCAGAGACACAGGAAGAGGGAAAAGCAGGCTGTTTGCGGTGACCCCGACGCAGGACTCGATCCCAGGACCCCAGGATCACACCCTGAGCTGAAGATAGATGCTCAATCAACCACTGAGCCACTCAGATGCTCCCATATGTATTATATAATGTATAGTTTTATGTGATAGGTGTATCACACTTTATATATTATACATATTTACATATATTTATATTATATGATGCATACTTTAATGTAATAATGTATCACACTTCATATACTATATATATTTATGTTCTATAATGTATAGTTTTATGTCATAGATACATTACAATTTATATATTACACTTATTTATATATCATATATAATAAAATACTTTAATGCAACATATAAATTACATTTTGTGTACAATACATATATACTTTTAGGTAACAGTTATGTTATACTTTATATACTTTATATACATACTACATATATACTTTATATAATATATATACTACATATATACTTTTAAGTGATATATATTACATTTTATATATTACATACACACATATACTCATGTCTATGAATATGTAATAAAAGGCATAGACTTAGTATAATATTCATTACGTAATTTATATTATATTTTATATCCAACATATATTATGTATTATATATTATGCACAAATTATAATGTACGTGCTTGTATGCAATACATGGCCTATTATAAATATATTTATTTAAAAATGTCATGTATACTCTTGTATATTATGTTTTATATTTTACATACATATATTTATATATTATATATGGAATACATATTACATTTCACATACATACATTCATATATATGCTTATGTAATAGAAAATGCACCTTAATAGTCATTATATAATACATATTATATTGTATATATCACATACATTATAGATTATGGATATATTATATAAATATACACTTTTAAGAAACATAATCTATTATGTCTTTATAGATTTATTTAATCAATCATATATACTTTTATTTATTTATTTATATATATTTATATACTTTTATATACTATATTTTGTATATGACATATATGTATACATTTTATGTAATAGATGGTTGGTTATATTTTATATTTTTTAACCCAAACTCAAGTATCATTCCACTCAGATCTTTGTGACTTTGGCCGGTTTAATCCTTTAAGGAATCGCTACACGCAAAGTGTCTGTTTTATACCCTCCCAGGTACACAAATGTCATTTTAGGGAGCAATTAACCACGAAGCCCATTGAATCTGCTCGGATAAAACGATTCCACGTGTCACCCGTCTTCTTTGCTATTTTTTTAGATTTTTTTTTTTTTTGTCATGAAATTTGTCATTTTCACTTGGGCAAGGCTTGGATGTTTCACAAGAGTTTATCTCGAACGCGGGTGCCTCAGTTCCTGCCCTGGCTGCGGCGATTTTGACGCGCTTGTTACCCAGAAGAGGATGCTCCAGCTTCTAAGTAATCATCAGCTGCTGATGGGGCTTCTCTGGAACCGCCCGCGGGCAGAGGAGGATGTTGGCACCAGGGCAGGTGCACCTCGATTTCTCAGGGCGTCTCCTTGGGCCGAGCAAGGTGATGCTCCCTGCTTCTAGAGAGCAGAGAAGGAACAGTCACTAGGGGTCCCTGGTCTCCGCCTCCAGGCCACACCTTGAGTGATTCACGCAGGAGTGAATCTTGCACAACAAGGCACGTGGCACTCTGACGTGCAGGTGAGGCCACGCTCCTGTGGCTCCAGCACGTTGGGAGCATCTGCGGTTTCCGGGGCCTACCAGGTGGCAGAAGGAAGAGCGCGTGCTCCGGGGCATCTCGAGCCGGAGAATCTAGGGAGATGGCCTCTCTCGGTCCGTCTACTGAGAAGCACCAGGTGCAAACGTTATCCGTGTTACGTGGTTTTAACAAGAATCTTCTGCGTAGCCGCGGATGCAAGCACCCAGCTCGGGGGCTGTTTCTTTATCAGCGACTGAACCAACAGAAGGTAGTCGCTCGGGTGTCCTGGTTAAAGACACGAGGTTCTCTGGAGGGGGGTGAAGAGCACCCCACCAAATTCATGTTGACCTGGGACCTCATCATGGGGCCTTATTTGGGGATACGTCCTTGCAGATGGAATTAAGCAAAGGATCTGAGATGAGCTCGTCCTGGATGAGGGAGGCCCGACGCCCAATGACAAGTGTCCTTGCAAGGGACAGAAGAGGAGACACAGACCCCGAGGAGGAAGGAGGCGGAGACGGGAGGGACGCGGCCACCAGTTCAGGGACGTCTGGGGCCCCAAATGCTGGAAGAGGCAGGAGGGACCCTCCGCTGGATAATAATGGTAATAATAAAAAATCAGAAAAAAACGTCAAGGTCGGTGGATGTAAGTAGGATGTGTTCCGGAAGGAGCAAGACCCTTCCTTGTCGTCTTCTGCTGTATTTTAGAGAAACAACTTAAGAGTCTTACTACAAGTGAGAGGAGCACAGAAATAAATCCACAAATATGGGAACTAGGGTTAAAGTGGTGGAGACGGTCGCCTGGTGGAGGCACAGGGCACACTCCCTGCTCAGCGCAGGGAAGAGGACGCGCCACCCCGCCGCCCGCCATCGGCAGCCAAGCAGGTTCTCTCGCTCCGGGCCTGGCAGTACCTCACCCAAGAGGTGGTAGGTCCTTCAGCTGGAGGTTAAACCGTGACCCCCGTTAACGTGGAGCTGGGTGGCGGGCTTCTAGAACTGTCCATATACTGCAAGATGGAAAAACTCATCTTAGCCTGTCCTTCCCCTGGACCCTCCGTGTGACCCTCCAGGAGGGACAAGGCCCCGGGGACCCAGGTCAGCCTGTCCGTCCCCTGGACCCTCCGTGTGACTCTCCAGGCCCTGGGACGCAGGTCAGCCTGTCCTTCCCCTGGACCCTCGGTGTGACCCTCCAGGAGGGACAAGGCCCCGGGGACCCAGGTCAGCCTGTCCTTCCCCTGGACCCTCTGTGTGACCCTCCAGGAGGGACAAGGCCCCAGGGACCCAGGTCAGCCTGTTCTTCCCCTGGACCCTCCATGTGACCCTGCAGGAGGGACAAGGTCCTGGGGACCCGGGTCAGCCTATCCATCCCCTGGACCCTGCATGTGGCCCTCCCTCCAGGAGATAGCCCTGGGGGCTCAGGTCAGCCTGTCCTGTCCTACTAGGGGTTCTGACCCTCCTGGGGGTACAGCTGGGACCATGCCCGGGTGCCCCTGGGGTGTCATCACCTGCTCCTCTGTCCCGTCCCCTCCGTTGCATTCACCGGGCCCCAGCTCAGCCCCTGCATCTGCCCACTAGCAGGGCTCCGACCCGCCTCCTTGCGGGGTGTCCCGGAAGTGGGGGCAGGTGGGCCCCAGTCCCTGTGCCTTCCCCGCCCCCACCCACTTAAGCTCCTCATTTGCTTTGAGCCGACCTTCCCCAGATTTTCAGAGAGAGAGAGAGCGAGAGAGAGCGAGAGAGGGAGTGCTACTGACCCCTAGTGACCAAAACTTCCCCCTAATGGCAAAGACGGGGCTTGGCGGCGTCTCGGGATGAGGGAGCGGCGCCTGGCACTGGGTGGGAAGGGGCTCTTCAGCCCCTGGGGACCCAGTCTCAGCAGGTGGCGGGCGCTCTAGGACCCCCGGCCGGCCACACCCGCGGGCGAAGCCTCCAGTCGCGCCCGACAGTGGGTTTAGTAACAACCCCACTAAATTTAATACTGAAACCCTGAGGCCTGGCGCCTGGAATAGTGACTCTATTTGGAAATAGGGTTGTTGGTTTTTTTTTTTTTTTTTTTTTTTTTGCAGGTTCCTAATTTGTGAGGAGACATTGGACACTTCCAGCCGTCCCCCCCACAATTTCTCGAGGTCCAGTTCTGGGACAGGAGAACCTCAGCCCGCCTTCCTGAGACTCTCGGTTTGAAGTGCCCGCAGGTGAAAGGCGAACCCGCACGTGTCCCTTTCGGTATTTCCCCTTATAAATACCTGCATTTAAGGCCAAATGCCCTCAGGACAAGTGATTTGTTTTTTAAAATTTTTTCTTTTCCGGGGGACTTTGCTGCCACCTGATGGCCGTACTTTGTGTTCCGGTCACTGAGAAGTTGACTCAGCACTTTGGGGGTTTTAGTAGTTTTTAGGTAAGAACAATGACCCTGGACTGAGGGGTTTAAAGAAGCGGGAATGCATCGTCCCCCAGGTCTGGGGACCTGAGTCTGAGGTCCTGGGGGGACACGCTCCCTCCGGAGGCTCCGGGGAGGGGCCCTCCAGCCTCTTCGGGCGTCCCTGGGCTGGTGGCCGCGGCCCTCCCGCCTCCACCTCCGTCCTCCTTAAATTGTCTCCAGTGACCGGGGCCCTTCCAGCTTGTTTGCAGGGCTTTGCCTCAACTTCGAAGTTTTGGTCACCAGGGGTCAGTAGCTCGCTCTCTCTCTCTCTGTCTCCGAAAACCCGGTGGGCCCGGGCGAGCCGTGCGCTCTGCAGACCGACGAGGACGGGTCGGGGGTGGTCACCCTGGGAGGGGCATCCTCCCTGTCACGGGTGTGAGGTCCCCTCGTCACCCGAGCGCACCCGGGAGGGGCTGGGGTGTTCTCACCACCTAAGGACACGGAGTTGGAGTTTCCCCCCACCTGTTACACGCAGAGCTGGTTCTGCAAGTTTTTGCTTTTTGTGTTTTCAATAAGAAATTAACATCCTTATCTCCCTGGTCGTCTCCAGCGGAAATCACCCCCGGGCCCCGCGCCTTCCCGCTCTGCTCCTAGAAAAACCTTGGGGAGCTCGGAGAAGCGGGATGCACCAGAGATGCCTGGGGCTTGGCTCCCCTTTGTCACTTATCTGAGGATCCCCAGACTCCCCTCAAATGTCCATGACTCACCTTGAGACCCTCAGAATCACTCCAGGTTTCCATCCGTACCCCAAGTCCCCCCCACTCATTCTGAATTTGCACCATTCCCCTGAGAACCCCTGGATCACCCCAAACATGCACAACTGTCCCCAGAGACCTACAGGTTTACCCCCGAATGTTCATCGTGCACCCATGTCCCCATTCCTGCCAAATTCCCACCACTCACCCTGAGGCCCCGAGGGTCACCCCAGGTTTGCATCACCTACCCCCAAACCCCGAATTTGCCCCAAATTTGTGCGAGCGAAGGTTTTTGTAGCTGAAGAATCAAGTAACACGTGCCTGTGGGAGAGACCCCAGAAGACCACCCCCTCCCCCCTCTCCCGGATGTGACCAAGGTCACCGTGTTAGGGACAAAAGCAGAGGGTGGACGCGATGGGGAAGCAGGGAGGTCTGAGGGAGGTCCACAAGCAGAGCTAAATCCAGGCAGCCCTCCAGGAGGAGAGCTTCCAAGCTTCAGACCCCTCCCCCGCTTCCTGTTCCCCACGGGGAGACCCTCCCCTTTCAGATGCAGATTTCCTTATCAGTGCAGACGCCCTCGCCGCTGCCACCGCGGATGCCCGCTGCTGTGTCTGCACTTTCTTCAAAATAACGGACTCCAGATAGTCAATGTGGCAAAGATGCAGATCTCAGGGAGGAAAAGTTCTCTCCCCTACGTTTCCGTTACTCATTACCCCACCCTCAGCTCACTTCAGAAGCTTCCAGACTCACCCTCAATTTCCATCCCTCACCCCAGAGACCCCAGACTCACCCCGAATTTCCATCCCTCAGCTCAGAGAGACCCCAGATGCACCCCGAATTCCATAGGTCACTTCAAAGACCTCAGACTCACCCTGTATCTCCATCCCCCCAGCCCAGGAAGCTCTAAGTCACCCTCAATTTCCATCATTCACCCCACATACCCCCAGACTCACCCAAAATTTCCATACGTCACCATAGAAAATGTCAACTATGAATTTCCATCACTCATCCCAGAGACACCCAGACTCACCCCAAATCTCCATCCCTCAGCCCAGAAACCCCCAGACTCACCCCAAATTTCCATCACTCCCCCCCTGCCAAGACCCCAGACACCCCCTCCAGTTTCTGCCAGTCACCCCAGAGACCCCAGACTACATGATCCCAAATCAGGGTCCGGTCCACAATTCCCTTCTTTCCATTTCTTCCCCGATGTGCCTCTGAAAGCATTTTTTGGTTTCTACGGCTTTTGAAACCAGAGCGCGGAGGGGATTCCTGAGTCCTAGAAACTGTTGCTGTGCTGCTTCCGGACCTGCCAGCAGATTATTAACAAGGGGTCAGGATCCTCCGGGGCTACTCTGTGGGATTTCCAGATCCTGCCCCTGGGGGAGGGGAGGGCAGTGACTTCCCACTGAGCTGCATGACCAAAGGTTGGAGAATGCCCAACTCTGCTTCTCTGGCACGTTAAAAATAATAATAAAAGCAGACAAAAACCCAATAAAATCCACGTCTCCCTTTGCCAGACACGCTCCTATAGGGTCTTCTGATGAACACAGGTCAACAGCCTCCAAAAGCTTAAAATAACTTTCCACCCAGAGTCCTTAGATTTAAGTGAAATGGATAAATGAGTGGGCCACCCTCTGAGTGAAGCCACGTCGATATTGCTCTGGGGTCCAGGTATTTGGGGTGAGAGAGGAGCAATGCAGGCCCAATAATGATCAGGATCGTTGCCTCGAGGGCCCATTTCTCGTTGTCCTATGTACGGTCCACCCGCGTCTTAGTAGGTGCAAAATGTGCTTCTTTTTCAAGGCTGCATCATGTTCCAGTGTATGAACCGCGTCTTATTTACTCATGACCTCGTCAGAGGTCAATTCTCCCCTCCCCACGTGGTAAGAGGGGTTTGCACATCCTGACCCAAGTGGCCCTGCATGGGTCACGTCCACCGCGTCCTGTAGATATTTTGCTGATGGCGTTGCCTCATGGTGTCCTCTATGACCCTCCTGCATGAGTAGATCAGGTTGGCCAACCCCTTTGGTTTGCTAGCTTGGGGTATTGGTGTCTCCATTCCACGAGGGCATGTTACCCGCTGGCAAGACATTCTTGGGTGGTCAACTACTTGTCACCCAGCATGGGCAAGCGCCCTTGGATTTGACGACATCATTGGATTTATTGACCCAATCTTTCCTGATTGGTGGATGCTTTTGGTTCCCCAATGGATAGACACGAAATACCTAAAAGTCCCCCAAGGAAAGAAGCCATTGGTTTCTCTTATCTTCTTCCACAATGTTTCCGCGGCAAATCCTGTGGTTAAAAACTCATTTGCTGATGAGGGGTCTCCAATTTAAGAGGGTCAGGATTTTATTTATTGTCAGAAAGCTCTACCCAAGACGGCTTGCCCCTCCATGGCCTCGGAAGTTCTCTAGAAGGAGGGAGAAGAACAGGGCAGCCTGGGTGGCTTAGTGGTTTAGCACCTGCCTTCGGCCCAGGGCTTGAGCTTGGAAACCCGGGATCGAGCCCCACGTCGGGCTCCTTGTATGGAGCCTGCTTTTCCCTCTGCCTCTGTCTCTGCCTCTCTCTCTCTATCTCTGTGTCCCTCATGAATAAATAAATAAAATCTTAAAAAAAAAAAAGGAGGAAGGAGAACAAAACCAACAGCTAGCACTCATTAAGACATCTTCATGTGCTTGAAGCTAAGTGCTAACATGTCTGACATGTCAACCCCCTGTCACTTCCACTGTTGAGTGAGAAGAAACTGAGGCAGATCCTGACAAAGTGGCTTGATCTATGTGACTCAGACACCAAGAGGAAAGCAGGCATCCAGAGAATCAACTGTGTGTACACACACATATATACATATTTATATACACTTACATAAATGTATATTTACCCATACATATATAACTATTTTAAGGAATTACTTCACGCACGTGTCGACCTGGTAAGTCTGAAATCTGTAGGATAAGCCAGCAGGCCGGTAACTCAGGCAGGATTTCTTTTTCACAGCCTTGAGGCAGCATTAATTTCCGCATCTGGAAATCTCCAATTTTTTTTGAATTGAGACCATGTCCTGATTGGATGAGGCCCACCTACCATATGGAGGGTGATGGATTGAAACTCAACTGGTAGTAGATGTCAACCTCACTATGACCAATATGCTCCTCCAACCACTGGCCCCTGAGCTCTCTATGGGTGTCCTGCCCTGTGCCCATGTAGGCCAGCATCTTGCCCTCACATTAGGGGACACTTGGCAATGTCTGGGGACATTTTTGTTGTCACAATTTTGGAGGGCTATTGGCAGCTGGTAGGTGGAGACCAGAAATGGTGCTCAGCACCCAACAGAGCACAGGATGCCCCACATCAGAGTCACCCAGCCCCAGATGTCAGCCATGCTGAGGCTAAGTCCTACCCTAGCATGAGAGACCCTATCTATCTATCTATCTATCTATCTATCTATCTATCTATCCGTCCGTCCGTCCATCCATCCATCTATCCATCCATCCATCCATCCATCCATCCATCCATCCATCCATCCATCCATTAATCTCTATATCTATCTATCCATCCATCCATCCACCCATCCATCCATCCATCCATCTCTATATCTATCTATCTATCATCTAACATCTATCTATCTATCATCTATCTATAGATGTTGATAGCAGCTCTATTCATAATTGCCAAAACTTGGAAGCAACCATGGTGTCCTTCAGCAGGTGGATGGATAAACAGACTGTGGCCCATCCCGGCAATGGAATATTATTCCACACTAAAGAGAAATGACCTTTCAAGCCATGAAAAGATATGGAGGATCTTTAAATGCATGTGAATAAGTGAAAGACGCCAGTCTGATGAGGCCCCATCCTGTATGATTCCAACTCTAGGACATTCTGGAAAACTCAAAATCATGGCGACAGAAAAAAAAAAAAAAGAACAGTGGTCACCAGGGGTTCAGTGAGGGGAGGAATGAGTGGCTGGAGCACAGAGGATTCTTAGGGCAGTGAAGACATCCTGTATGCTACTATGACGATGGATCCATGTCATTGCACATTTGTCCAAACCCATAGGATGGGCACTGCCAAGAGAGAAAGTTAATATAGACTATTATTAACTATTTAGTTAATAACAATGTATCAGTGTATTAACAACCTCACATCAAAACTTCATTGATAAATGTCAATGTATTAATGATAATGTATCAATTACTGGCTCACCTGCTGTAACAAATGTCACACACAAATGCAAGATCTTAACAATGGGGGAAATATGTGTGTGAGCACATGGAAACTCCCTGTACTTTCCGCTCAACTATGCCATAAACCCAAAATCACTCTAAAAATAATTTTTAAAAAAAGCCACTTCTGCAGGTTCCCTCCCCACTCCTTCCTCTTGTCTTCATGAATCTTCTGGAGTTGGCGGCTGCAGTTGTCTGTATAGTACCCGTAGGAGTTTCTCCTGTGAGTTATAGCACCGGGAGCAGATTCTATGGGGAGAGCATGAGAGCATGTGACCAGAGAACGAGGAACATTGACTTATGATAATTCTGACTCATGTCTGTTGAGGGGTTTGGAGTTTTTTCTGGGACTTGAACTTTTGAAAAAGGTTGTGGGGTCAGCGCCCAGCCCACTGAGTGTTGGGATGAAATAGGGGATGGGGACGGGTTGCTGGCCAGAGTGTGGTTCTTGACCTGGGTTCTGCCCACCATGGAAAAAGTCCATCCGGCAGCCCGGGTGGCTCAGTGGTTTAGCGCTGCCTCAGGCCCAGGGCCTTTCATGATTTCACCCAGCCACCCAACCATGCATCCATCAATTCATTTATTCATTCACATATCCATCATCCATCTATCTATCCAGGCAGCCGTCTATCCATCCATTATCCATGTACCTATTATCCATCCATCCACTCATTCACCCTTCCATTCATCCTTTTATTCATCCATCCATCCATCCATCCATCCGTCATCTCCTCCATCCATTCATCTGTCTACTCATCCACCTATTCATTCATCCACATACTCATTCATGCATCCATCTATTCCTTCTATCAACTTCTAGGGTCATACACTTTCTGTGTGTTGGACACAGGGTGGACACCATGTTCCTGGGAGGTGTAGACCCAGACTGACAGAGCCCTACTATGTCAATCATCATCACACTCTTTATTTATTTAGGCCTCCGCCTAGCTAGTGGAGGCCTAAATTAACAAAATTAACTTGTAAGTTTGTGTATGAGACTTTATCACAATACAAATGGAAAAGTTTTCCTTAATCCAATTGTATTTCCTTCATCTAGGAAAAGTCTGGAGAACTGGTTTGGTTCTCCCATAGTTACCCAGGACATTGCATGGCAACTTGACCCTGTCCTGGTACTTCTGTGAGAAGCAAGACTGGCTTGGGTTGGGGGTGAGTGGGACGGAGCAGGGGAAGGCAGGATACTGGGATGGAGGTCAAGAGCAACAGCTCCTGTTCAATTCTCATTGGGAAGATCCTGTTGTTTGTTTAGGGAATGTTATTCAGCACAGGGATAATATTGTAATTATGTGGCCCAGAAAAAACCATGCAGTTAAGGAGTCTCAGTTTTCTTTGATTTGTGATGTCAGCATTGTACGCAGGTCCGTGCTCCATGCGGATGGTCGGTGTTGGCCAGTCCTTGGAGAAGAGAGGGGAACAGACATAACCGTAACATAAGCACATGTGGACAAGGCTCCCTTCCCCCAGGTCAGGACATGTGTAGCCCCATGTCTATTCATGCACCCTCCAAAGTCAACTCTCCCCCCACTCTAGAAGGTTCTGGATAGGACCTTGTGCCTCTGCCCATCTTCCAATCTCTACTAAAACAAATGAAATACTAAGGAGACTTTTCACATGGTCCTGTAATATAAAAACCCTGCTGTCCAAATGCCTCTCTCCCAGTGCAGTCCCCTCACTGGGGTGGGGCCATGTTTCACTTATGTAATATTAAGTAAACTTGGACAGGTTTCTGCTCAGAGATAAATCTGATAGCTAACCACATTGCTCACGATTTCCAGCTGCACCTATGCCTTTACACGATTACATCTAGCGTGTTGGGCAGATTTAGAAATAAAGCCAGCCCGGGTCAAGATAAGAGATCATTTCATCGTGTACACTCTGACACAGTTACATATAGAAGAAGCTTGACATGAAAGGCTAGCGGAGGCTTAACCATTTCTAGAGGCAATTGTCATTGCCATAAACAGTTGTTATCTTGAGACGATGTAAGAATTAAGTATCTCTTTTGGAAATAGCACTAAACCTTATTAAAAACAGATGATGACCATAGAACAACCAAAACGAGTGTGACTGCTTTACAGCAACTCTCAGAGAGAGGTGGAATCCTGTTCCTCTCCTCTTGAGTCTGGGCTGGCTCCTCGCCTGCTTTGGCCAATGGAAAGTGCTGGAAGTGACAGGTGTGCCATCCAGAACATTCCATCCAATCAAGTCTTCCAGTTGGTTGAAGGTCCCACTCAAGCTCTTGGCTGGTAGTCAGCTGAGCTGCCAGGGGTATGAATGGGCCATCCAGAACATTCCATCTAATCAAGTCTTCCACTTCGTGAAGGTCCCACTCAAGCTCTTGGCTGATAGCTGAGGTGCCAGGGGTATGAATGGGCCATCTAGAACATTCTATCCAATCAAGTCTTCCAGTTGCCTAGAGCTCCAGCCACCACCAAGTAGAGCAGTTGAGTCCTGTTAGCGCTCAGAACCCAGAGACATAACAACAGCTGGGTGTTCATCTAGGCTACTACATTTTATTTATTTATTTATTTATTTATTTATTTATTTATTATTTTTTTTGCTACTACATTTTAGCATGATTTCTTCCATGTGATAACCAAAATAAATAAGCAAAATGCCACTTACATCAGGATGTGTGAAAATGAATACATGAAAGAAATAAGAGAAGCTTATTCTTCAGAGAAGTGGTGACATTTTTAGCTACATGCAAATCAATGGCTTACAACCCCATCTGTTTTTTTTTTTTTCCCTTGGTTGCTGACTCATTGCACATGTCTGGCATTGTGAAATATGAACAACACAATATCGGTTTGCGGTTTTGAGTGGAGATGAAGAACAAAGGTGGTAGGAGGCATGGTTATATGTCATCCCCATGAGAGACGATGATAGCCCTCACAACTCACATGGAATGGGCGTCCACTCCCAAATTCCCCTGATTATTTCCTACCCAAGTGAAAGGGCAAGGCCAGAGAATACCAGAGATTCAGTGGCAGTTCATCAAGATGGCCCGACTCCAGTGATAACCCTTTTTCCACCCATTGACCTTCTCGGATCCGGTATTTTCACTGTGTGCAGCAGTAAAACGTGGCGGGGACTACCTCTTGGCTTACAAGGAAGTGGTGGAGAACGTCATGTATTCCACATTGCTCCTTGTGCTTCTTCGGTGCATCCATCCAAAGGGCAAACACTATTTTTCATGTCATAGACCTGATTAGCTGTGATAATCCGTTTTCGGTGAATCACACATGTTTCTTTCTCCATTAGATTCTAGTCTCACCAAATCATCACTCCCAGGTTACAGAAGAGCCAAACCGACACTTGGCCATCTTCTCAAATTGGCCTGCCGTGCCATTTCTTTTTCAGCTGTTGGCCCGCATTTCTACCTTTTGTGTATAAACATCCTAAAATGAAGTTTCCACAAGGCAAGACTCTTTCTGGGAAAGGGCTAGAGCGTCTAGCTTCCTTGAGAGCAGCAGGGAGGATGGGGTGGGTGGAGGGGAGTTAAGGGGATGACACTCCCCCTCCAAGGGGACACTTGTCTGGAGACATTTGGGCGTCATGATATGGTGGGAATGCTATTAGCCCCTGGCAGGTGGAGACTAGGGATGCTGCTCAACACCCTACATCATAGATTATCTATCATCTATCGTCTATGTATCAATCATCTATGTATGTATGTTTGTATGTATATATCCATCTACCATGTTTCATATCCATCCATCCACCCATCCATCCACCCATCCATCCATCCTGGTCTGTCCACCCATTCTATTATCTATCTATCTATCTATCTATCTATCTATCTATCTATCTATCATCTACCTACCTATCTATCATCTATCAGCTATCACACCAGGATATCCACATCCTAATCCCCATGTGATAAACAGAACAATGTTCCCCAAAGACATCCACTCCCTAATCCCTAGAACCTTTTAATATGTTACCTTACAAGGCAAAAGTGCTTCTCCAGATGTGGTGAAGAATCTGCAGATGTGGAGAATTCATCTGGATTACCCGGGTGGGCACAGGCTCCTCATTTATATGGGAGAGGCAGAGGGATCAGAATCGGAGAGAGAGCTGTGACTATGGAAGCTGAGGTTGGAGGGATGTGGGTCTGCCAGCCAAGGAATGCAGGCAGCTCGAGCAGCTGGGACGGCAAGAAATCCGATTCTGCCTCAGAAACCCCAGCAGGAATGCCGGCCTGCCAACACCGTGATGTTAGCACAGGGAGACCCGTGTGGGACTCCTGGTCTTCAGGATGTTCAGGGTGGAAGGATCTGAGGTCAGGGGTCAGGGAGACTTGAGTCAGCCTGCATTTAATAAGTGATTGGAAGTCACTCTGTGCAAGCTCAGCTTCCCAGAAACACAGTTTTTCACTCTGAATTGAAGTTACTGCAAATTTTTCCTGTTTTTTTTTTGGGGGGGGGAGGGTTTTTTTTCCCCTATGTCCTTTTGCTCATGGATTCTTTGCTAATGAAAGTGCTTTGTCACCATGGCCTATTTTTATCCATACAGTAATCACTGTGAGTATTATTTAAGAAATTTAAAAAAATGTTTTTAAATTTAAATTTAAAAAAGTTGTTTTAAGTAATCTCTACCCCCAAATATGGGGCTTGAACTCACAACCCTGAAACTAAGAGTCACATGCTTCACAGACTGAGCTAGCCAGGCGCTCCCCTTCTATAATTTTATTTATTTATTTATTTATTTATTTACTTATTATTATTATTATTTTTTCCCTTCTATAATTTTAGTATGAGCCCTGGGCAGCCATTCCAGGGAGTGCATTTGTTTTTTTTCCCTTTATTTATTTATTTTTTAAAGATTTTATTTGTTTGAGAGAGAGAGCATGAGCAGAGGGAAAGGCAGAGGGAGAGGGAGAAGCAGGCTCCCTGCTGAGCACAGAGCCTGACTTGGTACTTGATCCCAGGACTCCTGGATCATGCCCTGAACTGAAGGGAGATGCTTAACCCATGGAGCCACCCTGGTGGGTGCCCCCAGGAGCACCTTTGAAGGCAGAAGCTATGGACAGAAATTGGCCACTGACAGGTGGCCTGTCTCAGGTTTGTGCTCTTGAGCAACACCCACCAACCAGTCTCCCCGTTAACACCCCACGAACGGTGATTCTTCGCTGGAGTTCTGAAAGTCCCTGAAGTATGAACCGTAAGAACACTAGGCTCACCTCCTTCCCTGCAGCTTGGTTGGAGCCACATGGGCGGAGAGGTGGGGGGTGTCAAACGTCTACACCTCTTGATGACCTGCCATGCTGGCCATCCACAGCGTGGCTGCAGGACTTCACCAACCAGCCAGACCCCTTTCAAGCCGAGCTCATGAGCAGCGAGTATGCAAGAGTGATCTTACATTTTTGTCGTGGTTTTTTTTTTTTTTTTTTAAGAGTCATCGTTTTAAGTCAAGATTGAATCCGCTTCCCGTTGTCATTTCCTTGTTTCTGTTCCACTCTTTAAACAGAGGGTAGCCTCTGTAGATGAGCCATGAAGGCACACAGACCTTGTGCTCGCTCTGTCGTGGGTCTCCCCAAGAATGAGGATGGTGCTTCTGCCTTGGGCGTCTGCCGCCGTCTTCTTGCTGGCCACCGTGACGGTTTCGGGGGACGAGGCACTGGGTAAGCCCTGCTTGGAGATGCGGTCGCTTGTGTGCCTAGAGTGTCCTTTACTTTAGCATGCCTTCCTTCGGTCTTTCCTTCCCTCCTTCTGCTCTTTTTCTCTTTCTCTTTTGCAACTGTAGCATTTGTCGTCTTGTTTTTGTGTTTTTCTTTCTCTGCTTCTTAACAGTAGCAAGGAGCTTGCCCAGATTTCCCAGCCCCTGCAAACCCGAGTTTGCGTCTTTGCAAAGGGCTCACGATGGATCAACTTCCAATGCATTCGGTTCAAATGTGCAAAAAAACAAAAAACAAAAAAAAAAACAAGAAAACCCGCCAATACAAAGAGCCCAGGTCCATCTGCTGCACGCAGGCTCTGGGTGGCTTCTCTGTCCGCTTTGCTTTCCCAGAGAGCAAAGCCTTTATGTTTACGTGAATATTGGTCTGTCCAAAATGAGCTCGTGTCACATCTGAGAAAAAGGTGAGGGCGAGAGAAGGCGGATGGAGAGACCCAGCTGCCGTGGGGATTGTGGGGGCCGCTCTTGTGCCACACGGGATT
Organism: Urocyon cinereoargenteus; assembly: GCA_032313775.1. Taxonomy (NCBI): domain Eukaryota; kingdom Metazoa; phylum Chordata; class Mammalia; order Carnivora; family Canidae; genus Urocyon; species Urocyon cinereoargenteus. The sequence continues at coordinate 118,411,815 of CM063496.1, forward strand.
TTCTAGCATGCGGGTGGCAGACACAGGAACCGGGGAAGGCGCTTCAGGGAGCTCTCATCTGTGAAGGGTCACATCGCGTCACTCCACGCTCGTCCCTGTGTGTCTGAGGTGCCCTTTTGCCTGCCTGGTTTGCAAGGCTCAGTCCAGAGACGCCCCATTGGCTACAGTCTCTTGACGGCACATTGGGGATCCCTCTGGCTCAGCACTGACTCCCAGAGAGTCTGAGTGTGGGTCTCCCCTAGACTGGGCTACAGCAGCACAAACATGATTCCCGAATTGCATGTGTCAGATGCTCCACTCACACCCCCCCATGCGCCAGACACACCCTCAAAGCTTTTCTAGTAACTTCTTGGGGAACGCCGGAGCTCGTTTTGTTCCTGAAAGCTATTTGTGGTTTGCTTGCTTTTCCTTCAATGGAGTTGACTTGTACCTGAGTCCTTATAGGCACAGAAGCCTTAGAAACTAAGTAGACGAGGGAACGGGGTCTCACCGGGGTATAGCCCTGGGAAAGCTCCCCGCACGGCTCCTGTGCTCCCTGGTGTCCCCGTCATTAATCCACCGGCACTTGCAATATGCACGGGTCATACGTACTGATGGGACCAGTCGGGATCCCACAGATGTATGAGGAGGCCACTGTCGTGCCGACTGTTTGAGACATGAGGACCTATTTTGGGCTTCACACTGCACGTGTATCAGGTGCGTCAGGACGATGTCTGTTCGCCCAGAATGTGCCCAGGAACAGACAGGGGGTTCGTGCAGATTTAGGGACGGAGAGCTGTGTGCAGCTGAGTGCAGATGCTCAGCTCACATGCAGCAAGACTCAGGGGTGGGTGAGGGTGGAGGTGTGTGCAGGGGAGGAAGCTGAGTGCAGACACAGAAGGGGTCCCGTGTGCACCTGCTCCCTTAGGAGACAGGAGGGACACAGCCTGGGCATCGGGCTCCCTCTGCACCACGGTCGTGTGCAGCTTTCACCCCTCCTGCCATGGTGCTGATGCTGGAGGAGCCTTGCAGGGCGTGCTGAGGTCAAGCGTTCCCGCACTAGAATAGGACCAGACACATCCAGCCCCGCTATGAACACCCACTTACCCGCCTTTCCTCTGCGACTGTGGAGCATCTTAGGAGCATCGAGGCCTGTGATGATCGTTCCCATACCCTAGTGTGCCACATGCCCTTGCCCCGTGGGCTCAGCTGCGACCCCTCAAATCATCAAGTCTGAGCCCCTACAACCTCCCCCTGGACCTTATTTGCAAAGAGGGTGTTTGTAGAGGTTCGGGCTGCCAGCTCTTAGCTGTGGGAGGGACAGACCTGTCAGCACAGAGCCGTGGGTGCCGCATGTAGACCGCGCATCTGGGTGACAGAGCGGACCAGAAGAGGGAGGAGCGCCCAAGCGGGGTGGGCAGACGGGCTGACAGGTGTGAGCTTGGTTCCAGAAGGTGTCCACGTGGACGCGGCCCTGCAGGGCGGCACTGCCGTGTGGCTGCCGTTGCATTTGCGTTGAGCAACCGTTGCTGGCACTTCGGCTGCCTGGTAAATAAAGTAGGTGGAGAGAAAGTAAGAGAGAGAGTCCAAATCACACGATTCACATTGCAGACCCTCAGAACCACCACACGGGTTGACTGCTCGCTGCTGGGATGTCACGCGGACCCGCTCTGCCTCGGGGAGGGGTCTGTGAGGCTGCTTTTTCCGCCACCCTCCTTCCACCCGGGGAGCCCGCAAGCGCCCAGGAGGAGGGCATGGGGGGCATCCCGATGTGACTTCACGGGTTTTGGAGCTCGGTGCCCTCGCTCTGGGGACACACAAGAACCATCCGGAGTTTCCTGCATGACTAATACTGTGAGCCCTTGTGGTCTCTGCCCATGTCTCTGCACTGGCACCTGTGAACCGGGCAGACCGCACCCCTGCCTGCCCCGTCAATGGGGAGCGACCGAGGATTTTTACAGGATGCCGCCACCGTCCGACGGGTGCATCCGTGGTTTCCCCACTGGGTCTGCCACTGCTTTGGTGGCCCACTGGGTACTCACCCCAAAATACCCGGCGCTGCGTCCCGTGGTGGCGACACCCACACTCGTGGTAGCAGGTTCTCGTGCTGCGTCCATCAACTTCTCTGTTCCTCTGTCTGTGTGTCTTGAACTGGGACGTGGGTACCACACCCAGAAGGAGATTGTTGGTGTTCAAATGACGCACCCTCACCCACCGTTGTCACCGTTTGCAAATGCTCGGAAATCCGTCGGTTCCGGATTTCCCTGCAGTTTTCCGATCGGGTGTTACAGTAACAAATGCAATTTTGCTAAAGATCCGCAGGGTCCTTGCAACCGGGGAGCTGGTGGTCCCAGCACGTTCCTATCGCAACATGTTTGTAGGAGGGGGGACCCTGCTCATCACAATGGAGGTGGGGAAGCTATCCCTCAATAGAGGAGAAGGCCACAGGCAGGGCAGGGCAAGAAGGTGAAATGGGACACGTCTTTCTGTTTTATTTTATTTTTTAATTGATTGATTTGAAAACAGCCTTATTGATATATAATTGGTCCATTTAAAATATAGATTTTAGTAGATGCATAGATATGTGCAACGAGTTTTAGAGCATTTCCGTCATCCCCAGAGGGAACTCTAAAACCCCGCTAATCTGTCATTCTGGGATCCCGATCCCGTTCCCAGCTCCTGACAACCACTAAGAGGCTCTCTGTGTCCCCGGATTTCCATATTTGGACACTTCCCATCCATGATATCACATACTCTGTGAGAATTTTTGTGGGTCCGTTCACACGACTGCTTATTTTCATATTTCAGCCACATTGTAGAAGTGTTTTTTTTTAAAATTCCTTTTTATGAATGATGCGCCATCATATGGATGGATCGCAGTGTGTTTGTCCAAAGAAACGGTTTTCAGAATTTTGCCCAGGGGCGCCTGGGTGGCTCAGTCCATGGAGCATCCAACTCTCAGTTTTGGCTCAAGTTGTGTGACCTCAAGGTTGCGAGATTGACTGCAAGGTTGCAGGGAGACTTCTTAAAGTTTCTCCGTCCGCACACAGTCTTACTCTCACCCTTTAAAATAAGAAGTCAATAAGTAAAAAAAAAAAAAAAAAAAAAAGAAATTAAAAAAATGAAAAGGAAATAAAAAAAGAAATAAAAAGAAATAAAAAAAGAAAGAAAAAAGAAAGAAAAAAAGAAAGAAAAAAGAAAGAAAAAAGAAATTAAAAAGAAAGAGAAAAGAAAGAAAAAAGAAATAAAAAAGAAATAAAAAGAGAAATTAAAAAAGAAAAGAAAAAAGAAATTAAAGAAAAGAAAAAAAAGAAATACAAAAAATAAATTAAAAAAAAAAAAGAAATGGTTTAGCCCTGAATGAAACAGGGTGGAATACCTGTCTCATTGGTTTCAAAACAGGCAGCAAAATTCATTTCAACCATTTCTTGGAGGCACACGCTCCCAAATCTAGAGCATGAGCGATTACTTCAAGAAGTATCATAAAATTATGTTGCCAAATGCAATTTTTGTACAAAATTAAGTTGCTTATTGTTTTTCTTTTTAAAATGATGGTTAGCTATATATAGAATGTTCTGTCTATAAAGTGTACATTAAGTACATTCACATGGTTGTGCAACCACACTCACCATTCATTTCTAGAACTTTCTCATCTTCCCAAACTGAAACTCTGTCTCCATTAAACACCGAGTCCCGTCTCCTCCCCATCCCATGGCGTCCACCATCTAGTGCATGTGGGGCTCTCCTGAAAAGTGGGGATTTTTGAATACAAGTGAACTATTGATGAAGTCTGAACATTGGTGTCCCAAGCATCGTTCTCTGCCTCTTCCTCTCTCTGTACAGACAACTTCTATCGCTAGGACTGCCTGCATTAAAGGTCGTCGGCTACCATGTGCAATTTTACGCCTTTGCGGCTCCACGCGGCCTAATAAGTTCATCACATCTCGTAAAACCGACGCATGCTTTCCGAGCAACAACTGGAGGGGGAAAGCACATTTCCGGCGTCCGTGCATTCCTTTTAGTTGAGGAAAATCACTTTATTATAAAATAGGCATTGAAGCAGAATGCGACACACGTCTACCGCACACAGTGCACCAACGAGATCTACAAAGAGGAGACATCTACAAACACAGAAACCCTTTACTAGAGCTGGTGGACACAACCCATGACACACGTAATCTGTGAATAAATAATGACTAGTCCTCGACCTGGTGACCCCTCAGCACCTTTTGTCAGACTAGGTTTTCCCTAACTTCACATGGTAATTGGAGACACTGTCTGTGTTAGCTCATTGGATTTATCCCATGGGGGATAAAAAAAAACCTCCTATCTTTACGACAAGATGTGTTCCAACGTGGAGCCAGACTTTCCCTCACACTACAAGTGGGAGGTGGAGCATCACATTCCCTGGTATTTGCATTTCAAAGAGTTGGTTTCCTTGAGAAAGATACCCCTGGGTCCTGAGTCTGGTAAAGATCTTATTAAGTTTTAAAAGGATTTGCATGGATGTCAAAGACATGGAGAAAGATCTGACAAGTTTCCTAAGTAAATTCTCAAGAAAATGGAGGGGGGAGGAGGCCTCTCTTCCTTTATTTCATTTCGTTTCGTTTCATTTATTTTATTTTATTTTATTTTATTTTATTTTATTTTATTTTATTTTGTTTAATTTAATTTAATTTAATTTTACTTTTAATTCAGTTTCATTTTAATTTTATTTTATTCTATTTTTCCTAAGATTTTATTTATTTGGGCAACCTGGGTGGCTCAGCGGTTTAGCGCCAACTTCAGCCCAGGGTGTGATCCTGGAGACCCGGGATAGAGTCCCACGTCCGACTCCCTGCATGGAGCCTGCTTCTCCCTCTGCCTGTGTCTCTGCCTCTCTCTTTCCTTGTGCCTCTCATGAATAAATAAATAAAATATTTTAAAAAATAGATTTTATTTATTTATTTGACTGAGAGTGAGCACAAGCAAGGGGAGGGGCAGAGGGAGAAGCAGACTCCCCACTGAGCAGGGAGCCCAACTGGGAGCTCAATCCCAGGACCCTGAGATCCTGACCTGAGCTGAAGGCAGATGCTCAACCAACTGAGCAACACGGGTGCCCCAAGTCTTTTGTTTTTAAATTTTGATTTGCCCTTTCAAGGCACAGGCAGGGCAGGGGTAAAGACCAAACATGCAAAGCAAAAGTTCTCTTTCCATTTTGCAAACTGCACACAAGACCTCACAAATATCTTCCTAATCTTGGACCTGCTTTCATGCCCAGTGCTACCTGAAAGAGCAACCCTGTGCTACATGAAAACATTTTGTAGGGTCAGCGGAAGACCTTCTGTGCTTTCCTTTCCCTTCTCAGAGAAGTCTCGCCCACACCCCAGTCAGGAGAACCCCAATCACGTCCCTCACCTACACTGGTTGGGAACATCTGAATCCGTTCTGGGAAGTTGACAAAGAAGTAACAGAGACACAGTGACTTGCTTTTCTCCCCTTTCCAAGTCTGATCTCGCTCCCTCCTGTCCCCGCAGCTGACTCATCCTGTGGGGGTGGCAGTGAAGTGCAGGAACAGTTCTGCTTTCCTGCTGGTGCACGGGGCATCAGGCTTTATCCATTAGATATGTTCCACAGACAGAGGTCTGAAGATCTGAAATAATGTTGGCACCTCAGCTGTAAACTTCCCTCCCTTTCAGACCCGGGAGGTGTTCACTGTGAGGGATGGATACTGGTTCCTTCCCTGAAAGTCAGAGATTTCCAGAAGCCAGGACGTCCTTCCTAACATCTCCTCTCTCTTTCTGGAACCAATGGATCAATAGGTCTGAGGTTACCTGTTTTGTGATCAGTCACATCAGGAACAATGGTCAGCACAGAACAGAAGTATTCCATACACCTCAGGCATCTGAAAGGCTTTCTTAAAAACTCAAAGAACATTTTCATCTCTCCTTCTACCTTTAATTGGACACCAAATGCACTTGATGGTGGTCCACTCCCTGGTACAGCAAGCCTTGAATAAACGTACTCTCCTTGTTCTTATTAGGGTGTCCTTTGTTCATTTCTACAATGTAGATGGTCACTGGCCGATCACACAAAAATATTGTTTTGGGAGGTCTTGAAAAACATCAGTGAAATAGCAGATTGAATTTGGATTGGTGAGAAGGTGTGATGGGAAAGCATGGCTAATTCTGGACCATGAAGTAGGATGCGACCCCATGAATATTCAGCAGGCCAAGTCTTCCAGCCCAGAGACCTTATGGGGCGTTGAGCAAACAGATCCAAGGTCACGATGTATATTTGCCTCCTGCTTTAGGGGTGGGGATGCTGAACCCAGGACTGAATGTGAAATGTGAGTCCCTGACCTGGAGACTTCGAGACCCTCTTTCTCAGCATTTGTGAACATGTATCTCTTCAGCTCATCATGTATCTTATCATACTCATGACCTGCTTGGTGCTAGAAATGTGTCCATTGACCATCCATCCATCCATCCATTATCTATCTATCATCTATCTATCTATCTATCTATCTATCTATCTATCTATCTATCCATCCATTCAACCGTCTGTCATATCTATCATCTATTATCTATCTACCCATCCATTATCTATTTACCTATCCATCCATCATCTACTATCTATCCATCATATCTACCATATATCATCTATCTATCTATCTATCTATCTATCTATCTATCTATCTATCCTATTGTCTACATACCTAACCTGATACTTCCACTTCTAACTCAACACCACCAGGTTCATTTTAGCCTTCCATATTCCCGAAATTATCACTCCCTTCCCTGGCAGTTGGAAACTTGTCCTTTCTTATCCATAGCATCACAGCATATTTACTTAATCTTAGAATACACCCATTAACTACTTTCACAATGACTAACCCAAGCATGTGTGAAAATAAAAACTGCCCGAGCCTAAGTCGCTTTAAAAGCAAAGACAAAAAAAAAAAAAACCACACAAAAAAACCACACAAAAAAACAAAAAAAACCCACAAAAAAACACACAAAAAAACACAAAAAAACACACAAAAAAATAAAAACACACACACACACACAAAAAAATAAAAAATAAAAAATAAAAGCAAAGACAGAAGAGTTCATTTGTCTGTGAACCTTTCCTCAAGTTGTCATGTGTGAGATGTGGGTTTTCTGAGTGAGACCGTGAGTTTGGTGGATGGGGCACAGCGTCTAATGCCCCCTGTGTGCCCACAAAAGAGGAGGTCATGAGACACACAGTCGATACTCAATAGCTGCTCTTCATACTCATTAATGGTCATTACATCTTGCAAACATATGAAGAAAAGCAGCCATAATCTTGCTCCTGACTTATTCCTCTGTCCCCAGTAACCCTTTATATATCCTGCAGCTCTTAACTGACATAATTAATGCCGGCTTGTTTGAGAAAAATCTTGATTTTATCCATCCCTATAAAGCATTCTATTATTCTTATGACCCAAGTGCTAATGTCCTTTTATAAACTTCCAACCATTTTCAGCATTGCCTCAATGGATCCTCTATTTGTCTCTTTTTACCCAGAAGGAGTATTGCAGCTTCAGATGATCAACTTTAATTTTGAAGCTGTGCAGGTTACATGGAATGCAAGCCAATACTCGGGGACAAATTTGACTTTCCTCTACAAGTAAGTGCCCCTCAGGAAGGGAACACCATGCCTTGTGCTCAAATAGTTCTTCTCCTGAGACACCAGCAATTGGGTGGGAAGGGCCAGCTAGTGAAGGTGTGAAGAATCAAGAATGTGCAAGTGTCAATGTGTGTGCTCTGTTTCGCCCTGACCCCTCACCACAACCGCAACCACACCTCCTAACCAAGTGATGACTAAGTCACACTCAAAACCACCTAGATTCATACAAGGACATCCACAAGGTGCTTATTCATCCAGGACCATTCACAACGTCTCGACAAATACCTTTGGCGGGAACCCTGTTCCCTCGAAACAGGGTATGCAGCCGTGGCAAAGGTTGACCTTCTGAGACATTTCATGCCAGCTTTCTAGCAGCCACCTTCCAAAAATGTGTCTCCCTATCATGGGCTTTTTTTTTTTTTTTTTTTTTTTTTTTTTGGTCTCAGTATAAATGTAGGAGAGAAGCATTCTCCAATTAACTTAGCCTCAATTCTGTGAATGGGAGATGTGTGATGTGTGATTGATTCTTCACAGTTTGATAGCACAGGAGATGAATGGGAAAGTGTACACAGGAGGGACATTTTAAGGTGAATTGGCTGGGAAATAAACATTTAAAAAAATCTGCTGGGTCTCCTAGATGGTCACATAGGTGAGTCACTTGAGCATCAGTTTCTTTATTATAAAGGACATAATTCTCAATCAAGTCACTGCTTGGATGTGAGGACCTCAGGACAGAGCCTAAACTGGTCCCAACTGGGCACCATATTTTTTTTCTTAATATTGTAGGAAGCCTCAGAGAGATCTCCAGTGTTGGTACATCCTTATTAAAGTGCCTCCTCAAATCAAAGGCATGGTGACTCTGCAAGTCAAACTGTACTTTTATTAGTTTTCTGGGGGCAGTCATAACACAGTACCACAAACTGAGCAGCTTAGAACAACACAAATTCATAGTCTCCCAGTTCTGGAGACCAGAAGTTTGAGATCCAGGGGAGGCAGGTGCTTCCAAGGAGGGTCCGTCCTGCCTCTTCCAGCATCTGGGGCTGCAGGCATCTCTGGGTTGGTGGCCACATCCCTCCCGTGTCTGCCTCCATCTTCACGTGGCTTGTCCTTTGTGTCTGTGTCTCGTCTTCTGTCTCTTATAGGGACAGTGTCACTGGATTTAGGACCCACTGTAATGCAAGATGACCTTATCTTGATATCTTTCCTTTAATCACATCTGTCAAGACCGTATTTCCAAATGAGGCCCCATTCACAGATTCCAAGGATTAATGCATGAACAGGCCTTTTGGAGAACCACCATCCAACCCACTACAGGGGTCCTTCAGGGAGCATACTGTGTTGAGAGAGGGGGTATTTTTCTATTTGGACAGTTCTTGTTGTGCTTTAAGAAAGGGTCCTTGAAGCGAGTGAAGGGGGTTCCCAATCTGTGGCAGAGATATGGAGCAGAGGAGTGAGCCAGGAGATGTGTGAAGATGCTATTTTCAAAGACTCTCTATGGCCGAATGGTTCTATGTTTTAACCACAGGTTAACCAGTGACGAGACTGATAGCCAATGCTCCAACTATATTCTTCAACAAAGTCGCACTGCTGGATGCCTCCTGGAGGCAAAAGAAGATGAAATTCTGTGCTTTTCCATCTGGAATGGAACACGTCTCCTTCTCCACAAATGTCAGTGGATCAGTGCTTACTGTAAGTACCAAAAATGAACTCGTTGCCAAATGCCCCTTTCCTACTCCATCTTCGAAGAGACTGGCCTTCTAGAAAATTCATCTTGATACACACAGTGGGCAAAGATGTGTCATGGCACTCAGCCCTCCAACAGAGGGAGAGAGAGAGAGAAAACCCCCCCTTTCCCCTCGATACCACCCCCATTGGTTTTCTTAGGTGCATTCAGGGTTGGCTGTCAATCTAGGGTTATAAAACACTGCAAATAAAAAGACCACAAACCAGGCAGCTTAAAACAACAGAAATTAATCATCACTAAACTCTGGAGACCAGAATCTGAGCTCCAGGTTGGGGAGAGTTGTGCGCCCTCCAGAGGCTCCAAAGGAGGGTCCTTCCTGCCTCTTCCAGTGTTGGAGGCTTTAGGTGTCCCTGAGCTGGTGTCCGCATCCCTCCTGTCTCAGTCTGATCCTCATGTGGCTCCTCCTGTGTCTGTGACTCTCCTCTTCCATCTAAGGACACTTGTTCTTGGATTTAGGACCATCCTGCTCCAGGATGAACTCATCCTCTCTTGATTAGATCTGCAAGGAGTTTATTTCCTAATAAAGCCACATTCACGGTACCAGAGATCAGCTCATGAACGTACTTGTCGGGAGACATCGTTTAACTCATGAAAGCGTTCATTTCCCAAAGGACAGGCTGGCGGGGAAGGAGTCTCATGTGACATTTTCCATGTTCTGTCTTCATTTTAGTTTGCTGAGGCTACTGCAACAAACTGCTACAAAGCGGGTGGCTTAAAACAACAGAAATTTGCCCTCCCACAGTTAAGAAGACCCTGGGCATCTGAAATCAAGGTGTGGGCAGAGCTGGTTCCTTCTGGAGGCTCTGGGGGATGATCTGTTCCATGTCTCTCTCTCTTGCCTTCTGGTCGCTGCTGTTCCTTAGCTTGTAGATGCATCAGCTCCATCTATACCTCTATCTTCACATGCCTGTTTCCCTCTGTGTGTCGGTGTCTCCTTTTATGAGGACACTCATTATATAGGATCAGAGCCCACTCTACTCCAGTAAACCCCATTTTATCTTTAATTATTATGCCTGCAATGATCCCAAATGCACATATTCTGAGATATGGGGGCTAGGACTCCAACGTATCTTTCTTAGGGGGACACTATCCCATAACAGACATTTTCACACAACTTCAAAGAGTTCCTTTGACGACACACATTCAGGTCCTTGGAGCTCTGCTACAGATGTAATGAGGACGAATAACACCCTCATCTTCAGTCTAATAAAGTATTTTTAAAGATTATTTATTTATTCATGAGAGAGAGAGAGAGAAGCAGAAGGAGAGAGACATAGGCAGAAGGAGAAACAGGGTCCCTGCAGGGAGCCCGATGTGGGACTTGAACCTGGGATGGCAGGATCACACCCTGAGCCAAAGGCAGCTGCTCAACTGCTGAGCCACCCAGGCGTCCCAACCCAATAAAGTATTAAGGAAAAGATTAAGGCAGGCCAGAGAACATGAGTCTAAGCAAACTTGCCACTATAATTTTAGAGATGTGGAATCTTTATCTTTGTAGAGGTGGTGATCATTTTGTTGTCTCTCCTTCTCAGTGAAACCCAGCTCCCCAAAAGACTTGAACTTCCAGTGGCATCAGGAAGCCATTACAGTGACCTGTTCTGATCTGCCCTACAAACGTCTTCTCTATGAAATCCAGTACAAGAGTATGTTCGACACTGAGTGGCAGGTGAGCACGGTAGCATCTTTTTCTCAGCCCAAGGGTGAGCGAGGATCCCCAAGTGGTAATCAAGAGAGACGTTGAGAGACACAGAGACAGATGTTGACATTTGTTTCAAGGAATTGCTTATGGGATTATAGGGGCAGACACATCTCGGGCCAGCAGGCTGGAAGCACAGACAGGTTTCCATTATGGTCTTTAGACTTCTCTGGGAAACTCTACTCTATGTCCTCTCAGGGCCTTCGATGGATTGAGTAAGGCTCACCCACATTATAGAGTGACCTAAAGGTGGCTGTTTAAAAACATCAATCATTTCTATAAAATACCTTCACAGTAACACCTAGGGTATCATCTAACTAAAAAACTGGACACCAAACTTGGCCAAGTTGACAACTAGAATTCACCATCAGCATACCCTGTACCACCCACCCCTCTCTGCATGCCTTTTGAACATGTGAGAACCCTTTCTGGTACTGACTATTTGGGCGTAATCAATGGAATAAATTAAAATGATGTAAATATCAATGACTCAAGGGCTCACAGTTGTCTTCCAATAATCACATGACCATCATATAAACAAGGGATTAACATCTTTGCAAAAGCAGAACTGGAGCCAATGGGCAAAATCATCTGTAGAAGGCAGATGGAATCACCTGGATCAGGTATACTGAGGTGCCCATCCCCGGAGGTGCCCAAGGAGAGTCTTGAAGTTGGATTGGACGGGATCTTGGAAAGACTTCCCTGGAAAAGTAGTTAAGCTACCTGGGCTATGAGCCGCCTGCCTATCCCAGGAGTCAATGATTCCACAAGTCTGCAAGGACACCTGTGTCCATCGAGGTTTGCAGACTTGGATGATGAGATCAACCAGAAGCATCATATCTCATGGGACCATCTAGGGAGTAGGGGGAGCTAAGGCAAGGTGAGTATAACTGAACATCTCAGCCTAGGAGAGTCGATGTCTGCTGTGTCTACAGGTGTTGGGAGGGGATCCTTTCCACATTCACTCAAGATCTACTATGTCCCAAGCACTGAGGACATAATAATAGCACCTAGCCATGGCAACTTGGGGATGGATGTGATAACACGTGAAAAACATTGAGTAAGTTCACCCTTACTATGGTTACTCTAATTATTTTCACTACTAGGCTCACATCTACTACTCAATCCTATTACTCTTACTCACCCTTATTATATTTGCTGGTGTCTGCACCAGCAAGGAGACAGCGAGGAGATCTGTCAACAGATGGAAATCCCTACTCTTATGAAGAGGCAAATCCTAAGTGCCCATATAATACATCCCTAAATCTGGAAATGGTGCAATAAAATGCAGCAATAGGAATAAAAATGAGAATACCGTTGAAGGCCGTTGTATGTAACCCAAGCAGGAGGGGACCTATCAGAAAAGAGAAAAGCTGACCTAATGCTGGGTCTAGTAGAATACCATCACTGAAATGAAATTTGATGAAACTCGTCAAAGAAATACAAAGTTAAGCAATCGATGGGTACTGGAGAGCACCTAAAGAGCGTGGTAATAATAAGATGTGATACTGGTCAAGGATGTTGAGCATTAACAAAATTTAAGAGCTTATCAGTTGTCCTAGTTCTGACCTATTGAGCCCCTTTTTAGAAATTGATCTGGGCACCTGGGGGGCTCAGTGGTCGAGTGTCTGCCTTTGGATCAGGTCGTGACCCCGGGATTCTGGGATCGAGTCCCAGGGAGCCTGCTTCTCCCTCAGCCTGTGTCTCTGCCTCGCTCTCTGTGTCTCATGAATAAATAAATAAAATCCTGAAAAAAAATAGAAATTGATCCTAAGGAAAGAATTGAAAATGCGAATGTGGTTTTATATACAGAGACATCTGTTAAGGCATTATCTAAAATAAATACAAAGCATTGGAGGCCACCTCTATGCCATACAATAGGGAGATGGTCAAATAAATAATGGTACATCTGTATGATAAAATATGTAAGTCACCAAAGGCACTATAGTGATAAATGATATTTAGTGATGAAAGCAATGTGTACAGTAAAACATCGCATTATATGAATACTCCTGGAAGGAAAGAAACAATATCAATTTGTTAATGGTGATTATATGATGGAACTGGAATAAAGGTTTTTACCGTTTTTAATTGTGTGTTTGTATGTGCATATGTTTTCTAAAGTCTCCAAAGTAAGCATGAGTTACTTTTGTATTCATACAAAAAAATTACTTTTTCTTTTTAAGGAGTAACTTTTCACTAAGTAATTCTTATAAGCATCTGTAGTACTATCTGTTACGAAGGATTGTTTCTTCTCGGAGGGGAGCGTAGAGATTGTTGGCTGCGTTTGTTTCCGTTAGGCAGACAGATGAAGTGCAACCGGAATGCGAATGCTGAAAAGTAGGAGCCTTATGTGACTCCCTAGTACAAAGACAAAGAGCTTAGGTCAAACCACTGATCCCGTGCTTGCTTTTTTTCCCCCTTCAGTCCAAGGAGGGAGAAACCTGCAATGTTACGACAGATGGCTTGGATGCTGAGAAATGTTATTTCTTCCGGGCCAGAGTGAAAACAATGGAGTCCAGCTATGGCCCCGACACATACCCAAGTGACTGGTCAGAGGTGATACACCAGCAAAAGGGGGAGCTGAGAGGTAATGCTTGCTACATAGCAGCGCTGCACCTGTACATGGGCCAGCGCCTCGTCTTTTGGGGGAGAGAGGATTGGAGGTGCCTAAAAATGAATGGCCTCACCTCCTACTTCAGAGATCAATTTGAAAGCATTTGTTTTGTTTTCCAGACCCCCTACGTTATTGGGTTAATTTTCACTTTTATTTCTATTAACAGTAACAACGATAATAAGTACTATTTATGAATGCTGATTCATTGATATAGGCGTAGATCATAGATATATAAAATAGATGATAGATGACATCGACATATAGATATGATAGATATGTAAGTGAATGATAGTTCATAGATAAGTAGATGGATAGATGAATATAAGTGGATGCACAGATATATAGATAGATGATAGATATGATGGATGGTTAGGCAGACAGACAGATAGAGATGGACAGATGGATGGATAGATAATAGATATGATGGATGGATGGGTGGATGGATGGATAGATATAGATGGACAGATGGATGGATATAGTATGAAAGATGGATGGATAGATGGATGGATAGGTGATGATACATAGATAATAGATAATATATAGATAGATAATAGATAGATAGATTGATAGATAGATAGATAGATTGATAGATAGATAGTAGCCAAAAGCAAGCCTCAGTTTCCTCAAACACCCCTGGCAACACAGGTACTTGACAGCAGTGTGTTGAGTCTACACCACTTGTGCGGTGGCTACCCTGATGGGTGCCTGTCCAGAGACACCATCTCTCTTTCCAGGATATGTCCCACCGCAATCAAGATTTGTTGACTTTGCCGTTTATAAAGGCAAGAAAGTGGGGGATTGGAGCCTGACCTACTATCATGTTGAAAACTGACAGCAACTCATTCTTTTTTTGCTTTAGATTCATGCCAGGAGAAAAAGCTTTTCCCCAAATTTATTTTAGTTTCTGGCATGGTTGCGTTGCTGACGGTGTCCCTTCTTCTTCTGTCTTTATGGAAAGTACGGAGGTAAGGATGACTCTTGACAGCCTTGTCATACACACAGGACGGGAGGCTTTGTTTGCAATTTGTCCACTAAGTAGAAAGGGAAAAAGAATCGTCTGATAGGGTTATTCGTCCGATAGGTGAGCATCCCATTTCCCACAGTGCACGCTTGGCCAACAGCGTCTTTTAAGAAAATTGAGGGAAACAGTGTCGAAAATGCAGGGATACCTGGGGTATTTGTCTTGTAGAAACAGTAGAATATATGAGTGTTAACTCCTACCAGAGGATTAGCTGGCTTCACACACAGACCCCGCTGAGCGGTTGTCTGCCTACCATGTTGGAGCGACAGGTGCTTAAAACACCTCTCAATTATTATTGAGACTTATCAAATGGAACTGTTGGGTGAAGGGAGAAGAATCGCACGTAGAAGCTCGTCTTGTTTTCAAATCAAGTGACAGATGTAGCAAAACAGAGCCCGTAGACCGTTTTTCATGAATATCATATTAAATAGTTTTCCTTGCTCAGCTTTCTTAAAACCACTTAACCACCGCCATGTCCATCCCTATGTAAACTGAGTCACGCTGCCCAGGCGTCTTGGCTGTGAATGACGCGTGAAGGTACCAATGCCTAAGGTCATGGGCACCATCTTGGGATGGTGGTTTCTTGGGATGAGGTTTTCATAGCAACTGCAGTTCCCGGGTAGAGAAAGATGGAGCACCACCCGGGAACATTGAGCCTGGGTCTGCACCGGGGTGAGTTGGACAACTCCACAGGGTGCCCCCCTCAGAGCCAGATTCAGCACGGAAGTGCCTCGTTTAATTCTTACCCACGACCTTTCCAGCCTCGTCACCTCTCTTTTAGTGGTTCACATGCATGCCACCCAAACGGAGCTCTGCTAGGGTGGAGATGAAGCAATCAGATAAGGGTGCCTATCGGTGACAGGCCCAGTGTTTTCAAGACAGAGTTGAAAGCACCCCTAGGGGAAACTGAGCCCCATGATTCTTGGAAAACACTAACGCTTGCCCTGCTTCAAGGGAATCCCCTTTGCAATGAGGGGTGAAAAGTCAACTATATTGGTTGGTGTCCTAGGGCGGCCGTCATAAAAGACCAGACACAGGGAGGCTCAAACCAGAGGCATTTATGAGATGTAGGTGTGGGCAGGGTTGATTACCCGAGGCCTGTCTTCTTGGAGTGTAGACGCCACCTTGTCCCTGTGTGCCATCCGTCTGTGAGCACACACATCCCCGTAATCACTCTGTCTTTTTATAAGGACACCGGTCATGTTGAATTAGGACCATACGAGATTACAACCCTTTAAGTCCAAGACCCAGGGGCCTGTGAACTAAAGTGACCAAAGGCAGACCAACAGGAGAAAAGCCAACTGTTTCTCTATTGATGTTATCATATTACGAGCGGGGAGGACCCAAAGATAGGAACTGAAAACCCAAAGAGGTAGTTAGTCTGGGGAGCCTCGCATACCACTTGAACAAAGGGCAATGGTTGTGGAGAAGTGGGTAGGTGGAGGAGAAAGGGTTCTGAAGCTGTGGTGGAGATGAATTCGGGGAAAGTGACTACAAAATGGAGACACAAAACAAATGACACAGAAAAGTTGTGTATGTGGAAAGATCTCAGGGAAAAAAAATTAGTTCTCCTCTTCCTGGTAATTGAGGCAGCTGGGGCGGGGGTTGGGGGGGGGAACCTTTACAAATGGAAATTTCTATTGCAAAATGGCAAAGTGATGCCTAGTGCTTAGGCAGCTGGAGAAGAACCCAGAGCTCCTCCTATGCGTCCTGGATCGTAATAGCATTCAGCCTCAAATAATCAATCATCGGAGGGGGGCGTATTTTAGGGGGCAGCCCCATGAGGCACGTCCCTTATGACTCGTTTACGCTCCATTGTTACCACTTGAAAAGCACAATCTCCCCACACAAGTCCCAGCGAGGGTTATGGCTTTTGACCTATGATGTCAACCTCTATGACTGACACAGTTTGGCCCATTGCATCAAGCAAAGAGACGGGATGGTCCGTGGGTGGTGGGAATCGATATTGTACATTAAGTTGCTCTGTGCCCCCGACATCACAGTGTCGGTGGGAGGTGTCAAGTGGGTGCTGGGAGACGAGTGACTGCGGAGTTGAGTTGGGGGGGAGCACATGCCTTGACAGGACAGGTACAGTTCCCTGCAGGCACCACATCTCTGCGGTGTGGCTGTGTCCCCATCCTCGGCCCCTTGGAGGTCCCCAGCCCTGCTCGGGTATGCTCGCCCGCCTGACCAGACTCTCCGTGTCCATTTCAGAGTCAAGAAGCTCCTCATGCCCAGCGTGCCTGATCCCAAATTCACCTTCCCTGGGCTCTTTGAATCCCACCAGGGTAACTTCCAGGTAACTACCACCCCCCCCAACCCCATGCATGTTCAACACGATTCCTTTATGTCTAATCCCTCCCCGTGCACCTTCGTTAGAACTGACATTTCTTCCAGCTATCTCCTTTACGTGTCCGCGAGCCTTCTCTGAAATGAGAGCTGTGGCTTCATCATTTTCTCCTGGTCGGAGAGATATCAGATCCAGAGAGGGGCTCAAGGGGCAGCTCGTCTTTAAAGCAGCCCCACAGAGCTCTGCCCTCCCGGGATTTTCCAGCCCAATGGCCCTCTCATCTCAGCAGGAAGTTGTGTTCTCCGCGGGCTCACCCTGCACGGCTGAAAACAAACCCAAGACTTCCGCTTTTAAACGGTTTACAGGCATCGTTTCATTCACTTGATAAAGGCTTGCTTGTGGAGGGCTGGGCATGAGCTGCTGGGAACCGGGGTGAAGGGACCAGCCCCCCCTCCCCAGGAGCTCGCCAGGTGGCGGTGTGCATTTTCCAGGATTATGCATTAGAAGTTTCTCTGGAGAAGTCACCAACCAGAGGCTTGAAACAACAGAAATTAATCATCTCCAAGCTCTGGAGACCATAGTCTGAGCTCCAGGGGGTGGGGCAGAACCCCTGAGGTCCGGGGCGGGGCCTCTGGGGAGGGTCCGTCCTGCCTCTTCCAGCGTCTGGGGCCCCAGGCATCCCCGGGCTGGTGGCCACATCCCTCCCATCTCTGCCTCCGTCCTTACGTGGCTCCTCCTCTGCGCCTGCATCTCCTCTTCTGTCTCTTCCGAGGACCCCAGTCGTTGGATGTAGGGCCACCTCGTCCAGGACAAGCTCATCTCAGACCCTTCACTTACATTTGCAAACACCCTATTTCCAAATAAGTTTACATTTAAAGGTTCTGGGGGTTATTTTGGGAAGGGGTGTGCACCATCCGACCTCCCACAGGGGCAAGTTTAATTTCCAACCTCCTTAGACATCAGGGACAAAACAAACAAACAAACAAACAACAACAACAAAAAAAAAAATGGGGGAAAATTTTTCCTCCACCCTCTTAGTTTCTCTGTTTAGGGCCTGCAAATTAAGCAGATGAGGACAGATTGGCATAAGAAAAGGTTGATTTAAAAAAAAAAAAAAAGAAAGAAAGGGTTGATTTCATAGGCACCCGGGGGCGGAGGGGTGTTCACAGAAAAGAAGTGAAAACCCCAAAGAGGTAGTTAGAAGCCCGGGCTCCGGTGCCATTTTCACACAGCGTGACAAAACGGGGAGGAGTGACAGGACAGTTATAGGGCAGAGGAGAGTGGGACTGTGGGTGGCAGGTGTCATGTGGGAAGGTGACTGGGGTGAAAGTGAGGTTTGTTATGCAGACTGCAACCCTCTGGGTTGACGGGGGCTCTCCCTGCCCCTGTAGTGACACCTTTACACACGGAAATCTTTACTAAATGGAAACTCTTGCCCAGGCTTTTGTGCAGAAAAGGGGAAGGCAGACAGCTCCTCCCGAGGTTGTTCTTTCTTAATCACCTTTAGCTCAAAATAATCTTTTGTCCAAAGTGCCTTCTATGGGGCGGGGGTTTCCGGAGGGAGGGGCACGTCCTGATCCTCTTCTGGGGGAGATCCTAGGGAGAGAGGAGGGGGTTAGAAGAGCGTTTTCAGGACAAAAGACATGAAGGAAAGGAGGGACGGTGGGCAGGGGAGAGCAGGCGCCAAGCCAGAGCAAGGACACCCCACCCGGTTGGCATAGCATCCGGCGGAGACCCCTCCCCTGCCAGTATCAAGAACGTCCCCCCACCTAGGTGTGCGTTAGAATGGCAGCGTCCGGAACCCGCCTGGACCCGCTGGGGGATAATCTCGCTCACGAGAGTCCAGGCGACTGGCAAACACAATTCAGTTGTGTTCCTTGTCGTTGCCCTCGTTCAAAGGGCCGCGGAGGTATTTGCAGATACAGCATTTTGAGGGTGAGGGTAAATGCAGGTGTAAGAAGAACCACAGGGCAGGCTCAGGGATGCTGGGACTTTCTGTTCCCAGGGGATTGGCGCTCCCGCCCAGGGATGCTGGCTCGGGCGCTTGGCACCTGCCAACGGGCGTTTCCCTGAGTCCGACATGCCCTGTGTCATCCCCGCAGGAGTGGATCAAGGACACTCAGAATGTGGTCCCCTTGAATAAGATGGAGGGTGCGGAGCACGATTGCGGCCCGGAAGAGGCTCTCGTCGTCCACCTGGCCACGGCTGAGGCCGAGATGCCCATCATGACGACCGGCCTGTCGTGTCCGCAGACCGAGGAGGAAGAGGCCTCCGGGGACCCCAGCCAGCTTCCTGGCCGGCCCCTGCAAGGCGGCGGTGGCGGCGAGAGGGTCTCTCTTGGTGGCTTCACGTTCGTGATGAGTGACAACTCATACGTCATGTTATGAGGGGGCACAAACTCAGAAGCCAACATTGGGGTTTACGTTGATGTTACAGCATCTCGGGGGCTCAGCACCACCGACGATGCTGGTGTTCGGGGTGGGGGGTCAGGGTCACAGAAGACCCCAATGCCCAACCGGTGCACTCCTTGTGTCCGCTTCCATCCCACGCATGTCTACTCACGGGCTGCAAGGCAGACTCCCCGGAGATGGGGCCCGCGGCGTGTTGGAGCGTTTCTTGCTTTCAGCTCACGTCTCCTCGTGGCTGACGTTTTCATGTACATTGTATGGAAAGATGGCCCGGGTGCCGGGAGGCCTGCTTCCCCTGTGCGTGTCACCCACGTCCCGCCCTTACCACATCTTCACTCGCGAGCACTTTCTCCGCTCTTTCAAGATGCAGCCCACGGACCCAGCAAGCGGAACACGCTGCTCCTGGCCCGGAAACGAATCCTGCCTTACAGAAACCAACCAGCCACCCAGCTCTTAGCTGCGCGCGCGAGAAAAACACCCACTTTTCAACAACGGGGCGGAGGGGGGAGCGCTTATCTTCTGGACACTCTGTTTTTGTTGGCCTCTTGGCTCACGACATTCATCGATGAGACAGGTGAATGCAAACATGCCAAGTGCGGGCGCCCAGAGCGTCTTGCCCTTGGGTGGGGCCTATCACACTGTATTTTGCAAAATGGGAATAACGAGACAGAAGAATTAGGCGTTTGTAGGTTTTCAAGGTCGTGGTTCTTCGCGCCGGCAGGGAGGGTACCTTCTGCGTCTCTGTGGGCTGCAAATAGGATAAATTGGGAGCCCTTGTGGGGGAGTTTGTGTGTCGTCATGTGGTCGTCCCTCTGTGAGTGTCTGAGTCTCCATTCTCTCTTCTTATAAGCACCCCAGTCCTATGCAATCAAGGCTCACCCTACAGACCTCATTGTACCTTAATTACCTGTTTAATGACCCAGTCTTCTATTATAGCCACATTCTGAGTTCCTGGGTTAGGGTCTCAATTTACGGATTTTGGGGGATGCAATTCAGCACCCCCATTTAATCAGAAAGAAGAGGTGAAATTAAGAAATGCAAGCCATGCACCATGAGGGCAACGTGCCCACAGGTGAGGTGCCAGGGAGCCCTTGCACGTGCATCCCCATACACCCGCCGTTTCCCGATCCTGTAAATATCACCATTTTGTGATGGAGAGAAGCTCACAAGAGCTGCACCGGCCAAAGCACGAAACGCGACGGATGCGTCTCTGTCCCCCGCGGGACCGTCTTGGAGAAGCAAGTGTGTTCTTCGCTTACGCGTTAAAAGCACTGTGCTCGTCCTCAGCAGGAGGATGGATTCCTCGGGCGCCACCGTCAGCACCTGCTCAGGTGGGAAGGGAAATAGGCGGAAACGCAGCCCAGACGAGGGGAACCGTGCGTTCTCCAGCGATGCCGAACACCTGTTTGTGTCACACAGAAAGCAGGTTTTGCACCTGCCCAGGAACATCCCCCTGTTTCATGGGCTGGCGATGCCCTAGCGCACGTTGGCCTGGGGTTCGGGGGCTCACACCATCCTGCATTGAAGCATCACTCTGGCGTGTGTGTTTTACTGCTGGTCCCGGGCCGGCGGGCGAGTGGGCGGAGCTGGGGGCAAACACCACCTCCAGGCGGACGTGAATCAGCACTATTAGGGAAAATGAGTTTTGTGCAACTGATTATGAACCGTGCGGGGCTGGGCAGGGGGTGCAGGTGGTGGCGTCCACAGTGCAGGACAAGCCTGGCTTCTGGGTTAGGAGAGGCCCCCGTCCTTGGAACATGAATGCCAAAGAGGGCATGGGCTTCCTGCATGTGAGTGCTGGGTCTGCACACACGCATACACATGCATGCACACACACACACACACACACGCTCACATCCCTGCACAGAGGCATGGTCAAGCGCTTGCTGCATGGTCAATATCAATAGCCTCCAACAGCAGAGGGAAGACCCCAGCTCAACCCTGCTCCCACCAGCTCCTCCACGTAAAGCCCGCGTCCAGTTCTCAAACCCCATTCTGCCCCATTTGCAGGCGTGCATGGTGCCAGGCACCCCCGTACAATGAATTGTGTGCTTTCAGTGACATGCGTTAAAAAAGAAAAAAAAAAAGGAGAGAAAGAGAGAGAATAGGACGGTAGTTACAGAGGGAAGAACAGATTTCATTCAGGGACGTTGCAACAGAGGAAAGGAGTCCCCGGTGGAGAGCTGGCTCGGCTCTGAATACACTGTGAGAAAGTGGGGTTTACAGCCAAGGAGCAGGTGCGTTCATGGATGGACAATTGCCAGTTGAGCAGATCTGCAGTTGATCAGTATCCAGGTGACCAGGTATCCAGGTGAGCAGATATTGAGGGTGACCAGATATAGGGGGTGGTGGGCAGTGAGGAAACCTATCACATCTGTAGGTGAGCACATCTCCAGGTGGCCAGGTAGCCACGTGAGCAGATAACCAGGTGAGCAAGTACCCATGGGAACAGATATCCAGGTGACCAAGTATCCAGGTGAGCAGATAGCCAAGTGATCCAGTATCCATGTGAGCAGATATTCAGGTGACCAAGTTCCAGGTGAGCAGATCACCAGGTGACCAAGTATGCAGGTGAGCATTGACATGACCAGAAATCCATGTAAGCAGATATCCAGGAGACTGGGTATGCAGGTGACCAGGTACCCAGGTGACCAGTTATTGAGGGTGGTGGGAGATGAGGAACCCAATCAGACATCCAGGTGACCAGATCTCCAGGTGGCCAGGCATCCAGGTGGCCAGGTATCCACTGACAAGATATTGGGAGCCAAGGGTTCCCACGAAATGGAGTGAGTTGCATTTTTGGTAAAACTGGGTGATGCAGAGATGAACCCAGAAGCCCAAGAGTCAGGCCTAGTTGAGAAGGAGCTCAGCGGAGGCTGGTGGAGTCTGGTGGGGGAGACAATCTGTAGAGTGCTAGCCCCATCTTTGTCAATGCCCTGTATGGGTTTCCTGTGGCCACAGTAACAAACTACCCCAAACAGGTGACTCAGACAGTGGCTACAACAGAGGCCGGGGAGCTGAGAAAGGGTCCTCCCTGGAAGCCAACGCCATCAGTGTCTGTTGTCCCAGCCCCGGTTGGTGGGCGTTTGGCAATCCCCCTGGAGACAGACAGTTGTATGGATAAAGCTGAGCCTGTGTTTGGGGTCGGGTGTTCACCAGGCCACACTCAGGATTGGCCCCAGGGGCTGGATGCTAATTCTCATAGTGCTGACTTCTCCCAGGGACATCTGTCTAGTGTCAGGAGTGCCCTGCAGGTGCACACCGCCCCAGGGGACCCTGTGTCCTGCTCTTTGGTGGGTTCTGGTTGGGGGGACATGGCCGTTCTCTGCCAGGAGGTGTACATGGGGGCCCTGGAGCCTGGGGTCGGGGGCTCTTCACTGCGAGTGTTTGAGCTTCAGCCACACGCCACTCAACTAACTGCGCAGGTGACCCTGGGGACAGACCCTGGGCTCCCTCCCTTCACGGCCAACCTCCCTGCCCCACAGAACGCCTCCCAAACCCAGAATCTATGAACCATCACTGGGTTCCGAGGACATGCATTCGGAAACGGGACCCCCCACACACCCGCCACCCTGTAACACGCACACCAAGCCCTCGGGTTTGCACACATCATGCATTCTTCTTCAGCCTGGCGAGTCTCCGGGCACATAGCTGGGGGCGGGCCTGACACTGGGTCTCGCGTGCGTCCTGAGAACCTGTAGGACAAACAGGCTGATGTTCAACAGAATTGTCGTGAGTCACAGATGCTATCTGTGCCCTGTGTTGGCATCCCGTTCCCCACCACGGCCCCGTCACCCCCACTGCAAGCTGTCCCCACCTCCACACCCTGCTTATCGTGATCAGTGGCACAGATTACAGTTAAGAACTGAGGATGGTTCCCCAGCTGCTAACAAACCCAAGTCCCCCATCTCCCCGGCGACCACCCTAAAAAGGAGAGGGGACATTGCCACGTGCAAAGCCCTTTCCACTTGGGCCGAGGGACACCTGTGTTCAGCCTAAAACAAGTGTAGCTACCACACATCCGCGGGAGCAAATCCTTTGCTACCATTCGCAATATAGAATCTATGGCAGAAAAAAAAAAAAAAGAATCTATGGCAGAAAATCTGCGTGCAGACCTACGCATCCAGGCTCATAAAAGAACATATTTGCTCTTTGTTGCAAGGATGTTGCCGAGTTAATAAAAAACCCGACCCTCTTGGTGCTAGGAAGCATGTGGAGCTCACTGCATGGAGCGCGTACGACGCGTTGTAGCAACATTCATACGCATCATGCATTTTGTATCCTATGCACGATATCATGTATCACGCAGACGCTACAATATGTGCGCAAGACGTTTTCCTGCAACATAGTTTCTATAGCAGCTCGGAGTCCGTGCAAAATCATCCCAAGTCGACCAGAATTTTCCAGAAACGGAGAGCTCCATTTTCTTTCTTTCTTCTCTTTTCTTTTTTTTTTAACTCCATTTTTTAAAGGAGTTTAGAATGATCGACGCAGATCCTCCTGGAAGAACGTGGAATTGCAACGCCTCAAAAACCCCATAAAAATGCTCACTTCTTATGTGCGATGGCGTCAAGCGGGAGCTGCCATGCTGCAGTCTGCGTGGGAGCCCCCGGAAGGCTTGTGGCCGTCCCACCAGGGCTTCTGATTGTGCAGGTGCCTCTGCAGGTGTGTCCCAGGCGGGTCCAGCCCCGCTTTGCACCTCAGGTGAGGCCTTGGATTTGGACGAGAGAACGTCGGTTCACTTTGGATGATGGCGCTCCAGCAGCCCGGGGTGTAAAACCCGCGCTTTGCTGGCCATCATGGAGAAAACCCACAAGGTGATGCTATCTTGTGAAATAATAAGAAAACAACGTACCATCCGACAATGCGCCTGCTCAGTGTTTATCTGAAGGAAACAAAATCCCTAATTCAAGACGACACCTGCACCTGCACGTTCACAGCTCCCGGATTCACAGCAGCCAAGACATGGAAGCAACCTAAGTGCATGGATGGGTAGATGGACACATGGGTTTGATGCTTCTGGCACTTTCTGCCCCTATTTCAATCCAGTGCACACCCCAGAAGGATGGAGAAATGCGGGAATGTGGGCTTCATCACCTCATAGCCGGGCGGGAAACCCGCAAAAGTCCCCGTAGTCAACTCCCCTGACAATGACCCTGGTCACCAGTGTCCACTCCCAACCTCAACGACACAAATCCCCACACTCACACGAGGAAACTGCAAAGCAACCCCTACATCCACTTTTCTACTGGGATGGCTCATACCCTTCACGAGTACGTCCACCACTCAGTGACCCCAAACGTACCTCCTAAAAACCCTACTGATGAGAGATTCTAGGCACACACCTCAGAGCTTCAGAAAGACACGTGAGTTAACTGTTGTAATCAAATATTGGAAGAAGTTCACTGCTTATCAGCTGAGCAGGTATGTATAGGGTTTGTACTCAATGTGAGGGTGTAGTGAGTGGGATGGTGTCCCCCCAAATTCACGTCTACCCGAGAACGGGACCTTATATGGAAATGGGGACTTTGCAGATATGATGAAGTGAAGGCTGTGAGATAAGGTTGTCTTGGATGAGGTGGCCCTACATCCAATGACGGGGGTCCTCGTAAGAGACAGAAGAGGAGACGCAGACGCAGAGGAGGAGCCCCATGAAGATGAAGGCAGAGACAGGAGGGATGCAGCCACCAGCCCGAGGATGCCTGGGGCCCCAGATGCTGGAAGAGGGAGGAGGGACCCTCCCCGGAGCCTCTGGATCTCAGGGGTCCTGCCCCCCTCCAACCTCAGAGTTCAGACATCTGGTCTCCAGGGCGGGATACATATCTGTGTTTTGGGGGCCCCCTGGTTTATATTGTTTTTCTATGGTCACCCCTGGGTGACTCACACACTGATAACACCCCAACCCCAGTCAAGTCCTCTGGGTTCATGCCCCCGTCCCTCTTTCCATCTGCCCAAGTCTTTCCCGGATGGTGAGAAATATGACTCTCACGATCCCCATTAAACCCGTTCTGCCGCCCGAGCCCAGAATGCACAGGTCGCGGTTTCAGGACACACACACCGAGCTTGAATGATCCTCGTTCAGCGTTTCTGTACATTCAGCATTTAGCCTTAAAAACATCTGCTCAGAAATCCCTGCAGACAAGGTGGCCCTCGTTTTAATGAAAGGCTCCATCCCGTATCCCCCGTGAGAGCAGGGCTGACAGATGCTTTCGGTGGGCGCTCAGGTTACACAGGAGAAGCAATTAGGATGCTAACAGGAAAAAAAAAGAAGAAGAAAAAAGTCGAGACATTTGCCAGGCATCGCCAGATGCCTCCTCTGGTTATTTTGGAAAAATACGTCGTAAAAACGTCTGTTGCGTGAGCATCGCCGCTCACTACGTTTTCACCATTTTCTTCAATTAAGAAAAATCCCTGACGATGAATCTTTGAAGGCGACACATTGCATCTCTGCATGCCTGCCAAGAAAACATGGATTTAAGAGGTGCCGAGGTCCGCGGCTTGGGACCCTCCAAGTCTTAAGTCAAAAAATCGCTTTTTACGAAGTTCTTCTAACGTCAAGAGACCCTGCAAGTCTTATGTCAAAATCAAGTGAAACGCGCACAGACACTCCAATCATTCACGTCCTAAGAACCCAGACCTGCGAGCGCCCGCTCTTGCAAATAGTTAAATTTTATAACGCGCGGGCCAGCAATTTCCTATTTTGCCTCTTTTTCCCTCTCGGCTCAGCGTTGGCCACGCCAGGGTTGATGAGATCAAGACGTCCGTAAAGACGGCATTTCCAATTTTCCTCTGGCTTCCTGCCCGGATCTCACATCTGGGTGGTCACCGGCCTGTCACGCTGGAAATCCCGGGATTTGGGGAAACGCGTGGTAGCAAAACGTTGAGGACTTTTTTTTTTTTTAAACGTTGGCATCATTTGCGTTAACGTTGGCATCTTTTGCACGCATGCCTTTGCATCTGAAACACCTTGGAGGGAAAGGCTTGTAAATATATCGTAGGACGACCACACGGGTCATGCAGAGGCAGCCGCGTGATCGCCCACAGCTGAGGAACTCTGGCCGGCCACAGACTTCTCTGGGTTCCTTCAAACATAAAACCTGGATGGCGTTGACTGACGACCTACACTGACAACCGTGCACTCACTTGGGTGTAAAAGAATATTTTTTAACAAACTCACTCAGCTTCTCTAGAGGGCCGTCTGGGATCCGAATTCCCCAAATCTGCCCAGGCAATGACTCAGACCTGGATTCCTTTCTGTTACGGATCGCACTATATCCCGCGTGCCATCAATAGACCGTCCTATTCTTTCATACGCATCCTCTTCCCTGCAAGTCATAAGAATTCTCTATTTATACGTAGGGGCTTACTCCAGTACACGACAGTATATGTAAATGTGGAGTTAGAGGCTGTATCAGTCAGCTCTGCTGTGTAACAAAACAAACCTGGCAGCCTCACACAGCATCCACTTTGTAGCCAGCTTTGTAACTAACGTTTCTTTTTTTTTCATTGCTTTGTTATTTTTTAATTTTTTTTATAAATTTATTTTTTATTGGTGTTCAATTTGCCAACATATAGAATAACACCCAGTGCTCATCCCGTCAAGTGACCCCTTCAGTGCCCGCCACCCAGTCACCCCCACCCCCCGCCCACCTCCTCTTCCACCGCCCCTAGTTCGTTTCCCAGAGTTAGGAGTCTCTCATGTTCTGTCTCCGTTTCTGATATTTCCCACTCATTTTTGCTCCTTTCCCCTTTATTCCCTTTCACTATCCTTCATATTCCCCAAATGAATGAGACCATATAATGTTTGTCCTTCCCTGATTGACTTATTTCACTCTGTAGCTAACATTATGTGGCACCAGCTTGATGCTGCCACACGGGGTTTTCAGCTCAGAGTCTGTTCCTACACCTGGAATCAAGGTGTCGGCACAGATATTTGGCTTCCTGGAGGCTCCAGGTAAGAATCCACTTTGGAGAGGGGCACCTGGGTGGCTCTGTGGTTGAGCGTCTGCTTTCGGCTCAAGGTATGATCCCGGGGCCCTGGGATCGAGTCCAGCACTGGGCTTCCCGCAGGGAGCCTGCCTCTCCCTCTGCCTGTGTTTGTTGTGAATAAATAAATAAAATGTTAAAAAAAATAATTCACTTCATTCTCATGCTTTTTTCCAGCTCACTTTCAAGAGCTCATGTGATTGCTCATATTTGGGTAAATAAATCTCCCCGTCTTCTATGCAGTTGAGTAGGAGCCTTAATGATATCTTCATTCTGCCTGACCAGCATTGCGATATATGCATGGGGGTGGCAGCAGCGTGAGACACTCCTAGGGGCCCAGGTCATGCTCATCACAAAGATTTAACCTAATTTGTTTTTTTTTAATTTTTAAATTTATTTTTTTTTAATGGATAGCGGGTTGTACACCACCTACCCAAGCATCCATCCTTCCTGCCACCCTGTTGCATGGCGATGCTGTCTCTGTCACCAACGGAGTTGCCAATTACATACAAATATGTGCCTGTTCTTTTTTTAAAAATATTTTATTTATTTATTTGAGAGCAACAGCATGAGGATGAGGAGCAGCACAGAGAGGGAGAAGCAGACTCTCCGCTGAGCATGGAACCCAATGCGGGACTCGATCTCAGGACCCTGAGGTCATGACCTGAGCCAAAGACAGGTGCTTCACTCACAGAACCACCCAAGTGCCCTGACATGTGTCTGTTGTGTTACCCTATCGATTCTCGGTCCAATCCTTCATGCTTAAAATCACTTTTTTTCCCAAGTTTATTTATTTACTTTTTTTGGTAAGTAATCTCTACACCGAACATGGGGTTTGAACTCATGACCCTGAGATCAAGAGCCGCATGCTCCACTAACAAAGCCCACCAGGCGCCCCTCACTTGAGCTTTATATATTGATATTCAGTAAGGCAAATGCCACCCCTCTTTTTTTTTTCCTTTTCCTTCTTCAAAAATCTCTGCATCCTTTTTCCTTTTATCCTGAGTTCAATGTCATCTCTCCAAGTCCTGAGAGACTCCGTTTGGCTTTGCCTAGAGATTCATTCAGTGAATACATCAGCCTCTGTGCCCATCCACACAGCTGACCTTCCTGTTTTCTGTTTTTTTTTTTTTTTTTTTTTGGTAGAGGTTCTTTTGTGTTCTTCTCTAAAAACGTCTATTTTTCCCAGTAAACGATTCGCTTGCCATTTGTGAAACCTCTTTGGGGTCCTCACTGCCAGTTTTACCAAGACAGAGAGACTCTCTCAGCATCCAGCCAACAATTGTCCCCCTGGAGGAGCCGTGCTGGACCCTAGGCCCACCTGGACCACGGGGCCTGGATGCTGTGATTGGCCGGCACAGGTCACAAGGACAGCCCTGCATCCCAGGGGATGCTCTGTGGATGCAGGAGCTCCCTGACAGGTGCAATGGGGTGCAACAGGGATGCCCACACTACAGATGTCCTCTGGACTGATCGCTGTGTCTCTATGGGGGAGGCTCAGTGTTTCCCCACTGACGGGGCTACGGGACCCATAGGAAGTAATTTCTATAGACATCGCATACCTTAGTCCTCTTCTCCAAAGGGCAAATCAGCCTCTGAGAAGTCCCGCATTTCAGAGCCAATCCAGCTCCATTTTACCCACAACATCCTGTTTTGTGCGACATCTACTAAAGTGAAGGAAATCCCCTTTCCTTGGTACATATTTGGGGATCTCTTTCCACCCCATCCCCTAAATATTGGGCCCTAAATTGATTTGCAATGTGTATTCTAGGAACGGTTGCTTCAAGGGGACCCTGGGTGGGCTCATCAGTAAAACATGCAATTCTTGTTCTCGGAGTCATGAGTTTGAGCAGTACACTGGGCATAGAGCTTCCATCCGTCCATCCATCCATCCATCCATCCATCCATCCATCTATCAGTCAATCAATCATCAATCAATACAAACAGTTGTCTCAATAGGTATGTCTATTAATATTCTTTATGTCAGATTCTTATTTATTTATTTATTTATTTCTATTTTAGGTTTTATTTATTTATTCATGAGAGACCCAGAGAGAGAGGCAGAGACACAGGCAGAGGCCGAAGCAGGCTCCCTGCAGGGAGCCCAATATAGGACTCGATCCCAGGTCCCCCGGGCCACTCCCTGAGCCGAAGGCAGATGCTCAACCACTGAGCCACCCAGATGCCCCTCTCCAAAGTGGATTCTTACCTAGAGCCTCCGGGAAGCCACATATCTGTGCCGGCGTCCCAAGGTAATATACTTTGGGGGGCGGCAGGCTGAAGGGATGCTGAGAACATGGGGCATCTATACCGTCCTAGCAGGTGTCGGGGTGTGGGAGGGGAGTCAGGATCTTACAGGAACACAGGTGAGTTTTGGGAGCCATTGATGGGTTTTCTGAGGATAAACAGCACATCAGAAAGTTTGCAGTGATGTTGTTCTGCACAGATATGCATGGTCTCTGCGTCTCCTCAGGCCCATCCTCTGCCCTGGAGGAGGGGTTTGGGTGGGTTTGACTGCTTTTTGCCTTTGGGGAGGAAAGGAGTCCTCAAGAGGAGTTTATGGAGCTTCGTGTTAGATAAGGGAAGCTCCCCGACAGGGTTCGTGCTGTCTCTGTGGGTTCTCAAAAGCCTTCAGCTCCAGGTAATCCAGACCCCGCTGCGGGTCTCCAGGCCGCACAGAAACACAGGAAGGGAGGACAAACAGCAAGCTGTGAAATGTGTGAGCTCTGGGTGCATCCGGGGAAGCCTCTTTGGGGTTTCTTTTGAAAAGCAACAAGCACCAAAAAGAATTTGTGCGGAATGCAGTTTTCTGGTCTGAGTCTGCAGGAAGGCAGGGTCGGGTGACCCTTGGCGCCAGAGGAGGGGGAGGGGTGGCCTGGCTTCCTGCCTGGCCTCCGGTGGAGGGGGGCGAGGGCTTCGGTGAGTCCAGCCTGAGGCCTGGAGGGTACACGGGGACCTAGGAACACACCCCAGAGGAGCTCATTTCTCCCAACGGCACACGGGACGGCCGTACCCAGACTACACCAGAGCATCCCCCCAAATCAGGACCCGTAATTCCGCCCAAAACAAAATGGTCTGATACCACTAAAATATATGTGTGGGACAGTTATGCTAAACGGTGCCAAACAAAAATAATAAAATAAAATAAAATAAAAAAATAAAATAAAACGGTGCTGAATCATCCCCCAAATAAAAAGGAATTCTGTTAAAAACAAAATGATTGGATAATGTAAAAAAAAATTTTTATTATATATATATATAAAATATATAAATATAAATATATAATATTTTTGGCCAGGTGCTGAAGCTATGCTGAATCATTCCCTACAGAAAAAAAAAGATAAAATATCAAAGTGATCAGATAACATTAAAAAATATATATGGCAAAGGATAAAATTAAAAAAATATATATATATATGGTACAGTTATGCTAAAACTAGGCCAAATCATCCTGCAAATAAATAAAAACATAATTCTGCAAATAACAAGATAATCAGCATTTAAAAATACATATAAAAATAAAATAAATAAAAAATACATATATATATGGGACAGGTGATAAAACTATGCCAGATCCTCCCCTAAATAAAAAGCCATCATTCTGCCAATAACGAAAAGATCAGAAAACATCAAAAATATATATACGCGTGCACACACGCACACACACAGATATATATGAATGACAGATACTAAAACTATGTGGAATCATCCCCCTCATAAAGAAACATTTCTGCCCCATATAAAATAATCGGGTTAGATTTTTTTTTAAAAACCCGACAAAGGATTCTTTGGCGCTGCTGTTCACTGTGGAAGCAACAACTACTTTACAAAGTTTGGGGCAGAAACATCACAAATGGTTTGGGACCGATTCCTGCAGGAGCAGGAGTTCTTGCCCTACTTCCCAGCAGTGCCTGCAGCCCCTCGTGTGTGGCCGAAGTCGGGGGCGGGGAGGTGGGTGGAGTGGGATCAAACCTTCCTTGGATTTAGGATATTTGACATTCCCCGGGGAAGAAGATCTCCCTTGTCCCAGGCGGTGAGCACACCGTGCCCTACACGTTTCCGGGTTTCTGTAAGGGGGTGGCTCAGCCTCCACCACCAGCGCTTGCCATCCTACAATCCCCGGGGAGACCCCACATCAGTGTGGGGTGGGAGGCAGGGATGCACGGTGCTTTCTCCAATGGCCACCTGTCAATCCCCTTGTCACCCCTGCACCCTTTCTGTCAAACTATGCATGATGCAGGCGACCGCCCAGATGCTGTCCCCTCTTGGGGGTTCTGGGGCCTCATCCTGGACCTTGGCCTGATTGTCACCATGACAATATGGTGGTGACGTTGGCCTCACTGTGGCATCTCCCTGAAGCATCCTATTCTCAGATTTCTCTTGCTCCCCCTGCATTTCCCACAGCGGGACATTCTTCTCGGCCCTTTACATTCCCAGCTTGTCAAAAGGGCATTAAGACCCAATCCTGAGCATCTGAATTCACCAGTTGTCAGCAGATCGGAGGCTCCATCAGGGTGTTGAGGTTTTCCCCCTGGAAGGTCCTTCCCATCTTCCCTTGTAGGGTTTTTCCTAAATCCTTAATTTTGTGCTATCCTGAATGGGATCGTTTCTGGGACGTCCCGCCTCTACTTTTTTTCTTCTTTTCTTTCCTTTTTTCTTTTTCTTTTCTCTTCTTTTTCAGAACAAGTACAAAGAATCCCTGTTTTGTACATCGGTCCTTCAGCTCTTGCATGATTCACTCAATCACTCGTCAATGTATTTAGATTAGATGTACTTTACATTATTTCGGGATTTTCTACGTAAGCGATCATTTATCCCCTCACGATCACTATTCAACTTCTTGTATTCTAGCACTCGCAACTTCGTGTTTCTTGTCTTATTTGCTTTTCTGATATTGGCAACTTCGACCCTCTTTCTTTTTTGGTCTCCCTCCACCCCCACCCCATTTCCTTTTTTCCTTTGTTTTGTTTCGTCTCCAATGCTCTCAGCAGGGATTTGTCATTGTTCTCAGTTTTCTGGAAACACCAAACTTCAGTTTCAGTTGTGTTTCTTGTTTTTGCCATTTTCCGGAACCCACAGCTTTTGAGAGATAACCATCCTCGGCGTTTAATTTAAAAACAGTTAAAAAAAAAAAAACACTTTTTTTTTTCCATTGCAATTTCTTTACGCTCCAAAATTAAATGTGTGTATTCAAATGTCCACACACGTGGAAGTTCTTGGTTTTCTGTTTCTTAGTGATTTCTGGGATCCTTTGGTGGCTTTCAGAGAAGATGCCTTATTCAGGCTTATTGAGATTCATTGGATGAGTCTGTCTGTGGTTGTTGGGGAGGAAAGAATTTTCCTTCTATCCTACTTGGTTCCATCACTGGGTCCCTGCAACGAGGAGGGCCGGGCATGTTGATGGGGAAAAAGGTGAAACACATTTGTCCATGGTCACTATTACAACAAGGGGAAAACATGGTACCTAAAAAAGCAGAGAAATCTGAGAATTTAAACAGGCTCTTATTAGGGGACAGGGAAGGTGTGTGGGCTATTTGGGGGAGAATGGGTGGTTTCGGAGACAATGACTTGTCCACACAGGAGGTATTAAAGTTTGTAGACAGAGTCTGTGTGGCTGTGGGGTCCATGTCCGTGTCCTCTGCCGTGACTGGAGTCCACCTTTCTGGGTGAAGACACCCCACGAGGGCATTGGTGACCATTTGTGTTCCTTTTGGGGGAACAGGAGGCAGGTAGGTTCACAGAGCAATCCTCTCATGCACCTGCTGGTTTCAAATGCCTGCAGCTCCCAATAATCAATACACCAAATATGCCCATTCTGGGGTCTGGAGCGCGTCCCCAAACTCCTTCACAGTCCATCATGCTAAATTCTTTTGTGTTTGTCCCCAAAGAGAATGTGAGCCTTGGATCCTTGGCAGTACCTCGGGCAATCTCCAAGGCAAAAGGACCCTGTTGTCACAGCCTTGGGGAGGGGGATCTTCTTTCAAAATCCCTTTTATTTTGAAATCTTGTGTGACTTTCAGAAAAGTTGCAAGAATAAGATAGGAATTCACACGCATTACTCGGATTTGCCAATCGGTGTACATTTTGTCGTAGGTGTGTGCAGGAGGGTGGGTGGGTGGGTATAATGCATTTCAGTCCCTAAACAGGGAAATCACTGGGAAGCAAAAACATTTTATTTTTTTTGGAGTATCTACCACAGTTCTCTATATAAATATTAGATAAACATATACTCTACATAGTGGGGGAGCGTAATTTGGAAAGATGTCAAAAAATAATCCTTGAGGACGGATAATTTAGAAAAAAAAAACAGTTTATTTATGAAATGGGGAAAATACTTGGAAACTACATATCTGATACAGGGTTACTAGCCAACATATATAAAGAACTGATACAAATGAACACCAAAACTGCATATAAGCCCATTTAAACATGGGCAGAAGACTTGAGCGGACATTTCCGCAAAGAAGATGTACACGTGGTCGAGAGATACAGGAAAAGGTGTTCAACGCCAGTCAGCATCAGGGAAATAGGAATCAGAACCACAATGAGGTCCCACCTCACACAGGTCAGAATGGCTAAAATTAACAAGTCAGGAAAAAAAAAAACAGGTGCCGGCGAAGATGCAGAGAAACGGGAACCCTCTTACCTGCTGGTGGGAATGCAAGCTGGTGCAGCCGCTCTGGAAAACAGTATGGAGGTTCTGCAAAAAGTTGAAAAATAGGGCTACCCTATGACCTCACCATTATATCACTGGGTATTTACCCCAAAGATACAGATGTCATGATAGGAAAGGGCACCCGTACCCCAGTGTTCACAGCAGCCATGTCCACAGTAGCCAAACTATGGGAAGAGCCCAGATGTCCATCAACAGATGAATGGATAAAGCAGATGTGGCCTCTATATGATGGAATATCACTCAGCCATCAGAAATGATGAAATCTTCCAATTTGCAACGATGTGGATGGAACTCGAGGGTATGAAGCTCCGTGAGATCGGTCCAATTCGGCATCGACTCATTTTTACGTGGAAGCTAAAATAGTCAAACTCACAGAAGCAGAGAGTGGATGCGTGAGGCCCCGAGGTGCTGGAGATGCAGAAATATGGAGACATGGGCCAAAGCCACGCACGGGCCGTGACTGGACGAACAAATCCGGGAATGGGGACCACCATCAGCAAAGCCGGGTTGCACCCTCCAAGGTGGCCAAGAGAGTAGATATGAAATGTTCTCAGAGCGACATTAAAAAAAACAAAAAAAACAAAAAAAATCAGGTAATGATGGGAGCTGATGAGTGTGTTCGGCCGCAGTGAGGTGATCACCGTTTGGCAGCTTGAAGACACACCAGCCAGTCACGTTGTGCGCCTTAACCTCACACACTTGTCGATTATATCTCAATAAAGCGGGAAGGAAAAGGCAAAAAGAAGTAGAGAAGCACCCATCGATGGAATTTTTCTCTCTAAGAATGTTTGAAGGTGAGCGACACCCATCACGTGTCGTTCCCGCGAACACGTCAGCGGCTGTTTACGGAGATCCAGGGTCTCTCCTGACGTGACCCAACAGAATTTCCAAATTGCGAAATTCAACGTGGATGGAATTCTGCAGACCTCCTGGAGGTTTTACCTGCTGCCATAAATATGATGTCATTTCTGACATTTCTGCCTCCAACCGCTAGGATTCACTCCGGGATTGCATGTGGGGGGGTGGGGTGGGAGGGGTTGATCCCTTTCCTGCCGAAATCCTGCATTTCTTTTCTTTTTTTTTTTTCTGCATTTCTCTTCGACTTTCGCGACCCTGGCTTTTTCCCTGATTCATTTCAAGAGCCATTTGGGGCAGGGACGAGCACGTACCCGGGGATCTACGCCCTTCAGAAACGAGGAGGGCGCCATGACGTCTGGAACTTACTCATCTTCCTAAATAGAAACTTTATTCTCAGTGGTGAGCATCTCTGTGTTTCCTCTTCCACCCCAGACCCTTGCAACTGCCACTCCACTCTGACTGTACGAATTGGACTCTCGTATTTTTTTATTTTTATATATTTTTAAGGCTTTTTAAATTTTATGTATTCATAAGACACAGAGAGAGACGCAGAGACACAGGCAGAGGAAAGAGAATGTGTGGGACTCGATCCCAGGACCCTGGGATCACGTTATAAGCCAAAGGCAGATGCTCAACCTCTGTGCCACCCAGGTGTCCTTATATATTTTTTTAATCTTTCTTTCTTTCTTTTTCTTTCTTTCTTTCTTTCTTTTTTTGGAGAAAGAGAGAGAAGGGGCAGAGGGGGATGGAGAGAGAATCCCAAGACGACTCCATGCTGAGCGTAGAGTTCCCGTGGGGTTTGCAGAGAAGAAAGACATGCAGGAGAGCAACAGGTGCCCAGGAAGATGCTGTGCATCACTGATCATCACAGAAATGCACACACGAACCACAGAGAGGTACCACCTCACCCGTATTTATGGCTATTGTGTATTTATACAAAAAAAAAATAGCACGTGACCATAAGAAAGTGGAGAAAATGGAGCTCTCACCCGTTGTTGGTGGGAATGCCCCACGGAGCCGCCGCCGTGGAAGAGAGTTTGCAGCCACTCCGTATTACCTTTCCCTCTATTTACGTTGTCAGGTAGGAAAAACCTTTCCTCTACCCTCTTAGGCTCTGTCCTTGGGGTCTGCAAATTAAACTGGCAAAACCCAGATTCTTTTTCCCTCTATGAAACTCGTCCTTTGCCCTTTGAGGTTCTGTACCGGCAACTTAGAGTCACAAAAGTCAGATTAGTAAGAGAATAAAATAGATTTACTTACACACATATGCACACGAGTTCACAGAGAAATCTGACTCGAGGAGGCAGTTAGAATTTTGGGTTTATGCACCGTTTTAACATGGGATGAGCAGGGGCCAGAGGGCACCCAGGAGCCTCAGTCCGGTGCGGCGGCGCTGCAGGTTCCTAAGCTGTGCCCTGCATCCTCACCTCTTCTAATTTATTCTCCCGGCCCGTTTCCCACATTTCCAGATGCCACTCCTCACCCTCAGCCCTCAGCCCTCGGAGGGGACACGGGCCGCCGCCTCTTTCCTGTCCTGGCCCCAGATACGGAGCTCTGCCCCTGCCCTCCTCCTGAACCCCTGACCCCGGGGCACCGGCCAGCACAGCCATCTCCTTCTCAGCACTCTGCACCCCCCCGCCAGGGGCTGGTCGCCACACGTGCCCCCCCCACCCCCCCCGACCATTGGTAATGCTTGTTTTCTGCATTTCCAGATTCCGAGCACAGCAAGGGGGCTGAGTGCACACTGCCCACGGTTGGACGGTTGGACGCTGCTGGTTTGGAAGTTCCCAGGGGCCCAAGGGTCTGTGCATCGTCTCTGCCTCCCCGCGACATCTGGAGCTGTGTTTGCTTGCAGATATCACTTCCTTCCAGGGTGAGGGAGTGCACGTCCTGACGTCTGTGGTCCTCTTTGTGCTTCAGGAGCACAGTTCCCACCTCCCCCTCCCCAAGAATTTAGTTTGCCCGTGAAAGGACAGGCAGCTGTGAAATGCACCTTATCCTCGAGCCCTGACACGTCCCTGCATCACAGCCCCCTCACCTCTCCAGACGGGCTCCGTGTTTCCGCCCTGGCCTATCGCCTTCTCTGAGCTTCTGTGACAAAAAGCACATTAAAAAAAAAAAAAAGATTTTATTTATTTATTTGACTGTGAGAGAGCACAAGCAGGGGGAACTGCAGCCGGAGGCAGAGGGAGAAGCAGATTCCACACGAGACTCCATCCCAGGACCCTGAGATCACGACCTGAGCCAAAGGCAGATGCTTCACCGACAAAAATCACACGTTTTTAAAACTAGAAAGATATGCCGTAGATAGCAGCACGCCTGCGCCCCGTGCAAACCAAAGCTTCGCCATTGGAGAACACGCCTTCCCCGCGCACAGCCTGGTGGTACCTGCCACGGCGCCGGGAGGTGGCACTGGTGCACGGGACGCGCAAAACCCGACAGGCGAGACTGGAAATGAGTCTTTATGAAGAGTCGAGAAGCCTGGTTCTGGGGATAATGAAGCTGTCAGAGTCGTTGTAAACGCGCAGTCTGTGTAATCATGTTTATAGCGCATTTAAACAAAAGCTCCCTTCATGCAAGAAAAGGAACTCTGAGCTCCCCTACTTGCAATATCTATTTATTAGGCAAATAAATATATCAAGTCGGGCAGATACACTTGCCCTCCTATGTGTTGCGACCCAAATGCACGGGATCGGATATTTCTGACCCTACTATGAATTTCGACTTCGGTGCATAAGATTAAGATGCATCGTGCTCCACTCGGCATTTTCCATCTAACTGCATAGAACGACACTTACTTGATTGTAGCATTTATTTCTACCTCCGCGGGATTCGATACATTTTTATGTAAGGTTGTAAGGCTGGATACGATGTATCCTACTATCCATTTGTCCCTGGATGTGTAAGGTTATATTATATATACATATTTTTTCCCTTGTTTTTTTTATTTTTTTAATTTATTTTTTATTTTTTATTTTTTTTATTTTTTCCCTTGTTATTTCCACAGTCCGGTAGTTGCATCCCTAGACCTGAAAAGCGTCCTTTGCAAAGTCAGAGGCAGGTAATTTCTGCAAAGATGTCGCAGCACGTGACGGTAAGCATTGCTCACAGGGATGTGGATTGCTGACGCCCCTGTGGTGGTGCCTCCGGACCGGGATTTGGACAGAAGGTTCAGAGGAAGGTGCTCAGACACTCGTTTTTCGGGTCTGGGGTCGCGTATACTTTCTGAGCAATGATTATCCCTCCCTCCACCTCTGTAATTCTGCATCAGGTCAGCAAAGCACTTTGTTTTATCAGCAGGTAGGCTTGCGTCCTAAACAAATGCATATGCCTCCCCTAAGCGGGGCTCCAGGGCCAACCCCAAATAGAGAAAAAAATGATTAACTGTTCTTCCCAAACAGAAAAAAAACTTATCTCCTAACGGCAAAGTCCTTGGTAACAAGAGTAACACTGCGTTTGCTGCTCCGAGCCACCTCAAGTCAAAGTAGACCCATTCCCAAATAACATGGCCCTTCCCCGAAAAGATGCCAACTGATTTTTAATTTTATTATTTAATTGCATTTTATTTTAGCATTTGTTTCATTCTAGTATTTCATTCATTTTAATGTTCAGCTGCATTTTATTTTCTTTATTGTATTTTATTATTTATTTTATTTATTCTATTATTTTATTTATTTAATTTTTACTTGTATTTTATTTTATTATTTTGTTTGTTGTATTTTATTTTAAAATTTATTTTATTATTTTGTCTATTGTATTTTATTATTTCATTTTGTACTGTGTTTTATATTTTATTATTTATTTTCTATTGTATTTTATTTTATAATTTATTTTATTTATTATTTTTTATTCTGTTTTATTTTATTTTATTTATTGTATTGTATTTTATTATTTATTTTATTTTATTATTTTATTTATTTCATTTTTTACTGCATTTTATTATTTATTTTATTTTTTGTTCTATTATTTTATTTATTTTAATTTTTAGTTGTATTTTATTTTATTTATTGTATTTCACTTTAGAATTTATTTTATTATTTTCTTTATTGTATTTTATTTTATTATTTTTTATTTCACTATTTTATTTATTTCATTTTTACTGGACTTTATTATTTTATATTTTATTTTATCTATTGTATTTTATAACTTATTTTATTTATTCTATTTTTAAAGCTTATTTTTTTATTTTTAAATTTATGATAGACATAGAGACAGAGAGAGAGAGGCAGAGACAGAGGCAGAGGGAGAAGCAGGCTCCATGCAGGGAGCCCGACACGGGACTCGATCCCGGGACTCCAGGATCATGCCCTGGCCCAAAGGCAGGCGCTAAACTGCTCAGCCACCCAGGGATCCCCTATATATTCTATTTTTATTGTGTTTTATTTTATTATTTTATTTATTGTACTTATTTTATTATTTATTTTATTTCGTTATTCTATTTATTTCGTTTTTTACTGTATTTTATTTTATTATATATATTTTTATTTTATTTCATTAATTTATCATTCTATATTTTATTTTTTATTTGTTTTATTTCTGCTAGAGCTCCTAGGTGTGACCGCAGCGTGCTTCTCTCCATTTAAAGTCTGGCTTCGTGGGATCCCCGGGTGGCTCAGCGGTTAAGCACCTGCCTTGGGCCCAGGGCGCGATCCTGGAGACCTGGGATCGAGTCTCACGTCAGGCTCCCTGCATGGAGCCTGCTTCTCCCTCTGCCTGTGTGTGTCTCTCTGTCTCTGTGTGTGTCTCTCATGAATAAATACATAAAATCTTAAAAAAACCATAAACTCTGGCTTTCTTTGGGGGGGAAAAAAGCCAACTTTTCTGGAAAACGGGCAGCGAAGCCAGTGTCACGTATGGAGGCGTGTAGTTGTGCAAGCAGCCTTGCTGAGCCGGGCCTGCATCAGCCGTGTGCACCTGCGGGCACCTGCGTCTCCCGGGCCTGGAGGAGCATCCCCGCGGCAGGAGCAGGCTCCTGAGCCAGATGTGAGCATGCAGGCGCCCCGTTCATCGTGAACCCCGAAAGAGCAAGGTGTTTTTCCGACACCGGCTTCCGCAACCCAGGTGCACAGCATGGGGGGGGCCAGCCGCGTGCTGCGGGAGGGGCTGCCCCGGGGCAGGTGGCTTTGTCCAGCTCGGAGCATCCTGCGGCCTGTTTCGGAAGCAAAGCCACGCTCCTGCTCCTGCTCCCGCTCCCCGCGCTTCCCGTGAGCATTTGCAGACACAGAAAGTGGGGCAGGATTGGCCTCCTTGCTGCGGGCTCTCAGGAGTGCCCTCCGAAGAGCCGCCTGCATTGGCTCACGCTGGAGGGGCGGCGGGAACAGCCTCAGAGACGGGGAAACCCGCACAAACGTCCGCGTGAGCATCGCAAGGTGGGTGTGTGGCCACTAGCGCGGCGAATGAGACGCCAGGGAGCCGGGCGCCCCGTTACAGGGACGAGCATCCCCTCACCTGCTTCCCGCTAACCAGCCGTTTGCTTTGCCCCAGAGCTGAGCTGGACACGGTCCGCCCGTGCGGTGACGTCAGGCGTGCACACACACCAGTGCACCCGCCTGGTGCGTGCTGTGCCCCGTGGCCCGTGTGTGTGCAACTGGGCTGCCCGCCTGCCCCATCCAAGGTGACACCCAAGCAGGTGCACCCGGCCACATCGCTGACACCCGAACCTCGGGGCCAGCACTTACCACCACCCGCCCGTGGGGCCGAAAATCAGCTCCTTGCACACGGGGACGCCGGCGGGTGTGTAACAGCTTCTCCCCCGCAGACAGGAAGCCGACGGGGAATCAGCAAAACCTCATTTACCACGGCCAGGCCTCCTTGTCCCCCGAAGCCGGGCTGGCCGGACACGGATGCACGGCCTCTCTTCCGTTCGTCTTGCACGGAAATGACACAACCGTGAACACGTGCAGGACACGCACAGCCAAGCACGGCAGGTTGCAGGCGGGGGAGACAGCAAGGGAGGCTCCGGGGACGTGCACCCTGCGGGGGCTCTCTGTGCGGCTCTGCCGTGGGACCTGCAACTCCGGGAGCAGCGGGTTGACTGCAGCCTCAGGATGTGGTTCACAGCAGGCTCCTCGCAGGCCGGCCACGCGGCCACGCTCCCCACATGCCACTGGGTGGCAGCAGGTGTCCGCGGCTTCTCAGAGCTGCCTGCTTCCCAGACGCCGCGGGCGACAAGCACTGGGCCCCGACTGCAAGGTTTGGATCCCTGGACTCAGTGGTGTGGGCAAGGACTGGAGAGGCACGGTCCCGTGATTACTCATCCACCCCCCCTCCCCGGGGACTCCCACCTCTTCCTCGTGGAGGAGTCCCGGCCGGCCGGGGGACGGCTGGAGCAGCCGCGTCCTGTAACTGCCCGACGTGAGGCTCTCGCTGCAGGAGCAAGTGACCTCGGGCCCCCCCTCATGCTTCGAGGTCACTCACAGGGGGGTTTGCTCCAGCTGGTGGGTCTTGCACTCAGCTTGTCTGACGCAGGATGCCCTTGGACGGGGCAGCAGCAGCCCGTCCACCTCCCCGGCCCTGCACACAGCCCCGCACATGTGCGCGCACAAGCCACCTGCCCCTGCCCGCACCCTCCCGTGACCTCCCCTTGCACCCCAAGCCCTGGCAGCGGGGACCCCAGGGCACAGGCGCCCCTAGCTCCCCGCAGCAGGTGGACGGGCAGCTCCGCCGGGCCCGGACTGACCCTCTTTGCACGGAGGGGAGTCCAGCAGCCACGGTGGCTGCAGGCGGGGATCGTGGTTCCCCACGGCCGTCGGTCATGCCGGGGCGAGGCACACATGTTGCCTGCATCGTTTTCCAAGCCTGATTGAAACAGGGTCCCTTTTATGGGGAGGACAGTCCCCTGCGACGCTAGACGAACCGCCATGAGCCTTCGCCTGGGTCCCTGACGCTCGTGTGCACCCTGAAGCCAACCCAGAATCAGAAAGCGTGAGAAACGGGAAATTTGGGGCACCCGAGTGGCTCAGCGGTTGAGCATCTGCCTCGGCTCAGGGCGCGACCCCGGGGATCCGGAATCGACTCGGACGTCTGGCTCCGCGCGCAGAGCCTGCTTCTCCCTCTGCCTGTGTCTCTCATGATTAAATACATGAAAATATTTTTAAAAAAATTTAAAAAGGAAGTGGAAACTTTTCTGAAAAAAGGGAAAATTTGCAATGGGTCCCAGTGTCACCAAACGCATTAATAAAAATGGCATCAAATCCAATGCCCACCGTCCCCCTTCCCCATAATCGCAAACCTCCTCGTGTTTTTGTTGGTTGGTTAGTTCGTTGGTCGGTTTTTCGTTTTTTTGGTTGCTGTTGTTGGTTCTTTTTGATTTGATAGCACATTGCACAATGATTTGCTATTTACCCAGACGGTCAACAGTTACCCTCTGTCGCCCGCGTCTGAAATTCCCCGCGCCACAGACCCCAGGCAGGCGACCCGGGTCAAGGGTCGGATTCTGGAGGCGCGATGGAGGATTCCGAAAGGTGGGCTGCAGCCGGGCGGGCGGGAGGCAGGTGCTCGGGTCACGGGGATCCCGCTGCCGACGCCAGGACGATTTTTGCTGCAGATAATAGGGCTTTGTGTGAACTGGCAACGGAGCAGGCCAGACGCGTCACGGCGGGCTCTTAGGCGCGTCCAGGTTTCGGCTCAGACAATGCCCGCCTTGAACGCTCCCGCCCAAACGCTTCAAACGGCCCACGTTCTCACAGGAAGAGGGATGGTTTGTATTATTCGTAAGTGAGGTTTTATTGCATCCCGAGGGCAGCGTTCATCTGGGGGGGCGGTCCATTCTGTAGGGAGCCGCACGACAAGCAGAGTCAGTGAAAAATAATAATAAAAAAATAATAATAAAAAATAAAAAAGCCAAGTGACTGCATTCAACTTTCTTCTCTTTATTTCTTGTTTAAATGCTGGTGAAATAATACAGCGTGAAGCTTGGCATCTGTAAGGCCGCCGCGCTATGGCATCCAGAACACTCCATCCCGTCCCAGCGTGGGACCTTTTCATCGCCCCAAACTGAAGCCTTGTGCCCATCTAACTATTTTTGTGATTTTTAAAAGTTTTGTTGATTTATTTTTTAGTTTTTTAGGAAAATTTTTTCCCCATTACACGATTTATTTATTTATTTATTTAAATTTTTATTTATTTATGATAGTCACAGAGAGAGAGAGAGAGAGGCAGAGACACAGGCAGAGGGAGAAGCAGGCTCCATGCACCGGGAGCCCGACGTGGGATTCGATCCCGGGTCTCCAGGATCGCGCCCTGGGCCAAAGGCAGGTGCTAAACCGCTGCGCCACCCAGGGATCCCCCATTACACAATTTATTTATTTATTTATTTATTTATTTATTTATTTTTTAAAATTTTTATTTATTTATGATAGTCCCAGAGAGAGAGAGAGAGAGGCAGAGACACAGGCAGAGGGAGAAGCAGGCTCCATGCACTGGGAGCCCGATGTGGGATTCGATCCCGGGTCTCCAGGATCGCGCCCTGGGCCAAAGGCAGGCGCCAAACCGCTGCGCCACCCAGGGATCCCCCATTACACAATTTAAAGACAAAAAGTCGCCCCTCCTTTTTTCTTAAATGTTGAAGACATTTATCTCTAAAGAACGTCTTCCCTGGAAACGTTAGTGGCTCGTTTTCGTTCGAATCCGTTAAACTTGAAACTATCACCACCAGCATCCGGAGCGTGGACGTTCTCATCGTCCCAAACTGAAGCTCTGTACCCTTGAAACAATTATTGTGATGTTTGACTTTTATTGATTTATTTTTTTTAAGTGTTTTAAAAGACTTCTTCCAGGAAACAATCAAAAAAAAAATTTTTTTTGGAGTGATGAAGACATGTATCTAGGAAGGAAAAATTTCCCTGGAAATATTCGTGGTCTGTTTCAGTTCAAATATGTTAAGTTTTAAATATGTTAAGTTTTAAAATTTATCCCACCGGCATCCCATCTGAGCGTGGACGTTATCATCGTCTCAAACCGAACCTCTGTAACTATGAAAAAATTTGTGTGACTTTTCAGTTTTATTTATTTATTTATAATTTATATTATTTTATTATTATTATTTATTTTAAATATTTAAAAATCAAAAAAATATTTAAAAATCAATTTTTGTAATTTTTAAGTTTTATTGATTTATTTAAAAAAATTTTTTTAAAAAAGCTTTTCCATTAAACAATTAAAAACAGTTTGTTTTTTTTTTTAATAAAAACGTATATCTAGGAAGGAAAAATTTCCCTGGAGATGTTAGTGGTTCATTTCAGTTCAAATATGTTAAGTTTATTTTTTTCAAATATGTTAAATTTAAAAGTATATCACCGCCTGCATCCCGTCTGAGCGTGGATATTTACATCACCTCAAACTGAACCTCTCTACCCATGAAAAAAATTTGTGTGACTTTTAACTTTTATTCATTTATTTTTAAATATTTTTAAAAAAACGATTTTTGTTAAGCTTTAATTTTTATTAATTTATTTAAAAATATTTTTAAAAAGCTTTTCTGGGCAGCCTGTGTGGCTCAGTGGTTTAGCGCCGCCTTCAGCCCAGGGCCTGACCCCGGGGTCCTGGGATCGAGTCCCACATCGGGCTCCCTGCTTCTCCCTCTGCCTGTGTCTCTGCCTCTCTCTCTCTGTGTCTCTTATGAATAAATAAGTAAAAT
The DNA here is from genome assembly GCA_032313775.1 of Urocyon cinereoargenteus. Taxonomy (NCBI): domain Eukaryota; kingdom Metazoa; phylum Chordata; class Mammalia; order Carnivora; family Canidae; genus Urocyon; species Urocyon cinereoargenteus. The sequence goes on from CM063496.1 coordinate 118,456,359, forward strand.
ATTAAAAAATAATAATAAGGGACGCCTGGATGGCTCAGCGGATTAGCATCTGCCTTCGGCCCAGGTTGTGACCCCCGGGTTCCTGGGATCGAGTCCCGTGTCGGGCCCCCTGCATGGAGCCTGCTTTTCCCTCTGCCTGTGTCTCTCTCTGTCTGTGTCTCTCATGAATAAATAAATCAAATCTTCTTTAAAATAAAAGTTTTTTCAATAAACAAATTAAAATAGATTTTTTTTTGTTTTTTGGAATGATGAAGACATATCTAAGAAGGAAAAATTTCCCTGGAAATGTTACTGGTTTGCTCTAGTTCAGACATATTAGGGTAAAATCCTACGATCAGCGGCATCCCATCTGAGCGTGGACAATTTCATTTTCCCAACCTGAGCCTCTGTGCCCATTAAACAATTTTTATAATTTTTAAGTTTTCCTTATTTAAAAATTTTTTTTAAAAAAAGTTTTTTCATTTGGGGCAGCCCTGGTGGCACAGCGGCTTGGCGCCGCCTGAGGCCTAAGGTGTGATCCTGGAGACCCGGGATCGAATCCCACGTCAGCCTCCCTGCATGGAGCCTGCTTCTCCATCTGCCTGGGTCTCTGCCTCTCTCTGGGTCTCTCATGAATATATAAATAAAATCTTTAAAAAAAAAAAGTTTTTCCACTAAGTTTGATTTTTTTAATGATGAAGTTATATCCAGGAAGGAGCATTTTCAGGGAAAATCTTACGGCTGCTTTCAGTTTAAATCTATTCCGTTAAAAATTCCAGTTTATTTTTATTTATTAATTTGTTTTTTAAAATTCCAGTTTAAACCATGTTGGGGGCACCTGGGTGGTCCATCCCTTACTAGTACGACTCTTCACCTCCGCCCAGGTCTTGTTGTCAGGGTCATGAGTTCAAGGCCTGCGTGGAGGCGACTTAAAAAAAATAATTTAAAATACATTTAAAATTTGTAGAAAAAGATTCGGGGAAGGTCTTGGGTAGGTGGAGTTGGGGGTTGGCCAGAGATTGGAGTTTTGCGTGGATTAATCTCCTGCACTGGAAGAAGCGCAAGTGTCAGGACACCGAGTCTTCCGATGGCCTCGGAGACAGGCTGCCACTGTGCCCCGTGGAACCGTCCATCACATTCGCACGGTGGTCCCGGGGGTGTTTACATCCCCACGGGCTGGCATCCTTTACGCACAATAGGATCGCGGGACCAGCCAGTGCGGGGGCCCGTGTGTGGGGAGTCTGAGCTTGGCATGTCACCTGCCACTGCGTGGACGTCCACGCGGACACAGAACCGCAAGAAAGGTGCACAAGACGGAAGGACCGCGAGCTGACCCACCGCGCACCCCAGGAGCACCAACTGCGCCCTGGAGAAGCGCCTCCTGCTACGCCTGCTCTTGAACCCAGCGCACCTGCTGGCACTTTGCCGTGATGACAGGGATCCAGCTCCGTCTCCGCTCTTTGAACAGGACACCTTGGTGTCCCCCAGCCCACGCCGACTCCCCCCTAAATGCAATGCATGGCGCTCCGTGCTGTGCACCTGTGCACCCTCTCTGGTCACGTCCCAGGGGTGCAGTGCGCGCGAGCCTCCCTCTCACGCTGCAAGATGGGAAGTCCTGCTGGCGGTGGGAGCCACAGGAGGGGACAGAGAAGGAGGAACAAAACAGCAGGTGCAGGACGCTGTCAGGCCAGGCTGCGGGACGATGGATGGAAACCGCGCCAGTGGGTACGTGGGAGCTGTGGCTGCGCGCAGGGTGGGCAGGGCCTCCCGACAATGGATCGCTGTGTGCATGCAATCCGCCGCTGTGATGGGGCCGCAGTGCAGGCAGGGAGCAGGTCAAGGGGGCAGGACCCTTGCTCCAAGCCCCGCACCCAGGAAAGGACAAGGCAGGAGGGGCCCTGGGGTCGATTCAGAGTCCACGGTGAGCAAACATGCACCAGCACCCCCTCCAGGGGCGCAGAGACAGAGCCTACTCATGCACAGCTGGCCGAGGGGGCTGCCCGTCCTCCCTCCCTCTCGCGTGAAGCCACAGAAGCCCTTTTAGGGTCCACCCCACCCCTCCCCGCCCGGCCGGGGCCGCCTGCACAAGCCCCCACTGTTGCCACTTTCTGCGCCCAGAGCAGGACCAGCCAGGACCTGCCTTCAGCTGTGGGCCAAGCTTCATAATTCATGACTTGACCACCGAGGTGAGAAGCCAGGGACGACGTTCGCTAAATAGATTCTTGTTGGGGGAGAAAATAAAAAAGGAAGTGTTCTACAGTGAGTTCTAAAAAAAAAAAAAAAAAAAAAGTTGGAGAATGTGAGTAAAAAGGAAGCTTTCTTTCCCCGAGGCTTTGGTCAGGCTTGACGCACACACACATCACGGTGGATGGGCCGTCTGTTAAGTGGAGAGTTCGCACCCCATCCTGGGTGTGGGGACCATGTTGGGGGCAAGAATTATTTCCCAGATGGTGAAAGCAGAGGTGCAGTCCGTCTGCAGGCTGAGTATTTTTGTAGGACCAGGGAGACGGCAGGGTGAGTGGGGATGGGGGTCTAGCCTTCTGCTCTCATTCAACAGAAGGCTTGGGAACAGTGGTTCTCAAATGGGGGCGATCGGGCCTCCAGGGGACACTCAGCAAGGCTTGGGCATGTTCCTGGGTGTCATGGCTGCCGAGGGGAGGACCCTACCTGGGTATGGTGGGTGGAGACCAGAGATGCTGCTTATCACTAGGACACCCCCCATCACACAGTCATCCCACCCCAGATGTCAGCAGTGCCCAGGCTGAGACACCTTGGCCTACCATGATGCACTCTCTCCATCCATCCATCCATCCATCCACCCATCCATCCATCCATCATCTCTACCTCTCTATCTATCCATCCATTATATCCATCTATCATCCATCCATCATCTATCCATCCATCCATCCATCCATCCATCCATCCATCCATCCATCCATCATATCCATCCATCATCTCTATTCATCTCTCATCTATTTATCTATATATCCATCATTTCCATCCACGTATTTATCATCCATCCATCCATCCATCCATCCATCCATCCCCCATCCATCATATCCCTCCATCCATCCCTCTATTTATCATTTATCCATCCATCATTTCTATCCATCTATCATCTATCTATCCATCCATCCATCCATCACCCATCATATCTATCATCTATCTATTCATTTATACATCATCATATCCATCCATCCATCCATCCATCCACCCATGCACCATCCATCATATCCATCCATCCATCCCTCTATTTATCATTTATCCATCCATCATATCTATCATCTATCTATCCATCCATCCATCCATCCATCATCTCTATCCATCTATCATCTATTTATTCATCTATATATCCATAATATCCATCCATGTATTTATCATCCATCCATCCATCCATCCATCCATCCATCCATCATATCCATCCATCCATCTATCCATCTGCCATGTGTCATATCCATCCATCTCTTTGTCATCTATCCATCCATCATCTCTATCCATCTATCATCTGTCTATTCATCCATCCATCATCTTTATCCATCCTCTATCCAACCATCCATCCATCATCCATCCATCATATCTATCATTTATCTATTCATCTATACATCCATCATATCCATCCATCCATGTATTTATCATATATCAATTCATCCATCCATCCATCCATCCATCCATCCACCCACCCATCTGTCATATCTATCTATCTATCTATCTATCTATCTATCTATCTATCTATCCATCTATCCATCATCTATGCGTCTATGTATCTATGCCCCTGTTATCCATCCATCTACCTACCGACCTATCTCGACAGTGATTTGAAATTAGGGATGACTCTGCCTCCAGGGAACATGGCACAATGTCTGGAGGCAGATTTCACCATCTCCCCTGGAGGTGGGAGCACCCTTCTGGCAGGTGGAATGCAGAGATGCTCCTCAACATCCTGCAACACACAACACCTGCCCCGTAAGTGTCGAACCTCAAATGCCAACATGGCCCAGGGAGACACGTCCTGGTCCAGCCTAGTTTGGTTTGAGGGTGTCTGAGCAATGAGCACTCGTGTGTGAGGGGACACATTCTGTCTGCGTGGCGGTGGCTGTGACATTCAGTCTTGAGACAATTTTTGGGTAGAACACAACCCTCCCGATCTCCAGTGGAATCGAGGTTTGCTTTCCTGAACTGACCATGATTGGCACCTGAACATGGGTTCCACCAGCCATAGTCATCTCCGTTGCCACGTGGACCCCTGTAACGTCGATCATAGCACCAGCCTTCCCGTCACGCCGTGTGAGATAAATCTCCTTCACGCACCAGTCAAGGTGAGTGGGATGGGGCAAGAGCATGAAGAGGTTCAAAATGATAGAAAATGCTCCCAACTCCCCATTACGTGGAAGAAAAACAATGCCACTTGCATGCCACCTGATGAGACCTAAACCCTGCTTTGTGAGAAAGGAGACTTTGTGGTGGTTGGAATAAAAGCGCTGAGCATGACAAAGAAGATGGCGGGGCAGATGCTCGCATGTCTGGGCCCCGAGATCCAGGTGGGGCTCTGGGTCGGTGGAGGCAGGCTCTGCTCCCTTCTGCAAAGACGTGTGTGTCCTGATCCCTACGTGATGCACGGAGAACCATGACCCGAAACCATCCATGTCCCGATCCCCATGTGGTGGGCAGAACAAGGCCCCAACGAGGCTCACAGTCTGTGTCATAATTCTCGAGCACTTCCAAGTTTAGAGCCACGTACACACACGCTTTTGCGGAGCGGTGGCTAATTTTCCGTGCAAATGCAAATGTAACTAAAACAGAACCTGCCCCCCCGAAAGAATCAGGATTGTTGTAAAATAGTGCGAGGAGGGAACGTTCTACTGATATTTTGTTATCATTTCCAGTTCATGGCTGGTGAGTGTGATGGTTATGGGTCAACTTGACTGGCCGTGGGGTGTCCAGATGTCTGGTTCAGCATTATTTCATACGTGTGTGTCCATGGGGCCATCTTCAGACGTGATTGGCATTCCAATCAGTGCCCTGGCTGAAGTGACTCGGCCTCATCAGTGTGGGTGGGCCTGGTGTAATCAGTCGAAGGAGGAGGGAGGTCACTGTGGTGCGGTCTGTGCAAAGGCGATGGGTTTCACAAATGACGTTGGACCCAGCAGAGGGCTTTGCAGACGGACTCGCTCTCATTTACTCGGCGTCCTGTTTTACAGGCCGTGGCGACGAAGTGCAAGGCAAGAGGGCTCATGCGCACCAACGGTCTATGTCGGCCTCGGCAGCTGTCGGGCCTTTGCTTGCTTTTACTTTGTGCCAGGACTTAGGGTGCACTTGTGGGGCGATGGTTCCCGGGGCGGGTGGGGGTGTCGGGAGTGACCCGGGCTACCGTCCCTTGGGTCTGTTTCCACATGGAAGATGTGGGAAGCAGCACTCGGCCTCCTGTGCGGAGGCCGCCATCCCTCCACGCCTTTCGCATTCGGGTCAAAAAAAAACACGGTTGTCCCGGGGTCCCACCTCCATGGTGCACGGCGAGGCGTCAGGCCAGATGACACTCGGCTTTGCCAAATCCCGCGACGCTGGACGGTTTCCTACCCGCTGCACCTGTCAGAACAAACCAGACGTCCCGTTCTTTGCCTCAATTTTTTTTTTAAACATCTTTTATCGTGTTCGCTCCCTCTCCTTCCTACGGGCGACGTTACATTGTTCCCCGTTTCCTCCGTCTTCCTTTATTTTCTCGTCGATGATTGTTTTATTACAGACACAGCGCCCGGCTATCGTCGTCCTGGCAGGTGCAGCCCACCCCCCGTGACCACGGCAAGCCAACGCCATGAAAGTGCATTTCAGTGATGACTATAACTCAGTTATCTGGGTTGCCTTGGATCTGAATGAGTCCCCGAGGACTCATTTCCTTTGTCTCGAATATGTTTATGATGCTTAAAAACGGGGTAAGTTCCTGCACTTTTATTTATATTCATTTATTTATTAATTATTATTATTATTATTTTTAGTTCCTGCGTTTTTAATAAAACTCTTCTGCACACCAGTTCAGCCCTGTAATGCGCGTCCCTCAAACGCCTTCGCCAGTCGCCAGGCGTTTGGGAGTCGTGGGTTTCCAGGAGACTTCCGGGTCGGGATGCCCTGGGTCTGTTACCTGTAGCCTCCTCCTCCAGGAAGGCAGCAGGTGCACCCCATTGTCACAAGGACATGTCTGCGGGCCGTGTGCGCTGGTGATACGGGCCGGGACACTCTCCGATTTCCACCACCGCAGAGCCACCAATTAGCACCGAAACCAACCTGACTGACAAATCTCACTGGGTTTTCCGTGCGCCGTCACCAGAGGGAGGGCACCGATCCCCTCGGTTTCTTCGGGAAGGTTTGCTTGAACAAGGCGCGTGGATAAATCCCAGAAAAATATGAAACTGTGGATTAACTCAAGTGCGCACCCCAGAATTCACCCCATTGCTCATCTTCCTCCACAGAGGCCCAGTCAATTTTGGCCCTGGGCAGGGTGGGGTTGGAAATCTTTGAAAATGAATAAATAAATAAACAAATAAATAAATAAAAAATAATAAATAAATAAATAAATAAATAAATAAATAAATAAATGGAAATCTTTGAAAATATACCACCGTCCCCGATTTGGGGCACATGCAAACGTTTGGGAAATTTGATTTGTATCCCGTCTTAGGATCTTTAGAACCGGGGGAAGCCCGTGCAAGAATGGCGACATTGCAAACCAGTTTGAGATCCCAAAGCTAAACTAAAATCTAAAAAAAAAAAAAAAAGATAAAAAAGAAGAAAAAGACAGAAAAATCCCAGAAAAGCCAAACAGGCAAAGCAATCATGCATATTCAGGTCACACATAGACACACTCAGATCGCACTTCCCGAAGTGACGAGGCTGAATATTGAAATTCGAAGTCTGCGGTCACACCGCCCACGTGCCGGAGACATTCTGGACACTGGGACAATGACCCACAGTCTGGATCTCAACCCCAGAGCATCGTGTCACCTGCTTGGCGGCATCTTCCAGAAACAGCTAGAGACGTCGCTCTCCTCGTAACACCCAATGTGCTCCCGGGACACGGGGTCGCTGAAGCCACGGGTTTACGGCAGACACAGTTGAGGGCTAATTCAATTAGGGGCATTTCCCAGAACCCCGGGGATCACTTGTCAATGACGGATCAATAGTCCGCTGAATCCTGGTCTTCCACAAAGTGAGTCAGGAAATGCCGGCAAGTGGGAAACTTCTGAGCAAGTGGGAGACACATCTTGGCGGCAATGGGATGATCATGGGTTCAATGGCATTTCTCCAAAATGCGTGCCCACTGGGAACCTCGCAATGGGGCCTTATTTGGGATGGACGCCTCCTGGATCTCAGAGTTCTGGCCTCCAGACCAGAAAGCACGAATTCTTGTGTTTTTCTTTTTTTTTTTTTTTTTGAAACTTGTCATTTGGGGGTCGTTTCTTACGGCCACCTCATAACAAATAAAGGAAAAAAAAGAAAGATACCAGAAGGCAGTTGTTAGGGAAGGAGGTTTGGTTTGGATATGCACACACCCATTCCAACGTCAAGAAGCCTAATATTTAATGCTATTGGACACGTTTGGGGGATTAAAGCCATTTTTGCACCCGTGACTCTTGCCTTCTCCGCCCGCACGCACACCTGCTTGCCAGGCAGGGGGAAGAGATCCCACACGAGCTCACGAACGCACACCACATGCGTCCACACTATGAGAAAACCACGGAGGCGGGAATTCACAGCTTCAGCAAAACTACGGAGCGGTGCCCATTTCCGAGGTCGCAGCGCAGCAGGCGGGGCCACCATCCTGCAGAGAACGGCTTCCCCGCTCGGCTCCCCGGATGGAGACCTGTGCAGGAACCAACGCACGTGTTGCCAGAAACCTTCGGCGGCTTCTCTTGAAATCCAGAGCGCAGGGCACCGAGAAGGAGCGTCCGGAAGAAGAGAGATGGTGGCAAAGGGAGGCGAGAGGAACGGGGAGGCCGTGGGCCCCTGGGGAGGTGGGCAATCCCGCCGCACATGGTGTTCAGGAAATCAGCCACAGACGTTCAAAGGCTCCGGCCCGCCGCGGGGGCAAAGGCCGGTTGGGGGGGTGCGGTGCAGAGCCGCCACGCATTCCTCCAAAGCGCTACATGAAAGTCCCGTAGATTAGGGCCGTAGATCACACCGACGTGACACAAAAATGTCCAGGGTTCCCCGGCTTCCACTGTATTCGATTAGCACCTCATCAGGCCGCAGCTCCGCAGACAGATGCCAACCGGACCCCAGAAGGAGCCGCCGAGCGCGGCATCCTCTGTCTCCCATTAGGACCAAATGCAATTTAATAGGCTGAGAAGAGGCAGGAGGCGTAGATCGGGCTAATACATCACGTGCACCGAAAACGAAGCCAGCCGGGGGAGGAATGCGGGCAGCCTGATGCTGGAAACCACGCCGACGACCTGCACACAAAAGAGAGGCCGAGACATGGGTCGCCACCACCCCCCCCCCCCCCGGGGTCCAACCCCGCGCGTCCTGTCTCCAATGGGGGTTTTGCGGGAACAGAACAGACATGGTCCTTTTCGCAAGACGTGTAGGTCGTTGGAGAGGTCAGAGGGAGATGTGAGAAATCACATTTTGGGGTGAACGGGACCTACGTCCTGTGGGAAGAAGGTGCAGCAGGAAGACGCAGGGCGGGGATGCACCAGCTGTTTGCACGTTAACTATGGAGGGACTGTGAGCATCTATGCAGCTGGATACCTGGGGAAGAATGTTCCAGAAGGATGAGCAGGTGTGTGCAGACAGGGAGGAGCAGCAGTGGGAGCCAGGTGAGTCAGGAGGAAGGAGTTGCCGCCAGGTGCATGTCCTGGAACGCACTGTCTCCCCGCGTCATTAGCGGGCTGGATAGGAGCCACCTGTGCGCAGGTGAGGGGTGAGGCAGTTCCCGACAGGGGCGCCCCCTGCGGTTGGAACGGGGCACCCACAAAACGGGGTGGGCCCTGCGGCCGGGGGGAAGGTGCTCGGGAGGAGGTTTAGACGAGGAGCGTGTTTCCGTGCTGGCGGGAACGAGCACGTGGCCCGCGACGACCCGTGGAGGGGGCTGCTCTGCCGGTTCCCTGCACGGGTCCACGTCGCTGGCCCACGGGGTGCCAGGCATTCGGTCACGGGGTGTTCTGCGTGTGTCTGCGGGGGTTTTGCACTTGCATCTCCGCGGCGGAAAAGGTAGGAGGGTGGGTGGGTCTCCCCGGTGTGGGTGGGCCTCGTCCGATCCGTTGAGGACCTGAGCAGGGCCGCACGCAGAAGAGGCGAGAATTATTCACGCTCTCCGCTCCATGCGATTGGAGCTGGGACATAGGGCCCTCCTGCCCCTGGACTGGGGCCTATACCATCCGCCGTGCTGGGCGCCCAGCTACCCAATGGCGCACTAGGGCCCCCCCACCCCGGCCTGTGACGCCACTGGTGACCTTTGCCTCAAGGAAATATGGGATGATGACTGCGCCGTAGGCATGTCCTTCTGTACCTACACCTGTGTCTACACTTACACTTGCAGACGCACCTACAGCAGCACTTACGCTCACACCTCCATCTACACCTGCATCCACACCTACCCCTGCATCTAAACCCGCATCTGCACTTGCACCTCCATCTCCATCTCCACCTGCACCTACACCTGTATCCACACCTGCATTTCCATGTACACCTGCACCTACACCTCCAACTCCATCTGCATCTACACCTCCATCTACACCTGAACCTGCATCTACACCTCCATCTCCATCTGCGTCCACACCTGCTCTACTCCTACATCCACACCTACACCTGCATCTCCATCAAAACCTGCATCTACACCTGTATCCACACCTACACCTGCATTTAAACCTGCATCTGCACTTACACCTCCATCTCCATCTACACCTGCACCTACACCTCCATCTACACCTTCACCTTCACCTACACCTCCATCTACCGGCCTCTAACGACACTGCTGACCTTTGCTTCAAGGAAATATTGGATGATGACTGCGCCGTAGGCACGTCCTTCTGTACCTACACCTGTGTCTACACTTACACTTGCAGAAACACTTACAGCAACACTTACACTCACACCTCCATCTACACCTGCATCCACACCTACACCTGCATCTACACCTGCATCTGCACCTTCACCTCCATCTACACCTGTACCTATACGTGTATCCACACCTGCATCTCCATTGAAAGCTGCATCTACACCTGTATCCACCCCTGCACCTCCATCTGCATCTACAGCTGCACCTATACCTCCATCTCCATCTGCATCTACACCTCCATCTACACCTGAACCTTCACCTCCATCCTCCATCCACCGGCCGTCCACCGGCCTCTAATGGCACTGGTGACCTTTGCTTCAAGGAAATATGGGATGATGACTGCACCGTAGGCACGTCTTTCTGTATTTACACCTGTGTCTACACTTACACTTGCAGATGCACCAACAGCAACAGTTATGACCACACCTCCCCCTACACCTGCATCCACACCTACACCTGCATCTAAACCTGCACCTGCACCTCCATCTCCACCTGCACCTACACCTGTATCCACACCTGCATTTCCATGTACAGCTGCACCTACACCTCCAACTCCATCTGCATCTACACCTCCATCTACACCTGCACCTGCACCTACACCTCCATCTCCATCTGCGTCCACACCTGCACTTATACCTCCATCTCCATCTACACCTGCACCTACACTAGTATCCACACCTGCATCCACACATCCATCTCCATCTGCACCTGCATCTCCATCTGCACCTGCTACCTCCATCTACATTTGCATCCATACCTGCAACTACTCCTACATCCACATCTACACCTGTACCTCCACCTCCGTCCACACCTGCATCCACATCTACAGCTGCATCTCCATCTCTACCTGCACCTGCAATGACATCTGCTTCTCTCTCTGCTTTTGTGTCTGTCTCTCTACCACCGTGGGGACACGACTCAGTGCTCCACACAGGGGTCAGGCTGTGGGCATCTTTGGGGCCACTATTCTGTACCCCACAGAGGCCACTTGCCTTTGACGTCTGTGAATGGAAGCGAGCATCCTGCGTCCTGCTCCTGAAGCCACGTGGCCCCTGAACCCGCATCTCGTGAAGTCTCACAGTTTTCATGTCCTGCATAGAGGAAGGAAGAAGGTCCCCGCCGTCCCCCTACTGGACCTGGACAGTTTCCCCGGGTGCTCTGTCCCCACCTGCTTGGCGGGGGGCAGACTCAGGGCGGAGAGCCAGCTCCCGAGGGAGGCGAGGCACCACGGCCATCTCAGGCGGTTCCAAGCCCCTTCCAACAGCGCGTGGACGGGGAGCCTCCCGCCACGTGTGGTTCTGCGCAGCACGCACATCAAAGCGCTCTTGCCGCCTCCCGCAGACGAATCCCCCCAGCGTGGAATCCGGAACGAGAAACACATTGAGACGCCGAGCGCCAGCTAATAACCAGGAGCGTTGGTGGGTAATCCCGTAGTTATGAGACGTAGGTCCTCGTTGCTCTCACCTTCAAAGGGACTCCCAGATCCCAGGTGGCGACAGAGTCGCTGAGTGTTTCCAGGTCAGGGGTCCCTTGGATGCTGTGGAGTCTGACGTCTCGGGACTAGTTGTGCATGTGTACATGTGTGTGTGTGCGTGTGGGCTGCTGGCCGCCGTCCCTCATGCTCAGATGGATGGGACGCCGGGGTCCCCCAGGGTGCACAGCATCCCGGTGACGTCCCAGCCCTCCACGTCTGGCTTCCCGTCCAGCCCCACCGTCTCCGCCGACCTGTCCTGCATGCCCTCTGCTCTGGAGACCTGCCCCCCAGACACCAACGTGAAACTGCCCCTTCCACTGACAACGGCCCAGCCATAATGCACACGCCCTGGCTCAGCGGCTGTCACCACGGCACCCCCACCCCGAAGGCACCCGGTGAACAGTGCTGGAAACCATAGGCACGCTGCACGGATCTCTGTGCTTTTTGTAGAAATCTGAGACTCACAAAACTATATATTTTTTTTACAAGTTCACATTTAATGCGTGTATATGCATATATCATGTGCATGTGCCTCCCGTGGGAATATGTTATACACGAAAAAGCTAGACTCACCTAAAGTTTAATGTATATACGTTGCACGTGTGGCTCGGTTAATCTTGTGTTATCAGGTCAACAGGGACATGAGATGCCCAGATATTTGGATAAATAAGATTTTGGCCGGGCTGCGGAGGGTGGTTCTGGATGAGAAGATCATTTGCTTTTTTCTAATTTTATTCATTCACAAGCGGCATAGTGAGAGAGAGGTAGAGACACAGGCAGAGGGAGAAGCAGGCTCCCTGCAGGGACTCGATCTCAGGACCCTGGGATACAACCTGAGCCCAAGGCAGACGCTCAACCACTGAGCCACCCAGGAATCCCAAGAAGAGCATTTGTAATGGTAGACTGAGTAGAGCAGGTGGCCTAACTCAATGTGGGTGGGCCTCGTGTCATCAGTTGAAGACCCGAATAGCTCAAAAAAGGTGGCGGAAGGGAGAATTTGTTCTTGGTGCATGACTGCTTCGGTTGGACATCAGTCTTCTCCGGGCCTTGGACTGGATTTATGCCATCCGCCCCTGGGCCTCAGGCCTTTGACGATACAGCATGGGATTCTCACCTCCTTAACACTGTGAACCAATTCCTTGTCAAAAAAAAAAAAAAATTATACTCCATATATGATGTATCTTGTTGGTTCTGTTTGTGTGGAGAGCTGTGACAAATACCATGTACGTGGATGGTATGAACTAAAACTTTATTACACGTATATGCACATGTCGGTGCACATAGATACTAGGCTTGAGCATTCTAGAGCTTAGTATGTCCACCTGTATGCGTGCGCATAGGTGTATGTGCAGGTGTACACACACCGTATGCTTTATAATGTGCACGGCGTATGCAGTACATAATGTACATGATGCACACATATAGCACGTGTAGGTATGAACACATGTGTGTATAGCGATGTCGGTCATCTGTCATCCACCCACCGATGTATTGATCCACCCATCATATCCATGCATCCATCATATGCATCTATCTCTCTATCATCTGTGCATCAGTCCATCATATCTATGCATCCGTCGTATCTATCTACGCACTCATCCACCCATTATATCTATCCATCCATCATATCCATCCATCCATCCATCCATCCATCCATCATATCCATCCATCCATCCATCCATCCATCATATCCATCCATCATATCCATCCATCCATCCATCATATCTATCCATCCATGTATATCATCTATCTATGCATCAATCCATCATATCTATCTATCCACTCATGCACCGATTATATCTATCCATCCATCATATCCATCTTTCCATCTATTAGTCTATTCATCGTCTATCCATTCATTATATCTATGTATCTACCTTTCCATCCATCATATTTATCTACCTATTCATTCATCATGTATGTATCCATCCATCAATCCAGCATCGGTCTTTCCATCCATCCATCCATCCATCCATCCATCCATGTGTCCATCTATACCTATCAGTTATCTAGGTCTATAAATCTATCTATACATATGTTCTTATCTATCCATCCATCCTTCTACTATCTATGTATCTATCTATCATCTATCAATGTGTCCTTCTGTATCTATTTAGTTATGTCTATCCATCCATCCATTCATCCATCATCTATTCCTTTATTTAAAAAAGATTTTATTTATTTATTCATGAGAGACACAGAGAGAGACAGAGAGAGGCAGAGACACAGGCAGAGGGCGAAGCAGGCTCCATGCAGGGAGCCTGATGAGGGATTCGATCCCGGGTCTCCAGGATCACGCCCTAAGCTGAAGGCAGGTGGTAAACCGCTGAGCCATCCAGGCTGCCCCATCTATATTCTTATCTATGCATCAATCCATCATATCTATCAATCAATCTATCTATCTATCTATCTATCTATCATCTATCTAATCTATCATCTATCTATCATCTATCTAATCTATCTATCTATCTATCTATCTATCTATGTATCTATCTATCACTTATCTAATCTGTCCATCTATCTACCTACACAGCCATCCATATAGTCACTTCCCATAGGCTTCAATAAATCTCCAAATGACAGGACCACAGTGCACACAAACCACCCCAACCAGTGTTCGGCATGTGTTCACCATGATCCGTGAGTAAATCTGCAAACCCCCTTTGACGCCGCCATCAACAAAAGACCCTGTGTCTGCCGCCATCTGGAGCCCGGGCATTTCCCACATCCGTGTGGTTCTGTGCAGACAATCGTTCGGAGCGCACACACACATGCCTTGTAGACTTCAGCGGGCTGGCGGCTCCCCTGAGCAGCTGGTCTGTACGATACTCCTGATATTTTCATTACCTTTTAAAACGCGAAGACCGGCCTGTGATATATAATGTGAGATGGGAACCATGTTTTTCCTCCCTCTCTTCCAGGGGTCAAACACTCCTCATAGATGGATGTCATGGCACGGAGCAAACACGGGGCCCCGCGCGTCACTGCTCCGTTGCAAACCTTGTGTGGCGTGTGCTCGCCATGTGTGGGGGGCTCTGGGCAGCCCCCACGTCTGCAGAGGAGACGGGGTCCCCCGGGGCCATCGGTCAAGTGTGCACATCGCTTAAAGTCGGTGCATCTCGGATGAGGAGAAGTGAGCTCGTTCCAAGCAGGGCCTCTGCGAGGTTTCTTCCCCCGCCCATTTGCAAATTCCAGAGTTTTAATTACCAATGCACAAAAGGAAAGGAAATGAAACCATTGCCCTTCCCTGGCCCCTCCCCAAGGCCAGAACATTAACTCGACTGGAGCTCGTAAAAATGATGCTGATCAGAGACAAGAGCTTTTCTGTCCACAGTCCCCTGTGCGTGCAGGTCCCGATGCCCACGTGCTGGAGGAAATCGTGTCCCCAGAGACGTGCAGGGCCCGATGACCTGTGAGTGTTCCTTTATATGACACAAGGGACTTTGTAGAGATGGTGGCATTGCGGATCCTGGTTGGGGGATGACCCCCGGGGCCCCGGTGGCCCACTATCATCAGGGGCCCACTATCATCACGGGCAGGCAGGGGACTGCAAATCCCTGAGGCTGTGGGCACAGAGGTGGGGGCAGGTGTGCTCTGACCGCGCAGCAGGCCCAGGGATGCACAGCGATGTGGCGCCTCCAGAAGCTGGAAAGGGGAAGGAGGCCAATTCTCACCTGCATTTTCCTAAAGGAACCATCACTTCCGACCCGGTGACCTCAGCGAGGGGACTCCTGTCACCTCTCGAAGGGCATGGTGGTCACTGTGTGGAGTTACTAGCACATTCTCTAGCAGCAGCAGCAGCACAAACGCACCGTGATCACGTAGGATTGAGGGTTAGGACAACTGGGGTCCCCATCGTGGGCCCCGGTGACCAGGAGATGCAGGTTCTGCTGGATATGGGACTTAGCGCTGAGCACCCCACCCGTCCCCGCACGCGGCCTCCGGCTCTGCTGCCTTTTCTGGTCATTTCAGGGGACTTCCACCAACCAGCGTGTACATGCATCCCCAGGAGGTCCCGTCCGAAGATGGGCTTCCAGGGTTCTCATGCCCCGGCTCTTTGCACTGCTCCGGCCTATCCCGGAAGGCGAGCCTGGGCCACCCTCTCCATGGGCTCCGGGATGCAGGGATTCATTCGAAGGCTGGAAAGAGAAGCCCAATTCCCCCAGCAGAGGGCATGAGACGAACATACATGCGGAGTCGGAGCACCTCTGAGAGCTGCACGGGCTCTGCAGGGAACGTGGCTGGTGTCCCCTAGCAGGGCCCTAGCAGCAGGGACCGGACTGGGTTCTCCAAACTGGCATTAATTAGAGTGGAGGCATCCCCGTCCCCAGGCTCCCACACCTGCCAGATCACCAGTTTCCTGCAGT
Source organism: Urocyon cinereoargenteus (assembly GCA_032313775.1). NCBI lineage: Eukaryota > Metazoa > Chordata > Mammalia > Carnivora > Canidae > Urocyon > Urocyon cinereoargenteus. The sequence goes on from CM063496.1 coordinate 118,472,227, forward strand.
TTCTGAGATTCTTGACCCCAAGCCCACCAAAACCTGTTAAATCCCCATCATCACGTTGACACGAGACCTGCCAGGCTTGGGTGGCAGCACCCAGGGGCAGTCCCGAACCATGACATGTGGCACCGACTTGCACAGGGAGGGGATCACGGCCTCTGGGGCTGGGGCATCCAGCTTGATGGTCAACACGGCTCCCTTGGGAAGGGGGTCTCAGAGGGCTGAGCTTCGAAACCCGCACAGCGAGCCGCGCACGCACCGCAGAATCTGTTCAAACTTTCCGCAGATGAGCATCGTATTGTTTTAACGACCATGGCGGCTCTGATACAGGAAACTTCCTTTCTCCAAAAGCAGCCTCGTTGATTTAGAATATTGCATTTACTGCTCCTGCCTGTTCCCCCAGGAGTTGAGGATGTGATTCCTATCGGGCACCGTGTCCTGTGTCCCAACACCCCATGTTAGGGTTGACCCATCCTTCCTACCCAGGAGAAAAGTGTCCATATACAACTACCACCGATAATATACCTGCATAGACAAAAAATTTATGATAAATAAACAAAATTTAAAAAAGAAAAAAGAAAAACAAACCTAAATATATCTTATACCATCAGCTCTGGAAAATGTCTTTTTTTTTTTCTTAACAGTGTGCTGGAAATGATGAGTAAAGAGATATATAAAATGAACAGTGAACAAAAGGAAGAAAAAGAAAGAGAAAGAAGGAAGAAAGAGAAAAAAGGAAGAAAGAAAAAGACAGTAATGAAGAAAGAGTAAAGAGGAAGAAGGAAAGAGGAAAAAGGAAGAAAAAAAGAGAAAGGAAGGAAGAGAGAAAAACAAAGAAACAGGAAAGAGGAGAAAGAAAGAAGAAAAGGAAGAGATTGAAAAGGAAGAAGGAAAGAGAGAAAAGGAAGAAAAAAAGAGAAAGGAAGGAAGAGAGAAAAACAAAGAAAGAGGAAAGAGGAAGAAAGAAAGAAAAAAGGAAGAAAGAAAAAAGGAAGAAGGAAAGAGAAAAAAGGACGAAAGAAAAAGAAGGAAGAGAGAGAAAAACAAAGAAAGAGGAAAGAGGAAGAAAGAAAGGAAGAAAGAAAAAAGGAAGGAAGAGAAAAAAGGAAGAAAGAAAGGAAAAAGGAAGGGGAAGAAAGGAAGAAGGAAAGAGGAAGAAAGAAGGGAGAAAGAGGACTGAAAGGAAGACGGAAAGAGAAAAAAAGGAAGAAAGACCGAAAAAAAGGAAGAATGAGAGACGGGGGGAAAAAAAGGAAGAAAAAGAAAGAAAAAAGAAAGAAGGAAAAATAGGAAGAAAAAAATGAAAGAGAGAGAGAAAGAAAGAAAGAAAGAAAGAAAGAAAGAAAGAAAGAAAGAAAGAAAAAAGAAGCAGAAGAAACTCCGAGCCAAGCGGGAACAATGGTGAAGGGAAGTCATAAAAGCTAAGTTATAAAGCAGGAGGGCTTTTATCAAGGCATCCAACGAAATCTGAGAAAATGTTATTAAGGAAACATGAAAATGAAAAACCATACCAGATGCTCTCGTACTCACAAGCTGGAGAAATAAATGCAAGATCGGATCCAGAAAGAGCATTTAAAAAAAAAAAAAAAAAAAGGAAAGAAAAAAAAGAAAAAAGCCAAGATGCTTACAAGAGAGATAGAAAAGGGAGGAAAAAAAAAAACATCGATTTTTTTTTTATTACCTAATATGCAATCTAAGTATGAACAGCTCCAATTTGCATCAAACGGCGGGGCCCGCGGGCCGCGGTCGGGGTGCGGCGTCCGTGCAGGGCGCTCGGCCGTTTCTGCACGGGGCCCAGGAGGCAGTCCCCCCATCTGCCGAGCAGTCGCGGAGCATTTTCAAAGAATATTTTATTAGTGCGGTTTCGAAACCCATAGAAAACCTCACTTTTCTTCACCTATCATGTGAATTGGGTAATCCTTTTTTTCCCCTTTTTTTCCTTCTTTGTGTGTGTGTCAGGGAAGAACACGCGTTCTGTGTCCTGCAGCCTTCCGGGACGCGGAGAGACTTTATTTTAAGTTAACCTGATAGCTATTTAGGTAACTCAAAGACAGACCAGCCCATGTCCTTTTAATTACAGTCCTGCCACCTTCATTCCTCAGGAGAGAGAACGTGGTGTCAGCACTTCGGCGGCGGAACCCTATTTTTAGGGGCTTCTAACTCAGCTGTTAAAATTCGCCGTAGGCTGAAGGGAGACATAAGATTTCAGCCTCGGAGCAAAAGACAAAATTAAGAAAAGAAAAATCAAGGCAGGTTGGGGAAAAAAATTAAAAAAAAAAAAAAACCCCACAGAAAAAACCACCACACAGAAGTCTGGTCACTTCGGGAGATCATCAGAGTGAATTTCAATGGGTTTTCAAATGCCAGAAACTGGGCGCCGGGCACCTGCGTTCCCACCGGGGCCGCCATGTTGCACAACTGAAGAGGGTTGGGTTGTCTGGGATTCTGTGTGTTGGGTGATTGGGTTACGGGCAATGTATGAGCACAGAGGTCCATGGGGTCACCACGGGGGCATTAATGGGACCACTGTGTCACGGCATCCGCTGATGGATGCGCCTGCGAGCAACAACCCCGCTGTTCAGCATTGTACGGACCCTGTTTGCAAATCCTAACATGCGAGGGCGGCAAATCTCATCCTAAGGACACATCCATTGGGTCTAGTTGGTTGGACTCAGGTTTTGGGACCACCACGAGGAGATGTTCCCATGGGGTCTACTCAGTTGGGCTTTGCTGTGGGACCACAGTGGGAAGCTGTGTCCATTGGGTCCAGCTGGTGGGGGTCAGTTTTGGGACCACCCTAAGGAGACATCAATTGGAGGTCGACTTGGTTGGACTCAGGTTTTGGGACCACCACGAGGAGATGTTCCCATGGGATCTACTCAGTTGGGCTTTGCTGCGGGACCACACTGGGAAGCTGTGTTCATTGGGTCCAGCTGGTGGGGGTCAGCTTTGGGACCACCCCAAGGAGACATCCATTGGGTCCAGTTGCTTGGACTCAGGTTTTGGGACCACCACGAGGAGATGTTCCCATGGGGTCTACTCAGTTGGGCTTTGCTGTGGGACCACACTGGGAAGCTGTGTTCATTGGGTCCAGCTGGTGGGGGTCAGCTTTGGGACCACCGTAAGGAGACATCCATTGGCTCCAGTTGGTTGGAGTCAGGTTTTGGGACCAGCAAGAGGAGATGTTCCCATGGGGTCTACTCAGTTGGGCTTTGCTGTGAGACCATACTGGGAAGCTGTGTCCATTGGGCCCATCTTGTTGAGGTCCGTTCTGGGACCACCCTAAGGAGACATCCATTGGGGGTCGACTTGGTTGGACTCATGTTTTGGGACCACCACGAGGAGATGTTCCCATGGGGTCTACTCAGTTGGGCTTTGCTGCGGGACCACAGTGGGAAGCTGTGCCCATTGGGCCCATCTGGTGGGGGTCAGTTCTGGGACCAACGTGGGAGCTTGTGTGCCGTTCATTAAATGAGTGTGAACCCACCCTGGAAAGTTGTGTGCACTCTGTGCTCCTGCTTGGGGTCAGCCGTAGGGTCACCCTGGTGGATGGCGAGTCCTCTGTGTACTTGATGCAGTACACGTTGGGAAGCATCCCCCTCATCCATCCCTCCTGCGTCTGAAATTCTTGCCCTAGAAGAATTCACACCTAATTCCAACATCCCAGGACTGTTGTGTTCCCAAGGAGGTGGAGGTGGACCAGTTACCACCAGACTCATCGTTTGCCCCAATCACGATCTGCTGGTCCATCGTCCCCTGGTGCCATCCTTGACTCCTTACCACGGGACATCTTGAAGCATCTCAGGTGCATGTTGCTCCGGAGGATGGATGTGGAATACACGGAATCAGGAACATATCCTAAGATACACAAACGTGTGTGTACTCCAGAGAGGAACCCGATTTCGCCTTCTGTTCTCTACTTTTGGTGCAACACACCAGATTATACAGTAAAACAAGCTGTTGGAACCCACGGCTCTTAAAATGTAAATCTTTCAATTTGGATCTTTTTTTTTTTAAGATTTTTTTTAAAAATTTATTCATGATAGACACAGAGACAGACGCAGAGACAGGCAGAGGGAAAAGCAGGCTCCCTGTGGGGTGTGCGATGTGGGATTCGATCTGAGGACCCCGGGGTCACGCCCTGAGCCAAAGGCAGAAGGTCAACCACTGAGCCCCCCAGGCGCCCCGAATTTGGGTCTATTTTCAAGACCTCTAGGCTAATGATGAGTCCACCCTTCCTTACCAAAACCCCATGCCCGTCTCTTCCCGTTTTCCGTGTCTGCAAAGGCCTAGACTAGAGCTTGAACGTCTCTATGCGAAGCAAACTTATGTCCAATTTTGAAACACTCACGATTCTCCAACCCCGGGTTCAGCCTGGGGCTCCGAGGGCAGATTGATGGGGTCTTCCACGTCACACGTGCTCCGTGCTAGCCCCTGAAGAACTCTGCGTGGATGGCAGGTCGTGGTCTCATATCGTAGCTTTGCGTCCTCCCACGGTCCTGCAGCTTTGGTTGGACGGTTTTCAGCAGGGAAGCCTGCCCATGCGGCTTTTGCAGGAGCCAGGAGCCAACGTAGGATGTTCGAGTCAATGTATGCGCTTGGGTAGATGATACATTCGGTGTGTGGCAGGTTTTCTGAGGTCAACCCATGTGGAGTGGACTCACACCCACCTGCACGTCACCCGAAGTGTGTTTGGAACCTATGTGAAGTCCGTGAGCTGCACCAAATGACTACAACGGGGTGTCACTGAACAACAGGAACGCATCCTGGCCCAGCTCTTGGAGAGAAGAAGTCTGAGCTCCAGGCAGGACGAGGCTGCTGAGATCCAGCTGGGGCAGGGCCGTGCTCCAACCTGAAGCTCCAGGGAGGGTCCCTCGTGCCTCTTCCAGCGTCTGGAGCTCCTGGAGTTCCCGGGCTGGTGTCTGCGTCCCTCCCATCTCTGCCTCCGTCTTCACATATCCATGACCGTGGGGCCGTGTCCCTACCAGACTCCCCCATGAAGACATCACAATGGGGTTGCATGAACGTGTGCAAAAATGCTAGCACAGAGTAGAGGCAGGTAGGTGGGGGTCAGCTCCCACTTCTGAACTTGGCAATCCTGCTCAGGGGCCTACCTACTGCTGCCAAACCTGTAGGACCGATGTCCGCCAGCCGAGCGACACGATTTCCGTCGAATTCTTTGGACGCTATTTGATGGTCTTCGCCCTGTTTGAAGTGACGGCGACCCTGCTGACGGGGGGCCCAGGGCATTTCCCACTGTCCAGAGAGACACGCATGGAGATTCGCCCAATGCCACGGACTGTGTAGGACATTTGGGAGTTGTGTTACCAGGGAGTAGGGCTACGAGGCACGTTGACCCCCATGGCGTTTCCAACCCGTGTCAGCCATAGGGCTGCCCCGCACCTCAAAGGGCTTTTGGTCGCCGTCGTTCGATGTCTGCAGGATCAGTCAAAGGAGCGCTGCGGGTGTGGGCGATTCGTGGCGCCCCGTGCGCCAGCCTCGCCGGGAATGCAAAGCCAGTGGGCATCGGTAAGCGCCTTGGGCGTTTCCAACCCAAAGCTCGCAACCTCTGTCTCCACGGCGTGGGGTCCGGTGGCAGCACCGCTCACCTTGGCCGCAGCCGCAGAGGGAGCTCCGTGCAATTCCCACCGGGACCGCCACACACCGTCCCAGCCTACAGGCCCCCGCCCGTCCCCAACCACACTGGATGCACCCAGCGCTTCGCGTTCTCTGCCCAACAGCCCGTGGTGGTTGCATTCTCACTCGCACTAGATTCCCAAGCGTGTGCGAATCTGGCGTCTCACCCCCCGCCCCCCAAGCACTGGGGGAACTAAAGGCGGAGCGTGCAGCTAACAGGTGGACTCTCCGCCTCAACGGCCACAGACGCCTAAGGAGAGCCACGCGCATTTTGCAAGACGGAAGCTCATCTTCTTCGCTCGTGGAGGAGCGAGGGCGGGGCCTGGTGGTTCTTGCTGGACTCCCTCCCCCCCCCCCCCCCGCCCTCTCTCTCCCCATCCTCTTCTTTTAATCCCAGTCTCTGCTTGTTGAGTTTCAAATTGAAATATCCTGAACAGATGTAAAAACACATGTGAGTCTCCGCGCACAAGCTGTGCGCGTCTTTGTTTCATCTGCTGATGGTGTGAAGCCTAAAGGAGCTCTTTTTAAAATTTCATCACTATTCAAAAGGATAATTAATACGTACCCCCAGGCTTTGATTATGCTGTGCACAGTAAGTAATGCTTCTGCAGAGATAATGAGGGCTCATCAGGCGGGGTGAATATGCGCGCAGAAAGGCTCAGCCTCCGCCAGAAATGGAAGATGCAGCCAAGGTACCATGTAGGTGGCTTAATCTAATTTTAATTTGTAACACAATACAATAGATACGATCATTTGTTTGTAACCAGCGCAGGCATTTTGTTTACACGGAACCCCAGTCACGTTCAGCAGATGGTCTTTGTAAAGGCTTAATGGAAGTTTCTGATCTAACCTCTACCCTACTCTCCATTGTGGAGAAGAGAACAGCTTTCACGCAGCGCACGCACAGCCATGCACACACCAGCGTGCCCTTGCACGCACCGGCATGCACACACGTCCACGGGGCACACACAACGATGTACACGCCACCATGCACATGCACACACATGCGCGCACCAGCGTGGACACATACACATATGCACACGTCAGTGTGCACGTGCACATGCCAGCATGCACACAGGGGCACACACGACCATGTACACACCAACATGCACACGCACACACACGCACACACCAAGGTGGACACATACACATATGCACACACCAGTGTGCACATGCACACTCCAGCATGCCCTTGCATGCACCAGCATGCACACACATGCCCACAGGGGCACACACAACCATGTAAACACCACCATGCCCATGCACACACACGCACACACCAAGGTGGACACATATACATATGCACACACCAGTGTGCACATGCAGACTCCAGCATGCATCAGCATGCACACACAAGCCCACAGGGGTACACACAACTATGTACACACCACCATGTACATGCACACTCCAAGCATGCCCTTGCACATGCCAGCATGCACACCTCCACACAGAGGCACGTGCAACCATGCACACACTAGCATGCACACATACAGATATACAGACACCAATGTGCACATGCATACATGCTCACACCAGCACACACATGCACACAGCAGCATGCACATGCACACAGACAAAACAGTGTCCACACATGCATTCACACACAGCAGTGCATACATGCACAACCAGCATGCTGTACTGGCACGCACATGCACACTGAGGCACACACAACCATATAGGTACCAGTGTGTACACACAACCACACACACACTAGCATGCACACGTACGTACATACAGACACCAATGTGCACATGCATACAGGCACACACCAGGAGGCACATGCACACAAACTAGTGTGCACACACGCATTCACACACACCGCATGGCACACTGGCATGCACAAGCACACACCTATGCACATACGCATGCACACACAGTATGCACACACATCACCGTACACATGCACACATCCAGACATGCCCTTTCCCGGGGATCCTTGGAGGGCCCTAACTCGGCGAGACTCCTACTTTGTCAGCGTCACTCTGCTGGTCGCCTTCCTGCCGCAGGTCAACCTGCCCGAGCCCACTCAGCGCTGCCGCCGCCGGCCCTCCCTCTCCAGGCTGCCCCCTCAGCCTTCCAGCCAGGGCCAGCGAGCCAGCCCTTTGGAAATGTTTAACTAGGCATTTCCTTAGAGTCGGGCTTATTTCCCGCAACAGGAAATTGAGGCTTTTGTTCTGTGGGAAGGCACCCGTGAGCAGCAGGGTCCCTCATTGGGGGGCTGGTTCCTGTGACTCCCGGGGCTCCTCGGTCTCCAGCTTCAAAGACCTCGCCACCCAGAGGCTCCCAGTGAGGTCGTAGTGGTGGCGCCAGGTAGGCTGATGACACTGGATCTTCTGTCACTGTGTGGGTGACTCGTGTGCTGATGCTGCTCCCAGGAAGCCCAGGTGCCTGGGGAGCTCGCTGGCTGCCCTCCTGAAGCCAGCAGCTACCACCTGTACCTGGAATCAGCCACTTGCTGTTCCCTCCCGGCAGCCGCCCCCTACGTGATCCGGACAGGCTCGCACATCCAGACAGGCTTGCACGCAACATCCACAGCGGTGCATGAGCTCACTTCTCACAGGGGCCTGGCCCCACTGACCCCCTGGGGTCAGGAAGAGGATCCAGGGGGAAAAGCTTGCCGTGCTCTTACCCTGCCTGGAACATGGCTGGTGCTCCACCACTGTTCCCAGTGCAAGGAGGACGCAACTCATGGTTTAAACGGACGTTAGTGCTTCTGCACACCAGCATGCAAGCACATGCACACACCAGCACACACTAGCATGCACGTGTACATATACACAGACACCAAGGTGCACATGCGTGCATGCACACACCAGTGCACACATACACACAGTGCATACACTAGCATGCACATGTACATATACACAGCCACCAGTGCACACATGCACACAATGCATACACTAGCATGCACACATACATATACACAGACACCAAGGTGCACATGCGTGCATGCACACACCAGCATACACTGGCATGCACATGTACATATACACAGACACCAAGGTGCACATGCATGCATGCACACACCAGTGCACACATGCACACACCAGTGCACAGAAGCACACAATGCATACACTAGCATGCACACGTACATATGCACAGACACCAAGGTGCACATGATGTGTGCACACACCAGTGCATACATGCACACACCAGTATATACTGGCATGCACAGGTACATATACACAGACACCAGTGCACACATGCACACACTAGTGCACAGAGGCACACAATGCATACACTAGCATGCACACATACATATGCACAGACACCAAGGTGCACATGCATGCACCAGTGCACACATCAGCGCACACATGCACACACCAGCATGCACACGCTCTTACCCTGCCTGGAGCACGGCTGGTGCTCCTCCAGCGGCCCCAGTACAAGGAGGACACAACTCATGGTTTAAAGAGACTTTAGTGCTTGCAAACAAACACGAACTCACCCACCGTTCCCTCCACTAAGTTGCGCTGGGTCACCCCAGCTCCAGATGAATCCAAGTGGCTCAGCCCGGGGAGCGGCCATGGCTTTAGCTCCCGGCACTCACCCCCACGCAGGAAGCACCCAGAACCCAGACGAGCACCAGATGCCACCATGCATGTAGTCAGACAAAATCATCTTCGAACCCGCGTCTGTGGCACGCACACAAGCAAGCTCTGAGTCCCTCAGAAATTTATGTCTCCGTGGATTGAATAAAACCTTCTGTTTTCTGGAACCTTCTTGCTGGGGACGGAGGGGGTCGGGGGAGGGGTTTGGGCTCAGTTTGCAAGCAGCTGAGCCAGGGTGGCTGCTGGTGGCATTTTGTCGGGGGCTCCCACGTTCTCAGTCGCCGGCTGCGTCTTTCACGCCTTAACCACTTATGCAAATCGACGCCAACAGGCCGGCTTCAGACGTTGTTTTGAAAGCGCGTGTTGATTCATTTATTCAACAGATTCCACACTATTTATTCAACAAATTTGTGTAAGCAACAGTTACAGACGCCTTAATTTGGGTAGAGCGAGCGCTGCGCGTTTCCCGTGTTTACTCAACAGGGCGCGGGGCGAGGGCATTAGCCGCGCAGACTGCAGCGGGATTTCTCCACGCGCTCGCTCGGCGGCCCGCTCCCCGCTCCCCGCTCCCCGCTCCCCGCTCCCCGCTCCCGGGCCGAGGCTCCCAGCTCCTCAGCCCCGAGCAAGCCGGAGGCCAGCTGCGGCCTGAAGCTACTTTTTCTGCAAGAAAAACCGAAGCTTTCTGGCTTCTCCGAGGCGATGAAATGTAAACTGGTGTCCTTGTCATGGAGTCACGGGGTTGCCAGCCACGGAAGGGTCCTGGGGCAGGGGGCTCTCAGCCCGCTGGGAGGCCCCAGCCCCTGCTCCGAGACCACCTGCTTCAAACAGCACCTCCCTCTTTACCTCCGGTCCTCCCCGGGGGCTCCAGCCAAGGGACCCCTGAAGGCCTGTAGCATCATCTCCCCCACAAAATCCATATGTGGATTTTGTTGTAACCCCCGGGACCTCTGAACGGGACCGCGTTCGGCAAAAGAGCCTGCGGAGGCACCGGGGCCGCTCCTGCACCCCATGCTGGCCGCGTGGACGCCTCCTGCCCGCACCACGCGCCGCATCCTTGTGGCGCCTGGTGGTGTCCAGAGCAACGGGCCTCCATGAGGGAGAGCCTGGCGGCTGGGCCCTGTCCAGGTGGATGAGCAGATGAACCGCACGAGGCGCAGCGTCAACCTCAGGTGTCCCCCGCATGCTTCCCCAGCTGGAGTTCTGCTGGCGAGGCGAGCTCCGGCCTCCCCGGACTTTCACTCCCCACGCGCCGGCCGGCGGTTCCGCCGCCCTCCTTCTGCGGTGGCTCCCTGTTTGCTGCGCTTGGTTTCTTTGGGGCGGTTTGGCTTTTCTTACCTGTTTGCAGGAGCCCCTCACCTTGTCTGCATACAAGTCCTGTGTCGGCGAAGATGCTGCACGTACCATCAGCACGTGCACGTGTCTTTATATGTGTGCTTCCTGTAGATTTCTACCCTGTATCGCCTGGATCCACGTATCACCTTTATCCAAATATCACCTGTATGTATACTGTAGTCTGTATCCACATGTCACCTGTATCCATGTATCACCTGTATCCATATGTCACCTGTATCCATATGTCACCTATATCCATATGTCACCTGTATCCAAATATCACCTGTATCTATACTATCATCTGTATCCAAATGTCACCTATATCCATATGTCACCTGTATCCAAATATCACCTGTATCTATACTATCATCTGTATCCAAATGTCACCTATATCCATATGTCACCTGTATCCATATGTCATCTTGTCTATACTATCACCGGTATCCATATGTCACTTGTATCCATATGCCACCTATATCTATACTATCACCTGTATCCATGTATCACCTGTATCCATATGTCACCTGTATCCATATGCCACCTGTATCCATATGTCACCTGTATCCATATGTCACCTGTATCTATATGTCACCTTGTCTATACTATCACCTGTATCCATATGTCACCTGTATCTATATGTAATCTGTATCTATACTATCACCTGTATCCATATGTCACCTATATCCATATGTCACCTGTATCCATATGTCACCTTGTCTATACTATCACCTGTATCCATATGTCACCTGTATCCATATGTCACCTTGTCTATACTATCACCTGTATCCATATGTCACCTGTATCCATATGTCACCTGTATCCATATGCCACCTGTATCCATATGTCACCTGTATCCATATGCCACCTGTATCCATATGCCACCTGTATCCATATGTCACCTGTATCCATATGTCACCTGTATCTATATGTCACCTTGTCTATACTATCACCTGTATCCATATGTCACCTGTATCTATATGTAATCTGTATCTATACTATCACCTGTATCCATATGTCACCTTGTCTATACTATCACCTGTATCCATATGTCACCTGTATCCATATGTCACCTGTATCCATATGTCACCTTGTCTATACTATCACCTGTATCCATATGTCACCTGTATCCATATGTCACCTGTATCCATATGTCACCTTGTCTATACTATCACCTGTATCCATATGTCACCTGTATCCATATGTCACCTGTATCCATATGTCACCTTGTCTATACTATCACCTGTATCCATATGCCACCTGTATCCATATGTCACCTGTATCCATATGTCACCTGTATCTATATGTAATCTGTATCTATACTATCACCTGTATCCATTGGTCACCTATATCCATATGTCACCTGTATCCATATGTCACCTTGTCTATACTATCACCTGTATCCATATGTCACCTGTATCCATATGCCACCTGAATCTATATGTCACCTGTATCCATATGTCACCTGTATCTATACTATCACCTGTATCCATGTATCACCTGTATCCATATGTCACCTGTATCCATGTCACCTTGTCTATACTATCACCTGTATCCATGTATCACCTGTATCCATATGTCACCTGCATCCATATGTCACCTGTATCCATATGCCACCTGCATCCGTATGTCACCTGTATCTATACTATCATCTGTATCCATATATCACCTGTGTACTTATATCCCTGTATGGATGTATCAGCTGTATTCATATATTACCTGTACCCACATATCATGTGTATCCAAATATCACCTCTATCCCTATATCATCTGTATCTATAAATCACCTGTATCCATATATCATCTGTATGGATCTATACTATCATCTGGCCTGTATGTACAGATCATCTGTATCTGCCTATCACCTGTGCATCCCTCTATGTCTATCTCTATATGTATCCCATACCTATCTCTCTATGTCATATCTGTATCTATATCATCAATTTCTACCCATCTTTATTCTATACTATATCTCGGGCAGCCCGGGTGGCTCAGTGGTTCAGCGCTTGCCTGTGGCCCAGGGTGTGATCCTGGAGACCCGGGATTGAGCCCCACGTTGGGCTCCTGGCATGGAGCCTGCTTCTCCCTCTGCCTGTGTCTCTGCCTTTCTCTCTCTCTCTCTTTCTTTCTCTGTCTGTCATGAATAAATAAATAAAATCTTAAAAAAATGAATATACCTATATACCCAGATCCATATTGGTATACCTTTATCCGCACTGTATAGCATGCAGATCTATGTCTCCTTATCCGTATCGGCTCCTGTACAGATGCCTATACTTACACCCACACCTGCATCATCTGTGTGTTTCCGTATCAACATACCTCTGCCTCCACTTATCCATGTGCAGGTACGCCCTGACTACCTGGTCAAGGTAGCCTGATGTGATGGGCTGAGATGCAGGTGACATGCCAACCTACAGTAGGATGTGGACGTGGATGCACGGTCGCTCACGGGTATGAATTAACGAACCTGACGCGTGTAGGAGGTCCCCCGAGCTCACTCTGTGTCTGCCCCCAGTGAATCCCGACCACACCTGCGCACCTGGCTGGCATTCCTCCTTCTACAGGTTGTGATGGGGGCACGGCAGCGAGTGTGTCCATGTCCCGTTCCTAGCGGATTTGCATGCATCCAGGTAGAGCGGCCCCCCACACGGATTCTCAGAGCCCCTCTCCCATCGCAACGTCCGGATCTTGCCATCGACCCTACAACGCCATGGACAGATGACACGCCATGGATCTTCCGCCCCAGGACAGGACGGAGAGCAGTGCTCATTAATTGCTGGCGGGTCTTCCTTAAGGGAGGGGAGCGAATTTCAGAGATGTCAACCTGTGGGCCCACGGACATCTTTACGCACACAGGAAAAGTGCGTTCAATAAATTAAGAAAAAAAAAAGGAAATCTATAGAAATCACTGTGCAGACATCTCCTCTGTAATCCCTCCCACGGGAGCTCATTGGGGTGGGGCGGGGGGTGGAGAGGGGAGAATTGGTCTCTATCCACGAGAGGGAAGTTACCCAGCAGATTACAGGGACGCAGTGGGGCATCCATCTACCTACGGGAGGCGCCGGGGCTCGCTGGGAGTTCCTGCCTTGTCCCGAATTCAGGAGCAAGGAGACAGGTGCGGAGGCCCGTCCTGCGTGCCAGGGTCCCTTGGGCAAAGACAGGGAGAGCCTCCGTGGTGCACGACAGGCGTGACCTCAACAGACCCGCATTCAACCACAACGAAGGGTTCAGCTTGTGCAAAACACTGATGTACAATTGCACACACATAATTTAAGGAAAAATTAGTTATAATGAATGGACCGCACTTAATTTGAAGCCAGACCTAAGGCCGGGAGGTTTTTTCTTCTGCTGCTTCTTCCTTTTTAACCCTCATTTCTAGGACCTTCCATGAAATAAAACAAAACAAAACAAAATGAATGGATCCAGTGCATGTGTGTGGTTGGTGGGGAAGGAACATGTAATTTAGCTCCTATAATGACAAAGGGACTACTGATATTTTTTATGGTCTACTAATTGGGGCCCCAATAATTAGCCACAGAGCAGTTAATTGGAGGGACGCTTTTAATTTTCCTTCGTTCATATTTAGGATCTGAGGCTTTTTCCCTGGAGTGTGTGTATAAACCAGGTGTCGATGCTTCCGTTAAAGGCTGTCTTCTTCACGGGCTCCATTCACACCCAGCCCCAGGGGAGCTCAGTGGACCTGGGAGCACCTGCACCCACACCTCACCTGGGGGAGCTCAGTGTACCTGGGAGCACCTGCACCCATGCCCCACCTGGGGGAGCTCAGTGGACCTGGGAGCACCTGCATCCATGCCCCACCTGGGGGAGCTCAGTGGACCTGGGAGCACCTGCATCCATGCCCACGGGGTCTCAGTGGACCTGGGAGCACCTGCACCTGAACCCCACCTGGGGGAGCTCAGTGGACCTGGGAACACCTGCACCCACATCTCACTTGGGGGAGCTCAGTGGACCTGGGAGCACCTGCACCCACACCTCACCTGGGGAGCTCAGTGGACCCGGGGGCACCTGCACCCACACCCCACGTGGGGGAGCTCAGTGGACCTGGGAGCACCTGCACCCATGCCCCACCTGGGGGAGCTCAGTGGACCTGGGAGCATCTGCACCCACGTCCCCCCTGAGGGAGTTCAGTGGACCTGGGAGCACCTGCATCCATGCCCGCGGGGACTCAGTGGACCTGGGAGCACCTGCACCTGAACCCCACCTGGGGGAGCTCAGTGGACCTGGGGGCACCTGCACCCACATCTCACTTGGGGGAGCTCAGTGGGCCTGGGAGCACCTGCACCCGCACCCCACCTGGGGGAGCTCAGTGGACCTGGGAGCACCTGCATCCACATCTCCCCCAGGGGAGCTCAGTGGACCTGGGAGCACCTGCACCCACACCCGGCAGCTTCATGTCACCTGTCAGACCTGTATCTTTGGCCCAGTTAGCCCAATTCTCTGGAGCACATCAGCGACTCAGAAATTTTCCCGCCTTCTTCTTGATCAGCTCTGGTTTTAAAAATCCAGAATATTAGGAAATCGTCTATACACCTCTTGTTCAAATTGCATGTGCAATTTTGCATTTCAACCAGAGCCCGGAAAATTGACAGAGCGCCTGCCTTTCTGGTGCTCGGCATTCATCTGGGCGAACCTTTGAGTTTCTGATCTCAGGATTATTATCTCAAATCTACGTGCTTCTCCTGGGTTTTACAGGACTCTTTGGTGAGTTTGCATTGCTCACATTTGATTAAGGGCGAATACAACGCACACACTACAGAGCCCAGCAGCACGGTTACACTTCCAGGGTGGTTTGTCCAGGAAGCAGGGATGTGCTTGCTTGTGGGTCACACGGTGAAATGCACGTCTCGTCACCGAGTCACAGCTGCTGGCAATCACCCCGTATGGGAAACGAGACCCTCCCCTTCTTGGTCTCCTGGGTTTTCTGGAAATCCAGCAGCAGAGGACGGTGGGGGCAGGTGGATGGCTGTGCTCTCGGGGTGTCGAGGTCAAGAAGACCCCACATGCAATTGTGTGCTTTGCATGACGACCTGACTTCTCGTCCCCGGCTTGGTGAGCCTCTTCTGCTAACACGAGGGTGACAAGTCACGTTAGAGCAGAGGGTGACGCAGCCTCCCAGGCAGAGAATCATCTCAGGGGGGAAATACTCAAGGCCAGGCCAGGACGATCCCCCCCATGTCGGGGAGGCAGAGCAAGTGGGAGAATCCTGAGGAAGCAAGGCCGTTTCTAGAAAGCTCCTTGGATCCCTTTGTGGGGTTGCTGTTGCCCCCACGGGCTAAACCCCTTCTGGGGATCCGAGCTGCTCCCATGACAGAGGCCCTGGCGTCTCCGGGGAGGCTGTCGTGATGCAGACTCTCGGCCCCATTCACGCCTACCTGCATTTGGGCAAGAAACCCCCACCCCACACCCGGGCCGGGAGTCCCCTGTGTCCCGGGATCGAGTCCCGCATCAGGCTCCCCACAGGGAGCCTGCTTCTCCCTCTGCCTGTGTCTCTGCCTCGCTCTCTCTGTGTGTCTCTCATGAATAAATAAATAAAATCTTTGAAAAAATCTTTGCACATATAACGAATATATTACACTGCATATACATACATGTAAGTAGGAAGTGCGTGTAAATTAATATACAGACATGTAAATGCGGACGGATGGGGCGTATGCATCTGTAAGATTTTATCTTATAGATAAACATGAACTCGTATTAAATATGCAAATGCTTGTATGTGTCTATAAAATACACAAAAGGCTCCTTTATGTACCGACATACATGTAAGACACCACGTTACACACGTGTGTTATATATGTGTACACAACACACATGGCAAAGCTCTACAGATACAGTCTTATCGGCTCTATGTGCATAGAGCAAGTGCCAGCCCATACACACGGAATGCACCTGTTGTGCATGTGTAATAGCACAGTGTATATGTGATGTGTGCATAATGTATGTCGTATATTACACAGAACGCCTCTCCATATACGTATCACCTATGCACACACACCTGTTTCTCTTTCTGTAAACACACGCATGCAAACACATGTTGTGTGTGCGTGTCCATATACATAAATACACCATAAAGCTGCCTCTATGCACACAAATAAAGAATATATACGGGGATCCCTGGGTGGCACAGCGGTTCAGCGCCTGCCTTTGGCCCGGGGTGTGATCCTGGAGACCCGGGATCGAGTCCCACGTGGGGGTCCCTGCATGGAGCCTGCTTCTCCCTCTGCCTGTGTCTCTGCCTCTCTCTCTCTCTCTGTGTGTCTCATGAACAAATAAATAAAATCTTAAAAAAAAAGAATATATCTGCACATGTAACACGTATGTCTCTGTCTCGCGCTCTCCATGCACACATGGAAAATGCCTATGCTCTCTATATGTGCCCACATATATGTAACACAGGCCATGTGTAGGCATACATACATGTAACACGCATACCGCTCTCCAGCTCTGCTTGCCCACACATAGAGTGCATGTTATATACACACAGACTTGCATGTAACAGACATGCATACCTGTCTCCCCTGCTTGCACACATCGGATGCATGTTATATACACACCTACATATATGCAACATGCGCACACGCTTCTTGCCGTGTCTCCTTATACACACATAGAAATGCATATTATATATACACATACATATATGTAACAGGCATGCACACCTACCTCTGTTCCTCTGTCTTTGCACATGCAGATTGCATGTTATATACACACATATATGCAATATGCATACGCGTTTCTTGCCATGTCTCCTTATACACACCTAGAATGCATGTCATATGTATACATATACATATACATAGCAGACATGCACACTTACCTCTCTTCATCTGTCCTCGCACACGCAGATTGCACGTTATATCTATGCACGCATATATGTGACATGCATGCATACCTCTCTCCACCTCTGCTTGCTCACACATAGAATGCATATGTGTTATATACATGCATGCATGTATGTGACATGGGTGCATACCTCTCTGCACCTGCTTGCACACACACAGTGTGCATGTTGTATATACACACACATATATGCAACATGCACACGTACGTCTCTGAGCCTCCGCTTGCACGCTTAGGATGCATGTTATATGTATACACATGCCTACACACACATATATAACATGCACACATACCTCTCTCTCTGTCTCTCTTTCTCGACGGGCAAACCGTCCCGTGGCCATAGAGCCATCTGGTTCCATCAGAGAAGGAAGCCAGCAATTCGGTTTCCACCCTGACAGTCTGCACTTGGTCTCATTTGCTTCCTCCAAATAAAAGTGTCCCCTCGTCCTCATCCACCTCCTCCTCCTCCTCCTCCATCCCCTCTTTCTCCACGTCCTCCTCTATCCCCAGCTTTTTTGCTTCTTCCTCTTTCTCCTTCTCCTCCTCCTCCTCCTCCTCTTCCTGGCCCCCTTCCTACTCGGCCCAGCCTCGCCGTGATGCATGACCCCACCGGACCCCGTCCTTGGCCACCGCCTGGAGCAGTGTCGAGTGCACACGCCGGCGGCAGCGGGTGTGGGCCGGTGGCCGGGAGGCCCCACCCTGGGAAGCAATTACTGCAGATGCCGGCTGACAGGCTCATTCCCCACTCCAGGCCACCCGGATCCCCGAGCAGTCTCTAGGCAAATTGTCTCCTCACGCTCATTCTGGGCCTCTAACCAACTGTTGGATTCCATCAGGAGAGACGGATGGTGCCCTTCGTTCCGCGGCATGTGACACGGTGCGAGCCATCAACACTGCCCGCTCCAGAGGAGCTGTAACTCCCACTTCCAAACAGGATGCACGAAGGCGGGGGGGCACCACCTGGGAGCCCTGATGGCATGGCCACATAGGGCCCCTGCAAACCCCACGGGGGCCCGGCGCCTCTGCACGGTGACCTCCACCTGGTGCTGCATGAATGTTTGCGCTTCAGGCCTCCCTCACGCCCGGGCTGCCTGCCTGTGCACCTTTTTATCCGAGGGTCCCAGACACCACAAGCCCTGCTACTGTGCACCGAGCGCTGAAGCCTATGAGCAGCGCCACGGAGGCCTCCGTCCCGGCCCTGGGGCAGGGCCGACTCTGCTTCTGCACCTGCAGAGCGCTTGGCGGTTGCAGCCCCGGGGAGGGTCGGCGACCAAGTCGTGCCCCGAGGTGGAAGTAAGGTCTTGACCACAAGAAATCCCAGCTTGAACTTCCACACTCAGCCCGGATGCACCCTGCAGCCCCAGAGGGACCCCTGCCAACCCCATTTGCCTCAATGTTTTGGGTCTTTCCCATAAATCTTCACGAGCTTCTTTACTGCATGCTTTCTTCTTATAAAATTCCCGAGACTCTGTTTCCTTTCCTCAAAAAGGAAACCATGAGGGATCTGGTTTTTCTTTTCCTTTTTTTTTTTCTTTCTTTTTTTCCCCCCCTCGTTTCTCTTCACAGTCCCAATGCCTCCTCACTGGGGGAAAGTTAGAAATATTAGATAAGGCGGCAGCAATTAGATAACATAGTTCTGACGAATCGGACATAATGAGTATTAACATTTTTCTACATGTGGTTTTAACTGCTTTCCTCTGCCTTCTCGTCACTCCCTACCTCGGGAGTCTATGTGTCATCCTTGCGTGACTTTATTTTCTTGTCTGGCACGTGCGTGTGAGTGATAGACACCCCTACCCCCCAGGACATATGGAATGACAGACATTCTCCTTCTCCGTGAAGGAAAACAGCCAACAGAGACCCACACCCACCACCACTCACACTTCTGTTTGGCTCTGCCTTTGCATTGCGTTCAACTATAAATGATAGGAACCAAAGCCAGTCCTTGAAACCGGACAGGAGCTTGTACCTCCTGCTAGGAATGGAGGCTGGTATGCTCCTTCCCGGACCTACGCTCTTCCATTTCCAGCGTCACCTCAGAGTCCAGGATGGCTGCTGTGGCTCTGGCCACTGTGCCCACCTTTCCATGCAGCAAGGAAGAGAAGAAGGAGAAGAGCACACACAGGTCGGGTGGTGCCCGTGGTGAGATATGCAGCCAGGAGCACTTCAGATAAGGCAGGACCAGGGTGACACCTTCAGGGTAAGACATTTTCAGAGTGCGCAGCCTCTACGAAGGATAGCTCAAAGGACTGGTGGGACACCAGGTGATGCTCAATGTGCATCCCACATTGAGCCTGCCTGTCCTTGAGTAGACCCCGGTGGTGGGATCAGCTGGGAACTTCCCTCTGGGGGCCGAACCAGGGATGGCCCAGGGTCGCTCTGGGAGGCTGAAGGAGGAGTGGGAGGGGATTATGGGGTTAACTGCAGTCCCTTGGCCAGCATTGACGTCCATACACGAGTTCTGCTGGGCTGTTGGGCTTCTGTGAGTCTGGCCTGGGGAAGACCTGGCGACCGCCATGAAGGATCCCAGGTTACAAAGACCTGCATCCAGAGGGCGTCTCTGTTCATCTGCACCCATTCCCTATGTGTGGCTGTCTGTCTGTCTCTAATCTCTCATCTGTCTAATATCTATCTATCCATCCATCCATCTACCTATCTACTATTTATCCATCCATATCTATATATCATCTACCTATCCATTGATCCATTCAATCATCCATCCATCCACCCATCCATTCTATCTATGTATCTGTGTATCTATCTATCTATCCATCCATCCATCCATGCATCCCTATATCTATGTATTTATGTATCTATCTATCCATCGCAATATCTATATCTATGCATGCATCCACGAATACATTCATCCCTATATCTATCTATCTATCTATCTATCTATCTATCTATCTATCTATCTATCCATCCATCCACCTATCTATCTACTATCTATCCACTCATATCTATATATCATCTACCTATCCATTGATCCATCCAATCATCCATCCATCCATCCATCCACCCATCCATTCTATCTATGTATATGTCTATCTATCTATCTATCTATCTATCTATCTATCTATCTATCTATCCAACCGACCACTCTATTGGCCAATTGATCAATCATCTATCTAAATATATAAAAGAGAGCAGGGAAAGGAAAGAAAAGAATGCACAGGTGGAGGCAAGAAGCAAGGAAAGGAGGAAGGATGGAAGGAATATGGAAGATGAAGGAGAGAGGGTACAGCCTCCCGCCTCCACCACCTGTGCAGGGAGAAGGAGCCCGACCGGATAGAATCATGGAAACGACATTGATTACCTTCTATCAAAGCAAGGAAGGCGCTGTCATGCATATGCAACCCACCCTCCACACACATCCTGTATTTTTTATTCTTTGATAATGCCACAAAACAGCATCTTAAATCAGAGATCAGATCACGGGAGGGACTCTCTGGTTGTCTCAGAAAGAGGAGTTCCCGGTGAGATCTCCAGGTGACCTGTGTGGAGCCATGACACCACAGCAGGCTAACGGTTTCTCAGATCAAGGACACAGATTTGAAAGCCGCTTAGGCCACCAGCTTGGGGCTGGTTGACAGCTTCTCCGGGTTTGCACAGTTAAGATTCATCATGCATTTCAAAGCGTGCTTGGTGGCTCATGTAAAAATATCTTCTTAGAAAGGAAAAACATACTTTGGAAGACTTAGGAGTGACACCTTCAGGGCTCAGCACCAAATAAGCTTTGTCTTGCATTTTGCTCCAATCCGTGGATGGGGCCTTCCTGGATGGGCTGCATTGAGAAGGATGCTGAGAAGGATGTCCTGATTTGCATCACATTTGCATATTCATGATAATGGTTATCCGTCATGGAATAATGACTTCATAAAGAAACGGGAACACTACGTCCCATTTTAGCTGATATGTGTGTCCTTAAAATTAAATCTTGGATGAAGCTTAAAGTAGTCAAACATCTCTTGAAACATATAGAAATATTGATTCTTGTGTTTAAGCCACTTGAGTCATTAAAATCCTCACACTAGCACCTACAGGCCAAATCTGGCCCCCGAACCTGGTTTTGTAAATAAAGTTTTATTGCAACACAAAGATGTGCATTGTTTTATGTTTGGTCTACGGTGGCTATTGTGCTATCGTGGCAGCATTCTGTAATTGCTACAGATGCGTCATGGTACAGAAAGCCTGAAATATTTGCAAGATAAGATATTATTATGTGCAGCCCTGGACTAAATCATGAATGCAAACATGGATCGTTTGCATTTGACGGGAACTTTCTCACAGAACAAATGGTTATTACGATGCTCTCCGTAGCTGTGTGCAGCTACCTAAAGTAATTGCTTTGAAATTCTGATAACCCCAAGAAGCAAAAGAAAGAAAGAAAGAAAAAAAAAACAACACTGAGAAATACGATTTAAAAGAAAGCATTGCCATTCTAACGAGCTAAGAAAGATGAAAACGCTCACATTTGGGAAAAAGCAACGGACTAAAATAATACCCGAGCATCGCACTGCGTTTCACCCTTCTGCTATTTTCTGCACAAATAAGCTCTTAAATGATATGACTGCATTTGAACCGTCACCTCCAGAGTTTTGAAAGCATGTCTGAAAGTTTGGTCTAGTTACCTTAAAAAAAAAAAAAAAGTCGCCTGTCTAAATCTCTGAAAATCTGGGACCGTCTGTACTGTTACAATTTATCTTGGAATCAACCATGAAGTTCATACGCAGCCCACACATGACACTCTGCTTTGACACCGAGTGACAAATAAAGCCTGGACGCCTGTCCAGGCCATTGAAGGTGTGTCCGGACTTGGTACCCGCAGGGCCACGGAAATGGTAGTTGGTGGGCGGCCGCACTGATTAAGCGCTGAAGGCAAGCTTCTTCCTCCTCCGCTAGAATAATGGGAGGCCATTAAAATGGAATCGAAGGCGCCGGCAACATAAGTGGGATTCAACGCGCGCTCCGCTCAGCAAAGGGAACATTTGTGATGCATATTTGTGTGGGCAAGAAGTTACCCTGTGCAGAAGGCACTCGGGGCGCAAGGGTGGGAAACAGGAAGGGGGGAAAATAAAGGAGACGTGGAACCGTACAGAATCATTATTTCTACATATTCTCGCCTTTGATCGGGACGCTCTTCCGGGGGAAATATTTGCAGACTTTCGGGGTGAGTCACAGGTTCCCTCCGAGGCACGCAGATGAATGTGGGTGTGCACGCGTGTCCCTGCACGCGCGGCTGCAGCAGGTGCGTCTATCTGCCAATTAGCCCACACTTAGCCAGTTCAGGCCACGGAGCGCTGCTATGATGTCAAAACCCAAAGTGGGTTGATGAATGGCGTCCGTGTGCCTAATTTATTCCTGTAATTATTGCGATAACTCAGAGGAGATAAATTGAAATCTATTAGGATTTAATGTAAAAAGCCGTAATTAGTTTGCTTTGCAGACGGGGGAAGGAAGCCGGCGTGCACAACGTAGAATCCATTAAGCCAATTACGAGGTCGGGGCTGCAGAAAATACCCAGCCATCTAAAACACACCCGTGGCTTTCGCCCCGCTGTACCCCGAGCACAACAGATCGGCGTGTCACATCCTTCATTAATTTAATAAACACATCAAGGCCCAAGTTGGGAGAATTCTTTAATCATCATAATTAACGCACGTGTTCGGCCGTGGATGTCAGGGTTGGAGAGGGAAAGAGAGAAAGAGAACGAGAGAGGGAAACAGAAAAAAAATTGTGTTGCCGCCGAGTAATTACCATTGAAACGATAAAACAACAGCAGAACATCCGCGTGCATGTGCAATCAGCATGCACCGTGCAAAACGCCCTCCGAGCCCGCGAGCGCGCGTGCGCGCAGGTGCACCCGCATGGCCCCCAACGCGCGAGGAGGGGAATGCATTGCTAATATGACCACCGCTCGCTTTATTTTCCCCCCCGGCTATTCCCAGAAGTGAAATAAAAAAAAAAAAAAAAAAACACAACCGGGAAAAAAAAAAAAAAAACTCTGTCCCGCTGCAATTAAAAAATATATATTTAAACAAGCCGGTAAGCGCTATTACCTATTTACTGTCAAATTAATTCAGCCGCTCAGGAGATGCCATCTGTATCACCATCGCCAGGGTGTCACCGGCTCTCAGATCCCGCAGAAGTGAGCCTGCTGGTGTGTTTGATGGCTGTGATAATGGGAACAAGATAAGCAATTGCAACAGATATATCATACATTTTCTCATAATTATCTGACCTGTTACACTGTGTCAGTCTGCCGCCAAACACACTGTTTTTTATGTCAGAAGCTGTATGGGCATTTTTTGCTTTGATCACGCTGTATCCTGCAGATGTCAGCCTGACTGTATTTTAATTGACTCTGGGGTAGCATTCAAAAAAGCGCCTTCGACTCCACTTGCTCGCGCCTGATGAGGCTGACAAGCTGGCATTTACGAACGTTAGGTCTGCTCGGAAGCCACGTGCTCCCCGCGTCTCGGAGGGGGTAACAAAACGATGTCAATAAACCTTTCCCCCGAGTCCACGGCCGCCTGGCCCACGCCGTCCTCCCCCCCCACCGCCCCCCGGGACATGGGGACACACGCGGGCCATCTCCATTGAGCTCTCCCAGTGCGTTGGGGCAAAAGCATCAGAATGGGAGGATCCCGTGTGCCCCCGTTGCCCCAGTGCCACCTGGAGAGCCGGCATCTGTATTCACAACTGGGGGGGGGCTGCACTCCCGGCCCTAGGTGGAGTGCAGGCTCTGTGTCCGCCCCGCTCCACGCGCCTGAGACCCCCTTCTGTTGTATCCTCGGTCTTCTGCACATGACATGACAGGGACCTCGGTAATGAGGAACCAGGCTTGTGGATTTCGATGCAAGAAACCCTTATCTCCGGTGGCTCGGACATCTTAGAAAAAAAATAAAAAAATAAAAAATAAAAAATAAATTCCTCCCGGTTGAAAACGCGCGCTGAGCACCAACTGGAAACATTTCAGCGCGGAGGTCAATTTATTTGGTCTTGACTTTTCAGAGACAGGAAATCTCTGGCCTCCTGTCTGGGAGCACGCCGTTGTCACGCGATGCTCCCTGCCTCGTTAACCCAGCCTGGCAGGGGAGAAGCTGTCTTCATCAAGCCCCTGACAGACACGGGGGCCCCCTCGCCCCCGACTCCTCCAGGGACGCCTCCTCGGCATCATTGCCTGCTGGTCCGTGTAATTGGCCGTGATAAAGCCCCGTTGCTTTCACAGAAACCCGAAGGGAAGGGAGAATTTGCCCATAGGAAGACGGGAGACGCGGCACGGAGGGTTCGTTTGGAAGGTTTCAAGGGGACGCTCGGTGCCTGGCCGGGCTGCGTCCCAGCCGGCGGACGGTAATCGTCCCAGTCAATGAGCCAACGCATGTCCTGATCAATGAACAGACTCCGGGGTGCTTGGGAAGGAGACCCTGTCCCCTGAGTCACACCTTTCCTCTCTGCCTGTGACAATGCATGGTGCCGTCTCACCTTACAGGCCCCCACACGTGGAGACGGGTCAGGACGGATGATGTTGGGAGCGGAACTGGCTCGATTCCATGTTCATGGCAAGCACCGGGCCCACAACAGCACAGGCTGACTTTACCTTCACAGACTGAGTGTGTCGGCCCGCTGGGGCCTGCCTGACCCAAATACCCCAGTCCTGGTGTGTCGGCATTCTGGGGAACTAGGAAGGGCAAGGAAACTGCTTCACCTCCTCACACATTGACTCCTCCACCCACCCACCTCTCCTATCCTTCTGTCCAGCCATCCTCCCATCCACCCACTTACCCACTGATCCATCCATCCATCTACCCACCCACCCACCCACCTATCCTATCCTTCTATCCAGCCAGGTATCCATTCATCCTCCCATCCATCTACTTACCCACTCATCCATCCATCTACCCACCCACCCACCTATCTTATCCTTCTATCCATCCACCCATCCATCTACCCGTCGATCCATCCATCTATTCATCCATCCATCCACCCATCCTTCTATCCATCCATCCATCCATCCATCCATCCATCCATCCATCCTTCTATCCAGCCAGTTACTCACTTTATCTTCCCATCCATCCATAAACCCAGTCACCCATCCCTTTCTCCATCCATCCATCCATCCATCCATCCATCCATCCATCCATCTATCCATCCACCTACCCACCCACCTATCTTATCCTTCTATCCATCCACCTATCCATTCATCCTTGCATCCATCTACTTACCTGCTGATCCATCCTTCCATCCATCCATCCATCCATCCACCCACCCACCCATCCACTTATCCTGCCCATACACCTATACACTTACCCTCCCACCCATCTATCTATCCACTCACCCACTCACCCATCCATCTATCCATCCATCCATCTATCCATCCATCCATCCCCCACCATCAACATACATTTATGGAGCGCCTTCTGTTTATCAAACACACTCCAGGTACAGAGACAAAATTCCAGGCCTGGCCTCTTGGAGCTCGGTTCTAGGGTGGAGGAATATACAACAAAAGTGTATAAAATAAAAAATCGTAAGATAACTCCAGAGGATACAGGAGATAGGAAAGGACTATGAGGAAACCCTGTCTTCTTTAATAAAACCCAGTTGGCCTCTCTGTATGCATTCAAGCATCCAGCTTCATGGGGTGGGGAGAGCAGGTTAAGTCTCTGGATGCTGGCCCCATTCCCTTTTTGGACTTTGCTTTTTAGAAAAGGAAAGTCACTGCTTGGTGCCCCCTCTCCCATGTCCTCATGAGGACACCACTCCCCCTTATCACTCTGGCTATGAAGATCTGCTCCTTAAGTCCTAAAGAGTCTTGATTGCTGCCCAGGACCCATCCTAAAATTTCTTGCATCCATTCTCCACCTCCCCCCACCCCAGGGTATTGCACATCTTCCCCTTTCTCATCAGGGCTCCATCATCTTTATCCTCACTACTGATGTCCCTTCCATTGATCTGAGGATATGCAATTATTTTTTATTTTATTTATTTTTATTTATTTTTGTTTTTTTTTGAGGATATGCAATTAGACGAGGCCTCCCATAGACCTCCAATGTCCACTGACCACCTGCTCTGCGCTATGGGCTCCCATCGCTCCCTTGAAATGACTTTTGCCAGAGTCAAGTGGCCCCACTTTGCTGCACCTCATGTCCTTAGTGGTCCCATACACCTCTAAGTCATCTCATCCTTGAAACACTTTCTCCCCTTGGCCAGTGGACCCTGCAACCCCTAGCACCTTCTTGGTCTCCTCGATTGCATTCCATCTTCTCCTCAACCTCTTCATCATGGAGAGCCCCTGGAATCAGTCCTCTGTCCTCTTCTCTGCACTCACCTCCTTGGTGAGCATCCTCATCCTTATCTGTCCTTTTGCTGGTGATGCTGAGTATGTGCTTCCCACCTGGATCTCTCTCCTGAAATCCAGTCCAAAGGACACCTCATACATCATGTCACATGTCCAATCAGAACTCCTGATAATGTCCCCAAATGCCCTACACTCATAGTCTTCCCCATCTTGGTTGGTGGAAGCTCCACCTTTGCAGATGCTCAAGCCAGAGGGGTGACTTCACCATCCACTTCTTTACCTCCACTGCCATCCGCATGGTCGTGACCCCTATAGGTGATTGTGGAAGACTCTGACCAGATCTTCCTGCATCCATTTGCCCTCTGCCCCCAACAAGGCAGCCGAGATGCCCATTTAGGACACTAGTCAGAGGATGCTACTCTGTGCCATGTCCTTTTGAGGCTGTGTCACTCAGAGTACAAGACAAAGTCCTGCCCCCATAACCAGGTTCCTCACTTCCTCACTCCTGCTCTGACCTTATGGCCCATCCTTCAACTCGTCCATTACCTAGTTCCAGGTGTTCCTCCTCCTTGCTGACTCTGGAACTTTCCAGACACGCCCCTGCTGTAGGTCCTTTGTACATAGCTGTGCCCCTACCAGGTGCACTGTCTCTCTAGGTGGTGGCTCACTCCTTCCCCTGCTTCAGACGTTTGTTCAAACATTAGCTTCATGGCGAAGCCTGTCCTCACGGCCCTATGTGAAGCACTCCCCCACCTGACATTTTTGATCTGCTTCTTCCTCCCTTCATGTCCCCATAGACTCATGGCTTTAAAACTCCAGACAGAGTCTCTGCATCCCTTTCTGGTACAATGCTTAGAATGTCAGCTCTGCGAGGATTTTTGCTTAGTCCCTGGATGCATGCAAGTACCTAGGAGGATGCCTGGTACATACAAAGGGATCAATACTTTATTTTTTTTTAATGATATGATCTCCTCATTCATTTCTATAAAGGCAGCAGCAACATCAACCAGTCTGGCAGGGACAGTTAATTTGCTCATGGGTTCACCCAAGTATTTGGATTGGTGCCTGGTCCACAGAAGGTCATCTGATGAATAAATATTTGTTGAATGAGTAACCGGAGAAGTCAAGAAAGATAAGGCTTGACATTGGTTCTTTGGCTAGGACAACGAAAATGTCATTGGCGATTTAGGAAACCCGTCTTACATGAGGCCACGGTGTGTGGACGACGTCCAAAAGTAGAACCTGGGAAATGCATGAACTGTGTCCTTTAGTGGGAAGCTCTTTCAAAACCTGTCATTCTGAATGTGAGGACAAAATCATCCAACCCTCTGGACCCAAACTTCTGGATCCCAAAACTAGGGATCCAACCCTATAAATCTCAATCCTGTGGGTTCCAAACATGAGTTGCAACCCTAGTGCCATGGATCTGGACCCTATGCACCCTAGCTTTATGAATCGAACCCTGTATGACCTCAACCCTATGGATTCAACACTGTGGCTCCAATGCTTATATGTTCCAATTATGAATTCTAAGTCTTAAGATCTCAGTTGTATGGTCCTAGCTCTCTGTATCTCAGTTCCATGGGTCCAACCTTAGGGATTTTGGCCTATGAAACTTGGATCTGTAGGTCCCCACTCTATGAGTACTAGCACTCCGAGTCCTAATACTATGGGTTCAGCCCTACAGATTCCTGTCCTAGGAACCCCTGCTCTGTAGATCCCTGCTCTATGGTCCCAGCCTTCTGGGTCCTCATGCTGTGGGTTCAAACCTTGAGACTCCAGCCCTAGGAACCCCAGCTCTGTAGATCCCCACTCTATGGTCCCCAGGCCTCTGGATCCCAACATTATGCCTCACAACCCTATGAATTGAATCCTACCCTATATCTCCAAGATGTATGGGTCCAAGCCCTATGGGGAGCCTCTCACAGAGCCCTCCTGGGAGCCCCACGATTCACTGGGGCAGAACATAGGCCCATGAACTCCCCTTGGCTCATAAGGATATCTCACCCTCCTCAAAGTGCTTCCCCCAAGACCTCCAAGAACCCCACTGTCACTTCTCAGCTCCTCTGAGGCTTGTGGATACAGAATGTTTGGCAACAGATGCTTATTTCCCTTCTACATTCCCCGCGTGGCGCTGTGGCTCTCACGCATCCGTGGTGCCCCAGGAGCAGCCCTGGGTCTCCCATGATGCCCCGAGGCAAAATTCAAATTAAACTGGAAGGAACCCAGCGCCACCGGAGTCCTATTTTTGAATATCAAGTAAATTAACATTAAAAAAAAACCCCAAAAGCCAACCAGAAGCTGAGGACGCCCTTCCGTAGCCGAAAGACAGTCTGTGAGCGCTCCGTGTCAGGAAGGATGTGGGTCTCCCACAAAGGCCCCAACACCACTCGCAAAAAATTGCGAATACAGATCCCACACAATGTACTGCAGGTTGAGGAGAGGACGCCCAAGACAGGGGAGCTTCAAGCGGCAATTCTGCAGAGAGAGTAAAACACGTATTTTCAGATGACCTGAGGTGAGGGGTGGGGGCGCGAGGAATAAAGAGCAGCGGGGACACAAGACAGTACGGTGTCCAAGTCACGACCGCCCGGGGTGGCCAGCGGTGACGACCTTCCCATGTTCTTTGATTTTCGATTGACGTTAATTTTAATCATCATTGTTAAAATTTTTTACTTGTGGTCAAAAAATAGCACCATAAAATGTACCATGTTAACCATTTTTAAGCATACCGTTCAGTGGCGGGGCAGCCGTCCTCACCAAAACCTCTCCAGAATTTTCCAATCTTCCCCAACGGCGGCTCTGACCCCATGAAACATTGGCTCCCGTGTCTTCCTCCTTGTCCTCCTCCTCCTTTCGGCGTGTGACACCCACCCTTCCCCTTCCCGTCTCTGTGAGGTCGACCTCTTTAGATACATCCTATAAGAGAAATGATGTGCTGTTTGTCCTTTTGTGCCTGGCTTCTGTCACTCTGCACGGGTGTCCAAGGTTTGAGCGGGCTCAGATGGACGTCCGTCCCTTCTTCCTTCGCACTGCGGAATCCTGTTCCGCCGTCCCAGGGGACCACATTTTATCGACCCTCGCGTCTCTTGGTGGATGTTGGGCTCTTTCCTGCACCTCTTGGCTGTTGGCAACAGTGCCTGGTGATTCTTCGACTACTAACAGGTGTATTATGTGTTTAGGACGTCCTTGGTACACGTGAGACACACGTTTGTCACGCGGACAGAGTGGCACCATAGCAACGGGAACTACAGGGTGATGTCTCTGGGCAAGCTGTGCAGACTCAGTTTACCCTCACGTCTTCATGTCCAGGGCAGAGATGTCGAAGGAAACAGGCAGCGCATCATGAACAAGCGTCGCACCTGCTCCAAGCTCCATCATGGAGCCTCTGCCTCAGTCAACCCCAAAGCCACCAGCGACAGCCCAATGCCGCCAGGAAATAGTCCTGTAAAGGAAACCAGTGCCCGGGACACGTTTCCATGACGAATTTCCTTAATATAAATGAAAACTTTTAATCACCCCCACCCCTGTGGATAAAACCTAGTAGGACAAGAAAACTGAATGCAATTTCCAGAAAGATCTGAGCCATTGGGCTCTTCCTCGGGGATGTTTTCTTTCAAGAAGCAGCATCCGGTAGGGCTCGGCGTCCAGCAGTGAGGGATTCCTACAGCACGGGCGACCTACAGAATTAGGCCGCGTGTCTCCAAACCCACGGGAACCCCCGAGGTCTGTTTGTTTGACCTCCTGACATGACATTCTATGGGGAAAGTCCAGAAAAGACCCCGGAGTTCAGAACTCAGGTGAAAAAGCTGCCGTTCCCCAGCTCTGGAGCATCGATCGTATCCTGCGAGATAAAAGCCAGCGTCTCCCCGCCCGCCGCACCCCCCCCCCCCCCCCGCACCTGGCTTGTCTGATTCTCCCTGGATGGGAAGTTTCTGCACATTTAGGACCAGGCAGCGCTCCCTTCAAAGATGCTCCCAGCCGTCCTCCCGGGAGGGAGGGGGCTGACATCCCTTTTCTCGCCAGAGACTCCCTTCCAGCAGTCAAGACCTTAACATCCCCCTCGCATTTCATCTCCGCTCTCCAAAACGCCACCGACAGGCGAAGCGAGGCATTCAAAGGCTGCCCCCACATCAATGGGAAATCCCCCTCCGGAGCCTTTCTTTCCACAAACACGGAGAGCAAATGTTTGAAAGCCTTCACTTCATTCGCGCCCAGCCCCGCCCGCGAGGCCCGTTTGAGGAGAGAAAAGGGAGCAAGAGCGAGCTTTGGCACCTGAAACCGCCCCTTCCATCTCGGCTCCCGGGGAAAACCGGCCACATCTGAGGGCACGGGAGCCCCTGGGGTCACCCCAGGGCAGATCTGGGGCTTCGTCCCATGCAAGGCTGGCGCAAAGCCGCCTTTGTACCTCTCAGTACAAGCCTCTCTTGAACCAAGTTGAGTCTTGGAGTTTCCTTGGTGCAGCCCAAGAGGAAGAACCCTGGGATTTGCAGCCACACAGGTGCTGAAGGGGGCAAAGTGTATCCTGGAGGCGTGCACAGGAAGCATCGTGGTCGCTGAGGGCGGCCTCCTCTGTCACCCCTGGTCTCGGCCCAGGAAACACCTGTTCCGGGGAGTAAGGAAGCCGCAGGCATTCCTGGGAGAGCTGGAGTGCGTGCCTACCTTTCAGTCTTTTCTATCCCGGTCTGCGTGCTCACGCAGATTCTTACTTTTACTTTTCATTCATGCAAAACACACGTAGCACACGATTCACCGGTATAACGTGCACAAGTCTGTGCAACTTAGCACACTGACAATATAGTGCGTCCATGACCGCTATTTCTAGAAAGGTTGTATCATCCCCCTGAAAGGAGACCTCAGTCCCCATGAGCACTCACTCGCCCTCCCCATCCGCAGCCCCTGGTGACCACCGACGCCCTCTCTGTCTGAGGATTGGCGTGTTCGAGGCCTTTCCTGCGAATGGGATCGCACGCGACGTGGCCTGTGTGGGCGTCTCTCACGGAGCATCAGGGTTTTCAAAGTTCATCCACGTGGCTCTTTTTCGTGGCTGGAGAGTATCCCGCTGCATGGGTGGATCCCACCATGTTTATCCACCCATCCGTCAGTGCACGTTTGGGTTAATTGTGCCTTTTGGTTTTTTGGGGGTGTGTTAGCGCTTCGCAGAGAAACAGAACCAAAAACATGGAATAGAGTCTTTATATACAATAACACATGTATCTGTATATGCGTGGAGTAGACTAGAGTACGGGGATACTTTTTCCACACAACATGTACATATATGTGCACGCATAAGACACACACGTGTGCACATGACACATGCAACACACTACATATACGTGCACATGTGACACATGCACATACATGTGTTATCATGATGCATATACACAACACATGCATGTGTGTGCATGACACATACATCTAACACGTGCATACATAGGTATGCATGGTACATACACAACACATGAATAAGACACACACAACACATGCATGCATATGCATGCACAATGCACAGATGCACAACATGTATGTGTAAATGTGCATACATGACACACATGACACACGCATACATGTGCATGATGCATATACACACAACACCTGTGTATATAGCATAGGACATATACAAACAACACATGCATGTGTGTGCACGACACACATACATCTAACACGTGCCTACATAGGCATGCATGGTGCATACACAAATATCACATGAATAAGGCACATACAACACATGTATGCATATGTGTGCATAATGCACACATGCATAACATGTACATGTAAATGTGCATACACGGCACATATGTATAACAGATGCATACATGTGCATGATACATATAACACAACACATGCATGCGTGTGCATGACCCATACATCTAACAAGTGCATACATAGGCATGCAAGGTACACACACAACACATGAATAAGACACATACATACATGCATGTGTTGTGTTGCATATGCATATGCATATGCATGCATGCATATGCAGGCACAACACACACATGCATAACATGTACATGTAAATGTGCATGCATGACACATATGCATAACACATGCATGTATGTGCATGATGCATATACACACAACACATGCATGTGTGTGCATGACACATATACATCTAACACGTGCATACCTAGGCATGCATGGTACATACACAAATACCACATGAATAAGACACACACAACACATGCATGCATATGTATGCACAATGCACACATGCATAACATGTACGTGTAAATGTGCATACATGACACATGCATAACACATGCATTTATGCACATGATGCATATACACACAACAAATGTGTCTATATGCATAAGACATATATACACAACACATGCATGTGTGCATGAGACATGTGTGATAGCATGTGCATGTATATGTGGGTGCACAACACATGTATGCATTACATGGGTATATATGTGCATGCAAGGTACATATATGCATAACATGTGCCTATATATGTGCACCTATGACACATATATCAATTACACATGCGTATTTATATGTGGGTGCACGACAATACACATAACAATGCATATATATATAGAGAGAGAGTGAGAGAGAGACAGAGACACAGAGAGAGATTATAAGGAATTGGCTCACATGATCTTGGAGGCTGAGAGGTCCCATGCTCTGCCTTCTTTGTACAAGCCAGAAACCCTGGAGAGCCAGTGGCATCACTTTGAGCCTGAGAGCAGGAGGACATCAATGTCCCAGCTCTTCATTCAGGTGGAGAGGAGGCGGGGGAGAAAGAATGAAAAAGAGAGAGAGAGAGACTAAGAATTCTCCAATCGCTCACCTTTTTGTGCTATTCATACCTTCAACTGATTACACGGGGCCCACCGGAGAGAAAAGTCTGCTTCATTCAGTCCAGCCATTCAGATGTTAATCTCTTCTGGAAACAGGACATATTGAAAGATGGTTAATTCCTAGAGAAATGAATCATTAAAAACAAACAAACAAACAAACCCAGGACAAGAAAGTCTTCCCCGTCTACCGCTGCTCACAACACTGTGACTCCAGCTGTGCGGGTTTTCGACGGCAAGCAAGATTTCATTTCTTTGCAAACACTGAGCAGGCCCGTGTTAGCGCAGACCCCACAGACTGAGGGCTCCGTAGCACGAGATGGCCCCGCAGCCCAACGTCAGGTGCCAGTTGAGAGCCCCGTCGCTCGCCAGTGCTTCTGACGCATCGGCTGTTAATTGGGGGCTTCCATCGTTCGCTGCAAGGACGCAGGGAGCTCAGGACAACACTTTAGGGCCGTTCGCCTGCGTGTTATAAAGATTTCAACTCAGGATGGGCCCCGTGGACGCCATGCACTCTGGGGCCACGTGGATCTGGCTCATCCGCTGTGGGCACGCCATGCTACTGGCACCTCCACGAGTTCCCCTGCCTGGCAGCTCCCCAGATTCTCTCCTTAAAGTTTTCACGGAGCTCTCACTAGGTAGCAGGATTGATTAAATCATCGGCCATGGGGGGGTTATTGATGCAATCAGCCCTCGCTGCTCCCCATGGGTCCGTGTGGGGCTGTAAACACTGGTTGGCTCCTCAGGTAAGCAGGCGCCATCCTGCAGGTGTGACCTCATTTGCATAAAGCAGGTGCGAATGAAAGCACCGTGTTGTGCACAACCACAACCACCCTTACGTCTCGGCAGGTCCCAAGCGGAGTTCTGAGCCAGGAAGCAGAGAGGACGCCGTGATGCGTATTTCCTGTTTCACTGCAAGGGCATCCCGGTGGTGCAAATTTTGGGGAAAGCAGAAGGGAAGATAAGATGGTGCTGCGTGACCCCTTCACGCTGGAAGACAGCCGACGAACGTGCGGGGGTCACACGGGAATTGTAGTTAGAAGCACGGTCTACGCCGGTGGAGGGTAAAGTGGGTTATAGCACTATGGCGTGCGGGCGGGGGGTGCTTCTCATGACAAGCCCGTTTGCGTGTTTTCAAGCATTTGCATTTGCACCGCAAAAGTCTGCGGATTATAACGCGTCAGGGAAGCAGACAGCACGCGGTTCCCAAGCTGAGCGCCAGCGACGTCCCCTAGACATGCGTGTGCACGTCCCCAGGTCCCTGATGTCCCCACGGGCCCGAGCTGGAGCCCATCACCCCGCGCCGTGGCAGTCGGGCCCAGCGGGGCGGTTCTGATCCGTTAATATCCCAGAGCGCCGCAGGCCGTCGCCGGCACCCCCGCACCCTCCTGTTACCCTGAAGACAGCTGGTCTGTGCGGCGCGAGGTGTCAGCGGTGTCAGGGTGAGTGCGTGTCAGGGAGAGAGTGTGCTCGGCGTGCACCCTGGCTCTTCCATCATGTGTGGGGATGGGCGCTGAGCACACGAGGGGCTCAGATGAGCCCCCGGTGATGGATCCGCGGGGAGAGGACAGAAATCTTGCCCTGGAGGAGGTGGTCCACGGCCTGCCCCGTGCACCTGCAGACCCGCATCTCCGATCCTCCTGGGGAATGGACGGGCCTGGGCTTCCAGTGTCCCCCCAAACCACCCTCCCTTCTCAAGTCTATCCTAGGAGCCTGGGGGGAGCCTCTGCCTGTGGACTCTGGGGCTTCGGGTCACTCTACGTACCTGCCTAAGAGAGCTGGACCTCTGCACCTGCAGACCTGCATCGCCGATCCTCCCCCCGGTGAAACCACCCTCCCTCCTCAGCCCTACTATGTGCCAAACGGTCAGATGCTCAGACCCCGATGCAGGCACAGTATTGCATCGCCGTGTTGCCATCCGCTTGGCGTTTAGGACCATTTGCAAGGACGTGAGTTTCTGCCAATGTTTCCGCAGCTCCAGCCTGTTGCGCACAGGTGCAACGTCGTGGCGGATGGATACAGTTTCCGCTCAAAGCCTCGAGCGCCCTGTCACCCCCAGGATGAAGCAAGAGGCCTTTACACCAGCTCACAGCTCTATCCCGTGTCCACATTTCACTCATCGGTAACAAAGGCAAAGACACCGGACGATGTGCTGTGTGCCGTGGCCCGCTTTCGTACTTGCTCTTGCATGTTAGGATTAAAAAAAGAAAAAAAAAAAAGAAAAAGGAGAGTGTGGGTTGCATTTTCTACTGCAGTCCGTTCTGCATGCATGTGCGTTGTACACCCAGGTGGAGCCTTGTGCATGCATGTCATGCCACTGCATGCATATGCATTGTACATGCATCCAGTGCATTGTGGATGCATGTGCATTATACACGCATGTGGAGCGTTGTGCATGCATGGGACGCCACTGCATGCACCTGCATGTATACACATGTGGTACGTGGGCATGTGTGTGATGCCACTGGATGTGAGTGCATTGTGCATGCATGTGGTGCATTGTGGATGCATGTGCATTATACATGCATGTGGTGCATTGTGCATGTACGGGATGCCACGGCAAGCACCTGTATGTGTACACATGTGGTACGTGGGCATGTGTGTGATGCCACTGCATGCATATGCATTGTCCATGCATCTGGTGCATTGTGGATGCATGTGCATTATACACGCATGTGGAGCATTGTGCATGCATGGGATGCCACTGCATGCACCTGCATGTATACACATGTGGTACGTGGGCATGTGTGTGATGCCACTGCATGCATATGCATTGTGCATGCATGTGGTGAATTGTAGATGCATGTGCATTATACAAACATATAGTGCATTCTGCATGCATGTGGTGCCACTGCATGCATGAGAGCTGTGCATGCATACAAGACGAGGGCCAATTATTGAGCAGCTGATGCCTCACATTCACGTGTCTCCTCCCCTGACACCCTCTAGCTTCGGGGACCCCCTTCCTGATGCTCACACACACACACTTGTACCTGCTACCAGTCAGCTCCATGCCAGTGGCCCATTGGATGCACACATTGCACCTGCCACGGTCAAGGTTCAAATACGGCCTCACCTCTTCGCCCCGTCCCACAACACGAGCGGGGACTGTGCCGACGCAAACGGGATTGTATGGGACGGGCATTTGGGAGTCCCAGTCCCCCCTGTCTCGTCTTGGAGGTTATTTGCGATTTGAATTCTACATTTTGCTTGAATGTTAGAAAAAAAAATACAGCCCCCACTAGACCAGGCGTTTAATGAAAACAGAACCCCAAGCTCCGCGAGGCAGCCCCGCGTAGGCAACGTGCTAATAAGGAGCAGATGGCCCAACACGACCCAAACCCTTTTTCTTATTATTGAAAAACGCGACCCACAAAGGCACTCTGTAACTTGGTTCATAAGGACTTAATTTTGCTCGGCAATAACAGGACCATTAAATCTGCTTAGAGCAGGGATTACAAGAAAACAGGAATAGCTTATTTCTCGTTCCCCGGCTCACAGCACAAACCCCCGCTGCCCTGCCTCTGCCCGCAGTGCCCCTTGCAAAAGACTGTGGAAGAGGGGAGGTCAGGAAACCCGCCACCTTTTGCGTGCTGCCCGTGCCCCGGACCCATCGAACCTAAAGCTCCTATTGTCTGCAGGATGCAGGGTTGCGGGTCCCCATGTAGGGGCTGAGGGGGGCTCTCGGGGCATGCTGCCTGGAGAACGTGGGGTTGGACGACCCGTGGTGAACCCCCATCCCGTACCTTGCACATCAAGGGGACCTCCTGTCTCCTCTGCTGTCTCTGCCCCCATGACCCTTCCTTGGACGATAGTTCTGGGACATGATAAAAAAAATCAGGGAAAGAGGAAGTGATGGTGGTGCTTTTCTTCCCTTTTAAAAAAAAAAGAGTTTAAATTTATATCACATAAAATTGAGCCACTTTAATTTTGGGGCATTTAGTGCAAGCACGATGCTGTGCAACCACCACCTCTCTGTGGTTCCAGAACATTCTCATCAGCCCCAAACGCCCCCCAAAAAAGAGCCCGTCCGCATGAGCGTTTATTCCCCATTCACCTCCCCGGGGGCCCTGGCGACCACGAGTCTGCTTTCTTTCCATGCATTTGCCTGTTCTGCACATTTTGTTAAATGGAATCAGACATTGCGTCTTTTCATGCGTGGCTTTTTTTTTTCTTTTCGGTCTTTTTTTTTTCTTCTCGGTATCATGTTTTCAGGATTCATCCAGGCAATGTCTTGTTTTCTCGACCGCACCCAGAGCAAATGTGCACAGACGCTCCCGAGTCTCACGGCTTCCTCCGTCCACAAGTAGGAAGAGGCGGGCTGCAGGCAGGGCTGGTTCAAGGTTCAGCCAGGAAGTGCTGACGTCCTTGTGGGACTCGTAGGGGGCTCAGCCTGTGTGACCCTCACGACCCTGCAGGGGAAGCCCGTCTCTCTGAGCCCGGGAGCCGGTTGCCTGCTTTTGGATCGCACCAGAATGCACGTCAGAGCGTGGCTGGATGCAGAGGCGACTTTGGTCGTATTCCTGCGGAAGCGTGACAGGCACGGACCCGCCACCCTCAATGACACCCTGCTACCTCCTCTTCCTGCTGGGGTCACGGGAGAGGAGCGGCAGATGCTGGCTGGGACCGCAGCGCACACCCGACGGTGCGGCGAATCCTGGATCGTGGAACAACCGCAAAACGCATCGCCGAAGATCAACAGCACGGAGCGCGAAGGAAGGTGGTCCAGCTGCTGGAGAAAATGCACATTCTGCACAACTGGGGCGAATACATGAACGCCTGTAGAGACGAGGCGTGCGCTGAGTTCCTGGCCGCACTCAGGGGACATTGGTTTAATCGGCCCTTCATTCACGGATAAACGGCAAACCGAGAACAGTGTTTGCGGCGGCTCAGAGCACACGCCAATGGATAAAGCCCCTGATACATTAAAAAAAAAAAAAAAAAAAAAAAAGAGCCAGGAGCTGCCAAGTGGATGCACATTTTTGCACTGGCTGAAAAACGCGGTCGGAGACGCACCCGGGCCGCTGGGAGCCGACCAGCAGCTTCCTGACCAGAAGTGCAAACAATTTGAACCCAGAGCAAGACATTCCCGTTCACGCCTGATGGGACAAGTGGACATGGATATCACGCTGGACGGAGCGGGCCTCGCGGAAAGATGCCACATATAGACGTTGGACGTGCACGGAAGGGTGTGCTTTTGGCTTTTGGAGGAAATTCCCTATTTTTTCCCCCTCGGTTTGCGTTCCCACCAACAGCGCACGAGGGTCCCCCTTTGTCCATGTCCTCGGACACTTGTGATTTTTTGTTGATTTGAGCCCTCGTGACAGGTGCACGGTGGCATCTCACGGGCGTCTTGATCCGCGTTTCCCGGGTGATGAGTGACGTGGAGCATCTTTCCACAGGTCTGCGGGCCATCCGGGTGCTTGTTTGGAAATATACATCCTCTCCCTGTTTTTTAACTAGATTTTTTTTGTTGTTTTTTTGCATGGGATCAAGTCATACAAGTTTCTAATCTAGTCCAGATATTCATCATTAACCACCCCCCCCCCCAAAAAAAAGTGTGTGATGCGACAAAGTGTCATTTCACAGTTCGGTGGTTGCCATTTTACAATATATGCGCCTCCAGTCACCACGCGGTGCAGCCGCAACATATAGAAATGTGTTATTTGTCAATTATACCTCAATAAAACCTGGGACAGAAGCAAAGTCAGCGCGCTTCATTAAAGGAATATGGGTTCGGGACGTGTGGGTGGCTCGGCGGTTAAAGCGCCTGCCTTCGGCCCAGGGCGTGACCCCTGGGTCCTGGAATCGAGTCCAGCATCGGGCTCTCTGCATGGAGCCTGCTTCTCCCTCGGCCTGTGTCTCTGCCTCTCTCTGTGTCTCTCATGAATAAATAAATAAAATCTTTTTAAAAAATTAAAGGAATATGGGTTTAAGGGAATAAAAAATGTGGGATAATACAGCGGCAGGGGATGGAGCGTTTCCCGTAGATGCCACCCCATGCCCAGAACCTTCCCAAGAGCGCGCATTGGAACAAAAAACAGTCTGGGTGGAGGCAAGTCCGTCTCCCACCCCGACTGCCAAGCCTCCTCTGGGAAATCGCATCATTGGCGGCTGGACCCTTCTGTGGGAAGGGGCTGGACCCCGTAAGCTCTCCAGCCGGCCCCAGAACCCTACAAGGCCCTCACGTCCCTCCCCCTACTTCACGTTTACGGTGTGCTCGTCGTTGAGGGCAATTAAATAAAACATTTACAAGCCCTCCATAAAGCATTTAAAACTCTTGGGGGGAAAGCCCCAGAATTAAGCCGCGATCCAGTTGGCAGGAGAGGCGCGGAATGCAGGAAATGACTTAATGCCGTCCTTGCAACCACCTAGGGAGCCCGCCGGAGTGGGCCGGCTTGACGCGCGGGCGGGGCGCCCGGGGACCACCGCTCTCCGCCGGGAAGGATGCTCTCCGACTGCGCCCCTCCTCAACCGGAGCCCAGGTGGGTTTCCAGTTTGGCGGCACCTACACGCGCTCTTCCCCGTGATGTGCTGCACCGCCCACCTGTGCCGCCTCCTCCAACGTTGGCGAGTCCCGGGATTCCTTGTCGCTTCGTTTTTTTTTTTTTTTGTTTTTTTTTTCCCTACTTTTGCAGATCAGAGCGGTCGGACCAGAGCACGTATTTGCAGGCTGCATGTGGCCACGAGCATGCATGCGTGCAAGGGAGCATGGCGGGCGGCCTTGTTCCTAAACAGCAACGCTCTCGGAACAGACAGACACAATAAAATAAAGCGAAAGCAATGCAGTGAGAAGACACGGCGGGAAGGACGGGGAGCACAATCCCAGAATCCAGCTCGGGGGTCCCCCTGGGTGGGTGGGGAGGTGGGGGACCTGCCGTGCTGCAGGTTGTGCGCAACGCGAGCCGCCACGCTGGGTTCTGCGACCGCCAACGTCTTGCTTCCCCCGTCTCCCCTGGCTTCGCAGACGGTCTTAGCCAATCCAAAGTGACCTGGAAATAACCCAACTATCAAACTGCGTCGTTGTATTAGGGGATTTTTAAAGAAAACTACCTAAAATGTACACAGAGGCTGATACTCGTGATTGCAGAAAGCAGGATTCCCAAGCCCATGGCCCCGATTGCCATTTCCAAGCAGCCAAGGACGGATGAAAACGTCACCAGGCATAAGAGGATGTGTCCTGGGTCCCGGGGCAGCTGGTTTGTTAGGACAAACGGAAACACGTCCTTCTGATTCTGACGTCCCCAAATCTGTGGCGTTTTGCCCAAGATCCTCCTCTCTTGCTCCAGTGCCCTCAGCATCCTCTGCGCTATTCGGGTTAGACGTCCCCGCACCCAGCCTTTCAGGGCTTTTGCAAGCCCTGCTCCCTGTGCGTGAACCCTCCTTCCCAAGGCTGCCGGGTAAACTCCTATTCACCCTGCAAAACCCCGCTCGCCCAACCCCTCCTGACTCACGTTGATCATCCCGCAGAACCCAGGCTGAGCGTGTCCCCTGTGGTCCTGAGCGGCATCAGTTCAAGTCCTGTGTTTCCCTGAAACAAAGTTCCAAGGTGGGGGCGAGGCGGCTTCGGCACACAGGTGGTGTCTGGTTTTAGCCGGCTCTCCTTTTGTTCACAGTGAAGACGCAGCTACCTGAGCTGCTTAGCACCTGTGATAAGCACACGGGACTTGATTATCATTTTTTTAAATTATATTTTTGCTTATTTATTCGACAGAGAGCACGGGGAGGGGCAGAGGGAGAAGCAGGCTCCCCTCTGAGCAGGGAGCCCGATGCAGGACTCGATCCCAGGACACTGAGATCATGACCTGAGCCGAAGGCAGACACTGAACCACTGAGCCGCCCAGGTGCCCCGCGCAGATAGTACTTCAAAAAGCAAAGAAATGTTGAACTCGAAAGCAGGAACTCACTCTTACTAGGGTGTTATTGATTGCCTAGCATGCACTGCCCAGTGTTTCAGGCTGGACGCCCAGGATATGATGAATTTCCATCCAGCGTGAATCGTGATCGCACCGGAGTCCAAAGACTAGAGATCCCCTCAAACCCAGCGAGAAACACACATTTTACGGGTCGATGCTCCACGTAAGCACCTCCAAGGACGGCGCCGAGCGGCGGAGAGCTTGGCAAGCCACCCGGTGACTGAGCCATCGTCCCAGCCAGACGGGCTGCCTGCAAGTCCATCAACTCCCGCCGACGCTCGTTTCTACCTTTCCTGAACTCAGATTTCTCCGGGAGCCATCAACGCCCCCCCCGCCAAACAACAAACAACAACAACAAAAAATATAACTTCTCGGGCTCCTAACTGGGCCGCATTCCGGCCCGTGATGACAGACCTGCACCTCATTGCATCCCGCTATTTCGTGGCCCGCGCGTCCTTGCAGGAAACCACATCCTCGAGACCTGAAACGCGAGTCTAAATAAAATGTGTTTCGGGTTAGAGGGTCGACGGCGACCGCCGACCCCCCTCTGTGGTCGCCCGCTCAGGATTACAACCAAGCTCCGCACAAGGGCCGGCGAGGCCGGCGTGCTTTGAACGTTTCCGAGCGCCGCCACATAAATCCTTCTGGGCACGAAAACCAGTACATAAAAATGGAAGTCCAAGCGTCTCAACTTGACCGCACTCTGCAAGAGGCAATTGTGGCCAGTCTGGGCCTGGATTCGGGGGGCTCGCGTGAAAAGGAGGGAAACCCGGAATTCCAGGTCGGCGACCAAGAACGGCCGCGTGTGCCTCCAACGCCAGGAAATTGCCCGTTGCATCCCCCAGAAAGCGGGGGTGCAGGCCGCACAGGGCATTTGCTCAGCTTTGCTAAACCGTCATTGCTTCCTCTCCCCTCCTATGGCGCCAAAATATATAGGACCTCAAACTCAACAGTTGAAGGATTTGAAAGGCGCCAAAATATACAGGACCTGAAATTCAACATTTTAAGGATTTCAAAGGTGCCATGAGATGTACAGGACCTGAAATCCGACATGTTAAGCATTTCAAGGGCGCCAAAATATAAAAAGATCTAAGATTTACCATTTTAGGCATCCTAAAGGAGCTAAAATGTAAAACATCTAAGATTTACCATTTCAGGCATCTTAAAGGAGCTAAAGTGTAAAAGAGCTAAGATTTACCTTTTTTGGGCATTTTAAAAGGGCTAAAATACAGAGGACCTGAAATTTGACATTTTAAGCATTTTAAAGGTGCCCAAATATAAAAAGATCTAACATTCACCATTTTAGGAATTTTAAAGGAGCTGAAATATAAAGGACCTGAGATTCACCTTTTTGGGCATTTTAAGAGGGCTAAAATATAGAGGACCTAAAATTCAACATTTTAAGCATTTTAAAGGCACCAAAATACACAGGACCTGAAACTTAACATGTTATGCATTTGAAAGGACCCAAAACACATGAAATCTAAGGTTCGCCATTTCAGGCATTTCAAAGGTGCCAAAATATAAAGCACCTAAAACTCACCATTTTAGGCATTTTAAAGGCACCAAAATATAAAGCACCTAAAATTCACCATTTTAGGCATTTTAAAGGCACCAAAATATAAAAGACCTAAAATTCAACATTTTAGTTTTTTAAAAATATTTTATTTATTTATGCATGAGAGACACACACACAGGGGCAGAGACCCAGGCAGAGGGAGAAGCAGGCTCCATGCAGGGAGCCCGTCGTGGGACTCGATCCCGGGACCCCGGGGTCACATCCTGGGCTGAAGGTGGCGCAAATTACTGAGTCACCCAGGCTGCCCCATTTTAGGTGTTTTAAAGGCACTAGAATATAGAAGACCCAAGACTGACTATTTAGGCTCCAAAATATGACAGGATCTAAGATTTACCATTTTAGGCTTTTTGAAGTGATCAAGTCTCTGGCGTTTAGCACGTTTTCAGGCTGCTGTGCCACCCCCAGCACCTCTATCTTGTTCCAGAACCTTCCTATTACCCTGAGGAAGCCCCCATCCCCATCAGGACGCAGTCCCCAGT
The DNA here is from genome assembly GCA_032313775.1 of Urocyon cinereoargenteus. Taxonomy (NCBI): domain Eukaryota; kingdom Metazoa; phylum Chordata; class Mammalia; order Carnivora; family Canidae; genus Urocyon; species Urocyon cinereoargenteus. Next base: position 118,515,683 of record CM063496.1, read on the forward strand.
CCCCCCCCGACCCCTGACCCCAATAACCACTAATCTGCTTTCCGACTCTGTGGATTCACCTACTCTGCACACGTCACACCCGTGGAGCAGAGCATTGGTTACTCGTATGTAGGAAAAAAAAAAAGAATAAAACTGCTGTCCTTGGATTTAGGGCCACCCCGACCCGGGGTGAGCTCATCTCACAGCCTTCACTTGCTCACTTGTGCAAAGACCCTATTTCATAATAAGGCCCCACTTACGGGTTTGGGAGGGATGTGAAGGGTGGGCAGACACTGTTCACCCCAGAACAGAGCCCCCCAGGCTGTAGGGTGACTCTGTGCCAAACGCTGTCCCCAAACCTTGCACGCACCTGTTCTCCTTCCGTCTCTCATATTTCGACCCGTCTTCGTGACAATAATCACGGCCCCGACATCATCTCCTTCTCCCAGGGATAGGTTTTCGGATCAGGACGTCACTACATTTTTTTGCCCCTCACGTCTCCAGAAAGACGGTGCGTATGCGTCGGTGCATTGAGCTGCACGTTTTCCGCAGTTTGGGGGCAACGCCGTCTTAACGAGACCATTTCACCGTGTATCCGAGAAAAGCAGAATCTGCGTAGAATGCCAGAAAGAAGGGCAATAAACACGAGTGATCGCGACACACACGTTCAGCTCTGACATCTGCATTCAGCGCTAGGAGCTCACGGGAGGGAGACAATTGTGGGCAAACCGGGGAATCAGACTCTGAGAACCAACGGCGTCAATGTGACAAAACACTTGATACCTGATGGTGATTGATCCCATATTCATTAATTACAGATTCCCAGAGGTATCGAGTGACTGTCGGAGAGACAAGCGGGTACACAAGCCAGAAAAAGAAAAAAGAGAAAAGAAGAACAAAAACCAATCCCAGGGCACAGAAAGATAGTTTGAAAGAAAGTCCGAAATGCAAATTCATTAAATATTTAAATGCACTTAGGAGAACACGGCGGTTTTCACCATCATCATCCCCAAAGATGTAAAACCAGGTGCATTTTAAAAATGACGGTTTTCACCATCGTCATCCGCAAAGATGCAAAAACAACTGCATGTTAAAAATGAGTCACGACGCATCCAAAACCTTTGAAAAGCTCTTCCCGATTTTTATTTTATTTTATTTTATTTTATTTTATTTTATTTTATTTTATTTTATTTTATTTTATTTTATTATTTTATTTTATTTTTTATTTTATTTTATTTTATTTATTTTATTTTATTTTATTTTATTTTTTATTTTATTTTATTTATTTTATTTTATATTTTATTTTATTTTATTTTATTTTATTTTATATTATTTTATTTTATTTTATATTATTTTATTTTATTTTTTTGGTTCGCTCAGAAAGCAACCATCACCTTTTCTTATTTGTCTGCCTCTTTCTACAATGCAATTCAGGCCAACAGGTCTGAGTTTCCAACATGCATAAAACAAAGTGCGTGATGTACAAGGAGGCGCGGGGAGAAAAAGAGAGGAAGAGAGGGAATGCCGAGGGATCATAAAGCAGCCAAGGGTTTTTGAGGAAAAAGGAAAAAAAGCAACGGGAAATCCGCTGTGGGTGACGGAGCGTCCCGCACGGGAGCCCAGGTTGCGGAAGAGCCGGTGGGGCGGGCGGCAGAGACCCAGGCAGAGGGAGAAGCAGGCTCCATGCAGGGAGCCCGACGTGGGACTCGATCCCGGGACCCGGGGTCACGCCCGAGCCCCCTGGGTGCCTGGGGACATATTTTTAAATAAACCTTCCAGAAGCCGTAAATAGGATACAGACCTAAGGCCCGTCCACACGTACACATTAACACGTGGATATGCATAAAAGAAATCTCTAGTGACGCCCCCTGAGCTACAAACTTCGGCCCCAAGCTTCCAACCAGCCAAAGAGAGAGAGGAAATAAGATTTGTCACATAATTCACGTTGTGCATCACGAAGCAGATTCACTCGAGAAACCAATAAAAGTCTGTAGGGACAGAAAGTGGATGGTGGGCACCAGGGGCCTGGGGATTTACTGTTTCCTGGGGACGGAGCTTCAGTATGGAAAGTTCTGGAGACAGATGGGGAGGATGTTGGCCCAACAGTGTAAACAGGCTCAGCACCACCGAACTGTGCATTAGAAATCGTGAAGGTGGTAAACTTTGTGTTGCGTGTATTTTACCACAATAAAAAGAAACAATTAATAATAATAAAAAAAAAAGCCGAATTAACAAATTGAATGAAGGATAAATGTCAATTTTGAAGACATACTGTGACTCAGTAAACCATGTTATGGGTGAGATCTGACGCTCCCTGGGCCCCCCATGCACCCCCACATCCCAGCCTGGAGGGGTCTGACTCTCCCTGGGTCCCCTATGCACCCCCACATCCCAGCCTGGAGGGGTCTGACTCTCCCTGGGTCCCCCACGCACCCCCACATCCCAGCCTGGAGGGGTCTGACTGTCCTTGGATCCCCTATGCACACCCGCATCGCAGCCTGGAGGGATCTGACTCTCCCTGGATCCCCTATGCACCCCCACAGCTCAGCCTGGAGGGGTCTGACTCTCCCTGGGTCCCCCACGCACCCCCACATCCCAGCCTGGAGGGGTCTGACTGTCCTTGGATCCCCTATGCACACCCGCATCGCAGCCTGGAGGGGTCTGACTCTCCCTGGGTCCCCCACGCACCCCCACATCCCAGCCTGGAGGGGTCTGACTGTCCTTGGATCCCCTATGCACACCCGCATCGCAGCCTGGAGGGGTCTGACTCTCCCTGGGTCCCCCATGCACCCCCACATCCCAGCCTGGAGAGGTCTGACTGTCCTTGGATCCCCTATGCACACCCGCATCGCAGCCTGGAGGGGTCTGACTCTCCCTGGGTCCCCCACGCACCCCCACATCCCAGCCTGGAGGGGTCTGACTGTCCTTGGATCCCCTATGCACACCTGCATCGCAGCCTGGAGGGGTCTGACTCTCCCTGGGTCCCCCATGCACCCCCACATCCCAGCCTGGAGAGGTCTGACTGTCCTTGGATCCCCTATGCACACCCGCATCGCAGCCTGGAGGGGTCTGACTCTCCCTGGGTCCCCCACGCACCCCCACATCCCAGCCTGGAGGGGTCTGACTGTCCTTGGATCCCCTATGCACACCTGCATCGCAGCCTGGAGGGGTCTGACTCTCCCTGGGTCCCCCACGCACCCCCACATCCCAGCCTGGAGGGGTCTGACTGTCCTTGGATCCCCTATGCACACCCGCATCGCAGCCTGGAGGGATCTGACTCTCCCTGGATCCCCTATGCACCCCCACAGCTCAGCCTGGAGGGGTCTGACTCTTCTAGGGTCCCCCATGCACTCCCACATCCCCACCTGGTGGGGTGTGATGCTCCCTGAGTCCCCCATGCACCGTCACATCCCAGCCTGGAGGGATCTGACTCCCCTTGGGTTCCCTTTGCACCCCCACAGCCCAGCCTGGAGGGATCTGACTGTCCCAGAGTCCCCCATGCACCCCCGCATCCCAGCCTGGAGGGATCTGACTCTCCTAGGGTCCCCCATGCACCCCCACATCCCCACATGGTGGGGTGTGACGCTCCGTGACTCCCCCATGCACCCCCACAGCCCAGCCTGGAGGGCTCTGACTCTCCCAGGGTGCCCCTTGCACCCCCACAGCCCAGGCTGGAGGCATCTGACTCTCCCAGGGTCCCCCTTGCACCCTCACAGCCCAGGCTGGAGGGCTCTGACTCTCCCAGGGTGCCCCTTGCACCCCCACAGCCCAGGCTGGAGGGCTCTGACTCTCCCAGGGTCCCCCTTGCACCCTCACAGCCCAGGCTGGAGGGGTCTGACTCTCCCAGGGTCCCCCTTGCACCATCACAGCCCAGGCTGGAGGGCTCTGACTCTCCCAGGGTCCCCCTTGCACCATCACAGCCCAGGCTGGAGGGCTCTGACTCTCCCAGGGTGCCCCATGCACCCCCACATCCCCACATGGTGGGGTGTGACACTCCGTGACTCCCCCATGCACCCCCACAGCCCAGCCTGGAGGGCTCTGACTCTCCCAGGGTGCCCCTTGCACCCCCACAGCCCAGGCTGGAGGGGTCTGACTCCCAGGGTCCCCCATGCACCCCACAACCCAGCCTGGAATTTGGGCAAATACAACCACCTTCCGTGTGGCAGGCGTCAAGGCCAGTGTGCAATGTACACACCCCCTCGTGCCACGGGAACGCCCAAGAACCCAGAGTGACCCTTTGTGGAGGGTTCTGTTTCCTGTCGGTTCCAAATTCCTGCTGGGGCACCTGCCTCCCCTGTTATTTGTCCCTCACCTTTGGCCGCAGCCGGTGTTCACGCTGCAGCGTGAGGGGCGCCAGAGCTCCAGCTCCTGGACTTTCTCCATTTCCAGTAGCCTTGGTAGAGGTTGGTGGGTCCGCGCCGGCCGTAGGGTCGCCCTCTCCAGCTTTTATTTCATGCCTCCCCCTTTGTCTGCCGATAGACACAGAGACGTCTGTGTTCTTTGGCGTAGTGTGTGATAATGAAGGGTTAATTTATTAATTAATAGCGATGAGCAATCAATCAATAAATTATTGGCACTATAAGTAACATCAACTAGCAGTCGGTCAACAAATTATCGATATTGACGTAATAATTAATATTACCTAGCTATCAACAAATCATCGATATCGATTTAGTAGTATTAACTAGCAATCAACAAATTACTGATATCAGTTCAATAATTAACATTAACTAGCAATCGACCTATTATTGATATGGATTTAATAATTAATATCAACCAGCTATGAATATATACATTATTGATATTCATCAAATAGTTGCTATTAGCAAATGATCAATGAATCATTAATATAAATTCTTAATATTGATACAAGTTAATAATAGAACAGTGAGCCCGAACCACAATGTACCTTAGGATATTGCATATTGATCAATATTCATTGTTCGTTAATTAAGAGTAATTGAACATTTTTCTGTTATTTAGGTTAGTATTTTAGTTAATATCAATAAAACTAATCGATATTAGTGTCTTAGTATACTGAACCCAGCTGCTTTGTATATTAGTGTCCCGTATATTAATCAGTGCTGTTAATTGATTAATTACTATTAATTAACAAATAAAGCTACCAGTGAAAAATTAACTTATTAATATTAATAAAACTCGTGGGCATTAGTGCAGTAATATCCGGAGCCCCAACGGCGTTGGATATGCGTTAACGCCGAATTAAAATCTCCTTCCAAAAAAATAAAATAATAAAATAAAATAAAATCTCCTTCCATATCGTCCCGCATCTAGCGGGACGGACCGTGCATCTGTGCTTTCACACCCTGTGCGTTTAATTCCCCGACTAATAAGGGGTGTAGCTGCCGTACCACGCGGAGTGCGGCCGAGTGCACGTCCCACGCCCCTCCTGCACCTGCTCCCACGACGCGCCGAAAGCCTCCGCTTCCCTCGGCCGCCTGGCCTGGCCCCCCCGGCGGTCCTCACGGGCAGGCATCGGAGGCGTGTGCTTTCCCCGAACTCCCAGGCGCCGACTCAGCCCGGTCTCTGCACAGGGCACCCCGGCGGCGTCCCGGAGGCACACCGGTCAGCTCCACCTGTGCACGGTGTGTCGCCCGGAGCCAGTATCCTCGGCCTTACATGGGAGACACCCCCTCCTGCAGCAGGTGGGCTGCATCCTATAAGCCCATGGGGTCAGTCCCTCCGTGTCCCCGGCAGGCCTGGCACTTGCAGGTCCAGGCTACGTGGAGATGCAAGTGGCCTTGGGGTCTGAAGGGCATGGACAGAAGGGGCCTGAGACCCTAGTAGTGGGGATGCAGAGATCGCCATGCACCTTGCAGGGACCCAGCCTTTCACGGGGGGCTGGTGCATGGACACCGGGGGTACCCAGGACTCTCAAGGGCACAGACCAGGGCCCGGCACTTGCAGGTCCAGGCTACATGGAGATGCAAGTGGCTTTGGGGTCTGAAGGGCATGGACAGAAGGGGCCTGAGACCCTAGTAGTGGGGATGCAGAGATCGCCATGCACCTTGCAGGGACAGCCTTTCACGGAGGGCTGGTGCATGGATACCGGGGGTACCCAGGACTCTCAAGGGCACAGACCAGGGCCCGGCACTTGCAGGTCCAGGCTACGTGGAGATGCAAGTGGCCTTGGGGTCTGAAGGGCATGGACAGAAGGGGCCTGAGACCCTAGTAGTGGGGATGCAGAGATCGCCATGTACCTTGCAGGGACCCAGCCTTTCACGGGGGGCTGGTGCATGGACACCGGGGGTACCCAGGACTCTCAAGGGCACAGACCAGGGCCCGGCACTTGCAGGTCCAGGCTACATGGAGATGCAAGTGGCTTTGGGGTCTGAAGGGCATGGACAGAAGGGGCCTGAGACCCTAGTAGTGGGGATGCAGAGATCGCCATGCACCTTGCAGGGACCCAGCCTTTCACGGGGGGCTGGTGCATGGATACCGGGGGTACCCAGGACTCTCAAGGGCACAGACCAGGGCCCGGCACTTGCAGGTCCAGGCTACGTGGAGATGCAAGTGGCTTTGGGGTCTGAAGGGCATGGACAGAAGGGGCCTGAGACCCTAGTAGTGGGGATGCAGAGATCGCCATGCACCTTGCAGGGACCCAGCCTTTCACGGGGGGCTGGTGCATGGATACCGGGGGTACCCAGGACTCTCAAGGGCACAGACCAGGGCCCGGCACTTGCAGGTCCAGGCTACGTGGAGATGCAAGTGGCCTTGGGGTCTAAAGGGCATGGACAGAAGGGGCCTGAGACCCTAGTAGTGGGGATGCAGAGATCGCCATGCACCTTGCAGGGACCCAGCCTTTCACGGGGGGCTGGTGCATGGACACCGGGGGTACCCAGGACTCTCAAGGGCACAGACCAGGGCCCGACACTTGCAGGTCCAGGCTACGTGGAGATGCAAGTGGCCTTGGGGTCTGAAGGGCATGGACAGAAGGGGCCTGAGACCCTAGTAGTGGGGATGCAGAGATTGCCATGCACCTTGCAGGGACCCAGCCTTTCACGGGGGGCTGGTGCATGGACACCGGGGGTACCCAGGACTCTCAAGGGCACAGATCAGGGCCCAGGGGGGTCTTGCTACCTCCCCACGGGACTCTGACCTTGCTTATGTAGTGAGCATGAACATGCACCACTGTGCAGCCCCTCCACCCTGAGGGTCACGCCCTGCTCCACCTGACGGCCCCGCCATCCCTGCTTCTGCTCTAGGATGCCCCAAAGGACCGGGCAAGACCGGACGGTTCCCCCCGGCCGCCTCTGGTCTGGCTCCTGCGGCCAAAACTCGGCTGGCGGAGTGCCCGCGGAGAGCGATTTCAAGGTGACCGGAGCTCTCGTGCTCACGTGTCCACCAGGTCGTTGGATTTCTTCGTTGCGTGTTTTCGTGTCCACAACGAGGACGCGGAGCACAGACAGTGCGTCCTCCACCTGGGGCGTGGGGTGGGGGTGGCATGGCCACATCCACACAAGGACGGCCGCGTCCGGGTTCCAGGGAAGGTGTGAAATCTTCTCGCAGAGCCAAGTGGCCATGGGCTTGGCTGCTCCAGGACGCAAAGGGAACACGAGCCCGCAGTGTTCCGTCTCCAGACCTCCCAGATCCGGCCTCGGGAAGCCTCCCAGGACAGCCCCAGGGGCCCCGGCCCGCTTGGCCCAGCTGCCCGAACCCCTCCCGTCACTTGGCCCCCACAGTAGATCTCACACCTCGTGGAGAAGGAGCGGCCCCTCCCGAGCCTCCCTGCCCCGACTCTTCCCTGAGCCGGCTGCGCCCTCGCATTCTCGCTTTCATTCCGCGTCCTTCACGGGATGCGCTCCGGGAGGGGGCTGGTGGAAGCCGGGAAATGTGAGCCATGCCTCCCACGGGGGCAAGGACGGGACGCCCTTGGGGGTGCACGGGGTCGCATGCAGAGCCCTCCGAGGGTGCAGGAGGGAAGGAGCCCATCCGTGGGGTGAGAGCAGCGGTGGACGGAGGTCGTCGGCGCACAGGCTGCAAGGCCGCGCTGGCTGGGAGCGGGCGACCCCACGAGCCAGACGGGAGACGCCAGGAGAAGACAGCGTCGTGCATCCCGAGACACGCACGCAGCTCCAGTGGAGCTCGACGGAGCCAGCTCCTCCCGCCTACAGCCGCAGTGACCTCCCGTGTCACGGTACAAAGCACCCGCACCTGATTTACTCGTGGGACCCCGGAGGCTCCGCGCAAAGGCTGACAGCTCGCTCACACCGAGGGCCATCACGGGGTCCTCCAGCTCGCTGTCCCGGGAAGAGCTCAGTGTGCACACATCCCTCTTGCCGCTCGGACGCGACCCGGACCTAATTGCAGGACTTCTGGAATTCTGGGGACCCGTCTGAGATGGTCCGACCTGATGTCATCGGTGACGTCTTAATGCATGCACGTGATGCTCTGGGAGAATCCGATGTGAGAGGGCACGGGCCACAGGTTCACCTGCAGAGCCGGAGCGGTGGCCGGCGGCTCACGTCAGCACACAAGCGCCTGGCCCGTGTGCTTCGCGGACGTTGTCCGCCATCTGCTTGTGGAGACGGAAGCCCGGGAGACGTGAACGCCGCCCATGAGCCGTCCGTCCCTCATGCCCCGCGCAGGGGCTGCCGCCGCGACCTCTTAACGCGTGTCCATTCTCCAAACCACATTGAGACCCACCCCAGGTGCGATTCTGGTCATGTTGTCCTGCTGCTTAGACCGCACGATGGCTGCCCCAAGCCCTGCGAGCCATCAAGGCGAACAGAAGGGAGCCCCGCTTCCGTTCTGTCCCATCATCTCATGCTCTTGCATCCCAGTAATGACAGACACCGGTCACTGCCTGGTGGGGCCTCCCTCTTCATGGCCAGAAAAGTCCCCCGCCCTGTCCGTCAGCTTGGCTAGTTCTTTGTCACTGGGGCCAGATGCAGCCCCACATGGTTTTCCCCTGCCTGACGGCCTGCAAAATTATTCCAACAAGCCAACCACATCCTCCGGTGGGAGCCGGGGGGGGGCGTCCACCCTCTTGTTACAACAAAGCCCACCTCCCATGGCCCTGCTAGGTCCCTCTGCTCACTAGTGCACCCCACATGGCATGCACGGTGTGTGGCACCCTCCTGCCCAGCTGGGAGCACGTGTGGCTAAGATGCTGTTGTGTCCAGCTCATCTGTCCGGTGTATTGCCCACCTCATACCATTTAGGACAAAGGGGTGCTCCCTCACCAATGGGAAGAATAGGAGGTGATCAGAACCGGCGTGTGATGGTTTAACGCATCGATGGTGTGCCCCGCAATGCGGTTCATATAATGCATCATCTCTCGGCAAGGACGCTTGTGTGAACATGGCCTCCTGGACATCACTGTTCAACCCTTTCCTGGGAGGTGTGTCTTTGCTGAGCCGGGGTTTAGGCATGGGACATAGTCCATGCTAACGGTGTGATTGGTCGTGGGGTCGTTGGGCCATGTGGTATCCACTTGACCTCTGCAGGGGCTGGAGGCTGAGTTCACCCACACGGATGCTCAGTCACACTTATGGGATCAGCCCCCAACAGAAACCGTGTTCACCAAGCCCAGGTGAACACCTCAATTCTGGGACAGTTGAGCGCTCCATGGTCGTGGGGGGGGTGCGAACACCGGGAACCTCACACCTGGTGTGTCCCGGACCTCGTCTTACGCACATTTTGCCTCTGATGGTTTTAATCCGTATTCGTTCAAAGTAATAAACCACAACCCTGAGTATGACAGCATTTCCGAGTTCTATCAGACCTCCTAGTGGATTTTGGAACCTCGGGGTCATCTCGGGGACCGTTGGTCTGCAGAAACACGGCTGATATCACAGGGGAGATGAATTCTGTTTGTCCTGGACACGTGGGCATCTAAGGAATCTGGAAAAGCTAAGGTTATCCTCCCACAGAGCACAAGGGTCTGCGGTTCCACCACTGCTGGTTGGACCAGACCAATGTTCTCCAAGACCTGTCCTCCTACTCTGACACTCATGGGGCCTGGGGAGCCGGAGGGGTGAGTGGGGTCAGAGGGAGACAGGAACTCAGTGGGGAGACCACAGAACACCACCTTGCATGATCCTTTGACAACCTGGTGTGGATGTGACTCACGTTGCTCTTTCCGGTGGCCACCCCCTTCTGCCCGTTCTGCATACTTTGGGCTCAGGAGCCAGTCACATCCACATTTGTGTGGTTGTCCGTGGAGTGTCTGGCACCTACCACAGACTGTAAGGTCCGCGAGGACAAGAAAAGTATCTCTCTGTGTTACTCAATACCAGCAGGCTGTGCAACGTTGGAACGCTTTGTGAATGCACACATTCATGTGTTTCCCAATCATCAAACGCACCAACAATTTTCGGATTTTTTTTTTTTTTGACCAGCTGCAGTGCAAGAAGACAAGCGAAGTAAGAGACACGCAAAGATAGAATACATGACCTCAGCCTCCACGTAAGTCACAAACCAGCTGCAGAGTTAAGGCTCGGTGGATCCCATCAACAGCAGAATACGTACAGAGCTAAGGGGGGAAAAAAAACCCTACGCGATACAGAAAACAGAGGATGTAGTAATCCAAAGGGATCATTACGTCAATTGTGGCAGAGCAATTTGGCACAAACGGCTAGAGAATGGAAGGCTGCAAAGAAAAGGTATTTTGTCAACGCCGTGAAGTCTGGTCCAACTTCAGAAGCAAAATGAGACCTGTGTAAGGAGAGACCATCTATTTTGTGGGTGAAGGACAGAGTCCGTCCAGCATCAGCAAGCACGGATCAGAAGAGCCTACGGGTGTTGGGTCCTCAATTCTCCAGATTCTTCCCAACCTCAAATTGTGATCGGAAAACGACGCCGTGAACCGGCGAACACAGGGAGTCTGTCTCGTAAACCAAAGTCGAGTTTGGGATTTAAGGGACGATGGTTGGGTTTTTGCTGTGGGCACAGGGCTGCCTTTGCTGAACGTCATGAGCCCGCGGAGGATCTGAGGATGGTGAGGGAGAGGAGGAGGAGGAGGTACAAGACCAGAAGGAAGTCATCATTTCTTGGAGTTGGTGCCCTGGCTCTCCGTTTGTTCTCCGTGGCCCTCCAGTGGCCCCTACGCGTTGACCTGCCTACTTCTCCAAGCACAGTATGTACTCAATGAGGGAACATGTGTCTAGTGGGTACATTGTCGTCCTCACTTTCACAGCTCTACTGTCGTGTGCACTTCCTGCTCCTGCTTATGGATCATCCCACGGACACTCAAAGGCCTCTCCTATGGAGGCTTCTTTCACAATTAATTTCCCCACATTGAACCTCTTGTAAAATATTTTGCAGCTCACCAGGCAGGACAGAGCGCATCGTACCGCTTTGTCGGTGGGGAAATGCCGCTCTTGTGCGGTTGCAAGTTACTCAAGGTCATGCTGCCATGAGCATAGCCCTTGTGGCCCACAAGAAAGAAGACTGGCTCCTCCCTTTGCTCTGGTGGCATTTCTTTAATGAAGACATGGCTCCTCAAGTGGCCTCAGACAGGTTCCGGGCAACGGGGCAGAGAACACAGGAAACCACAGGACTTTGTTCTCTTGGGTAATTTGAGGTGCTGTGGACACAGGCTTACTTCCATCTACATATAGCCAAAAACTCTTTTGATTCCTCTTCAAGGAGTGCGCGCCAAGCCTGCTTCCTGCCCAAACCCTGGGTGACGGGTTTTCTTTGATGAAGACAAGCCTTAGTTTGGTGCCCGTAAGTATTCCCTCCTATGCCAGGGCCTGTGACTCACCAGGTCGCAGATCCACATGCAGCTGGAGGGTAGATGTTGCAAAGCCTGGTTAAAAGTCACCAGGAGGACTCTTGGTCCTCTGGCCACCATAGTTCTGCTGCAGACAAGAACCTCGCCATCCCGATGAGACCACAGGCCACCGATTCACCTCTGGGGTGAATGGGGGTAGGGTGCACTCATGCTGGCCGGCCTCCCGTTCTGGAGAACCAGAAGTCGGATCCAGGCAGGACAAGGCCACTGAGCTCCGGGTGGGGCAGAGCTGTGCTCCCCCCACCCCCGAGGCTGCAGGGGATGGTCCTTCCTGCCTCTTCCAGCATCTGGAGCTCCAGGCTTCCCGGGGCTGGCGGCCGCGTCCCTTCTGTCTCTGCCTCCATCCTCACATGGCTCCTCCTCTGCGTCTGTGTCTCCTCTTCTGTCTCTTACAAGGACATCTGTTATTGGATTTAGGGCCACCTTCATCCAGGACAAATTCATCTCAAGATGCTTCACATACTCATACCTGCAAACACCCTATTTCCAAATAAGTGTCCATTCCCAGGTGCTGGGGATGAGGACGTGGGTGTATCCTCTGGGTGTATCCTCACCCTCTACACTCTCCTTGTAGGTGCAGGGGGATCCTGCTGTCTCTTTCAAGTTTCCAAGGTGACTGTCCTCAGCTGTGCACCTGGTCAGGGGACCCGAGCTGCACCCCAGAGCAGCATCAGGAAGGTGCTGCTGGGGACCGTCCGGTGCTGGTCTCCTTCTGGGACCGTTCCTCCTGAGGACATCAGAAATGCCTCACATCGCCCTGGAAGTTCACCCGAGTTCTCAGGTTGCCAGTGTGTAAATGTGTAGACAGCCAGATTGCTACCTACGTGTGCACCATCAGCTCTGGGCCCCAAAGGGGATTGATAGCATGTGGTGATTGATTGAGGAGATGGTGATATACCAGCGGCAACCTCTGAGATCACAGATAGAACCCTGGGAACCAGGCTCATGTTGGCCTTCACAAACACGCTTGTCCTATAAGTATGGTGGTCAAATGTCTCCTGGCTGGTGTTCCTACTCAGGAGGTCAAGGCAACCAAGAACGATGGATGGGATGTGGGGACATTGGGGTCTCTCCATCCTGCCCTTCTTCTTATCATTCGGGATTTTTGTGTCCACATCCAGGGCTTTCACTGCTCTGAAGACCTAAGACTCCCTAGTATCCATGGCCATCTGTGTCTATATGGCCATGGACCCGTTCCTCTGCATGCCACCTCCTCACACACCAAAATGTCTCAGGCACAAGAGACTGACATTTCCTTTAAAGAACTGCCCCCTCCAAAAGGTGCTGTTCAGACTGCGTCTCTGACGATGCCTTTTTGTAGTAACAAGGTACCTCTTGTCCCATCAGAAGCAAACAAGTTTACCGGCTGAGGGCCTCATGGACGGGTGGTCCCTGCATATTTTGGTGGAGTTCCTTTAGATCACAGTGGTCTTTGAAAACACCCAGTCTGTCATGGGGTAAATGGCCATGGATTTAAGGATAATAAATCACAGCACGCCATTGTTTCTCTTTACTGAGTCATTCGTTAGAGTTGCTGCAGAAGGACGGCTTATCTGCAGGATGCGGAGAGGGTGGGTGATGAAGCTGGGCTCCCCCTTCACCCGGGGACCCTGAATCCTATAGATGAGCTAAAACAAGACATAAAACTTCTCTCTCAGCTCCCTGCACCTGGACAGGGGCCAGAGTTATCTCCCACGCTGCAGCTGGGATGGGCAAGATTTTTTTGGACGCGTTAAAACCCGTTCCATCTTGTCACTTAAAATACGTTCCCTTCATGCCTATAGTCTAGAAGAAAGCATCTCAAAACGCACGGTGCCATCTTTGGTCAAAATACAGATTAAAAGCATTTGCGAAGCATTCCGTGCTTCTGATATAATGACCCGCGCTTTCTGCGGTTTCCAAGACGGAGGCTAATTATTTAGTCAATGTGGATGTACCATAAACGTATGCCCTTTTAGGGAAGTGTTAGCGAGGCTTTTCTCAGATGTCTGTGAGGATGCCTTTATTCCAACCACATCACGACTTCTAACTGTTGCTATTAGGGAGATACGTCAGGGTTTTAATGGATGGCTGGGGTTTTGGTTTTGTTTTGTTTTTTACTTAAAGAACAATGGGCATGCTGTCTAGATTTCATCTCACTTTATAACCAGATGGACAGTCAAAGGAGGGAGATGCAGGATATTCAAGAAACTTGCCCTGATCCTGGGCTCTAGAGCCAGGGATCTTGAATACAGGGGGTCCCGGACTCAGTTGCACACGCTTGCTCCCACAAGTTGTGTTTGTGGGTTTAGCATGGAGTGTGTGTCCTGCAATAAATGGCCACCACCTTCTGATGGCACAGATGTATCTCATCACTGTCCTAGAGGGCGAAAGTCCACAATGGGTCTCATGGGGCTAAAAACAAGGTTATCAGCCAAGCTGGGCACATTTGGTGTTAGGCAAGGACCTGCGTCCTAGGTGGTTCCTAGATGGCCATCTCACCACTCTATCCTCACAAGGAGGAAGGGGCAAGGGGGCTCCTTGTGGTCTCTTTTATAAGAACACTAATCCCATAATGAGGGCTTTGCACCCATATTTTAATCACTTCCCGAAGGCCCCATGTCCTCTTACCGTTGTGTTAGGGTTAGGAGCTCAGCGTATCTGCGGGGACATAGATATTCAGACCACCATGCCTCCATGGGGGACAGGACTGGTCACTGCTCCAGGGCCAGGCACATAGTAGGTGTTCGATAAGTGCTTTCTGATTGATCAAAGGAGAGGACTGCCTTCAGTTTCATCTCTGGTGCTGATATCACTTGGAAACTCCCCATAATGACACTATCCAATATGGCAGCCAATGAGCACATGTGGCTGTTTAAATGTAAATTATTACAGTTAATTAAGCATTCAGTTAGTCGGTTGGCTCACATTTCCAGTGCCCAGTAGCCATATGCAGTGTTTTAGATGTAAATTAATTACAATTAATTAAACAGAATATGCAATTCCTCAGTGTCTTTAGTCACACGTGGCTGGTGGCTTCCATACTGGACAGTGCAGAATAGAATGTTTCCATCCTCACAGAGACATCTGGGTTGAAGTGTGTCCACCAAAGAAGATATATGGAAGTCCTAGCCCCCAGGACTTGGGAATAGGACCTTATTCGGAAATAGGGCCTTTGCAGATGTAACCAGGCTGAAATGGGTCCTAAACGAATATAACTAGTGTCCTTATAAGAAGGAGAAATTGCAACAGAGACGCACACAAAGGGATGATGATGATGTGAAGAGTCACAGTGAGAAGATGGTCCAGGGGAGATGGGGGCACAGACTGGAGTGATATGGGAACAAGCCAAAGGGTGTGTCCCAGATGGGATAAGGATGGGTGATGCAGACCAGGACAACAGGTTACACCAAATTCTGTAGCCACCACCTTCTTGGCGAGATAGCCCATACCAGAGACATTGGAAATTCAGCACCCTCTCCTCTCTGAAGGTCGATTTCCTAAAATATCTGCTTTTGAACCACTTTAGTTAATGAAGGGTCTACTTCTCTTCAACCCCTTGGCTGTACCGTGAATACCCATCGGGAAAGTACACCAAAGAGCCACTCTAAGGTCTGGGTCTGACCTTACTGCAAACTGTGCTCACCTCTGAGAAGAACTTTTACCCAAGAGGGTTGCAAAGAACTGAGTCTGTGGAGTGGTCTTAGACTTGAAGTGTGCTCTGCAACGTGGCATCTCGCAAGTGTCCTAGAGACTGGTGTCCCAGTTGGTTCAGAGAAAGGGACTGTGATGGTGGGGTTGGGTTGAGTCAGGCACACGTGCTGTCCCTGTGAATTCTGGGGGAGTAGGTGTCATGGAGGCGAGGGAGCTCCCCAGTCTACGTGGGATGAGGGTTTATCTGCATTGCATGTTCAGGAGCCACCACAGAATATGCTCCCCAAGGGTTGGGAGAACTTCCGTGGGCCTTATACAAGAGTCCAGAGTCCTTGGCAAACATCTAAACATCGTGATGTAACTGTGACTAGAACCCAACTCTGCACATTTCCATTTTCCCTTCCATTTTACTTACGCTCATTGAGTGTAAAATGTTAGCACACATGGATCAAAATCTATTGGTGACCACTTTGGGCATGCTGTGGAAATAGGTTGCAAGATGTGCTTCGGAGCGCCAGGTGCTGAGGAAGAAGAAAGAGATAAAACCTTACAACTTAATCGAAGTGAAATTGCTTTCTCCAAGGAAATACCAGGGGTGCTCTGGGATCCATTTAGGAAGTCACGAGACAGGGCAGCCCAGGTGGCTCAGTGGTTTAGCGCTGCCTTCAGCCCAGGGCATGATCCTGGAGTCCCGGGATTAAGTCCCACGTCGGGCTCCCTGCATGGAGCCTGCTTCTCCCTCTGCCTGTGTCTCTGCCTCTCTCTCTCTCCTCCTCTCTGTGTCTCTCATGAATGAATAAATAAAATCTTTAAAAAAAGGAAGTCATGACACAGAATGGAAAGTCAACATTATTAAAGAATACACGTTAACAGATTTACCAGATATCGGGGCGGGGGGTGGTGGTGGGGAGGAAATGGCAAAAACTAATTCATCTGGATTGGCAACCTCAGAATGTCTTTGGGCAATGAGACAAATGATCCTCTTCCAGTCCTGACGGAGGCTATTTTCACCTGTGTCACATGATTCTCTGTGGCTTAACCAAAAAAAAAAAAAAAAAGAGGAAGGGAGCCCAAGTGGAATTGTTAGACTTTATGTGTTTAATGTGCTTTGAGGTTGCCATGAGATTGAATGAATGTTTCCGAATAAAATGAATAATCAGCCAATTATTGGGGGGAGATGCAAGGCATGGAAACCCACACAGCTGTCGTCCTGGTTTACAAAGTCAGTAGCAGGAACGCGTTAGGAGTGAGCATTTGAGGACAAAGGACAAAGGACGGGGAAGAAATTCATGCCAAGGAAGGACGTGCTTCAATGTCCAACAAGACAGGTTGCTTGTGATGTGACCCAGCTGTGAATCACATTGTAAAGGGTGAGCCCATTTGGAGCAGGAAAAATGGACAATTAGTGTCAATAATAATCCATTTTTCTCTAGAGCAAAAGGTTCTCCACTAGGGGTGATCCCCCCTCCAGAAGACGGTCCAGTCCTATGACAGAAAAATTTATCAACAGGAAAAAAAAATTAGATCATGGCCAAGTTTTTTTGACGTCTTCTTCATTCTTCAACACTTTACAACGTTCGGACACACTTCGAATCATCCCCCCTCGTCTTCCAAATTCCCCAGGTTGGCACACACACGTATTAAAAACACATCATGGTATTTTATATATATTCTCATAGCAACAACAGCAAGCTCAGTTGAGGTCTACGTGTGGTCAGCACCCCGACCTCATAGAAAACCCATTTGTGGTACTGTTGATTCCAAGAACGTCTTGTTTCCTGGTGAACGGATACTTAAAAATTAACAAAAACAGCAGCAAAACCCTGTTATTCCCACAGAGCTTAACACACATACACAGCTTATGTGGTAACAGTGCTAATAAGAACTCAATCTTTTTTTTTTCTTTTGCAGGAGGTTAGTGAATCTTGAGATGGCAACACAAGGGGGGCTGGTGAAAAACAAGTGGAGGTGAAGAGAGGTCAGTGACAAAATGGAAGATGACGAACCTTCTCTATAAGAGCTTCAGATGGAAAAAAGAAGGTATTTCAGGCAACCTTGATATTTTCCGTGGTTAGAAGTGGGTTGATCACTAAGAGCTAATGAAAGTCTCATGGTCTTTTCCCCCTGGTCCTACACGAGGTCACCAATGCTGACCTGGTCACTGCACGAGAGCAGATATGTCTCACCAGTTCTGTGGATTGGGGAGTGACAGGCGGAGTCATTTTGGGGGTGCTTCCTTTCTATTCCAACTTATTCGACTCCTAACACCTGGTGAATGGCATGAGCCATGCAGTAAGAGCTTGTTGATTACCGGTCCAAATGTTTTCATGTCTGCGTGTGTCGTTTCTAGATACCAATGACCTTAAAAACCCAGGAATTCAGTTTTCCGGAGTTCTGGAGACCAAAAGTTTGAAATCAAGGCATCAGTAGGGTTGAGTCCTTCTAGGGAAATATGGGTTCCAGGCTTTTCTCCAGCTCCTAGTGGCTGCTGCCAATCCTTGGTGTTCTTTGGCCATATAGACGCATCGCCCCCTGCTTCTCTGCCTCTGTGGTCATGTGGTCGTCCCTCTGTGCATGTCTGTGTCCTCATTTCCTCTTCTTGTAAGGACCCCAGTCCTGTTGGATGAGGACCCACCTTAGGGACTCATCTTAACTTGATGACACCTGCAGATGTCCCATCTGCACGTAAGGTCACACGTGCCTTTGACCCATTGCACTCCGTGATACGTTGGTGACCCAAGCTCCCCTGGCAACCTCTTCACACTTGTTGGTGGGGCTTTGCACACTGTCCCCACATCTTCTGTCTCTACAAGAGTCCATGAGACGCGGGAGCAGATTTGGAGACATGCACATTTTTATCACACTAACTCGGGTAGGCTGTCCTCCCGTGCTGCCTAAATCCAAGAGATGAGATGAAAAATTAAAGAGGAAGACAAGATATTCCCTACTCCCCCAACAGATGTTACCTGGTGCTGTACAGACAGGTGGAGAATTCCCTATTCACCCCCCGATTCAGGCGTGGGCTCCAGGGGGAGGAGACAGTGGCAAAGGAAGCCACGGCCTTTGCAGTGAAGTCTCCAAACATCCCCAGAGAGGGCCGGCGACACACATTGAGACGGGGCCAGTGGGTGTCTCCTTGGACCTATGTCTGTGAGTCGAGTAAGCAAATGTGAGAAAAAATCCTCAACAAGGACGGCTGTGTCCATGTTCCAGATCATACAAGAAACACGGCAAGCACGTGCAAGCTTTCTACAGGACGTGTGTGAAAACCCTCAGATCATTTCTTGGAAATGCAATTGTAGCTTTTTAAAAATTTTTTATTTTTTTTGCAATTGTAGCTTTGAAAGGTTTGGGACTTGATCATTTTTATTGACCCCAAAGACTTCATGTGAAGTCATCTTTATTGTAGGTAACACACTAACAGAAGACCTGTATTGACCTCTAGAAACCTGCGGCAGGATGCGTTTGTTAGCCAGATATATTCGAATTTAAACAAAAATTGTTTATAAAATCACATATACCAACACTCTGACTCTCCATTGACCAATGAGCGGATAAACAAAATGTGGTGTCCACATATTACATAATATATGGGTCATTCCTATATATTTCTCTCTATATAATGTTTGTATCTATAATATCCAAATATTCTATTACTATATAGTCTGCAGCATATACTCTATATTCTTTTTTTTTTTAAGATTTTATTTATTGGGAACGCCTGGGTGGCTCAGTGGTTGAGCGTCTACCTTTGGCTCAGGTCATGATCCTGGGGTCCTGGGATTGAGTCCCACATCGGGCTCCCCACAGGGAGTCTGCTTCTCCCTCTGCCTGTGTCTCTCATGAATAAATAAATTAAATCTTAAAAAAAAAAAAAGATCAAGACCTGAGTCAAATACAGATGCTCAATCACTGAGCCACCCAGGCACCCTCTATATTCTCTCTATATACATAAAATTGAATATCACTCAGCAAAAAAAAAAAAAAAAAAAAAAAGGAAATCCTGCCATTTTCAACAACGTGGATGAGCTGGGTGTCGTGATCCTAATTGAATTAAGCCAGTCTCAGAAAGACACACACCACCTGCTATCACCCAGATACCAAATCTAAAAGAGTCAAACTCATAGAAACGGAGACTTAGAAGGTTCCCAGGGGCTGGGGTGGAGGAAATGGGCCATATTGGTTAAGTAGTACAAACTTTCCATCTTGCCATATTCTCAAGTTCCAGAAACATCATGTACGGGGTTGGTAGTGGTAGTTAACACTGTATTGTTGTACTTGGACGTGTGTAAGAGGACCCTACAAAATGGTACCCGCACGAGCCCCATTCTCTTGACCGCAGTGATTGCGACGTAGACGGACATTGTGCACCTGAAATCTGCACGATTTTTAAAACACTCGTATTTAAATCCCACTTAGTGAACACACAGTGTTATTATATTAATTCCAGGGATGCAATATAGGAATTTAACACTCCCGTCCATCGCTTGCACTCATCGGCACAACTAAATGCGCACAAAATTTCCCCGTCCATTAGATTTCAAGAAAGATGGGGCGGGAGAGGTGAAAAAAATTTTTAAAAAGGAAAAAAATTAAAAAGAAAAAAGGAAAAATATGCTAGGTGTGTGCACACAACATGAATTTGGATCGGTCACACAATTTTTTTGTCCGTCAGACGTCAAGAAAACTGGGGTAGGATCAAAAAAATGACCAAAAAAATATGCCAAGGGCATGCACGCAGCACGAATTTGGAGCAGCTGCGCCTAGTGCGTAGAGCTTAGCTTGGTTGGCGCGTCGTGGGTTTGTCAGAGTCTTGGAGTCTTCATGTCACACAAATGTCACAGAGGGTCCGGGAACTCTCGCCATCTCGGGACGCAGGACAAACCATGAAGCAACCTCTGTGAAAATGCCAGCGTTGGCTTCAGGGAGTCCATGTGACCAGGGCATGCGTCCCGGGCCAGGTGTGTTGGGAATCCCATTCTCGCCATCGTTTCCCCCCATTTGGAACCAGAGCGCCGCCGATTGGCCACCATGTTTCCCTTACGCATTTACATCAAAGACAAGAGCGATCCAGAACATTTATTTAGCGGGAGTGGGAACCCACCGCACCCACCAAGGGTCTGCCCCGCGCATCAACGCTTCCTCTTTTGGAATTTCAGCCAACACGTTTTTATGGAGAAGATCCACGGGGAAAGGTTAAGGATGAGTCTCGAAAGGGGCGGGAGTCCTTTTCCTGGAGACTTTGGAACTTTCCAGTAACAAATCGTTCCCTGGCGTGCCGGTCAAACGCGGCGTTTGACCTGCGGCCTTTAGGGGCATTTTGCGACCCCCCCAATGGGCCAACACGATTCAACCTCCGAACACCCCTAGACCCAGCATGTCGGCGCCCCTCAGTTTCAACAGACCCCAGTCTTATTTCCCATAAACTGCTTATTTTCCGGTGAGATTGATGCTGTTAATATTAGCTTTCAAAATGACAGATTAGCATCACCAGTTAATCAGAGCTATTAGCAGATAAATATCTGTAATTCGATCACGGAAGTAATTTCTTTTCCAATAATGCAATTTACAAATGCAAGTGATTAAGTAATTAGCTTACATCTCCATAGATTACCGGTGCTCCGGAGGGAGCGCTCTCTGGCACCTCCGCCTGGAGATGAACCCCGGGTAATTAGGGGATGCACGCTTGTCGGCAGCGCCCTGAAAGCGCGGGGCCTGCTAGCCCACCAGGGCCGCCCACTGCACTCCTGCGCTCCGCGCAGAACCAAACCCCGCGTGCGTAATGCGCTCCCCTTGGAAAGCGAACAAGTGGCCCTAAATGTGCGACTGCCTGCTGGACATAGACACCCAGGGCTACCCATGCACGCCTTCCCGGCCAGCCTACATGGTGCAGTGCGCGACCTCTCTGTTCTATCTCAGGCCGTCAAGCGTTCCCCGCAGAAGGACCAGGAATGTTGTAGGATGCGATGGGATGCAGCGCAAGAAGGAAGAAAAAATCTGGGGAGACGTCTCGTAAAAGGAAAAGCTACACCACGCAAGGAGCCAGCACCAAGTTACAGGCTCTCGATTGCCATTGCATCCTGATCCCTCATCCCGATGACTGCCTATTGCCTCCTGATCCCTCATCCCTATGGCTGTCCATGGCATCTTGATCCCTCATCCCAACAGGTGGCCATCGCATTGTCATCCCTCATCCCTTTGGTTGTCCATGGCATCCTAAACCCTCATCCCAATGGCTGCCCCTTGAGTCCTGATCCCTCATCCCAGCCAGCTGCCTAACTCATCCCAATCCCTCATCCTAATGGCTTCCCATGGCAACCCATTCCCTCATCCCAATGACTGCCCATTGCATCCCGATCCCTCATCCTAACAGCTACCCATGACATCCTGATCCCTCATCCCAACAGCTGGCCATTGCATTGTGATTCCTCATCCCTTTGGTTGTCCATTGCATCCTGATCCCTCATCCCAATGGCTGCCCCTTGAGTCTTGATCCCTCATCCCAACCAGCTGCCCACCGCATCCCGATCCCTCATCCTAATGCCTTCCTATGGCATCCCATCCCTCATCCCAATGATTGCCCATTGCATCCCGATCCCTCATCCCAACAGCTACCCATGGCATCCTGATCCCTCATCTCAATTGCTGTCCTTTGCATCCTGATCCCTCATCACAACAGCTGGCCATTGCATCCCAATCCCTCATCCCAATGGTTGCCCTTTGTGTCCTGATCCCTCATCCCAACAGCTACCCATGGCATCCTGATCCCTCATCTCAATTGCTGTCCTTTGCATCCTGATCCCTCATCCCAACAGCTGGCCATCACATTGTTATCCCTCATCCTTTTGGTTGTCCATGGTATCCTGATCCCTCATCCCAATGGCTTCCTATCTCATCTTGATCCCTCATCCCAATGGCTTCCCATGGTGTCCCAATCCCTCATCCCAATGGTGGCTTCCCTTTGCATCCTGATCCCTCATCCCAACAGCTGGCCATTGCATCCCAATGCCTCATCCTAATGGCTGCCTCTTGAGTCCTGATCCTTCATCCCAAGGGCGAGAACATCACCCATTCATCCTTGGTGATGTGGGTGATGCACTTTGCTGCATTTTCATCACGGGACACCCCACACCGGTGAAAAATGATCAACAGCCACATGCCACTGCATGTGTGTGTGTGATAAAGCCGACCATCAATCATCATTATCGATCTTTGCACATGGACAGATATGGTGTCAGAAGCCAGGCACAAAACACATCACGCTGCCCGTTCCCTTTGCCAGGAAGTACCAAGATGTCACAGGAGGAATGTATAGGGACTCAGAGCCTATTTGGGGTTGGCGACACTGCCTGGATGGACAAGCATGTTTGTTATGAGAAGGGATGCAGCTCGTAGGATGTGGTCATAGACCAAGAGAAGGATGGAGAGACAGAGATTGTGAGATGAGCAGACAGATATGTAGGAACAGAGTCCTTATCTCTGACTCCTGATGGTCAGCTGGAGACCAGGAGGCCCCATGGTGTAGGGACGGTCCTAACCTGCTGACCTGAACACTAGGAGCATGGATGCCCAAGGACAGGGAGCAGCCATGACAGGGGCATGCAGATTATCAACTGATTAGAAGAGGCCCACCCAAAGCAGGCAGACACTGAACATTCCCTTCCTCTGCCCTTGGGTTCTAGGTAGATCGTCAACTGATTAGACGGGGCCCACCCAGAAGAGGAAGACACTGAATACTCTGTTCCTCTGCCCTTGTGTTCTGTGCAGACCAACTGAGTAGACAAGGGCCACTCAGGGCAGGGAGGCGCTGGATACTTTCTTTTTCTGCCTTTGGGTTCTATGTAGATCATCAACTGATCAGACGAGGCCCACCCACCCCATGGGACGGGCAGGTTGCGTACTGAGTTCACTAAGTCACCCGGTCATTTCAACATAAAATCTGCCATCACTCTATCCTCTGAGGCGACAGTTAATGCAATGAACGGGGGGATGGGCGGGTCGTCCTGGAAGTCATCCCAGGTGTGGGGTCACCAGGTGCTAGGACGTGACAGGTCCCTGGGACCAACGCCCCAACGCTCTGCTCTTCCCAAGCCTCACGCTGCGCATCAGAAGTAGAGTGTTTTCCCCACAGATCAGAGAGTGATTGACACTGACGCGCATCCAGCCAAACATCCATGCTGCTCCTCCTGGGTCACCGAGGCCATCGGGGCTGTGTCCACGGTGAACGGTCGTCACCAGGCGTGTCCGGGCGCCGCGTCCGTGGACGGCCTCTCGACTAGTGTCCAGCGCCCCCCGTCCCTGATTAGTATGGGTGTCCATGTGCATCCGAGCGCCCGGTCCCGGAGCATCTCCAGGGCTCCTCCGGTTGCCCTGGTAACCGCCTCCGGAAGGCGCCCGAGCCGGCTCTGCTCCGCCCCTCCTGCTGCTGAGGTAAGGCTCCGAGGGGCAGCCGGGCCACTCACCTGTCAACGCCGGCAGCAGCGCCGTTTGATCATGCCTGACGCCCGTCCCGCCACGACCGCTCGTGCGGTGATCACAGGACCGCTGATGTAGTCAGCGCGGCAGATCCTGGGGGAGTCGCACCCCGAGATCCGCCGGGGATGCTGAGATGCTCACGGCACACGCGGACGGGCTGCAGGTGTGCGTGTGCGGAGGGAAGGGTATCAGCTGTGGAGCGGTCAGGGGGACAGGGGGCCATCAGAGCATCAGGGGACGGGGACTTCCGGAGCGGACCCCCAGAGTGGTTGGGGGATAGGGGACCCCTGGAGCAATAGCTGGGATAGGGGACTCCCCAGAGCGGACAGTGGGACAGGGCATTCCCAAAGAGTTCAGGGGGACAGGGGACCCCCTGGAGCAGTCAGAAGACCAGGGGACCTCCAGAGAGGTCAGGGGGACAGGGGATTCCTGGAGAGGTCAGGGGGACAGGGGACACCCGGAGCGGTCAGTGGGACCAGGGACCTCTGGAGAGGTCAGTGGACCAGGGACCCCCAGAGTGGTCAGGGGGATAGGGGACCCCCTGGAGCGGTCAGTGGGACCAGGGACCTCCGGAGAGGTCAGGGGTACAGGGGACGCCTGGAGAGGTCAGGAGGACAGGGGACCTCCGGAGCAGTCAGTGGACCAGGGACCCCCAGAGTGGTTGGGGGACAGGGGACCCTCCGGAGCAGTCAGTGGACCAGGGACATCTGGAGAGGTCAGGGGGACAGGGGACGCCTGGAGAGGTCAGGGGGACAAGGGACCTCCGGAGCAGTCAGTGGACCAGGGATCCCCAGAGTGGTCGGGGGACAGGCGACCCCTGGAGCAATAACTGGGATAGGGGACTCCCCAGAGCGGACAGTGGGACAGGGCATTCCCAAAGAGTTCAGGGGGACAGGGGACCCCCCAGAGCAGTCAGTGGGACCAGAGGCCTTTGGAGAGGTCAGGGGGACAGGGGACACCCAGAGGGGTCAGTGGACTGGGGACCTCTGGAGAGGCCAGAAGGACTGCGGATCCCCAGGGTGGTCAGGACAGGGGACCCCGAGAGCGGTCAGTGGGACAGGGACCCCCAGAGCGGTCAGAAGGACAGAGGACCAGTGTCCCTCACTCACTGCACGATGTGGAGCCATGGCGGTCAGTGTGGGGCTGCGCTGCTGAGCTCGGGAGGAAGGGCGTGTACGGAGACGCTGTGTGGAGGGCTCAAGGGTGTCCCCCCAAAAGTCACCGGTTGCAGCCTGCACGCTTACAGTGGGATTGCATGTGGACTTTGGCTGAACTGAAATCAGGAGGCTACGCTCTGATCCCATAGGACTGGGTTCCCGAAAGAAGAAGGGATGAGGTCACAGACATGCCCAGAGGGACGACCTCATGAGGACACGGTATCTACACCCCCAGAGCAGAGGCCTCAAGGGGAACCAGCCTGCAGGTGCCCACAGGCGGGACGAAGGGCACCCACCCCCTACGTCACACGTAGGTCACGACACTCCCTGCCAAACCGCGTTTCCTGGCACAAGTGCACCGTGTGGAATAGGACACACGCAGGGCAGCGGGTACGTCTGGTACGTCTACCTTGGTAGACGTAGCTTCGGGGTCCATGTTTCTTGTCTACACGCAGCATGCGTGACCCCAAATCTTCCCGGGATGCGATTCCCCAGGTCAGGATGGGCACGACCCACTGTCCCCCAGATGCATTCTGGCCGGTAGTAGCCGGAGACCTCACAGGCCGCCCGGGCGAGGACTCGAGGCCATGCACCTGCTGCCCGCTGCACACACCGAGGGTGCTTAGGATGCACCGGCTATGAATGGACCCGTTTCTGGGGTTTGGTGACACGATGCACCAGCTATAAATGGACCTTCGTTGGCTTCGGCGACGTGCGAGAGTGACGCAGACGGAGTGGGGCACGGCCGGTCGCATACGGGTTTATTACAGACGCAGGTGGAGAGAAGCAGCACGTGGAGGGGCATGGGGCACGAGGTCCACACGCACCCCAGGCGCACCTGTCTCCCCAGGCACACTCAGTTCCCATGACCAAACACACCGTCACCCCCCCTGAAGTTGGACGTACACCACGTGCCAAACAAGCGGGACCCGTGTGCATCGTCTGCCGCCGACCTCGGGCCCTGGGACCCCCCCCATCCCCGGGGTCCCCCGTTTCTGGATTCCTCCACTTGCACCCCAAGCGCACTGACTTAGCAACGCCGCTGTGAGAATCAGGGAGCATTTTACGAGCTCATTCCTGTGGGTCCGGCCGGGCGGTGGCACCCCGCGTCCTCCAGCGCGCTCTGACTTTTAATATTAAACCTTCCGGCTCATAAAACGCGGATCCGGCAGGCATCAAAGCCTCGAATTCCGTCCTCACTTCGCTTTCTGTTCTTTTTGTAAAATGGAAACTGCACGCAGATCTGTCCGCCTCCAAACAGTGGACGGAGGACCGTGCAGCCTGCCCCGGGGATGCTCGGTGCCGTGTGCACCTGCATGGACGGCGCGGACTGAGTCGCCCGCCGTAAAGAACGTGCACCGATGTCCGGTAGCTGTTGCATGTGGACCATCGGAGAAATCGGAGAAATCCGGAGAAATCCTATGCATTTGTGCTTCTGCAGTGGGGGGCACTACGTATAACCGGTGTGGGATCCCGCCTCGCCACCTGCCCGGACTCTAGGGCCGCCCCGTTGGGGGACAGAAACATGCACAAAGATGCCCGGCCGCAGGTCAGCACGGTCTGCTCTCCCCGTGGTGGGCGCTCATTCCCAACATCGAGCTCCGACTCTGCCCCGAATGACCCCGTGTGCACCGTGGGTTTCTGTGCCCCGTGCGATGGGACCTCGTATAAATCGGCCTATTGTCTGCCGCCGTGCAGACGCGCAGGGCAAGCCCCCCACACACGGTTACTGGACTGTGGAAACCGTGAGTCACGCAGTTAAATCATTAACTCAGAGACCCGGGCGCGTTCCCGTTTCAACACACTTCCCATGTGCTCCAACCGGGGGGGCTTAGTCATCTCCATAAAATCCCGTTGCCAAAGTATGGGATGGGGATTGGCGGATTCCTGAGTTTTATGGCCCTTCCAGCAGGCTCGCTGTGTGGCCTGACGGAGCCACTCTGCGTCTCCGTGGTCCAAAGGAAAACTGGCAGTGCCGCCGGACCGCCCACCGCTCTACCTACCTCACAGCCGGGCCGTGTGCAGGCATTAATTTGTGCCATCTGAGGCCCCACATCCTCCCCGCTCGCTGGTTCCGAGTGGCCGAGCCAGTGCAGCGCCATCCAGGACCTTCCCTCTGTTGGCCTGTGGTCAGCGGACATCCGACCCTTGGGGCGGTTGACCGCATCCTGGCGCGGCCTGCAAAAAATCCATTCGTGCCCGATTTCTGCAAAGCCTGGACCTCCCCTCGGGGTCTGATCACCTTGGCAACACGGCAGATCCTGACGTGACTTATGCCCTTAGGACGCCCTGAAAGTCTACAAGAGCTCATGGCTGCCCTCGTATAGGAGACCCCACAAAGTCACATTCATGGCGCCGCACGCGTATACCATGTACGACGACAACCGATGCTGAATGCTGCTGCCTTTCCAAAATGCTTTTTCCCTTTGGAATCAGGACTGATTTTTTTTTTTTAATAAAATAATGAATTTCCATGTTTGCCTTGGGAGAATGTTGATCAGCACAGTCAAGTGTGGTCTGTGTGTCTACACTGGCTGCCGAGTATCGGGGCACGTTGACCTGGTTCTTGGGCTTAGAAAGGCCCTCAGGATGGAGATGGGCTCGCAATGTCCACAGGTGGTGGTGGTTGTGTTGACTTGGAGGCAGGAGGGCCGTTCGTCCAAGGTGGGAAGGGGTGACCTGCTCTCCTGCGGGCGACACCGCAGATCCCGACCGGGAAGCAGGGCCCGGGGATTTGGTGCACCTGCCCTCAGCGGGAGAGCATGAGCCTCAAAGAGATGGAGGCAAGGATGCTCTTCCTTCTGCAGGTGGACACAGGATGATATCCCCACGTGGAAGAAACCAAGACGCGCTGATGCCACACACAGAGCTTACGGGCATGTTCCTCCCGAGCAACGATAACGTGCACATTTAGAACATGTGCCCTTTTTGAAGGCACAAGCTCCAGTGTCTGCCTCTCTGGCATGATTTATTATTTTTTTTTCGACTTTACGTAGAGTTTCGGTGATTTTAAAAACCAGATCTCTCTGGTACAAAAGATACAAGATGTGTCTCATAAGGGTCCGGCCCAGAAAGAGGCGGTTATGTCCTGGAGGGAAATAAGGGAAGTCCCTACTGTTTCAGATCTTGGTATAAACAGAATTATGTGTTATGGTGCACGTCAACTGCTGCTCTCAGAGTCAATTGTCAATAAGTCAACTGTCTTATTAAAAAATACTTCTTGCCTCATGATTGTGCTTATGAAAGAAACATCGGCCAACACGGGGATGTGGAAGGAGCAGATGACACCATCCCTATTCCCACCTGTCACCATAATCACTCATACCTGTTGTGTTTGTTCTGGGCTTTGCTCCAAGGATGCTGGTAATGACCACGTGCACGATTGCGCCGTGTTGTCTCATAGGCTGCTTTCCATCCTTTTAATACTGTGGAAACATGTTTTTTTTTTAATCTCCTCAAATTATCCCGTGAAAACAGACCATGCTTGAACACACATGTCCATATAGCATCACTACTCACAGCAACCAAGAGGTGGAAATCCATGTATCCATCCACAGAGGGATGGTTGGAGAAGGTGGTCCATGCACACAGTGGAATAGGACACAGACTTGAAGAGGAAGGATGTTGTGCACCTGCTATGACGTGGATGGACCTCAAGGACACGCTGGGTGATATAAACAAGACACAGAAGGACAGATCCTGTGTGATTCCACATATATGGAGTCCCCAGAGGAGTCCCATCCATAGAGACCCAGAGTAGATGGTGGTCGGGGACAGAGAATGCGTGTTGTATGGGGACAAAGCTTCAGTTTGGAGAGATGGAAATTTCTGGAGATGGATGGTGGGGATGGTTGCACAACGGTGTGAATGTGCTCAGTGACACACGGCTGCGCACTTAAAAATGGGCGAAATACTGAATTTTATGCTGCCTATATTTTTATCACAATAAAGAAATAAAAAGGCATACAGTGAACCCCCTGTCCCCCCATGGAGGTTTTGTACAATCCAGCGCTGCATTAAAGGGTCTGTGGTAGATTGTCATAGGGCTGGTGGAGCCTGGAGCCTGTAACCTTCCAGAATGAAGGCACGATGCAAGGGATTCCTGGGGCCAGAATCCTAATTGAAGATCAGAGAAGAAGGAAGATCCTGGGAAGAGCAAGGCGGGGGCGAGGGGGGGATATTTTATATAAATGGATGAGGGAGCGACTGCTAGTGGGTGTAGGATCTCTCTTTCTGGGACACCTCACGACACGACAGACATAGGGTGGGGGATCTGTGTGCCCTTGTGCTCCAACATCACAGCATAAAGCCAAGTCTACTGGAAGAGTTGTAAAGACACAAGAGAGATTATTAAATCATAAAATTGTCACAGCGATGGAGGAACATCGAGGTGACGGAAATGGGACATCTGGTGTCTCCTCCAAAGTGATATAAAAGTTGTAAAGACACCAGAAAATGTATTAAGTCATAAAATCATCACAAAGATGGATAGACATCAGGGTCGGGGAAATGGGACATCTGGTATACCTCACCAAACTCTTGTAGAGAAGCAGCCTCCCTTGTATGAGCCATCCACCATGTGCGATAAAATTCAAAAAATGGAGTAGTATTTGGCCTTAAAAACTAAGGAAATCTGGTCTGTGTGCCAGCATGCATGAACCTGGAAGTCACCGTGCTTCGTGAAATCAGCCAATCACGGGACAAATCCTGCATGATTCCACTTACCGGGGAGATGCTCATCCACAAAGTGCAAAGTCTCGATTACGCAAGATGAATAATTTCTAGACACCTACTGCACATCATCGTGCTTCGTGGTAATCATACTATATTGTACAGTTAGACATTTGTGAAGAGGGTGATCCCCGGTTAACTGTTTCTACCACGTTAAAGAAAAGTTACTTTTATGACCCGCATTTCCCCCCTTGGATGTTTGTTCAAAAATAGTTTCACGGGTTTGAAACAAGAAAAGAAACCAGAGAACATGGTTTGAAAGTGGCAGGCGTTTTACTGTGATCCTGGAGGACGTGAGTGACTTATTTATGGGTCCGTTGCACTGCCAGGGGTGAGATAAGGGTGGGCTGAGCGAGACGCTCACTCGTCTTGTCTTTAAAAAACAAGAGGAGGACGTTTCATCTCTCCTGAACCTCCAGTAGAACTTGTCAGGTCCCTGTCATCTGTCTTTACCTGTAAAGATCTTGTCATTAGCTGCAAAGATCCTGTAGAGATGTTTATCTGTAGAGAACCCATCTTTACCTGTAGAGACCCTGTGTTTACCTGTACAAATCCCGTGTTTACCTGTAGAGATCCTATCTTTACCTGTACAGATCCTGTCTTTACCTGTGGAGGTCCTGTCTTTACCTATAGAGACCCTGTCTTTACCTGTACAGATTCTGTCTTTACCTGTACAGATCCTGTGTTTACCTGTAGAGACTTTGTGTTTACCTGTACAAATCCCATGTTTACCTGTACAGATCCTATCTTTACTTGTACAGATTCTGTCTTTACCTGTACAGATCCTGTCTTTACCTGTAGAGACCCTGTGTTTACCTGTACAAATCCCATGTTTACCTGTAGAGATCCTATCTTTACCTGTACTGATCATGTCTTTACCTGTACAGATCCTGTCTTTACCTGTAGAGACCCTGTGCTTACCTGTACAAATCCCATGTTTACCTATAGAGATCCCATCTTTACCTGTACAGACTCTGTCTTTACCTGTACAGATCCTGTCTTTACCTGTACAGATACTGTCTTTACCTGTAGAGACTTTGTGTTTACCTGTACAAATCCCATGTTTACCTGTACAGATCCTATCTTTACCTGTACAGATCCTGTCTTTACCTGTACAGATACTGTCTTTACCTGTAGAGACCCTGTGTTTACCTGTACAAATCCCATGTTTACCTGTACAGATCCTATCTTTACCTGTACAGACCCTGTCTTTACCTGTATAGATACTGTCTTTACCTGTAGAGACCCTGTGCTTACCTGTACAAATCCCATGTTTACCTGTAGAGATCCCATCTTTACCTGTACAGATCCTGTCTTTACCTGTACAGATCCTGTCTTTACCTGTAGAGACCCTGTGCTTACCTGTACAAATCCCATGTTTACCAGTAGAGATCCCATCTTTACCTGTACAGATCCTGTCATACCTGTACAGATCCTGTCTTTACCTGTAGAGACCCTGTGCTTACCTGTACAAATCCCATGTTTACCTGTAGAGATCCTATCTTTACCTGTGCAGACTCTGTCTTTTCTGTACAGATCCTGTCTTTACCTGTACAGATCCTGTGTTTATCTGTAGAGACTTTGTGTTTACCTGTACAAATCCCATGTTTACCTGTACAGATCCTATCTTTACCTGTACAGACCCTGTCTTTACCTGTATAGATACTGTCTTTACCTGTAGAGACCCTGTGTTTACCTGTACAAATCCCATGTTTACCTGTAGAGATCCTATCTTTACCTGTACAGATCCTGTCTTTACCTGTACAGATCCTGTCTTTACCTGTAGAGACCCTGTGCTTACCTGTACAAATCCCATGTTTACCAGTAGAGATCCCATCTTTACCTGTACAGACTCTGTCTTTTCTGTACAGATCCTGTCTTTACCTGTACAGATCCTCTGTTTACCTGTAGAGACTTTGTGTTTACCTGTACAAATCCCATGTTTACCTGTACAGATCCTATCTTTACCTGTACAGACCTTGTCTTTACCTGTACAGATACTGTCTTTATCTGTAGAGACCCTGTGTTTACCTGTACAAATCCCATGTTTACCTGTAGAGATCCCATCTTTACCTGTACAGATCCTGTCTTTACCTGTACAGATCCTGTCTTTACCTGTAGAGACCCTGTGCTTACCTGTACAAATCCCATGTTTACCTGTAGAGATCCCATCTTTACCTGTACAGATCCTGTCTTTACCTGTACAGATCCTGTCTTTATCTGTAGAGACCCTGTGTTTACCTGTACAAATCCCATGTTTACCTGTAGAGATCCCATCTTTACTTGTACAGATCCTGTCTTTACCTGTACAGATCCTGTCTTTACCTGTACAGATCCCATCTTTACCTGTACAGGTCCTGTCTCTACCTAAAGAGAACCCATCTCTACCTGTAGAGATCCTGTCTTTACCTATACAGACCCTCTCTTTACCTGTATAGATCTTGCCTTTACCTGTGCAGATCCTGTCTTTATGTGTAGAGATCCTGTCTTTACCTATGAAGATCCTGTCTTTAGTTAGAGTGTTGCTATCTGCTTATTATGAATTTTTTTTATTTTTATTGCATTCATGTCGATTATCATTATTTAGAATCAATGCATTTAAATATTATTTATTCCCACAGCCTAGTTTTTGGGATTCCCCCTAAATTTTCTGTCCCACGTAAATGCCTCACCTTAGTCCCGGTCCCGGGAGGGATGACCCAACCTTGAAGTTTCCTGGCCAGAAACGCCAACCCAGAGTGTCCACCTGCGTGTCAGAGTGGGCATCCCCGCGTGCTGCCATAGCTGGTGTCCATGGGCCGGTTTCTCCACCTGCCGTGACGATCCATCGGAATTCATTTGACATTGAACGCTCGATCCTAATCAGATATCTGGATGGCTAAAGTAATGGACAGAGTCCAGCTTAAAAATCGATTCGTCAGATAACTTATGAACCTATTAATTGCTTGTTAGGCAATCTATCATGTTGTCCCGGGAACGGCGAGTGACGTAGGCTATTTTTCTAATGAACAAGCCGAGACTCTAAAGATTTCAATTTACACTTGATCAGTGAGTGAGTTACGAGACCCTCGCTCTCTATTAACGAGCTCAGTGGATCATTACGGCCGAGGAAATATTAGAAACATCCTCCGCTAATTTACTTCGCCGAGGAGAGAACAGAGGCCGACAAAGGCCGAGTCTTAAAACCCGGCGCGTTTCCTGAAACAGCATGCCCGCATGTGCAGACTGGCGGCAGACATCTCGCCAACCCTTCCCCCCACGCACGGGGGGCGGGGGGTGGGCACGGCTCAGGTAGACGGCTCCTCGTAGCAGAAGTGGACACACCAGGATTGAATGTTCAGAGTGAGAACTCGGAATAAATCCGGCATCTCTAGGAGTGGGACAAGGGTCTCATGACATGACGCCATAAACCCTTGAGCTGGGCAACGTCTTACAAAATTGGAGCTGTGTGCACACGGGTGAAGACACTCGCCTTCTACGCGTGTCTGTAGGATTGCTCAGTCCAAGCCGAAAGATTTGCGTTTTGGGGCTTTCTTCTGAAGACTGTCTGGTTTCATCGTTGAGATCTCAACGGGAGACCAGGAAGCTGGCCAATGAGCCTTGTCCTCCGCTGTCGGAAACCAAGGTGTGAGCAACAGGAGGCTGGTCCTGCAGGCTGCCCACTAAGGGCATTGGCAACCACAGGTCCTGGGAGGGGGTGATGCTCAGTGTTGCCCCAGCTGCTCCGATGCACCCCGTGGGGGTTTCGGGGAGACCTGGGCTCACTTTTGCTCCCACCCTCCAGGGTTGTGGGCTCTGCACGCCCCAGGCTACACCAGATGGCACCAACAACACAGCTACCCCAGAGCACAGCCCTCTCCAAACGGCTTCCCTGCAAATCAAGACCAGATGTTGCACACTCTTTATCTTAACAAGCACGGATTCCGATTAACCCAGAATTTGTACTCCTCTAGAATTAGTTTGATTTAGCTCTGTCTCAACAACTAAGCCAAGAAAAGAAGAAGAAGAAAAAAAAAGAAGTTTAAAAATTATATGCAGAGGAAAAGAGGGGAGAAAAAAATGTGGAACACATGGCTCAGCCTTATTTGTCGAGCAGACAGAAACATCCATTAGAATTACGTTGATTTGCCAGACCGTCGGCGACCCTTTGAAAGACGTTAGCGATGGCTGGCTTGCGTGCGCGCTTGTACGGAGACCTTTTCCTGCTGTTTCCTGGCTCCCGATGTGGGGAGACGACGATGTCCCTGTCCCGCCCTTTGGACGTGGAAATGGAGCGCACGACCCAACACGTCTGGAGCCCAAGGAGGAACTTGAGAGCATGACCACATCCACCCGGAGAAAATGATGGAAGGTGGACACAACCAGCATCCCCAGCGACTAGCGCAGATGCAGACATTCTTGGACAGGACCTTGGGCCATTAAAGCTTTTCTGGAAGAGTTTGCAAGGCAAGGAAACAGAGTCTCGGGAGCATCTATCCGACTCCCCACCCCCACTCCGTGCGCCTCCCCTCCCGGAGAACTTGAACTTCTGGGGAGGAAGGGCAGGTTTGTCCAACGAACATGCTGATAATGACCAAGTATAAGTGGTCTCTCCACCTCGGGTCTGGAAATACCCAACGGGGCTTCCCTCAGGTCATACGAGGTCACCATGAGAATTATGTGGGGCGTGTCCTTGTGTTGCTTCTTTGCCGTGTGTCCTGCACCATTGCGGGTGCCCCAACCTCAGCACCTGAGGAGAAAGGGGATATTTGACCCCCCAAATTAATAAAACGACAACAACAAAACCCAACCATCTTGCAACGCAATTAAAAGTGTACCCGGGCTCCATACGGTGTTGGTCTTGGCCATTGGATCACAGATCTCCATCCTGTGCATGTTTCTGGGCGAGGGGCAGCAAGCCAGGTCCTACCCATCATGCCATTTCTTGCTTCGTAAATTGTGAACCTTCTGATCGGTAATTACAGGCAGGAAGCCAAGCACACATGAATTTTATATTTATGGTCCATGCCGAGGTCACCCTTGAAAACTCCAAAAACCGCCTTCAGAAATATGTTCTTGTTTTAATTGCATTTCCCCTTGCCTCTGGTAGGGCATGGCCAGCTTAAAAAAAAATTAAAAATTAAAAAAGAATTAAAAAGAAGAAGAGATGTTTTCCAGGACACGTGGAGACTCTGGCAGCATCAGACGCTTCCCCCACTGCCGTGTCCACAGACACAACATGCCTCCTCTGCAGACACAGTGGGGCGGGACAACCAGCCTGAACGAGGGAGGTTATCAGGCTCCATTCAATCTTTTCTTTTTTGGCTCCATTCAATCTTTTTAAAAATGATGTGTCCAAGCTCTTCGTGGAGGCACACTTGGCTGTAGTAACTATGAATCTCCATAGGAATAGGATGTGAATTTCCGTGTCCATATTCCTAAGAACAGTGTCCACTGGACGCTGGATGGGGGCTTCTTCACCTCTCTCCTTCCGCAGGTCTGATGAGAAATCCCACCTTCCATCTTCCCTTCCCCCTCGTTTTTCTTGTGTCTCCTTAGTTGCTCACGAGCTTCTCTCCCACCGCCATTTTGGTTCTTAGAAAGTGGGACAGTGATGGTCTCCTCCTTGGCCCGTCCATCCCAGCATGGTGAGTGGAACACACCTTTACTATCAATAGGCGCTCGTGGAACTCATCTTTCTTCTGCCTGTGAGTCCAGAAAAAAGCTCTGCAGATGACACTTCCGTCCACGGCAGATGCTCCAACGCCAACTGTGACGTTTTTGACGTCACGTTGGAGCAAGACTGGGAGACCCCTGCTCCCGAGATCTAAGGTGCATTTGCGTGCTCTCCTCCATCTTCTGCTGGCATTTCCATCCATCTTGGCTCATACCAATCAGTCATCAAACCCAGTCATAAGTGGGTCAATTGCGATCCCGTGTGCAAACTCACGACTCCTTTGGGCAGTAGACTTTGTCATTCCTTAAAATTCTACTCTTTTTTTTTTACCCATTCTCCCAGTGAGACTCGTCAAAGGTACGGGAGATCATACGGAAACATCCATAGCTCCTCAGATTTTGGCCTTTACACGATGTTGCTGCATTCTCGTTGCTGTTTTTGTTTTGTCTTCACAGCGCTTAGTACATAGACATGCAATTCTTGGATCCGAGGGTTGGGTGACATATTTAAGGCCTCTCGTGAGCCAACTTTTACGCTCTTGCCCAAAAGATGCTCCTAATTGTATACCGCCTTCCTCAGAGTATGTGCAGAGTGGTGTCATTTTGGGGAAAAGCGTGACTGCAATGGGGTTGCGTTGTCTTAAAGACGGTATTTCTCTAGCGTTTCAACAAAGTCAGACATTTTCTTTTGATTTTCGGGCATTTGTGTCACGTCCCTTGGCTCTTTCTCTGTTGAAAAACTTCATCTGTGATTTGCAATGATCCTCTTTGTGTTAGTGACATTTTGGGTATATGATGTATTTTTTGCGTGTTTCCTCACGTCCCCCTTTAAGTTTGCATAGACTTTGCGACACACAGAAGTCTTGAATTATTTAGAAAAAAAAAAGTGCTCAGCAAGGAGCC
This sequence comes from Urocyon cinereoargenteus, assembly GCA_032313775.1. Classification (NCBI taxonomy): domain Eukaryota; kingdom Metazoa; phylum Chordata; class Mammalia; order Carnivora; family Canidae; genus Urocyon; species Urocyon cinereoargenteus. The sequence goes on from CM063496.1 coordinate 118,551,977, forward strand.
CAGTGCAGGGCTTGAACTCATGCCCCTGACAACCCGACCTGAGCCAAAATCAAGAGTCGGACGTTTAACCAACTGAGCCACCCAGGTGCCCCTTGAATTTTTTTAATATGAATTAGAATAACCACTTTTGTCACATCATAAACTCTTGGTATATTTCTTCATTGTCACGGATCTGTCTATTCACGTGCCAGCGCCTTACTGCTTTCATTTATTATGTCTTTATAAAGGGTTTTATTGTCTGCTAATGTATGCTCCCTCTGTTCACTCTTCTTCAGAAATGGCGACAGGTTTTCACCAACTTATCCTCTCGGAAACATGTTGAGATCACTCTCCTCCTTCTAAACTTAAAAAAAAAAAAAAAATTCCTGGAAGGATTAAGCCTATATTTAAATTCGAGAAATATTGATCTATTTATATAATATTAAACCTTTACAACCAGGATGGCAACATGCTTCTCCGTTTAAATATTCTTTTATGTGTGTCAGTAAAGCTTTTCAGAGTCTCTGTTTCAAAAGCTCCAGAACGTTTCTTATAAAATTCACTCCCAGGCATTTTATATTTTGTCACAATGATGGCATGACCCTTTAATATGTTTTGCATTTTGTGCTTTTTTTTTTGTATTTCCATCATATGGGCACTTTTCCTATTACTGTTACTTATTTTTTTCACAATCGTTTGCCCCATTTACTGGTTCCTGGTTTCTATATTCCTTTCATCTTTATGCAAGGAAATCTGTTCTCAGATCTCATAATGACTAGTTATTTATTTCCCTGCTGTCTAGATTCCAGTGATTTCAACAACAGTAATCCCAATTTTGTCTACGTTCTGAAAATCAGGCCTCGCGTTGGTCTTTGGTCTCACGGCATCACCTGAAAAGTACCCAATGGTCTTAACTCAACCATAGACTGGTTCCTTCTATCAACGTGAATTCTTATAAGTCTCTACTTTCAGGATGTCCATCCCATATCATCTTACCAGTCTCTTTTCTGGTGTTGCCCCATTTCTAGTCTCTTAGAAATCACGTCTTGAATCTCTGTTAGCTGGCCCCACTTTGCCCTCTAACTTTATTCAACGTGAACTGCTCCATGTCATGTCATTGCCACCCAAGATGGCACACCATTCTTACAAAGTATGTCTGCACACCTCCATGCTCTTTCTCCCCCAGCCCTCTCCCAGAGTGATGCTGTGCTGCTCTATACCCACATCTGCGTGGCCTGTTGGGAGCAAACCTCCTCACCATGGAAAGTCCTTCTGATCGCAACCAACCAATATGGCGGCTGTAACAAGAGCATGTGTTGAATGGCATATCCTATGTACCAAACTCTTCCACACATGGCTCCCCTTACAGGATCCACACTTGAAGATGGGAAAACTGAGGCAGAGAAAGACACCCCTCTGTGCCTGGCTCTGGGGACACTTCTACTTCATGGGGCTGGAGGATCTCAACTGTGACACACGGTCTATAGAATCGCCAGGAGAGTTTGTGGAAATATGCAGTGCGGGCAGCACCCTAGAGCAATGCAGTCAAGAATCCCTGGGCGGGACCAGATATCGATGTATCTCGAAGCTGTCAGGTGACCACTGTATGGGATGAAAAAGTGTTCCCTGAGGTTCTCACACACGTCCCTGTGTGCATCTGAAAGTTAACCTCGCAAGACACATGGGCAGGAAATATGCACAGAGATGTACAGAGCATGCATTTTATGAGACATGGGCACCTTCGTAAGGAGAGGAAGACACAGGTGTTTGGTGCTGGATTTGGGGAGTAGCAGGTAGACAGCTTAAGGGGTGTGAGGGACATGGGGCATATGGGGGAACTAGCATGGCCTGCGTGTTGAGAATCTCTCTCCATGACCCCTTATCTCCAGGATAAGGATGGTTGTCTCTTCCACGCAATGAATGGCACCTCCCCCATGGGAGTCCTAGGACCCATTTCTGGAAAAAACAAACAAACCCACAAGGGCAGAGTGACCTTCTTGCTTGTGCTATTTTCTCACACTCTTTTGGATTAAAATATGTGACGTAGCAAGGTACCATATTTTGGGGTGGGGCATCCCAAACGCCATCACCAATGCATTCCCACTCACCCCATCAGGTGCTTTGAGGCTCTACCTTCATGTGTTCCCCGCAAAGTCCGGTACACAGTACACACTCAATAAATACACATTGAGTTCAAGGACTCAGATAACAACCAGCGTCCTGCTCATCCCTGTCATTAAACCCATGCATCTTCTGACACATGCCTGATAAAATGTCAGTCTTCACGTAGGCGGTCCCCTCCGTCGGAGGGAGGGGCAGGCACCATAAACCCTGCCTTTTTAAAAGCCACCTGGCCCAGGGCCCTAAATTCAACATCAGTGATGTTCATACGCTCCAAGTCACATGCTCTTTGCACAATTAAAATGTCTTCTGGCGGAGCCCCCTCAGGTACTCAGTTTGTGTGTTTTGACTTGCAGAGATGACAAACGCCGCCAAGCACCGCCGAGCACATAATGTTTTTCTCATTAACGGGCAGACTTTCCAAAGGCCAAATCTCAGAATCTCGGGTTCCGTGCGTTTTACTGCAGCAGCGGAGGCAAGGAAGCGGAGACATCCTTTCAGACAGCGTGGTCGGTCGGAGATGGCGCATCAACACGCCCGAGTAATTGCATTCTTTGAAGGCCCGTTGAAATGGCAATCGGCAGTGGGTTTGGAGAGGGGGCAGGAGAAAAACACAGCATTTAAGAGCAAATGACCATCAAAGGCTTACAACGGAGCGTCATTTATTTTGGAGGCTGGGATTTGTCCAGAAGAATGAATAGCTTCTGCAAAGCAGACACGGTCCAGGCTGGTGGGCTGGAGGCTGCATCTGGGGCTGCCGATGATTTCCTCCAGCGGCAGGAATGGGGGTTGTGCATTCACCAAGCCCTGGGGTCCCTGGGTGCATGGGCGGCCAGGACTCAGTGGAGACTGGACGTGCTCCGAGCCACCGCGTCTGTAAGAGAAACCCTCTCAGTCAAGATGAGCAACTTGGTGCAGCATAAAAGGCATGCTTGGGGCTTCTGCTGGGAAACCAGACTAGCCTGCAGGAAACTCTGAAAGGGTCCCCCGGGCCTGGGGGCTGTGTCCTCACAGGCTGGCAAGTGGCCCATCCAAGGGGCAGCCTGTGTGGAGAGGCTGGGCCCAGGGAAAAGGAGGCATATTTGAATACGAAAGGCCTCCGCACAAAGGCTGGACCCCCTGCCCAGCTGTTCTCTGCAGGGTTCCCGGGTCTTTTTGTCTTCCTCACAATGCCCATGGCCCCTGGGGGCAGCTTCGGTGACCTCCTAAAGCCCCAGAGTCCTGCAGGCTCCATTTGTGCTGAGCCCCTGACAAACAATCAATGCAGTTGTTTCTCGGTTAATGTTTCCCTAAAGACCTGCACGAGGCTTCAGTTCTGAGTGCATGTTGGTGGCTGTGAATCAGAATCATATATTTAGGGAAAGGCGTGACAGTCAAAAACTAGAGAGGGTGGTAAGAAAGGAGCATTTTGGAGAGGTGCCAAATCTAGGACCGGGATGCAAAATATTTGCCCATTTCAGGGTTTTTCAACATCAATGTCATAAGCATCTGGTGCTGGATGACTCTCTGATGTGGGGCATCCTGTGCATCGTAGAGCATTCAGCAGCATCTCTGGTCTCCACCCACCATATGCCAGGAGCAAGCCCGCAATTGTAGTAAGAAAAAATACCCCCAGACATTGCCAAATGTCTCCTGGGGACACGATTACTCTGGTTGCCAATCACTGACATAGAAAGATGATCACATAGATAGATGTGGTGGATGGATGGATAGATAGATGATAGATAGATAGGATGGATAGATGGATGGATGGGTGGATGGATGGATGGATGGATAGCTAGACATAGATATGGTGGATGGATGGATACTAGATAGGATGGATGGATAGATACATGATAGATAGATAGATAGATAGATAGATAGATAGATAGATAGAATGGATGGATAGATAGACATGATGGACGAATGGTTGGTTAGATAGATAGACACATACATATGGTGGATGGATGGATGGATGGATATGATGGATGGTAGATCAATGGATGGATGGATGATTGGATGGATTGATAGATGGATGGATGAATGGATGGATATATAGATAGGCAGAAAGTCCCTCATGCTAGGCCAGCGTGTCTCAGCCTGGGCACTGCTAACATCTGGGGCTGGTTGACTCTCTGATGTGGAGTGTCCTATGCACTGTAGGGTGATAAGCAGTGTCTCTGGTCTCCAACCACTAGATGCCAGGAGTCCCGTCTCCCCAGTCACATCACCTCAAAATGTCTCCACATATTGCCAAGTGTCCTTGGGGGACAGAATCACCCTTGCCCCCTTTGGGCAGGGACCACTAATCTATCCCAACTTGTCTTTGTTTTAAAGCTGGAACTGCCACGTCCCAGCCTAGGATGTAGAAACAGATCTCTGGGCAAAGAGAGACAATTGAATCTGTGACAACGCAGCCACTAATAAACTTTGGAAAAGCAGGTCTAGTGTCTGGCAGAGCTCTTTCTGTCAACAGGCCCAAGAGGGAGCGCTCATGCTATGTGCTGTGTGGGCCCCTTGCCAGCGTCACATAGTAAAATGCTCTCTGCATGTGTTCACGACGAAGCCGGCTCATTCCCTTTGGGGGAAGTGAGTGCATCTAGCACAGAATGGGCAGGGAAGGCAGGAAATGCACTGCACGTGTGCAGAGAAGCCCTTGGAGACCCACAGTGAATATAACAAAGTCCCTAATTTTAGTTATGGCCAATGGACAATGGAAAGAAGTCCCCACTTTGCAACAGAATGTTGGATCATTGAAGTTGCTCAGACGTGTGCAGTAGGATATAGGGGAGTGAGGCCTGTGTGTTGAAGGGGTTTCACAACGTAGGCAGATTACAAGATAGTGCCTGGCCCGTTAGAAAATGCCATCTGTCTGTGACCCTGTCCCGTTCAGGAGGCCCTGCCCTGCCCAGCCTTCCATCCCCAGCATTGAGTGGAGGCCACTCCCTTTTCTTTTTCTTTCATGCATTAAAGGCCAGGAAACCCTCTGTCAACAAAAAGCAACCAGAAAGATATTCCCCAGGCCAAGTCCTTGTAAGTTACGTCCATTCTTGGCCTCCTGCATTTTGCTGTCATGAACTGGAAACAGGAGCTGGCCCCTAGACGTTCACAATGAGATTCTCACCAGACCGTGTGGAAATCGTTTTACTGTGGGGGGCATTACTTTCATCCGTGGATGGAAGAATGGATGGATGGATGGATGGATGGATGGATGGATGGAACAACAGAAGGTGGTGCATTACTAAAATGGAATATTGCTCAGCCATGAAAAGGAAAGGAGCGTTGACACCTACTACCATGCGGATGGTTCTGGAAAACACAATGTTCAGTGAGAAAAGGAGACACTAAAGTCCACATTGTGTGTGATCCTGTTTATATGAATAGTGAGCATCTGTCTGCCTGTGGGGTTGACACTTGTGTCCTTTGCTGTGACCAGAGTCCACCTTTCTGGGTGATGACATCCCATGAGGGCATTGGTGACAATCAGTTCCTTTTGGGGGAACAGGAGGCAGGTAAGTTCAAAGGGAAAATCTCTCCTGCACCTGCTGGTTTCAAGTGGCTGCAGTTCCAAATACTCAATACCCCAAAGATGCACATTCTGGAGCCAGAGCTCATCCCAAACTCTTATGGCCACATTTCCACTACCCTTTGATGGATACAAGGTCTCTTTTCAGGAAGGGATGAGAATGTTCTAGAACCATATGGGGTGGTGCTTGCACAACATGGTGAATGTGCTAACTGCCCCTCAGTTGTTCGCTCCAAAATGGTTATGTTTATGTGATGTGAATTTCATCCCAATTGAGAAGTGGCATTTAAAAAATTAAAATAAGAATTTAAAAAATTCAAACTAAAAGTCCTTTAAAAATTTAAAAGGCAAAACCAAACGAACAAAAATGCATTTATTTAGAGCATACTGTGTAATAGCAGCAGTGCACAAAGTACAATATTATGGAGCAAATCTGGCCCTCTGCTTGTGTTTGTAAATAAAGTTTTATTGGCACAGCTCTGCTGAGTGACAGAAAACAATCCCTGGTCTGGACCAGAAAAGCCTGTGTCAAAGAGTGGTTGTCTGTTTACGTAGCATGACTGGATTTCATAGTTGCTTTATTATTATTAAGGTCCTTTAACTAAAAACTCTCAATCTGAGAAATCCTAATTATCTCCTAAGAATACAAGCTCGTTTTTCTTAATTTTCAGGGAGTCAAGCCCACAGTAGGTAAAATGTAAAGTTGCATTGTCTTCAGAGTTGCTCATTAAGTAGCACAGGGATGCCCAACATTGACCAATATTCTTAAATAGCTGAAGGATGAGAATCCACGGGGTCTGAGCCACAGCACTGGGCCCATCGCATGTACACATCCCTTGAAGCTTGATGAATTTTATGGTTTTCTCCCTCATCCATCGGATATGCTTAAATCATGATAAGGACCCGGTTTTCCATTGTTTGGACGTTTGGTTTCTTTTGCTTCTAGATGGTTCTCCTGGGATTTTTCAGCTCTGCATTGGTGAGATCTCCAGATAGATTTGGGGTCTCATTCCCCGCCATGTTGGTTCTGGTTTTGGTGGATACTGAAGACGTATTTATTTATTTATTATTTTTTATTTTTTTAAATTTTTATTTACTTATGATAGTCGCAGAGAGAGAGAGAGGCAGAGACACAGGCAGAGGGAGAAGCAGGCTCCATGCACTGGGAGCCCAATGTGGGACTCGATCCTGGGTCTCCAAGATCGCACCCTGGGCCAAAGGCAGGCGCCAAACCGCTGCGCCACCCAGGGATCCCCGAAGACGTATTTATGAAGTCAGCTTCCAGTCGGGTTATCCTTGCCCAAAGTGATAGAAAGAAATGAGTAATGAAACCAAATCATAGGGAAGGACAAAAAAGAGAGAAGGGAGGCAGGAAAGAAGGATGGAAGGATAGAAGGATGGAAGGATGGAAGGATGGAAGGAAGGAAGGAAGGAAGGAAGGAAGGAAGGAAGGAAGGAAGGAAGGATCATCTTCCAAAAGTGTCAGCATCTCATGCAGGATCTGGCTCAGGGTAGATGCTCAACACATGCCCGTTGCTATGACTACATCTGAGCAGCAGAAATGTCCATGCAAGTCCGTTCTGTGCGCGTCTGTGGCCAGCTTGCCATCATCTGCTCCCCGTCCAGCGTGTCAGGACACAAGTGCCATACTTCCAGGCTTATCCCTTGCCTCTCCTTTGAAATGTTCAAATAAGAACAAATGCTCGGCAGCTCCCATACTGTTATTTACTTTACCTTTATTTCATTATTTATGTGCTATTCCCAGTATAATAACATGAAGCATTGGTTGTATTATGCGACGGAAATTTTATTATTTATACACAATAAATGTATTCATTAATAATTGACTGAATTACATAGACAGCACACAAATAAATATAGCAAATTATTAATTTATAACACACTGGGGGGATTTATAAAATTCCAGTAAATATAGTCTTTAATCAACTATAGACTTCTAAAAAGCTCTTTATATTAAGGTTCAGATCTTGTTTATCTATACCCACTAATTGAATATTTATATATTTGCATATTAGCAGAAAAGAGCTACATTTTTTTTTTTTAAATAGAGGCTAAGGTATCCTCTCAGAAAGGATTCATTGCCACAGTGGAATGCAAAGACTCATTGACTCAGTGAATGGATTCGCTGTGAGTGAATCCAAAAGTTGGGGTTCTTTCTGTGTCTAGAGTAGCAATAATCATGGACGTGATCGAAGATAGTCACTTTCTTGAGAGCTTGTTCATAGAGGCTAATTTGGTGTTAAATGTGTGCAAATTTCAATGCGTGCATTTATTTCCCCATGCTTAGTCCATTTTTTTTTCATATTGCAAGAATTGGCATCAAGATGTAGGGGTGTCGGGCAGCCCAGGTGGCTCAGCAGTTTAGCGTCACCTTCAACCCAGAGCGTGAGCCTGGAGACCCGGGATCTTGTCCCGTGTCCCACATCGGGCTCCCTGCAAGGAGCCTGCTTCTCCCTCTGCCTGTGTCTCTGCCTCTCTCTCTCTGTCTCTCATGAATAAATAAATAAATAAATCTTTTTAAAAAAAGATGTAGGGGTGTCAAGGTACAGAAAAAAAAGGTGTATGGTTTATGTGATAGCTAGCTTTCACCATGTAACAAATGGCCCCAGAACTCAGTACTTTAAAACAAGGAACATTTATTTTGCCTCAAGCACCAGTGGGCTGGATTGGTGGTTCTTTTGAACTGGACTGGGCTGGCAGTGACTGGGATGGCCTTGCGTCTGTGGGTAGGTCTTAGTGAACGTCGTTGGGACGGCTGGGACCCGTGGTGGCTTCCCATCCTTTAAGGTTGGTGGAAGGTCTCCCAGCAAGAACACAAAGATCTTGACATCCCTGTGCTTTTCTGCTCAGGAGCAACAGCAAGGCTGGGAACTATGGCCGCCATTTTCCACACAGGCTATCGCCTTTTTCCATCATGCACAGAATTCTAAATAAATACCATTGATGCGCCCATTTGATAAGCTCATTGATATGCTCACAAACGCCATGGATAAGCTTATTTTCTACCAAAATCTTTTTTAGTCTTCAGCCATGACTCAAGAAAATCTCAAAGATGTCAGGGATGGGCCTCGGAAGCCACACTTGAAGGTATTTCTAAAACAAAAGATAATACTTGGAGAAATAGATCCCATGTGTTCAAGGCGTCACACGTGTGTTGTTCTTACCAATTTGTAAAGAGTTTCCCTGATCCTCCTTAAATGGGAGTCCCTGGCTTCACAGAAGCACTCGGCAAACGCCTTCGGGTCGAATTTGCTCTTTTTGCATGTGAACTTCATAAGGGAAGAAAAGCGGGAGCCGCATGGAGGAGTTTGGAAGTGAATCCACAGAGGTGGTGAAAGAAACAGAAAGCGGGCTCGAGAAGAATTACCAAGCGCAAGTGCAAGTGATTCAGAGACGAGAATAGAAGGTTGGATGATAACTTAGCTCTTGATGAAACTCAACTCTTGTTGTCCAACTCAGTGAGGACACATGGCCTCAGATGCTGTTGCCTCGGGGATCTCATGGCCACTGAAAGACACAGAGGGGATGTTCTAAAATACTTTCAGGGGCAGCCCGGGTGGCTCAGTGGTTTAGCCTTTGACCCAGGGCCTGATCCTGAAGACCCGGAATCGAGTCCCACGTCGGGCTCCCTGCATGGAGCCTGCTTCTCCCTCTGCCTGTGTCTCTGCCTCTCTCTGTGTGTCTCTCATGAATAAATAAATACAATCTTAAAAAAAGAGACTTTCAGAAGGGATGGAGAGGGATAAAGAAATATTGCAGGTGGGGAGGGTCAAAGAATAGGACGATACAGGTACGATATGGAGTGTGTGTAGTTTCAGGAACCAGAAAACTCCCCAGATTTACGTCTCACCTACAAGAAGGCTCATCCAGGAGAACCAACCGTGGTGAAGTGGTGATGGGCAGGGGGCTGCCTGCACAAAGGACTGTCATGTGCCTCCTCCAGTAGAGATGGGGTGTCCTCCCCGATGGACCCTGGGAGGGCAGCGAGGAGGTCATCTCCTTAAAAGCCGGAGCCACGCGTACCCTCTGTAAGCCCATGAACCATATCTTCCTGCGTTTGGATATTTCTGAGCAAAACTGAGAGCCAAGACCTAAACCCTAGGGAACCCCCCTGACCGCTCACTGATTGAAGAAACTTCTCCCCGAATTACATCTCTCCATCTGCGTCGTGGCGCTGTTGCCAAAAGCCATCCGGGAGTCCTTCCTGCTCAGGTGTTTCATGAGAAGAAGATAATCTGATTTCACGTGAATAAAAAAAAAAAAAAAGTTTCCCCAGAAGGAACCCATCAGAATCTCTCTGTCATAAGCTATCGAGCGAAAAGAAACACGCATGGAATCAGCCACTTCAGACACAGCAGGGAAATACAGAAAAACAGTATATCCACCCTTGGTTCAGCTCCTCTTTCTCTAAGGAACGCCCCCGAGGTGTTCTCAAATGTTTTGTTTTTTCATCGCTGTTGTGTTTTTTTTTTATTTTTTTTCCCTGACACTGGATAAGTCAGAACATATTTCCAGGCTCAGGAGTGGATTGCGCAAACGTGTTTACGGACGTGTTAGGTTGTCATCATATCCTTGTACAACCACGTCTCCTCTGCTCCCTCTAAACCCCGCTGGGGGACGGGGAAATGTACCTGACAAATCCTCTAACACTTGATGAGTCGGCCCACAAGCCCTCCAGCAACCGAGGATGCTTCCTCCAGGAAGAGGCGGTCATGCTGAGCAGTACAAGCATTCTTGCCTTTGATGGTCTTCCACCGTGAACTCTACGAGGATCCTCGGGCTGCAGGAGTAAATGACCAAATCCAGGAGACTTAAAACAATGGGAATATATCTTCTTATGGTTATGGAGACCAGACGTCTGAGATCCAGGCAGGGCTGTGCTCCCTCCAGAAGCTCCACGGAGGGTCCTTCCTGCCTCTTCCAGCATCTGGAGCTCCAGGCGTCCCTGCGTTGGTGGTCACGTCCGTCCCGTCTGTGCGTCCATCTTCACGTGGCTTCTTTTCGGTGTCTGTGTCTCTTAAAAGGACACCTGTCATTGGATTTAGGGCAGTCTCATGATACTTCGTTGCAGCATCCCTAAGAAGCAAAGAAAGGGAATCTGTTAAGTTCAGAATACCGTCGATGCCCTGCCGCATCTGACAAGGAAAGAAAAAAACGTCATCGTCCAGCCATTACAGCCTCCCTGGATCTCAGTTGGATCAGTGAACAAATTCCCCCCAATTTTCATACCAGGGGCTTTTTGTAACAATACAACCGCGCTTTGTTCTAAAACGCCAAAGTGGTTAAAGGTGGAATTCACCGGCAAGTGGGCTTGAAGACGGGGTGGGGGGGGGGATGAATGAGTTTCTTTCCTCCGGAAAGAAATAAGGATTGAAGCGGTGAAGACGTGCACAGAAGTCAGCATCTGCCAGGAATCCAGAGCTCAGATGGAATCAAAAGATCAGGCAATGCTCTGGGATTTTTATGACTAGCGACATTTGTGTGAAACCTGTTTCTGGGTTAACGGTTTCCTTCGTTTTACGTATAACCCCTGCTGTGAAAAGTGTTGTCAACAGAGCCCCTTGTCTGTCGTCAGGCACAGCGCAATCCCCTTACATGTCCCTCCCCGTAAATTGGGTTAACACTCCCCCCCCGCACCCCTGCCAACCCTTGCAGGGAACTGAACCTCTCCTGCCTACCCTTCGACTGGTGCTCATTGCATGTTCCATCATGGCGACCTGTTCCCTGTTGCCCCAACAAAGTACGAGGATGCTAGGAGGACATAGATTAGGGCTGTGTGTGCCAATCCCACGTTGAGCCTGGGACGCTCAGAAGACACTGAATTAATGAATAGCCCTCTTCTCTGTCCCAAAGTCTGCAGCTACGTCTTTCCTTTCAGCCCATCTCAATCCCAGGCAGCCTCCTCATCTGGTTGGTTCAATATGGCAGCCTCTTTGAGTCACCGTCACCACCAGTCTCCAGAAAGAAAGGAAAGTCCCTCCTACTGTTTGATCTTCTTAGGAGTTGTCTCTCTCTATGAGAAGCCCCTCACCATGGTCTCTGGCTTTATGCCTCAAAATGGCAGAGGCTTCGTTTTTCTCCTTAACACCCCCTGACTTTTGGATATGACCCTTTAGATCTGCCCATGCATCCACCGATGTGTATGTCTCCTGCTCATCATGGTCCACTGAGAGTCCTGGTCTACCTCTTTCCTGTTCTTTCCTCCTCCATTTTGCTTCAATCATCGATATACACCACACAGCACTCCTGGCTTCACCAGCTTCCATCAGCCCTGGTTGGGTTTAATTCACTTCTGTTTAGCGTGAAACACACACTCTGTGTCAGGTATTGGGCTGGGTGCTCAGGGCACAGGAAGTCCATCACAGCTGGACACTTGACCCTCACCAACACGTCCTGTGCACCAAGCCATGCCTTTCCTCACTTCTAACCACTTTTTACCCAAAGTGTCATTAAACAGGAGCCCAACCTGACCATCCTCCACTGGATAAGTAGCCATGTCATGGCAGACCCGGAGAACCACACACTCTTTCAAAGACCCAGAGCAAGACACGGTGCAAACATACCCTCCAACAGAGATGTGCAATTCGGTGGCCCCCGGAGAGGGGCTTGAAGACAGTGCTGTTTACAATGCAATCTGAGAAAGCTACACGGCACGCTACCTGCATGTGTGCACAATTTCCCATACGCCCCTGCGTGCCCCCACATGCACCCGTGAGCAGAGCATGCGGGACATCTGGTCTCAACATGTACCCGTCTTCTCGCCAAGTGATCTCATTTAATTTATGACCTCTGAGCTTCCTCCACTCATCCATCAGCAGAAGCACATGGATCTTAATAATTAATGCAATAAAGAAAAGCTTTTCAGGGGGCTCACGATCATCCCAAGTCGTCTCATAACTGATGTATTGATCTTTGGTATGATTTACAGATCTCTACAATCCCAGGCTGTCAGCTTTCTAGGCTTTGTAGCTATTCCTGCTTTGGATGTGTAATAGATGAGGATGGATGGGTGGATGGATGGATGGAGAGATCAATAGATGGATAGATAGATGATAGATTGATAGGTGGATAGATGGATAGATAGGTGATGGGTACAGGGTTGGATGAATGGATGAATGGATGGATGGATGGATGGATGGGTAGATAGATGGAAAGATGATAGTTGATGGATAGATGCATGGATAGATGGATAGATAGGTGATGGATACAAGGATGGATGAATGGATGGATGGGTGGATGGGTGGATGGAAAGATGATAGATGATGGATGGATGGATGGATAGATAGGCAATGGATGGATGGATAGATGATAGATGAATACATAGGTGATGGTTTCATGGATAGATAGATGATGGATAGATGATGGATAGGTGATGGATGGTGGATGGATAGATAAAAGAATGGGTAGTTTGACAGTCGGAGCTATAGACAGACACACACATTGATGTATATATGTGTTTTATACACAGTTATCTCACTCCAAAAACCCACTGCAGTTGGCTATAATGGCGATTATTCCTACTCTATGAAAGACAAACTTTCTAAAAAAAAATTATTCATGAGAGAGAGAGAGAGGCAGAGGCAGAGACACAGGCAGAGGGAGAAGCAGGCTCCATGCAGGGAGCCCGACGTGGCACTCGGTCCTGGGTCTCCAGGATCGCGCCCTGGGCCGAAGGCAAGCACTAAACCGCTGAGCCACCCGGGGATCCCTATGAAAGACCAACTTTAAAAAAATTCAGATTGCCCACACTCTGACCTCTCTCACTGGCCCATAAAACAGACACAGAGAATTTTCATGTTAATCAGCGCAAGCTGTATATAGAAGTACAGATTTTGCCATTCTATATGAAAGCAGCTGAGTCAATCATGTTTTTCGGACTCACGGTTCTTCTTCCCATCTCTAACCTGTGTGCCTTCAAACAAATACTGCTAAGAATGCTCCCAATTCATCAAAGTTTTGTCCGTCTCCCTCCCCATAATAGTTACAAAGTAAAGTCCGCAAAATCAAGTCCGCTTTGTGTCACCTTACATCATTTGCGATTAATGCTGATGATTCCTTGGGGTTTCCCGCTCTTGTCCCGAAATGCTCAGGTATTACACCTGTGCTGTAGACCATGGCTCCTACGTGTTTTGCTCTTTCAAGCAATGGATCCATGTTCCCTCCTAAGAAAAAACACGGGCAGTTTTCCCTATTCACTGATTTGATCTGCACGAGCGAGCCTTGGCAGTGTGTGATGTGCAGAGGTGGGAACCTTGGTGGCATGTGATGTGCAGAGGTGAGAACGGCGCCTGCACCTTGGCGAGAAAATGCTTTGAGGGGAGCAGAGCGTTTTCTCACGAGTAACTGATGAGCTCTGTATGACTTGAAGGTAGCCTAGCCGCCGTTTGCCCATGTGGATGTATCTCTCATGGGCATGCATCCTGTTCACACCTTCCTCCGCCATCACCGCTGTGACCTCCTGAGTGCTTGAAAAATATCCCCACCTGGTCTTCTTGGAAACTTCCTGTGACGTGGAGCCCGTTGTTCTCTGGAGCTCTGTTCCCGTGCTTGGAGATAGACGCATCGTTCTGTGCAACCAAAGCGTCCAGACCGTCGGCATTGTCTGCAAACACCTGCCCCACCCCTGCTCCTTATGACAACCTTCTTTGCAGAGCAGATGCTCCTGTCGGCCGCCATGATGGAACCTTCTCCCTAGGTTCTCCTGCTACACCACCCCACACATTTTTATCCTTCATCCCTACCCTCAGCAACAGAACCTTCCAGTATTTGTCAAAATGCAGAAGAAGCCAACACTGACCCCCTGACCTGAGACAACTGGGGAGAGCTGGAATGAAGGAAGCATGCTTTGGTCGACTACCATCAACCTGTCCTCATTCTCCATCATGTGAGCTGCCTCCCATCATCCTCTCCACGTTCCTGATTGTCGACCGTCTTCATCGGGGCTCTGTCCCATCATTCCACGGCGTTTACTCCATCCTCGGTGCTTGCATCAAGAATGGACAAGGCAAGAACCGCAAAGCCGAACTCAGTCTATTTTATAGGATCGATATCACGTAGACTCGGATTTCTGACTGCAGAGCAATAGAATAGAGTTTAAAGATCCTGGATGTTTGCTGATAGAACACAGGGCCAAGTAATCTTTGCGTTAAAAAGAAAATCAGCGATTTTTTTTAGACCAGAAGCATAATGAGAAATGAAGTTTCCAACTCTGTTGGGACCATAGGAAGGTAGTGTTTTGAGATGATGGCTGTGGACACCTTTGTCGCAAAACGCTACCATTCCCTACAAATACAGGGACGGTGGCAAATCAGCATGAGAAGTTCTAGAAATGCTGATCAGAGCAATGAAAATTAAGGGGCGCCTGGGTGGCTCAGTGGGTTGAAGGTTGGAGTCTTGATCGCTGTTTGGGTCATGGTCTCAGGGTCGTGAGATCAAGCCCTGCATCCGGTTTGCTGTACGGCATTAAAAAAAAGAAAAAAATTTAAATTTTATTTTATTTATTCATGATAGACACACACACAGAGAGAGAGGCAAGGACCCAGGCAGAGGGAGAAGCAGGCTCCATGCAGGGAGCCCGACGTGGGACTCGATCCCGGGACTCCAGGATCATGCCCTGGGCCGAAGGCAGGTGCTAAACTGCTGAGCCACCCCGGGATCCCCTAAAAAAAAGAAATTAAAGAAAGGTGAGTGGTCGGCAAGGACACGTCCTCCCCCAAGAGCCTGGAACTCATTGGTTATTCACACAATAGAGTTCTACTAAACTTTCCCGGAAAATATCCATTGTTTTAACTATACAGCTTATGTCATGAAAGAAGAAGAAGAAGAAGAAGAAGAAGAAGAAGAAGAAGAAGAAGAAGAAGAAGAAGAAGAAAGAGAAGGAGAAAAAGAAGAAGAAGAAGAGGAAGAAGAAGAAGAAGAAGAAGAAGAAGAAGAAGAAGAAGAAGAAGAAGAAGAAGAAGAAGAAGAAACACACACAAAACTCTTGTAGAAACAGTAAATTCATTGCAAGTGCTATTTGAAGGTGAAACTAAGGCCCTGGGGCAACTTCTTGGTTAAAACTCCTATCTGAGCCCTAAGGAGGTTTGAGCTGCTCGGGTGCTGCATCTAAGAGGGTCTCACTCTACCTGTGACCCCCTGACTGCTCAGATCCTGCAATTTGGGGGCTTTGGAGGGTGAATGTCCCCCCCCACCACCACCCCAGACAGGGAGCAGGGACTCAGCAGACAGATGCTGCCTTACAGAAGGTCCCAAGAGAGATCCCTCTGTGCTCCACCCTGACTGGAAGACGGGGCGAGATGCGTTGTTAAAGCCGCAGACATCTGGATGCTTCAACTTTTAGCCCTGAAAACCCTCCCTGCGCTTGTCAGAGCTCAGCTAACCCCTCTCACCTCCTGAACGTCAGCTGCTAAAGGGGAAAAAGAAAAAAAAAAACCCACGCCAGCCCGCAGAGTTAACGCCAACCGGGTCGGAAACATATGGATTCATATTTCGGGAAAATATTCATGAGTTCGAGTGAGTGAGGTCTTTGCGAAGCCAGCATGGCCGGCGGCAGGAAGACGGATTTAAGATGTTGCCTGGAGCCCAGCGCACGCCGAGGTGGCCCCGTGTTCGAAACACACGCCGCCCTTGGAAGTTTGTGCGCATTGCACCTGCTGGCCCTGTGCCGAGCTCCCCAAATCAGCCCCGTGCCCGACTCAGCCTCCTCTGGGCGCCAGCTGGGATGCATATGGCGCCCGTGGAGTGACGTCCAGTGAACTGGGCACCGGGGTGGCCACTCGCCTCCACAGACCTTCTGTGGCATCCCCTCCGTGTGGGAACCCCAGCCCACCTGCATCCACTTCCCCAGTGGTCACGCTCCACGGTTCCTTCTGCCAGTAGTGACCGGTGCCCTGACCAGTCTCCTCTCCTGTTCGCCTTCAAGGGTGAGGGTCAAACGGGATCCCAAGGCAGGAAACTGGGGACACCGAGGGAACCCAGGAGCCTGCAGAGGGACAGGGAGGCGGGCAGATGTCAGCTGGGGGGTGCTGGTGGTGGGCTGGCAGGTGTTCAGGAGGTGAGAGATGAGGGATGGGGCCCGTCCCCGTGTCCCACTGCAGCACATCCGTGACGACATCCTTGTGTCCCCGTCCCCGTGTCTCTCCACGGCACATCCGTGAGGATGTCCCTATGTCCTCCCCTGGCACATCCATGAGGACATCCACGTGTCCCCATCCCCGTGCCTCGTGTGTACAGAAGCTCCTCTTCCATCAGCCAGCTCCCCTGCTCCTGGCAGACCCCGAATCCCGCAGGCCTCCTCCTTGCGCATGGCGGCTGCGAACTGCCCTCCCCTCCCTCTGCCTGCAGGAGACTTTGCCAAACACCCTTCACTTTGTGGCAGCTCCTTGTTTTTTATTATTTTAATTGGTGCTAGGGCCCTGCCGGTTTACAACCCCCATGTTTACACTAACCCGACTTTAATAAGACGCCTAAGAGCGAACAGGAACCCGGAGCTCTATAAATGTTTTAATTCACACAAACCCACCCACGTCTTTCCATTTACACCCACTGTGGTCAGGACATAAATTCGACAACCGTCTGCGGTGGATTTTTCCAGCCCTGCCTCTGCAAGTACCTTGTCCTTCCTCCCTTCCTACGCTGACCAGAGCCTGGGGTGAGAGCTTTCCATTTTGCATGTGGGGTGATGGCCCCCCTGACCCCATCACGGGCTGAGTGCCTTGGAAAATCCCCTGCTCCTCTGCCGCTGTGCAACCCATCATATTTCCCCGCCCAAACCCCACATGAATAAAGTGGTTTTTGCAGCCGTGTCTCGCCATGAAGCACGCATGTTCGTATGCCTAGATACATCCTGATGCACGAGGAGATGTGCTGAGCATAGCCACACCACAGGAGTTGGCGGGTGTGCTTGTCTCCGTGCGTGCAACACACGTGTGGCCGCGTAACACCACTCATGTGACAAGGCATCGGATTGGCGCCATCTGACACTAATTCCAGAGCATTTGCATCATGATGGGTATTAGAGGCACGTGCATCACTCATAAGGCATAAAATCCACAAAGCCTGGCTTGCGAGGAGGCATTGTGTCCACACACATGGACGGGGGTGTTCGAAGCAGACGGGCCTCCTTGGATCTGGATTGTAAATTCAATGGGTGCATTAAAAGCATAAAAGGTGTGCTAGGGTCTCCCCGGGGTGCAGAAAAGAGGACTCCGTGGCATCGCTTGCGTTTTTGTCATTTCCAGAGTGGGATACAGCCACGCAAGGTGTGCTGTAGAAATGTCTGGACACACAGAAACAAGGGATGGGTATTGTCTCAACTTGGAGAAGAGGTCCACACCACACAGCGGTGGAGACCAGGTGCTTCCAGCAGACGCCGTCACTACCAGGCAGGACCAGCTGACTGTCCTGAGAGCTTCCATACCACCTCGCCATGTAATAGATATCTCGTCCTAATGAACCTCTTCCCAAGTAACCTGAGGTATCTCCAATACGCTGATGGTCTACACAGCGGAACAAGTATGTCTACATGGTAGGCAGGGACATCCCGGTGCACAAGTGACGAGCAGCCCATGGACGGACACAGGTGCGACCTCAACATTCCTGAGCATTGCCCGGCTTCCATGGTATGACTTGATGGTATGACTTGTTGCGCATTGTCATGGAAACCCATCACTACGTCAATGAGTGAAGCACTGTCACCATGGAAACCCATTGCTATGTCAAGGGCGAAGCACCCTTATCATGGAAACCCATCAATAAGTCAAATTTGAAGCACCCTCATCATGGAAACCCAATGCTTAAGTGAATGGGCGAAGCAGCTTCATCATGGAAACCCATCCCTAAGTGAAAGACGAAGCACTCTAACCATGGAAACCCATCACTAAGTCAAGAGTGAAGCACCCTCACCATGGAAACCCATTGATAAGTCAACTTTGAAGCACCCTCATCATGAAAACCCATCACTAAGTCAACAGGTGAAGCACCCTCATCATGGAAACCCAATGCTAAGTCAATGGGTGAAGCAGCTTCATCATGGAAACCCATCACTAAGTCAAAGGCTAAGCACTCTAACCAAGGAAACCCATCACTAAGTCAAGAGTGAAGCACCCTCACCATGGAAACCCATTGCTAAGTCAACAGGCAAAGCACCCTCACCATGGAAACCCATTGTTAAGTCAACAGTGAAGCACCCTCATCATGAAAACCCATCACTAAGTCAACAGTGAAGCACCCTCACCATGGAAACCTATCACTAAGTCAAGGGCGAAGCACCCTCACCATGGAAACCCATTGCTAAGTCAATGGGGAAGCACCCACCAGGATGAGAGCCATCTCCCGGTCAGTGTACTGCCTGAGAGACCACCCTACACCGAGCAGGGAAGGCTTTCCATGAGGTTCGATGAAAGAAAGCAGGGGATGCTCCACGCTGACCCCAGTCTGCTCCCCAGCAGGGAGGGCATGGGTAAACCTGGAGGGGACAGGGGGTCATCCCAGGGCAGCACCCCATGACCATGGCCACTGACAATGTACCACATGGCCTCTGTAGAGTGACTGCTGTCCCACTTTCATGGGGCTCGGGGGGTCCCTGGGAGAGAGGATTTTCAGGCTTAAAATGTGGGAACATCCCACGCAGAAGCACGATGAATTGGTCACTTTGCATCTCCAACCCAAGGCGTCCCTCCACCCCATGACCTTCACACCACAGCGTCCCATTTGTGACCGTTTCTCGCCACAGCTGGTGCTTGTGTCTCATTTCCATGCACGTTCACTAGCACCAGAAGCACGAGGGGAGGTACAGGGTGGACACCTGGGAGACAGTGTCACCCCCTATTTTTTCCCTGCAGCTGTTATTTCTTGGTTGGCAGGACGGCCACCATGTTGTCCGAGAGGAGGGGAGCAGACTGACAGACGCTGTTTTCAGGACCCGCATTTCTGCAATGTGTCTGCTGTAACAAAATCCCATAGATGGGGTGCCCTAGACAATGTTCCTCTGGGTTCTGGAGCCTGGGGGTCTGAGATCCAGGTGAGGCTGAGGTTGGCTTCTCCTGAGGCCTCTCTTCTGGGCGTGTAGATGTCGTGTTCTCCTTGTGTCCTCACGTGGTCATCCCTCTGTGCATATCTGCGTCTTCATACCTTCTTCCTATAAAGACCCTGATCCGATGGGACCAGAACCCACCCTACTGACCTCATTTTACCATAATCCCTTTGTTAGAGACCCCTCTCCAGATCCAGCCCCATCTGAGGTCCTACAGATGATACCTTCAACCCATGCACTGGCTAGAACAGACCCATTTGAGCTCACGACACTCATCACCACCTGAACTCCTGTGTATCTTCAGGAGGAGCTTTCAGAGGAACGCCACGACACGTGTCAGTGACGAGCAGTAGCACGATGGTGGGTAAACTGAGGAACGCTGAATGAATACATAGCCAGTGGCACCTAGATGGCCCCTTGGAGCTTGGTTTCCAGGTGACCTGGCCCCTGGGGGCTCACCTGAGTCCCCCAAAAGCTCGGATGCATTTGGTTGAACGTCCCAGTGGACGACCCCATGGTGGTCCTTGGAAACTTCGAGACGTCAGACTCTTGCTTGAGCTGCTTATGCCCCGGGCTGCATGAGGCAGACAACTTGTAGGATGACCAGAAGCATTGTTTCCCACCCCATGCCCCCCAAATAACCTCTCGCGAGGGTCCTGGAGCCCTTTTTGGCCCTTTTCTGCCAGAGGATCTCTGCCGATCTGGGCAGGAAGCCCAGCAGCACGGCAGAAACACCTCAGCTTTTATGACGCTGGGACCAGCCACCCCGGGACCTGGTCACGTAGATTTCTGTTCTGCTCAGCATTTCTCTCTGCCCCCCAAACAGCCGTCCCGCACATTTCCCTGAGACTCTCAGGCTTCGTGCGCATGTCCTGCCAGAAGAGGTGAGTAACGAAACATTGTGAGAGGGCTGACGTAAATTTTACAACCGGGGTCACTCGATGGCGCCTCGATGCTCTGATGACAACGGACAGATGTTAGGGGGGAAAAAACCCAAAACATAAAATAATTAATACGAGTCTCAGAATATCAGGCCGCTCGCGTTCTGATTAGCGGGACCCGGCTAATGGACTTACCATGCCTCGTACACGAGCGGCCCCTCCCCTCCCCCTGCTGAGCCCGAACACATAGGAAATTAACAAAGTCTGTGACCCAACAACCAACAATTCATAAATTCATTAGATTAAAAAAAAAGAAGAAAAAGAAAGAAAGAAAGAAAGAAAGAAAAAGGCCAGCAACATAGCCATCGCGTTAATAGGGTTCGTTGCAATGCCTAATTTACATTTCTGCCTGCCCTGGCAAAGATATTACTTCATTAAGATATTTTTTTTTTAAATTAGAGAAATTTTAATGACTTCTCTTATTTATCGCTTCCATATGTAAGTAGTTATGTTTCTTACAAATGGAAATGAGACCCCAAAATTACCGCAAATGGGGCCAGGCCGCGGCGTGCATGTGTTCCCCGGCGGAGAGGGTACACCTGCCTCCTCGAATTACCGTTAACCCGCCTGTCCATTGAGCAGACTCCGATAGGCGGGCTTTGAAAATCACTCTCGTTAAATTTATTTGGAACCGAGGAGACCTCTCCACCAGAGTTGCGGCAAATGAGCTCTGATAATATTAAACACCTGGTAAGCCCCGGCCCCCGGGGGACCCCGCACGGCTGTGTTTGACCTCTGACCCCTCAGCCCTATGATTCCCAGGGCCCTGTTCAGACAAGGAGGGAATTCTGAGGGAAAACACCTGTTGGCCAACTTGACCCCACAGCCAGCGCTGGAGGGACAGAGGCAGCTGGGCAGAGCTCAGCCTGAGGCTCCGGCGACACAGGTGTTTCCTCCCAGGGTCTCGGGGAGCGCCGGGGATGGCACCAGGAGAGTGGGGGGCCCCCGGGGCAGCTGGCACACCAGGTGACAGCAGCTCCATCTTGAGGGGGAGATGTGGGACTGGGAGAGGTGAGTACATCCATATGGGGCCACCTAGGAGGGATGGGAGGGCAGCCCTATGAGCCGGGGTAATCCGACGTTGGATTCTGGAGAATTCACCCCAAAGAGCGGAGCTAACATTGCACAGATGGGAGGTGAGGTGGAGGAGATCCAGCAGGATTGGTCAACGGTGAGTCATTGGGGTGACAATTCCTCTGTAGAGTAGGGGTATGTTGCCACTAGAGGGAGGACTTGGGGCGTGTCTACTGTAGAGTGCAGGTCCCCCCACTCCGATGGAGGACATGGGGCATGTCTATTCTAGAGAGCAGTCCCCTCACCCTGATGGAGGACATGGGCCATGTCTACTGTAGAGTGCAGGTCCCCCCACCCCGATGGAGGACATGGGGTGTGTCTACTGTAGAGAGCAAGTCCCCGCACCCCGATGGAGGAAATGGGGCGTGTCTACTGTAGAGTGCAGGTCCCCCCACCCCCGATGGAGGACATGGGGCATGTCTACTGTAGAGTGCAGGTCCCCCACCCCGGATGGAGGACATGGGGCGTGTCTACTGTAGAGTGCAGGTCCCCCCACCCCGGATGGAGGACATGGGGCGTGTCTACTGTAGAGTGCAGGTACCCCCCCACCGATGGAGGACATGGGGCATGTCTACTGTAGAGTGCAGGTCCCCCACCCCGGATGGAGGACATGGGGCGTGTCTACTGTAGAGTGCAGGTACCCCCCCCACCGATGGAGGACATGGGGTGTGTCTACTGTAGAGAGCAAGTCCCCCCACCCCGATGGAGGACATAGGGCGTGTCTACTGTAGAGTCCAGGTACCCACACCCCCCAGAGGGAGGATATAGGGCATGTCTACTGTAGAGTGCAAGTCCCCTCACCCCGATGGAGGACATGGGGCATGTCTACTGTAGAGTGCAGGTACCCCCCCCCACCAATGGAGGACATGGGGCATGTCTACTGTAGAGTGCAGGTACCCCCCCCACCGATGGAGGACATGGGGCGTGTCTACTGTAGAGAGCAGGTCCCCCACCCTGAGGAGGACATGGGGTGTGTCTACTGTAGAGTGCAAGTTCCCTCACCCCAATGGAGGACATGGGGCGTGTCTACTGTAGAGTGCAGGTCCCCCCACCCCGATGGAGGACATGGGGCATGTCTACTGTAGAGTGCAGGTCCCCTCACCCCGATGGAGGACATGGGGCATGTCTACTGTAGAGTGCAGTCCCCCCACCCCGATGGAGGACATGGGGCGTGTCTACTGTAGAGTGCAAGTCCCCGCACCCCGATGGAGGACATGGGGCGTGTCTACTGTAGAGTGCAGGTCCCCCCACCCCGATGGAGGATATGGGGCATGTCTACTGTAGAGAGCAAGTCCCCCCACCCCGATGGAGGACATAGGGCGTGTCTACTGTAGAGTCCAGGTACCCACACCCCCCAGAGGGAGGATATGGGGCATGTCTACTGTAGAGTGCAGGTCCCCTCACCCCGATGGAGGACATGGGGCATGTCTACTGTAGAGTGCAGTCCCCCCACCCCTAGAAGGAGGACATGGGCGTGTCTACTGTAGAGTGTAGTCCCCCCACCCCGAGGAGGACATGGGGTGTGTCTACTGTAGAGCGCAAGTCCCCTCACCCCAATGGAGGACATGGGCATGTCTACTGTAGAGTGCAGGTACCCCCCCACCGATGGAGGACATGGGGTGTGTCTACTGTAGAGTGCAGGTCCCCCCACCCCGATGAAGGCCATGGGGCGTGTCTACTGTAGAGTCCAGGTACCCACACCCCCCAGAGGGAGGACATGGGGCATATCTACTGTAGAGTGCAGGTCCCCCCACCCCCGATGGAGGACATGGGGCGTGTCTACTGTGGGTGTAGTTCCCTCACCTCGATGGAGGACATGGGGCATGTCTACTGTAGACTACAGTTCCCCCACCCCTAGAAGGAGGACATGGGCATGTCTACTGTAGAGTGCAGGTTCCCCCTTCTGCTCAGGTGGAGGACATGGTGCATCTCCCACAGGTACAGGTTCTCCAAGTGCAGGTATTCTCATGCACAGAGAGTAGGTCCCCTTGGGAGGCTCTTGCATCGTGGGGATCCCCCTTGCTGTACACACGTGTCTCTGTGATGTTCCTGGAGACGCCCATCTTTCAGATGTGAGGCACCTCCTCTCTCCCAGCCTCCTCTATAGGGATCAGGGTCTCAGGGTTAGGTGGCCACTCCTTGGGGTCCCCCACCACCCGGACACCCCACAGAGGGCTTCCCGGCAGTCATCCCGCCATCACGCCACGCCACAGTCCCATTAGTCATGTCTGTCAACAGTTCTGGTTACTGAGAGGCCCACGGTTAATGTATATTTTTATTTATTGAGTGCCTATCCTGAAGTAAGATGACAGGGCGGGAAGGTAAGCCCGTTAAATCCTTCCGGTAATTTCTCCCTATTGGGTTTCAAGGTCACTTTGGGATTGGGGGTGGCGGGAGGACGGGGCAGGCGCCCCCCCTGCTCACCCAGAGGCTGTCACCACAGCCAGCTCACCTGGCGGGGACCCTCCGGTCGCCCCCCTGCACCAGTCTTCCGTTTCCGACATCCTCGGGGACTCTGGGGTGCTCAGATATTAAACAGCCAATTTGGGGCCATTTAGATAGATATATATACACACACATATATAAAAAACCAAAACAGGCGAGAGGGCGGGGGCGGGTGGCCGTGTCTGTGCTGTGGGAATTCAGCCCCGACTTGTCAGAACTCATTTCTGCCGGGCTACAGGCAGCTTTCGGATCCAAGTGGCCTCCCATCACTCTGGCTGAAGCGGGGCTTCTCCGCGTGTCCCAGACGTGAAAGGTCAGCGCCGCGCACGCCGGGCAAAGACTCTCATTAATGCAAGCAGATTCTTGGGGAAAAAAAAATCGGAAGGTGGGGGTGCGGAGAAAGGCTAAGACGCACGGAGAGACAGAGACACAGACACAGGATTGCTGGCCAGGTCGGTGACACGGGCAATTTGCCCGCCTGGTGCGCCTGGTGTTTCGGGGCGATCGCCAGAGACCAACATCTGAAACCCATCACCGGAGCCCTATTAGGATTCTCTCTCTCTCTCCCTCCTTTTTATTTTTTTCCCCCAAGTCGTATGAAAACGGGGGATGATAATGAGGCATTCATCCCGCTGTATTTTGTAGGTTTAAACAATTTGCAGCCTCTTTCCAAGATGAGGGAGCTGGGAATGAGCAGAACACGGGTTCTCGGAGTGAGCCCCCGACTTCCCCGTCCCACACCGGCCGCACAACTGAAACCCAATTGCCGTCCCCCCGCTGGAAGTAAATGCAAGTCATCAGTTCACATCAGGCTGCTGGTATGATTCCTGCCACGGCCCATCACGGTGTCCTGGAGTTGACGAGCCCGCGTCAGTTCCACTTAGCGGTGAGAATGTCAGCTTGTCACGGGTTTTTAAGGCTGGGACTTGGAGACAAGGCGCACCAATTTCTCTGCGAGCCAGAGGCTGGAAGGAACCCCCCCACCTCCACCCCCAAAATGTCCTCGCGCCACAGAGGAACTTAATGCAATGGCACACTTTTTTTTTTTTTTGCAACTGCAAAAATTTGTAGGTTTTTTTTTTTTTGATTTTGTTTTGTATTTTTTTTAAGATGATTCCCCTCCGGGGAGGAGGAGCGCAAAAGGACAATAGCACCATGGCCTCTTAGAGAAACTCCAGGCTTGTCTCTCGGCAAAGTAACAATTAAATAGAGGCCCGGATAATGAGTCTTCGCGTTTCAATAAGCTTCCGAGTGGCACCTGCTTGGGGAAGTGTTCCCGGCTGGCCGCTCCACCCGGCAGCGCAGTGCGCACCCCTGCTTGGAGTCCGTTTGAGGCCCGTGGGCAAACCCAAAAGGTCTTTTAAAAATGCAGCATCAGATGGCGAGAGGGAGGTGGGGGGCACCGCGAACCCAGGATTGTTGAGGGTCGCGTTCAAAGCCCACACGTCCCCGTGCGCGTGGGTCCCACGGAGTGGCTCCGGGGTGCGCCCGAGCCCCTGTCGAATAATCCCAGAAATGGGCGTATTTTGGAGCAGGTGCGTATCGCACACGTAGGACCACAGTGTCCACGGATGGTGAGGCCACCCTTGTGCGGCCCTGCGGGGACACTGGGCGCCCTACAGAGCTTCCCGACTCGTCGTGTGATGTGATGTTTACCCCGGCGCGCGATTTGGATACCTGCCGCGTTACCTGCGCGCACGCGGAGCGGGGTCCGGACAAAGGTGTGTTCTAGTGGCCGCGGTGGGCACCGTGGGGGACAGGGTGCTGCCCGGCCGTACCCCTACCTCCAGGCTTTGTGCGGTGGGCCTTGGCCTGGCCGCTGCGTGCGCGCGGGGTCCCCCCGGATAAGCCCGGCCTGCGCGAGTGCAGGGATCCCCTGGATCAGTCCGGCCCCTCTGCGTGCGGGCTTCTCCCAGTCAGTCAGGTCAGGTCACGTACGCCCCCGCCCCCCCTCCCCATCAGCCGGGATCCCAGTGTGTGCGCGGTTTCCCAGCCCGGCCCCTGTGCGCTTCGGGCTCCCTGTGGCTTAGTCCTGCCTCTCTGTGCGCGGGGCTCCCTGTGGCTCAGCCCGGCCCCTGTGCGCGTGGGGCTCCCTGTGGGCCTGGCCCCTGAGCACGGGTCTCCCTGTGGGCCCAGCCCCTGTACGCACGGGTCTCCCTGTGAGCCCGGCCCCTGTACGCACGGGTCTCCCTCTGGCTCAGCCCGGCCCGTGTATGCACGGGTCTCTCCGTGTCTCAGCCGGCCCCTGTGCGCGTGGGGCTCCCTGTGGCTCAGCCTGGCCCCTGAGCGCACGGGTCTCCCTGTGGGCCCATCCTCTGTGTGCGCGGGTGTCCCTGTGGGCCGGGTCCCTAAGCTGGCAGGGCTCCCCGTGGCTCAGCCCAGCCCCTGAGCGGGCGGGTCTCCCTGTGGGCCAAACCCCTGTGTGCGCGGGTGTCCCCGTGGCTCAGCCCGGCCCCTGTGCGCGGGGTCTCCCTGTGGGCCTGGACCCTGTGCGCGGGGCTCCCTGTGGCTCAGCCTGGCCTCTGCGCCTGGGTCTCCCTGTGGGCCCAGACCCTGTGCGCGGGGCTCCCTGTGGCTCAGCCCGGCCCCTGTGCGCGCAGGGGTTCCCCGTTCGGGTCGCTCCCTGCACCCTAAGCATCTGCCCTGGGTGGCGGCTTCTAACGCCCGCCGGCTGCCACTCATCCGCTGGAGCCCTTGCTGTAAACTTTTATTCGCCATTTAGCAAATTGAAAATCGACATGGCTGTAATTTCGGGGGGCGTTAATGAGGGCCCACGGCCGGCGGGGCGAGCCTGCGGCCCCTCCATGAATCGGTCCTTTCTTTGCAAGGCCGTGGCTCTGGGAGCTCCCCGCCGAAGGAGAAAATACAATGAAATAGAAAATAAATAAAAAAATAAAAAAATAAAAAAACCCAACAACCCGAGAGGCTTGCAAGTCAGTCCCCAGCTGGCGCCTCTGGCCTCCTAACCAGAAACGGGAGAAAAAGCCCGCCTCCCCGCTCCAGCCGAGAGGAATCCGTGCCCCCACCCCCAGCCTCATTCAGATTGAAATATGTTCGGGGGCTTAAGTGATCGCATTTAAGACTCTTTCCGCCTAATTCTCCACCATCCATATTTCTTGTGTTCCGAACCGATCTGCACGGCGCGCGTGCACACACCATCTAATTCACAAAAGATGTAAAACTCAGCTTTATTCCATAAAAGTGTATGTTTGAGGAGACTGCCTCTCTGGTGTATTTTCCCTTCACCTTTTCAGATGTAATCAGTAGTGAAATGAGGGAAATTGAACAAAATTCCAGTTGTTTGGTATTTAAGGAGCGCCGTGAAATACGCAGGCCTCCCCCAAAATCGGGCCCCCCTGTGATAAACCTACATTTTGCATCGACTCCTCCCCTTGAAACGAATTTAATTGGAATGACATAAAAATGTTTCAAGCTTTTGTTTATACTTTTCTTCTTTCTTTCTTTCTTTCTTTCTTTCTTTCTTTCTTTCTTTCTTTCTTTCTTTCTTTCCTTCCTTCCTTCCTTCCTTCCTTCCTTTCTTTCTTTCTTTCTTTCTTTCTTTCTTTCTTTCTTCTTTCTTTCTTTCTTCTTTCTTTTTTTTAAATGCAGAGATGCAGCCGCGCAGCATGCTTGCGTGAAACAGAACACAATTCTTCAGGAAATGGGTTCATACATCAACACGCCGGCTCTTGGAAATACTGTCCGAGCCTACGGCTGTGTGGGGTGCCCCCAAATATGGGCCCGATCCAGCTTCTGAGTGAAAACCTCACCCCAAAAGGAGAAAGCCAGCTTTGCAAGCCATTGTTCAAAAAATAAAAATTAAAAATAAATAAATAAATAAATAAATAAATAAATAAATAATAATAAATAAAAACTAGAAAAATAAATGAATTTAAAAAAAACAAAAACAACAACAACAAAAAAACGAGCGATCCTGCTAAAACACACCGGAGGATTTCAGGCTGTAGTATCAGAGGCAAGAGCTCCATTCTTGAGACTATAGGAAAGGACAAGGAAGGTGATGGGGTGTGTATCACTTTGGGGCTTGGTACGGCACCAACCGTAAGGGGTTAACCCAAAGGTGAAAGCATCAGCTCATAAAGTAATGCAAACTTCCGTGGTGAGCGACTTTCAGGAATGGCTTCATCAAGGAGCTTCACACGGTTGCCAACAGGGCCTGCTTTCTGCCCGGTGGTTATTTGCATACTTTTTCAATTTTTTTGGTGGAAGATCTGAAGAGTCAAAGTCTGCAAACCCAACAAATCCTGAAAAATGAGACAGAGGAGCCCACTGACCTCTATGGTTCTATTTTGTATTTTTGTTCATGGATTCTGGCTTCAGAAAATAGCCAGGTGGGAGAAAGCTCAGAGGCTTGGTCTTCAGATCGCCCTCGCCAACCTCTCCCCTCCCCAGAGCCCTCCAAGCACGAGAACCTCTATCATCTATGATAACACGCTCTTTCTCCAATTTCCACTTGCAGAGACGATGTGGCTTCTTCGAGTCCGTGGTTTTTCTCGTTCCCATTGACACCGTCTGTTGTTTCACGTCCGTCATGTCCCCGCAGATCAGCAACTCTTCAGCACTTGTGTCTTTGTTTTTTCCCCTAAAACACCCAAGGCCATCACCACCCACCTGCGGTTTAGCGGAGACTCCGAAATATCTCTTTCTTTCACTTTTTTTTTTAAAGATTTTATTTAGGGATCCCTGGGTGGCGCAGCGGTTTGGTGCCTGCCTTTGGCCCAGGGCGTGATCCTGGAGACCCGGGATCGAATCCCACGTCGGGCTCCTGGTGCATGGAGCCTGCTTCTTCCTCTGCCTGTGTCTCTGCCTCTCTCTCTGTGTGTGTGTGTGACAATCATAAATAAATAAAAATTTTTTTTAAAAAACAAAGATTTTATTTATTTATTCATGAGAGACAAAGACACAGGCAGACAGAAGCAGGGTCCCTACAAGGAGGCTGACAGGGGACTCGATCCTGGGCCCAGGATCACACCCTGAGCCAAAGGCAGATGCCCAACTGCTGAGCCATCCAGCCCCCCCCCCTTTTTTTTTTAAATGCAGACAATTCACTATTTCAAAGTGAATAACTCAGGACCATTGAGCACCTTCCCTGTGTGGTGCAACCACCACCTCTGTCCAGTTCCAGAACATTCTCAACCCCCCCCCCCCCCCAAGAAGAGACCCCATTTCCCACCACGGTCACTGCACATCTCCATCCCCAGGTCCTGGTGTCTGCTAATCGGCCTCCTTTTCATGGAGATTTACCAGTTCTGGATGTTTCGTATAAATGGGAGCACACTCCACGTGCCCGGTGGGTGTCCGGCCACCCTCACTGAGCATCACGCTGCAGGCTCCGGGGAGTCCTACAGCGTCCTGTGCACGCGCCACATCATCGTTACCCTGCTGAGCATCCGTGCACGCATGCGTGTGGTCACCAGGCTTGCATCCCTCTTTGTCCTGCTTCCCGGGACGTGTGTGCACCGGTTTCCATGCAAACTCCTGTTTTCCAGATACCTGTCAGGTATTTGAAAGAATCAGCAGCACAGTCTGCTTCTGCATCCCGGGTCCCTCCTCCATCCTTCCCCCACCACGTACCCAGCAGCCCAGGTGGGCAGACAGCGACCCTGCACAGGTAAAAAGGTGCGTCCCCTTTTCCAGAACCCAATTGGGTTCCAGGTAGCTGGTTTTTATAGCATCACCATCAGTCCTGTTGGAGGAAAACCCGCAAAGCCGTTCAGACTCACCCTCCCCACCTTCCCGACGCTCACGACGCGGCGCTGCCTTCCACCTGCCACCCTCTCTGCAAACCAGGGCTCACCTCTGCAGACACTTTGCGGGGAGGAGGTTGGGGACCGCCTGCCGGGGGACACCGGGGAGGACAGGGCAGGGAAGAGCTGGGGGCCGCGTGCCACATTTACAGGCCACGGCCTCGGCAGACCCATAAAACAAGGTCATAGGGCCTCTAGAGCCATTCCTTAGACTGAAGTGGAGGCACCTGCTCCGAGTGGCAACTGGGTCTCGTCCAGAGCAGCCTCACGCTCCACAGGCCTTCCGACCACCCAGCGCCAGGGACGTCCCAGGGCTCTCTGCACCCGGACGACCTGCATGCACAGCCGGGGCGAAGCCAGAGACCCGCGGGGACGCACAGGTGCACAGCCGGGGGAGGGGGCAGGTGGCCTCCCTCCGCACCAGCATGTGCCACGCTGTGCGTCCGCGAGCGCTCTCATTTGGAGCCAAAGCACTTTGTGAGTCTTGGCACACCTGCCTTCACTTCCGGTGATGCAGGCGCGCGGTTAACCCAAACACCGTGTGCAAACACGTTTTATAGCATCGGGAGGTTGCACCCACGCGGTGGGAGGGTCGGGTGGCCAGTGTGCAGACCCCACCTCGTTGTCACACATCTGTTTGGAGACTCCGGGCACTTCTGCAACGGCTACATCCCGGCACCTAGCAGGTGCATCTCGTCCTGGGCGCAACAGGTGCAGGCAAAAGTTTCCCAGACTCGGGCTGGGGCGGGGGGTGCGGGGGCGTGAGGGGGACTTCACGATGTCTCACGATTTATCAGAGTGCTCCGTTCCTTCCATTTTCTAAAAAGATGCTGGCAAAAAATAAAAAATAAAATAAATAAAATAAAATAAAATAAAATAAAATAAAATAAAATAAAATAAAATAAAATAATAAAATAAAATAAAATAAAATAAAATAAAATAAAATAAAATAAATAAAATAAAGTAAAATAAATAAATAAAATAAATAAAATAAAATAAAATAAATAAATAAAATAAATAAAATAAAATAAAATAAATAAATTAAATAAATAAAATAAAATAAATAAAATAATAAAATAAAATAATAAAATAAAATAATAAAATAAAATAATAAAATAAAATAATAAAATAAATAAAATAAAATAAATAAAATAAAATAAAATAAATAAAATAAAATAAAATAAAATAATAAAATAATAAAATAAAATAAAATAAAAAGATGCTGGCAGGTGTTTTGTGGGTTTTTGGGAAACACTTAAAAATAAACGTTCCATGGAATCTGCGACATGTCACAAAGAATAACATGCAAAGGATACAGCGGAGTGTTTCTTTCCTAAGACATCGGATGATGGAACGCTTGTCATTTCTATAAAATATTGCTTTGTTTCGTTTTTAGTTAAACATGGAGAGGTTGTCATCATCCGGGTCCTTATTTCAATCAGCTGTAAAATGGGGCCCGTGCATAATCGTGATGGTCTTTTTTTTTTTCTTTTCTTTTCTTTTTTTTTTGCTTTGCACGGCAGATAAGTAATGTGTCCGCACGGAGATGACGGGGTGACGCCGTGAGCTTCGTTTATTTGTTGAGGAAGCAACGTTCATTCGTGGCGATCGATGAATCCTTACTCGTGCAAGGAACGTGCCCAGGAGTGAGTGACACCCAGGACCGAGTCGCCACAGTCCAACCTGTTCCGTTTCGATTCGGAGAGCTGCTGCTGGACGTCTGGGGCCTGGATGCCCGGTCGGGACACCGCCAGCCCTCGCCTCGTTTCAGATGATGGTTTACACTCGTAGATTGGTTTCATCCCACGTGGAATGCAATCACAGGAGCTGCGGGAAAGCACGGGGACCGTCAATTCATGCCCAAGGCCTGACTTCCAGGACCTCTCAATGGGACCTTACTTGGAAATGGGGTCATTGCAGGTGTAACTAATTAACATGGGGTCGTCCTCGGAGAGTGTGGACCCTAAAGCCAAAGATCTTGGAAGAGTCAGAAGAGGAGACGCAGACGCAGAGGAGGAGCCCCATGGGGATGGAGGTGGAGACGGGAGGGACAGGTCCACCAGCCCGGGTATGCCTGGGGCCGCAGATGCTGGAAGAGGCAGGAGGGACCCTCCCCGGAGCCCCTGGATCTCAGTGGTCCTGCCCCGTCTCCATCTCAGCAGCTCATCACCCTGTCCAGACAGGACGGTTCAGATACGTTGCTGCCAAAATAAGTGCAAAACCTCATTGCTCCTGACCGCGGCTCAGATGCCCCCAAATTGGCAGATGAGGTTGGAAGGCGTCCAGAAGAGCCTCATGACCATTAAAAAAAAAAAAAAAAAAGCCAACCAGGACAGATGCTTTAATATCTGTGAATATCAATTATGTCTCGTTAGTGATATGTGCCCTGACACAATGGGGTGATACATATCACATTACAAAGTCTCTCTCTCTCTCAATCAAGGGAAGGGATTCAGGGAAAGCAGAGTAGGTCAGTCTTTGAAAAAAAAAAAAAGAGAAAAAATCGGCATATTAAAAAAAAAAAGAGCTAGGGTGGTAAATTTGGCAATTACCTGATTCCTAAAGATTGTTTTTTTTTTTTTTTTCCTTCAGGAGCCATTAAAAGCGAACCTATTATGTAAAAAAGGTACACAAGGCAAGTCAGTGACCCACTTTCTTCATCAATCAAGGCACAAAGCAGGTGCCCTGCACGGAACAAGAATCATCCTTTGTCCCTCCTCCTATTCGCTTTTGTTTATCAAGCGGCAGAGACGTGGAGAATAAAAGTCGTATCACAAGCCGGGGAGGCCCACCCGGGACGCGGCGCCGACGGGGAAGGTCAGCCTTTTCTAATTTGAAAATCCTCTCGGTACTGAAAATCCTAAGACAGCTGCAGAGCGAGGCCCGTGGCACGGACGGCGGGAATGCGCGGCACGGCCCCCGGGACCCCCTCATCCTCTCGCCCCAGAGAGCCTGACCACACGGTGCATTCGGATGATGCACGAAGGAACCCAGGAATCATTAACCCAAGGCGGGGGGCGGGGGGGCACATGGCGGGCTGTCCTCATACTGTCCTCAATTCGGGGCAGGTTCCTAAACATTCGGATTTACATTTGCAACTCTGAGGTCCTGGGTGATCTTGAAGCAGTAACGCAGACTGTGTTTCTAGTAAAGTGACAGTATAAGAATTCTGCAGTGTGGTGAACGTGGATGAAAATAGCTGGGCTGTCCTGTGCAGGTGGGGTACCCTGTATAGGTGGGGTAGCCTCTGGACGTGAGATGTCTTACACAGGTGGGATACCCTAAACAGGAGGGGTACCCTGTGCAGGTGAGGTACCCTATATAGGTGGGGTACCCTCTGCAGGGGAGAGATCCTATACAGGTGGGATATCCTAAATAGGTGGGGTACCTTATGCACATGAGATACCCTATACGGGGAGGTACCCTGTGTAGGTGGGGTACTCAGTGTGATTGGGGTAGCCTATTCAGGAGGGGTACCCTATACAGGTACTCCTATACAGGAGGGGCACCCTACATAGGTGGGGTACCCTGTGCAGGTGGGATACCCTATACAAGTGGGGTACTCTATACAGGGAGGGGTACCCTATGTAGGTGGGGTATTCTGTGCAGGTGGGATACCCTATATACGTGGGGTACCCTTTGCAGGTGAGTTTCCATATACAGGAGGGTTACCCTATACAGGAGGGGTACCTGTGCAGGTAGGATACCCTATACAGGAGGGGTATCCTGTGCAGGTGGGATACCCTATACAGGAGGGGTGCCCTGTACAGGTGGGATACCCTATACAAGAGGGGTACCCTGTGCAGGTGGGGGACACTGTGCAGGTGAGATTTCCTATACAGGAGGGGTACCCTGTACAGGTGAGATTCCCCATACAGGAGGGGTACCCTGTGCAGGTGGGATTCCCCATACAGGAGGGGTACCCTGTGCAGGTGGGATTCCCTATACAGGAGGGGTACCTGTGCAGGTGGGATACCCTATACAGGAGGGGTGCCCTGTACAGGTGGGATACCCTATACAAGAGGGGTACCCTGTGCAGGTGGGGGACACTGTGCAGGTGAGATTTCCTATACAGGAGGGGTACCCTGTACAGGTGAGATTCCCCATACAGGAGGGGTACCCTGTGCAGGTGGGATTCCCTATACAGGAGGGGTATCCTGTGCAGGTGGGATACCCTGTGCAGGTGGGATACCCTATACAGGAGGGATACCCTATACAAGAGGGGTACCCTGTGCAGGTGGGGGACACTGTGCAGGTGAGATTTCCTATACAGGAGGGGTACCCTGTACAGGTGAGATTCCCCATACAGGAGGGGTACCCTGTGCAGGTGGGATTCCCTATACAGGAGGGGTATCCTGTGCAGGTGGGATACCCTGTGCAGGTGGGATACCCTATACAGGAGGGATACCCTATACAAGAGGGGTACCCTGTGCAGGTGGGGGACACTGTGCAGGTGAGATTTCCTATACAGGAGGGGTACCCTGTACAGGTGAGATTCCCTATACAGGAGGGGTACCCTGTACAGGTGGGATTCCCCATACAGGAGGGGTACCCTGTGCAGGTGGGATTCCCTATACAGGAGGGGTACCTGTGCAGGTATGTACCCTGTGCAGGCGGAGCCCTCACGTCGTTGGGGTACCCCATGTAATAATCCGCATCCCAAGGACCGTGGCCGGTCCGTCAGCTTAAGAGAACTCTAGATGCAAATCGTATTTAAGTGAGAAAATTTTCAGTACAGGGCAGAGTCCGTGCCCTGTGCCAGAGTCCGTCCGAGTGCCTCTGTGTTGTCTCGGGGGTGTTGGGAGGGAACCACGCCACCCCACAGCGTGCCCGCGAAACAGAGCGCATCGGCAATGCTCAAACCGAGTGAAAACACAAATGTCCAGGAACATGACACACGTGCACGTTTCTAAAATTCACCAAACGGTGCAAAATCACCCCATGGCCACGGACATTAGGAGAGGAAACGGGATCACGACGGAGAAAGCAACAGGTAAGAATCCGACAAAGGTGGCCGCGAACAAGCGCTCGCAGCCACGGGCATGTGGCGTGGAAACGCCTCCCCGCGAGCCTGGGGGCCTGGCTGCGCAGGGCTTGCACTTTGCGTTATTGTGAAAACGTAGAAATAGGATTTTTCTCATTTCAGAGGGAGAGCTGGAGCCCCGGGCCAGGCGGGGCAGGCTGCTCCCTAACGCCCGGGGGCCTGTGTGCCACCCCTATGCCAGCGCCCTCCCCCGTCTACCCCGCGTGGTTTCCCCGCGCCCCGTATTTAAATTTTTAAATTTAAATTTAAATTTAAAATTTCTGGGATCCCTGGGTGGCGCAGCGGTTTGGCACCTGCCTTTGGTCCGGGGCTCGATCCTGGAGACCCGGAATCGAATCCCACGTCGGGCTCCCGGTGCATGGAGCCTGCTTCTCCCTCTGCCTGTGTCTCTGCCTCTCTCTCTCCCTCCCTCTCTCTCTGTGTGACTATCTTAAATAAAAAAAATTTAAAAAAAATGTAAAATTTCTCCTCTGCCCCATATTTAAAATTTTCCGCAGCTGCCAGCTGCGCTCTGCTCTGACCTGACACCGCGTGAACCGGCGCACGATTCGCACTGGGCTCAGCGCGCTCCCCAGGAAGCGCCAGCTGCTGTGCATCGATTTTGCATCCTTGACACCAGCGTGGCAGCGGCGCTGGCTGCCTGTTGCGTCACAGAGACGCCGCTTGAGAGAAGCGACCTGAACCCCACCAACGAGGTCCTCGGCCCGCTGAGGTCGGGGCGCGTAAGGGAGCCAGAGGTGTGAGCAGCACGTGTCCGGGAGGGGCGGCGCGCAGAGGGGCCTTCCAGCCCTGTGAGCATCCACCCTGAAGGAGGGCGCGCACCTCCCCGGGGCTGGGGGGCCCGCCTGGGGCCTGGGACGTGGGCGCACACCTCCCCTGGGGCTGGGGGCCCCACCTGGGGCCTGGAACGTGGGAGCGCACCTCCCCTGAGGAATGGGGGGGTCCCGCCTGGGGCCTGGGACATGGGCGCGCACCTCCTGCTAGGCTGGGGGGTCCTGCCTGGAACACATACACACATTGACACACACGTATGCACATGTGTTCACACACAGACACGCTCACACACTCATACACACTTGCTCACACGCAGTTCCTGCAACAAGACAAACAGCTGGAGCACCTGCCGGCTACCCCTCTCTCCCCTTCCGTCTCTAAAATTAGTCCGAAACCAGTAACATGTTTTCTTTTTCTCTCTTTTTAAAGATTTCATTTATTTATTCATGAGAGACGCAGAGAGAGAGAGGCAGAGACACAGGCAGAGGGAGAAGCAGGCTCCCCCGGGGACCCGGGTGCGGGACTCGATCCCAGGACCCCAGGGCCATGTCCTGAGCCCCCCAGCCGTCCCCAGTAACATGTTTTCATCCCAAAATTCTTTTTTTTTCTTTTTTTTCCGATTCACTTCTTACCGCCGGAGCCGGCGAGCCTTCCCGCGACCTTGATGGGAGCGGAAATCTGCAGATCTCAGTGCTTGGCGGTGCAGGACGAGACAGGGAAAGGAAGTGACAGTTGCTATTTTAATTTAATTCAAAATGTTCCCAGGCTATTTTTAACTAATCAAGTCCAAATTGCAACAGAGCGCAGAGGAGGCCTTGTTTAAGGAACAAAAGTGAAAACAAAATCCCCGGCCCCCGTAAGCTATCCTCCTCTTTACGGCGCCTGTTGGAGTTAATTAAGGTCACGGGCGATTGCTGTGGATTTGAATCCATACCGCTTCCATTCCGCGGAGACAGTGCGAAGGCAACATGACCCGAAAGAACTGGGGGAACAGGAAAGTTTGCACGTGCAAAATGCTCTTTTCTTTTCTTCTTTTTTTTTTTTCTTCTTTCTTTTGCAGACAATCTAGGAAAAATGTCGTTGCCGGGATCTTTTTTATTAGATGGCTTTCATTTCCCACATCTTCAAAGAATGATAAAAATGTTCTCCTCCGAACCCGTGCCTGCTTTTTATTTTGAACGGAAGCACTGGCACTTTGCAGAGGGGGAAAAAAATGGATGTTCGAAAGTCAGTTTATTGGCTCGTGATGGGGGGGGTGCGGGGGTGCGGGGAGGGGGGTGAGCAATCAGTAGGCCTATCAGGAAGGGACTAATTCCGATTGTTGATCTATCACACACATGCACTGGGTGCGCGGGGAAATAATGCGAGAATTGATGGGTCCCCACCGTGTCCTCATTATGCGGCCGGCAGACCAGGCCGCGCTCGCAGGAGCTCAGGACAGGATCCCAGCTCCGTGGCGAAAATATTTCACGCGCTTCATTTTCATATGGCTTCATTTTCCCCGTGCATATTTCTGGGACAGGCGCATGTCGGAACAGAATATATTTTCAGCTGAGTGCATGAGGGAAGAGGTAAGGAAGCTCAAGCACCTCCCCCGAAGCCTGATTGCGACCGCTTTTCTCTCAATTAGAAAAACGGGGGAAAGAAAAAAGAAAGAAAAAAAAAGAAAAAAAAAAAAGAAAAGAAACAGCCTTGTTGGAAAGCTGCACCGTATAGTCCACCTCCTTATAAAAAAAAAAGTCAAACTGGAAAAAAAATAAAAAGAGAGGCACAGAGGCTGTCTGCAAAAATCGCTTCACCAAGTGTGAAGCGTCGGCTTCACCCACGCAAGGCGCAGAAGCAAAAAGGGACTTTGTGACCGTGTAGACGGGGCCGTTCCTGAAGCTTATAGGAATCCCACGCGCGCATACCCAGCTCTGCCCCGGGACGTGCACGCACGGTGTGCAAACACTGCACAATTGCTCCCCTTACAGACGTCGGGGTAGGGGGGGTCTGGAAACAGCTCTGCCTCTCCAGGGCAGGTGGGGAGCGGGCCCAAAGGGCCCCTGGCCTCGTATAAAATTCCCCAGAGGAAACAAAAAGCCATAAGACCCACGCAGATGCCGAAGCAGAGACACGTTGTAGGACCTGGGTCGCATCCTTGATGCTGAGAAGCCCTCTCCGTCTGCTGTGTGCAAGCTGCAGGCCCCAGAAAGCCGGAGGGATAATCCAGCCCGAGTCCCAAGGCCTGAGGACAGGAGAAGACGGATGCTCCAGCTCCAGCAGAGAGACAGAATCCTCCATTGTTCTCCCTTCCACTGATTAGATGAGGCCCACCCACATTGGTGCGCATGCACCTAGCGACCTTATTCATCATTCTTCAAGGGAGAGGAGGGGGCTGTTTTCCCTCCATGACCTGTTCCGTGTTTTTTTGTTTTGTTTTGTTTTGTTTTTTCACGATAAATTTTTTCCTCTGCACGGCCTGCCTCGAATCCCTCCAAGAAAGACGAGTGATGGCAGCCCAGCGAGCTGCCTTTGCTCACCGAGCTCGGAATGCATGGCCCGTGTGTGATCCCGGGTGCGTGCTTTCCTTTGCTTCCATGCAAGCAAGAACGGGAATTAAAAAAAAAAAAAAAAAAAAAGGCAGCCGGTATTACCGAGGTGCCTATTTCTGGCACCTGGCGCCACAGAGAATCCAACGTTGTGTTGCGCTCTGTTTTTTATTTTATTTTTCCCTTTTAAAACCAAGCACCGTGCTCCTCATAATGAAGGCAGAGGCCCAGAATGTTCCTGGTTGGAACTGACGGTAGCATCTGGGAGCCACATGACCCTGTCCCAGGCACAGCGGGACGGGCGCGCCTCGAATAAACTCCTTGCAAAGGAAGTTCTGCAAATGCCAGCGCACGGGCCGCGTGCTCCGAGGCTTGCAGACCCTGCGCAACATGGGACCGTGGCTTAAAGGGAACAAACGGGGTAGTTGAGGCGGTGACGGGCGCGAAAATGCATGTGCAGGGGGTGCGGCTCAAGAGGAAACTCGGCCCTGCCTCCGTGGAGGCATCAGGTGGCCTCCATCCTGTTGGATTCAAGGGGCCGGAATACCTGTGCGCTAGGCCACCTGATGTTTCCAGAACATTCCCAAGGCCGTAGATAATGGTTCCACACAGTTCACCTCGGATCCCTGGTTTTTTGAACTATGCTGTCTCCACCGCCAGGGGTGTTGGGTGGATATACCGCACCTCCCATCCTCTGCCCGCGTGCAAACGGCTTCCCCAGGTGGGGCCGGAGAGCCTCAAAGACGACACAGAAGGTGGCGGTGACGACAACGGGGCAGAAGGCAATAAACATCCATTAGACGCACCCACAGATCGGATCTGCCCGACTGTTATTTTTATACCTTGTGGCTGGCAGCTCCCGCTTATGTTCTCAGCCCACTGATTAAGGAATTAAGCACGGGTTTACATCCACCGACATTTATGGTATCGAACAGGGCCGTTGGTTAAACGAGTAATTAAATAATAAGCCATAAATGTGAGATTCTCTCCCGAAACCCTGTCAAATAAATTAATTTTTTCCCACGAGGAGAACATCCCGCTACACAGGGGAAGAAGGGAGCTGCGGATGCAGTGAGGGGGAATTTTCCATCAGGGCCTGACACAGCGCCGTGTAACCATCTCATCAAGATCCCAGAAAAGCGTCGGAAAGCAAGAATCATTATACAGCAAGTGTCTGAGAACTCAAGCACGGAGGAATAATCGCTAATGATTTAGTGTCAGGTTGGGGAGGACTGGCAGGAAGGTCTGCGGACCTCTGATACGAAGCCACCGCTGCGCTATCGCTTCATTAAGGATTCAAAGAGGCACCGGGGTTTGATTCCTCCCACGCATGAGAGCAAACCTGCCGAGATCGTGAACTCCTTCAAACGTGGCATTAAAACACGGGGCAGCTTGGGGAGAAACACGACTGCAAGGCAGGAGACACAGGTGCGGGCGCTGGTCAGGGCATGATGACCGTCCGCTTGGACACGGGGGGTGACTGGGTGAACCAGCAGCAAACCCCGCCGGCGACAACAGCTTTGACCACGTGAAGACCCCAGCCAAGCCCAGCATCATATTTGCAAATCAAGATCTCCGTATCTAACGGTTCCCCAGAGAAAGGAGAAAGACCATCAAAGAGCAAGTGCTGGGTCAGAGAGGTCAAGGCGCCATCTTGCCCTGGAGGGCTCCCTTCCTTCCCACCCCTGCCCCTGTGCATGCAAGGCCGACTTGCAGATTTGTCTGCACCCACCCCAGACACGCCTCTTGGGAAAAGCCAAGCACAGAATGTAGGTTCTGCTGGCCCAGCCTCGGGAGGAATCAGATGTCTTAGCTGAAAAAGCCAACGGATGCCGCCATCTTCCTACAGAACCTGCAGCTCCATCTGAAGCAACCAGATCCTCACTTTTGGTCGAGCAAAGCAAGCGGGCAACGGTTTTTTTCAGACGCCTGAGAGGTTTCCCTGGGTTCATTGGAAATGGATCTCGAGAACTTCCAAACACGACCTTCCTGATAGGATTTCATAATGGACACAATGCAGGAAGTTCCCTGCTTACGACTCATTATGTTGCGTAATTAATTTCTAGGCAAGCTGGTATCTGTTGGATTAAAACAAAATAGACACCAAGTTTCAGATTTCATCCTGATCGCAGGTACAACATCATCATTACTCATTTATTTTTTATTTTTATTTTTATTTTTTTATTTTTATTATTATTTTTTTATCATGAGTCGTTTTAATGTTCCTCTTCAAGGCACCCAAATTGGGTGTGCCCCGTGGGGCCTCTGTGCATATCCTGCTGGGCACCAATTCTGTCTTCATGCCATTGGTTTTGCCTGCATACCTTCATATCATGATGCCTGTCTCCACGAGGAGATAATGAGCAATCTGTGAGGAAGAGGAAGACATTTTCTTCATCTCCCAGTGAAAAAAGGATGGATGGATGAATGGGTGGGTGGATGGATGGATGATGGATATGTGGATGGATAGATGGATGGATATATGATGGGTGGATGGATGGATATATTGATGGATGGATGGATGGATGGATGATGGATGGATGGATAGATGGATGGGTGGATGGATGGATGGATGGATGGATGAGTATATGGATGGGTGGATGGATGGATATATGGATGGATGGATGGATGATGGATGGATGGATGGATATATGGATGGATGGATGGATGGATGGATGAATAGATGGATGGGTGGATGGATGGATATATGGATGGATGGATGGATGGATGAATATATGGATGGGTGGATGGATGGATATATGGATGGATGGATGGATGATGGATGGATGGATGGATATATGGATGGATGGATGGATGATGGATGGATGGATGGATATATGGATGGATGGATGGATGGATGGATAAATAGATGGATGGGTGGATGGATGGATATATGGATGGATGGATGGATGGATGAATATATGGATGGGTGGATGGATGGAGAAAGGGATTGGTGATTGGGTTTATGGATGGATGAATAGATGGATATATGGATGGGTGGATAGATGGATGGATACAAAGATGGGTGGACAGATGGATAGGTGGATGAATAGGTGGATGGATGGATGGATGCATATATGGATGGGTGGATGGATGGATGATGGATGGATAGATGGATGGATGGATGGATGGATGGATGGATGAGTATATGGATGGGTGGATGGATGGATGGATGGATGGATGGATATATGGATGGGTGGATAGATGGATGGATACATAGATGGGTGGACAGATGGATAGGTGGATGAATAGGTGGATGGATGGATGGATGCATATATAGATGGGTGGATGGATGGAGAAAGGGATGGGTGATTGGGTTTATGGATGGATGGATAGATGGATATATGGATGGGTGGATAGATGGATAGGTGGATGACAGGACGATAGATGGATGATGGATGATGGATGGATGATGGATAAATGGATGGATGGATGGATGGATGGATGGATGGATGGACAGGTAGGTGGATGAGAGATGGGACAGATAGATGGAGAGGAAAACAATACGCGTTTGCTGAACTGAACAGAACTCTCCAGCATGGTTCCAGAACACCAAGTATTGTCAGTAGGTCCTTGAGCAGCTTGGGAAGTGCAGGAGGGGAGATGGCTCCAGGATAGGAGAGTTTGAAGAACAGAGGAGGAATGTGAGGAAAAAATCTCTCCATACCCCCAACTCAGAGGCCCCCAGACTGGGCCAGCCCCTTTTGGAAACCAGTTACCTCTCCTGGAAAGGCTGCAAAGTTTGTGCCCAGAGCAGCCTTGCATGAAGGTGTCAAGGAATTCCCCGTCTCTGGACACAGCCCATCCCCTGCCACACGGAACCCACCTCTAACCGCCTACATTTTGGTAAACGTTTCACTCATTCAAACAGTTGCTGTTTAACGGGCTCCACCAGGCGCAACGGAATTTAGGTGAATTTGTGCGCCCTCAGGAGCACCGTATTCGACAATGACGGGGAGATAAAATTAGGTCCAATTAGACTGTATTCAATTTGACTTTGCGAAGCCCTAAAGCTTTCTGTGTTGAAGTTCAAACATGAGGGGAGAAACAGATACAAACGAGAATTTATTTCATTTTCTCCTCCATTTTTGAGGGGTTTATAATCCCCTCTTCATTCGTGATGGGCAGATACAATTGCAATAATTTAAAATGCCCTCCTGGTCGCATTTCCTTTATTTTTTTGTTATGCGAGTACCGCTCCCTGACACAGAGGATAACTCTAAGCATGTAGGTCCACCTTCGGGGAGATTTAAAAAAATTGCCGGAACTCTCATTTTGCAAAAGAAATTTCAACCGTGAGGACAAGACTATCCCTTTAATTCCTACTCCTACGAATGAACCCCGCGGCGCTATTTATCGCCGGTCGCTAGAAACCGGCAGACGTTTCTGTGAGGTTCTCCTTGGGAAGTAAAGACGATTTTATTCATAACATAGAATTAAATTTCGCCAAATGTTCAGTTATCGGTTATTCTTTTTTTTTTTTTTAATGTTCTTAAGTTTCTGGAAACTTGCAGAATTATTATATTTTCAAAAGTAGTTTGGGAGTTTTAATATATCTAATAACATCAGATCAATAGTGTCAATGCCACACGGTATTACAGAAAGGAGAAATGCCCGCATCGTGAAAGAATAAGTGAATTTGCTTGCGTGCCGGCCCCAGCAGCTTGTTTATAATCGGCCAGAAGGCTTTCAGGGAGAGAAAAATTAACGCGCTGGATTCTCACGCTGACAACTTTCC
Source organism: Urocyon cinereoargenteus (assembly GCA_032313775.1). Classification (NCBI taxonomy): domain Eukaryota; kingdom Metazoa; phylum Chordata; class Mammalia; order Carnivora; family Canidae; genus Urocyon; species Urocyon cinereoargenteus. The sequence goes on from CM063496.1 coordinate 118,594,950, forward strand.
TCGAAATGGTTATATTTCTTCGAAATATATATTAACTATTTTAGAGCAACTATTTTGGGAAGTGTGTAAAAATGCCCCTAGATGCAGACTTTCCGTGCAAACGTTTTTTTAATAAGGGCATACTCTGTTTTATGGGAACCGCGCCTCGTGTTTGCTTTATTACGAGCAGATGGTTCTGATTCAGAATATTTTATGCAAATTATGCGGAGTGCTTTCTCCATCGTAACCATGGCTCATATATAAGTGAGGGTCTCGTTCCCTCTTTCTGAGGATGAACCCAAATTCTAGCTTAACGACGATTCTAATAACCTGGAATTATCACTATATCAACTGTAATTCTCAGCAGCAGCGCACAGGTCTAAGGAGGAAGTTCACAGCTGACCCAGTACCACCAGGTAGGTTCTCAGGGTCCAGCTCTGCGTCCGTTTTGGGTACCGATTTAGGTGGTCGGAAACAGAATTCTTCACGTGCACCTGCCTCGCTTCCCAGGCCTCTCTGCACCCGGTGCCAACGTTAAGTTCCTAAATCGGAAGTGCAACACGCAGACCCTGCCGAGCTCAGACCTTTAACCGATTTCCCACGAGACTGGGTCAAAAAAGCGTCTTTGTCACTGTCTCGAACTCCTGGCTTCCAGGGCTAAAGGCATTTGCATGATGGCGCCATGCAGATTCTCGCTCCTCCTTCCATTACGAGGTTGACGGAGGAAAAGACCCAACAGCAAAAAAAAAAAAAAAGAAAAAGAAAGAAAAAGAAAAAAAGAAAAGAAAAAGAAAAAAGAAAAGAAAAAGAAAAAAAAAGAAAAAGAAAAAGGAAAAAAAAGAAAAGAAAAAGAAAAAAGAACAAGGCATGTAGGCAGGTGAGAACATTCGCACATCATTTTGGGCTGGGTCTAGCTCATCCTCACGTCCTTCATTGCAACTCAAGCATCCCGTATGCACCTGTTTATAAGCACATAACGCGGGTCACTTAATTCCCACGTGGGTTACGTGGAGCCTAAATTTTTTGCGTATTTTCCAGCCACGAGCATCCTGACTCACATCACTGAGTCACCCTGGGCGTCCCAGCCATCGGGACGGGACCAAATCCTCCTCTGATTCCCTGGACGCCCCAAGCCTTAGCGCACGCTGTTCAGCTGCGTGAGCGTTGTGCGCCTTGCTGCTCACCCGCCAGCTCCTTCCGGCCGTCCCTGGCTCATCTCCTGCACAGACTCAACTGCTGCTCATCCTACCTTATTTTGTTCATGCATTTTTTGGGGGGAGGGGGAAGGGCTCCATTTCCCCCAGGATGAAAACGCAAAATGCACAAGTTAACCGGTTAACCCGTCCATCCACCCGTTGCCACCCTGCAGGAGGCGCCCTAGCACTCTGTGCAGATTCGGCGTGTTTTCAATGCGTAGGCATCGAAAGGACACACATTGGCACGTGCACCGGCGTCTTCCGGTTTCTAAATAACCAACGTGCCCCAAACGATTGTTTTTTCTACTATTTTGAAACGGCTCTCACCATGGCGTGGTCCTAGGGAGCTTGGGTCCCGTACTAAGTCAAGAGTGTGTGACTCACAGGTCAATGCCCTGCCTCCACTGCAAATACACAGAAATGCTTGACAAAATATAATAGTTGAATTTAAAAAGGTGCAGCTTAAAAAAAACAACAACAACAACAACAGGGCATTCTGCAGTTGTTACAACATGGATGGACCTTGAGGACATGGCGCTCCGTGACGCCAGCCAGACACAGGAGGACAAATCCCATGTGATTCTGCATATACGGGGTCCCTAGATGAGTCCCATCCATAGAGACGGGGGTAGATGGTGGAACCAGGGGTTGCATTATGGGGGTACAGGGAGTTAGCACTTCATGGGGATAAAGCTTCAGTTCGGGTAGACGGAAGGTTCTGGAAACAATGGTGGAGATGGTTGTACAATGGTGTGAATACGCTCGGGGCCACTGAGCTCTGCACTTACAGTAGTTAAGGCGGTAAAGTTCATGATCTCTACATTTTATCCCGATTAAAAATTTTTTGAATAATTAAAAATGCGTAGCCAAAGGTCCCGAAGAGATTCCCAGGTGCTGGACACCAAGTCGGGATCTGGAGAGCTCGAACTTTGCAGGCTTCCTAGTATCACACAGAGTATTCTCACTGCCCTAAACATCCTCCTGAGGCACGTGCTCTTCCCTCCCCATCCGCAGCCTCTGACGACCACTGATGTGTCTACTGCCTTCATGGTTTTGCCTTTTCCAGAATATCTTGGAGGTGCAGTCTTCCAGGATGGACACTTTCCAGACCGGCTTCATTTTTATCCATTTTGAATTTTTTTTTTTTCGACACACGCAAAGCAGCACTGCATATTGCTAGTTGACCCACAGATGTGCATGAACACATGCAAATGAAGGTGTATGAAGAACCTACCGACTTGGGAGCAAGGTCATGTCTGGATGGGAGCGGTCTGAGGGGACCCCTGAGGGACGTTGACCCCTGAGGGGAGGCGTTGGCTGCGTTCCTGTTCCTTGAAAGAGACGTGGATCTGACTCCTTCCAACAACACAATCGCAGGATGTTTGAAACGGTCATTAGTGACACCTCTTCGTTTGGAAGGGAAAATGGCAGACGCATCGGGAGTATTTGCTCCTAGAACCTCACGGCCTCAGGGAGATGGAAGGTGCATGATTCCTCTGCGTCATTCGTCATTTGTTCAGTGAGCAGCCTTCCCCTCCTCCTTGGGGGGCCATCGTGGTTGGGCCGTGGGTGAGTCCACAAGCTCGCATTGGCCCAAAGCTGCCCATGGCTCTCCTTCGTAGGACTGGCATGTTCGGAGCCCGCTGCGTGGTCGCCTCTTGTTTTCTGGTTGGGACGTGGAAAACCCCCAATGATGCTCATGCTTTGAGTCCCTGAAGGACCCAAGGAGGACCTGAGCTCTACGGGGAGAGGGAACATCTAGTTGATCTTGTCAGAGAGGCCGCCTGCTTCCCGTCAGACAAGTGGAGACCAGAGAGGAACACAACCGATCCCTGAATGACCCAGAGGTCACAGGCGCTGACCCCAGGAGCCACTAAAAACCCACCCGTAACTCTTCACTCCCCCAGAACCTAACGTGAACAGTCTCCAGTTGGCGGGATACTTCCCAAGAACATGCACAGTCGACTCCTGCCTATTGTATACGCTGTGTGCAGTGTACACCGTATTCCCACAGTGACGTGCGCTGGACAACACGATATGCGATTAAGAAAACTCCTAAGGAACAGGAAACACATTTACAGGACCGTCCTGTATTTTAAAAAATTAAAAAAAAAAATCCACATATGAGTGTTGCCGCGGGGTTGTGACTTGCGCTGTGCCAGGGTCTCCGTAATTCAGAATGAAAGCGGGGAGACAGCCGGCAGCTCCCTTGCAAACCCCAGGTGGGATCCTCCTATGGGGACGTGGGGACGCTCATGTCCCTGTCACCGTCTTTCCAGAATGAGTTTACCGACTGCATTTCATAAACTCCTTATTTGCAATTACATCCATCTTTTTGCGAAACCTTGTTGAGGGGAATATCCCAACCTGCTCATTTCAATTCTCCCCCTAATCTCTTATGTTGGGGAGACTGTCTCATAAATGTCTCTCTGCGGGTCTCATAGCCACGTCGCGGGCATCATTCACGCGCCGTCTCAGGGGGTCCCAGCCTCCGCATCTCCACCTGAAATGCATATTCAGCAGCACGTGAAGTCGCAGTGATTTCAAAGCCCGGATCTGCAGGTGCAACTTTCTAGGCCGTGCACTATGTTCGCGTCCAAAACGGGTCCCGGATGCGGATGCCTTTGCACCTCTAAATTATTAAAAATTAATATATTTAGTCTTAAATTAAATATTCTAATTTTAAATTAATTTTTAGATTAAATGATCAAACATTAAAAATTACTAAAAATTCTCCTTCTGACTCATCTCCTGTACATATTTGTGTCTCTTTGTCTTAAAATCCTTAAGTCCCTGGTCCAATCCTTTGCACCTCTAAATTATTAAAAATTATTAAATTTAAAAAAATTATTAAATTAAATTTTAAATTAAATATTCTAATTTTAAATTAATTTTTAGATTAAATGATCAAACATTAAAAATTATTAAAAATTCTCCTTCTGACTCATCTTCTGTACATATTTGTGTCTCTTTGTCTTAAAATCCTTAAGTCCCTGGTCCAATCCTTTGCACCTCTAAATTATTAAAAATTATTAAATTTAATTTTAAATTAAATATTTTAATTTTAAATTAATTTTTAAATTAAATGATTAAAAATTATTAAAAGTTCTCCTTCTGACTCATCTCCTGTACATATTTGTGTCTCTTCGTCTTAAAATCCTTAAGTCCTTGAAATCCAACCTCCCACTCTCCACGACGTACATAGACCCGACTTTGAAATCGTAGGACCGTGTGGTTCCTGCAGCAGCATGAGCTTTTCCCTCGGGGACCCAGGTCGTGCATATGCCCCTCCCGTTCACAGCCTCCTGGTGAATGTGCAGGTGACCCAGGGCTGCCTGCAATCATGGCCGTCGGGACGCCGCTCCCAGGGCAGCCCCCCGTCCACGTCTGTGGCTCGGATGCCTTGCCTTGTGCCAACCGTCCAACGGAGTCATCACTTTGTACCAAAATGTGGATGGTTCCATTCTTCCAACGCTGCTATCGGCGCATGCAACACCTGTTCTGTGTAAAAAGACACGAATTTCTGGAAATTATGTAGTAGATCCCTACCCTTTGTAAAAAAAAAAAAAAAAAAGCAAAAAGCAACTCTAGCTTCTTTGTACAAAGTTGGAGTTGATAGAAAGATTTATTTTTTATTTTTTATTTATTTTTTGTTTTTTATTTTTATTTATTTATTTATTTTTAAAGATTTCTTTTTTACCTTGTATTTCTAACAAATTTAATGGGTACATGTTTCCGGTTTCCTACACCCTTAGCCCAAGCAACCCATACATCAATATTGACCTTGTATTTTGTAGTTGTAGTAAAAAAAGTTTTGTAAGAATGAAACACATTACACATTTTTAGAAATTTTTTAGATACTTATTGGGTACACATTGTTTTTCCTATGCCCAAGCAATTTATGTATCAGTCCTGACCTGTTATTTCTTAGATGTAGTCAAAATAATTTTTTCTCTCTTTTTTTTTTGTATTTAAATTCAATTTACTTAAAAGAATTTTTTCTTTGTTTTTTATTTAAATTCAATTTAGTTCAAAAAGATTTCTTTTTTGGTTTTAAATTTTTTTTATTTAAATTCAAATTAGGTAAAAAGAATTTTTTTTAATAAAGAAAGGAATTAAGTATTTTTAAGAATTTCTTAGAAATTGAATAGGCATGACTTGTGTGTTTTCCTATACCTTCAGCTCAAGCAACCTATATATCCATCATAACTTGTAGTAAAACAAAACAAAACAAATCACAAAAACCAAACCCACAACAACATTTTTTTTTAAATAAAGAAAGAAATTAGCTGTTTTTTTGCCTCTAAACCTTTCTTGAATGTCAGCCGCTTTGTTTATGAGAAAGTAGTAGGTAATTGTTAATAACCGGTGTGAGCACCTACCCTTAATATACCCATTTTCTGGCCAAAGGTTCAGCACAGCAGATGCCAGTGGAATCATTTGGGCTGCTCGTGGATTCTCTAATCCATATCAGTAGATGACACACAACTGAAGAAACCCTAACACGAGGTCACTAATTGATGAATGATACTCATTTATCAAATTATTATTAATTCTAATAAATGGTAAACATGTTTCAGAGTCTACACTGCTGACCAGCTGGCCCCTCCCTCTGTGTAATGCAACAATAAGCACATGTTGAGTATCTATGTCTCCTTGCATGGGAGTCCACTTCACCCCTATGACATATTCCTGCTGTCCCTCCAGGCTGGACTCTTCCTTGGTGGGTCCAGGTGGTCAGCAGTGTAGACTCTGCAGAAGGCATGCTCCAGTCTACACTGGTCAGCAGTATCTACTCTGCAGAAGGCATGGTGCAGTCTACACTGGTCAGCAGTATCAACTCTGCAGAAGGCATGCTCTGGTCTACACTGGTCAGCAGTATCAACTCTGCAGAAGGCATGCTCCGGTCTACACTGGTCAGCAGTATCAACTCTGCAGAAGGCATGCTCCAGTCTACACTGGTCAGCAGTATCAACTCTGCAGAAGGCATGCTCCGGTCTACACTGGTCAGCAATATCTACTCTGCAGAAGGCATGCTCCAGTCTACACTGGTCAGCATATCTACTCTGCAGAAGGCATGCTCCAGTCTACACTGGTCAGCAGTATCTACTCTGCAGAAGGCATGCTCCGGTCTACACTGGTCAGCAGTATCAACTCTGCAGAAGGAATGCTCCGGTCTGCACTGGTCAGCATATCAACTGTGCAGAAGGAATGCTCCGGTCTATACTGGTCAGCAGTATCAACTCTGCAGAAGGCATGCTCTGGTCTACACTGGTCAGCAGTATCAACTCTGCAGAAGGCATGCTCCGGTCTACACTGGTCAGCAGTATCAACTCTGCAGAAGGCATGCTCCAGTCTACACTGGTCAGCAGTATCAACTCTGCAGAAGGCATGCTCCGGTCTACACTGGTCAGCAATATCTACTCTGCAGAAGGCATGCTCCAGTCTACACTGGTCAGCATATCTACTCTGCAGAAGGCATGCTCCAGTCTACACTGGTCAGCAGTATCTACTCTGCAGAAGGCATGCTCCGGTCTACACTGGTCAGCAGTATCAACTCTGCAGAAGGAATGCTCCGGTCTGCACTGGTCAGCATATCAACTGTGCAGAAGGAATGCTCCGGTCTATACTGGTCAGCAGTATCAACTCTGCAGAAGGCATGCTCCGGTCTACACTGGTCAGCAGTATCAACTCTGCAGAAGGCATGCTCTGGTCTACACTGGTCAGCAGTATCAACTCTGCAGAAGGCATGCTCCGGTCTACACTGGTCAGCAGTATCAACTCTGCAGAAGGCATGCTCCGGTCTACACTGGTCAGCAATATCTACTCTGCAGAAGGCATGCTCCAGTCTACACTGGTCAGCATATCTACTCTGCAGAAGGCATGCTCCAGTCTACACTGGTCAGCAGTATCTACTCTGCAGAAGGCATGCTCCGGTCTACACTGGTCAGCAGTATCAACTCTGCAGAAGGAATGCTCCGGTCTGCACTGGTCAGCATATCAACTGTGCAGAAGGAATGCTCCGGTCTATACTGGTCAGCAGTATCAACTCTGCAGAAGGCATGCTCCAGTCTACACTGGTCAGCATATCAACTCTGCAGAAGGCATGCTCCAGTCTACACTGGGCAGCATATCAACTCTGCAGAAGGCATGCTCTGGTCTACACTGGTCAGCAGTATCAACTCTGCAGAAGGCATGGTGCAGTCTACACTGGTCAGCAGTATCAACTCTGCAGAAGGCATGCTCTGGTCTACACTGGTCAGCAGTATCAACTCTGCAGAAGGCATGCTCCGGTCTACACTGGTCAGCAGTATCAACTCTGCAGAAGGAATGCTCCGGTCTGCACTGGTCAGCAGTATCTACTCTGCAGAAGGCATGCTCCAGTCTACACTGGTCAGCAGTATCTACTCTGCAGAAGGCATGCTCCGGTCTACACTGGTCAGCAGTATCTACTCTGCAGAAGGCATGCTGCAGTCAGCAGTGTAGACTCTGCAGATCATATGCAACCCATCAGACAGGGGAACTTGCCAGGGTGCAGTGAGCACTTGTCACAGAGCCCTGGAACTACAGGCCTCCCCTCCCCCATCCCTCCCACCCCCACGCTCTGGAAACCCTGAGGAACTCTGGACCTCGGCTCCTCCCGCACACCCTGCTGGCTCGAAAGGAAGGGCTCCATTTTGTTCCCAAATTGCCCCACGGCTTAAAGAATGTTTCCTCAATCCCGAGTCTGAAACAAAACCCGTTAGGCCCACGGTAATTGAGGAGTTACAGAGGAGGCTCTAATTGTCCTCACATGTTTCCCATTTCTGGCGAGCTTGCCGCGGCGCGCACGTGTAATCATCTTATGATGTCGAGGCACGGCGACGTGGCCGTCGCGAAACAGAGCCGTGTTTGTAGGGGAGAGGCCGTCGGGAAGCGAACGTGTGCTCGGATGTGTTCTCGGGTTAGCCGTCCTTCTGAAAGCCCTGCTGTCCGTCCGGGTGTTCTAACACCGTCACCATCCCAACGACGTCCATTCACGGCTTCCTCTAGCTCACATGCAAATGCATTTGGAGACAGGGACCATCCAGCCTTTGAGATCTGCAGCCGCATGCTCGACAGCCAGCAACATGTGACCACTTCTCAGTGAATGCCGTCCTCCGATGGGCAGACATGCCGCACCCCCATCTCTGCCTCCCTGAGTTGGAAACCAAACGCAGCCTCCTCGGGCTGCTTTCACAAAATACTCGCAGGCGGAGCATCTTCGCCAGCATGAGGTCTTGTCCCAGCTCTGCAGGCTGCAAATCCAGATCCAGGCGTGACAGACCTGGTTCTGCTGAGCCCCCTGCTCATGCCCCGTAGTCTCTGTCTTCTCCCTGTGTCCCCATATGGCCAGCAGGCCTGTTGCATGAGGACGCCACCGTGATGACCTTCCTGAACCTCACTACTTCCTACAAGCCCATCTCCAAGTGGACTCAGTGGCCAAACACCGCATATTTCTCTCATGCACTCCGGTTGAGCTAGGCTGGGCTGCAGACCCTGAGCTCCGAGCTCCAGGGAGCAGGCGGGTTCAGATCTCCTCATGCTCCTTGGATCTGCATGCCCCTGGGATGTGCACTCCACTCGTACGTCTGGGGTGTAGACTGATTGAGCAGCAGCTCCCTGGGGCAGGTCCTTCTCCAGGTGATGCAGAGGGGCAAGCCCAACCACACAAACATGTTCAGGCTACTGTTTGCATCACATCCGCTCACTGGCATCCATGGACCCAAGCAAATCCCATTGCCAAGCGTGTGACCTCAGGGTGAGAGTGTACGTGCATATCACTATAATGGGTTCATCGGGGGCCCCCTAAAGACATGTCCATATCTGAACCTTTGTAACATATGAATAGGAACTTTTTTGGGGGGGCGGGACATCTTTACAGATGTAATTAAAGATCTCAAGATGAACTTATCCTGGGTAATCCAGGTGGCCCTAAATCCAATGACAAGGGTCCTTGTAAGAGAAGAGGAGACGCAGACACAGAGGAGGAGCCACGTGAGGATAGAAGCAGAGACAGAAGGGATGCGGCCACCAGTCCAGGGACGCCTGGGGCCCCAGACCCTGGAAGAGGCAAGGAGGACCCTCTCTGGAGCCTCTGAATCTCAGTGGTCCAGCCCCCCTGGAGCTCACACGTCTGATCTCCAGAGCCGGCGGAGGATAGGTTTTGGTGGTTTTTAACCTCCCAGCTTGTGGAAATCAGTCAGCAGCTCAGGACGGTCCTATAATCACTAATACAGGAGATTAAAGAATTTGCACCAATAGGGCAAGTTGTGCCAACTGAGCCTTATTATCCATTATTTTTGCAACACGTATCTCTTTATACTGCTATTCGAACACGGGAGGTAGTGTCGGGCATGAAGCTGGAGTTGGGCTTTGTGTCCACAATGTGACCCTCGTCTCTACTCGCCGTTGGGAAGGTCTCCACGCATTAGTTTATTTGAGCCCGTTTTTAGCTAAATAAAAGTTGTCCTTGTGTCAAATCCCCCAGAGCACCTTCCCATGTTAACAATGACCCCAACACGCGCTGAACCGAGGCACAATGTGGCCGTCTGGAATTATTTTCTGTGAATTTGTCTTGTGTATAAAATAGATACATTTTGATTACAATATTATTACTTTCCATGCAGTATATTTTCTATTTTTCGTTTTATGGCTTGTCACATAACTGCAATAACCACTCTCGCTCCGTGGCATGCTCCCGGTAAACGGCCCCGGAGATTGATTAAATGCCTCGCCTGAGTCGCACTATTTAATCAAGCCCAGCAGCCATTTATTACATTCTATCTTTCAGCCTATAAGAGCTGATCTTAAATACATTGATTAACTGCTAAGCAATACACGGTCATCAATGTTTCAAATGCATGCTTTACATATTTCAGGAAATATATCTGCTTGGGTCACGGTGAAAAATCCTTTCTGCAGAGAGAGCACTGTGCTGCATGCGACACGGAATTAAGCCGGCACCCTCCTTAGCGGCAAAGCGCATATTGCTTTATACGGAGCAATAAATATTAAGAATCTGGAGGTGAATTAGAAAAATAACAACCGAGCTGAGTAAAAGATTGATGACAACAGGAGAGTGGGGGAGCCTTTTAGCCAACGCCAGCTCCACATCTGATAGGCTTTTAGACGCCGCTCCAGATGGGAAGTCTTTCAGGCCAGGTGGGGGAGGAGGTCCGGGCTGAGTCGCGCCACTGAGGCTGCGGGTTGGTGATCAGATACGCTTAACTGAGTGGTTCTCAGTCTACGACCAAGCAAGTCCACCCTCCCCGTTCAGTGGCGCTCTTGCATCTCACGGAAAGTCGACACGAGGGATTTGTAGTTACTTTCTGGGTGTCCAACCAACTCAGCCCAACTCAGCACCATGATGTCCCACCCGAAACATACATGTATCATCTCAGCCTTTCGAGTCATCCCCTCTTTCATTGGCCGCTCATCACAACGGCATCCCTCACCCCCCATGGCGTCTCCGTAGGTGCTGAACTACATGCAAACACTAGTGCGTTGGAGTTTATGATTTGCCAATGATAGAGTCTGGATATTTCACAGAAGACCCGAGTGGATGGAACTGTTTTTTCAAAGGAAACTGAGGTAGAACATGAACAGGGATCTTGTTCACCAACCCCCAGTGATGCCCAGAACAACATTAAAATTCACATCCAAGCAGAGCCATGGGGAACTATGAATGGTGACGGCGGGTCACGATGTTGATACTGTCTGCCCTTGAACCCAAGGCACCTATGGTTCTGCTTTAGAGCATCTTCTCTCCATGAGGATGCTCTAAAGCAGAACCAGGTCGCTGGGTGCTACACCATGGAGAATGTTGGCAAGCACTAGTCTAAACACCGTAGATTGAAATGTTGTATGAGTTTCCAGAAAAAGATGAATGGTGCATGGCTACTAGCGCATGGGAAATAATTAAAATATAGAGAGATAGGTGAATATAGAGGTGGGGACATCTAAAAGTAGGTAGATATATAGATGGATATATTTATGTATGTATGCATGGATGGATGGATGGACACATGGATAGATGGATGGACAGATAGACAATAGAGGAATAGATGGATGGATGGAGAGATAGATGATAGATGCATAGATAGACAGTCAGACAAGTCCCACCAGGTAAACCATCTAGGCCAAGCACAGGTGGTGGCCAGGGGGAAATTCTGGAATGGTCCATACAAGAGGGAGACAATGACCATCTGTCATAACTTCTAGACCAGCTGAATCTCCTCTTCTGTTTCCCCATTCACCCCCCCCCAAAAGACCACAGCTGGACTCCTAGAGAACTTTGGGATGGCATTAACTTTCTCCACAAATCCACTGGACCCTTGCAAAGTGTTCTAAGGAGCTGTTCCAGCTACAAAGCCCCTGGTGGCACTGAGCGGGGTCTCCACTGTGATTGAGTCATGGGCTGGCTCCTTCTCGACTCAACCCTGCTTCCCTAACTTTCCAAGTCCCTCCCGCCAAAACCCTCCTGCAGGCTAACCCCCATCTCAGAGTCTGCGTTCTGGAAACAAAACCTAATCTTTTTGCAGATGTTTCAGGTGGATGCCTGGCCCTCAGCATTAGGGGTCCGCTCTCTCTTCTGGAGAGGTAAACCAAGTCGGAGAGTCTCATTAACTCCCCAAGAGCACCCAGGTTTTCCCCCCTTGGCAGTGAGAGGCATAAATGCTTTATTTGAAGAGCTCACCCCCACCCTAATTTCCACAACCAATCACATTCTTAGGGTCGGTTTGAGCAGAGCTGGGTATAGGTCTGAGTCAATTGCAGCCAGATGAAGGTTTCTCATGCAAAATTTAATTACCGCAAACCTCACCCTGCAAACGTTCACCTTGACACCAGAACATAGCTCGAAAATAAAATTGAAATGCTAACTCGCAAAATGCTAATCGGTCCTGCACCCTCCCCTCTCTACCCCCTCAAAAAAATGTTCACACAAGTCCTTGGAGACGCTGAAATGACCACATTTCTTCATTCTAAATTCATTTCACTGTCATCTTTTATTCAAACCATGTTGCAATACTTTTTTTTTTGTTTGCATCCCCCTGACCCCATCTTTACACCACATGAACCGTTCATCCATCCACTTGGGGTCAAATGCTTATGCACAGCTCTATGAACACATGCTTGTAAAGTCAAAAGGCCCATGAACAATATCAAGAAAGGAACCAAAATGCAGTGGAATGTATTTAAAGAGTTTGCTTTCCTCCCTGGATAAACCATGGACACCCCAGCTTAAGACAGTTCAGGTGACAGAGGTCATTAAACTGTGTTTGAGGATTGGAGGACTTGGTGACAGAAATAAAATAGGTGGACATCTTCAGAGTCCTTAGCAGTAGGTCCATAACAGATAAATGGGATAAAGGATAGAAAACCCTCATGGAAACACGATGTAAAGCCAAGGACAGCCTCAACTAGGTCAAGTTAACAATGTAGGCCTAGTGTGAGTGGGTTGCATTTACCTTCCCCCAAAATATCTAAGATGTGAATCTTCATGGCTTAAATTGGTACCGAAATCCCCCCCCCCGCCCCGCCCTGGAATCCAGTAAAGCAACGTCTCTTTAAAATGTACCCAGATTTTTCGTGAATCGTGCGGTCCTGCTGAAATTTTTTTTTAGATTTATTTATTCATGTATTTATGATAGACATAGAGAGAGGCAGAGAGACAGGCAGAGGGAGAAGCAGGCTCCATGCCGGAAGCCCGACGTGGGACTCGATCCCGGGACTCCAGGATCATGCCCTGGGCTGAAGGCAGGTGCTAAACCGCTGAGCCACCCAGGGATCCCCCTGCTGAATTTTGAACTGAAATCCCAAGTTAGAAGGGAAAGCCTTCTGTCTTTATTGCTACTTTTCGACACTAATAATTTGAAACAGTGTATCAAATTCACTTCCTGGGGCGCAAGTTAGTTGCAAAGTTTGAAATCTCAAGTTGATATCAAATGTCTATAGCAGTACTATTTCCTAAATTAATTGGAACTTAATCTGTAGTTTCACTTTGTTTTAAAGATTTTAAACCCAATTGATATGAAACATAGAAATGCATAAAGCCTAGAAGGTTTTGGCTTAAAACTATCGAGTCTTTTGGAAAATGGAATGTCCGCCCTGATCCGGTGATGCTCGATTGCCAGTAATTTGCAAACTGAAAGAGTCATGCTCTTGACTCTTCCATAGTGGCCTCTCCCAGTCCTACAAATATCCAGGGAATAAAGTGAAAGGACGTAACACTTACTTTATAAGACTGAAGAGTCAATACACCCGTTTAAAAGAGACGCACAAGTGTGGTCATTGACGCCATAAACCCCCGTCTTAGAGAATTACAATAGTAACTGGGGGAAAAAAGAGGTGAGCGGGGAACGTGAGGTAGATAAAAAGTGTTTGGTTTCCCATCATTCACAGCCGAGGATCAAGAGTCCCATTTAAAATTGATAAATCAGATAGAGATCAATACTGTGCAGCCCCCAGAATCACCAGAATTAAGCAGACGAGGGTGCAGAAGTCGTGAGTTCCTGCCCTGTGGCTCAGCTCCCAGTGTCTGCGGAGATTCACTGGCAAAAGAGCAGATCTGATTTCTTTACCCAATTTCCTCTTTGTGATGCCATAATGTGCATCCTATTAGGCAGAGCACCTCCAGGTATCATCAAATGCCTCTAGGCCTTCAACCAGCGAGGTTGAGTGACCGAGTGATAGTCTCTGCCTTGGGGTTCCGCCGACACATGAAGTACCCCCTCCAAGAGGTAGTTCTTCAAATCTGTAGAAATTCCTTTTATCTCTGAGCTCATCTGTAGGACACTAATGCTAATGCTAAGTACTAAGCCAATACTAAGGCCTCACGAATACGAACCTAAATGCTGAGAGGAAATACTGAGCTGATAGTCATAGTAAGCTAAGACCAAAGTCATACATACGCGAGTAATTACCAACACTAAATTCTACCCAGACGTTGAACTCAGTACTAATGCTACGGTAATATCAGATCAATATTTTTTTTTAAAAAAAGATTTTATTTATTTATTCATGAGAGATGCAGAGAGAGAGAGGCAGAGACACAGGCAGAGGGAGAAGCAGGCTCCATGCAGGGAGCCCGACGTGGGACTCGATCTTGGGACCCCGGGGTCATGCCCTGAGCTGAAATAGATGCTGAACCGATGAGCCACCCGGGGATCCAATATCAGATTAATCTAATGCTAAACACTCTACTAATACTGAACGAAATGCTAATGCTAAAGACAAAGGAAATATTTGAACTAAGCTAATACCAAAGTAATACTCAACTACTGATACTAAACACTACACTAACACTAAACAAAATGCAAATACTAGATGAATATTAAACTAATAACAAATAGTAAATACTAATGCTAAGGCTAATACTAAACTATTAATACTGGATACTAAGCTAATGGTAATCATGAATATTGAATGACCACTAAACTACTAAACTAAGTATTAATATGAGACTAATGCTAAGCACTGATACTAGACCAATACTAAGTACTAATGCTAAGCTAATACTAAATACGAATACCAGACTAATACTAAATACTTAAATACTAGACTAATACTATAAGATAATACTAGGCTAATACTAAAATAACTATTAATGTGAGACTAATACTATAATACTAGACTAATACCAAATACTAGTACTAAATACTGTGCTAACACTAAACGAATATCGAACTAATACCAACCTAGACGTTAATACTCAATAGTAAACTTTTACACCAAAGTAATACCAATGACTACTCCTAAATACTGAACTAATCAAACTAATAGTCACCTAAATACAAATACTCAACTAATTCCTAATAATAAAGACGAAACTAGCAGTAATACTAAAGTGATACCACCCGAATGTCCTCCTATATAGCCACACCAGAGTAAACTAATCGCTACTCTAAATTGGGTGAGCAACACTAACGTAAATGAAAGCAATGCCGAAAAAAATAAAATAAAATAAAATAAAATAAAATAAAATAAAATAAAATAAATAAAATAAAAAAAATAAAATAAATAAAATAAAATAAAATAAAATAAATAAAATAAAATAAAATAAAATAATAAAATAAAATAATAAAATAAAATAAATAAAATAAAATAAAATAAAATAAAATAAAATAAAATAAAATAAAATAAAATAAAGCAATGCCGGAAGAAATAATAACACTCCTCTTGTTGGTCACCTCCCACCGTGCTGGATGCACAAAGGCTGGTTTGCTCTCAGCTGCCTCCCAGAGGTCTTGTCTAAAGTCAGCCGAGGGCATGAGTCCGGAGCCGCCTTCCATGAGGTGTGCACAGCAGGATTGAAGGACACCTTCCTCATTGCCTTAGAACGTCAGCTCATCCTCAAATTCGAGAACGACACTACAAAAAAGCTCCCATTCTGCAGGGTTGACCATGACTTGGCCACACCTGTCCTCATGCATCACCTCCTCACCCCAATGGTTCATGAGGCCCATGGCTGGAAAGTTGACCCTCAAAATGTAAGCTTTTTTTTTTCTTTTTGGTATTATATGTAAGAATCGGAGTATTAGTGCCTATGACTCTTAACCCGGCAACCCTTGGGCATACAATACGCACTTTGAAACTTTTAACTAAAATTCACGTAATGAAAAATAAAATAAAATAAAATAAAATAAAATTCACGTAATGTTAGATCTATCATTTCGGAATACACAGTTCAATGGCGTTTGGCACATCACAGTGTTGTGTAAGTAGCCATGACTACCACCTACTTGCAAAATTTTTTCACCTCCTGAAAAGGAGCCCTTGCACGCATTCGAGCAGTGTCTTCCCATCCGCGTCACCAGCCCTTGGTACCCACCGTCTACTTTCTGTCTCTGTGAATTTGAGGACTTGAGGTGCCTCAAATAAGTGGAATCAAACATATTTGTCTGTGTGCTGCTGGCTTCTCTCAGTGAGCATCATGTCCTCCGGCTCCACCCACATGGTAGCAGGTGTCAGAGCTCCATTCCTCTTCAGGGCTGAGTCATATTCCCCCACGTGGATGGACCACCTGGGGTTTATCCGTCCATCCATTCATGGATGCTCCAGCGGATCCCACAGTTTGGCTCTTCTGCATCATACAGCAATAAACAGGTATCTGTCTGAATCCCTACTTCCAGTGCTCTCGGGTGAATGCCTAGGAGTGGAACCGCTGGATTGTATGCTAATTCCGTGTTTAATTTTTTTTTAATTTTTATTTATTTATGATAGTCACAGAGAGAGAGAGAGAGAGAGAGGCAGAGACATAGGCAGAGGGAGAAGCAGGCTCCATGCACCGGGAGCCCGATGTGGGACTCGATCCCGGGTCTCCAGGATCATGCCCTGGGCCAAAGGCAGGCGCCAAACCGCTGAGCCACCTGGGGATCCCTCGTGTTTAATTTTTGAAAGAATCACCATAGCATTTTCCACGGAGGCTGAACCACTGTACATTCTCACCAGGAACATGGCAGGGTTCCCATTTCTCTACCGACTCGCCCTCCCTGGTTATCCCCACCCCTTTTAAAAAATATATAGTCAATCATTATGGCTGTGAAGTGGTTTTGACTTGTATTTCCTTAAATGTAAGGAATATAGAGTATCTTTTAAACAAGCACTTATTGGCCATTTCTATTTCTCTATTGGAGAAGTATCTATTCAAGTCTGCTGTTATTTAATCAGATTATGTCTCTTTTTATACGGTCAACACGTACAAAATCTTTAAGATATTCTAGATACAAGATCCTCATCAGATAAATTATGTGCAAAGATTTCCTTTCCATCTGTAGGCTGCATTTTTGGTTTCTTGATAGTGTTGTTGGATGCACCAAAATTTTAATTATTTTTTCATTTTTATTTTTTATTTTTTTAAAGATTTTATTTATTTATTTATTCATGATAGACAAGAGAGAGAGAGAGAGAGAGATGGAGACATAGAAGGAGAAGCAGGCTCCATGCCAGGAGCGCGACGTGGGACTCGATCCCAGGACTCCAGGATCATGCCCTGGGCCAAAGGCAAGTGTTAAACTGCTGAGCCACCCAGGGATCCCCAATTATTTTTTTTTAATGTAGAACTCCATTTGATTGGCCTAGGGACACAGATTTCTTTTCTTTTTTATGCTTTTATTTAAAATTCCAGTTTAGTTAGCCTACAGTGTAATATTTCCCTTCTTTTCTTTTCTTTTTCCTTTTTTTTTTTTTTACGTTTTTATTTTAGATTCCAGTAGAGTTAACACACAGCATAATATTAGTATCAGGTGTACAATTTAGCGATTTAACACTTCCATTAATGCCCTGTGCTCATAACAACGGGTATGCTCCTTCATCTGTCTTACCTACCTTATCCATCCTCCCACCCAAAAGTTTTCAGTTTTAATAAAGTACAATTTACATATTATTTTTCTTGTGCTGCTTGTGGTGTTGTTGCTCTCCCAGCCAACACAGCGTGCAACAAGCTTTCAGTAAACTGTTGGTTTCTAGTCCCATCAATGATTATGGGATAACCAGCTGCTTCTTATCCATCTGGGCCATGGGTAGAAGCAAGCATGATGGGTTCTTTTTTTTTTTTTAATTTTTTAAAATTTTTATTTCTTTATGATAGTCACAGAGAGAGAGAGAGAGGCAGAGACACAGACAGAGGGAAAAGCAGGCTCCATGCACCCGGAGCCCGATATGGGACTCGATTCCAGGTCTCCAGGATCGTGCCCTGGGCCAAAGGCAGGCGCCAAACCGCTGCGCCACCCAGGGATTCCAGCATGATGGGTTCTAAGCAGCTCAGACACACGCAGACAGGCACAGGCTACAGTGCTGGGAACAGACCCCCTGTGCCGCTCTGCTCCGGCGTGGCTCTCCCAGCTAGTTATCTGAGCTGGGTTCTCCACACTCGGCCCCCTTCCAGCTGCTTCCAAACTGTTTTTGAGTGGGATTCTTCTGCCCTGAAGCCTGATGCACTCAGCTGTTCAATCAATTCTCCTCCAACAGGGCATGTCCTGAGACATGCATTTCAACACTCTGCTCTTAGGGACCCCACAGGGCTCATGGGGAGCGGCCAGCTCATGAGTGAACAGAATTCCTTGTCAACCCATGAGAGACTCCACCTGAACCCTTAGGACGCTCTTAATCCAATCAATTAATGAGAAGCTCTCAAGGTCCGAGATGAGAAACAGCAGTAGTTGCTGCCCAAGTGGAAGAGCTCACCGCCATGCTGTGGTAGATCCACCCACATGGAGCCCAGCCACCAACCCTCTTGGATTGGACCGTGTGCCACAACCCCAACGCGCACATCTGTGATGCTCATCTCCACAGCCGCCTACGGAGATTGGACCTTGGGAGATTATTACATAATTAAGCTCGGATCAATTGACTTTTCCCCAGCAGGGACGTCTTTCCGGGAGGAACACATCAAGCGCAAGGAAACACACAGCACGGACGATCCATCAATACTTGACCCCGTGTCCCTCTACCTCGGCGGGCAGACAGCAAACAGAACGCAAAACCAGTTCCACCCTCCTTAAAAAAAAAAAAAAAAATCAGATTATGAATTGGCAGCTCCCGTCGGCACATCTCTTGAGAAGGGCGAACTCCTGTCCCCTACCCGATGCACACCCACAAACACCAACGGATGGTTGTGGGCAGCGGGAGAGGATTTCAATAATTCAGTACAAACACAAATTAAGTATGGCGAGAGTTTCTTAAATCCAGCAAATGCCTCATTACCTTAATTTTTATTTTTAATCCCCGGCGCGCACGGCGGGCGCACAGTAATTGCTGCCTATAAGCATGAGAATCATTCGGGTCTGAAAGCTCTCTTCATGGGGGGGGGGGGATTTGATGGGATTTTTCAATTTTATGATAATGGGTTTTTCGAAAAGCATTGGTAATAAAATGGTAATCTCGAACATAAAAGAGCATTAACTCCTTCAGACCTGGAGGCATGGGGACCGCATTGACTTCTTAAATGTGGCTTGATGTAAGCAAATTATATTACTGAATTTTATTATAGTGAACACCCCCGGACTGCATTACAACAGAGCAATGAGGTTACAATTACCTTCAGAGTAAACCTTCCTTGGAACTGTTACTTTTTTTAATTGAAAGAGTGCCCTGATTTAAAAAACAATTTTTTTAACGTTGTAACACATTTTACACATTGTTGCCTATGCTGTATATATATATTTTTAATTCTTCATGTTTAATATACTATTATGTATTATAAATCGCATATCACAGATCCTATTTTCTTTTCTTTTAATCTTTTTTGTTTTTTAAGATTTTATTTATTTATTCATGAGAGACACACACACACAGAGGCAGAGACACAGGCAGAAGGAGAAGCAGGCTTCACGCAGGGAGCCCGACATGGGACTCGATCCCGGGTCTCCAGGATCAGGCCCTGGGCTGAAGGCGGCACTGAACCACTGAGCCACCCGGGCTGCCCTCCTATTTTCAATATAAATGGACAATGCAAAGAGTACTTGTTGGTGGCATCAACATTTTCGCTGTAAGAAAATCTGAGTTTGGTTTGAGGATGCCCTTCAGCACTCTAGGGTGTCAAGAATCCTTAGAACAATCCTTCGGATCTGATCGCAACATGTACAAGACAGTCAGGAGAGCTTTACATTTTTAAAAAATTTAATTTAATGTGATTTTTTTTAAAGGTCAAACAAATCAATTAATTTTTCCAGTCTTTCCGTGCAACGCGAATTTCCGAGGACCAGGTACCCATTGAGGGGATATTCTTTTTCAACAGGAGAATTCTAGCTCATAAGTGCAGGCGAAATTATGGAAATGTGAGATCCCCATGTCGGATTTGGAAATGCATGGAAAGACAGATCTGTGCGGGGATCATCCACAGATGCATAAATCACTTTTTATAAAGGAACGGCGGTGGTGGAAGGGTCTGGGGACAGGAAACGGATCGGCTGGCGACACCAACTGCCGATGGTAATGTTCTCGTTAACAACAGGTGCGGCCCCAGACGTCATGCATCGTCCGTGGGGCGGGATGCCCCAGAAAAAAAGTATGAAACCCGAAAGCTTTGAGGCTTCCCCATGCCACTCAGCTTGCAAGTGGCGGAGGGAGGGACAGAGAAACGGACTCTGTGAGCTCAACTCACCGCATCCGCCTATGGGAGACACCACAGCACAGAGACGAGATTTTCTCCAAAAATAATCAGCAAAACAGTACAGAAGGAGGCTGAAAAGATATGTAATCCATGAACACACGGTCGGACAAACACAGTGGGGTGCCATCCATTTGGGGGAATATTAATGAGCCAAGAAAAGGAAGGACGTTGGGACACCCGCCATCACCGGATGGACCTCAAAACGCGACGCTCAGGGAGAGAAGCCAGGCACCCCAGGACACGACTCGTGTGATCTCGTTTCTACGAAATGTCCAGAAGAAAACCATTCAGAGACCGGAATGGGATTGGTGGTCATCTCGGGTTGCATCAGGATGGCCTAATGGGTTTAGGGTGTTACTTTGTGACGATAGAAGTATTTGGAAACTAGCTAGAGGTGGTAGCTTGCAACATTGCCTTGCAACATTGTGAATGTACCGATGCGCTGAGCTGGGCACTTGCGAAAGGACACAGTAGCGAGTTTTATGTTACTTCGATGTTAACACGGTAAAAAAAGTCTCCTTCACGAAGGTGTTTTAAAAATGCTCACGGAAAAATAAATAAATTAATTAAAAAAAATAAAAATGCCTACGGGATGGCGTGTCCTAAATCATACCTTCCACCCCCGTTAGCTCCAGAAATGGGTCTTCCGGCAATTTCTCTTCCTTCGTCGGTGAGTTCTTAAGAATTTGGAGACAGAACTGCACAATCTGACCCGCCAGCGCCGGATGCTGATTCGGGCCTTTCCGTACCACGTAGACTGCACGCCCCATGTCGCTGCCGCTCTGTGTCCTGCTGTGCAGTGTGGGACGACTCAACGCCAGTCTTGGGATCCAGAGTTTTTCTCTCTGGAAGCCCGTTCTCCGGGGAAGTAAGAATGGAGGGGAGCCTGGCTCCGACCGGGAGTCCCGTCTGCAGGTGAGCAGGTGAGGAAGGGGGAAGGTCCTGTTTAACGGTCGAGCGAGGATTCTGAGCAAGAGAGAGGCCAATGGCATAGAGCACAGTCGGCCCGGGAAACGTGGCCTGGATGCCCACCGTGCATGGGACCCGAGACGAGCTGGGGCGAGCGGGGACCACAGCATCCAGGCAGGCAGCGGGGAGGCGGCGTCCGCACATGGGTTCTGTGCCCTGGGAGGGCGTCCAGCAAAGGAACGGGCCACGGCTCTGCTCTCCTCGCCGTCTGACGGCCCAGTCTGCGCGTGTGGCTGCACCGTGTCTGTCGGCACACGGGGCCGTGAGCTACACAGATCCGCCCCAGCTGCTGTGTGCCTACAAGCGATTTGTTAAAGAGCAGTCAACAGCTCACTTCCCATCTGCTGAGACCTTCTCCAGGCACCAACATTGACGGCTGATGCGTGAGAGCAAATGTGCAAATCCCCCGGGGGTGCGTAGAGTGGGGGTCCTGGCTGCTGGGAGGGCGCGCAGGCCATGGCTCGCCCCTCCAGCTCTGGGATCAACACGTATCCAGAGGCTCAGCCCCACGTCTCCCCCTGCAAGTTTAGAGGTGCCGGCTTCACACGTGCCGCACAGGACTGCAAGCGGCACCTGCTTGCTCCCGCTCCCAGCTTCCCAGCAAGACTGTTTCCCGGATGGGCACCGGGCCTTGGCCTCAGCCTTGCTCCTCCGACACAGTGAAGTGAATTTTCCTGGCCTCCACCTTGAGGAGGAGGGACTCACGGAAAGAACATGTGCCCCTGGAGAGTGGAGTCCTGCGGCTGTAGGTGGCGGCGGGACAAACTCACCTGCAAGGGGACTCTGCCTGTGACCACCTTGCTGAGGCTCAGACGTGCTTTCTGGTACTGGACTAGGACAGGTGTCCACGAGGGCAATGACTCCTGACCACACCTGGGGACAGTTTGGGCTGTCGCTACGGGGGGCATGGGGTGCTCCTGGCACCTGGTGGGTCGAGAGAAGACATCCTGGCCATCACCTTGCAGTGCACGGGATGCCCCACATCGTAGAGTCGTCCCCGTACGTGTCAACAGTGCCGAGGTTAAGAAGCACCGACCATGACATGAGAGAGTGTCCGTCTGCCTATCCCTCTAGCTATTACCCATCCATCTATGCATCCATCATCCTTCTTATCTTTCTATCCATCCGTCATATCCATCCTCCATCGATGCATCTGTCATATGTATGTATGTGTCTATCTCCCTCCATATCTTTGTCGCCATCCATCCATCCATCCATCGCATTTATGTATCCATCCATCCATCCATCCATCCATATCATCTATCTATCTCTCCATATGTGCATTCATCCATCCATCCATCCATCCATCCATCCATCCATCCATTCATTATCTATCATGTATCACCCTCATATCTTTCTATCTATCCATCCATCCATCCATTATCTATCTCCCTCATATCTTTCTATCCATCCATCATCTATCATCTATCACTTATCTATCCATTAATCATCTGTCATCAATCCATTTTATCTACTTGTCTATCAATCCTCTATCATCTACAAATCTGTCATTGATCTACCTATCACGTCTATCATCTATTTATCCATCCATAAACCTACCCACTTGCCATAATCTTGCCCTCCAGATATGAGGACTTACGTGGACTGCACCCCAGTCCCAAATACAAGCCCCCCTCCACAGGCCCCCTGTCTCTTCCCACCTCTCCTGCACCCCATGAGGGCATGAGGCCCTTATGTGCTCACATTTCTGAGAAACACTTCAGATCCGAAGCTGCAAGAACCCATTGGAATCTGTCCTCTTCTGTGACCTTCCGTCCCCGTGTCCCTGTTGACTTCCAACCCTCTGCAAAGGTGGGTACTTCTAATCTGCATCCCAAATGTAGGAGGGTTTTACAGCTTGATTCTTGCAGAATATGTGTGCTCTGACTTTATTTCTTTTTTTCTCTTTCTTTTCTTTTTCTTTCTTTCTTTCTTTCTTTCTTTCTTTCTTTCTTTCTTTCTTTCTCTTTCTTTCTTTCTTTCTTTCTTTCTTCCTTTCTTTCTCTTTGTTTCTTTGTTTCCTTCCTTCCTTCCTTCCTTCCTTCCTTCCTTCCTTCCTTCCATTTTCTAAAGCAGGTGCAATTCAGTACAATTTGTTGAAAGTATTCATTAAAACTCAATACCACACCTAAACATGGTTAGAATAGCACATTTTATGTTATATATATATATATATATGCATACATAGTACCATAGAACATCTTTTTTTTTTAAGTTCTCTATCAAAATACAGAAACTCAGTCCGTATTCGTCACCTCTGCCTGGATAGCTTTCACGACATGAAAATCTCCCAGTGACGCCGCATGAATCCAGTATTTACTCTTGATCTTGCTGCCGAAGGGGGGCCAAACAGAGTCCCCAAATCCAAACTTCTGCAGGGTGGGGGTGGCTAGGAGATATTTCTGGAAACAGCCATTCGGATGCACGTTTGTTTACATCCATGTCCACACACCACCCATAATGGTGTCTGTCCCTTGTTCTGCATCAGTTTTTGCAGATTCTACATAAAATGTATGAGAACACCTCTGGAAATAAATGCAACATCCCACTTTCTAGGTCCCACCAAGACCAGGGGAGGTGCTTCCCACCCATATGAGATAGGGACACCGGCCAGTCAGAGTGTCTGCTCTCCAAATGGCCTCCTGGATCCCATGGATTCATTGCCCCCCAAGGACCCTGAGTCTCCAAGTATCCCCACCTGGGACCCTTGGCTACCAGACACCTGTGATAAATGGCCACAGCTTGGAAGTTGGCCTCTTGGGGTGTACTTCTGCACCAGCCAGAGATCCAGAGTGGGCCTTTTGGCTTTGTCAACAGCAGCGGAGCCCCACACCCTGTCTTGTCAAGGGCACTAGCATCTCTGCTTCCCGTGTGCAGCTCAACAAGGACCTTGCTTCCTGCACTTTTACAAAATTGAGACAAAATTCCTATCACATGAAATTGAACAGTTCGCGTGCACTGAACACATCCCCAGGATTGTGCAACCACCACCTGTATCTGGCTCCAGAACATTCTCAGCTTCCCCCAAAGGAAACCTCAGGCCCACACCCTGGTGACCACCAACCCATTTTCTGCCTGTGGACCTGTTTGTTCTAGGATGTATTATATAAACAGGATCACGCACGACGTAGCCTCAAGGGTCTGCGTCTCTCATGACCATCAGGTCCCCAAGGTCCGTGCACAGGGCATCAGGTGTCAGAGCTCCGTTCCTGCTCACGGCTGAGTCACATTCCCCTTTGCATTTGTTCTGAAATGCAACCCCTGGTGCTAGCTGTGGATTCCAGGCACCACTGGCTTCATGCAGACACATGCACAGAGCTTATTATCCCAGTCGCCAATGGCACCGCCCCATGTGGTGCCTCCATCTGTGCCCACCTCCACCTCCAGCAGAAAATTTACGCTTATTCATTGGACAGCTCACAGGTACCTGGGTGTCCCAGCGACATTTCCTCCCCGGAGCCTTGGGCCCAGGCAGCACAGGGTGCATCCCATAAAAACCTGAGCAGAGCTCGGGGGGCCATGGGGACGGGCGGGATCTGCGGGCCATCTGTTGCTGAGGGCAGCTCGCGGCGACCCAGGGGTTTCTGACATGTTAGACTCTGGACACCGGCCCATAGCTCATTCCTGCCCTGTGCTTTCCCCGTCTCATTACAGGGATTTATTTCCCCGCTTTGTAGTTGGCGGAGTCCCTGTCCTAATTGTTTCTTCCATGTGTTGTAAATCTGTCTGCCATTCAGTAAAACATGAAGCCGGGACCCGGCAATTTCCTCTCCTACCATCGTGCGGGCCGGCGGACCGAGTGTTGAAATAAAATGAAACATGTTTGCACCCCTTCCCTACACTAATGCCAGCCTCTTTTGCTCCAGGAATTTTTAATATTTGGGCCATACCCTCCGCATGAGGTCATCCCGGGATCTAATTGGAACCGTGGTCTGCGGGGCCTGACCGGCTGCCTCGCGGCTGGCTCCGTGCCACCGCCCGCCTCCAACTCAAAGACTTTAATTCCGTCATGCCTCATCTGGTTTTATGCACTCTTGCCGTCAGCTCACAAATTCGTCCTGAGGTTCGCGATGCGATGCGCCGGCCGCGAGTGGCCCCTGCAGAAACCGCAGCAAACCAGCCCAAAGTGAGCCAATTTGTGCCGTCTCCGCGGGGGTCTCGGGGTTCAAACGGCCTGGGTCCACCCCGTCATTTCTGTCTACACCGCCATCTGCACCGTAGCCCGACTCCCAGCCCGACTCCCAGCCCGTAAGGCCCTGTCCTGCTCCATCCACGTTGCTGGGAATATACACTTGGTACATGATTGCGAAGCGTGGCTTTGAACAAAGTTGCAACTAGCGATTTGCAAATTTGCAAAACTGTTTCCTGCGCCAGGCTACGCCTCCAGGGGTGAGCGTGCAAGGAATGCGGCTCCAAGTCGGATTCGCGGTGCATGGCGCCTGTCGTGCGGCACGCCGTGGATCGTGGAACGTTCTTATATCAAAATAATCCTCCACCGTTGTCCTAAGATTCATGAGTAACGGGGGACCCGGTGACTCGTTGGGCTCCCGTGTTCATGGCTCCGGTCGTGAGCTTCTCAACACAAAGCAGAGACCCCCTGCCCTCCATCCTAACCCTAATTCTAACCCTGCCCAGGGTGGCATCCTGTGGAGGTTGGAAAGATCAGAAATCTGACATCCTGTGGGCGCACCTGCGGGCACACCTGCGGACGCACCTGCGGACACAGCCACTGTGTAACCGGCTAAAGTCGCACCTGCCGACAGCCATCTCTACCGGCTTCGGGACATCACCTGCTTCTGTGCATTTGTACTCGGGCCCGCTGGCTTTGCTGGATCCTTGAAGCCCAACACGGCTTCTCTGTTGCCCGCAGGAGACTTGCACCTTCTGCCCAGAGCGTCCCCAGCACCCACGCACGTGCACGCGCATGCACACACTCGCCCCGAAGGTATGTCCAGCACCTGAATCCCATATCCGTGCCTTCACAGGGAGACCAGAGGCAAATGCTGCAGCCTCCAGACGGTACAGACAGAATTATGACAAATTGTATAAATATGTGCAAATTGCTCGGATGATGTCATGTGCCCTGGCTCCCCCTGAGCCGGCGAAATGCTCCAGCGGAAGGTCGGGCCAGGACTTGCTCTGAATTCAATTGAAGGCAATTACATCCAATTTGCTTAAATTTATCATAGAGAGGAGCCCTATCAGTTGATTTCAATCGCATTAACAGGTTTATTTCCCGCCAGGACCGGATTCTGCGGCATCGCGCACAGGCAGCGTCCGGGGAGAGACGCGGGGGTGCCCTGAGCTCCCAAGGGGCGTCAGAGACTCGGTTTGGTGTTTTGAGGCCCTGGAGGGTGCAGGGTCTCCCGGTCCCCCGGTGCCTGTTGGCTGTTACCAGGCATCTGTGCCACATGAGGTTTGCCAAACAAGCAAGAGGTCCTGAGTGCTTTGGGAGTGACGTCTAGCAGTAAATGCAGTTTGGGGACGTCAGCAATGAAGGTAAAGCCAACGGTTCACCCCCAAACCATTGATTACTCTTGTTTCTTTCCCATTTGTTCATCAGCCTCCGGACGTGCTGGGGGCACACATGTCCTGAGCTACAAACGTGCAGACGCCCCTGGCATGCGGATCCCACACATGAGCCACTCATAGGGCACGATGCTGGTGTCCTGGTGTCTCAGAAGTGTGCACCGGGGCCAGCGCATGTCCAGGATTGAACACGGGGTCACCGTGGCAGTGAGTGTCCCCTGAACGACCGCACGAGACAGTGACCAGCTGTATGGGTAGGAACACCTGGCCGAGGTGCACACTTGGCCCGGCTCAGCTCTGCAAGGTGGGGACCTCAGCGTGGGCTCCACACTGGAGGCCCCAGGTGATGATGCTCAACTGAGGCTATATGGGACAGAGCAGCTCAGCCTGACCTCGGAGCTGTATTCTAAATTCATTGCCAGGACCTCGCAGAGATAAGGTCTCTCTGTGGTTAGAAGCAATGTAATGTCCTTGAAGTCAGCAGAGCATCCTTTGTGCAGCAGAATGGGCCTGGCCTTTGGGTCCCCTATTTCCAGCTTTGCACCTGCTTAAAAGCAGGTTCCCTGAGGTCTGGGAGATTCCTTTCCTCACCTGTAAGGAGCACAGCCATGGGGACCCTTGCAGGGGCCTGAGGTCCAGTCCATAAGTCCCCACAAGGCAGCTCAATTCCTGGAAGGGTGTTTGTGTGAAGAAACCACATGAGAATCTCGTTACCCATAAAGCACATGATACTCTGGTCCTCCAGGTAAGGAGCAGGCCACACCCCAGGCTGTGTGCCCTGAGTCAGGATGGTCAGAGATAGGTGCAGGAACGTGGGATTTTAAAAGCTTCCTCCCCATGGTTTTTTATTTTTTATTTTTTTGGCTGTTTTAAAGTACCTCCATATATGAGTGCCCTGCGGAGGCTGTAACAAAGGCCACCATTCATGATCTCAGAAGCACAGGAATCCATCCTCCCCCAGTATGGAGACCAGACATCTGAGCTCCGGGCGGCAGGACCAGTGAGGTCCAGAGGCTCCTGGGACGGTTATTCCTGCCTCTTCCAGTGTCTGGGACCCCAGGCGTCCCCGGGCTGGTGGCCACGTCCCTCTTGCCTCCGCCTCCATCCTCATGGGGCTCCTCCTCTGTGTCTGCATCTCCTCTTCTGTCTCGTCTAAGGACCCCTGTCGTTGGATGTAGGGCCACCTCATGCAGGATGATCTCATCTCAGATCCTTCACTTATTCACATCTGCAAACACCTCGTTTCCAAAATAAGGTCTTTTTCACAGGTGCCAAGGATTTGGATGCAGGCCTATCCTCTGGAGCCCAACCAGGGCAGTGGGAAGTTTATCGGAAAGCCTCCAGAGCCAGCTCTTTGTCATCAGCTACTGGAAAAACCAGAAACTGGGTGGCCAACATCTTTTGTGTCCTATTGATTCAGAAATGTCAAAACTTATGACCATTTTCAGATTAAACAGCAGCAGAAGATAGAAAAGACATTAGAATAATTTCTCTTAAAATAACAAAACATTGTGGGCAAAGTAGAAAAGATCTATCTATCTATCATCTATGTATCCATCCATGATGTTTCCATCCATACTTACATCATATTTATCCATCCATCCAACCATCCATCCAACCATCCAACCATCCAACCATCCATCCATCCAACCATCCAACCATCCAACCATCCATCCATCCAACCATCCAACCATCCAACCATCCAACCATCCATCCATATACCCATCCGTTATCTATCTATCTATCTATCTATCTATCTATCTATCTATCTATCTATCATCTTTCTCTCTGTGCATGGATGCCTTCTCTCTGTCTCTGTCTCTCTCTGTCTGTCTCTCTGTCTCTCTGTCTCTCTCTCTCACACACACACACAGTTGTTTTTACAAGGGTCTGGGGAATACAGCTAATCATCTAATCTCCCATTTCAATTTGGTACCGATTATCTGCATACTCAACACCATGAAATTAGCAGAAGCCATTTAAACACTTCAAAAATCTTTGAACGTCTGTGTTCCTAAGCTTAGATGGACAACCTGCTTGGATGTCAGCCTCCTGAGCCGTGCTCGGGGGAGTGTGGTCCAACGCTACCCCACCACTTGTAGAAACAGGTGGCCCCAGCTTCACATCAAACGCCCCCGAAAGCATCAACCTCTGAGCTCGGTGCCGCTTTCCTTTGAAAAGGTCACATGGAGTCACGCCGAAAATGCACTTGTATATTTTTCATTGTTTGGACAAGAAATTGGGAACAGATTCCGTCTGTGACAGAAGAATTTCTCGGTTTATTTTGAAACACAGTTTTCTTTAAAAAAAAGAAAAAGCCATGACAAGTAGCAGAGTGGTCGGCTTCCCTGATGCGATGCCGGGTAGCCGGTGTGTGGGCAATGTGGACATTTTGCAACGGGAGCCCAAGCCAGGTGGGCGAGAGAGAGCCTTTCTTGACATATCCCCCAGCTACTGGTGTTCATGTGGCCATAAGTCTTATTTTTAGGAGCATCCCTAGAATGGCTTGAAAGCACTCCTCCTGACGATGTGTGCAGCAGGGTTCCCAGACTTCCCACCCAGGGGCCGTCCCTCCCACTAGCACACAGTCCCGTGCACATAGCATAGAATATATGACAATGTGCGCCATAAAATATAGAATATAAAAAAATATATAGAATATATACGAGAATATATATATATATATAGAGAGAGAGAGAGACTATGTATAGAAAATATGATACAGTAGATGTAGCCCTACGAGGGAAGGACGTTGTGCACCTGTTACAACATGGTTGTACCAGAAATTCCTATGATGGAGCCCAAACCCCCAGGACCTCAGCATGGGACTCTATTTGGAGGTGGGGTCTTCACAGAGCTAGTTAACATAAAACGAGGTCACGAAGGTGAGCCCTGATGCAAGGACTGGGGGATCCTATAAAGCAGGGAAATGTGCATGCAGACTCACTATGCGGATGACCGTGTGAGGACAGAGGCAGAGATTGGGGCGACGCGTCTACAAGCCTGGGGATGCCAAGGATGTGGAGACGACCCGGAACAGATTCTCCAGGTGGGGGAACCCGTCCTGCCTGAACCTTGATTATGGACTTGGGAACCCCGGAACCACAAGACAGTGAATCTGAGCTGTTAGGCCTGCCCTAGGGCACCCCCACAAGACCCTTCTGCACACAGGCCCCCGGCACATTATCCTTGTCCGCCATGGCCTATGACTGCTGACATCAGCCCTTTCCCGAGTATATGATGAATAAGCCAAGCACGTGAAGTCCAAGGTGTCCCTGAAGGACCCGCAGGCTGCCTGCACACCTTTTACATTTTGCACACCATCCCTGCCGGGTGCTGCAGGTGAGTTTGGGTTGCAGGTGGGGCTCCTCGCGGAGCAGGGCGGCGTGCTTTCATGGTAGCAGACACCTTCCCCTGGGCGGGCTGCACGCCCTGCACTGCAGAAGCCACACGTGAAGCCCGCGTCTGCAGTCCAGCGCCCCATTCCCCATTCCTCCTTCCTCCCTCCTCCTCCCCCTCCCCATGTCCCCGTGCATTTGCAGAACCTGAGGATTATTTGCCAAAATGTCATTTACGTTTTCCCCAGGCCCCCCTCACTGCCCCCGCATCCCCCCGAAAACCATGGGCGTGACCACTCGCATCGGGGACGCAGGCGCCACAATTGGAAAAGTCAGAAAACACTTTGCTGGGGGAACCTCTTTCCGAGCAGCTGTTGGAGCGCCTTAACAAGACCCTACATAACTTCCCTTAATCAGATCGCAGCAATCAGCTCCGAAAGTCGTCCCATATGTGGGAGCGCCGCGCGGGGGCCCCGGGTTACGGCCGGGACACAGGCCACACTGAGGTTACGGTCTGGATGCAATTAAAGGCACGCTGCGGGCATCTCGATGGTGCTTCGGGGAGCTGTTGCACTTTGCCCACGGATAATTGCACGCGCGGAAATTACTCACTCTGAAATTGCCTGGGGGGCGCGAGGGGCTTCGCCCACATGTGTTCCCCAGGGAGGAGAACGAGGAGGCGGACGAGGAGGAGAAGGAGGAGGTCGAGGGCGTTGGCTGCGGATGCTTCAGGAGAATCCCATGGCCACACTGCGGGCTGCTTACGGGGCACACGGGTGGATGCTTCCAGTGCGTGTCTCCTCTCGCAGACCATGTCCGCCTGCAGCACGCCGGCTGTCATTTCTACACGCCATGTGCTCTCAAAGCAAAGACGGGCTTACCCTCAGTTCTCTTGGTGGTCAGGGATGGGTATTGCCATGGGACAAGCACTTCGCCATGTCCCCACGCTGATCAGCTACAGGGATTTGCAGCCCGGCCCTTTGCACAAGGAGGTGCCTGTCCGCCGAGCCAAGACGCAGACTCAACGACGAGCCAGCATCGGGGGGACCCATCCCTGCAACGCGAAAGCACTTTCACTGAAGGATAAACTTTTAGAGTTCCCAGAGCCAAGAATATGGAATTTATATTAAAAAATAAAAAAGATATGGTCCCTACAATCCACGTACTTGATGAAGAGTCAAGCTGACCCACCTACATGAGGAGCCCAATCAGCCGCAACTCTTCCTAAAGTACGACAAGCAGCTATTTTCATGGAATCTGCTCACGAACCACTGGCAATGGTTTCCGTTGCGTATTATGGGGTCAGGATGTCTTTGCAGGAAAAGCATCCTAAGGGGAGAAGCCGAAGCTGTCCTTGGCTTTGGTGTGTGTGGTGTGTCTTGCTCCTTGGATCAATGGGATCTAGGCCGTGAAGCTGGGGACATCCTGTCCACATGGCAAGCCCGGAACCTTCTGGAAGCTTCCCAGCATGCAGCACTGCATTGGCCACCTGTGACTGAATGCCCTGATTGCCCCTTGAATCGTCCTCTTGGGTGAAAATGCTGAATGTTATGTATTCTGTGTTTTGCCACAATTGTGGACATTTTGTTTCCACCATGTTTCTGGTCCGAGGTAGGACGTACCAATATGACCTGATGGGATTATTTCAGAAAGACTTTTTGGGGGGGAGGGGGAGGTATGTGGAAATGTGGAAAAAAGAATGAAATCCCACAATGGGCTCAACAGAATCAAAATCCCCAGGAGCCCAGCAATGAGCTTCTTCTAGAAACTTTTCCAAGAATCACACAGCTGCCAGAGATGCCCCATTTGGACGAAATGCGCTGCTATGATAGCGTTTGGTAAACGACTCTCAACGTCTTCAGTCTGAGCCAGGTCGCTGTAACTCTCAGTGCACGGCATCCACACTCTCAACGAAAAGTCTCTCCTGTTGCCCTGGGCCTTGGGGCCATGTTCCTGCTGTCTACCACGCAACCTTGGTGCGAGGAACACGTGAGCGAGCACATGTGAAATGGCTCTGAGCTCCAAGCAGGCTCCCACATTGGTCAATTTGTGCAAATCGGCAGCAAAATGTGCATAATTGCATGAGGAGCAGCTTAGACGCGTCCAAGGAACAGGAACGTGGTGGCGCACCCGTGCTCCCTGGGCTCACACCGCGTGGCTTTCTCTCTTCCCCGTAACGGCTTAGGAGACATGGCCCTGTGGCATTGGCATTGGCAGTGACATGAAAAATCAGTTGAATTAGGAGTTCAAATCCGAGACGCGTCGAGGGGTTGAGGGTTCTTCATGAGATCCATGTGCCTCGCAAATGGCAGCATTTCCTTCTTGGAGGGTTGAATAGCAAGTCATCATGTGCATCAGATACATTATTTCTTTATCCACTCGCCACATGGATGCTTGGACACTTGGGTGGTCTGTCGACCCCTGGCTACGTCTGCTCTACAACATGATACCTGTGGTCAAACCGTCTGGTGCATTGCAAAATTTAACACAGTGGATCTCGTGGTGGGTGTTCTTTGTACAGGAAAAAAAAAAGGCAAACCAAAACCAAAAAGAAAAAAAAAAAACAAAAAGCAAAAAACGAAAAAATGGAAACGAGTAAACAAGGAAAAACAAGGAAATTTCAGTGGTGCTGGTGGTGGGTTTTGGATGTGTCCATTCCCTTGATTATGTTGAAGGTATCGTGGGAGTTTGCATACATTCAAACTCCCACGATGCCTTCAAAGCCGTCATGCTGTACACACTAACTCCGTGTAATTCTTTGTGTATCAATGATACCTCAATACAGCTGTTTTCATTTTATTTTATTTTTATTTTTTATAAAATATTTCATTTATTTATTCATGAGAGACACTGAGAGAGAGGCAGAGACACAGGGAGAAGGAGAAGCAGGCTGCATGCACGGAACCCGACGTGAGGCTGGATCCCAGGACTCCGGGATCATGTTCTGAGCCAAAGGCAGACGCTCAACTACTGAGCCACCCAGGTGCCCCAATAGAGCTATTTTTTAAAAAAAAAACTAAACTATGCGCACAATTTCTGGTGTGATGGTAGGTGATGACAAGGGTTTACCTGGCAGCCTCCAGGGAAACCTGCCCCCACCGTGCAGAGCAGGCCTGGTGCTTGGCAGTGGGCAGTGCACAGCGTGCCGGGGGGGGGGCGGCGCGGGGAGCTCAGACAAGGACTCAGGCCCCCCATCCAGGCGACCATGCCCCCTGGAAGATTTGCATTCTTACCCTCACCCCATTTTCATCCCTCAGTCTCTTTATCTGAGGCCTTGGGTGCAGGTCTTCCTGCAGTGCCTCAGCTGACACCTCCTTTTTTGGGGAAGGGGGGGACACTTTGAAGACACTTTCCCCAATGCTCAGTAAGTACTTTTGCACACTGAGGCCTCACCCTCCCGAGCATCCCTGAATCCCTAAATCCGCCCTTCACTTTTGCTCAGGGGGCCTCTCCGCCGCGACATGACCTCCACATCCGCACCGACTCACCTGACCGTGGACGGGGAGGGTGGTGCACGGGGGGACGTGGAACAGGGGTGTAGCAGGGGGTCGGTGATTCGTCTAGTTTTCACCTCTTCTTGTACCATCACCGTGAGACCTTAGTTCTTTCATTCTTTGGCCCTTGGTAAATTCCGCGCCTGCACCCGTGCCGTGGCCTCTACAAGATGCCAGGGTCTCAGGTCCACATGGGGAAACCATTTTTTCTGGCATCAGTGCGTTTTGGGATGCTAGAATCCTTCAAAAATACGTGGCGTTGCCAGGGAAGAACTGAAATGTCCTTTTTTTTTTTTTTTTTTTTTTTTTTTTTCTCAAAATTCGCCCGCGTTGAATGGAGAGGCAAACCGCTTGAGGGTTCAGAGATGTTCTCATTTGTCAGTTAGGCGCGGAGAGAGGCGAGTGGGACTGACGGTCGGCGCAGCGGCCCCAGACGCCGGCTGACGAGCATATGGACCCCCGAAAGGAAAACATTTATTTTCAGCGCTTAAATCGTTATTAAACAAGACACAGCCCTGCAAACATTTCTGGGAAGAGAAACGCGATCCAGCCATTGGCCGCGCGAAGAGCCCCACATGCAAACCATTAAATTATCTAAGAATTAAAGCGTTTCGCATTTCCAGTCCCACCCATCAGGAAAGCGTTTGATTCGAAATTGTAACTGGCCGGTGTCCTTCCGGGGAAATGGACAAGTGGCTGGTGATGGACGGGAGGCACCGAGGCGAGCGCGGCAGCCGGGGTTTGCAGAAGGCCGCGGTGGGCTGAAGCCCGTGCCCACAGGTGGGGGGCGACCTCCCCGCTGGGGTTGCTCCTGGGGGGGGGGGCGAGGGCTCTGCTGTGTCCTGCGCGATTTCATTTCTTACGGGGCGACAGGAATGCCGTCCCCTCACCCCACAGATGCTTCCAACCGCCCGCAGGGCAGTGTTCCTCATATTGTTTTATTTAAAGGGGGGGGAGAGGAGAAGATCCTGACTGCCCACCCCCCCAACTCCGAGTCCCTGGAGGGGAGGTGAGAAGTAATGCATTTAACAGGAATGCAGAGCCGGCAAGATAAGTGGTTCTGGTCCTTGGAAGCCAGCGGGGAATCCTGTGGGTGCAAGTGAAGCCCCGGGCCCCACGGCCTCCCATACGTGTGCAGAAGAACGCTTTTCCAGGCAAGCCTCCCCCCGCCTCCCCGTGACATGGGGCGCACCCCGTGCACGAAAAGCAAACCACCAGCACGCCTCCGGGACCCACAGGGTGCAGGGCGACAAGGAAAAATCTCCCCGTATGCCCCACACACGACGTTTGCAAGAGGATTTCACGGTCGGCCGCGTCGGGCAAACCAACCCCGCGGGGATGTTTGCTTCTAGGACCTGCTTGTTGAAATGCACTCAACACCTATAATCCTGGGAAGAAAGGGTGGGGGTTAGTATAGTTATTTTTTCTTATTATTGGGAAAAAAACCCAACATTTCATTCATGCGGAAACACTCAGATCCTCCATTTAGCAGATGCAAAGCCAAGGCACCTCCCATCATCCCGGGCAGACTCTGCGTTGACTCTACTTCAACAAGGTGAAATGCATCCCTTTAGCTTTTTTTTTTTTTTTTGCAGGAGGTGATTCTGTTGGGTTTCGTTGAGAGGATTCTCAGTGACTTCTTTCCCCTTCGTCTGCAACGATGTGAACAGCTCCAGGGGGATATAAAGGAAATGAAAGTCACTTTATTTTGCCATTCTTCTTCTTTTTCTTTCCCCCTAACATCAGAAATTTATTTTCTCCCAGTTCTGGAAATTAGAAGCAAAGTATTTTAGAAAGGAGCCCCCAAAATCATGGTTGCAGGGCAGTTTTAATTTCGACACTACGGGGCGCCTGCATGGCTCAGTATGTGAAGTGTCTGCTTTCGGCTCAGGTCATGATCCCAGGGTCCTGGGATCGAGTCCTGCATCGGGATCCCCACTTCTCCCTCTCCCTTTGCCGCTCCTCCTGCTTCCCCTCTGTCTCTCAATAATAATTAATAAAATAATAATAAATATTATAAAATAATAAAAATAATAAATAAAATATTTTAAAAATTTCCACACCACATTGGCCCCATTCGATTATTTCATGACTTTATTGTTCAAACGTGACACAAGTGAACCATGTGCATTTATGATGTAATACATCATTTTTGGAATTTATAAAAAGAAGGTTTACATAAGGAAAAAATGATTCTTATGTAAAAAAAAATTTTTTTGATTTTAATTCTAATCATCCGGTGCTCATCACGACAGGGGCACTCCTTCAACCCCATCACCCGTTTAGCTCATCCACCCACCTGCCTCCTGTCCCGTGACCATCATTGTCTTCTCTGTAATGAAGAGTCCCTTTCTTGGTTTCTCTTCTCTCTTTTTCCTGTTTGATCATGTGTTTTATGTCGTAAATTGCACATATGAGTGAGATCAGACGATAATTGCCTTTCTCTGACTTATTTCATTTAGCGTAACACCCTCCAGTTCCCCCCATGTGGTTGCAAATGTCAAAAAGATTTCAACCTTTTTCATGGCTGAGTAATATTCCACTACACGGAGACCACATCTTCTCTATCCATTCATCTGTCCGTGGACATCTGGGCTCTTTCTATATCTTGGCTATTGTAGACGATGCTGCAGTGAACATGGCGGTGCCGACATCATCTTTTTTTTTAGAATGTCCTTGTGTTTCCTTCAGATAAATACCCTAAAATGGGGTTCCTGGATCATATGATTGCTCTGCTTTTTTTTTTTTTTTTTTTTTTTTGCTATTGACCCGTACGAGTGCCATATATATTTGGGACATGAGTCCCTTATCAGATGTGTGGCTTGCAAATACCTTCTCCCGCTCTGCAGGCCGCCGTTTCATTAAAGTTCAACAGAAAATGTCATTTCTTCCAGGAAACCTGCATCGAACACCTTTCTCAACCACAGGGATCACTCTGGGGACAGACATATGGTACAAGCGGGACGACTCAGTCCTCCCCTGGGATTCAATCAGCAAACCCGAGATGGAGAGAGACCTGGCTCCTTGGATCAACAGCAGGCCTGGACTCCTTGCTCTGGCCTCCTGTCCTGACACGGACGTAATCCCCAGCTCATTTAGATTCTCACTTGCTTATTTCCTTTTTTTTTTTTAAGGTTTTATTTATTTATTCATGAGAGACACAGAGAGAGGCAGAGGGAGAAGCAAGCTCCCTGCAGGGAACCTGATGCAGGACTCGATCCCAGGACTCCGGGATCACGACCTGAGCCAGTGCTCAACCACTGAGCCACCCAGGTGTCCCTCACTTGTTTATTTCCATCATATTTCGTTAAGACCCAAATTCTAGCATGTATGTGCGTGCCCTTGTGTCTGTGTGTGCATATGTGTATGGGTGCCACAGTCACAAGTGTGCACACATGTATGTGTGCATGCGAGTATGTATGTGCATATGCAAGTGTGCATCTATATGTCTGTGCATGCATGTGTGCATGTGCATATGTGTTCATGGCCATGTGCATGCAGTGCACACATGTATGTCTGTGCACATGCGAACACATATGCATTTGTATGCACGTGGGCACATATGCATGTCTGTGTGCACATATGTTCGTGGACATGTGCGTGCATGCATGTGCACATATGTGCGCCTGAGTGCATGCATGAGCAGGTGCACGTGTGCATATGCACTCATGTGTGCACATGTCTGTGTGCGTATGTGTGCATGCGTGTCTATGCTAGAGTCTCCAATCTGATTAGTTCCAAGCCCCAGCACTTACGCATCGCATCAGAACATAGGAACTTTTAAACTGGATCCCCGTTTCCCTGGCAGGGCTGCTATAATGCTTTGCAAAATGCCCTCAGA
This sequence comes from Urocyon cinereoargenteus, assembly GCA_032313775.1. Lineage (NCBI taxonomy): Eukaryota > Metazoa > Chordata > Mammalia > Carnivora > Canidae > Urocyon > Urocyon cinereoargenteus. The sequence continues at coordinate 118,632,428 of CM063496.1, forward strand.
ATTAATGTCCTTACCCTTTGCGTTTGTAAAATAAACACTCTTACTTCTTGGAAGGGAGTGAGGGAGGCTTTCACAAGACCCTCGAGCTGTGTTTTTCTTACATCAGTAGCAGAGGCTCAGGCCAAGCACCGTTTCCTGGCCCTGAGCACTTCCTGGCTGGACTAATGGTTTCGTCTCCCCGAGGGTTTGCTCTGCCTCGAGCCTCTCGTCCCCGGAAAAATCTCCCTATGACATCAGCCTCGTCTCCCCACACCTTACCCCGCAATCTCGAGGTCTCTCTTCTAATCACAGCGAATGTGGCAAAATGTGGGGAGCACAGGAAACAACTTCAAGCCTCTTTAGCTTTAAAAGGCCCTTAGGCCCGTGAGACCAGATGCGACCTCACATCGCTTTTGCCAATTACTCTCCTGCTATAGTTGGCACCTGCCCAGAGCTTACCCACAATGCAAAACATACTTTCGATCCCTGGTCTCACATATAAACTCTAAATTTTTAAGTGTGGGCATTCCAGACCTGGCCTTTCCAACCATATGCCTTCCAAGAGCCACGCAGAACCTCTGTCAGCCCACCCTGCTCTTAATGCCTCAGGAAGCTTTGTGCATTGCTTTGGCCCATTCACTGAATCACTGCAAACATTCATTGAGCACCTACTGAGTACCACCTGCTGATCTCAGCACCAGACGGAGATATCTCGGACAAAAGTCCCTTCTATCATTGATCTTGCACTTTGGTGATGAGCATTATGTGCAAGTGTTTGCTCCATGGTGATGGACGGCATGAAGGAAGATAAAGCAGGAAGAGTTTCAGGGACCACAGGGATGAGAAGCCACTTCTGTCTACATTGGGTGACATGGGTCCCTCCCCTCTTCACGGCTCTGAACACACATGATCTGCATCTCCATCTCGTCCCTTTTATCCACAGATGCCTTGAACACGACTGCTGCCATGAAGCTATCCTGGCTCATGCTTCACCTACACGATATGAAGACACTCAGAATGCCAACAGTCCGCTCACATGAGCGAAACTGGTGTGTCTTTCATGGCCTACTTAAACCAGAGACCCATGTGGATCCATGGCTCTAAGGCCTTGCATCCTTGCCCATGCAATGCTTGCAAGATGGGTCCTTCCGGCAGGTTCTACACGAAGGCACTCCTCATTCCAAGGGCTTCCCTCCTGGGACAGTGATGGATGGCTCATGCTCCCGCGTCAGCTCTGTGATGAGAAGAGGGAGTGCCTCGGGCCCCTTGCCGCGGCCAGATGCAAATTCATTAATGAGGGTTTAATATTTGTGGCATAAGGAGTGGGTGTTTACAAAAACAAATGTGCAATGATACGTCTCGTGGAGAATATTGATAGAAAATCAAAGCGTTCTAAAGCTGGCGAACGTTGTCTCCCATCCTTAAGCCTCTTTAATTAATTTAAAGATTTCCTCATTGAAAAGCACAAATGAAAATGCTTATTAATCAGTGAAGCTTTCAGGCCATTATCCATCATTTCTTATGTAAACCACTGTCTTGTGCCCCAAACTGGGCGTGTGACTATGCGGATGTGATTTATTTCCCTACGTGCATCTATTTGCCCTTGAAACCTGTTCCAAGTGACTCAAAGTGTCATAGTAAACAGCTCTCTGGTGACTGGATGCAGAAGGCAATGCAGGTGTTCCTGCCTTCCCTTGTTATTGGCTCTCAGGGGTAGGTGCTGGGGGGGTTGGGGGCGGACATCCGGACGAGGACTACGACACCTGCAGGGACCAGCTGTGGCATCATGTGGTGTCTGCAAACCCCAGAGCGAAATGCCCACTGAGGTGCACACAGGGAGCTCTCTCAGCCATTTCCAGGAGTGGCTTTGAAAGTCAGGAGATGAACTAGGGATGCCTGGGTGGCTCAGTCAGTTGAGCGTCCAACTCTTGGTTTCCATTCAAGTCATGATCTTAGGGTCATGGCATCCAGTTCCACGTCAGACTCCAAGCTCAGGATAAAGTTGGCCTAAAGATTCCCTCTCCCTGTCCTTGTGCCCCTCTCACCCTCAAAAATAGACAAATAGGGGGAACCTGGGTGACTCAGTGGTTGAGCATCATCCCAAGATCCTGCGTTGGGCCCCCTGCTCCGTGGAGAGTCTGCTTCTCCCTCTCCCTCTGTCACTCTCTCTGCTGATGCTCAATCTCTCTACCAAATAAATAAATAAAATATTTTAAAAATATATAATAAATAAATAATTTTTAACCCCCCCCCCCCCGCAAAGTCACGTGATGGCACAAGCATGATGCACAATAATAAGTCTAGACAACTGCACACAAAAGTACATAGAGCGAAGCACAGCATGCCCTGGAGCCCCAGCCCTCTGACTCTATCTATTCCTTGACCCTCATTTTAATTCTGCTTTGTGAGCCCAAGATGTATAGTTGCATTGAGCCTGCCCCTGTCATCTCCAACAGTGAAGCGTGCTATTGTTATGAATTATTACTCTTACTTATAGGTTAAAACAAAAGAAATGGAGGTTGGTCATCACACTGCAGCCATGAGAAAGGCATCCATGCTGGCTGACCCCGTTGTTCTGTCTCGCGGCCACTAGGCTGTTCCTGGGCCTCGTGCCATGACCACACTTTACTTTTATACCCAGTCCACGTATCATCCAGCTTCAGACTCAGGAGCTGGTTGGGATCATTTGCCTGTTGCGTGTAGTCAACTCCCTCCCTTTGAACCTGAGTCCTTCAGTTCTTCTGACCACGGTTATCAGAGCATAATGAGGTACCTCAGATGCTCTCTAGTTTCCACTCATAACCCCTGGCCCTATGCTATTGTGTCTGTTTGAGTTTTCTTTAAGATTTTATTTATTTATTCATGAGAGACAGAGACAGAGAGAGAGGCAGAAACACAGGGAGAGGGAGAAGCAGGCTCCATGCAGGGAGCCCAATGTGGGACTCAATCCCGAGACTTCAGTATCACACCCTGGGCTGAAGGCTGTGCTAAACCACTGAGCAAAAGTAGGCTGCCTGCTGAGCAGGGAGCCCAACATGGGGCTAAATCCCAGGACCCTGAGGTCATGACCTCAGCTGAAGGCAGATGCTCAACCAACTGAGCCACCCGGGCATCCTCTCTGAGTTTCTTGAAGGAGAGTATTTCTAAACCTGCATCGTTGCCCTCTACTTGCCCTCTTTTACCACCAAAAAAGACCCCATGAGAGAGTCTAAGTCAGGATTTTCTACTGTCAGCACTACTAATATGTGGGGTGTGTGTTAGTCATCCCAGGCTGTCTAATAAAATATCATAGGTGGGGACGCTTAGACAGCAGACACTGATTTCTCATAATCCTAGAGGCTGGCAATCTGAGATCGAGGTGCCGTCATGGTTGGGTTCTGAGGATCTCTTCTTCCAGGCGAGTAGACGGTTGCACTCTTGCTGTGTCCTCACATGGTAGAGAGAGAGAGAGAGAGAGACAGAGAGAGAGACAGAGAGACTGACAGTCACCTCTCTGGTCTCTTCTTCCACTTATCTCATCATGGGGGTCCCACCCTCATGATAACCCTGATCATCTTCCAAAGACCCTACCTCCTAATGTCATCCCGTTGGGAGTTAGCATCTCCCTGTGTGAATGGGAATGGAGGGGCCCACATACATTCAGCCCGAAACACGGTGGAATATTTTTGCATTTTGGGTACTGTCTTATGTGTTGTAAGGTGTTGAACATCATCTCTGGTCTCCACTCCCCAGATGTCATGCTCCCTGTCTTTGCTCTCACAACCACAAATGTTCCAGACCTGGTCACGTGTCCTCCCTGGTCTACCTTAAAGGTGACCAAATTCTACGTCTTTGCTCCTTCTAGTTGACAGAAAAGGCTCAGGACAGTGCTGTGGTGGAGTGGCGCTGACCATAACTCTGTTTCTCTTCTAGGGCTACGTCCTGGGTTTGGAATCTGGGGAAGGTCTAACAGACAAAGGAAGACCCAGGCCAGTCTCAGGGACAAGATGTTGGGGCAGCCTGAGGATGCAAGACTCCCCGTAAATGTCACAACACAGGTAGTAGAGCAGTCAGTTCTGATAGTTCCTGCAGCTGCCGAAACAACCACGTCCCCGAGAGGGCCCCACATGGGAAGGAGAACAGATCTGGAGAACCCACTGCGTGAGTCACAGCCTTCCACACTCAGAGACCTCATGGCACACATGCCGAGGAGAACATGGACTAAGGCTGGCAAGATTCCCTAATGGAAAAATTGCAAGTAACCAAATAATCTCCTGTCTCAGAGGAACAAGAAATCATCACAGAGACGAGATTGTCTTGGACTCAGAGAACCTACAGGATCTGAAGGGGAAAGTGTCTATGCTTATGTTGCGGATGGATAAGCAAGATCAGTAGCGATTCAAATAAGAAGCTATCCGCCTTCTGTCCCATTTATCCAACAGATTGCGATAATTTGTACATCGTATTCTAAGACAGTTAATTCCCATATTTTAACAGGCACGAGGGCTTGTAAATCAACCGAAAAAAAACCCACTATGTACATGACAATTTGATTCCTTTCCACAGATGGGGCCTTGGACATCCTCAAACATTACCTTTAGGAGGACTTTAAAAAATATATATATATATATATAATATAAATATATATAGTTAATATATATATATATAATATAAATATATATAGTTAATATATATATATAATATATATAGTTAATATATATATATATATAAATGCCACCAAAATTCAGACCTCTGAAATTTTGTGATCATTCCAAAAGGGCTACATTGAATTTTCCTTTTGCTGTGTGGAAAAACGTGAGACGTTTTCTCAGTAAATCAATACGCAGGTCGATTTCCGGAAGAAGAAAACCATTTGCAGTGAGAAGAAATTAAAAGCGCTTACAGTGGATGTGCTCATTATACATGCTCACTGTCATATATTTTACTTGCTAAGTGTTTACTAATTATTAGTTCAAATGGTTGTATCTGCTCAAAATGAATTTGTCGTCTTTACAAATGTCCTTGCCAGGTGCTTCAGTGAAGTCAAAACCATTCCCTTTAGTTAGTCTGAGCGGCGAATTGACTTTGTACCTGTCAGAATTTCATTGCCCCAAGAACCAAACACCCTACTTGGATCTCACCCCATGTGCTCCATTTATACGTTAAGGTGATCTCCTTAAAATGTGCTTTAATTTCGGGAAACCTTCTTTTACCTTCAAAAAGGGACTCTCTCTGTTGAATGCCAAACATGGTTTCCAAGGGAATGGTCTCAAGCTAGCTTTGGTCTCAAGTGTTGACCTCGGCCTGTGAAGTGATTCGTGTGTGCGGTTGTGTGTCTCCGTGTGTGTTTTCCACACCTCTCTGGGGAGCTCTGTGATCACTTTATTATTTATAGATTAAAGCGCATTGTTGCTAATTAACACTGTTCTAGTTGTCGGTGGGTAGAGTTGCTTGCTTTGAAGTTTTTCTGATGTTGTATTTTGGGAATTCTGTACGCTGCTGTAGTTGGCATAGTTTTGGATTTGGGAACCTGAGCTTCTAAGCAATTATTTAATGCACCGTAATATTGATATCTGTCCATTATCTGAAGACGTAACTCACAGAATCACTTCCTCAGAATTCCTTCTTGCAGGTCAGTGGAAATGGTTTCTTGGCACTAAGTCTTTGCACCCTGTGTGGTGGATTGTCCACACCACTTCCCATTCTCCTTAGCAAGCTCTTTCATGGGAAAAAGGGTGAATAGCCTGACACAGGACCATCTCACGAGGACTTTTGTCAGGCTCACAGAGAGTCCCCAAAAAGTCCACCAAAGAGCCAGCAGCTAACTTACTTACTGTGCTAACTCAGGTGTGCATCAAGACTTAGGCATGTGCATATGCACACCTTCTTTCCATCCTGCAGGTGTGATACCCTAGTGCTGTAGAGTCTAGATGACACGTACAGGTTAAATAGGGTCCCTTCCCCTAAAATTCGTGTCGGTCCAGAGCCTGTGAATGGGGCCTTATTTGGAAACACAATCTTTGCAGATGTGATTAAGTGAAGGATCTCAAGTTGAGATTATAGTAGATCAGTGTGGCCCCAAATCTAATGAATTCTTACAAGAGACAGAAGAGGAGACGCAACACAGAGAAGTCACATCAGCATAGAGGCAGAGACGGGAGGGACACAGCCACCGGCCCAAGGACGCCTGGAGCCCCAGAAGCTGGAAGAGGCAGGAAGGACGCTCCCTGGGGCCTCAAGAGGGAGCACAGCCCTGCCCTGCCTGGATCTTAGACATCTGGCCTCCAGAACTAGGACACGATGAATTCCTGTGGTATTAAGCCACCTGGTCTGTGGTATTTGTATGACAGTCAGAGAAACAAATACCACATTGTGTCATTTCTACCACATGCGGACACCTGGGCTGGCCCTGGCTGGTTTCTTCATGAAGAGATCAGACCATTCAGCCTGCTTTGCCCCGTGGTGATGTAACTGGCCGATTCATGCACCTACAGGGCCATATCCATGCACCTACAGGGCCATCTGTACGTCTACCTGGACCACTGCACACACGTTCAGAAATCTGGTCAAGTGGCCACAGGCCTCTCTAACATTTTAGAGTTAAATGTTACAAGTGGCAGTGGGGGGTGGGAGGGGCTAAGAGAATTGGGATAATTATTTGTTTCTTCACAAATGAAATGCCATGGATTTGTGTCTTTGTGTGTAGACTCCAGAAAAGAAGGTTGAGTGTAAAGTGCAATTCAGGGAGAAGAAGGGAGGAGATTGCATTTATTTTTATTTATTTTTTTTTTTGCCCACAATGGACAAAGTTGACTTGGGATGATGGTGGGTTGTCCCTGGACATGAATGGATGAATGGTGTCACCACTGAACATGGTTGGATCGTGTCATCTTTTCTCCCAGGTCCAAGTCTAACAGAAGTTGGAGTATCTCTTTAACCTAGAACCTGAATCCTCCAGACCCTACAAAAATTTCTCCAGCTGGTGGGAAGCCAGTGACCTTGAATGAGCAATGCTTCCATCTTCTGCCCTTAGAATATCATCCACAACACCCACAAAGCCCAAATTAACAATGAGCTCCATAGACTGGGAGGATCTCCCCAGGAAAGCAGAGGCAAAGCCTGGAAGAAAAGTGGGTTCCAGTCCGGAGACCAAGCATATCTTTGTTAATAATGGACATAATCTGTTCTAAATAGATAAGACTGATGGGCTTATCAGCCCAACTTGTGCGTTGGCTTTGCATGAAGTCCTCATGAACTCAGAGACCGATGAAACCAGTATGAGTTTCCTTTGGCTGCTGTAACAAAAAACCACAAACCATGAAATACTCACAATTACACAAATGTGTTCTTTCCTAGTTCTGGAGACCAGGAGTCTGAAATCAAGGTGTAGAAGGATTGGTTCCTTCTGAGCGCCATGAGGAAGGAATCCATCTCATGCTTCCTTCCTTGACTTGTAGGCTGCCGTCTTCCCCATTGTCTTCCTTCTGTGAACGTGTCTATAACCAAATTTCCTTTTTTTCGGGATACCTGTTGTTGAATCAGGGCCCACCTTAACGATCACATCATAACTCCCCTAAACTTCTTCTACAACGATCTGATTGCTGAATAAGGCGCCATTCTGATGAGGCTTAGTACTCCGAACGTGAGTTTTGTTGGGACTCAATCCAACCCACATCAAACGTGTTTCAAGGATAAAATACATGATTGAATCCACAAGAAAGAAAATAAATTGAAACCCAAATGAGTACCTTGTACCGCCAGTCATATGACATTCTTTCTTAATATTTCCTCCTTCTCGAGAGGGTCTCAAAACCGTCTTAGATCTTGTAGAAATTACAGAGAGTTGCCTGAAGCATGAAAGCCTCTGGGTTTCCTTGGGTCCCTGGAAATACCTTTGGTTGGGGGCAGGGAGTTCATAAACCTACGACTTTGGGGGGGGAGCGTAAATTTTAATTGCCCATTGCTGAAATGCTGACCTTCATCTGATCTTTATCTGTCCCAGTTGGAGGACTCTGTAGGAGTCTGATCACGGCGAGAAAACTAACCTGGTTGCGGCTCCAATGTGTGTTCAATTTTCAATCTCATGAAACTGCTTTTAATTTGGAGGTAGTGTAGCATTTCCCCTCTCTAACTTTTCAGCCAGAACACCCAGATTTCATGGACAGCAGAAATTACAGACACTTTTCTTGTCGATCTCATTTTGGTTCCTCTCCCTGGCATTCCTGATGAAATGCTCCCTCCCCTCATCTGAAAGGAAATTCGAGATTCCCTTACATCGTAACACGTTTCACACTTTGATTTTTCTGAAGGAGAAACATGAGGATTTCCGAGAGTAAACCTTCTACGGAATAATACATCAAAGAAAGATGAAACAGAAATCACCGGGAAAAGTGCACATGGGTTGACGATGTCTCGATGGCATGGCGAGTTTATAGGAAATATTTTAACAGGGTCACCATTTGGAAGGGACGGGAAGAGTTTACACACCACAAAATGATCTGCCAAAATCACCTTCATCAGTTACGAAGGGGGCCACAGGGTTGCCCCTTCTAATCTCGTTAGTGTTACCAGGCTGGAAGGCGGTTCAGGCAGAGTCGCAGAAGGGTTGCTGAGCTTTGGACATCGGGGTTCCCATACACCCTGTAGGGGCCCTATGAGCTGACACATTACAGAGGTGTGGACCCAGCCCCCAAAAGGCTGCACTGCTGGAGAAAGTCCCTCCACCCCCCCACACACCCCTGTTGGGAACTTAGATCCCATTCAGTCTGCTGACATCCATGGAGGTCGTGTCCTTCTATCTACAGACGACTGTAATCACTGAAGGAGGACGTGTGTTTGGGGTAGCCGTAGCTCAGCGTGGATACCATCACACCTTGTGATGTCTTTGCTCGCACCTTGGAGTTCTGACAACATCATACATGCAGACTCTTCCTCCTCTTTCTCCCCTCCCCCTCCTCCTGCTTCCTCCTCGTCCTCTTTTCCCCCTTATTCTTCTTATTTTCATCTTCGGTATCTTCTTGTTCTTTCTCTTCTCCTCCTCTTCCTCTTCCTGCTTCTCCTCTCTCTCTCTCTCTCTCTCTCTCTCTCTCTCTCTCTATTTATTTATTAAAGGTTTTATTTTCTTTATTTGAGAGAGAAAAGGAGCGCATGAGCAGAGGAAGGGGCAGAGGGAGAAACAGATTCTTCAATGAGTGCAGAGCCTGGGGCTTGATCTCAGGACCCTGGGATCATGACTTGAACTGAAGGCATATGCTTAACTGACTGAGCCATGCAGGTGCCTCTCTGCTTCTATGTCACTCCGACCTTCTATCTCTCCACTCTGTCTCTGTGTCCCTCTCCATGTTTCCTTCTCCATCCCTCTCTCTGTGTTTCCCTATTTCTTTCTCCTTCCCCCCATTGCAGGGTTAACCTAGAAGATTCACATAATCCACCTTCCTCACTGGTCACCTCAGCAGGGAGGTGGAATATGCCTTGACCAGCACCTACAGAATGTAGAAAACACAGCAACTCCCAGGGCAGCTTCTCAACATCGCTCAATTTCTCTTCACAATGTCTGTCCCTTCGGTACTAAGAAGACTATCTTTAGCTCAGGGTACTTCTTTTGAGAAAAATGGGACAATGTTTGATTAGCAAACAAAATCTTGACATAGGCTTTCCAGTGGGTTGAAGCAGGACATTTTCAAGAAACAAAGATTGAAGAAATATGCTACCAACAGCCCTCTACCAGAGGGAATATGATAAAGAGAACTCAACGCGGAAGAGAAATGACCCAAATAGGACATTAAAATTCATGAAGGAATGAAGTGAATTTTAATCACAAAGTGATAAAAATGCCAAATTGTGTGGGTAATTGTAAATAAATATTGCTGTTATAAAATAGTCATGTCTTAAGGGGGTCCAAATGTATGGACAATTAAAATGCACAACAATGATGTATAAATCAGGAGGACATAAATGGAGTTAAATGTTCTAAGGTATTTCCATTGTCTAGAGAGAAAGTAAAAGTAATAAGTGTTAGATTTTGAAAATTTAAGGGCATAACCTTCCCATGGGCAAAATTCAAGGATAGCTAACCTACCCAAGAATAGTAAAAGACATACGAATTCCTAGTTAATAGGGGCGGTGATGGGAGTGATTATAATAAAAAATTGAAACTTCAGTGTTCCAAAAGAAGAAAAGAAACAAAAACATAAAAGTTTGGGGGACAAGTAGAAAGCACACATTGAGGTTGGTGTGTGTGCACGCGCTCGTGTGTGCACACAAAGACAGAGATTTATATCTGTGTATGTATGAATGTGTATGTGTTTCCAAGCATACAAGTGTTCATATGCTTGCAAATTAAATTTTCATGTGTCCAAATTAAATTCCAGATTTAATAATCCATGTGTCATAGTAAACATTGGAAAATATTGTCAACTGAAACATAATGAGAATGAAGCAGACCAAAATGTCAGGAATGCAACTGAAAACCACACTGAGTGCAAAATGTAAAATTTAAAGGCACCTACATTTGTGAAATATCAATGTACAAAGCAAGCTTATTAGAAATCAGAAAAAGAAAGTAAAAACTCACATGAATTAGTAGGAATAAGATAACAGAAGTGAAATCAGAATCAAATCAAGGTGAAATAAATGCATAAAATAGAACCCAGCAGAGTCAAAAGTCAATAATTTGAAAAAAAAATGTGATATCAATCAGGAAAATTAGAGACAACATAAGGAAGTAACATCCCAGATAAATGATGGGAAATTACTACAGATCCTATAAGCACTTAAAATTTCATGAGAGAATTATGAACACGTTTATGCCTATAAATAGAATGAACACATTTCTACAAATATACAGTATGTTAAAATTGACACTCAAAGAAATGGAAAATATACGGTCTTATTACCACAAAAGAGATCAAACTGGGAACTGAATCACTGATACAAACAAATCTAGAGCCAAAAGGTTTATGTGTATGGCCTACCAAATATTTAAAGAAAAAACAATGCCAGCATTACTCAAAATATTCCAAATATTAGAAAAAGAGGAAGCAGTCATACGTATTTAATGTCACTAGCATAGCCTTTACACTGAAATTCAGGAAGAGAGATGGCAGGCCAATCTCTTTTGTGAACATGGGATCAAAAATATTAAATACAATATTGGCAACATTGAAAAAAAGCTAACCGGGTACCTGGGTGGCTCATTAGGTTAAGCCTCTGCCTTTGGCTCGGGTCATGATCCCGGAATCCGAAGATCGAGTCCTGTTAGGCTCCCTGCTCAGGAGAAGTCTACTTCTTCCTCTCCCATGGCTCCTCTTCCCACTCGTGCTCTCTCCCTCTCTCAAATAAATTTTTACAAAAGTGTTACAAAACAATAAGTTAATATTGATCATAGCCAGTTGGGTTTAACCCAGGAATGAAGACTGGTTTAATAATGCAAATCATTACTTTAACAGAATAAGTGAAAAGCCCTATAATCACTTCAATCAATGCAAAAAAAAAAAATTGATCCATGTCAGCATGTATTCATGACATAAACAAGTAAATCAATATTTTGGAAAACTAGAAAAGTAAGGGACTTACCCTAATTGGATAAGACATATGTGGAAAAGATTTACAATAATCATTGCATTTAATACTGAAATGCTGAAATCTTTCAAGGTTGGTATCTGGATGACGGTCTCTCTCTCCCCCGTTCTATTAATGTGGTACTGGAGGTCCTAGTCAAAATATTTTTTAAAATTATGTAAATAGGTAAGAAGAAGTACACCAGAAAAGATGGAATAAAATTGTCCTTGCTAATTGCACAAAATGAATGTAGATATAAAGATGTCACTATTACAGATAAATTAGAAAGAATAAAGAATATAGGAAGGTCTCTGGATACGGGCATGGATATAAAAGAAGCCCACTGCAGTTGTCTTTCCTGGCAACAAAGAATTAATTTCATAAACTTATACAATGTATATAATAGCGTAAAAATTAATAATTTTTGTTAATATTGAGAAATATCTAACAAAACGATGAAGATGTCTAGTCAGACCTATACAAAATATCGGTGAGGGAAATAAAAGATGCGTACCAAGCTCAGGTAATCTTCTTAGCGCTTCATATCCTTCCTCGCGCTCACCTCTACCCAAAACCACTTATTTATACGTTGATTTGCTTATTTACACATTGATTTGCTTATTTACAGTTTCCCGTCAGATGCGCAGCTTTACCCCGCCCAGTGCCTCAAACACTCCCGGTGCTCAGGAACCGCGGGCTGACCTGCAAGGAAGGCGTCCTCACTGCCCAAATGTGGGGGGACTGAGCCTCCGCCATCTTGGTGGTGTTTCCCACCACCTGCCATGCAAGACCCAAGTCAGGGAGATAGAGGAGCACAGGGATGCTCCACTGGCACATCCTAGACATGTGCACTCCTAGGAACACAGCGCCCACCCACCAGGAGCCCCGCATGAACCCATCCTGAAGCGTCACTGGGCAGGCTCAGCCGTCCACGGTGGTGTGGGTTCCTCTCCAAGCTGCACCTGTATGGACTCAGGTGTCCTCGTAGCCCGGTGACTTGGGCACTGCTTATCCAGCCCACGCAAGTCCTGTGCACCTGTAGCCATGGGGTCTGTTCTCACTGACCCGAGAGCTATTTGCAGGAACCATGGTCTCAGGTCCTTTCTTGGTCGAACTGTGTGGTCCTTGTTAGGTTGTCCTGCGCTGGACTCCTAAGAAAATCCCTCAGAGCAGCTTAGGGAAAATACATGGCCCACTGGAGGGTCCCATTATCTCACAAGACGCTGCCTTTCCTCACCTGCCAGGAAGCCAAGCTCAACGATGCCACATGACACCACCATGTCTCAGGCCACCATATTTCCACCACCCTCAGCTCCAGAATCCAGACGGGCGCAACTTCACCTTCCAGAATGTGATTCCGTGGCTTTGCATTGATCCTGCTTGTTCCTGGCAAGTATGCGGTGGAGACAGAGGCAGTTCCTGCCTTTCCCTCTGCTTCGACGGGCCACAACTTCAACGGACGCTCCTTGAAGCCCCTCTGATGCTCCTCGTGCTCACCAAAGGTCCTTTCTTCTCCAGGAGATTCTGTCCACGTGCTTGATTTTCGAGCTGCATTCAAGTTGCGTCTTCACCGGTGGGACGTTGAAACACAATCCAGACCATCGTAACTCTGTGCCAGAGTTCGGACATTGCCATAGAAACCACCGCTCTGTGCCCGTGCGTGCTCTCGGAAAACGAATGTGTAGACACGTCTTCATCGTTATCGAGCAAAATTGCAGGGGTGGGACTAGTTGGACAATGGAGACCCAGATGGATTCCTCATGGCCTGTGAGGGAGGGTACCCTGCTTTGTTCGGTGCAGCCCTCTCTTGGCATTGCCCAAAACGGGGCACCCTCAGACAACCACAGTGGGACCCTCCCACTCGGCCAGCCAGCCTCCGGAATTTGGAACTTCCCCTCAAAATAAAGCCTTGTCGTCTAAGCATTCAATTTAAGGACCCCTTGGTGTTATTTTTGAACACTGGAAGTTAATAATAAACATCACCTTTGTTTTGTGATTTTTTTACCGAGTTGATTTAAATACCCCTGACAGCCCCAATCCAATCTTCCCATCCAAACTGACAAGCGTGACATGCATCTCTGCGTACAAGCTCTCAATTATGCATAATCCAATGTTTTCTAGGGTTTTAATTGAATCACTAGTCTCAAACTTGTTATTTTTAATTTACAACATTTGATTTCTGACACTGGCCCCTCTATGTCATAAATTATGCAGGCGAGAGCCTTAGTTGTGTGGGTGATTAAAAAAAACTAATTAGGCATGATTAAAAAAAACTAAAACAGAGACCTCTTAAATATGTGCATGTTACCATGCAGAGGAGGCTTATTTCGCTGGAAATGCCTCATTTTCTTTCTAAGAGATTATGTTCAGTTTCGTACAATTTGATTGATTTTGACAGAAATGAAAGAAAATGTAGGATTTTTTCCCCCTTCCTGAATATATACCAGAAATTGCATTACATGGCCCGTTGATGTGGATTTCTCCCACAGCTCATTGAATATAATTTTGTTAAGTGGGCAGGAAAACGAACATGAAGAAAATGCAATGTAATCCAGCATTTTCTTTGGCACGGGGAGCGAGGTCAGGACAGGGCTGTGCGTACCCCACAGGATCGACAATTAGAGTTATTGCCCTTTCAAGCTCCAGCTAATGACAGGGCGGAGGAAAAAGTACAGGGAAAGTGTAACTTTTCTGAAACGAGGACTCCAGCTAGCGCCGCGGGAGGCTGGTGACGTGGGGTATTCTCTTGGAGGCCGAGGGCTTACGAGACTGGGGCCGAGGCTGGCATAAGTCCACGGACATCCCACAGCTGTTGCTTTTGTCCAAACTACACCCAGCTTCCCTCTTTTCCCATGGAAGCCCACTTCCTTCTTGCCTTTGTCTATCTCCACCCCCCGAAGGCACTGGCAGCAAGCAAAACGGAGCCCTTCCTCACCCTCCTGGGACGTTGCCATCTGCCAAGCGGGTGGCAGCCCCAAAGCATGTTGGGGGAAACCTCCCCTTCCTGTTCATTCTGAATTGCATTTAGAAGACAGAATCACATCGAAAGTTTGGGAAGCAGGTACCGAAGACCTGGGGCACCTGAGAGAACTCAACCAAAGCCTGTGCACGGTGCTCCACGTGAGGACCTCCGCGGACCAACGGTGCACTTCCCTTCTCAGAGCAAATGAAGTCTTCCTGCGAGCCCTGCACACGGGGAATTGTCATCATTCTCTTTTCCCTCCTGTTCTCCTTGGTCTGCCCAATGGAGGGTCTTCCTAAAGAAGCAGAATCCTCAGGCCTGCGTTTGGTGATGAATTGTGTGGATCAGACGCTGAGATTTCCAGCCTCATGGAGCTTACGACTCAATGAGAAAGAGTTGGGCCAAATGCAGTCATCCGACATGAGGGTCAGGTCAAAATAAAAATAGTGCAATCCTATGAGCCACCCTTGGAACGAAATCCAGGTGTGTCCATTGCTTCTGCCTCACCTGACGACCATCCCCTTTCAGGCCAGAGAGAGAAAAACAAAAGTAGACGAGACGCAGAATTCATGTCCTCCACAGAGATTCCCGATATTTAGAGACTGTTACTCATTTGAACCTGGTTCTCTCAGTCATTTCTCGTTTTTGGCATGAACCCGGGTGTCCCTTCCTTCTGGGCGTGTTGACTTCACCTTCACCCTCACACTGAAAAGGTGTACCTCACGCGTAAAATGATGGCAGCACGTGAGTTGTGATCAACGGAAACACAACAATGAATTCCCACCGTTGTCCTCTGTCACTTTACCGTGAATGCTGGCCAATCACACATGGGCTTGTCATCCCCGGACGCGTGGTGCACATATTCACACAACTGGATTTCTTTCTTTCTTTTTTTTCTTTCTTTCTTTCTTTCTTTCTTTTTTTTTTTTTGGCCAGAAAACATGGCGGCTATACCTTGAACAATCATCAATGGTCTTTAACAGGGACGAGACCGCATTTGTTTGGCTGGTTGGTTTCAACCGCGGAAAATGTCTGAAAGCAGTGATCAAGGGGGGTGAGAAATGAAGCAAACGAAAGAAACTGGGACGTGCAAGAAACAAATGGTGAAGCATGCTGGCTGGTCATCCTGGTCTCCTCCATGTGGGCTCCCACTGACAAAACACAATCATCGAAATAATGAGCATAAGCATTATTGACTCCAGCGTTCATGTTTTAATGGAGTCCAACAAGTTGGCTGTGCCACCATGAGTCATTTTGAAGTGATGGGAGCAAGTGATGCATAGGGAACTTGAGGTCGCCAATAAAACCAAAGTCGCCAGGATACCGATGGCCATTGGGTGCGTAACTCCAAAGCCAAGGTCCCTCCTTGGCTTTGCATGTGTGCAAGAGCCCATTGTCTTTTATCTCACATACGTGTTGGGATAGTTCCCAGGTGATTCCATCCTCCACCTGCACACTTACCTACATAGTGGAAGTGGAAGCTGGATTTCCTGTTGCCTTCATTTCTTTGCTCCTCCTTTTCTTTCCTTCTCCCCTTCTTTCTTTCCTTCCTTCCTTCTTCAGTCAGATTGCTCAGAAAATAATAAAAATGCCTCAGCCTTGGGGGCTGGCCTTTCCAGACTCAGGACTTAGTTTCATTACCAAAATAATTGACCATTCCTGGCCTCTCGCAATTTAGCATCAGGAGCAGAATGCCAAGTATTCACACACACCCGCACGCTCATGCACACACACATATGCACACACGTACACACACTGTTCTTTACGCTGAATGAGAA
Source organism: Urocyon cinereoargenteus (assembly GCA_032313775.1). NCBI lineage: Eukaryota > Metazoa > Chordata > Mammalia > Carnivora > Canidae > Urocyon > Urocyon cinereoargenteus. The sequence continues at coordinate 118,648,685 of CM063496.1, forward strand.
TCCTTTGTCATGCAATTACGGGTTCATATTTACAGCTCCAAGCTCAAGGGGAAATGTGGTGCGCACAGCATGTATCAAACCTTTGCCAAGACCTCATTTCTCAGGCTAATATGTGGTCACATGTGAGAGGATGACATGGCTGAAGGGGAATTGAGAAGCTAATTCCTCTGTGTGCTGACCCAGGACCCTCTTCCACATGAAAGGGACACCTCTGTGTGTCCCACAAGAAGTCAACTCTATGCTGCGGGATGTCCCGACCTCCCCAAAGTCCTCTCCAGGCGCAGTATCCTTTACTCCATCCTCGGGTCTGTCCAGGTGGTGTCCATCCACAAGACAAACTCTCCCCGACCACCCTGCCCCACAAGACCCCCAGACCAGCAGCAAAGAGCATGGACTCCCACACCACACATTGGAGGATCACGCCAAGCCATCCCAAACTTTCACCTACAATTCCTTACCTGTAAGATGGGAATGAGATGCATGGCGTCCCACCTGCCTCATGTAGCACATCAGTTCTTGGGCAGAAACAGCACAGTGACCCTAGATAGGACCTTCTGAGGCCAAACACAAAACATTTTTGTGAATTCATTGCTCCCTTGAAGCTGTTCCTAGACAAGGGGTGGGGAGGTGGGTTAACAAATCCTTCATCAAGCCTGTGAAATGGGGTCTCCTGCTCGGCTCTATGCTACCTGAGGTCAACCCCATCCATGACTCCAGTTGGAAACTGACATCATTTTCCTTGATGCCTAGTGTCCCACCAACCATCTACACGTTCATGTCCTCTTGTCTCAGTCATCAATCCACGTCCCATGTGAGAAAACCCGGAGCCCACGTTCAACACATCTCCTCCAAATTCCACTCCTTTTCATCTACATTTATAATTGAAAGTGTCCTAGACCCAAGAGCTGACCCTTCTTGTCCATTCATTCGTAGAGTGAATCATTTATTTGCATCCCGATGGATCATAGATTTTAATCTAATTCTACGGGTCAAATCCAATAAGTCACTACTCATTTTGCTACTCAAATTGCTGCAGCTTTGGCCATTGGGATATTCTTCAGGTTGACTGCTTTCATCTTTGGGATGAGCGCCATCTTGGGTTTTTTTGAGCACATTGTCCCCACCTCCATTCCACCCAGGTGCTGGTCCAAACACCTGCCTTGATACCACCACCCAACCTGGGCACCATTGTTCTCAATCATCACCTATCACCCCACTCAGAGAGGGGTCGGGCACCTCCACCCTTCTAGGCAGAAAGAGCACATCCAGCATCACAGAGTCACTGTCCACTGCACGAGGCCATGTGCCCCAGGGAGACAAACCCTCCTGTCCCCCCATAGGCTTGGTTTTCCAACCGATTGGGTTGGGAAAGCAAATTCTCCAGGAACCTGGCAGACAGTTCAAGCTGGAGTGACATCCACCCGCATAGCCTGGGGTCCTTATGTGCAGCTGGAGGGACATCGGCGGTTCATCCCTCTTGTTCTAGAACACATCCTCCTCGTGTCTACAAAGCCTGACTCCTGTAAACCCATCACCAGCGACCCCAGCCAGATGTGACCACACACAAGCATGGAGCTCTGATACACATGCTTGCATCCAGGAGGCCCGAGTCCTATGGTTTCTGAGGCCAGGGGACTCAAGTCTTCTCAAGCATCGTGGCTTGGCATATACATATTTCATATTTAAAAAATGAGACATGAAAACCAACCCAAACGGCTCTTATTTATGAGCGGAGAAATCCAAAAGCTGACCCGCGCCTTCCAGTCTGTGCCAGGGCCATGAAAAAGCAATGATCTACTGAAGTTAGCAGGCTCATCTCCAGGGACGTTGTTACGGGCTCATAAAAAGTCAAATTGCCCTTCCTCGAGCTCACAAATAATTTATATGTATCGCTTGTGTCAACGTCCTTGCTTCCGCCTGCTGGGCTGACTGACCACCTACCCACACGCCAACGGATTAAGACAGGACAAGACCCGACTGCAGTATCAGAAGGCAGCCCCGATGGGGGGCCTCCAGCCGCCGCGCATCAATTGCGCGCCCTGCGTGAGAAAGCAAATGCCTTCCCGCGATGCCACCTTGCACGTTTACAACCCAATAAACTTCTCGCGGGCGCACGCGGCGTCTGATGACAAACACATCTTTACCAATTTGGTGCATGTTCCGGTGCTCGCCATCCGCGTTGAATCATAAAATGCGGGGAGGCCTGCGGAAAGGCAGTTTTTGTCGAGGGCCTCCACGGCGTGTGCAGACGGCGGCCCACGGAGACGGGAAGGCCTGCACGGTCGTCCGTGTGCACCGCTCGGGCTGCTCCCCCTGCAAGGCGGGCAGGGCAGGGCAGGGCAGGGCAGGGCAGGGGGGCAGGTCTGCAACACTGCGGGGCATTCATGCTTCCACAAAGCGCAGGGCAGCGCTGTGGGCGTGAGTGTTTTTATGACATTTGCAAGTGTTGACCTGGCTTTTTAACGGCGGGCAATAAAATGCATGCTAATTAGGCGCCGCGGCTCAGAGCGGCTTCATTCTGGGGTGAGCGGATGACCGCAGGGCAGGGGGCGTGTAGAGATGGCCCCGTGAGCAGCCTCACGTGCACACCTCGCCTGGTCCTCTGTGCTGCTAAAAACCTATTTCAGCCCAAAGTGAGCGTGCTGTGCATCGTGCACGCAGGAGCGGGAAGCGGAGACTGAGCCCATCTCAGCCTGTTGTGCCTGCAGCTCATGCTTGCACGCCCGGGCCGCAGGCCCTGCGCTCAGGACTTCCCTCCCAAGCTCCACGTGTAAGATTGCGGGCTCCGTCTTTAATATTCAAATGGTGCCCAGGACCACTGAAAACAATTTTCTCTCCCAGACGCATCCCTCCTGCAATATCACGGGGGACAAGCCGCCCCGCGTCCGCATTAAGGGAGAAGCGACAAGTCTCGTTTCCAGCGCAGCGCATCCATCTGTGTGATTGCCCGGGGCCCCCGCCGGGGAGGGTCAGACACGGATCCTGAAGCGCCCCGTTAGCCGCCGGGTGACGGAGCTGCCCGCGGCCCGGCGAGCATCACTCACGCCCAAGAACGCCTCGCAAAGGGTTGGTTCTGGGTATTTTTCACGACGCGGGCTGTTAAGGAGCCTGGCGAGGAGCCAGTTTAATCTGGGCCTTGGAGATGTGGCCGAGTGCGGGTCCCCGTCTTCCGGCGCCTTTCTGGGGAAGGGTCCGCACCCTGGGTCTGAGTCTGTGCTGGAGCTTCCAAGCTGGATGGGGTCTGGGTCCTGCAAATGCATCTTCACGTGAGCCTTGAAAGTCACCTCTGGTGGCTACTTGCCAAAGGGCAGCAGGTGTGACCCGGAGCTCGGGGCTCGGGGCTCGGGGACCACCCCCGCCCCCAGATACGCCGTCCTTGACCCGGCTGCCACCCACCTGTAGAAGCATCAGGCCCCACAGAGGATGCCATAGGCAGGAAAGTCCTGGCCATGCCCGCCTTTTCCGGAACCACGCAGAACACGCCGCTCATCTCCGCGTCTCCACCTCCGTAAAACCCTCCAACCTGCTTTCACAATTATTCCTTTCCCCCTTCCTTCTCGAAGCTTCTCTTTGTTGCTGGATTCCCACCGCAGCACCAAGTTACGTCGCCTGCCGTGCTGCTTGGGAGACGCCGTTCACGTCTGGTTGAGGTGAATCGAAATGCAAAAGTACCCAAAAGAGCACGCACGCCCGACTTTAATGCCCTTGGCTCCCTCTGGTTTATGGGCCACACGTGCGACCGAGCAGCAAACTCACACACACAAAAGAAACAAAAAAATCAGAGTTTTCCGTCGTTGGCCGTGCTGTATTCATTGTATGTGATGCTTTGAAAAAAAAAAAGGCGTCAAGGAAACCACCGTGAGCTGAGAAATCAATCTCCTGACCCTCGCACATTGGGCGCCTACAGTTTGCACACAGGCTGCACCGCTGCCCTCGATGACAACAGTGAATTTTTTTTTTTTAACCCGGAGGCCGAAGGAGGAGATTCCTCGCTGTAAACATTTCTGGAAACTTGCCTTGGTGGGAGGGGGGAGGTAGCAGGCAGGATGGGCACGCTGGCTCAGGGTTTGCACATCCCACGTGCAATCACGTGGCTTCTCGTGCATTAAAATACTGGGTCGGGACGTGTGCCTCCCTCACTCCCGCCCGTCCACGCCGCTGGCACCTGCTCTGGGATGCAGACTTTCTGGGGAGGGAGCTCAGATGCTCCCAGAGCGAGAGGCAGGACGTTCTTCCCTCCTCACTTGCGGAGAGAGAGGCTGCGGGACCTTCTGCAGAAACGGTGAAATGTCTCCAGGAAATGCACAAAGGCCAGGAAAGGTGGGTTCTCAGTGTGCACACCTGTTTCCAGAAACTGTCCTACACACATGTGCACACACGCGCTCAGACACAAATGCATGCACGGCAGTGCCCCCCCGGAGTCCGTTGTGGCCTGTCGTCTATGCACGGTGACACCAGCCATGTCACCAGCGTCCCTCGGGCATCTACTCTTCGCTGGCGTCCACCCTCCCCTTCCTGCGCCGTGTCCTGCCCGAGCTGGCCACATGCTTCTCTGACGAATGAACCATCGGGGCTCGTGTGCCGCTCACACCAGGAAGCCTGGCTCGTCACCATGTTGTTGGGACGCAGCCCATCTTCCATGGTGTGGGCTCTCCAAAGTGTCCGGCACACTTTGTGGCTACACCTGGGGCACCTTGCAGAGCAGGGGTCTGTGCATCTACTGTTTGCTGGGCAGGGGTCCAGGTACCTGCTGGTTTGCAGGGCAGGGGTCTCTGCACCTACTGTTTGCAGGGCAGGGGTCTCTGCACCTACTGTTTGCAGGGCAGGGGTCCAGGTACCTGCTGGTTGGCAGGGCAGGGAGCTGTGCACCTACTGTTTGCAGGGCAGGGGTCCGTGCACCTGCTGGTTTGCAGGGCAGGAGTCTCTGCACCTACTGTTTGCAGGGCAGGGGTCCAGGTACCTGCTGGTTGGCAGGGCAGGGAGCTGTGCACCTACTGTTTGCAGGGCAGGGGTCCGTGCACCTGCTGGTTTGCAGGGCAGGGGTCAGTGCACCTGCTGGTTTGCAGGGCGGGGGTCTCTGCACCTACTGTTTGCAGGGCAGGGGTCCAGGTACCTGCTGGTTGGCAGGGCAGGGAGCTGTGCACCTACTTTTTGCAGGGCAGGGGTCCGTGCACCTGCTGGTTTGCAGGGCAGAGAGCTGTGCACCTACTGTTTGCAGGGCAGGAGCGTGTGCACCTGCTGGTTTGCAGGGCAGGGGTGCGTGCACCAGTGGAAACATCACCCCCTCGCCCACCCTTGTGTCCTTCGGTGGCCCCATGCTCCATCCTGATCCACGGGCTGCCGCGTTCACCTGCCTTGAACGTGAAGCTCTGGCTTCCCCCGACTTTGTTTCCAGGGGGACTCAAGGGCACAGTTCCGGAATAGTCCGCGGTGCCTCAGAAAGTGAGCACACGGGGCGGCCTTCTGGGATAAGTAGCGTCCGTCCGTGTGCGAAGCCACGGGTGCTTATGCGTGTTTGCAGCGGGGGCCTCGGAGTATCTCGGAGGAAGACGCAGGTGACCCTGGGGGTCGAGGCTTTTGCACTGAGGGCGGGGTTGGGGTCGTGGAATTGGCGGAGCTCAGAGAAGGCAAGATGACAAAACTAAAATCAGCGACAACGCATTCGGTGCTCATCACGGCGGGGACTCGGTCACAGCAAGTGTCCGCAGCCGTCACGTCGCCACCGACGTCTGGTAACGCGTATTTTGCAGATTTCACAAAAACAGGTGACCCTTCCCCACCCTGAAAACACCGCGTGGGCCCCTCGAAGGGGCGGGGACAGCCCTTGAGTGTGCAAGAGAAGAGGCTCGTCTGTCTATGGGGTGGGGCGGGGTGAGAATGCGCCTCTGAAAGTCCGCGTTAGCGGTGGAAACCACGGCATGCTCAGCTAATTTTAAATTTCATGCGAACAAACCGTTTCCTGGGATATACTTATACTTAATTTTTTTTTTTTAATTTTAAATTTGCATTTAACCGGGCCTCGTGGGGACACGATTTACTCCGTGTGTTCCCGGTTTGCGTCAACTGCAGACCTCCCTGGCGTCCTCTATTTTGTCCGTAGATGCTGGAGCCTCAGGCGGGGAACGGGTCCACATGGGGAGTGACCTCACATTGTCGCGCAGGTGTATCCGTGAGCGGATGCTCCCCTGGTCGAAGGACGAGGTGCTCCTTGCTCCTTGATTTTAGAGGAAAGGGGATATGATTTCATTCGCTTCCTTTTTGGATTTTTTTCCCCCTAATCGATGCAAAATGTATATTATTATTATTATTATTATTATTGCGCCAAGAATAGACATTTCATGTGCACTTCACACATACAGACAACTGAACCTCGGGGTGCTCCTTCCATCCCGAAGACGTAAAACACCGAAGCATAGTGAGGACAGGCCTCTCGTGGGGTCCCCTGCTGGGCGGCGTTTATGGGATTTCAGGCAAAGCACAAGACGCAGATGTTTTCAGACGTTTGGCTCACGGGGACCAGTGTTACCTGGGTTCGCTCTGTGCTGCGTGCACCTCCCGGGAAGAGGACACTCGTGCGTATGACCACTGTCGGGTCGGCGGGGTCGCCCCCCGGGGACTCCAAATGGTGCAATCTGCCCCGAAATTCACAGCAGTGGGAAGCATCACCTCCGCCCGTGCAGCTGGCAGCTTCCCAGGTACGAGGAGGAGAATTAACGTCTTTACCTCATTATTTTGCTCCACATTTCTGAAAAAAAAAAAAAATCCTTAACATCACTTTTATTTTCAAGACGACGGACGGTAACGACCTGGCAACCACGGAGAGCGCCAACGGGGGTCTGCAATACTCAGGGACCCCTTTCTCCAACACCCACTCCCCTGCCCCTGCTCTTGGGGGCTGGACCCTCCCCAGAGCCCGTGTTCCAACCCACCAGACCCGGCCCCAAGCCGACAATTAAGACTCATTCAATTTCTTCCCGTGATTGGTGCAGAAATGGGCCGTTTCATCGTTAAAAGTTACCGTTTAACATTCTCGCAGCGTCGAGTCATTACCATGCGCTCAGCGCCTCGCATCGAAATTATATTTCAAATAGAGATGCAGCCCCAGACTTACACGGAATAATTATTATTATGAATAATCAGCGATCGTGGCTTCGGGTTTCATCCGAGAAACTCGTGCCATTAGGACCCCGGGAGTAAAAGTAGAATAAAAATCGGTCGTGTGAGTAAATAAGCCAGTGTTTTCTCATCCATCTCTACTCAGAGACCGCTCCGTCCCGACCTCTACATTAATTGATTTCATCTTCCATTTTGGCTTTTTTTTTTTTTTTTTTTTTTGTGGTTCTCGTTCATGATCACAAAACTGATTAACGTGCAAAATACCTAGATTTTGTGATGCAGTGGTTTGTTCAAAGGCATGGCCGTTCTCGCCGAGTGGACAGTCCAGGCGTGGGCAGAGCTTTCCCACCGATCACACAAGCCTCGGTATTCCCAACCCACACATTCAGGTGCGCGCCACCTCCTGAAAGGAACGAGCACCATCCGAGGGCTCCCATCCGACATCATGCACATCTTCAAGTTATTCTCAAATAAGCCAAGGAAAGAAATCCAGCTGTGCTTATTTGCATCAATAAAATTGTTTTTTTTTTTCCATCAATAAAATTCTTAATGCCTTTTCCTTCTAATTCCAAATAAAAAAAAAATTCAGAATATTATGCTTACAAAGAGGAAGTGGCTTTCCACAAGCCTAGGCCAACCCCCTATCTTGAGTATCAGCAGAAAGAATTTGGCCACTCTTTTAAAGTTTTTTTTTTTTTTTTAAGATTTTCTTTATTTATTCATGGGAGACACACAGAGAGAGGCAGAGACACAGGCAGAGGGAGAAGCAGGCTCCATGCAGGGAGCTCGACGTGAGACTCGATCCCGGGACCCCGGGGTCACATCCTGAGCCCAAGGCAGATGGTCCACAACGGAGCCACCGAGTTGTCCCAAATTTAATCATTCTTGTACAAGACCCTTTTCCAAATGCCACAGACTGGGGATTCCAGAAAAAAATTTTAAAAATTAATATCTCACAGGAGTGCCCGACAATATTTATCTCAAACGCTTGCATTCTGCGTTTTTATTTCTTAAAAACAGAATTTAAGATTTTCTTATTCTTATTTTTTAATTTATTTTATTTTATTTTATTTATTTATTTATTTTTTTTTTGCTGAAACAGACCATCACCTTATTATTCCTACCCCAGACGATGTGGCAAATCTGCAAAAGTTGGAAAGTCGGTTGACAATGGCTCACCGGCAGCCCTGGAAGCGTGTGTGGGAGAAAATCCTGTCTGTCTTTGCCCAACGGCGATGTTCCTTCCCATTCAGTGCACTTTGGACTCGGTGCCAGTTCCCCCAGTGCACGTCCAATTAATACTTCAGGACTCGGTTACAGTTAGGAAAGTCTGAGCACGTCCCTCCTGCGTGCAGCAAAGCCGCGGGGAATTTTTCAGATGCGTCGTAAATGCCCCCGCACGTGCCACCCGCAACCACGTCAATCCCACTCCGCGTCGATGCTTCCTTCACACGTCATTCTTGCTCATTTGCACCCTGGGGTCTGGCCTTTCCTCAATCTTGGCCCGATAACTCGGCATTCGGAACTCACGAGACGCAGGTGCCCCGAGTATGTGTGCGAACGCACAACACAGCCCCAGAAACGATTGCTCCAGAAAGACTAATCACCAAATGCAAAAACACCCGTGCGTTATATTGAAAAAAAAAAAAAATCTAAAGCACACATCAATAATACATAAAAATAATAAAACAATATGAAATCCAGAGTGGATCAAATTGAAACGAGCATTCCTTTCACCGAGCTAGTTGTCCTGCCCTCCACCCCTATCCGGTCCCCACCTACTTTTGTTCAGCATCTGCTGACCGCGAGTCCTGACACACGGGTCCGTGGATGTTTGCGCGTGATAACCGAGTCTGTTTGGAGCTCCGGCGGGCTCTGATCGCTATACCCGCTTTTATTTCTGAGCAGTTAAATAAATGCCGAGACTGATGTCTACGTGCACAACTACCAGATGGAGGAAACCGCCCCCCAACCCCCACCGCCCACCTCTGGCCAGAAACCTCTTTAGCTCACGTCTCATCCCGTGATTGGCATTTCATGCCAATAACAGTGTTTTGCTTTTATTTGCAAAAGTGTGAAGATCACACTGATACCAAATCAGGGGTAAGATGGAGGAAGAGTGAGCACAAGCCCTTTTGGGAGGCACTCGACTGGTTGAGGAGGAGGCATTGCAATGCACTGGTCTATATAAAAATATCAATATATATATATATGTATAATTTGAAAACTGTAGGGATCCCTGGGTTGCTCAGCGATTTGGCGCCTTTGGCCCAGGGTGTGATCCTGGAGTCCCGGGATCGAGTCCCGCGTCAGACTCTTGGCATGGAGCCTGCTTCTCCCTCCTCCTGTGTCTCTGCCTCTCTCTCTCTGTCTATCATAAATCAATTAATAAATCTTTAAAAAAAATAAAATAAAAATAAAAACTGTATACATAAAAATACATAATTCGCCCCCCACCCCCGACCCCAGCGGCTCACAGTTTTTATGGTTTCGCACACGCCTTCCAGGACTGAGAACTAAAGAATCATCCATGGGAACCCTGTGTTCCTTTGGGGTGTGCAAGTATCTGTGGCCACAATCTCTCTCCTGCAGGGATGTTCCTCTTTGGGAGAAATCCTGGTCCATGGGCAAGGCCGCGGGAAACACGTCTGCTCTGCCCACGCCCACCCAGTTTGCACCAGTGCTGTCCCAGGAGCTCCCAGCCTAGCTTTACCATGTCTTGGGACCTGCTGCCTCGAGGCTGTAACTTGGCTCCTGGTAATCGCTGGTTATGTCGGCTGCACGTTCCCAGACTCAGCCAAGGCTGTGCAGGGTCTGTCTGCATCTTGTGAGCCATCAGACTGTGTGTGTATGTGTGTCTAACCGTGTGCATATGTGCCAGTGTGTGCACATGTTCTGGTGGGCATGCATGACGTACGCTGGTGCACGCGTGTGTTCACACACATGAGCTATGTGTGCGTGCATGTGTTAGAGTATATATGTTGTGTGTGTAAATGCTGGTGCACATCTGTGTTCACACACACGAGCTGCTATGTGTGCATGCATGTGCTAGTGTATATATGTTGTGTGTGTATATGCTGGTGCACGTGTGTGTTCACCTACATATGCTGGTGTGTGTGCATGTGTGGGACTGTGTGCATGTGCTGGTGTGTGTGCAGGTGCAAGCACATGCATGTGTTCACACATACATGCTGGGGTGTGGCCATGTGCTGGTGTGTATCTGTTTTGGCAAGTGTGTATATGTACACATGTGGGGTGTGTGCATGCATGCCTGATGTGTGTGCATGTTCTGGTATGTGTATATGTTCCTAAGCTGTTGCATGTGCATGTTCACACACATGTGCTGGCGCGTGTGCATGCCTTGCTGGTGTGTGTATATGTTCTGATTTGTGTGCATGTGCTGCTGCATGTACATGTTCACACACATGCTGGTGTGTGTTAGTGTGTGTACCTGCACTGGTGTGCATGTGTATGCTGGTGTGTGTATATGTTCTGCTATGGGTGCATATGCTGGTGCACGTGTTTACACCAATGTACTGGGGTGTGTGCGTGCATGTGGCATTGTGTGCATACGTTGTGGTGTGTGTGCACATGCGGGTGCATGTCTGTGTTGGCACACGTGTGGTGTGCATGCATGTGTTGCG